>OV815980.1:3750000-5000000 GCA_929112965.1 Mythimna albipuncta
TTTTTTCAGTTTCAAGTGAGAGAGTGACTGAGTTATATGGTTTTAACTTCAACTCAATACCTTTTTGAATTCTCGAGATAGAGAGTCTTGACAGACAGACAGACAGACAGACAGACGGACAGACAACAAAGTGATCCTACAAGTATTCAGTTTTTTCTTTGTAAGGTACCGAAATTTAAAAAGAACTCCCGTTAGTCATTCTCACAACAACATAAATGAACATCTCTATAGTGATACATAACATGCCTCGCAGTGTCACCCGTTATAATGTTGATAACGCGACGAAATGTATCAAACGTGCAGTAAACAGAGGCTTACAAATGGGCGACCGTCGACGGAAGAGTTATGGTTTTATTCTGTTGAGTGTAATTAATATCGATGCTGTGTTTGGATTTTGGTGATCAATTTTGACGGCCCTGTGGGCGGGATTATGTCAACGGGCATTATTTTTCAGTTATTGTGCGGCCTCAATTGATCCTGGGAGGTGGGTGGTCAGTACAGTTGTGTGTTTCTGAATGTGATTCATTCAAGTAATAATTTGTTAGGTTTAGGAATGAATGAAACCACTGATGATAGCTTTTAACATTTATTTCCAAAATAGGCCTGCTTACCTAGTTGCGCTAGTCGTACATTTTGTGGTAGTTCTTCCTATGTACAATATATATCGACCAATAGAAATTACCCAAAATGCAAAATCAAAATTGTATTCAAAACTTGAGGCCGGGGCAATGAATGTGCATAGGCAATCATCCTGTTTCTTTTGCTCGCCCGCGCGTTAGACATAGCGCGCACTGGTGATTTTGTCACCGTGATTTTTGACAAAAAAGTCACCGTGCTGATGAAACCAGACCGTTGGATAAAAATGGGTAAAAATATTATAGTGACCGTGACAAAAGTCACCAGTGCGCGCTATGTCTGAGTAGCATGGCCTGTTCGCACACTATAAAGACACAAAATATATAGGTATAGAAATCAATCTACATAAAAAGCGCGCTCGAGGAACGCACACATCGACACCGCTCACGGACACGATATCTCGGATCGCCTCGGCCCGCTTGTCGAACAGTTCCGGCTCAAACGCTCATTAGTGTGCGTCCACCGAGCCCGAGCTTAGGTATAAAAAGTGAAGTACATACATGAGATTGTCTTCTGTACCTAAGCAGACGCGTAGAACGAAGTTGCGGTAAATGACTATATAAATGGTACAATTTTTTTTAGGCCTTTGGAGTGTTTCAATTTGAATCATCGTCGCACAACATCCTGCACTTTTCAGAATTTATATAAGGTCAATTTAAACAGTGTGGACTGCGAGCCCGCCTGATGGCTATAGTGAATAAATATGCTCCTAATAACCTAGTGCCATCAGGTAGGCTCGCATTTCAGCACTAGTTTATACCATTAAATGCCACACTCATTAATTTTATCGATGGTACAACTGCGACGATCAATATAATACGGCCAATTATATTATTAGCTATCATTGTCTTGAAGTTTCTGCTCCAATTAGCTAATGGCTCCAAGTGATCGAGATTGTACCAACTTATCTGCAGGTAAATCAATTATATACTATTATTTCATACCGATTGCCTTTAAGCCAATGATATAGTGGTGGATTATGAGCCTTTACTGTAATCCATCTATCAATTTAGTCTAGATATAAGGAAATGCTGACTGACTAACATTTCAAAGCACAGCCGAAATTACTGTGATAAGACCTGAAATATTGTACAAGGTTTCTTCTTATGACGTAGGTAAAAACTGAGAGAGAATTTCCCAAAATTCACCCCCTAAATGGATGAAAGTTTTCAAGTCATAGTCAAAGTATTTTTTTTTTGTAAGGGATTCTTATACTTAAGTCAAATACAAAGTTTTACATTATATTATACTCAATCAACAAATGATTACATATAATGTCAAATGAAAATGATAAAGAATGTCAAACATGTAAAAGAAAATACAAAATAAACAAAGTTTGTGTATATATATATATATAGTATATATTATTTTTATGTATGTATAGCTATATATTTTATTAAATATGCTTTTGTATGTGTATGTTTAGTTTTAGCTTTATATATAATTCTATAATTGTTTTAAATATTTTTTTTTTTATGCTCCTGTCATTTTGTCTCTGCACTACCCTAGGTTGACTGGTAGAGAATGCCTGAGGCATTAAAACCGTCTTTGTATCTTTTGTTGCATGAAGATTAAATAAATAAATAGAAGTCAAAATCACGAATTAAAATAAATCATAGCAAAAGTCAAATTAATATTCAATCGTCAAAGATAAATTAAATTACATAGTAATTTCGTCGAAAGAATAAAAAGCTTGCTCGATAAGCCATTTTTTCAAACGAGCATTGAAGCTCCCTATATTTGGGGAACCTGAAATAGCCGCAGGCAGCTGGTTATAAACCGTCGGGCCCATAACATGAGTCGTCTTGGAGGGTTTGGCGAGGGATGTCGAGACCGTCGATAACTTACCCCTGCTTCTGGTACAATATAAATGACGGCTGCCTACCTTTAGTTTGGATGTGTGCCAAAATTTGTATGAAGGAACTAACTTAAACGCGGGTGAAGCCGCTGGCAGAAGCTAGTTTATTAGATAAGGAGACACTGACTGACTGACATATCAACATACAGTCGAAACTACTGGGAATAGGAACGTGAAATTTTGCACAAAAGGTCCCTTTTATGTTCATAAATGTCACACTGTAATAAAATTTATCCACATTTAAGAAAGCTTTGTGATCATTTAAGTATTTATTCACAACTAGCATTTGCCCGCGTCTTCACCCGCGTGGCATTAGGTACTTAAGGAATCGGGATAAAAGGTAGCCTATGTTCTTTTCCATGTCAAACGCTATATGCATGCCAAATTTCATCCAAATCCGTTCAGACAATTTTGCGTGATTAAGTAACAAACATCCAAACATCCACACTTTCACATTTATAATATTAGTTAAGATAAATACTTAAATTATCAATATTCTTTGGTATAAATTATTCAGATTTGTTTTTTTTATTATAATTTTTATTGTTTTTCAATTGGCATTTCAAACTTCTATTATTTTTAATAGACGTTTAATTGTAATTGATATTCTATATTTGTAATTTTAATTGGCATTTTGCATCTCCGTTCTTTTAATTTTCATTTTTATTACTTTTTTCTTTATTAAAATTCCATATTTTTAATTTTGGGAATTTTATTTTTAGAATTTTAATTTGGTACAATTTTATATTTTAATTTGTATGACAATTTTTTTTTTATTTTGACATACAAATTAAAATATAAACACAAAAAAATAGTTATTTATAAAACACTGAGACCTCTCTCTCTGTCATAGAATAAAAGTTAGTAATACAGTCTTTCAAGTGTTTTACAATTAACCCTGTATCAATAATTCTGATTCTGTCATTAAGTCATGAAACATATTGTGCATTCACTAGTTCGTTTCGTTATATCTTATTTTCCACCAAAACCCACTTCAATTCAGGTGCCGTGAGTCCGTCATTCTGCTCCATTAATCGCATGCATAACAGAATAATGGCATTATTGGACGAACCCAATTCGACACGTTGTCGCATTCGACTCAATTTGTTCGGCACGCCTCATCCCACACGTGAAAAGCTAACTGTATCACTTGTTTTATACGGCTATTATTTAATTTTTGTATATCATTCTTTGATTTTACTGAAAGACAGATTTGTTGATGATCGTGACAGGTTTAATAAAAGTGTCTTAATCTAATTTTTAATATCCTGACTCATCTACATTATATGTGAAAATTGGATGTCACATGTCTTCGAATTTTTGGTTCTAGGACATGCCGGTTTCCTCACGATGTTTTTCTTCACCGTTTTGAGAGCAGCGGTAATGAAATAAATTACACAAAGTAATATGTATGTACCTGGCTGGGTTTGAAACCACGACTTACAACTTGTAAGTCGGGGCTATTACCAATCGGCCATCAAGCCAGCATTTTTGTGTGAGCAGTCACACAAAAATGCTGGCCTGTTGGTCTAGTGGTAGTGACCCAGACTGCTATACCGAAGGTCGTGGGTTCGACCAGCTCCCACCCAGGACAAATGTTTGTGTGATGAATATGCTCATTTTGTTCTGAGTCTGGGTGTAATTTATCTATATACGTATCTATTTAGAAATATATTGCCAGTCCATCGCATCGGTCTCGGCAACGCGGCTTTCTTCCGTCCACCTTTCCTTGTATAACAAGACGTTCAATGCAGTTACCTCCAAGTCGATATGGATAAGTATTTAAAAATACGACTGGGCACTAGCGTCGACAAGCGTTCCTTTTCGCCCAGGTGTGCGTTTGTTTGAAACTCGGTCCAAGAGATCCCGAGCATTTTTCTCCAGCACCACATTTCCAAAGCGTCAATCTTTTAGGTCTTTATCCGTCGTAGGGTCCATATTTCAGCGGCTTATAAAAATATGGGAAGCACTAAGGTTTTAACGAGCCTGGTCTATATGACTTTTGTTATTTTCCTGTTTCTGTATGATATCGTTAGGTCACGTTTCTTCATAATATCACTTACAAACATAATCTTTTATTAGCTAACCAACACGGTACCCAAGAGCATAACCTAACTCACGTATACAACATTCATAATACACAAGCTGTGGCTGCTGGTAGATTCAATGTACCTAGTGTCACCAATACTTTGGTGACAGAACACCAAACAAGATAATACCATACCTATTGAACAGTCTGCCGGAGAGATAGGGAGTGAAACAAACACAAATAGATGCGTACGTGTCTTAACGTGCGTCACTGCGGGGTGCCAGCTGAAAATCAGCGTTGGGTGTTTGACGCCCATTAATAGCTGAGTTGGTGACCCTTTCGGTTCAGGCACAGTCACTGCAACTGTATTGTATGTCTGTACTCTTTTTTATTATTATTTTATGTTGTTGTGTATTGTGTTGCTTGCACCGAATAAATACTTTTTTATTCTATTCTATTCTATTCTTTACGTTGCTTGTAAGTATGTCCGTTTGTATAGAAAACACGCACAGTCCAACACACTGAAAATGCATCGACGCCCTTTCATGCAGATCACGCATATGATGCTGAGAAATATGCACTCACGAGCGTGCGGTGCAGGGCGACACGCAAGGTGTGCCACACTAAGTCTCGTAGTACCGTGCGTGATTTTGTATGAAATGAGAGCGTGCCTGCGTGAAACTACAAAACGCACATGCGTGCGTGAGTGTGTAAAAAACCCGCACGATGATGCAGATCTGCTCTCCCGCAAGTACGTGCGTAGGTGCGTTTTTAGGCGCTACGCTGCGTGGTGCGTGGCAGTGTGATGACTGCCTCAAGTATGTCTAGAAACCCATCGACCACAGTCAAACCATTGCAACGGTTTTGTGGGGCTTAGCTTATAAGTTACTTCATCATCAAAAAGAAAGATATCTTCTGTTGGACATAGGTCTCCCCAAGCGTCGCCACAACGATCGGTCCTGTGCATCACGCATCCATCGGATTCCCGCGACCCGAAGATAAGTTACTTAGCTTTTTGGAATAAAGATATATAAAAAAAAACCGGCCAAGTGCGAGTCGGACTCGCCCATGAAGGGTTCCGTAGCAGCAAGTAACATAATATAAAAGTTCTTGTAATGTGTTGTAACTTTGATCGATGTTTTAATAATAGTGTATTTTTTTCGATTTATGACGCATTAAAAAAAAACTACTTACTAGATTTCGTTCAAACCAATTTTCGTTGGTAGTTTTTATAGTAATGTATATCATATATTTTTTTTTTAGTTTTATCATTCTCTTATTTTAGAAGTTAGAGGGGGGGGGACAAATTTTACCACTTTGGAAGTGTCTCTCGCGCAAACTATTCAGTTTAGAAAAAAAATTATATTAGAAACCTCAGTATCATTTTTAAAGTCCTATCCATAGATACCATTGTGAATTGAATGAATATTCCATTTTTGAGTTTCAGTTCTAAGTATGAGGACCCCCAAAATTGATTGCTTTTTTTCTATTTTTGTGTGAAAATCTTAATGCGGTTCACAGAATACATCTACTTACAAAGTTTCAACTGTATAGCTCTTATAGTTTCGGAAAAAAGTGGCTGTGACATACGGACGGACGGACAGACAGACAGACAGACAGACATGACGAATCTATAAGGATTCCGTTTTTTGCCATTTGGCTACGGAACCCTAAAAAACGTAAACCAACAGGAATGATAATATAATTAAGATGAAGAAGCTCTTCCCTCCATCTTACCATCTATCTTTATTAAGTCATAACAATTCGTTTCACATCTCAAATTGATTGATTATGCTAATATGCTGCATGACATTCGCGATGTCATCTATCGTGATAATCTCGATTGGTATCTCAATGTTATATGGGGTGGTTATGGGGTAATCTTAATGTCATTTATTATGCATATTGATTGATATAGCAATGGCGATTGATATGTAATGCTAATGCAATTGTTCTTGGGAGGAACTCATGGTTTAAAAACTTGTAATAACAGTGAATAATAATAATCTTTCTCCTTATTTTTATGACAATATGTGTAGTATGACCTGACCGATGGCCTGATGAAGGTAGTAGGAAACCGATGGATGTGGGACGCACAGGAACGTTCGATATGGCGACGCTTGGGGGAGGCCTATGTCCAACAGTGGACGTTTTTCGGATGAAATGATGATGTGTTGACATTTTGTTTTTGTAAACTTTTCAGGCACAATGTAAATATGGTTGTAGAACAAATAAAATAAGGCAAATGGTTTTCTATCACTTGTGTTTATCTACTGTAAAACAGGAAATCTTCAGCTACATTTCTAACAATTTTGGCAGTAAATAACTACCCTTCGCCAGACATCGTGGAATCTTTAGAGAGTTAAACTTGACCCAGTCTTAAATGATAAATGTCTGACCGGCTGTCTGAAATTCAGAAGTACGCAAGTCTGTTGCAATTTGTGAGAAACTTTAGTAATGGCATACCTACGTTTTGTAAGGGGGTTTTAGCTCGCTGTCCGACCGTCCGGTAAATGTCCGGACAGAGACCAAAGTCGTCAACGGTGCGCACTGTTTCCGCGCCTCAAGGAGTCAGCTACAGTAGGGGCCCAGCCGGGTCGAAGCCTACTGGGACCAGGGTTATCCGAAAGGGAAGCTCGGCCCCAGTTTGAATGACAAGAAGGAACTGGGTGGGTTTTTAGTCAATAAGAGTCTGACAGTATCTCCCGCTTCGCCCAAGAGCAGGGATATTATTTGGATGATATTTACCCACCCAAAAAAAAGGGGTTTAATAAATAAACGTTAATTCCAGACTTTTGTGCATAAGTTACACTTACAACATATACGGAGTAGGTAGATACCGGGATCGGGAGCGTGGCCGGAAATCGGGATTGGAATCCCGGCAGCCGCGAGAGCGCCATTGTCTATTGCGGTCGGCCTCCTCCTTTGCTAGCATTACTGCTCCGTAAAACGAGGCGACCGCCTGCCACTCCTCTTCGCTCCGTACCTGTACCAAGGCCCGGCGCGAGAGATCGCCGCCGCCGATCACCCCCATGAGAGCATGGCGATGCTCCGCTCAAGCGGGGCGTCATCTCTTAGCTGCCAGTAATTAGTCTTTTTATTATTGTTATTACTTATCTACATTGTGCTCATATATTAGAAGCGACAAGAAATATGTAACCACGGTTTATGTAACTCGCAATATGATTTAATAGAGTGTCCATGGCGTTTTTGGCACGTTCTTATCCATGGAGATCTACGCTTTAGAACGTCATCATCATTATCATCATCATCAGCATTTTTATTGTTCCCACTGCTGGGAACCTCAGTTCCTCTCTAGGAGAGGGGAATGGGCCGTAATCCATTTTGCAGGGCCAGAGCGGGTTGGTTTTGGAACGTACATATTGACAATTCAAACGTGCCTGTAATTGGTCTATTTGAAATTAACATTTCTGATTTCTGATTTTCCAAAATTCACCTTTTTAAATTTTGGACCCCTATTTCGTCCCCATACGAAATAGGGGTCCAAAATTTATATAAAGAAACCTACGTTCACGCGGGCGAAGCCGCTGACAGAAGTTAGTTTAGTAAAATATCATCTATTTTTTGTTCCATTCAAGACATTTAATAGTTACAATCAGATATCGAAGTCCGTTTGATCTCCTAGAATGATTGATGTCCAACCACACCGATTGCGAACCACCATTCGTTCCACGTGAATGCTCGAACTATTTTGAGAGACCACTCTAATGTATTGTGGCTGGATTTGGATTGTACAGAACATTTGAACTTCGTGTCGAATTAAAAAAGTTCTAGGCATACCTACATGCAAGTCTCCTCGAGCGCCATCGCGGTGATTTCTGCATGATCACTTAAAAAAAAATTCGCTTGAATCCTGCGGCGTAGCGCCAAACCAAACCCTTTGAAGTTTTCGTTTCAAGTGCAAGCAAAAATGAACATAGCGGTGATCAGGCGGAAGTGTCTTCGATGGTACATACGTCTGTACAACTTGAATGATCTCGAAAAACCCAAAAATTGTCGTTTTGTTCACACGTTTGTATGAATTTTATTTGGCCAAAAATGTTGGTTTCTATATCTTTGTTTAAAATCCTTACCTAAATTTTTCCTAGAAAAATTTAGGTAAGGCTTTTTTTGTGTTTTTGACTATTAACGTAAAAACACGCAATTACGTAATAATAATATAAACCCCGGGGCGCCGGAGGGGTTACATTTTTGTGAACATTACTTGTGAGATTCAGTTTTGTTTTCATGCGATTGCCAAGTCAGTCTATTTATTAAAAACATAATTTATAATATTGATATGGCACTATAAGATGTTGCAAGAGGTCCCTCAAGTAGGAACTGAATAAATTAACTTAGTGAGCTGAGTTGCGAGCCTTGAATTTTTTACAAGTTATGTTTTTGATGGCATACACTTAACCTAAATCAGTTCATACAATTCAACAAAAAAAGTTTTATAGATTCACCCAAACACCGGTATTTCAGTAGCTTTAAACAGTGTTTTTTTTTAATTTGCGTGTGGGGTCCAATCGACCACCAAAAATACAAAAAAAAAAAATTGTTTGGCCATATAGACCCGTGGGACCAACTTCGAGCGGGTCCAAACGAACACAGATCCATAGAGTCACTACCTAAGTACTATCGCGAATCGTATGTAAAATAATTCTGCTACAAAATTCTTTCACATTGTCATGATAAAAATATTGCGACCCAGCAGATGTGTTCGCGATAAAAATAATGTAGGTGCATATTTTTATACAGATGGTATCTTTTGCGGTGGGACAACTTTGAAAGAGGCTTACATAACAACGTTTTTTATAACTTCACACGAACTTAACGGAGAAAGTTAGAAAAACATAGTTGTTATAAAAATAATTTTCATTTATTTTCAAGTTATCAAATACTAGCTTTTGCCCGCAGCTTCACCCGCTTACTTAAAACATAGTTTAGTCACTCAGAAGTAAAGCAGCTTCCTATCGGTGAAAAAATTTTAGCAAGTAACTATTATTGTATATAATTATTTAAAAGTGTATTTTATTTTATATCTATACTAATCTATACTTATAATATTATATTATCTTTACTAATATTATAAAGCGGAAGAGTTTGTTTGTTTGTTTGTTTGTTTGTTTGAACGCGCTAATCTCTGGAACTACTGGTCCGATTTGAATGATTCTTTCAGTGTTGGGTAGTCCATTTATCGAGGAAGGCTATGTTTTTTTTTTCAAAATTAGGGATCCGTAATAAAATTGCTATTTTGTAACACAAGGTGTAAAATCGAAAACCTATTTTTGCGTGCGCTGCAAAAACTATTGACAATAGAACAAAATGATGTACTACGGGTTTGTAGATCCCATTAAGACCTACAAAAAAGTCTGCTAGAACATATATCTAGCTATCATGGTTTAATCACAATAACCGATTTTGTGTTAAAAATAATTATTAAATCGTCTGAAGAAAAAAAACTACGTTAAATATGTATCGTAATATTAATCTTTATCAAAATTAAGCACTATATAATCAAGAGTATTTATGTAGAAGTAAAATACTTTTTGTTTCATCTCAATCGGATATTTCGTTTAAAAGTTATCACGTGTGTAAGATGTTAAGAGTTGGTACCTATTAATGAGTTATGGGAAATAGAGTTTTTTATCAACATAAAATCCTGTAATAATCTTTTTCGAAATATATTTGTTGATGATTGTAAGTATAAGATCTTTGAAGAGTATAATAAATACATTTATGAACGCGGTAATCTTGGGAAATACTGATCTGATATGAAAACTGTTTAAATATTCAATAGTCCATTTATTGAGGGAGGCAATTATAGGCAATATTTTATCTCGGTATTTCCACGGAAACGAGAAAAACGCGGGTGAAACCGCGGGGCACAGCTAGTAATATTATAAAGCTGAAGAGTTTGTTTGTTTGTTTGTCTGTTTCTTTGTTTGTTTGAACGCGCTAATCTCTGGAACTACTAGTCCGATTTGAATGATTCTTTCAGTGTTGGGTAGTCCATTTATCGAGGAAGGCTATAGGCAATGTTTTTTTTTTTTCAAAATTAGGGATCCGTAATAAAATTGCTATTTTGTAACACAAGGTGTAAAATCGAAAACCTATTTTTGCGTGCGTTGCAAAAACTATTGACAATAGAACAAAATGATGTACTACGGGTTTGTAGATCCTATTAAGACCTACAAAAAAATCCGCAAGAACATATATCTAGCTATCATGGTTTAATCACAATAACCGATTTTGTGTTCAAAATCATTATTAACCTTTCAATTGTGATCATTACAGACACAATTGAAAGACAATAGGTGCGCGAACGCCGGCGTTCGCTTGGGGTTTAATGAATTAAATCGTCTGAAGAAAAAAAAACTACGTTAAATATGTATCGTAATATTAATCTTTATCGAAATTAAGCATTATCAAGAGTATTTATGTAGAAGTAAAATACTTTTTGTTTCATCTCAATCGGATATTTCGTTTAAAAGTTATCACGTGTGTAAGATGTTAAGAGTTGGTACCCATTAATGAGTTATGGGCCATATAGTTTTATAATCTCGTATAAAATCCTGTAATAATCTTTTTCGAAATATATTTGTTGATGATTGTAAGTATAAGATCTTTGAAGAGTATAATAAATAAATTTATGAACGCGGTAATTTTGGGAAATACTGATCTGATATGAAAACTGTTTCAATATTCAATAGTCCATTTATTGAGGGAGGCAATTATATGCAATATTTTATCTCGGTATTTCCACGGAAACAAGAAAAACGCGGGTGAAACCGCGGGGCACAGCTAGTACTAAATAAAAACCCTAAAGAAGCTGAACCTAATAAGATCACACATATTTAAAAAACAATCGTTGGAAAACCTACTTTCAAATCAAAAGAAACCGTATCAAAATTGATTCATCCGTTTACGAGCTATGATGGCACAGGACAGACACACGCACATAGTAGTCATACTTATAATGCCTCGTTTTTTGCGTCTGGGGTTAAAAACAATTTAAATAAATAAAACTGCTTTGTCATCATAAGCAAGTTCAAAAACCTACACCAAATAAATATACATAATTACAAATTTCAAAAATAATATCACGATAAAAATACAAACATCAGTCGCAATTTTCACAAATAAAACAAAACTCATTAAATAAAATTCATTAGGCGTATATATTTCTCTTTGAAAATGAATTCAGCAATACATGTGAAGTATAAATATTTATATTTGACTCGATTTGAATAATTAATCTTTATTTCAATGGATTGTTATTTTTCAATTTTGATGAAAATAATATTTGTATTTATTAATATTTCAATTTATTATGTAAATATGGATTACAGCTGAGCAATGAACATACCTTGATTGGAACTTTTCATTACTTAAGGTGACACTATTGAATGTTCAATGACACTATAGAACTACACTGGGCACATGTGTGCCACACACTTTGATCTGGGCGCGTCGGTCTCCATACTTTTTATACGGAAAGCCACGCGACGTCGTTCTACGTACAAATCTAGCGCGTAACCAACAAGTGTGCGTCAGTCTAATGTAGCTTTATAATTTTGGAAGAAGTCGGGCCAGCCGGCAAAGAATCAGTCAGTGTCTTCAGCCACAAACGACTGAAAACTCTAATTACCGAAAGGTTACAGTATTTGCACCGAGGCGAGGGCCTTAAAGTTTTATCCTTCACTCGAACTATGTAGATATCTGTATATAGTGTCAAAAAAAGCCGCCTCAAGCTTCTTTTTGAGATGGCCTTTTTTGTGGCTTCTTTGCGGTGGTGCCGCCATAAAAAAAAGCTTGAAGCCACTTCTGGCTGTTTTTTGTGGCGGCCAAAATGCATGCCATTCGTGCATTTAATCCTTCTTCGTCAGAGTCCATTATGATACTGCACGCATGACTAAAAGCTGTCGCGCGCTTCAGCTTTTATTTGTGGCCGCTTCTAGCTTTTTTTTGCGGCGGCTTTTTTTTGAGACCCGTGTGCGGTGACACTAAAAGGAATGTTAGTCGCACGAGCACTACCTACACACCTACAAATACCTAAGGATCTTTGTCAGCCTAAGTTGTCAAATTTTTAATATGACACGATAGCGCTAGCGTAAAAACAACTCACACTTAGCGCACAGGAGAAACACATATGTGGGGTGATAGTCAATAAAAGTCTGACTCCTCTCGTTCCACCCAAAAGGAGTAAAAGGGTCATCATCATCATCATATCAGCCGAAAGACGTCCACTGTTGGACATAGGTCTCCCCCAAGCGTCGCCACAACGACCGGTCCTGAGCGTCACGCATCCATCGGATTCCCGCGACCCTGACAAGCCCCCCTAGCCAAGTTTTACTGAGCGTTGAGATGACGTCATTCCCGTACATTTGAAGCATTCTACTAGCGTTAACTATTGCAGATTAGCAACTTGGCAAGGGGTACAGGAAAAGGATATGTAAAATAAAATCAAACATTTTCATTATAATTATAATATTATGAAAATTCTCTCTTACTTATTCTTATCACATATCTTTTTATGACAGCCGGAGGGGAAACGATAAGATTGCCATAAGACGCAAAGCCCCATTAGCCGTAATACTTTTATGACATAATAATGTAGATGAGTACAATATGTATCCGCATTACGAACAATTACATTTTTCGGTATGTTTTAATTAATTAACAGGTCGTCAACTGAGTTTTTCGAAAACCTACACTCATCATTATCAAAATTTCAGTCGGAAAACGTCCACTGCTACCTACATACACATAGGACATAGGTCACCCCAAGTGTCACCATGCCGTCCAGTAATTGACAGCTGCCTGATTCACGTAAAATCAAACAAACCAAATATCGTTGAAGTTTTATAGTCGTTCGATCGAAGTCCTATCCAAAAGCGGTATTCACGATCTATCGACTTATTTCCAGTTCATAAGTATTCTACCAGGATAATTATATAATACAGATTTTTTTAAGCTAAGCATAGCTTCTATCGCGGGCCTTGAGCGTGGAGACCGAATCCAGACATTCCGTAACGAAAATAACCTAACACTCATTTGTTTTTTGAGCGTGGTGACCGATAAGAAAACAAATGAGTGAACAATCAATCAAAATTCAATTCAATGTGCACGTGTAACTTCAATTAATATCAAAGAAAAAAAAACAAAGGAAAAAAAATACTGCATAAATAAAATAAATAAATAATTATAATTGCATAAGTTGATAAAAATGCTATGCAATAGCTTTATCGCGGCAGTCCCCGAGTGCCACATGTCTTTTTTTTTAATCGACGAATTTCAAACGACTGTAAAATCGGTGTCGTTCAAACTCGATTGATGGATGTGAATACGGAAATAGTCTAAACGACTAAATTGCTACGATATCTTTACGGTTTTTATTACGTGAATCGGACCTACAGACCGAGCCCAATCGTCAACAACGCGTAACAGACCACGCGCGCCTCAAAGAGATGTCAGCAAACCGTAGATGCCCCGCTAACTAGGACCGCGGGGAATTTCTGAAAAGGAAACCCGTAGCCCTAAAACACAAACAGCAACTGAAGGACACAGGTTTGGTTTTAGGTAGTAAGAGCCAGACATCCCCAACAGAAATACCAAATCATTATAAAACTATTAGAATAAAACAAAACAGTTTAATGACTGGCCTGTTGGTCTAGCGGTTAGTGGCCCTGACTGCTATGCCGGAGGTTGTGGGTTCGATTCCCACCCGGGATAAATGTTTGTGCGATGAGTACAATTATTTGAAATAGAATAGAATAAACTTTATTGTACGCCAAAATAGTAACAATTTCACAGAAACTTAAATGTATGGGTACAATGGCGGTCTTATCGCTGACAGCGAAATCTTCCAGACAACCTTGGGATGGAATATAAGAACTTAAACTAAAAAAGGGGGTAGTCTGCTGGTGTACTTCAAGCAATATTAATCAAGGGAAAATTTATTAACGAGAAAAAATAATAATAAGTGGATTCGGCTGTCATTGTGCCGATTGTCGAGACCGCCAATGGCCTTATAGGAAAAGCCTCGAGAGCTTCTTTAACTATTATATACAGTAGGTACAATGGATCTTGAGCGGTGCGCAGAAGTCAAATTTTCGGTGTAGTGGTGCGAAGTGAGACGCGGGGGCGGGGAGTGTCAGTGATTGGCTCGCCGCGCCTTCACGTATTAGACGTCACTCCTCATTCGTTCCCTGCGTTGCTGCATGTATCTAACCACGAAGACGATGTATGGAATTCGCAAAGCGATCCCCTCTCTGACGCCGAGCGCTCAAGATCCTTTGTGCCTACTGTATGTATTATAAATATAAAAGTATGTTTACCAGTTGTCTAATACTCATAAAACAAGCTTTGCTTAGCTTGGGACTAGACGGCGTTGTGTGACAGTTGTGAAAAAATGTTTTCAGGGAAATATCACAGGTACACAAAAGCTAAGTGTATAAAAATAGGAAGGCAATTACCTTCTAAATCACATTCAAATATAATTCGACATGTTTAATCTCAAAATTCTTTATGTAAACATTAAAGTTCTAGCACAATTTCCGCAACAAACGTATGTAAACGTTGACATAAGAATGGTAAACCTCGTAAGATAAAATGTTTATGTATGATAAGCTGAGTAAATAAGTAATAATGTATGTGTTTGATATCTCTGAACTTCTAGAGTGTTTCCACTACACGTTGCGTGATTATCATTTAATATTAATTAGTGTCCGACCGAAGATTCGGCTTCGGCTTCGGCCACCTTCGGCTTCTGAATGAACTTCTATGAGACAATCAATATAAACCATCAAAACTGAAGCTTTAAAATTATTTATAAAATTAATTGTAGCTTGTAAACAATATTGAACCACATTACTAAGAGCTTATAAACCTTCGGCTTCGGCTTCTGCCGAAGATTATGGCGATTGCCGATTAATCGGCTTCGGCTTCGACTTCGGCCGAAAAACGACCTTCGGTCGGACACTAATATCAATACAACATTATTTTTTGCTGACTTAACAAACTTAGAACTTTGTGATTTTTAATGTAGGTATCAGTTTTGAAATTTTGTACAAATTTTCCTTTACATAAAAATACTAAACAGGCGTTTCAGGTTTCACATATATACTAAAAATAAGGTCTTATAATAGTTATAGTTTATGCTAAAACTTAACCTTTTAATCGTAGAAATTACAGACACAATAGAAAGACAATAGGTTTGCGAACGCAAATATTAATTCATTAAACCCCAAGCGAACGCCGGCATTCGCGCATCCATTGTCTTTCTATTGTGTCTGTAATTCTCAAAGGTTAATGAATTAATATTGTTTGTTCAGAATCAGTAACTGATTGGTTTCCAATAGTTTTTACACCATGTTATATTTTTTCTCAAAAATGCTACCAGCTGTACTTTCTTAGGCACGGAGGAAATCTGTGATTTTTGATGGTTTCAGTAAGCATTGCTGAACGTTGGAGATCAACCCATACCTTATTATTTCAGCCACAAGTACCCCTTACAATGATCGTAATATAATATCTATTTAAAATCATCCGGATGACATCCCCCGCCGGGAGATAGTGTCAGACCCTTACTGATTAAACAACCCACCCCGTTCCTTCTTGCCTTTCATACCGGGGCTGAGCTATCTTTGGGAGCTAACCCTGGCCCCAGTAGGCTTCGACCCAGCTGGGCCCCTGCTGTTGCTGACAACACCTTGAGGCGCTCGGGAACGGTGCGCGCCGTCGACGATTTGGGCTCGGTCCGGACAGTTACCGGAGGGTCGGACAGCGAGCTACCCATTGCTCGGCGTCCGCAAGCTCGCGCCCACAGTGGCTGGAAATCGGGATCGGAATCCCGGTGGCAGCTGAAGCGCTGTGAGCGAGTTGTCTGATGCGGACGGCCGCCTTCTTTGCTATACATTACTACTTCGCAGAAGGAGGCGTCCGCCTGTCACCCCTCCTCGCTTCGGACCATGACCTGTACCAAGGCACGGCGTGAGAGATTGCCGCCGCCGATCGACCCCACGAGGGCACGATGATGCTCCGCCCAAGCGCTGCATACCTCCACTTTGTATTCCACCGTATCACCCACGCGTTCCGCATAGTGGCGACACCCGATTGTCACTTCTTTCGTACGAAACTGGTGCGGGAACCTCCCGAACTGACCATGTCCGGTGAGAACCGGCGTCATGCGGAAGGTGAGGATGCCACGAGGTGTTTCCAGCCACGCCTCAAAGAGAGGACATAGCGCCAAAATTGAGGCGTGCCCAAAAAAAATTGTAGTGTTTTTTAACTTAAAGGTAGATTGCTTTAAAATACCTTGTTACGTTAAATCCACCTACGCACCACTTCTGTAGATACATAAACTTTAAATAAATATCCTACAAAGCAAAAATACCTTTGCAAGGTTTTCCCGAAAACGCCGCAAACTATATGGTATTTACAAAAAGTATAAGTCAACAGTAGCTATTTTCGTGAAGGAAAACAGATACGCCCATTGAAAGAAAAACGTATTATCTTCCGCGGTGACCTATTCAGTATTTGTTTCCTCTGACACGTGTAGGGAGGTACTCTGTAATTTTTTCCTTAGCAACATTGCCATTTATTAGAATATACAATACATTTATTTTGTAACTTTTTTGTTTTTTTTTCTTTTATTACACAACTATCATAAACCAGGCCGAGGCTGCCAGGCTAAAATGAGATTGGGCGGGTCACATCAGTTGCATGCATTCTGACCGTTGGGCAAGAGTTTCCACAAAGTAGGTACCTGAAGATGGACGACGTCGCCGAGGTCGACCTAGGAAGAGGTGGCGAGACGACCTGGATGCCTACCGCGGGGACTGGTTCGAGGTAGCTCAAGAAAAGGATACCTGGAAGAAGTTGGGGGAGGCCTTTGCCCAGCAGTGGGACAGTATAATCTATTGAAAAAAAAAAAAAAAAAAACTATCATACAACGCCGTCTAGTCCCAAGCTAAGCAGAGCTTGTGTTATGAGTACTAGACAACTGGTCCGACCAGATCCGCACCGCTCTTGACTCTACGATGTACAATGCCCTTCACACCGCCAGAGACAGGAACAGATGGAGGAATATCATAAGGGTTAGAGTGATGAAACAGGTGGGTCAAAACCCTCAGCATTGAGGAATACGACGCAAGGTGGAAGAGAACTAGACAACTGATAAACATACTTATATATTTCTTAATACATACATATTATTATAGATAAATTACACCCAAATATCTCATAAAATTACATAAAGCATACATAATATATAAACAGTTGTAAGTATCATGTAACTGTTACATTAGCATTGAATGATTAATTTACACAAGTCTGAACAAGTAGATACGCCTACGATTGTAGGCTTAGCACAGATAATGTAATATTCTAATAGATCTGTCTAGACTTTAGGGAATGAGTGTCATCTTTAGTTTTCACACCACAGAACACAGAATCTCCTCACTGGCAGCAAATCGCTCCCTTAACGGGGCCCTTTTCCACTCGCCTATCTTCAACGTCGAGCATGGCTTAAAATCCTGTTGCTTCATCTTTTTTTTTTACTATCGCTAGTTGTGACAGAAATTTTCGGCAAGATTTCTTCGAGTGAAGTTCAGTGTGTGTTTTAGTTATTAGCAAGCTGATTTCCAGTAGATTTAGAGCGAGTCCAATGACCTGTAGGTAGTTTTTACGCAATACCGACAACTACCTACGGGTCATTGGACTCGCTCAGCTGACGTTTAAAAAAAAGGTACTTTATTTTGTAATTTTATCTTTACAAATCGATAGTGTTTTATGTACCGGATCGGCCCTCCACGGGATTAAAACGATTAAAATTTAACGGTATAACGGTACATTAAAGAGTTATGCGAAACAGAGAGTAAAGTCACACATACCTGCGATAGAAAGGGGGGGCCTCCAACCAGACAGGTCTTACATCTGGTGGGCAACTGCCCGATGGATGATTGATAGGCTAGTATATGTTCAAATTGCGCGGAGTACTTTAATTGCGCGATACAGGATTAGTTCTTATGTGACGCCATAGATAACTCTACCGGACATCCAAGAATATCCAGGCCAAAGACATTAACAAAAAATAAAAAATGACAGTGCCGTGTCTAACCACCGAAATGTCTCCGAGCTCTGTGGTTTACACCTTCTAGTTTGTTTGTCTAAGCCAGCTTAATCTTCTAAGAGAGAATAAACTTGTAATTATATAGACTGTTATTTTTTGTTGATCTTCATTCTTGTTCAATCTACTTTTCGTAATAGTTTTGTAAAATTGTCGATCTGGTGTCGATCGCATCTAACGTTTAAGGTGGAATGTCCTAATGTATAATTTCGTCTGTTTTGGCACACCCTGATCTCTGATTTGGAGAGGTTAAGCCTCCCTGCCTCACGCCACACTCTAAACCTCTATGGTACGAAAAACTCATTCCCCCACCTTACAAGGTTTGTTTGTTTGCCGTAACAGTACCTAAAACATTTAGAACTCCTTGGGCAACCCTGCCTTTAACTTATCCCAAAGACTGTCGTATGAGACCAGGTCGAAGGCACTGGAATGATCTAGAAAAACCGCATAAACTAGTAATATCCACAAGATATTGTTTCCAAAATGTCTAGTGAAAAATGTGTAAAAACGACATAATCGCGTAAGAGCGGTTGAATGAAAAACAGTGAAAATGTATGTCGAGTTGCATCATATGTTTCATCTACACTCATGTTTTATAGAGGTAAAGTTTGTGTTTTGTTTTTTTATTTGTAGGAGGTAATCTCTGAAAGTACTGGTCCCATTGCAAATTTTTCGTTACCGATAGGACGCTGTTTCCTGAGTGACACAGGCTATAATAATTTAATGTAAGCCCTAGGCAAAAGCTAGTCTACACTAATATTATAAAAAGGTAATCTCTGAAAGTACTGGACCGAACGTTGAAATTTTTTCACCGATAGAAAGCTGCTTTGTTCCTGAGTGACATAGACTATATTTTATATACGCGGGCGAAGCCGCGGGAAGAAGTTAGTCTACAATAAAGAAATAAAGAAAGAAAATAATAATGGAAACCTTCGGAGACCCAACAAGAGTCGTCTTTAAAATTAACTTTTTCGTTTCTAAAGACAGATTTTTAAGTCTGGATCTCCAATTTGTTTCCTTGTTTATATTTTCTTTCATTCCATCTTCCGGCTGTAAACTCATGAATATAAATATACATCTTGTTTTGATTTAAAAAGTAATTCAAATCAACCTTAAGTCTACATTAAAATTAATGAAGTCTCTAGGTATGACAGAAAGATAAGAAAACATAAATAACAGTAATTTGAAATGAAAAAATCCGTGACATTGCTTTTTTTAGATGGAAAATCATACAGTGACATCTCCCGCTCTTGAACGGAGCGGTGTCAGAGTTTTTCTGACCACGGCTGCCAACAGACAGACTGTATCGCAGCAACCGCGCGCAGTCGACGTATTCAACTGCATGCAGTCATCTATAGTCGTGTCTGCCTTTGCGCAGTTGACGCCACGTATTAAGCCCAGGAGCAAGTGTAAGATTTGATCTTTAAGAACCTCAAAATAAAGATGACATTGATCGCATAATGGCAATGTGCATGCGACGGCAATTACTGCACAGTAACTGTATGCGGATAGTGATGGGCAGCGTGCGTCGAGACAACACGATTGTAGCCGACTGCATAAATTTAAAGTCACGACTGTTTGCAATTAATATTAATGATGAATAACTTATCGAAGCCCTGAAACGCAAAAGGCAACTGAAAGCACATCGGTGCGTTTCAGTTTGTTCGTGATTCGAGCGCACATGCAGCGTTGGGGCACAAAATAGATAGGTACAGAAGGCAATCTACATACAAAGCGCACTTGAGCAACGCACACATAGACACTGCTCACGGATACGATATCTCGGAGCGTCTCGAACCAGTGCGAGCGCGAGTGTAGCCGCTTGAAATATGCGTCTGTGAACTTTTTTGTGAAATAATGGAACAAAAAAAAAATTATAACTGTTGAGTGGGCGGTTTTTTAAATTCAACAATAATTGCTGAATTATCGTTTTTTAAGCTACCAGTTTTAAGACGGAATTAGGTAGGTATGTGCTTGTACCTACTTTGATAGTTTGTTTTTACGTAACCCAATACAGTTATGTAGGAAGATAAGTATATGACTTTGTGGCCATTTAATATTTTTACAATTTATATTATTATTATATTAGTATATTATAAGTTGAAGGGTAAAATTTACAAGTCCGTCATAAGACCTGTCATACTGTATGGATCAGAATGTTGGGCTGTGAAAAAGAAGGATGAAAAAAGATTGCATGTAGCGGAGATGAGAATGTTGAGATGGATGTGTGGTGTGACGAGAATGGATAAAGTGAGAAATGAGTATATTAGAGGAAGTTTGAAAGTGGCGCCAGTGACTGAAAAGTTGAAAGGTAAACGGTTGTCTTGGTATGGTCATGTGAAGAGGAGGGATGAAGCGCATATTACTAAAAGAGTTCTGAGTATACATGGTAGAAGGATGGAGAGGGAGAGGAAGGCCGAAAAAAAGATGGATGGATTGTGTGAAAAGTGATATGAAAGAAAAGGGAATTAGTGATAGTTTGACGGGTGACAGGACAGAATGGAAGAAGAAAACGTGTTGCGCCGACCCCAAGTAATATGGGATAAGGGCAGGAAGAAGAAGAAGACAATTTATATTATTAAACTGCCCCCGAGCGCTCGGAGAGAGCGGCGCCGACCCTAGCGCGATTGCTGAGCGGAGGTATGAAAAGTGAAGTACCTATAATGCAAGAGTTTGACTTCTGTACCTATCTATTTTGTTGTTGGAGCGAATGAGAGATAACACTACTAATGTGTTGTATACGATTGTTTCCGAAGATTGCCGATTGCTCCCGATGATTGGGAGTCAATTACGACACCAATTTATAATGTCAGCGATCTGCCCTGTTCTTAAATATTCATACTATTTATGTCAATGGGTCAACTCGAATTAAAATACCTACATAGTTGTTTTTCAAATGGTAAATTCTTCGAATAAAAAAATACTCGGAGATAATTAAAATTCTTGATTCTTTACATACTTACTCGCTACATTATTTAAAATGTTTCAAAATCTACACCAATTTCAAAATTAGTCGCTAACTGTCACAGCCACACCAACTAAGGAGATAAGAGTGTCTTATGTAACACTAGCTGCTGCCCGCGACGTTGTCTGCGTGAAGCCTCTGCAGCACTAAAAATACCTAAGGTGCCAGTGTCGCTATAGCATTATAAATAAACAACTTTTAAAATAGCATTATATTATAAGTTTTTTTCGCAAACGAAGCTAGTGAAGAGAGTTATATGGAAATCCTGCTGAGTTCAGTCATAAGATGTGACTGAAGTAAATAGAGAAAATAATGCAGGAATACATTCCAGGACACAAAAGAGTAAAAATACGTATAAAGGTATCATACTTTACAAGACTTCCCTATAAACTACGTTGGTAGTTATACTGCCAGGAGACAAAATGTAAAGAGAGTCAGGACTGGTGGCGCGGGACTCGGGAGCAAGCGACGCACAGTTGCCCTTGTGAGAAGCAACTTGTCCTAAGGGTCGACACCCGCTGCCCTCAGTGTCTGCCCCTGCGACTTCTTGATGGTCATCGCGAAGCAAACACACACGGGGAACCGTACGCGCTTGAACTGGAACGGGAAGTTATGGGGTATGAGGGGAATGCGTGGTATAAATACTGCCTTGCTGACGCCACAACCCGTAAGAATTTCCGCCTCAATGGTGTGTCTGTGTGGAGCGAGATGACTTTAAGGCGGGTCCCGTCACAACTTCGAAGCATAATCGGGACACCGACCTTCAGCTTGATGGTATGCGCCGGAAGTCTACTTGCTGACAGGGAAATCAGAAATTCCACGGAATAACGTGTGGCATCATCTTGCTCGACAACAGTGTTTATCGAGGTGTAGACAACTTCATTCTTCACAATTTCCGAGAGAATGATTCGTTAACTGCTGCAGCCTGATCATTTTTGGGCGTCAAAATGGCCCGCTCACACACCCAAGAATTCTGCTGGTGCGGTATACGACTGATGTCCCCGTACACACAGTAAATGAGTTTTTCTAAGCTGGATACCACTCTACCGAGAGACTCTGGAAGCACCACCTGTCCACCTCTCTCTTCTGGTAGAGTGCCTTCGCCAAGACTTAGAAGGACATCAGAGAATTCTTGAGCACGTGCATTGCCGCCGAGTCGAGCTCTCATATTAATTCCGGCGGGATCTCATGGTGAAATGGCGTCAACGACTATCGCAACCCAGCGCTGGGCACGCCACAATCATGGCGGTAAGTCCCCTCTTTGAGGCGTGGCTGGAAAGACCTCGCGGCGTCCTTACCTTCCGCATGACGCAGGTACTCACCGGACATGGTTCGTTCGGGAGATTCCTGCACTCGATTCATGCGGAAGTGACGCCCGGGTGTTGCCACTGTGCGGAACGCCCGGAGGACACGGTGGAGCACACAGTCGAGGTGTGCCCTGCTTGGGCGGAGCATCGCCGTGCCCTCGTGGGGGCGATGGGCGGCGGAGACCTCTCGCGCCGGGCCTTGGTTGAGGCCATGGTCTGGAGCGAGAAGGAGTGGCAGGCGGTCGCCGACTTCTGCGAAGCAGTAATGCTCGCAAAGGAGGAGGCCGAACGCATCAGGCAACGGCGTTATCGCCGCCGCCGTCGCCGGGATTCTGATCCCGGTTTCCGGCCATCATAGACGCGGGCTTGAGGACAGTGAGCAATGGGTAGCTCGCTGTCCGGCCGTCCGGTAACTGTCCGGACCAAGCGCAAGTCGTCGACGGCGCGCACTGTTCCCGCGCGCCTCAAGGAGTTGTCAGCAACAGCAGGGACCCAGCCGGGTCGAAGCCTACTGGGGCCAGGGTTATCCGAAAGGGCGCTCGAGCCCCGGTATGAAGGCTAGAAGGAACGGGCTGGGTCTTTTAGTCAGTAAGAGTCTGACACTATCTCCCGCTCCGCCCAAGGGCGGGGGATGTCAATGCATGATGTTTCCCACCATAAAAAAAAAGCTTCATATTAATGGTCAAGCGCAGTGTACGAACTCGTGACCACAACGAAGATCATTTCGACGAAGCATTCACCTCGTCAGCCCTCGATCCCCGCGTCACCTCGGGAAGTGTTTGCCGGAAATCGCCACTGAACAGAACTGTGACACCATCCATCAAATGTTAGTTCCTGCGGATGTCCTGCAGGGTTCTGTCACGACCTCAACTGCCTTCTTATTGGCCATCGTACACTCATCATCAGAGAGCAATCCTTGAGCACGTGTCCCTTATCGCTGTTACGTGACACACCACAAACAGGCGTTTTGGCGCTCTCTAAATCGATGGGAAATTTTAACATGGCATGTGCTATCTTTCCTTCCGGAAGCAGTGTGGCAGCGATTTCCGACGACGCTACAGCAATAGCAATTTTGCCTTAGCTCCTGACCTCTGCAAGTATGCCAGTGGTAACAAATGTTTTTCCAGTTCCACCAGGAGCATCCAAGAAAAACATTTTACCCTGGTTTTGCCCAACGCTTTCAAGGACGGTGCCATAAATTTGTTTTTGCTCTCCAGAGAACAAAGTGACATGGTAATTTCGTATGGTGGTTATTTCGCCCGGATCGTAATTTATCTCAGCGTTATACTCCCGATTTCCACGGTCTTGATGTGATGGGATGGATGATTGGGGAGCTGGTAACCCATATTTGATCAGTGGATTGCCGCCGATAGAAATGACCACATCTTGAAGTGAACTGAGACAGGTGTTCAGCACGCGTTCATCAGTTACTTCGACTTCGTCTCTAGTAGCACGCCTCAAAGCTCGTAGAAAATCTTCAGACAGAAGATGGCGTTACTTCTCTCACAAAGCTACCGGGTTCGCGACTCCACAAAACACTAAGGTGACGGCAAGCAGATGACGCATGTGACTGGGACTGTCACTGACGCTTGCCTCCGCGAGGGTGTCATCCCAATTAGGCAAAAGGCTGCGCGGTAAGTGGGATACTCCACGCCATCAAATGTCCTCAGAAAGGCGAAAGACGTTGGGCCTGAGACAGTGTGATGTAACAACCGCAAAAATAGCATTCGCCACTATTCGGGTGCACGGTATAAACCCTATCCAATGCGGTGACCTTGAAAATTCCCGGAAACCTTTCACAGTACCTCCTCGTCGATGTCGGTTGAATACACCCCTTTGCTTGTCGTACGTGTAATATGAAGGCACCTCGTCATACGTAAGGGATTTCGCAAACAGAGCGACTTCACAGAGTCTGAGAAGTGCCACCATGTAATACCTAACACCGCATTTTTTTTTAATTGTTTTCCTCAACTCTGCTCAAGGTTTTTTGGAGTTTTGTTGGAATTTGAATTTGTCAAAACGAACTATAATATGAAGAAAATGCACATTACCATCTATGAATTTTAAGAATAACTAACTACTAACCTCGCTAACATGATCAAATTTAAATGAATAATTTCCAAAAACTGTTAACATATAATTTGATTTGATTTTTATGAAATCTCATAGATGGCGCTGTTTTAAAATTGTGTTTATACTACTAATATTCATTAAATTATGTTTCTCTGCCCAAGTTACTTTAATGGCGTAGTTTTTATAGTGTAAAGCTAGATAATAGCATGAATTACTCATAAACAACATTTCAATATGCGTCCTTATATTACACGCTGTCACAGAATGCGTAAGAAAAATAAAGACTCACAGCTCCTCCCCCGTAGGTGATAGCGTGATAATATGTAGCCTATATGTTGACCCGACCTCTTAGTAATATTCATGCAAAATTTGAAGTAAATCCATGCAGTACTTTTTGAGTTTATCCCGGACATACATACAGACAAACAGACAAACAGACAAACAGACAAACAGACAAAAATTCTAAAAACTATATTTTTGGCTTCGGTATCGATTGTAGATCATGCCCCAAGTATTCTTTTAAAAAAATATTCAATGTACAGTTTTGACTTTCCTACGATTTTATTATATGTATAGATTATGGCATCTGACACTTTTATCAGACAAAGCAAATAACTTATTGCACATAAAAAGTCCAATAAATTTAAAATACTTGATAGTCAGCCAAAATACGTCACTCCTGAACAAAATATTATATCGTACCATGATATACTGTTGACAGGCCTGTTGGTCTAGTGGTTAGTGACCCTGACTGCTATGCCGGAGGTCGTAGGTTCGATTCCCACCCAGGAAAAATGTTTGTGTGATGAGCACGATCATTTGTTCTGTGTCTGGGTGTAGTTTATCTATAATATGTATGTATTTAGAAATATATAAGTATGTTTATCAGTTGTCTAGTACCCATAACACAAGCTCTGCTTAGCTTGGGACTAGACGGCACTGTGTGATAGTTGTAGAATATTATTATTATATACCGAAATCGCATTTGGAATTGCAGTTATAAAATTAGGGTTTAAGACCATCACCACACGACATTAATGCTAGATCGGAAAAAAAGCATTTCTTTTACTATACTCTGTTCAAAATAATATTAGAAATTTGTAAAAACCTTTTATTTCAATCCGTTCAACAGATTTTGACTTTAATTACGTTGGTGGAATGACAAATGGCGGCTGCAGTAAACTGTTCGTATTGTAACCACTTTTTTGCCATTCTTATGCCTACGAAATAGAAGTTAAAGTCGGTTGAACAGACAGTAAAAAAGGTTTCTTTAAATTTCTAGTCTTAACGCGAATAGGGTATAAGTTCCTAATCACGGTCTCGACGGATGATAGGTACACGGTAGTAGCAAATTCCTTTACAAGTATATCTAAATAACTCTTTAATAGATATCACAATTGATAAATCAAAACATTTGCTTTTTATCTAGAATCTCTCAAGGTTTTAAATTAGAAGATGAATCTGGAAAATTACATGCAGACATTTTATCTCAATCTTAGCAGGTGTGAAATCAATATCTATTTGTTTTGAATTGTTATCTCTACTAACAGTAATCACTATAGTCCTTTTTGGTACTACCCTTTTTGGTACTATTAACCATACAAATGCTGTGCGCGCTTATAAGTTATTTTTCCATGTGTATTTTTTTTTTTGTAATTAATTAAACCCCAAACGAACGCCGGCGTTCGCTCTTTCATAGTTTTTCTATTGTGTCACTAATTACGGTATTCGAAAGGTCCATATGTTGATCTAGTGAATTTGTAGGTGTGTCAGTAAATAAATATATAAATAGATCCCTAAACAGGTACATAGTGGGATTAAGAAAAATTAAACAAATTAAACATCATTCAGTTGCTGTAGTAGTTAGTAATAGAATGCGTGTGCACATTGCCCACAATACTTATAGCGATCTCTACGATGCCACCAAAGATGGCAAAGTTGAGGAACAAAAAAACCTGAATTATTGACGTATCAATAAAATGAAGAAGAACATAGGTACTGAAACACAGACCTCTCAAGTATTACACCGCTTTTGTGATGTTTATCCTACTCTGGACAGAGCTAAAAGAAGACACACGTACAGAAGACAATCTCATGTATGTACTTCTACGCTCGGTGGACGCACACTAATGAGCGTTTGGGCCGGAACTGTTCGACGAACGAGCCGAGGCTTTCCGAGATAACGTGTCCGTGAGCGGTGTCTATGTGTGCGTTGCTCGAGCGCGCTTTGTATGTAGATTGACTTCTGTACCTATATATTTTGTGCTTTTACTAATTAAAATCTACGCGTGTTTCAGCGATCTGCCCTGTTAAGTTCCTCAACGGTTCCTTTCCAGTACCCCTAGCCAAGTTGCGAATCTGCAATAGTTAACGCCAGTAGAAACGAGTGTGTATGCCAAATAAAATATTTTTCTTTCTTTCTTTCTTTCTTCTTTAGAAAGCTCCAAATGTCACGTGGTCAGAACAAAATATTCGGCGACGCGGCCAACTCGAAGCGTTCGACGCCAGCGAAACGGTTGTAAATTGGCTAGGGGGTTGGACCGTGAAGATTCCTTCAAATAATCCCGCAACCCTGGCGCATCAGTATTAGCGGGCCCGTCACTCATCGCGCTCGTCACTTGTCACTCGTCACACGTTACCCGTCGTCACTCGTCACCCGTCCTCACTCGTCTTAGAGATTCGTGTGGTACACAAACGCGCCGTCGACCCGGGGTTGGACCTTATCAGACAGCAAGCTATTGACATAGAACCCAACGCTTAGTATTCATACCATTGACCAACAGAGGCAATATCCGTATTTTTAAGGAAGTTTACTTTCGTATCTCCGTCACAAACTGTCAAAACACCTTTAATTTCCTGTGACATATTGATAAGTTTGTGATTTATGGGTTTATTTTTAAGAGTGGTAATCATCCAATGACTTCTCCCGCTCTGGGTTGAGAGAGAGGGCGTTTCAGACTTTTACTGACTAAAAATGGCATAACAGATGGCTTTTAATAATTAAAAACGAATAATTTACATTTAAATGACACTTAACTAACTGTAGTTACAGTAAAAACTAACTAAAATATGGCGTCAAAAAACTCTTGCACATCGCTGTCGACTAGTAGAGGTAGTAGTAATATGCCCAATAGACTCATGGCATTGCCACGCTCTATGGCAATGCCTATCCTCTGTCCGAGGTAAAAGCCAGCCCTAAAGCCACCCAAAGTGTCAACTAGATGTTTGACAGATCAATTTGTGATATGATAAGATATTGCGATTAGAATCTGAACGTTTTATTAAGTACGCACATTGATTTTCCAACGAAATACGCAGACAATAACGCACTGTCAATTTCAAACTCGATAAAAAAATAAAAGTCTGGTATTGACATTTGAAAAAAAACCTAGAATGTAACTTGTAACGAAACTGAAAGAAACAATGAAATAATAATTAGGAATTCAGTGTAGTATAGTCTGTGTAAAAAGTCAAACGAATTTTGGAATTTTGTATAATATTTAATCAATAGCTGTGCCCGCGACTTCGTTCGCGTGGACTACAGGATTTTGAAATTGTTTTTTCTAAAATAAAAGTAGCCTATGTTATTCCTTATTACATCAGCTACCTGCCAAAAAAAGTCCCGTCAAAATCGGTCCAGCCATTTCAGAGATTAGCCCGGACAAACAGACAGACAAAATTTGTAAAAAAAATATTTTGGTGTATGTACCGTATATAAATTTATATGCATGTAGTAAAAAGCAATTATTTCACTATTAAAAACAGACACTCCAATTTTATTTATATGAATAGATGTATAAAATACAGATGAATAGATTTAAAAAATACATGTATTCGATACTTTTTATAAGGTTCTTCTATTAGTAAACAATGATAAAGATCTCCTAATCAACCATAATTATTGAACCAGTGTTGACTACATAAGAATTCATTTTACCTTAATAATTACCTAAGTCGTTTAACTTTTCAGACAGACTCAAGTAGCTATTTTAGGGTGAGTTGCACCATTTAACTATAACGATAACCAAACCTTAACCAGCCGTGAAACGGCCGCCTATTGCTTTTTTTTTTTTTTTTTTTTTTTTTCGATGGGAAAAATCATGCATTGACATCCCCCGCCTTTGGGCGGAGCGGGAGATAGTGTCAGACTCTTACTGACTAAAAAACCCATCCCGTTCCTTCTAGCCTTCGTACCGGGGCTCGAGCGCCCTTTCGGATAACCCTGGCCCCAGTAGGCTTCGACCCGGCTGGGCCCCTGCTGTTGCTGACAACTCCTTGAGGCGCGCGGGAACAGTGCGCGCCGTCGACGACTTGGGCTTGGTCCGGACGGTTACCGGACGGCCGGACAGCGAGCTACCCATTGCTCACTGTCCGCAAGCCCGCGCCTACGGTGGCTGGAAATCGGGATCGGAATCCCGGCGGCGGCGGCGAGAGCGCCGTTGTCTGATGCGGTCGGCCGCCTCCTTAGCGAGCATTACTGCTTCGCTGAAGTCGGCGACCGCCTGCCACTCTTCCTCGCTCCGGACCATGGCCTCGACCAGGGCCCGGCGCGAGAGGTCTCCGCCGCCGATCACCCCCACGAGGGCACGGCGATACTCCGCCCAAGCAGGGCACACCGCGATTGTGTGCTCCACCGTGTCCTCCGGGCGTTCCGCACAGTGGCGACACCCGGGCGTCACTTCCGCTTTAATTCGGAACAGGAACCTCCCGAACTTGCCATTTCCGGTGAGGACCTGTGTCATGCGGAAGGTAAGGACGCCGTGAGGTCTTTCCAGCCACGCCTCAAAGAGGGGACTTATCGCCATAATTGTGGCGTGCCCATGACGGGGTTGCGATAGTCGCTGACGCCATTCCACCATGAGATCCCGCCGGAGCTCTGTCCGCCATGCCGCGACCTGTCGCGGCAGAGGACTTTCACCCCGGCGTTGCATCTCCACGCGCATGTCGTGCATGTGGCCGCCTATTGCTCAATTCGACGATTTGACAACTGTTAACGGCTTTGTTATCGTTATAGTTAAATGGTGCAACTCACCCTTAGTTGTAGCTTTTCACACCGGACAAGCCGCTAGGTAGTCTAAATACAAATGTCAAAATGGAACTTATATTTTTGAAAACTTTAACTATAATGATTTGACCATGGAATTAGGTATCATCCTTTATTTTTGTACAATTTTAAAAAACTTCTAAACAACCGCAGGCGCGGGCTTGCGGACAGTGAGCAATGGGTAGCTCGCTGTCAGACCGTCCAGTAACTGTCCGAACCAAGCCCAAGTCGTCGACGGCGCGCACTGTTCCCTCACGCCTCAAAGAGTGGTCAGCAAAACCCAAATATATTTATTTATTTATATATTCACTGAATAGACACACTAAGATTTTACTAAATTTCTTTTAGACACTTGAAACTTCATTATCCTAAGCAAAGCCAGCCCATCATTACAAACATCAAGAAATAATCCTCGTCATTAAAATGTTAACATTATACCTGAATAAATAGTCATTAAAATGAAGTGTTAGAAAACAAATAAAGCTTCCTAACGAATTTGCTAACAACTTGAAACTGATCGCAAAGTAATTAAAACCTTTTGATAAATATAAAGAGGTTTTATTGCTACTTCGGAGGGTAGTCACCTCTTAGAATATTGATCTTTAGAGGCTGTCTAATATGTTAACCGACTTGGGAAATTATTACGATTTAATGAAACATGGTTAGTCAACATGGGTTCAATAATCAAGGTTGATTAAAAGGTAGAGCTCATTGTTCTAACAGGAAAACCTTAAGAAAAGTATCGAATATAAGTATTTTTTAAATGATTAAATATTATACCAAATTCCCAAGTCAGTTGACTTTTTAGACAGACTATAATACGAATTTTGTTTTAAAATAGAAAGAAAGAAAAAACCGGCTAAGCGCGAGTCGGACTGGGGCACGAAGCTTTCGTACCAAAATAAAACCGGCCAAGTGCGAGTCGGACTCGCCCATGAAGGGTTCCGTAGCAGCAAGTAACATAATATAAAAGTTCTTGTAATGTGTTGTAACTTTGATCGATGTTTTAATAATAGTGTATTTTTTTCGGTTTATGACGCATTAAAAAAAAACTACTCACTGGATTTCGTTCAAACCAATTTTCGTTGGTAGTTTTTATAGTAATGTACATCATATATTTTTTTTAGTTTTATCATTCTCTTATCTTGGAAGTTAGAGGGGGGGGGACACACATTTTACCACTTTGGAAGTGTCTCTCGCGCAAACTATTCAGTTTAGAAAAAAATGATATTAGAAACCTCAGTATCATTTTTGAAGACTTATCCATAGATACCACACACGCATGGGTTTGATGAAAAAAAAAATTTTGAGTTTCAGTTCTATGTATGGGGACCCCCAAAATTTATTGCTTTTTTTCTATTTTTGTGTGAAAATCTTAATGCGGTTCACAGAATACATCTACTTACAAAGTTTCAACAGTATAGCTCTTATAGTTTCGGAAAAAAGTGGCTGTGACATACGGACGGACGGACAGACAGACAGACAGACAGACAGACAGACAGACAGACAGACATGACGAATCTATAAGGGTTCCGTTTTTTGCCATTTGGCTACGGAACCCTAAAAACAAGGGAGCCTCTTTAAATATTTATTTTATTCTGTTTTATAGTATTTTTTTCTGCTTCGATGACAGCTTCGACAGATGGTCGACGCAGCATTCAACAAAATTTAAAAATCGAAACGTGTAAATTTTAGATACGCATTCGACAAACCTTAATAAAAAAAAAGACGGGTTGCACTCCGGGAGTGCCGGCAGAAGTGAAAACTTGATTATTAACGTTGAAATATATATATATATATATATATATTTATATATAATATATATATATAAATATATATATATAAATACATATATATATATATAATATATCTATATACGTTGAAATATATATATATCTATATATTTGAAACAGTAGGCCCAGGCATACATTTTCGCCGCGCCGTAGAGAGGGGATAGCTGTCTACTCTCCATCCGTCTTACGCTTTTTCGATCAGGTCACGTGTCCTGACGCGAGTTTAAGATTTTATACCCATTACAGAAAAAGTGCTCAACGCCGTTAAAGAAGTTTTCACTTCAAAAAAAATTGTAGCAATAACAATATATCAAGTACTTGAAACGCTCAATAGGTTTAGTCATAAAATTTAACTGTACGCACATCCCATGAGCGTATGTTCCGAACTGAACGCCTTTTCCATCTCATTAGACAATAATGTAACACACAATTGACATTATGTCTTCGCTAGTGAAGCAACCTAAAATATTTTATAACTTCTATGTCGTTTTAAAACTTCAGACATATAAGGGGACAAAACGTCCCCTAAACTGACGCGCAACGCTGTCAAATTGTCCAACATGTCCCCACAACACGTGAATGTATTATAAAATATTTGAAGACAGAAATATAGATAAATATCTAGATTTATTCCATAATGTAAATCTAAAATAAAATTACAATAGTAACTTAAAATTAATAGGGTGTCACAATGGGCGGTCTTATAGCTAAGTGTTTTTTTTTACAGGCCATTGGCTGGATTTGACAGAGAAAGGAGAAAAGATACACAGATAATTCGTGGTGTACTATTTACGTTTATACATATATAATTAAATTTTATTTAATTGAATTGGAGGTAAGTTGTAGCAAGTTTTAGTATATGCATGTAGTGTATTAATTTGAGTGTATATTGTATATATGTATTCTATGTTTTATTAGTATATCTATTCTAAGGTCTATTAGCATATCAGTTCTTGTATCCGCCTTTTTACACTCTTTTATTGCACCTACCACTACATTTACTCTGCATCACCCAAAGGTTGACTGGAAGAGAATGTCTAAGACATTAAGTCCGTCTCTGTACTCATGTGTGCATAAATAAATAGGGAACTAGCTTCTGCCAGTGGCTTCGCCCGCGTGGAATTCTGCTTCCCCATTCAAACTTTCGACCCCCCTTACGAGTAGAGCTTCGAAAAATCCGTTCTTAGCAGTTGATGACTTACACCCTATAAGAAACCTTTCCTGCAAAATATTAAGTTTGTAGGTGTTCTTTGGTGGGTAAAAATCGTCCAAATGACATTCTCCGCCCTTGGGCGGAGCGTGAGATAGTGTCAAACTTTTACTGACTAAAAATCCCACCCCGTTCTTCGTTGCCTTTCATACCGGGGCCGGAACTAGACTCTTGGCCGAAGTTTATATGTATTATAGTTTCTAAGATTTTATGATTAATCAGTGACTTGTATTTCGCTTTTATATAATACTAGCTTTTGCCCGCAGCTTCGCCCGCATACAATAAAAAATAGCTCATGTCACTCAGAAATAAAGCAGCTTTCTATCGGTGAAAAACCATCGGACCAGTACTTTCAGAGATTACCTCCTACAAACAAAAAAAAAACCAACAATATTATAGTGTAGATATACCATACGTAGATATAGGTAAGTAATATTCTACTATCACTCGAGCAAAGCCGCTAGCAGTAGCTAGTGCAACTTCAACAAGAGATGAATATAAATGTTATCAAATTAAGCTGGAATATGGTCTATTGTCTCTGATTACGGCACAAACAATCAGCTCCATTGTATTCTGAAAAGGCGTTTTATTTAACAAAATTTTTGAATTTGCTTAAATATGTACAGTCACAGAGTACTTTTACGATCTTATTTATATGGATGACCTGTTGGTCTAGTGGTTAGTACCCGGACTGCTATGCCGGAGGTCGTGGGATCGATTCCCACCCTGGTTAAATGTTTATGAGATGAACATGCTCATTTGTTTGGTGTCTAGGTGTAATTTATCTTATTATAAACATATAAGTATGTTTATCAGTTGTCTAGTACTCATAACACAAGCTCTGTTTAGCATGGGACTAGACAGCGTTGTGTGATAGTTGTGAAATATTATTATTATATAGGTAATTATTATTATGTATTCAAGATATAAAAGAAAAGGGAGTTAGTGATAGCATGACGAGTGACAGGGTAGAATGGAAGAAAAAAAAGTGTTGCGCCGACCCCAAATAAGATAGGTCAACGCAGGAAGAAGAAGATTATTATGTACTAGCTGTGCCCGCGGCTTTGTTCGTGTGGACTACAGGATTTTGAATTTATTTTTTCAGGGTACTAGATGATAGATCAGGAATGTTTGACAGTGATTATTTAATAATTGTGGGTTATAGGCGATTTGTTGTGGCTTTTAAACCTTTATTTTCTTACCAATTGTTATCAAACTTAGTTTAATTCATTTTTATTTACGTGGGTGGTCTGAAAAGTTTCCGAGCTCAATGTGAAGATAGCAGCACTCGTTAATAAAACACTAGTGAATGTAATTCTTTTGACTGGCCTCTTGGTCTAGTGGTTAGTGACCCTGACTGCTATGCCGGAGGTCGTGGGTTCGATTCCCACCCAGGACAAATGTTTGTGTGATGAGCACGATCATTTGTTGTGTCTGGGTGTAATTTATCTACAATATGTATGTATTTAGAAATATATAAGTATGTTTATCAGTTGTCTAGTACCCATAACACAAGCTCTGCTTAGCTTGGGACTAGACGGCGCTGTGTGATAGTTGTGGAATATATAAATATAAATTCTGTATCTTTTGACTGTTACTTGCCAAAGTTTCAGCCGGTACAGGTAATAGTTAATTCAGTCATTGAGTGAGTCGATGTGAGATGCAGAAAATGAAAAACCTTTTTCGATAAGACAACGCGTCCTCTCACACCTCAGCAGTTCCCAAGGCAAAGATCTACTAATTACATTTTGAACTGCTTGATGTTCTACCTGAAAACCAGATCTAGCCCCGAGCAACTTCTTTTTGTTCCTTTATCTAATAATTGCGCTCCGAGGATAGAGATTTTCATCAAATGCGGGGACAAACTTCGTGAAGAATGAATTTGCAGGGAAAAACGCCAACTACTATTTGAACGGGTTAGAGAGATGAAAGTATCGCTGGGAAAAGTGTGTGAGTTAGAAAGAGATTAATTAGATAAGGATTAATGCTGTACAGCTTAAAATCGCTTCGTAAATAAGATATTATTTCTCGTAAAAAAATATAGTTAAAAAAAAACTAAAAAAACACGCTTTCATAGCATATCAAACTAAAAAGTGTAAAATATTTTTCGATATAGGTAGAAAATAATAATAATGAACGAAAAATATTAATATCATTGTGAAAAAAGCGTGGGGCGCTTTGTGCCATATTTCTCGTAAATCGAGACCCACGCTTTTTAGTTTAAATTAACTATATTTTTAATGTTCACTAAAAAAAAGCGGATTATTGTAATGTCATCAGTCTTTGATGGGTGTGCAAAGTTTGAAGAAAATCTGATCGCTCAAAGTAGGCCAAAATCGAGCTCAAAGGCGTTGGTTACAAACGTACAGGTGAAGCTAATATAAGCGTGTTAAAAAGTAAAGGGCAAGATTGATTATTGTAAGTTATCTCTAAGAGATAGTGGTATACCATCACAGACTTTTTTGTAGACCTTTTTGAGGTGTACAATATTGTAGTACATTATTTTGATCTATCTCGTAAGGTTCAGCCAACGTTTGCAATGTAAGCGCAATAAATTTGTTTATTTACGACATCACATTAAAACCTCTAGAATTATCCGTGTTTTTCTACCATATTATGCGTGTATTATATATACAAACCTTCCTCTTGAATCACTCTATCTATTAGAATAAATCGCATCAAAATCCGTTGCGCAGTTTTAAAGATCTAAGCATACATAGGGACAGACAGCGGAAAGCGACTTTGTTTTATACTATGCAGTGAGTAGTGATGATACACTTCCCTTTCTCTTCACCACCCTTGGTTGACTGGTAGAGATTGCCTATGTCCGCCGATGTACTTTTGTTTTAATAAATAAAATAATAAATAATTATAATGAATTTATTCTACTATACTGCTTTTATATTTGTAATGTTTTGAAGTGATACTCAAAAAGTAATTGTGTTTCGGTAAACAGCGCGGTTTTGTGTAACTCCGTCTCATGTTATTTGTTCAAAGAAAATAACACAATGGCCATCGCATGATATTAATTATGTGGGTAAGAGAGCGGCACGGTTTGTCTTTTATTAAAGGTTTAGAAAATAATTAAAAAATTATATAAAAAGTCACTTAAGAGTAAATAGGCAAGCGTGCTCCACCGTTGATCACATTATTGCTTACCATCAGGTAAGATAGTGATCAAGCATGAAACTATCAATAATAAAAAAAAAAATCTGCGCAAAAGAAAAAAAAACAGGAACTATATTTTTTATAATGCATAGGTAAATTGACTAAATAAGTACCTATAATTATTATATAAAAGTTAATTTTTAATAAACCATTTATTTTAAATTATTTTATTAAAATATATTTTTTTTGATTATAAAAAAAAAGAATTATAATTATCAAAGAAGAAAAATGGACTACAAACTCCACAGATACACGTTTAAATCAGAAAATAGTTACATTGATGTAACGGTGTAGAAAGACGTGCTAGCGAAAAGGGATTGGAGTAAAAAGTTTAATCATGGTAGGTGAAACTACCAGTTTTTGAACATAACACATCGACGCTTGAAAGGCAAAAATGACTAAGCGACATCGAGTAAACTTTACAGGAGAGTGATTTAAGGATAATTCTTTTAGTAAAAAAAATTGTTAGATAAAAAACAAGTCGGAACTAGTCACTAAGCATGATGTTAACAATATATCCGACTGTTGAGTTATTTTTAACATAATTTTTCTACAAATTTTAACTTTAAATCACTCTCCTGTAAAGTTTATTCAATGTCGCTTACTATTTTTTGCCTTTCAAGCGTCGTACGTACATATGTACTTGTATCATTCAGCTGAAGCATTTTGAAAGAAATTGAATGGTCAAGCACAATATTATGCCATCAGTAAAATTTTTCAGTTAACCTGACTCTTTTAACCGCCACAAAGCTTTAATGATAGTAAAAAGGAATATATTTTTAATAATAAAGATGAATCTTCAATTAAATATTAACGTAATATATTTTTTTAGAAAATTTTCTCACTAAGTTATCCTGAATAATAAATACACAAAATCTTCGCTGAAAAAAAAAAATACTTTTACCGATAATAAAATTCAAACTTACCACTTCAATAAAAAAATAAATAATCCCATTCACATAAAAAACTTTCACACATTCACATTTAAAAACAAATATATATAATATTAAGCACGTATTCAACACAAAGGATCACTTTTGAATTTGGAGCGTAATAAAGACCGTTTCAGACATGCGACCGTCGCACGGCACGACGCGAGACTGACTGGAGACCGTAGCGAAAGACTGCCTGCAGTGAATTTATTGCTTACTATCTTTCGCCTGCGGCTTCACTCGCGCATAAAGCCTCGTGGGATGAATTTCAGAATATGCTGACATAGTTAGATTTTGTGACCACAAACTAATACTGTTCTTAAACTTAGCTACCCGTTTCCTCCCTTTAAGGGCAAAATTTCTAAATATTCCTCCTTATTCCTAGTAACCATTATAAAGACATATTCTTTGGAAAATATCAGCTGTCTATGTCCAAGGTTTCGTTCTGTACCTTTTTTTATTCTTTTATAAATTTAGGGACCTTTGGTCACATTAAGACCATGCAAGCCCCATCGTAACCTAATACTAGTAAAGCAAGCTTGAACCTTATCAACTATTCGGGCTCTAAAACATTTGTTCTGTACCTGTTGATGAGTAAATGAAAGCATCAGGACTTTTTTGTATACATCACTAATTTTTAAATAGTGCAAATATACTTACAGGGTTTATAAGGACTTCTTATTATTTAAGTAAAATCTCAATCAATAATTTCCATAAACAGCAAAAGCTTATATCCCAAAATGTCACTTAATTTATGGAAATATTGTGCTGACTATTGATTTATGAATTAATAAATGACGATCAAAATTGAAAAACACTAGCGTTCTATTTTCATGAACTAATTGTTATAAATGATTGATTATATTATGAACTAGCGGCCCATCCCGGCTTCGCAAGGGCAATAAATATAGCCTATGTTAATCAGGTTGAATGTAGCTTTCCAATGGTGAAAGAATTTTTGAAATCAGCACAGTAGTTTTTGAGTTTTTTTCTCTTTATAATATTAGTGTAGATTTATCAAACAGAACAAATTGTCGTGAACAATTTTGAGATTTCGTTCTTTTTACTTTTTACTACAAAAATATAATTATTCTAGTAACGAGTACTTACGGATTGTCTCATTTTTAGTGAAGTCGTTTTTTTTTTTTTTACTTATTAAAATTGCGCTATCTATATAATACACCCGTATTATATAGATAGCGCAATTTCGCCCGTAGCCACTTGTGTGTACGCGGTCTAATAGTGCAGTCTACTTTCTCAGAACCCAAATACGCGATGCAGTTTTTGTTTAGGCACGAGTGTGATTGTTTTTTCTCCAAGTTGGTAGTTGTGTCATCTACGTTTTGGTGGGAAAACCTTTTCTTTTAGCTTCTCATTTTTTTTTTAAGTTGGGTTAATCCTTATTCACTTATTTTAATTTTAGATGTTATTTTCTCTATGTGTTTAAATTCTTTTTATGTATCTTGTAAGTGGCAAAACGCGGTTTTACATTTTCAAATCCGGTCTAGTTTGGAGACCACCAAGATACTACATAATTGGAGCTCACAAAACTTTACAGGTTACTATATTAAGATTAATTATTTAATTTAAGAATACAGTAGAATAGAATGGAATGGAATGGAATGGAATAGAATAGAATAGAATAGAATAGAATAGAATAGAATAGAATAGAATAGGTTAACCTTTATTGTTCACCAAAATAGTAACAACAATAATAGATAAATTGTAAAATAAATAAATAAATAAATAATTTTTGTAACGATAGTAAAAAAGTACTATTATGATTCTCTGTTCTAGGGTGAAACGTGAGTACGTGTTAGTTTTTTTACTGACTAAAACCCACCTATGTTCCTTTTTTTGTCAATTGCGTTTTAAGGCTAACTTCACATGGTTTGTGCATTTAGCTAAAATGTATTTAGCTATTTTGATACGGTCACTTTGTTTGAGCAGTGGTAGCCGAGTGGTAATGGCCCGGACTTACGAGTTGTAGGACGCGGGTTCGAACTCATCCAGACGCATTACTTTGTGTAATTTATTTCATCACCACTGCTCTCAAAAGGGTGTAGGAAAACATCGTGAGGAAACCGGCATGTCCCAGAACCAAAAATTCGAAGACACGTAACATTTACCAACCCATTCAACGGCTCATTCCCTCTCCCAGAGAGGAGGTCTGAGTCCCAGCAGTGGGAACATTAAAAAAAAGGCTAATGATGATGAAAGACATGACAAAACAAAAAAAAAAACTGGAGTCTGAGGTGGACTCGCGCGCTTGGGCGGAGCATCGCCGTGCCCTCATGGGGCCGATCGGCGGCGGAGACCTCTTGCGCCGGGCCTCGGTTAAGGCTATGGCCCGCTAGTGCGTAAGAGCCCTTAGTGACAGTCCAAATTGTGCAGAATGCGGCACGGTGGAGGAAGTCCACCACTTGTTGGTGGAATGCGTCAGGACACGAGCTGCTAGAGAATACTTATAATAGATGAATATAACTACTGATGAATACTTTTAAAATAATTTGATTGATGTTGGTGTTATTCAAAGTATACTGTCCGAACCCCTCTCTAACGCAGTCATCGCTGTTTATAAAATAGTGAGTAAGGTTTTGAGCCCTCATAGTTGATAAAGTATACTTAAGTAGCTTGACTTGTATTAGGTTACGATGGCATATGATTTTGGCATATAGAACACTCATCGTTTATTTAAAAGAAAAAAGACGTGTGGCACTCGGGGACTGCCGCCGTAAAGCTATTGCATAGCATTTTTATCAACTTATGCAATTATAATTATTTATTTATTTTATTTATGCAGTATTTTTTTTCCTTTGTTTTTTTTTCTTTGATATTAATTGAAGTTACTTGTTTAAGTCAATTGTTTTCTTATCGGTCACCACGCTCAAAAAACAAATGAGTGGGGGGTGTTAGGTTATTTTCGCAACAGAATTTCTGGATTCGGTCTCTACGCTCAAGGCCCGCGATAGAAGCTATGCAATAACTTAATAAACAAAACTCAATAAAAATAAATAAATGAAATCTCAAGGGAGTCATAACAACGGAAAATGGGGTATTTACAACGCGACACCCAAAATCAAAATTAGAATAATGGAAAGTACAAAGAAGTCCCTTCCCTGTTGTTTTATTCGTCTTTTCTTAGGAGTTTTAATGTTTCATAAGATTTTTATTTTCGTCTTTAAGACCTCCGGCCTTTTTTGTTTGGGAACTTTTTGCGCCCCTACAAAATTATAATGTTGATAAATAATAATTAACGTATTTTTTTCTTTTCTGTTTCAAGTGCTTATGCTTTGAAAATTAGAAATATTTATCATCTGACTGGCCTGTTGGTCTAGTGGTTAGTGGCCCTGACTGCTAAGCTGCAAGATGTGGGTTCGATTCCCACCCAAGACAAATGTTTATGTGATGAGCATGATCATTTATTCCGTATCTGGGTGTAATTTATCTATAATATGTATGTATTTAGAAATATATAAGTATGTTTATCAGTTGTCTAGTACCCATAACACAAGCTCTGCTTAGCTTGGGACTAGACGGCGTTGTGTGACAGTTGTGGAATATTATTATTATTATTAACTTCAAATAATCTTTCTACAACTCGCTTACATGACTATCTCGGCCAAGCAACATTTTACTGTCTCGCCATTTTACTCGGTACGTGTGATCAAGGCGTAAGTAGTTATTTCAAATAGGCTTGTCAATTAGCCGAATAACTAATTACACGTTTGTTAACAAGATGGTACGGTTGATTTATGTATTTCATAATCTATTTTTTTTTTTTAATTATTCGTAGGTTCACCTTTAACCACTACCTCATCAAAAAGCGACGATATGCTCAACGATGGAGCAAGCTTGCCTAGAAGTAACCTATTCACTCTTGACTTAAAGACCCTTGTTGTCGATATCAGGAAACAGACACCGGCAGGGAATTCTACTCAGCTGTACGCACAATGAATGTGTTCCCAAAACGCTTTGTGCGTATTGGGAACGGCGATTTTATAGACTAAAAAGTTTAAAATTACTCTACAATATCTATGGAGATTGTCTAAAATTCTTCTCTTAAGGCGTATAGTCCCTTAAACCATCTGGCCGAAATTATGTGAACGCAACTCTCGCACTCGCCTAGGCGGCAGTACGCAAACCTGTGCATTTATTTGCGGCCAGCAGCGCCCGGAAAGCGCTTTAAATCCATTTTCTTTGCGAGATATTGATTGATTTACATATGCAATGTTCACTTTGAAGAATATTTAACCACCAATTTTTATGTGTAAAAATGTTTCTAAAGGTCCAAGCCGTTTCGAAGGAGTAGGGAAAAGTTGCGAAAAGTTGCGAAATTGCTAATTTTTTTTTTTATGACAAAAGTATTAATTGCAAGAAAAAATCAAATGTTGATATTATTGTTCATAAATCTATAATAAACATATATTTTTTTCAAACTAATTGACCTAGCCGTTACGGAGGAGTAGGCCTCAGAAAATCACTGTTTTATGGCACTTTTCGGGCGCTTGGCCCTTAACTTTTTGTACAGTTGTCGGACCTTTTGATAATTCTAAAGCACATACATACATAATAATGAACCAAATAGTGGGATTCAGGCCTCTTCTTTAGGAGAGGGACTAGGCCATAATCCACCACGCGGACCCAATGTGGGTTGGTGGATATATCTTCAAATTTTATTGGTTAGAACCAATAAACCTACTTACCTACCAAGTCCTAGAGGACATACCGGTTTCCTCACGATGCTTTTCTTCATAGTTTTGATAGCAGTGGTGATGAAATAAATTACACAAAGTTCTGACTGGATTTGAACCCGTGACCTAAATTCAATTGGGCGGTATTAATGACATAAGTTATTGAGTTTGAATACAGAGTAGTTTGACATCGTTTACAAACGCTATTTTTAGATATTTCAAGGTTACTCTAATTTCTATTTATCCTTGAGAACAATTACTTAGAAAAGAAAATGTGTCATCACCTGTTTCAGACATGTAATTAATATTAATTATAATAAGTGGTTGTCCTTCTATTTTGTAAATACAAATAAGAGATGTTATAAAGTATCGGATCTAGATACGGATAGATGGATAGGATAGGTACTATATCCACAGGAAAACTAATGCCTTGATCACACGTACCGGGTTAAAAGGGCGAGACAGTGCTCTCGGCCGAGTACTCGGTACGTGTAAACACAGCGCCGAGTGCTCGGCCTACCATTTATCTCTACAATTCGCTTACATCACTGTCTCGGCCGAGCAACATTTTACTGTCTGGCCCTTTTACTCGGTACGTGTGATCAAGGCATTAGTTCTTCAACATAACCTAAAGGCTCTTAATATACTAGTACGCCTCACCATCAACGATTACATCACTGCTTACCATCAGGTGGGATCAAAAAAAAAACTTAAGAGGCAGGACATATTGCTCATAAAATAGACGTTCGATGGTACCGAAAGGTTCTGGAGTGGAGTGGTGGGGGTGGTGGTGGAGTGGTGCTGTTAAAAGTCCTTCCACAAGATGAACCGATGTCTTGGTGAGCGTTGCGGGAGTGTGATGGATGTGAGATGCACAGGACTAGTCGTGTTGGCGACACTTGGGAGAGGCTTATGTCCAACAGTGGACGTCTTTCAGCTGAAATGATGATGATTATTATACCGGTTTCGGATACGGATATTACAGATATGAAATTATTTCGCATTATCCGCTTGTTTTGAATAGTTTTGATTATGGATATTATTATTATAAGCCCGATGTACCACTGCAGGGAAAGGCGTGCCTTCTGTTATCCCATTCTCTTCTGTCCTTAGCCACTTCTAGCCACAATATGGATACAGCAGGGACCCAGCTGGGTCGAAGCCTGCTGGAGCCAGGGTTATCCGAAAGGGCGCTCGAGCTCCGGTATGAAGGCTAGAAGGAACGGGGTGGGTCTTTTAGTCAGTAAGAGTCTGACACTATATCCCGCTCCGCCCAAGAGCGGGGGATGTCAATGCATGATTTTTTCCCACTATAAAAAAAGAAAGAAAAAAAAGCCACAATATGGATAAATATATTTTGAATTTGAAAATTTTAACATTATAATCGTAAAATACAACTATTTGACTATTATTGAGTATTATTGCAATATTTGACTTATATTAGTTTGACTTATGTTGTTAGTTTGTACTTTTGTTAGTGTTTTAGTGTATATTTTTTGTCTAAATTATTATTTGTTTTGCCAGGCACAATAAACAAAAACCGTTTAACATTATCCGTTTTTATATCCGTTTCAATAACGGTTACTAACGGTTATTTTTTTTATTTCGGATATCCGATACTTTCGATAACGTTTACGGAGCTCCTTATCATCCCTAGTACAATTATAGATATAAGTTTGTCATTCTGATAATATTTTTGTCGGCCATTTATATTACTGATCAATCAATCTACCTTTTCTTAAATATTTAGGTCGGCTTTCCACCTAACCGGATTCTGTAGAGGAGACCATTACTTTACAAGGAGCTTCTGCCTGTTTGACATTTATAACCCAGTAACTGGGTAAAACGATACCTATCCCTTAGCAAAACAGAAAATTTAACATTTTCTTTCTTGTGCCTATGCGAAACGATTGTCAAAGATCTGCAAACGGCAGTCACAATCAACGGCTTAGTGTGCGCTTCAGGGAACATCTTCATCATCATAATTTTCGTCAACCTCTACTTTTGAACATAGGCCTCTCCTAAAGCTTAGCATCCACCGCATCGGAATCGGAGCGTACGCAGTGTACGAACCGTTGATATTTACAAAATGCCTGTAGCGACATCTATGGCACCACATAAGAACTAATCCTACATCGCGCAATAAAAGCTCTTCGCGCGAATTGAATATACACAACAGCCCGAAATCATCTATCGGGCAGATGCCCACCGGACTCTTTTCAACGGAGGTTTGCGGGACTTTACTCTCTGTTCCATATAATAGGGTGTGTCTACTGCATTCGGATTTTGCATCAAAACTTCCGATCCAGTGCGTGCTGTACCATACAAGTCTATACAAATCTTCGAATTCGTCCGCTCCATACTCTCCGATCTTGACGCAGTGGAAGCTTAGTTTTGGTGCCACCATAACGACCGGTCCTGTACGTCTCACATCCATCGGATTCTTACGACTCACCAGGGCGTTGGTCCCCCTTGGGGGAGGCCTCCCATCGCTGCGTTTGCCGGTACGTGGTGGCAACCGCGGAAAGACTATGCCTTTCGGCCTCATCGATCATCTGTTATGTGCCCTTCTGACTGCCACTTTAGTTTGGCGACTCTTTGGGCTGTGGCGGTACCTTGGTTCCCCGGATATCTCCTTTTCTCTGTTTTTTTTTAAGGATAGAAACCATCTAATGACTTCTCCTGTTCTGGGTAGAGCGGGAAGGCGTGTCGAACTTTTACTTACCAAAACCACAGCTGTGTCCTTCATTTCTCGGGATGCAGAGAAGAGTACATATTTGTTGGCTATCCTCGAATCTCACTTGGTCGCTAAAGACTGCAGACCGCAAACGCATTGACGCCTTTGAGATGTGGTGTTGGAGAAGGATGCTCTGTATTCCTTGGACAGCATTTCGGACCAACGATATCCATTTTGCAAGAACTCAAAATCTCCTCACGGCTATCGTCCGAGTGTCTTCGCAAGGTTCTGCAATACTTCGGTCACATTGCAAGGAAAGACGGTGGCAACCTCGAAAGGTTAATTTTGACCGGTAAGGTGGACGGGGAAAGGCCTCGCGGGCGTAGCCCAATACGTTGGTCCGACCAGATCCGCACCGCCCTTGACTCCACGAAGGAAGAGGATCCACGAATCTTCCACAGGAAACGTTGCATTTTACAGGGCAGCCATTTTAAATATGTTGTATTGTTTTTTGACATAACCTTCTTAACCTTTCAAATCATTGTTCTACGATCATGACGATATTAACCCAATATTAAAGAAAACTTATTAATATATTCATTTTCCCTTTATAACCTTAATAACTTCTCACATTCGTAATCCGTCTAAAGCACCCAAAAAGCAATTAATATTAACTCCGTACACATTACTTGCATCAATGAATACTGTACCGATAATATGGCGCAACAAAAATTAATTTATTCAATTTTAACTTACGCAAGCTTTTATGAACACAAGTACTCGTAAACTAGGATATATTGTAGCCTTCAGAGCGTCAGATTTGTACAAGATAAGGCAACTGTCTTCTAGTAAACACAGAGGCTTTTTTTTATGGTGGGAAAATCATCATCAAAGGAAAACATCGTGAGGAAACGGCACGTCCTAGAACCAAAAATTCGAAGACATGTGACATTAACCAACACGCACTGGGCCCGCGTGTTGGATTACGGCCCATCCCCTCTCCTAGAGAAGAGGCTTGAATCCCAACAGTGGGAACATTAAAAAGGCTGGTGAAGATTACTCCTTAGTATAGTGAAAAAAACATTTTTTTTTAAGTCCCGGCAATTTAAAGATAAAAACGTATCTGCTCCGTTTAAGGCACACATTTTGAAACTCTCAGGCAAATGTAAGCCTATAAGATACTTTCCGTTGACTTATAATCCATAAACTGGATAAGAAGCTAGGTCTCTAGCACAAGTAAAGGAAAAGATCTGAAAAGTGTAAACTCATAATCATCATCATATCAGCCGAAAGACGTCCACTGTTGGACATAGGCCTCTCCCAAGCGTCGCCACAACGACCGATCCTGTGCGTCACGCATCCATTGGATTACCGCGACCCTGACCAGGTCATCGGTCCACCTTGTTGGAAGCCTTCCAATGCTACGTCTTCCGGTACGTGATTGCCACTCCAGAACCTTTCGTCTCCATCGACCATCTGTTCTGCGTGTATCCCATTGACACTTAAGTTTGGCGATTCTTCGACACATCGGCAACCTTGGTTCTCCTGAAGATGTTCTCATGTTTTCTGATGTGATCACGCTAGGAAACTTCGAGCATAGCCCTTTCCATCGCTCTATTTCATCGTCAAATTTCTAGTTGCGTTAAAAAATAATTACTTTTATGCGATTAGGAAAGATTTTCGAGACTCGACTCTAACGGAACCTTTGGTGCAAGAGTCCGACACGCACTTGACCGGTTTTTTTAATGCAATCGATAAAACATGAAAATATCTTCTACTGTCGTAGCTACCTACGCCTCTGGGAAATACAAGCCTGAATATATTTTATTAAAAAAAAAGACCTCGCAAAAGCACCTTTCACACAAACATTCCATAGATAACGCTCACAATATAAAGCTCCTTCCATCAATAAAATTTCTCAATGACAGCCGAAATGCCGAATAAAGCCGACAACAACCGAAAACCACAAAATGGATAGGTACAGAAGACAATCTCATGTATGTACTTCACTTTTTATACCTACGCTCGGTGGACGCACACTAATGAGCGTTTAAGCCGAAACCGTTCGACTAGCGGGCCGAGGCACTCCGAGATATCGTGCCCGTGAGCGGTGTCTATGTATGCGTTGCTCGAGCGCGCTTTGTATGTAGATTGACTTCTGTACCTATCTATTTTGTGCGGAAACGCCCGAATCATAACGAATATATTATCATTTACTTCGATATCCGATGACATTACTTTATGACCAAAGGCCCTACTACGATTTCTTAATACGATCCAATTCACGACATTAACGGAACTGTTATAGGGATGAAGACAGACACCACTGATTTTTAATTAGTACAAATATTTGAAAGGCTTATTAGAAAAGATCGTGTTATTATTTAAGTATAGTCTCAATTTTAGTACTTTATGATATAAGTGTGTAATTTTAGTGATTGCCGTCGAGGCGGTATTACACACACAACAACAGAACAACACAACAACACACCATCACCACAACATACAACTCCGCATGTAAGTCGGACGCATCAGTGTAACCATTAATATTTTACAGGCTGTTGTAATTTTGTCAACAGCGTGCCTAACCTTTAGTGAATTGGAATTTAGGCATCCTAATATAAACATAGTAGGATACATAATTATATATGTACATATACAAGGTGTAAGGGACAGTCCTCCACAAACTTTAAGGGCTCACTCAGTAGACGAAACTGAACAACCTTCCACAAAACATTTTTTCAGGAAACGAAAAAAAAATTTGGCCTCACCATACAAACTGTCCAATCAAGTTTATAATTTTGTATGGTGAGGCGGATTTTTTTTTCGTTTCCTGAAAAAAATTTTTGCGGAATGTGGTTGAGTTTTGTCTACTGAGCAAGCCCTAAAAGTTTGTGGAGGGCTGTCACTTACACCTTATTATATGTATCCAAATCCAAATAATCCTTACTAATATTATAAAAGCGAAAGTGAGTTTGTTTGTTACGTCTTCACGCCTAAATGGCAAACCCGATTTTGATGATTTTGATAGTTGGGACCCTGGAGACGGACATAGACTAATTTTTTCACGCAGGCGAAGTCTCGGGTAAAAGCTAGTCGTTCATATAGGTACCTGAGAAAATCTTTTTGAACTTTCGTCAGCATGAGTGTATAAGTAATTTCATGAGGATTCTATACAGAAGCGCTGGTTTCAAGTTTGCACAGAACTAAAGCATTATACAGAAGCTTTAAAACTGCTTGGTTTTTAAAACCTTGACGTTTGCTTTAAAATAAACCCTAAACGTCTAAATGATCCTTTAGCCAGGCTTATTATGTGCGAATGGAAAGTTGGTTTGGTGTCAAATTGGACACCGAGGACTTTCACTGTCGACTGGTTATAAGTTTGTCGATGCTGTAGTCGTGCTGTATAGTATTGCGCATGTGGCCAAAGCTCATTACTTGGCATTTCGAGATATTAAATTCCATCTTGTTGGTGGTGGCCCATTCACTCAGGGCATCTATATCATGCTGCAGAACTACACAGTCCGATACAGAGTTAACATTGGTAAAGATCTTTAGGCCGTCGGCATAAAGTAAATATTTAGCATGTTTTATTATTTGTGGGAGATCATTAATGATAATTAAAAATAGCAAGGGACCTAATATGGAACCCTTACTTACGCCTGATCGTGTATGATAAGTGTGTGAGTTGTATGAGCCAAGACGAACGAATTGCGAAAACATGGTAAGGCCCCAGCCGCAAACAAGGCCATTTATTGAAGCTAAATGGAGGTTGCCATTTAAATTAATGCTAATCAATGTGATTTTGTAATTTAATTAATTTATTAATGCATTACTAAAGCTTATTCAGTGTTCTTGAAAATTAATTTTTGAGAACAATAAATCTTGACGGTTAATTTTCCAGATACAACACCTATTACATTACCGTTCATATACAATGTAACAGGAATAATCCAAATGCATATACATCCTAATTAGAAAATTAGGTTACATTATTTTTTATTTTTTTTAATCTGGGAAATTATCCAATGACTTTTCCCGTTCTAAGTCAGAGCGTGAGGGCTTGTCAGACTTCTACTGACTAAAACTACATCTGTGTCCTTCATTTGCCAAGAAGAAGGTGGGAAATCATCCAAGAATATCAAAATTGGAAAAAAAGCATACTAAAATATAAGAATTATCAACAAATATAATATCTTGACTCTCTCGTCAAGACATCGTCTTCTATAGCAAACCTACTGACCTATCCCCCTAGCCAAGTTACAACCGTTTCGTTTGCGTCTAACGCATCGAGTTGGCCAGGCCCCCAGTTCTTTTGTTTTGACCACGTGACTGAGCTGACGTCATTCCTGTACATCGCAGTTATTTACTAGCATTAACGATTGCCGATTATCAACTTGGCTAGGTGTACTGATGGCCTTTCACGTCAAAGACCACGGCGAAGTTTTCTTTTTTTTATTGTTAATAGGTTCGCGCTTGACCGCTATATCACCTAATGGAAAGCAGCTTCTTATTGGCAGAACTTTATAACTTCGTTGTTGATGACGATATTACAAAAATTCGAGTTTAATGGAACTTAAAATTATATTAACTATAAACATCCCACGACTTATGCGAGGCTAATGACAGAGCGGTCCAGTTGGCTAAATAATGGTCGGACCTGAGTGAACTGATCGACTCGAAAGAAGAAGAAGAAGGAGCTACAAATAATTCTGTTCTTCAGCCAATAAATGCACGATTAAATAAATAAGTCACACACATCACTGCTTATCATCAGGTGGGGTTCCAGTCAAGAACTATCATCTATCATCACCAGCCTTTTTTAATGTTCCCACTGTTGGGACTCAAGCATCCGCTCTAGGAGAGGGAATGGGGCATAATCCACCAAACGGGCCCAGTACGTGTTGATGAATGTCACATGTCTTCGAATTTTTTTTATTGGTCCTAGCTCACGCCGGTTTCCTCGCGATGTTTTCCTTCACCGTTTTGAGAGCAGTGGTGGTGAAATAAATTACACAAAGTAATGCGCCTGGCTGGGTTTGAACTAACGACCTAAAACTCGTAAGTTGGGGCCGTTACCACTCGACCACCACTGCTCTCAAGAACTAGTTTATATCCATTTAAAAAAAAGTGAGTATATATTCAAGTTCAGATAAAATAAAAAACAAAATATTAATATTTAATTTTTCCCCTCCTCCCCCACTTCCTCATATCCTTCCTTACCGCAGAGCGCAGACAAGTTCCATCACAACAGGATACATCAGCTGTTTATCTCCCAAGGTCTTAACTAAGAGAAATGGATCTCCTTAACCCTTCAAATGGACTGACCATCCGTCACCGGTATTACAATGGTACACAGAGCTTGGAACTTTGGCAGTGACTGGATATGGCTTTGCTTATATTATTCGTGATTGTTTTTTTTTAGGGTTCCGTACCTCAAAATGACAAAAAACGGAACACTTATAGGATCACTTTTTTGGCCGTCCGTCCGTCCGTCTGTCTGTCTGTCTGTCGGTCTGTCTGCTTGTCAAGACCCTTTATCTCGAGAACGCGAGGAGGTATCGAGTTGAAATTAAAACCATAGATTGAAGTTCATAGGGTACTTCCCGTTGACCCAGAATCCTGAAATTTTGCACAAAGCAAGGTCTTATAGCACAACTATACGAATATATCTGAAAACAGCGTTGTTACCTACATCACAAATAAGAAAACTTTTTCTTATTCGGTAAAATCTTCAAGACTCCATTCGAGAATTGTAGTTTACAGGGAACCCTCAGTGCACAAGTCCGATTCGCACTTAGCCACTTTTATCTTTTTTACTTGCACCTATCCGTTTACTAGCACATAATATCCGCTAGCGACCTGCTCTGACCTGTGTTGTACTCTGTATTTTTGAAAAAAAAAAATATAACAAGGTGTAAAAACTTTTGGAATCCATTAAGTTACTGATTCTGAACAAACTATATTCAGGTTCCACATAAACTAAAAATAATAATAAAACAAAACAATAAAAGATAAAGTAGGTACTAAATACAGTAGTAAATACTGAAAAGAAAAGTTTTAGACAATGCCGTTTCTAGCAGTGACCGCCGAGATATTTCTACGTTCTGTGTAATGAAAGGACTAACCCTTGTGACCTCTTAGCCAAGTGCCCTTGGCTTTATTTTTAGAGCAAGTTTTGCTAGTGTTTTCAACAGGTAGACGTCACGGATTGTGCGGTGTTCAAACGATTTGCTGATGACCGATTTGTACCGTGCGGATCATATTTATGTTGAGGCTCTTAAAGATCCGGGCTTTGGTCGAGGCCATGGTCCAGAGCGAGGAGGAGTGGCAGGCGGTCGCCGACTTCTGCGAAGCAGTAATGCTCGCTAAGGAGGAGGCCGACCGCATTAGGCAACGGCGCTCTCGCCGCCGCCGGGATTCCGATCCTGATTTCCAGCCACCGTAGGCGCGGGCTTGCGTACAGTGAGCAATAGGTAGCTCGCTCTCCGGTCGTCCGGTAACTGTCCGGACCAAGCCCAAGTCGTCGACGGCGACGCCTCAAGGAGTTGTCAGCAACAGCAAGGACCCAGCCGGGTCGAAACCTACTGGGGCCAGGGTTATCCGATAGGGCGCTCGAGCCCCGGTATGAAGGCTTGAAGGAACGGGATGGGTTTTTTAGTCAGTAAGAGTCTGACACTATCTCCCGCTCCGCCCAAGAGCGGGGATTGTCATAAGATGATTTTTCCCATCGAAAAAAAAAAGGCTCTTAAAGATCAAATCTTACATTGAGCTCCTGGACTAGATATGTACGTGGTGTCAACTGCGCCAATGCAGTTCCGACTGCAGATAACTGTATGCAGTTGAATATGTCGACTGCGCGCGGTCGCTGCGATGCAGTTCGTCTGATAGCAGCCTAAGAGGAATCTAACGACAGCTCTCAAGCTAAAATGTTATAAGCCGTGCATGCTAAAAATGTAAATACATGCTTGATTACATACATACTCACTAGAATAATATATTCCTCAATCTGGCGCAGTTGGGTAAAACCTCGATTAAATCCTGTATTAATTAAATAATAGACCAATCTTCTCAATTTGCTCCATTTGATTAATTGGCAATGGTAATTGAGCGAAAGGCGCAACTCGCTGTTAATATCATAATAATATATAGGGTGCCTGGTATTTAGTGACCGATAATCATACACGCGATTATACTTAGATAGATTTCAAACCACTTTCCCAAAGAAACTTTTTTATACTCATTACGTTGCCAGTACGTTCAGAGATAATATTTATTTATTTATTTGTATTTATTTGTTAGCCTGTTCTGTCCCACTCCTGGGCAAAGGCCTCCCTCCACTCCTTCCATTTTTCGCGCGCCCGGGCTTCTTCTTGCCAAACTTAAGGTTTGCCAACGAGCAATGGAGCGCAGTATACTAGGTGTTAAATTAACGGATCGAGTTCGAAACACTATACTGCGCTCCAAAACCAAAATAGTCGGTGTGGCTCAAAAGGCTGCCAAACTGAAGTGGGACTGGGCAGGACACGTCTGCCGCATGACCGACAAACTGTGGGCCAAAGTAGCACAAAGTTGGTGCCCTGAAACAGTGCGTCGGGGTCGCGGTAGACCACGAAGGAGATGGCGCGACGAACTTTATAGATTCCACCAGAACAGAGATAATAATAATAATAATATTCCACAACTATCACACAGTGCTGTCCAGTCCCAAGCTAAGCAGAGCTTGTGTTATGGGTACTAGACAACTGATAAACATACTTTTAAATTTCTAAATACATACATGTTATAGATAAATTACACCCAGACAGAACAAATGATCGTGCTCATCATACAAACATTTGTCCTGGGTGAGAATCGAACCCACGACCTCCGGCATAGCAGTCAGGGTCACTAACCACTAGACCAGCGGGCCTGTCAACGTTCAGAGATAGGTAATCTCTGAACGTACTGATGCAATTGCTAAAATTTTATATAGTATAGTTTTTTTTTTTTTTTTGTAGGAGGTAATCTCTGAAAGTACTGATACAGTTGCTAAAATTGTTTATCGATAGAAAGCAGCTTTATTCCTGAGTAACATATTAGGCTATGTTTTAAATACGCGGGCGACGATGCGGGCAAAAGCTAGTGTTACATAAATAGCTTGCTTCAGTCATTGGCTTCGTCCGTGTAAAAGTACAAAATTATTCTGAAGGAAACATATTCCCGGGTTTAAAAGTACCCTGTGCAGTATTTTACAAAATGGGGTAACCTTGTGCCAAGTTCATCAAAATTGGTTCTGCTGTTCGAGCGTGAAGGAATGGTAAAAACACAAACTTTCGGTTTTATAGTATTAGTGTGACTAGCTGCTTCCAGTGATTTCGCCCGAGCGATAGCAGAAAAATATCCCAAAGAATAACACATAAGATAACAAGTATCCTATCTACTATTCCAGGTCTATTCATTTGCCAATTTTTTTCCAATTTAATATTATATCCATTTTCAAACTATGCGTAAACGACCTGCTGCGTTGCGTAAGCGGTACTGCGTTATTCGTATTGTACGTACGGAAAATCGTATTTTTCATAAGTTATGTATTTTTAAACATTCATTTAAAAAACATTCATTAGACCAAAACGCAACTAAACACAAATAAACTCGAAAATGATTTACGCAATCTTGACTTTAACCCAGTTTACAATACTGCTGACGCTAATTTTGCTTTATCGTACTTAATAAATCATGTTCAATTTGCAATATTACGTAACACGACTATTTCTTCCGTAAACAAGAAACTGTATAACATTAAACCTTGGGTTACTCCGGGCTTGATTCGATGTATCAGACAGAGGGATAAACTTCATCAGAGAGCTAAGAAATACCCTGACAATCCAATCATACAAACTACCTATAAAAGATACAGGAATTTTTGCAATAACCTCCTGAAGAACTTGAAAAATAACTACGATAAAAATGAATTAGCTAAAGCAGGAAACAACAGTAAGCAGCTTTGGAAACACATTAAAAATGTCACTTATATGGCAAAAAAACGTGAATCTAATTCGAGTTTACTGCTTATTAATCCCTCACCTCATTCATCAGCTAACCACGTTAACAACTTTTTTATAAATGTTGGGAAAACTCTTGCCGAACAGATTCCAACACAAGACTGTGTCCAAAGACCTTCGCTTGATTTAAGAAACAGGTATACCCTAAATTCTTTTGGCTTACTGGATACTGACGAAGACGAAGTTACTCGAATCATTTGTGGACTAAAAGATGATTCTGCAGTAGGTTGGGATAATATTAGTAATAAGATCCTAAAACTTTGTAAGCATATCCTTGTTCCGCCTTTGACGCATATACTTCGTATCTGTTTTTCTGAGGGAATTTTCCCTAGATTTATGAAAAAAGCAATTGTAATCCCTGTTTTTAAATCCGGAAACAAAGATTTAGTAAATAACTATAGGCCAATATCGATACTTTCCTCAATTTCAAAAATACTAGAAAAAATATTAAACAATAGACTAATTAACTATTTAGAAAAAAATAAGCTCTTATCCTCTGCGCAATTTGGTTTTAGAGCCAAATTATCTACAGCTGATGCAGTACACAGCCTGACAGATTACGTCTCTGAAGAACTCGGTAAAGGACAACAGACCCTGGGGGTATTTCTTGATCTAGCGAAGGCCTTTGACACGGTATCGGTTCCTTTATTATTAAACAAACTAGAAGCTATAGGAATAAGAGGCACACCGCTAAAACTTTTTGCGGACTACTTAGATGATCGATATCAATGTGTCAAAATAGACAATATTACGAGTGATGAGCAAATAAGCTCTGGATATGGTGTTCCCCAAGGAAGTATCCTGGCCCCTACCCTATTTCTGATCTATATCAACGATTTATGTAACCTAAATATTAAACATGGCAAAATTGTTTCATATGCCGACGACACGGCCTTAATATTTACCGCAAAAACTAGCAGCGAATTATACGAATACGCTCAATTGGGTTTCAACACTGTGACTAATTGGCTTCAAAACAATTTATTAACATTGAACGCTGACAAGACAAAATATATTCACTTTTGCATGCGTAGTCCTCAATTTAACACTGATAACTCTCATCTGTATGCCCATAAATGTGGATTCCGATCATCCAGCATGTGTGAGTGTCCCTGTATCTTAAAAATACACGACATCAAATATCTCGGGGTCATAATAGATGAAACGCTCTCATTCAGACCACACATTGAAAGTCTAGTTAAAAGAGTGCGCAAATTAATCTATGTCTTTAAAAAATTGCGAGCGATCGCAGATCCAAAATTGGTGACACAAATTTATTTAGCCCTAGGACAATCTGTAATCCAATACTGTATCACTTCCTGGGGTGGAGCACTTAAAACTCATCTACTGCCTCTTGAAAGAGCCCAGAGAGCAATTTTAAAAGTAGCCAATTTCCTTCCCTTTCTCTATCCTACAGATCAGCTATACAAATCCTGTAACGTGCTTTCTGTTCGCCAGCTTTTCATAATGCACTTAGTACTAAAACAGCACACCATGCTTTCCTACAACGCTGAAATCACTAATAAGAGACGGAATGATATTGTTTGCCATTCTAATGCATCCTCAAAATATGTATTTGTAAAAAGATTTTTTTCTTTTTTAGGCCCATTTCTGTACAATAAATTAAATAGGAAATTAAGTATCTACCAATTAAATAAGTATAAATGTAAAAAAATGATTCTCCAATACTTCCTAAGCTTATCTTATATAGAGACAGAAGACCTACTTACTGTTTGTAAATAAAACACGCTGTATCTCTAAATTTCGTTAAGTTTTTAAAATAGTTATATTTAGTGTTAATTTATTTTTTTGTATCTGCTTAGCACTCTCTAGCCTGAAACACAGGTTCATCCTAGTTCAGGCAAATTAGCAACTGTGTTCTTTTTAATATTTAAAATACTTTATTGTAAATGTGCCCTATGTTATAAATAAACGATTTTATTATTATTATTATTATTATTATTATTTATGACTGGCCTGTTGGTCTAGTGGTTAGTGGCCCTGATTGCTATGCCGGAGGTCGTGGGTTCAAAAGGTTTGTGTGATGAGCATGATCATTTGTTGCGTCTGGGTGTATATTACCTTTAATATGTATGTATTTAGAAATATTAAGTATGCTTATCAGTTGTCTAGTACTCATAACACAAGCTCTGCTTGGCTTGAGACTAGACGGCGTTGTGTGATAGTTGTGGAATATAAAAAAAAACAACTTCTTAAGCGAACCTTGGTGTTTTTGGTTATATGGCTTACTACAACAACCTATTATGTCCCACTGCTGGGATCGGGTCTTTTCTTAATAAGGGGGATATAGCCTACTGACACTATGTTAGCTATACGGGTTGGTACAGGGTTTTGTTTCAAGTTTCCTTCTCTTTCACTGGTTGTTTATTGAATTTTTCCCTATTCCCTTGCGAAATCCTGGGATGTAAAGTTGAGATGTTTTTTTGCGACATAAACGGCCGTATCATTTTTATTCGTTAACTTAGAAGTTTGATTTTGTCACAGCTTGAAGGGACCGCAGGTTTGAGTATATGGTTTTAATTTCAGCTTGATATTTCCACGCATTCCCGAGATAAAGGGTCTTGACAGACAGACGGACGGACGGACAAAGTGATCCTATAAGGATTCCGCTTTTTCATTTTGAGGTACGGAACCCTAAAAACACGTTTCACCACGTCTCTATGGGATAAAAATGAAAAGGAAAAAGTCATTAATTGTATAAGGAAATTGATTACGTAGCCCGGAAAGCAAAGGGCAAATGAAGGATGCAGGTGGATGTTACGGCCTGTTCTCGGCTTCGGCCTTAACGCCGAGCGACGCGGCGAGCGGGGCAGCATCGGTAAGCGGGCGCCGGGCGCTGTGAGCAGCGTCTCGTGGCGTGTATCAAACATTTGACTGGCCTGTTGGTCTAGTGGTTAGTGACCCTGACTGCTATGCCGGAGGTTGTGGGTTCGATTCCCACTCAGGACAAATGTTTGTGTGATGAGCATAATCATTTGTTCTGTGTCTGGGTGTAATTTATCTACAATATGCATGTATGTAGAAATATATAAGTATGTTTATCAGTTGTCTAGTACCCATAACACAAGCTCTGCTTAGCTTGAGACTAGACAGCGTTGTGTGATAGTTGTGGAATATTATTTTCATAATTTTGTTCTTACGGCTTGCCGCCCCGCGCTTTGCTCCCGCTCGCAACGGCAAAGTCGTGAACAAGCCATTGCTCAGTAAAAATCAGACACGTCCTCTCTGTTTATCATAGGGTGTGAGTGTTGGCAGTCATTTGATGATTTTCCACCTCGACAAAACATTCTGAGGAATGATTGATTATTCTGAGGTTGTCTGGAAGAGATCGCTCTCAGCGATAGGACCGCCATTGTGGCCGTTAATTTAAGTTTTTAACTTTTTTGTGTACAATAAAGTTTATTCTATTCTATTCTATTCTGAGGAAAAGAATATTTATTTTAAGGATTAGGAAGTGGCCTAGCAAGTATGGCCTCCGTTGCTACTTTCGAGGCCGAGAATTACACAGCAACGGCCTCACTTCAATGTCACCCTTGGAATTATTATAAATGCATTTTGTGTAAGGGTTCTTTTATCGGAGAAATCCATTTCTATAAAACCACAGGCTTGTAGCAAATGTTTAGGAGATTGGCTTTATCGCTGTTTGCGAGGCCAACAGTTATTAGGATTTGGTTTGTTCAACCAATAATCCGGGATGTTTACTTTTTGTAATAAAGAAAATGAGTCTCTGGAATGCTCTGCCAGTTTCAATGAAACGCGCGCAGTCCAGTCACTATTACATGTATTCAAAATACTTGTGAAGGAATATTACTTGTCCTTGTAATTTTGTTTCGTTTTTAGCTGTATTAATTGTATAGTTGTCACTTTTTTATAAGGTTGGAAATATCATCCAATGACATCCCCCGCTCTTGGGCGAAGCGGGAGATAGTGTCAGACTCTTACAGACTAAACGACCCACCCTGTTCCTTCTAGCCTTCCATTTCCACCTCATATTTATGTCAGCAAAATCGTAGGGCAAGGCCGAAGCCCGCTGTCATGGTAAAAAAATGTGTTGCCAAGCATGTCCCAAGCATTTTGTGCGTATGGATGTATATGAGTTTTTAAGATCAATAAAATCAGTAGCTCGAAAACAAAAAGTATACAAAAGTACCTACTTGACATTATTTACTATGATTTGTGTGTCTGTAATCTTCTAGACGATCTCCAAAAATAACTAGTTTTGCAATAAACCATGTAATTCACGCTTACCGAGACTCAACTAAAATTTAGTACAATATTATAAGTCAAAACTATCTGAACATAATAGAATTGAAGAAACTACTGAATAATATTCCCTATTTCTAAGAATCTTGAAGTGATTTCACTGTCTAGTGAGTTTTACAAGAAAATGGACTTGCTATTGTCTTTTAACAATACCCACAATAAGATAATTTAGTGTCCTGATTTTCGAAGGTTTTTCTTTTTTTTTTATTGATATAAACTAGTGCTTGACTGCGATCCGGTGGTAAGTAGTGATTAAATTTTCTGGTGGAAATTGTCAAATAACCTTTACCTATAGGAGGTTATTGACTAAAACCCACCTTTTGTTCTTTCTGTTGCCCTTTGCGTTTCAAAGCCGTGGTGGAGGAGTGACAGGCGGGCGCCTCCTTCTGTGAAGCAGTAATGCTAGCAAAGGAAGAGACCGCACGTGCACGCTCGAGGGAGCGACCCTCATGCCCTAGCCGCCGGGATCCCGATCCCGATTTCCTGCCACCGTAGGATGTGACTAGATGATTTTCTCACTTAAAAAAAATAGTCGCGGTAACTCTATCGACCAATTTCACAGCCCTAGCATGCATCAGCCCTGGTGGCCGTTAAATATGCCGACAGGGTTTTTGAGGCACGTGTTTATTAAGGCCTCTAAAGTGATATCCACCATGTACCGATGGCGCTACGCCTTACGTCTAGTGGTCCGATGCTGGAACGGACTTGGCGGAATTAAATTGTGAAATTCCAACGCACACTCACCGAAATGTAATCAATAGAAAACCGTTCATTGTAGCGATATTTGGGGTAGATCTAAGTCCAACAGTGAAGGTCTTTCAGCTGCAATGATGATTGATGATAATGTTCTGAACAGGTGTCCCACACCATTCGACAGGTGTGTAAAACCCCACTTTGTCAGACTGCATGTGGTATCTAGGCTTCCGATAAAACAACATACATTTTGGCTTTTTTTTTTTCGATGGGAAAAATCATCTTATGATAACCCGCGCTCTTGGGCGGAGCGGGAGATAGTGTCAGACTCTTACTGACTAAAAAACCCATCCCGTTCATTCTAGCCTACATTTTGGCGTCTTGTAGCTAATTTTCTACAAATTCTCCAGCTTAGTAAACTGAAACAAAGTGTTTTAAACTATATAAAAAAACTAGCTTCTGTCTGCAGCTTCGCCCGTGTACATAAAATATAGCCTATGCCACTCAGGAATAAAGTAGCTTTCTATCGGTGTTAAATTTTTAGCAATCCGACCAGTACTTTCAGAGATTACCTTGTACAAATTTTAAAAAAATAACTATACCTCTTTACATTATTAGTAAAGAAGTGTAGCCGTAGAATATAATAATAATAATAATAATAATAATAATAATAATCTTTATTCATATATAAAACAGATTGCAGAGCATTTTACATTTTTCACAAAGTGGGTAGTTTTACATTTCTGACAATCAAGTGGGTGACGTTCTGTTCTCCTTGCTAGGCTATGAAATAGCCTGTATTAAGAAGTAACAGTGCCGATCCCCTCGAGTTGTATTACTACAATTTTTTATTTTAACAACATAAATAAATTCAAGCAAAATGTTTAACAGATATTAGTGTGCAATTGTATGTGTATATATGTGTGATGGTGCGTGTGTTGGGTTGTGTTGTGTCGTGTATGGGTCTGTGAGTGTGTGTGAGTGTGTGAATGAATGTATGTGCGTAGGCAAGCAATTGTGAAAGCGTGCGTGGCTGTGTAAACGTGTGTGAGTCAGTGGGTGTGGTACAAGTTACAAACTTGTCATACCTTAATTAAATTAAATATTTTTCTGTTTCGTCATAGGTTTTATTTTGGAGGAATGCTATAATATGCTAATACCATAGTCGGGAATACTACACAATAAAGTTTATTCTATTCCACACATTACAGTATAAAATAAATAAATATACCAATATTTATTTATTATATACTTTATTGTACACCATTCATCATCATTTCAGCCGAAAGACGGGCACTGTTGGACATAGGCCTCCTCTAAGTGTCGCCACAAGTCCATTCTAAAACCTTTCGGCCCCAACGGCCACACCACGGCGGTACACCATTACACATAAAAAAAAGGAAACTAAAACACAGATATACAATGGGCGGCCTTATCGTATTCAGCGATCTCTTCCAGGCAACCTGGAATGGACAGTAATTGCCTGGACAAGAAATGGGGCTGTCATTGGTGTAACCAAAAACCAGTATTAAACATAAATAAGGTACCTATATTTTTGAGGATTTTCGAAATAAACCAATTTTTTTCTCTGAAAACAAAGTTTTATTTTATTCAACACGCTTTTACATTATAACAATTATTGTTTAACTAAAATTACACTTATATCTCACCTGAAAATAAAGAAACGACATTTATAGTTCACTAATATCGCCTCCTCAATTATATCCCTTTAGTTATCTCTCTACAAGTTTTTTTATATCAATTAAATACACAAAATAATCTAAATATCATCTGCCATTGAATCATACGTCACCCCGTATCCACAGCTTAAAAATTAAATTAATGAAATGTCATTTCCAAGGAGGTCATTTCATTACACATATCTATACTTTATTAATTAATATTATAAAGCGGAAGAGTTTGTTTGTTTGTTTGTTTGTTTGAACGCGCTAATCTCTGGAACTACTGGTCCGATTTGAATGATTCTTTCATTGTTGGGTAGTCCATTTATCGAGGAAGGCTATAGGCTATGTTTTTTTCTTTTCAAAATTAGGGATCCGTAATAAAATTGCTATTTTGTAACACAAGGTGTAAAATCGAAAACCTATTTTTGCGTGCGCTGCAAAAACTATTGACAATAGAACAAAATGATGTACGATGGGGTTGTAGATCCCATTAAGACCTACAAAAAAGTCCGCGAAAACATATATCTAGCTATCATGGTTTAATCACAATAACCGATTTTGTGTTCAAAATAATTATTAAATCGTCTGAAGAAAAAAAACTACGTTAAATATGTATCGTAATATTAATCTTTATCGAAATTAAGCATTATGTTATCAAGAGTATTTATGTAGAAGTAAAATACTTTTTGTTTCATCTCAATCGGATATTTCGTTTAAAAGTTATCACGTGTGTAAGATGTTAAGAGTTGGTACCTATTAATGAGTTACGGGCCATAGAGTTTTTTATCAACATAAAATCCTGTAATAATCTTTTTCGAAATATATTTCTTGATGATTGTAAGTATATGAGCTTTGAAGAGTATAATAAATACATTTATGAACGCGGTAATCTTGGGAAATACTGATCTGATTTGAAAACTGTTTAAATATTCAATAGTCCATTTATTGAGGGAGGCAATTATATTCAATATTTTATCTCGGTATTTCCACGGAAACGAGAAAAACGCGGGTGAAACCGCGGGGCACAGCTAGTATATTATAATAGGCTCTTAATAAACTAGTGAGCACCATCATCAACGATTGCATCACTGCTTACCATCAGGTGGGATCGCAGTCAAGTACTAGTTCATAACAGATAAAAAAAAATACACAGATATATACATATGTATTAACTTCTTGTAGCTAATTTTCTACAAATTCTACAGCTAAGTAAACTGAAACAGAGTGTTTCAAACTTATCGTCACTCGTATTGTATTTTTCTTTACTCTAGCTTTTATATCCACATTGAATGAAGATTTATCGTGCTTCCTAGCGGCCATTTTTCTTTTTGTTTATTTTTTAAAAGCTAGCCGTAGAGATGGCTCCACTCTATTAAATGGTAGTCCGTTTACTACATTTTTCTTTGCGTGACTGTTAATAATTGAGCTAGAAAATAGAAAGATGGGCTCCAGTTTTTTTAAGATTATTTTTATTTTCCTGCTTTTTAGTTAAGTGGTTGTTTATTGCTGTTTTAAGGAGCTTGTTAATTACTTTGTTATTTTTGGTTGAAGGCTTTTAACTATGCTGGTTTTATGCAAATGAATGCCATTTTGCGCTTCGATCTTGAGCATGTAAATAGGTATAAATGGAAGGGTTACTTATTTTCGAAATGTACAGACTACTTTATGAAGAATTTCTTATTTACATTCTTAGATACATAACCAATAAATAAAACGCTCAATATTTTAATAATCTACGCGGGCTTTTAATAATGTTAGTGTTCAACCGAATGGCGCAAAAGCACGCGCGAACGCGAAGCGTTCGCTTAGGGTTTGAGGGGATTAATTAAACCCCAAGCGAACGCGCATCTATTGTCTTACTATTGTGTCTCAAATTGACGGTATCAGAAAGGTTGATGAACATTAATCGTCCAATGATTTCTCCCGCTCTAGGGTGGAGCGAGAGGCTGTGTCAGACTTTTACTCGCTAAACACCACCTTTGTTTCATTGCCTCGCGTTCCAAGACCCCAGGTTTTTCTTTTGGAAGTGACCCTATGGCCCCAGTAGACTTCGACCCTGCTGGGCCCCTACGGTTTTGCTGACATCTCTTTGAGGCGCGCGTGCCACACTATGCGCCTTCGACGACTCAGGCACGGTCCGGACTTCCCGAACTTGCCATGTCCAGTTTTTACCTGGTGTCATGTGGAAGGTGAGAATGCCGTGACGTTTTCCTACTTCTCAAAGCAGGGGCTTTCCACCATAATTATGGCGTGACCAAAAAGGTCACACTCAGTGTTACCTCAATCATAAATTTCCGACATGTCTTTATTAAATCAAAATAATATAAAAAGTCTTATCGTCGGCATTAAGTCCACCTCTGCACCTTTATGTGCTTATAGTATGAAATAAATAAATTTTTTAAAATATTTTTTTCCTCTGACTTCTTTTAGTCACACAATCCTTCTTAAAATAAATAACACAAAACCGGGGTACCATATGAGTGAAAAGTCGACCTAAACGTGTTAACCCAAGATCCGGGAAAGTTAAAACCTTCTATTTATAAACTTTATAAAGACGGCGGAACCCAAAGAAAACAAAGAAGTGGCAACCATAGCCCTTCACACGTCCGACTTGTGAGGATGCTTGCTTAGGGTTGGCACGCAATCTTTAAATGAAAGATCAGTTATCAGTTTATTAGTAGAAGGTAGTAGTAACTTTTTAAAAAAATAAGAAAAGAGAGAGAGAATGAAAGAAATGAAAAAAGAAAGAGAGAAAGCTATAAATGACAAAAAAGAGATATTAAAAAAAAAGACTTGTGGCACTCGGGGACTACCGTAGTAAAGCTATTGCATAGCATTTTTATCAACATATGCAATTATAATTATTTATTTATTTATTTTATTTATGCAGTATGTTTTTTCCTTTGTTTTTTTTCTTTGATATTAATTGAAGTTACACTTTCACACAGTGAATTGGATTTTGATTGATTGTTCACTCATTTGTTTTCTTATCGGTCACCACACTCAAAAAACAAATGAGTGGGGGGTGTTAGGTTATTTTCGTTACGGAATTTCTGTATTCGGTCTCCACGCTCAAGGCCCGCGATAGAAGCTATGCAATAGCTTAAAAAAGAAAGAAAACATCTTATTTATGGGAAATGACGCCATTTTAGGACTAACTTATAAATTATAAACAATCTTGAAAGAAAATATCGTGGCCACACGTATAGAGCGACGAGTTCACAGCGCTGGTTTTCAGCGTGGGCCGGAGACGATGTCGGTTTCGAAACAGTAATAGATTTGGGTTAAAAAAAAAATACTGTTCATACCAGAAGTGCAACTGTTGTATTTTAAGAAGACAGAAGGAAGACATGGGAGATTATGAGGCTCCTTTTCCACTCGCCTATCGTTAACATTGAGCACGGTTTAAAAGCTTGTTGCTTCATCTAACCTAATCTTTCGCGATGTTTGATGAAGAGGCAACACAAATAAAGAGATATAATGCCTGAAAACTCTGCTGGCATTCGGTAATTCCGTGATTTACTTGAATATTTCACAAAACTTGTTCTAGGAAATACGTTTTTTTTAAACCCTTAATTTGTTTTGAAAAATGGTCGTTACACAAAATCTTGATTAAATTGCAAGACTTTTATTGTTATATTTTTTTACTTTTTCAATTTTTGAGTACCTTATGAAGGATATTATGTGTACATTATGTGTAAACACGTCATAATCGCGTCAGAGCGATTGTATGAAAGACACTGAAAATGTATGTCGAATTGCTTGCCCATAAAAATGAGATTGAAATCTCCTTATTTTTTTCAGTCGGCCAAAATATCTATAAGCGTCCCCCGCACACGGGCTTCAAAAAAAACTAGAAGCAGCCGCAAAAAATAGCTAAAGCGCGCGAAGCCATGACGTGTCCGGAGAAGCTTGAAGCCGCTTCAAGCGTTTTTTTGTCGCGGAACCGCCGCACAGAACCCACAAAAAAAAAGGCCGCCTCAAAATGAAGCTTTGAAAAACTCCGCTGGTTTTTATAATTCAATGTTTAGCGGCGTTTTTTTGAAGCCCGTGCGGGATCTTCGAAAAGGGACATTTGAGGTCCTGGAACGCAAGGGTAAAGTAAGTGTGTGGTTTTATTTTATTTTATTTATTAGGGAAAACTAACAATTACACACTACATATGATTAACAAAAGCTTACAATCTAGGTAGGTATATAAGTCAATTATTAACTATGTCATCCGCGTGTTACAAATTCAAAATTGTTTGAAAAACAATTAGTACAACATATACCTGAATGCTAATTAATCATTTAAATTAATAAATGTTAGTCAGTAAAAGCACAAAATAGATATGCACAGAAGTCAATCTACATACAAAGCGGGCTCGAGCAACGCACACATAAGTAGACATCACTCACGGAGACGATATAAGACGATAGCGTCTCGGCCCGCTCTCGTCGAATAGTTCCGGCTCAAACGCTCATTAGCGTGCGTCCACCGAGCGTAGGTATAAAAAGTGAAGTACATACATACATGAGATTGTCTTCTGTACCTATCTATTTTATGGTAAAAGTCTGGCGCGCCCTAAATTGGATGTTATCCAACCTTAAAAAAAAAACTCCAGCTTTACAGAAGTCACTTAGATCATATGCAGTTCATCTGTTCTTATATTCCTTATATTTTGACGTCAAGCGCTGCCGAGATGAATAATAATAATAATTTTATTGCAGAATGGTTTATTTCAGAAAAATACGCATACAGAAGATTCAATTAATAGAACAGTTTTGCCAAATAATATGTGGTAAATACAGAAATCAAACCGATGAAGGTTGCGGGAATCCGATGGATGCGAGACGCACAGGATTTTTTATTGTGGCGACACTTGGGGGAGGCCTTTGTCCAACAGTGGACGTATATCGGCTGAAATGCTGATCATGATGATGATAAAAAACAGAAAAGGAGTTTCGTTGCTATCTGTGCTAATGATACAATTTTCACAGGCACCAGTACCTTTAATAATAATGGATAACTTTAAAACCGATTAAACTTGAATTTTAAAGTTTTAGAAAACGAAAATTCGTTTTCTCATGCCATCGTACCATAGCACGGCAGTAACCATAGGTTAAGACAGTTTAAAAGATAATATTTACACAAAAATACTATCAAATTATGAATATAGAATACAAACTATTTAGGATATCCGTTATGATCAGAATAAAGCCATAAAACGCTGATGTCATACACACAGAAAGTAAACTTCCTCCTTACGAAATGTGTATCAGATACGATTACCTACTGATATTATTTATAGGTAGTAATCGAACTGCTTGCTGATTTGATCCAATTGTTTGATTATATTAGGGTATATATGTATGTAGTTTATTAATTTGAGTATGTATATATTATATTATTGTAAGTATATTGTAATATTTATGGTTTATTAGTATATCAATTCTCGGAATCACCTTATCTCTTTCTCTTATTGCACCTACCACTGTCTTTCTCTGCACCACCCAAAGGTTGACTGGAAGAAAATGCCTAAGGCATTAAGTCCGCCTCTGTACTTTTATGTGCATGAAGTATAAATAAATAAATAAACTGCTCATACAACGGTGAAGGAAAACATCGTAAGGAAACCGGCATGTCCTAGAACCAGAAAATTGGAAGACATGTGACATCCACAAAACCGCACTGGGCCCGCGAGGTGAATTACGGCCCATTACCTCTCCTAGAGAGGCGGCCAACAGTGGGAACGTCCCAACAGTGGGAACATTATGAGGCCAACTATGACTATAGTGATCGAACTCACCTATCGACTAAAGTTACGTTAAATTTTTCAGGTCTACAAACTACTTGCTTCTCCTTCCTTCCTAGTATGTCAAGCTTTAGCATTAGCTTAAATAAACTAGCTTTTGCCCGCGGCGTCACCCGCGTACATAAAATAAAGCAAGTCACTCGGGAATAAAGCAGCTTTCTATCGGTAAAAAAATTTTAGCAATCGGACCAGCACGCTTAGCCAAGTTTTTATTCTTCAATCGTTAACGGTTTCTTAAAAGTAACAGGGTCTATAATCCTTGTGCCACCACTATCGAAGTTTTATTACCAGGTGTATAGACCTTGTACCGCAGGAATGGAAAGTATAGAAAAATCACTGCCGCAGCGAACGTGTTAACGAAATTCCACCCCAAAAACGAAAAAAAAGGAAGCTGTCGGCGAAAACAGGCAGTTGATAATAAAGCGGAATTTTCCAGTTAAATTTAAACAACCTTTTATCAGTTGGTGACAGCCCTACTTCACGGGGCCGCGATGCGGGTCAAGTGAGTGCCACTCGCGTGTAGTGGCCACACAGCACACATATATTTTGTAACGCAATATCCTCTTTTATCATACCTCTCTCATAATCTATGCGATCTTATTCAGTTCACATCAAAGGTCTTTTTTAAGGGCGGGTAACCATCAAACAACTTTTGCTGTTTTACTGACTTTTACCAACTAAAATTCACCTATGTTTCACCAATCTTTACAAGCTCTTATGCCTTGATCACACGTACCGAGTAAACGGGCGAGTACTCGGTACGTGTAAACATAGCGCCGAGTGCTCGGCCTACCACTTATCTCTAACATTAGCTTACATCACTGTCTCTGCCGAGCAACATTTTACCATCTCGCCCTTTTACTCGGTACGTGTGATCAAGGCATTAGGGCTATATTTAACAGAGACACCATGGTGGAGCGACCAGTCGCCGCTACCAACAAAATGTATACAGCTCTATAGAGAGTTACTCACCCGGTGTCCGTTTGGTGCAACAAATTTGGTGGCGCGACCAGCTCGGACGTGTGGCGACTCTGGTGTCTGTATGGTGTCTAGTTTGGTAGCTTAGCGCTATACTTCACCGGAACACTATCGTGGCGCAACTGGTCGCGCCGCCATGGTGTCATAGTGAAATATAACCTTTAACTGTGTGCTCCATTCGATGACCTAAACTGAACTGTGAAAGGGACAGAACTATATAGCATGTATAGCTCCACCCCTCTCTCTCGCTCGCACCACAAAATTTATAGGTACAGAAGTCAACCTACATACAAAGCGCGCTCGAGCAACGCACACATAGACACCGCTAACGGACACGATATCTCGTTCGCGTCTCGGATCACTCGTCGAACAGTTCCGACTCAAACGCTCATTAGTGTGCATCCACCGAGCGTAGGTATAAAAAGTGAAGTACATACATGAGATTGTCTTCTGTACCTATCTATTTTGTGCTCGCACGCTTGACATTTTAACACGCCATTATAAGGCCCCAATATCTTTTATACAGATATTATTATTCTGTTTTCTCATATTTTTTATTAGTACAAATACTTCAAAGGCTTATTAGAAAAGGTCTTATTATTTGAGTAGGTACAATCATAATAAATAATATTCATAAACATCAAAGTTCTGAGAGTTTTGTTTATATCCCAAAATGTCACTCAATTTATGGAAATATGGTACAGACAATGAGCCTGATGAATGAGATGATGATGATGATGATGAATGAGATGATGATGATGATGATGATGATGATGATGATGATGATGATGATGAATGAGATGATTATGATGATGATGATGATGATGATGATGATGATGATGATGAATGAGATGATGATGATGATGATGATGATGATGATGATGATGATGATGATGATGATGAATGAGATGATGATGATGATGATGATGATGATGATGATGATGATGATGATGATGATGAATGAGATGATTATGATGATGATGAATGAGATGATGATGATGATGAATGAGATGATGATGATGATGATGATGATGAATGAGATGATTATGATGATGATGATGATGAATGAGATGATTATGATGATGATGATGATGATGATGATGATGATGATGATGAATGAGATGATGATGATGATGATGATGATGATGATGATGATGATGAATGAGATGATGATGATGATGATGATGATGATGAATGAGATGATGATGATGATGATGATGATGAATGAGATGATGATGATGAGAGATGAGAAAATTCTATAGAAATTGATTCTATAGTCTGTCTAATAAGTCAACCGACTTGGGAATTTTGAATTTGGAAATGATGATGATGATGATGATGATGATGATGATGATGATGATGATGATGATGATGAATGAGATGATGATGATGATGATGATGATGATGATGATGATGATGATGATGATGATGATGATGAATGAGATGATGATGATGATGATGATGATGATGATGATGATGATGATGATGATGAATGAGATGATGATGATGATGATGATGATGAATGAGATGATGATGATGATGATGATGAATGAGATGATGATGATGATGATGATGATGAATGAGATGATGATGATGATGATGAATGAGATGATGATGATGATGATGATGATGATGATGATGATGATGATGATGATGATGATGATGATGATGATGATGATGATGATGATGATGATGATGATGATGATGATGATGATGATGATGATGATGATGATGATGATGAATGAGATGATGATGATGATGATGATGATGATGATGATGATGATGATGATGAATGAGATGATGATGATGATGATGATGATGATGAATGAGATGATGATGATGATGATGATGATGAATGAGATGATGATGATGAGAGATGAGAAAATTCTATAGAAATTGATTCTATAGTCTGTCTAATAAGTCAACCGACTTGGGAATTTTGAATTTGGAAATGATGATGATGATGATGATGATGATGAATGAGATGATTATGATGATGATGATGATGATGATGATGATGATGATGATGATGAATGAGATGATGATGATGATGATGATGATGATGATGATGATGATGAATGAGATGATGATGATGATGATGATGATGATGATGATGATGATGATGAATGAGATGATGATGATGATGATGATGATGAATGAGATGATGATGATGATGATGATGATGAATGAGATGATGATGATGAGAGATGAGAAAATTCTATAGAAATTGATTCTATAGTCTGTCTAATAAGTCAACCGACTTGGGAATTTTGAATAATATTTAATCATTTAAAAATACGTATATTCGATACTTTTTTTAAGGTTCTTCTGTTAGCTAACAATGACCTCCATCTCTTAATCAACTTTGTTTATTGAACCCGTGTTGACTACATCAGATTTCATTAAATCCTAATAATTACCCAGGTCGTTTAACTTATTAGACAGACTTTAAATGTTTTTATATTTAACGTTTTAGTGGTCTCTTTATTAGAATATTAAAGTTGCTCAGATATTTTATTGTGAAAGGTTTTATGTCCATAATTAAAACCTCTTTGTCTCGATAAGATTTACAAAATAACTTTGTCTATTGTTATGAGAGTTCAGAAAAAATTAAAACGTCTTTTTAATGTCAACTATTTTAAATTGCATTGAAAATCAAATCATGCATTGATTGTTAATAAAATTTATTGTATATTTAAGCAAAAATAAATTTGAAATCGATAAAGTCAATTTATAAATAATTAAACAATGAATGAATAGAATTTTGACATAAATTAATAATCAATTAATAAGTCAACCGAAATGGAACGCTATTACAATCATTTAAAGTAAATTGCTTCGTGAGTTCCCTGTACAAGTGGTGCATATGCGTGATAAAAAAAAACCGTAAGTATCATGCTGGCCGCCTACGTCCGATAATCGGTGACCGATTTTTTGTAGGAGAAAAATAGAACATACTCAGTGCAATGAGTCCTATAAAAAGTCGGTCAGTAAACAGAACAAAGTTACAAATATACAAAATCGGCCCGATTATCTGTCCTACAAAAAGTCTGACGTGGGGTACTCACTTAACAGTGTAGCATGTAATGTATCAGATACGGTATCAAGTGAGTATGTATGGTATCAAGTAAGTACCTGATACGTTACATGCAACACTGCTAAATGTGTACCCATATTTAAATGTACGAAATCAATGTAGATAAGGGCCTGCGCACACTTGAGACAAGACGTCAAAGACAGAACTGTCTGAGACGTTTTAGACAAAACATTTTGGTCTCAGACGTTTAAAACTGTCTGAGACGTCTTAGACAGAACTGTTTTGTCTTCGGCATGGGGCGCTAGGACTGTTGATAAAATATCGATTTATCAAATAATTAAATTTAGTTACCTAAAAATAATACATAACTTCTTCTACAAATATATATCATACATAATACATCTACACTAGGAGGTAATCTCTGGAAGTACTGGTCCGATTTTTTCTTTTTTGATAATTACAGACAATTGAAAGACAATAGGTGCGCGAACGCCGGCGTACGCTTGGGGTTTAATGAATTAATATAAATAGTTTAAGTTTGTTTGAACGAATAATTTTTAATAAATGATAAAAAATTTGATGATGATGAATGAGATGATGATGATGATGATGATGATATTTATTTATATATGTTAGGTATTTATTTAGGTTATAATATAAATAGTTTAAGTTTGTTTGTTTATGTAGAGTAACGAATAATTTTTAATAAATGATAAAAAAAATTGATGATGAATGAGATGATGATGATGATGATGATGAATGAGATGATGATGATGATGATGATGATGATGATGATGAATGAGATGATGATGATGATGATGATGAATGAGATGATGATGATGATGATGATGATGAATGAGATGATGATGATGAGAGATGAGAAAATTCTATAGAAATTGATTCTATAGTCTGTCTAATAAGTCAACCGACTTGGGAATTTTGAATTTGGAAATGATGATGATGATGATGATGATGATGATGATGATGATGATGATGAATGAGATGATGATGATGATGATGATGATGATGATGAATGAGATGATGATGATGATGATGATGATGATGAATGAGATGATTATGATGATGATGATGATGATGATGATGATGATGAATGAGATGATGATGATGATGATGATGATGATGATGATGATGATGAATGAGATGATTATGATGATGATGATGATGATGATCATGATGATGATGATGATGAATGAGATGATGATGATGATGATGATGATGATGATGATGATGATGATGATGATGATGAATGAGATGATGATGATGATGATGATGATGATGATGATGATGATGATGAATGAGATGATGATGATGATGATGATGATGAATGAGATGATGATGATGATGATGATGATGAATGAGATGATGATGATGAGAGATGAGAAAATTCTATAGAAATTGATTCTATAGTCTGTCTAATAAGTCAACCGACTTGGGAATTTTGAATAATATTTAATCATTTAAAAATACGTATATTCGATACTTTTTTTAAGGTTCTTCTGTTAGCTAACAATGACCTCCATCTCTTAATCAACTTTGTTTATTGAACCCGTGTTGACTACATCAGATTTCATTAAATCCTAATAATTACCCAGGTCGTTTAACTTATTAGACAGACTTTAAATGTTTTTATATTTAACGTTTTAGTGGTCTCTTTATTAGAATATTAAAGTTGCTCAGATATTTTATTGTGAAAGGTTTTATGTCCATAATTAAAACCTCTTTGTCTCGATAAGATTTACAAAATAACTTTGTCTATTGTTATGAGAGTTCAGAAAAAATTAAAACGTCTTTTTAATGTCAACTATTTTAAATTGCATTGAAAATCAAATCATGCATTGATTGTTAATAAAATTTATTGTATATTTAAGCAAAAATAAATTTGAAATCGATAAAGTCAATTTATAAATAATTAAACAATGAATGAATAGAATTTTGACATAAATTAATAATCAATTAATAAGTCAACCGAAATGGAACGCTATTACAATCATTTAAAGTAAATTGCTTCGTGAGTTCCCTGTACAAGTGGTGCATATGCGTGATAAAAAAAAACCGTAAGTATCATGCTGGCCGCCTACGTCCGATAATCGGTGACCGATTTTTTGTAGGAGAAAAATAGAACATACTCAGTGCAATGAGTCCTATAAAAAGTCGGTCAGTAAACAGAACAAAGTTACAAATATACAAAATCGGCCCGATTATCTGTCCTACAAAAAGTCTGACGTGGGGTACTCACTTAACAGTGTAGCATGTAATGTATCAGATACGGTATCAAGTGAGTATGTATGGTATCAAGTAAGTACCTGATACGTTACATGCAACACTGCTAAATGTGTACCCATATTTAAATGTACGAAATCAATGTAGATAAGGGCCTGCGCACACTTGAGACAAGACGTCAAAGACAGAACTGTCTGAGACGTTTTAGACAAAACATTTTGGTCTCAGACGTTTAAAACTGTCTGAGACGTCTTAGACAGAACTGTTTTGTCTTCGGCATGGGGCGCTAGGACTGTTGATAAAATATCGATTTATCAAATAATTAAATTTAGTTACCTAAAAATAATACATAACTTCTTCTACAAATATATATCATACATAATACATCTACACTAGGAGGTAATCTCTGGAAGTACTGGTCCGATTTTTTCTTTTTTGATAATTACAGACAATTGAAAGACAATAGGTGCGCGAACGCCGGCGTACGCTTGGGGTTTAATGAATTAATATAAATAGTTTAAGTTTGTTTGAACGAATAATTTTTAATAAATGATAAAAAATTTGATGATGATGAATGAGATGATGATGATGATGATGATGATATTTATTTATATATGTTAGGTATTTATTTAGGTTATAATATAAATAGTTTAAGTTTGTTTGTTTATGTAGAGTAACGAATAATTTTTAATAAATGATAAAAAAAATTGATGATGAATGAGATGATGATGATGATGATGATGAATGAGATGATGATGATGAATGAGATGATGATGATGATGATGAATGAGATGATGATGATGATGATGATGATGATGATGATGATGATGATGAATGAGATGATGATGATGATGATGATGATGATGATGATGATGATGATGATGATGATGATGATGATGATGATGATGATGATGATGATGAATGAGATGATGATGATGATGATGATGATGATGATGATGATGATGATGATGATGAATGAGATGATGATGATGATGATGATGATGATGATGATGATGATGATGATGATGATGATGATGAATGAGATGATGATGATGAGAGATGAGAAAATTCTATAGAAATTGATTCTATAGTCTGTCTAATAAGTCAACCGACTTGGGAATTTTGAATTTGGAAATGATGATGATGATGATGATGATGATGATGATGATGATGATGAATGAGATGATGATGATGATGATGAATGAGATGATGATGATGATGATGATGATGATGATGATGATGAATGAGATGATTATGATGATGATGATGATGATGATGATGAATGAGATGATGATGATGATGATGATGATGATGATGATGATGAATGAGATGATGATGATGAGAGATGAGAAAATTCTATAGAAATTGATTCTATAGTCTGTCTAATAAGTCAACCGACTTGGGAATTTTGAATTTGGAAATGATGATGATGATGATGAATGAGATGATGATGATGATGATGAATGAGATGATGATGATGATGATGATGATGATGATGATGATGATGATGATGAATGAGATGATGATGATGATGATGATGATGATGATGATGATGATGATGATGAATGAGATGATGATGATGATGATGATGATGAATGAGATGATGATGATGATGATGATGATGATGATGATGATGAATGAGATGATGATGATGATGATGATGATGATGATGATGATGATGATGATGATGAATGAGATGATGATGATGATGATGATGATGATGATGATGATGATGATGATGATGATGATGAATGAGATGATGATGATGATGATGATGATGATGAATGAGATGATGATGATGATGATGATGATGAATGAGATGATGATGATGAGAGATGAGAAAATTCTATAGAAATTGATTCTATAGTCTGTCTAATAAGTCAACCGACTTGGGAATTTTGAATTTGGAAATGATGATGATGATGATGATGATGATGAATGAGATGATTATGATGATGATGATGATGATGATGATGATGATGATGATGATGAATGAGATGATGATGATGATGATGATGATGATGATGATGATGATGAATGAGATGATGATGATGATGATGATGATGATGATGATGATGATGATGAATGAGATGATGATGATGATGATGATGATGAATGAGATGATGATGATGATGATGATGATGAATGAGATGATGATGATGAGAGATGAGAAAATTCTATAGAAATTGATTCTATAGTCTGTCTAATAAGTCAACCGACTTGGGAATTTTGAATAATATTTAATCATTTAAAAATACGTATATTCGATACTTTTTTTAAGGTTCTTCTGTTAGCTAACAATGACCTCCATCTCTTAATCAACTTTGTTTATTGAACCCGTGTTGACTACATCAGATTTCATTAAATCCTAATAATTACCCAGGTCGTTTAACTTATTAGACAGACTTTAAATGTTTTTATATTTAACGTTTTAGTGGTCTCTTTATTAGAATATTAAAGTTGCTCAGATATTTTATTGTGAAAGGTTTTATGTCCATAATTAAAACCTCTTTGTCTCGATAAGATTTACAAAATAACTTTGTCTATTGTTATGAGAGTTCAGAAAAAATTAAAACGTCTTTTTAATGTCAACTATTTTAAATTGCATTGAAAATCAAATCATGCATTGATTGTTAATAAAATTTATTGTATATTTAAGCAAAAATAAATTTGAAATCGATAAAGTCAATTTATAAATAATTAAACAATGAATGAATAGAATTTTGACATAAATTAATAATCAATTAATAAGTCAACCGAAATGGAACGCTATTACAATCATTTAAAGTAAATTGCTTCGTGAGTTCCCTGTACAAGTGGTGCATATGCGTGATAAAAAAAAACCGTAAGTATCATGCTGGCCGCCTACGTCCGATAATCGGTGACCGATTTTTTGTAGGAGAAAAATAGAACATACTCAGTGCAATGAGTCCTATAAAAAGTCGGTCAGTAAACAGAACAAAGTTACAAATATACAAAATCGGCCCGATTATCTGTCCTACAAAAAGTCTGACGTGGGGTACTCACTTAACAGTGTAGCATGTAATGTATCAGATACGGTATCAAGTGAGTATGTATGGTATCAAGTAAGTACCTGATACGTTACATGCAACACTGCTAAATGTGTACCCATATTTAAATGTACGAAATCAATGTAGATAAGGGCCTGCGCACACTTGAGACAAGACGTCAAAGACAGAACTGTCTGAGACGTTTTAGACAAAACATTTTGGTCTCAGACGTTTAAAACTGTCTGAGACGTCTTAGACAGAACTGTTTTGTCTTCGGCATGGGGCGCTAGGACTGTTGATAAAATATCGATTTATCAAATAATTAAATTTAGTTACCTAAAAATAATACATAACTTCTTCTACAAATATATATCATACATAATACATCTACACTAGGAGGTAATCTCTGGAAGTACTGGTCCGATTTTTTCTTTTTTGATAATTACAGACAATTGAAAGACAATAGGTGCGCGAACGCCGGCGTACGCTTGGGGTTTAATGAATTAATATAAATAGTTTAAGTTTGTTTGAACGAATAATTTTTAATAAATGATAAAAAATTTGATGATGATGAATGAGATGATGATGATGATGATGATGATATTTATTTATATATGTTAGGTATTTATTTAGGTTATAATATAAATAGTTTAAGTTTGTTTGTTTATGTAGAGTAACGAATAATTTTTAATAAATGATAAAAAAAATTGATGATGAATGAGATGATGATGATGATGATGATGAATGAGATGATGATGATGAATGAGATGATGATGATGATGATGAATGAGATGATGATGATGATGATGATGATGATGATGATGATGATGAATGAGATGATGATGATGATGATGATGATGATGATGATGATGATGATGATGATGATGATGATGATGATGATGATGAATGAGATGATGATGATGATGATGATGATGATGATGATGATGATGATGATGATGAATGAGATGATGATGATGATGATGATGATGATGATGATGATGATGATGATGATGATGATGATGAATGAGATGATGATGATGAGAGATGAGAAAATTCTATAGAAATTGATTCTATAGTCTGTCTAATAAGTCAACCGACTTGGGAATTTTGAATTTGGAAATGATGATGATGATGATGATGATGATGATGATGATGATGATGAATGAGATGATGATGATGATGATGAATGAGATGATGATGATGATGATGATGATGATGATGATGATGAATGAGATGATTATGATGATGATGATGATGATGATGATGAATGAGATGATGATGATGATGATGATGATGATGATGATGATGAATGAGATGATGATGATGAGAGATGAGAAAATTCTATAGAAATTGATTCTATAGTCTGTCTAATAAGTCAACCGACTTGGGAATTTTGAATTTGGAAATGATGATGATGATGATGAATGAGATGATGATGATGATGATGAATGAGATGATGATGATGATGATGATGATGATGATGATGATGATGATGATGAATGAGATGATGATGATGATGATGATGATGATGATGATGATGATGATGATGAATGAGATGATGATGATGATGATGATGATGAATGAGATGATGATGATGATGATGATGATGATGATGATGATGAATGAGATGATGATGATGATGATGATGATGATGATGATGATGATGATGATGATGAATGAGATGATGATGATGATGATGATGATGATGATGATGATGATGATGATGATGATGATGAATGAGATGATGATGATGATGATGATGATGATGAATGAGATGATGATGATGATGATGATGATGAATGAGATGATGATGATGAGAGATGAGAAAATTCTATAGAAATTGATTCTATAGTCTGTCTAATAAGTCAACCGACTTGGGAATTTTGAATTTGGAAATGATGATGATGATGATGATGATGATGAATGAGATGATTATGATGATGATGATGATGATGATGATGATGATGATGATGATGAATGAGATGATGATGATGATGATGATGATGATGATGATGATGATGAATGAGATGATGATGATGATGATGATGATGATGATGATGATGATGATGAATGAGATGATGATGATGATGATGATGATGAATGAGATGATGATGATGATGATGATGATGAATGAGATGATGATGATGAGAGATGAGAAAATTCTATAGAAATTGATTCTATAGTCTGTCTAATAAGTCAACCGACTTGGGAATTTTGAATAATATTTAATCATTTAAAAATACGTATATTCGATACTTTTTTTAAGGTTCTTCTGTTAGCTAACAATGACCTCCATCTCTTAATCAACTTTGTTTATTGAACCCGTGTTGACTACATCAGATTTCATTAAATCCTAATAATTACCCAGGTCGTTTAACTTATTAGACAGACTTTAAATGTTTTTATATTTAACGTTTTAGTGGTCTCTTTATTAGAATATTAAAGTTGCTCAGATATTTTATTGTGAAAGGTTTTATGTCCATAATTAAAACCTCTTTGTCTCGATAAGATTTACAAAATAACTTTGTCTATTGTTATGAGAGTTCAGAAAAAATTAAAACGTCTTTTTAATGTCAACTATTTTAAATTGCATTGAAAATCAAATCATGCATTGATTGTTAATAAAATTTATTGTATATTTAAGCAAAAATAAATTTGAAATCGATAAAGTCAATTTATAAATAATTAAACAATGAATGAATAGAATTTTGACATAAATTAATAATCAATTAATAAGTCAACCGAAATGGAACGCTATTACAATCATTTAAAGTAAATTGCTTCGTGAGTTCCCTGTACAAGTGGTGCATATGCGTGATAAAAAAAAACCGTAAGTATCATGCTGGCCGCCTACGTCCGATAATCGGTGACCGATTTTTTGTAGGAGAAAAATAGAACATACTCAGTGCAATGAGTCCTATAAAAAGTCGGTCAGTAAACAGAACAAAGTTACAAATATACAAAATCGGCCCGATTATCTGTCCTACAAAAAGTCTGACGTGGGGTACTCACTTAACAGTGTAGCATGTAATGTATCAGATACGGTATCAAGTGAGTATGTATGGTATCAAGTAAGTACCTGATACGTTACATGCAACACTGCTAAATGTGTACCCATATTTAAATGTACGAAATCAATGTAGATAAGGGCCTGCGCACACTTGAGACAAGACGTCAAAGACAGAACTGTCTGAGACGTTTTAGACAAAACATTTTGGTCTCAGACGTTTAAAACTGTCTGAGACGTCTTAGACAGAACTGTTTTGTCTTCGGCATGGGGCGCTAGGACTGTTGATAAAATATCGATTTATCAAATAATTAAATTTAGTTACCTAAAAATAATACATAACTTCTTCTACAAATATATATCATACATAATACATCTACACTAGGAGGTAATCTCTGGAAGTACTGGTCCGATTTTTTCTTTTTTGATAATTACAGACAATTGAAAGACAATAGGTGCGCGAACGCCGGCGTACGCTTGGGGTTTAACCTCTTAATCCCCGCGCGAACGCCGGCGTTCGCGCTAATGTCATCGCGCCATTCCGTCAAACCCCAAGCGAACGCCGGCGTTCGCTCTCACCCACTTCATTATAAGCCTTATTTTTGGTAACTTACAGACTACTTCTCTATGAACAAGTTTGGATATTTACGTTCTTGGATAAATTTCCTATAGGTTGAACGCATTATATTTCATAATCTATGCTCAGTTTTTTTTTTTTTCGGCTTGACATTCTCGTCAATAATTTCGGTGCGGGCGGAATTTTGTTTGTTGTTTTCGTGTGTTTTCTACCTGATTTTACTCAAGTAAGTATTGTTTGGTATTGTATAGTTATTATTTTGCTAATAATGGTTCTATTTAGAGTATAATTTGCATGAAATACATTGTTATAACTTTACATAAAGCCGTTATAGTTTGTGAACATGTTTTCCGATTTCCGTGTAAATTATGATGATTTTTAACAGTAAATGTAATGAAACTATTGTAAAAAGTAATTATACTCGTTTGTATGACGAAAGAATAACGTTTTTGTTCAATTTTAGTGAAAAAAAATCTTGACAAAAAAGCACCCGTAACGGTTGTTTTGCCCTTCAAAATCCAACAAGCCATTTTAGTCCTTATTTGTATATATCCAAGTACAAAATTGGTTTGAAACTGTTCTTTTTTGAAGGTTTGACTAGTGAAACGTAGTATGTCGATAAAAATGTCGATGGAATTTTGTCATCATTGATAGTGATAGCAGTATTTTATATTTATTTTATAATTATTTTTGCATGATAACTTTGTTATTTCTAAAGCTCTAACATGAATTTATAGTTTTTTTTTTTTTCTATAAAACAAAATTATTATATAAGTACTAATGTTTTTATACTTATAATACTTTTGACTGGCCTGTTGGTCTAGTGGTAAGCGGCCCTGCCTACTATGCCGGAGGTCGTGGGTTCGCTTCCCACCCAGGACAAATGTTTATGTGATGAGCATGATCATTTGTTCTGTGTCTGGGTGTAATTTATCTATAATATGTATGTATTTAGAAATATATAAATAAGTACGTTTATTAGTTGTCTAGTACTTTCTCTTTTTGTTTTTTAGCATGTCTAACTAGAGAGTGAATGAGCAGCCTCCTGCGGACTTCCTGGACTTGCTCTACGATCAGGAAGATCCGGACGTCGCTCTCCTCGAGCGGCGATGAATAGGATGAGTTCATCGACGATGAGGTTGTAATGTTTGCCTTATTATTACTACTATAATAATTTGTGAGCTGTATTTTTATTGCATTTTGATAAGAATTTTTTGCATGGAAATATTTCTTTGTACACAGGATGTCTTGCATCGCTGTTCATCGCCGGAACGCATGGGGAGCTTTCCACAAGTGGTATTGTGGTGCCGCCGCAATCGTAAGTTTTTATCTACTGATATTAATTATGAATAGTCATCTTACCGATATGGACGTATATAAAATAAATTTAGTAAAAGTATTTATGTTTACAGTGTACTGGCACCTGAGCACGGCAGGGTGTTGCAGATTTTTGGGGAGAATGGCCAACCGCTGGACGCTGGAGTTGGCGACATCGGCCACGAAGAAGTGATCGTGGAGGTCGACGTGGGCAATTTTTGGACCCCGGATGCCCACGCTTTGTATGTGTCCCCTGAAGAACGTGTGATGAATGATAGTGAAAGAAATGAATATTTGCATTCACGTGAGCGAAACCACTGGCAGCAACTAGTTGTGAATAAAATAAAATGTTTCATAAGTTTGTATTTTTTATTTTCTGCAATCACGCGAGCGAAGCCACTGGCAGCAACTAGTTGTAAATAAAATAAAATGTTTCATGTGTTTGTATTTTTAATTTTCTGCAATCACGCTAGCGAAGCCACTGGCAGCAACTAGTTGTAAATAAAACAAAATGTTTCATGAGTTTGTGTTTTTATTCACTAATACCAAAATCCCGTACAGATAGAACAACTATCGATGAAGTTAACAAAAAGTGAAGGAGCATCTCTAGTTGTTTTTATGCTTAGTCGGGTCGAATTTCAAGTGGTGTTATTGTAAACATCTCGAGCTCTTTTGTCGAATTGTTTATATAATTAGATAACACAGGCCCTTGTGTTACGGATTTTGTTTATGTTTTCATATATTTCTTGAAATTTTCTCGACAATCTGGTTTCTAAAATTTGAACTCGTAGAGAAAATATTCTGTATCGGTGATCACTTGGTTTTGATGCCTGGTAGAAAAGAAATTTATCTATTAGTGAAAGCACGTTTACAGAATGATAAAATGTCGTTTTATAATGCAGTTATATTTTTTTTAGTAAAAAGTAATATTTTCGCCGCCATTTTGTTTATTGCGCTCACTGACGACACTACTTTTGACATTTCACTTTCAAGATTGAAAGGTTAATGAATTAATATAAATAGTTTAAGTTTGTTTGAACGAATAATTTTTAATAAATGATAAAAAATTTGATGATGATGAATGAGATGATGATGATGATGATGATGATATTTATTTATATATGTTAGGTATTTATTTAGGTTATAATATAAATAGTTTAAGTTTGTTTGTTTATGTAGAGTAACGAATAATTTTTAATAAATGATAAAAAAAATTGATGATGAATGAGATGATGATGATGATGATGATGAATGAGATGATGATGATGAATGAGATGATGATGATGATGATGAATGAGATGATGATGATGATGATGATGATGATGATGATGATGATGAATGAGATGATGATGATGATGATGATGATGATGATGATGATGATGATGATGATGATGATGATGATGATGATGATGAATGAGATGATGATGATGATGATGATGATGATGATGATGATGATGATGATGATGAATGAGATGATGATGATGATGATGATGATGATGATGATGATGATGATGATGATGATGATGATGAATGAGATGATGATGATGAGAGATGAGAAAATTCTATAGAAATTGATTCTATAGTCTGTCTAATAAGTCAACCGACTTGGGAATTTTGAATTTGGAAATGATGATGATGATGATGATGATGATGATGATGATGATGATGAATGAGATGATGATGATGATGATGAATGAGATGATGATGATGATGATGATGATGATGATGATGATGAATGAGATGATTATGATGATGATGATGATGATGATGATGAATGAGATGATGATGATGATGATGATGATGATGATGATGATGAATGAGATGATGATGATGAGAGATGAGAAAATTCTATAGAAATTGATTCTATAGTCTGTCTAATAAGTCAACCGACTTGGGAATTTTGAATTTGGAAATGATGATGATGATGATGAATGAGATGATGATGATGATGATGAATGAGATGATGATGATGATGATGATGATGATGATGATGATGATGATGATGATGAATGAGATGATGATGATGATGATGATGATGATGATGATGATGATGATGATGAATGAGATGATGATGATGATGATGATGATGAATGAGATGATGATGATGATGATGATGATGATGATGATGATGAATGAGATGATGATGATGATGATGATGATGATGATGATGATGATGATGATGATGAATGAGATGATGATGATGATGATGATGATGATGATGATGATGATGATGATGATGATGATGAATGAGATGATGATGATGATGATGATGATGATGAATGAGATGATGATGATGATGATGATGATGAATGAGATGATGATGATGAGAGATGAGAAAATTCTATAGAAATTGATTCTATAGTCTGTCTAATAAGTCAACCGACTTGGGAATTTTGAATTTGGAAATGATGATGATGATGATGATGATGATGAATGAGATGATTATGATGATGATGATGATGATGATGATGATGATGATGATGATGAATGAGATGATGATGATGATGATGATGATGATGATGATGATGATGAATGAGATGATGATGATGATGATGATGATGATGATGATGATGATGATGAATGAGATGATGATGATGATGATGATGATGAATGAGATGATGATGATGATGATGATGATGAATGAGATGATGATGATGAGAGATGAGAAAATTCTATAGAAATTGATTCTATAGTCTGTCTAATAAGTCAACCGACTTGGGAATTTTGAATAATATTTAATCATTTAAAAATACGTATATTCGATACTTTTTTTAAGGTTCTTCTGTTAGCTAACAATGACCTCCATCTCTTAATCAACTTTGTTTATTGAACCCGTGTTGACTACATCAGATTTCATTAAATCCTAATAATTACCCAGGTCGTTTAACTTATTAGACAGACTTTAAATGTTTTTATATTTAACGTTTTAGTGGTCTCTTTATTAGAATATTAAAGTTGCTCAGATATTTTATTGTGAAAGGTTTTATGTCCATAATTAAAACCTCTTTGTCTCGATAAGATTTACAAAATAACTTTGTCTATTGTTATGAGAGTTCAGAAAAAATTAAAACGTCTTTTTAATGTCAACTATTTTAAATTGCATTGAAAATCAAATCATGCATTGATTGTTAATAAAATTTATTGTATATTTAAGCAAAAATAAATTTGAAATCGATAAAGTCAATTTATAAATAATTAAACAATGAATGAATAGAATTTTGACATAAATTAATAATCAATTAATAAGTCAACCGAAATGGAACGCTATTACAATCATTTAAAGTAAATTGCTTCGTGAGTTCCCTGTACAAGTGGTGCATATGCGTGATAAAAAAAAACCGTAAGTATCATGCTGGCCGCCTACGTCCGATAATCGGTGACCGATTTTTTGTAGGAGAAAAATAGAACATACTCAGTGCAATGAGTCCTATAAAAAGTCGGTCAGTAAACAGAACAAAGTTACAAATATACAAAATCGGCCCGATTATCTGTCCTACAAAAAGTCTGACGTGGGGTACTCACTTAACAGTGTAGCATGTAATGTATCAGATACGGTATCAAGTGAGTATGTATGGTATCAAGTAAGTACCTGATACGTTACATGCAACACTGCTAAATGTGTACCCATATTTAAATGTACGAAATCAATGTAGATAAGGGCCTGCGCACACTTGAGACAAGACGTCAAAGACAGAACTGTCTGAGACGTTTTAGACAAAACATTTTGGTCTCAGACGTTTAAAACTGTCTGAGACGTCTTAGACAGAACTGTTTTGTCTTCGGCATGGGGCGCTAGGACTGTTGATAAAATATCGATTTATCAAATAATTAAATTTAGTTACCTAAAAATAATACATAACTTCTTCTACAAATATATATCATACATAATACATCTACACTAGGAGGTAATCTCTGGAAGTACTGGTCCGATTTTTTCTTTTTTGATAATTACAGACAATTGAAAGACAATAGGTGCGCGAACGCCGGCGTACGCTTGGGGTTTAATGAATTAATATAAATAGTTTAAGTTTGTTTGAACGAATAATTTTTAATAAATGATAAAAAATTTGATGATGATGAATGAGATGATGATGATGATGATGATGATATTTATTTATATATGTTAGGTATTTATTTAGGTTATAATATAAATAGTTTAAGTTTGTTTGTTTATGTAGAGTAACGAATAATTTTTAATAAATGATAAAAAAAATTGATGATGAATGAGATGATGATGATGATGATGATGAATGAGATGATGATGATGATGATGATGATGATGATGATGAATGAGATGATGATGATGATGATGATGATGATGATGATGATGATGATGAATGAGATGATGATGATGATGATGATGATGAATGAGATGATGATGATGATGATGATGATGAATGAGATGATGATGATGAGAGATGAGAAAATTCTATAGAAATTGATTCTATAGTCTGTCTAATAAGTCAACCGACTTGGGAATTTTGAATTTGGAAATGATGATGATGATGATGATGATGATGATGATGATGATGATGATGAATGAGATGATGATGATGATGATGATGATGATGATGAATGAGATGATGATGATGATGATGATGATGATGAATGAGATGATTATGATGATGATGATGATGATGATGATGATGATGAATGAGATGATGATGATGATGATGATGATGATGATGATGAATGAGATGATTATGATGATGATGATGATGATGATCATGATGATGATGATGATGAATGAGATGATGATGATGATGATGATGATGATGATGATGATGATGATGATGATGATGAATGAGATGATGATGATGATGATGATGATGATGATGATGATGATGATGAATGAGATGATGATGATGATGATGATGATGAATGAGATGATGATGATGATGATGATGATGAATGAGATGATGATGATGAGAGATGAGAAAATTCTATAGAAATTGATTCTATAGTCTGTCTAATAAGTCAACCGACTTGGGAATTTTGAATAATATTTAATCATTTAAAAATACGTATATTCGATACTTTTTTTAAGGTTCTTCTGTTAGCTAACAATGACCTCCATCTCTTAATCAACTTTGTTTATTGAACCCGTGTTGACTACATCAGATTTCATTAAATCCTAATAATTACCCAGGTCGTTTAACTTATTAGACAGACTTTAAATGTTTTTATATTTAACGTTTTAGTGGTCTCTTTATTAGAATATTAAAGTTGCTCAGATATTTTATTGTGAAAGGTTTTATGTCCATAATTAAAACCTCTTTGTCTCGATAAGATTTACAAAATAACTTTGTCTATTGTTATGAGAGTTCAGAAAAAATTAAAACGTCTTTTTAATGTCAACTATTTTAAATTGCATTGAAAATCAAATCATGCATTGATTGTTAATAAAATTTATTGTATATTTAAGCAAAAATAAATTTGAAATCGATAAAGTCAATTTATAAATAATTAAACAATGAATGAATAGAATTTTGACATAAATTAATAATCAATTAATAAGTCAACCGAAATGGAACGCTATTACAATCATTTAAAGTAAATTGCTTCGTGAGTTCCCTGTACAAGTGGTGCATATGCGTGATAAAAAAAAACCGTAAGTATCATGCTGGCCGCCTACGTCCGATAATCGGTGACCGATTTTTTGTAGGAGAAAAATAGAACATACTCAGTGCAATGAGTCCTATAAAAAGTCGGTCAGTAAACAGAACAAAGTTACAAATATACAAAATCGGCCCGATTATCTGTCCTACAAAAAGTCTGACGTGGGGTACTCACTTAACAGTGTAGCATGTAATGTATCAGATACGGTATCAAGTGAGTATGTATGGTATCAAGTAAGTACCTGATACGTTACATGCAACACTGCTAAATGTGTACCCATATTTAAATGTACGAAATCAATGTAGATAAGGGCCTGCGCACACTTGAGACAAGACGTCAAAGACAGAACTGTCTGAGACGTTTTAGACAAAACATTTTGGTCTCAGACGTTTAAAACTGTCTGAGACGTCTTAGACAGAACTGTTTTGTCTTCGGCATGGGGCGCTAGGACTGTTGATAAAATATCGATTTATCAAATAATTAAATTTAGTTACCTAAAAATAATACATAACTTCTTCTACAAATATATATCATACATAATACATCTACACTAGGAGGTAATCTCTGGAAGTACTGGTCCGATTTTTTCTTTTTTGATAATTACAGACAATTGAAAGACAATAGGTGCGCGAACGCCGGCGTACGCTTGGGGTTTAATGAATTAATATAAATAGTTTAAGTTTGTTTGAACGAATAATTTTTAATAAATGATAAAAAATTTGATGATGATGAATGAGATGATGATGATGATGATGATGATATTTATTTATATATGTTAGGTATTTATTTAGGTTATAATATAAATAGTTTAAGTTTGTTTGTTTATGTAGAGTAACGAATAATTTTTAATAAATGATAAAAAAAATTGATGATGAATGAGATGATGATGATGATGATGATGAATGAGATGATGATGATGATGATGATGATGATGATGATGAATGAGATGATGATGATGATGATGATGATGATGATGATGATGATGATGAATGAGATGATGATGATGATGATGATGATGAATGAGATGATGATGATGATGATGATGATGAATGAGATGATGATGATGAGAGATGAGAAAATTCTATAGAAATTGATTCTATAGTCTGTCTAATAAGTCAACCGACTTGGGAATTTTGAATAATATTTAATCATTTAAAAATACGTATATTCGATACTTTTTTTAAGGTTCTTCTGTTAGCTAACAATGACCTCCATCTCTTAATCAACTTTGTTTATTGAACCCGTGTTGACTACATCAGATTTCATTAAATCCTAATAATTACCCAGGTCGTTTAACTTATTAGACAGACTTTAAATGTTTTTATATTTAACGTTTTAGTGGTCTCTTTATTAGAATATTAAAGTTGCTCAGATATTTTATTGTGAAAGGTTTTATGTCCATAATTAAAACCTCTTTGTCTCGATAAGATTTACAAAATAACTTTGTCTATTGTTATGAGAGTTCAGAAAAAATTAAAACGTCTTCGTAATGTCAACTATTTTAAATTGCATTGAAAATCAAATCATGCATTGATTGTTAATAAAATTTATTGTATATTTAAGCAAAAATAAATTTGAAATCGATAAAGTCAATTTATAAATAATTAAACAATGAACGAATAGAATTTCGACATAAATTAATAATTAATCAATTATTAAGTCAACCGAAATGGAACGCTATTACAATCATTTAAAGTAAATTGCTTCGTGAGTTCCCTGTACAAGTGGTGCATATGCGTGATAAAAAAAAACCGTAAGTATCATGCTGGCCGCCTACGTCCGATAATCGGTGACCGATTTTTTGTAGGAGAAAAATAGAACATACTCAGTGCAATGAGTCCTATAAAAAGTCGGTCAGTAAACAGAACAAAGTTACAAATATACAAAATCGGCCCGATTATCTGTCCTACAAAAAGTCTGACGTGGGGTACTCACTTAACAGTGTAGCATGTAATGTATCAGATACGGTATCAAGTGAGTATGTATGGTATCAAGTAAGTACCTGATACGTTACATGCAACACTGCTAAATGTGTACCCATATTTAAATGTACGAAATCAATGTAGATAAGGGCCTGCGCACACTTGAGACAAGACGTCAAAGACAGAACTGTCTGAGACGTTTTAGACAAAACATTTTGGTCTCAGACGTTTAAAACTGTCTGAGACGTCTTAGACAGAACTGTTTTGTCTTCGGCATGGGGCGCTAGGACTGTTGATAAAATATCGATTTATCAAATAATTAAATTTAGTTACCTAAAAATAATACATAACTTCTTCTACAAATATATATCATACATAATACATCTACACTAGGAGGTAATCTCTGGAAGTACTGGTCCGATTTTTTCTTTTTTGATAATTACAGACAATTGAAAGACAATAGGTGCGCGAACGCCGGCGTACGCTTGGGGTTTAATGAATTAATATAAATAGTTTAAGTTTGTTTGAACGAATAATTTTTAATAAATGATAAAAAATTTGATGATGATGAATGAGATGATGATGATGATGATGATGATATTTATTTATATATGTTAGGTATTTATTTAGGTTATAATATAAATAGTTTAAGTTTGTTTGTTTATGTAGAGTAACGAATAATTTTTAATAAATGATAAAAAAAATTGATGATGAATGAGATGATGATGATGATGATGATGAATGAGATGATGATGATGATGAATGAGATGATGATATTTATTTATATATGTTAGGTATTTATTTAGGTTTTAATATAAATAGTTTGTTTGTTATGTTTAGTTATGTTTAGTTAAGTTTGTTTGTTTATGTAGAGTAACGAATAATTTTTAATAAATGATAAAAAATTTGATGATGAATGAGATGATGATGATGATGATGATGAATGAGATGATGATGATGATGATGATGATATTTATTTATATATGTTAGGTATTTATTTAGGTTATAATATAAATAGTTTAAGTTTGTTTGTTTATGTAGAGTAACGAATAATTTTTAATAAATGATAAAAAAAATTGATGATGAATGAGATGATGATGATGATGATGATGATATTTATTTATATATGTTAGGTATTTATTTAGGTTTTAACCTTTTTCTTTTTTGATAATTACAGACAATTGAAAGACAATAGGTGCGCGAACGCGTACGCTTGGGGTTTAATGAATTAATATAAATAGTTTAAGTTTGAACGAATAATTTTTAATAAATGATAAAAAATTTGATGATGATGAATGAGATGATGATGATGATGATGATGATGATGAATGAGATGATGATGATGATGAATGAGATGATGATATTTATTTATATATGTTAGGTATTTATTTAGGTTTTAATATAAATAGTTTGTTTGTTATGTTTAGTTATGTTTAGTTAAGTTTGTTTGTTTATGTAGAGTAACGAATAATTTTTAATAAATGATAAAAAATTTGATGATGAATGAGATGATGATGATGATGATGATGAATGAGATGATGATGATGATGATGATGATGAATGAGATGATGATGATGATGAATGAGATGATGATGATGATGAATGAGATGATGATGATGATGATGATGATGATGATGATGATGATGATGATGAATGAGATGATGATGATGATGAATGAGATGATGATGATGATGATGATGATGAATGAGATGATGATGATGATGATGATGATGATGATGATGATGATGATGATGAATGAGATGATGATGATGATGAATGAGATGATGATGATGATGATGATGATGATGATGATGATGATGATGATGATGAATGAGATGATGATGATGATGAATGAGATGATGATGATGATGAATGAGATGATGATATTTATTTATATATGTTAGGTATTTATTTAGGTTTTAATATAAATAGTTTAAGTTTGTAATATAAATAGTGTAAGGAATAATTTTTAATAAATGATAAAAAAAATTGATGATGATGATGATGGTATGGATTGGTAGTGAGCAATCAAACACCAAGCGTCATGAAGCTATGCGTCCATGAACAGTAAGCCTAAATAAAAGATGCGTTTTTCAGGCATAGCTCAGACTTTAAACTTATTTCCAAGACTCATGCATGCGTAAAACATATTTTTTTTTATTATTGATAGGTTCGCGGCTGGCCGCTATCTCACCTGATGGAAAGCAACGATGCGGTCGACGATGTAACGCACTTACCTAGAAGAAACCTATTCACTCTGGACTTAAAGATTCCCGGGTTGTCATATCAGATATCAGGAAACAGACTCCGGCAAGGAATTCCACTCCTTACGCACAATGAATGTGTTCCCAAAACGTTTTGTGCATGTAGGTGGGATATTCACCATGTACCGGTGGAAAATCGCCGTACGTCTGGTAGTCTGATGACGGAACGGGCTAGGCAGAATTAGGTTATGCAATTACGATGCTCACTTTCCGAAATGCAACCGGTAGAAAACGATAGGCTAGCAACTCGGCATCGACGTGCTCAAGACTTTGAAGCCTCGACTCGACAAGTGTATCATCGCCAATTATATTTATCATTCTGGCTCGCCTCTCAATTGCCTCAAGTGCATCTAGCTAGTATCGGGCAGATCCGTCCCAAAGATGAGAGAAATACTCCATACACGATCAAACTTAAAGTTTGAGCAGTTATTCTGGCGTGAAGTACAGTCTGACCTTTGCGAGGATACCCAGCTTTTTTGCAGCCAGTTGAGCCTTTTAGTTTAGTAAAACCAAGTGGTTAGTAAAGCTTCAAGGCGTGTTATTTAAAGTTTAAGTAAGCGATGTAGGTAGCTGGTAGGCGGTTCTTACCAAGAATTCATATAAAATTGTTTAGTCTCTAAAAACATCCTATTTTTTATTATTCGAATAGAGAAAATTCTATAGAAATAGATTCTATAGTCTGTCTAATAAGTCAACCGACTTGGGAATTTTGAATAATATTTAATCATTTAAAAAATAAGTATATTCGATACTTTTTTTAAGGTTCTTCTGTTAGCTAACAATGACCTCTATCTCTTAATCAACCTTGTTTATTGAACCCGTGTTGACTACATCAGATTTCATTAAATCCTAATAATTACCCAGGTCGTTTAACTTATTAGACAGACTTTAAATGTTTTTATATTTAACGTTTTGGTGGTCTCTTTATTAGAATATTGAAGTTGCTCAGATATTTTATTGTGAAAGGTTTTATGTCCATAATTAAAACCTCTTTGTCTCGATAAGATTTACAAAATAACTTTGTCTATTGTTATGAGAGTTCAGAAAAAATTAAAACGTCTTCGTAATGTCAACTATTTTAAATTGCATTGAAAATCAAATCATGCATTGATTGTTAATAAAATTTATTGTATATTTAAGCAAAAATAAATTTGAAATCGATAAAGTCAATTTATAAATAATTAAACAATGAACGAATAGAATTTCGACATAAATTAATAATTAATCAATTATTAAGTCAACCGAAATGGAACGCTATTACAATCATTTAAAGTAAATTGCTTCGTGAGTTCCCTGTACAAGTGGTGCATATGCGTGATAAAAAAAAACCGTAAGTATCATGCTGGCCGCCTACGTCCGATAATCGGTGACCGATTTTTTGTAGGAGAAAAATAGAACATACTCAGTGCAATGAGTCCTATAAAAAGTCGGTCAGTAAACAGAACAAAGTTACAAATATACAAAATCGGCCCGATTATCTGTCCTACAAAAAGTCTGACGTGGGGTACTCACTTAACAGTGTAGCATGTAATGTATCAGATACGGTATCAAGTGAGTATGTATGGTATCAAGTAAGTACCTGATACGTTACATGCAACACTGCTAAATGTGTACCCATATTTAAATGTACGAAATCAATGTAGATAAGGGCCTGCGCACACTTGAGACAAGACGTCAAAGACAGAACTGTCTGAGACGTTTTAGACAAAACATTTTGGTCTCAGACGTTTAAAACTGTCTGAGACGTCTTAGACAGAACTGTTTTGTCTTCGGCATGGGGCGCTAGGACTGTTGATAAAATATCGATTTATCAAATAATTAAATTTAGTTACCTAAAAATAATACATAACTTCTTCTACAAATATATATCATACATAATACATCTACACTAGGAGGTAATCTCTGGAAGTACTGGTCCGATTGCCAAATTTTTTTCACCAATAAAAAGCTGCTTTATTCCTTGTGAGTTTTTTTTTGGCACGCGGGCGAAGCTGCGGGCAAAAGCTAGTAAAATATAAATAAATATCACAATTAAGAGGAAATCCAGTTATTACTAAATGGAAGTGATTTGTAGATTGTCCACAAAAAAAAATGTTTTATTTTCAGTGTAGACCCACCATGTGAATGTCCTCCACCGCCCCCTTCATATGAAAGCTCTATTTATTTAAATATCAAACCAGTGTACAGATCTCCCATCGACAATCTTGGGTACCCTGACAGATGCTGCTACTGTATACCATTGAGGATAGGTGTGGCTATCATTTGCTTCATTTCTTTTGTAAGTACAAAATATTTTTCCCTTTGAGTTTTCAGTTACCGACACCGAACACTTTTTAATCGTTTTTTTTTTTTATGGTGGGAAAAATCATGCTTTGACATCCCCCGCCCTTGGGCGGAGCGGGAGATAATGTCAGACTCTTACTGACTAAAAGACCCACCCCGTTCCTTCTAGCCTTCATACCGGGGCTCGAGCGCCCTTTCGGATAACCCTGGCCCCAGTAGACTTCGACCCGGCTGGGTCCCTGCTGTTGCTGACAACTCCTTGAGACGCGCGGGAACAGTGCGCGCCGTACTTTTTGATCGTCATGAGTATGTGATAGGTGGAAGAAACTAGACACCAAAAAAGGCTTACGTATGCGCAGGGAGTGGATGATTTCATACTGGTTCTATAGAAATCAAATATTCATCGGTAGCTTGTATCTGACACAAGACACGTTTGCACCCTGCCTTATTGTACAACAAAACTTAAAGTTTAAGGTATATTGTACTTTTGGGCACGCCACAATCATGGCGGTAAGTCCCCTCTTTGAGGTGCGGCTGGAAAGACCTCACGGCGTCCTTACCTTCCGTATGCAACGGCGTCCTCGCCGCCGCCCGATTCCCCGATTCCCGATTTCCAGCCACCGTTAGGCGCGTGCTTGCGGACAGTGAGCAATGGGTAGCTCGCTGTCCGGCCGTCCGGTAACTGTCTGGACCAAGCCCAAGTCGTCGACGGCGCGCACTGTTCCCGCGCGCCTCAAGGAGTTGTCAGCAACAGCAGGGACCCAGCCGGATCGAAGCCTACTGGGGCCAGGGTTATGTGAAAGGGAGCTCGAGCCCCGGTATGAAGGCTAGAAGGAACGGGGTGGGTATTTTAGTCAGTAAGAGTCTGACACTAGGGGATGTCATGGGATGATTTTTTCCTACCATAAAAAAGGTATATTGCACTTTGGTCATACTATTGCCTTGATCACACGTACCGAGTAAAAGGGCAAGACAGTAAATGTTACTCGACCGAGACAGTAATTTAAGAGAGTTGTAGAGTTGCCGAGCACTCGGCGTTTTGTTTTACGTACAGTTATCGGCACGAATATTGAGCGCTCGGCGTCAGAGTGGGGATCGCTTTGCGCATTCCGTACATTGGCGAGCCAATCGTCGTCGTTGTTGCATACAGAAAGCGCAGGGAACGAATCACGAGCGACGTCTAAGACACGATGGCACGGCAAGCCAATCACTGACATACCCTGTCCCCGCGTCTCACGTCGCACCACTAGAGTGACCGAATATTTGACTTCTGCGCAACTTGAAGCCAGCGCTTAATATTCGTGCCAATAAGTATAGTTAGATACATGCAGCAAGCGCGGGGAACGAATCAGAAATGACGTCTATGACACGATGGCGCGGCGAGCCAATCACTGACATTCCTCGACCCCGCGTCTCACGTCGCAACACTAAAGTGACCGAATATTTGACTTCTGCGCAACTTGAAGCCAGCGCTTAATATTCGTGCCAATAAGTATACCGAGTATTCGACTGAGAGCACTGTCTCGCCCGTTTATTCGGTACGTGTGATCAAGGCATATAAGACAGTAAACAGTTTAATCAAAATTGTGTATTAATTATTCCACAAAGGTTACACTTACAGTTAAATCGTATACAGAGTACTGGGAACGACCGCGTCGGAGTGTTGTCCCCACAACCCACGCAACCGCAATACATTTGCTGACAATGTTATTTCATACATTAACATATAATATTCTTACAAACATAACACACGAATGATTATGGAAAACTCGACTAACAGTTTTCCGCCAGCAAACCTTTCAGTGATATAAAAGATTCATTTATTAATTGTAAAACATAGGTACGTTATAAGATCTTATTTAACATACTGACGGTTTTTTTTTTCGGTGGGAAAATCATCTAATGACATCCCCAACTCTTGGGCGGAGCGGGAGATAGTGTCAGACTTTTACTGACTAAAAATCCACTCCTGTTCCTTCGTTGCCTTTCTTACCGAGTCTGACCTATCTTTCCGAATTAACCCTGGCCCCAGGCTACGACCCAGCTGGGCCCCTGCTGTTCCTGACAACTAAACTTGAGGCGCGCGGGAACAGTGCGCGCTATCGACGACTTTGCCGCCGTCCGCAAGCTTGCGCCTACGATGGCCGGAAATCGGGATCGGAATCCCGGCGGCGGCGAGAACGCCGTTGCCTGATGCGGTCGGCCTCCTCCTTTGCAAGCATTACTTTGCTTCGCAGAAGGTGCTATGCTTTTCCTCTAGGGCGTACAAAATAACAATACAATACAAGAATTTATTTATTTAATCTTCATGCAACACAAAGTACATAGGCGGACTTAATGCCTTAAGCATTCTCTACCAGTCAACCTAGACAAACCCATCTAGAATTATTATTAGAACTAGAATTTAAAACATATTTCTAAACCACAAAGAATTAAATCATTTGATTATTAATCGCATTATGAGTTTGCTATCACAAGAAAGAGAGATCACATTCGAGGGTAGAATCCAATCAACTACATAAGTAAGTCTAATATACAACTATGTGATTTTTTAAATTCATATGTAATTTTCTAAGTTAATCATGGACTAGATAATAATACAGTACACACACACCACCTGTAACTATTATCAACTGTACTGTAGTACAGTAATAGTTACAGGTAGTCAGACGTCAGAAAGCTTAACTATCCAAGGAGTCTCGAATAGTGTTGCCCTGTAGTGAAAAAATAAAACACGGATATTCAACCACGTGTGGTTAGACTAGAAGCTGAAGCCAAGCTAGTCGGGAAAAGACTAAGGATATACAAGGATATACAGCCTGAGCGCATTAAGGCCCAAGCGCCCGAAAAGTGCCATAAAATAGTGACTTTCTGAAGCCTACTCCTCGGTAACGGCCAGGTTAAAAGGTTTGAAAAAAAATAATTGTTTATTGTAGATTCATGAACAACATTATCAACATTTGATTTTTTTGAGCGATTAATACTTTTGTCTAAAAAAAATATTTCGCTTCTTTTCCTCTTCGGACTCCTTCGAAACAGCTTGTGTCTTTAGAAACATTTTTTTTCTAGCCGATGCTGTCCCACTGCTGGGCAAAGTCCTCCCCCAAGTCTTTCCAAACTTTCCTCTCCTGCGCCGTCTCTAACCGCCGGTAAAACTCGCGGTACGCGTCCAGATCATCCCGCCACCTCTTTCTAGGCCGACCTCGACGGCGCTTTACTTCAGTAGGGACCCACTGTGCGGCGACGCTCGCCCAGCGGTCCCTATGCATGCGGCTGACATGACCTGCCCAGTCCCATTTGAGTCTGGCAGCCTTTTTGCCCACGTCTATGATACCCATGTTTACACATAAAAATTGGTGGTTAAATATTCTTCAAAGTGAACATGTAAATCAATCAATATTTCGCAAAGAAAATGGATTTAAAGGTCAGCTGCGCAGTATCCACGCGCAACTAACAGCAATTAAATGCACAGATACGTGTACTGCCGCCTAGGCGGCCTACTGCATTTCCCTTGGTCTAATTAACTTGACGAAAGACTTCCTGAGTGAACGGTCTCCCCGAGTTGTTGTCGATGGATGCTCATCAAAGCCCATGACGACTAATGCCGGAGTTCCTCAGGGGTCAGTTCTCTCTGCAACTCTCTTCCTGCTGCATATCAATGATCTGCTGATACCCGATATCTATAGGTATGCAGATAATATGGCAAAACAACTTTTGCGGAGTCAGCTAATATAATTTAGATATGTATGTGATAGATACTGCAACAAATTGGATTTAAACTTGTGCAGACGTAACTTGCTCGCTTGCAAGTTGAGAACTGTTTGAGAGTTGGAATCTGTAATCTGATTTAATTATAATATTTAATGGTGCAATTTATCGTTAATGTTGATTTTATCGTGAGTGATCTAAGAGTGGGATGGATGCGCCACCGCATCCATCCCACTTTTAGATCACTCCATCCAGACCACATCCATCCATCCCATGGATATATCATCATATCCATCCCATGGATATATCCAACAATGGACGACTATCAGCTGAAATGATGATGATGATGATCTAAGAGTGGATTGCACCTAGAGTTACGTTCTCTCAAGATGAAGCGTGAGGGGGCTGCCCTCGAGCGGCTCCTGCCCAACCTAAAAGATCCAGATGCTTCCTGCCAAAGGCTCTACAGTGCGTTTCACTTAAGAGGTTCCTTTGCCGTAATGTTGGCTCCCCTATCTGACTACAGAAAAAAGAAGAAAAATTTTTGCACAAAATGTGAAACTAAATCGATTTTAACGGTAGTCGCACTACTTTATGGAGAATAAACGAGGGAAATTGGATTATATTAAAAAAAAGCAAGTACAAAAGGAAGTTTTTTTTTTTTATTTATATAAACTAGTGCTTGACTGCAATCCCACCTGATGGTAAGTAGCGATGCAATTTTTGATGGTGAGGCGCACTAGTTTATTAAGAGCCTATTCACTCTAGCCTTGAAGACACCCAAATTATAATCGGACGGGAAGACCGCAGCAGGCAAACTGTTCCAGTCCTTCGACGTACGCGGTATAAACGACGAGGCGAAACGCTTAGTCAGGACCGTAGAGGTTTCAACAACGTAAGGGTGAATATTCGCGTTCGTCGGGTTGTCCGATGGTAGAATTACGATGGCGGAATCAAGTCATGCAATTCCTGCGCACACTCTCCAAAATGCATCCTGTAAAACACCGAAAGGCTGACTACCCTACGCCTATGCTCAAGGCTGTGAAGGTTGGACTTAACCAAATCTGGATCACCAATTAGCCTCTTTGCACGCCTTTCCACCGAGTCCAAAGCTGCCAGGTGGCATTTTGCAGCACCAGCCCATATGTGACTGCAGTACTCCACACACGAACGGACATGTGCTTTGTATAACATTAAAAGCTGTCCCGGTGTGAAGTACCGCCGGACCAAGTTGTTGGATGGAGAGGTACGATACTGCGGCGTGGCGTTTTCGGCATTTCAATAAAATTGCAGGACAATCGAAATGGAGCCCAACATTGTATGCTTTATTCAAAAATATTTTTTACAGTTTCCAAAAGAAAATATATACATATATACATTATGCGGTACATTGCCCTTTCTGGGATACAGACGCCATGACTGCGGAAGCAATCGGCGGCCAAGCTGAACGCATCCTAGAGGATCATGGCAATCCGGATAGTGCGAGGATACCACATAGACACCCGTGAAGCGGCGAGATTCATTGCCGGCCTGCCGCCGTAGAATCTGGAGACAACAGTCCTTGAACGTATGTACGATTTGCGCACGAAGATGCAACGCCAGGGTGTAATTCCGTAGCCGCCACAAGTCACGGCATGACTTACGTAGTACCGGCGAGATCTCATGGCGACATGACAACACCGCCTGTCGCCACGCTGCCGCGGTTTCTGCACCGAATTAAAGTGGAAGAAACGCACGGGTCACTATTGTGTGGACCACCTGGATGATACGGTGGAGCATACGGCAGTGTGCCCCTTCGGCGACGTATTGCTGTGTCTTCTTGGAAGCAATCGGTGGCGGCGACCTCACGCGCCGGATCCTGGCTCTCCCCCTCGCTTCTGACCATGGCCTGAAGCCATGGTCAGGAGCGAGGGGGAGTATGCGTCGGTCGTCACCTTCCGCGACATAGCAATGCTAGTGAAGGAGACGGCCGTTCGCGTTAGGGAACGGACATCCTCACGCCCCAGCTGTGGAGAGCCCCGACCCTGACAACAAGCAACCATAGGCGTGGGCTTATAGACGAATAGCAATGGGTAACTCGCCGTCCGGCTGATCGGTAACCATCCAAACCAAGTCCAAGCTATCGACGGCGCCTAGTGTTCCACACTCGCCTCAAATATCCTAGCCTAGCAGGTCCGAAGCCTATTAGGGTCATGGGTCCACTTCTGTAAAGATTACTCGTAGTCCTAAATCGCATAGCCGATGACTTATTCCCACCTAAAAAGGTGGTTTTCAGTCAGTTTGGCACTAGCCCCCCCGCTCCATTACCTCACTCCCCCTAAAATCCGCCCATCCCCTTTCCCTTTAAAATAAAAACGATCCAATGCTAAAATATATTTTACCTCTGAACTGTTTAAAGTAATGGCTGTTCACGCTCTACTTATACTTGAAAACACATAAAAGTGTTACCTACCAACTTCATCTTCCAAGTGAAAAGGTACCATATTTGTTGAATGCAAACAAGACATTTGACGGGAGGAAACACAGATTCCCAAGACACGAGTCATTTGTACGCAAAGAGCAGTTGGAAATTACATAATGCCTGTATGCACTCCCGACTTGGCGCTCGGTCTTTTCCACATGTATGTAATTCGTGAGATATGTGTCAGAGAGAATTTTGCTGTTTTTATTATGTTTTAGACGTTACACGTGGATTGTACGGTTAGTTTTGAACACGAGTGGAACATTGTTCATGAATTAATTTCTTAAGCACTAGAGGCTTTAAAGGTCAATATGGCTAGTAATGATGATTCAATAAGCGGAGTAGAATAGGTATTTAGAATCTGATTTCTCTTAAGATTCCAGATTTATATTATTACTTTATAATTACTTTGGATTACGGCCCATTCCCTCTCCTAGAGAGGAGGCCTGAGTCCCAACAGTGGGAACATTATTAGGTTGATGCGATGCTATGACTCTATTATATCTTTGCAAATGTATCCTACTTTTGTACTAAGAATAACAATAAAGATAGTGAAATATGTAAATTCTAAACGAAAATCTTTTGCGTTGTTTATTGTTAAAAAGTCCCTTAATAATATAAAATCACATAAAAAAAACTTATACTTGATACTTTTTATAAGGTTCTTCTCAGTAAACAATGATCAAGATCTCTTGATCAACCTTGATTTATTGATCCAGTGTTAACAACATCAGATTTCATTTTACCCTAATAATTACCCAAGTCACTTGGCTTTTTAGACAGACTATACACAATATTTCGAAGGTCCAGTCACGTAATCTTCCCGGGTTCCTTCTATTTGGCAGAATCTTGATACTCCGATTTTTATTTGGCATAACTCACATGGCATAATCTTATTTAATCGAATATTTTTAAGGCATAAAAATTATTTAGCATAAATTTTGTTTGGCAGAATATTTACGTGTCCGAATTTACAATGGCATACTTTTATCTTGGCAGAATTTTGTTTCGCATAATTACCTTTGCCATAATTAATATTATGCATAATTTTGTTTAGCATAACATTTATTTAGAGATACGATTATTTGGTATGGGTGCATATTTGAACATCAAAAATTAAAATAGATGTATCTTCTTGTAAAAATTAGTGTTCAAAACATCAAAAACTTATAATATATGGAATAAAACTGATAATTTAAATAAAGTAAATTTATGCTGTCGAATGGTTAGATAACCTACGTGCAATGTATTTAAAATCGAATGGTCTGCAAAAGTGACATAGAATGTTCTAAATATAGCATGTATTGGTAGCATTTTCAATATTAAATTAAATTTGTGTCATAAAAAGTCAATACGTTGTGCTGCAAAATTTTGTGACAGAAACGAATCGCTGCGAAACCGACTTTACGCAGTCTTGTCTGCCCTACCCCTAGAGCTGAAGCCGAAGCTGCGGTGGTGAGCGTTAAAACCATCTGTGACGATAAGCTCGCGTGGCGCCGCCCAAACCCCGCAGCGCCGGAGCCGTGACAGAAACAATGCTTGCTGCATGTTGCATGCCTGCTTGAATGCTGCATGCCTGCTGCATGTTGCATGCCTGCTTGCATGCTGCATGCATGCTGCATGTTGCATGCCTGCTTGCATGCTGCATGCATGCTGCCTTTTAATGACTATCGATATAAAATGTATGCCAAAAGACGATTCTGACTGTGAATTTTCTGTGATATGATGGTTCTGCTTTTTAATTATTATGGATATAAACATTATGCCTAAAGATGATTCTGACTAACAAAATTATGAGTTTTGAATGTATGACAACTGAGTGTATGCGAAATGATTTTCTGCGAAATGAAGTTTATGCTATCCGTTGTTATGCAAAACAATATTATGACGTAAAAAGTTCTGCTATAAAAGGTAGACCCAATCTTCCCACTTGCTTATACTTTAAAACTTTTTACATTGTTTTCAGATGTGGGCCCTAGTCGAGCTAACACGATCAGAAAAGACGATGTTAGCAATATTTCCTGGTACAAGCAATTGTTTTAAATTCGCTAAATTGTTTCATTTAACCTTGATAGCTGTGTACTTATTATCCTGTGGTGTACTGTTGCTTGGAGTTGTTAGTGTAAGTAATAATTATATTATTCCTATGGTTAGTACTAGAAGTTAAGCGATTATCACACTGCCACGCATCACGCTGCATGTTGCGTGTTAACGCAGCTACGCGCGTACTTGCGGGAGTGCAGATCTGCACCATCGTGCGAGTTTTTTACGCACTCGCGTGAAGTTGCGTTTTGTAGATTCACGCAGGCTCTGACTCATTACATCCAAAATCACGAACGGCACTACGAGACTCAGTGTGACATACCTTGCGTCTTGCCCACGTTCGTGTGTGCATGTTTCTCCGCATATAGGCACGTGATCTGCATGAACACGCGTTGCATTTTGTGCGTGTTGATTTGTGCGTGTTTTCTATGCATACGGAGATACTACAAGCGAGCAACGTTAAAACACGCATTCACGCGCTACGCTGCGTGGTGCGTGGCAGTGTGATAATCGCCTTAGGGGCTACACATCTTCAAATAAATTCTTCCACTCTGGGTGGAGTGAGAGCGGTTTGCCATGGCTTCTTTAGCCTGCCTGCCACCCGACGCGACCACCACTTTCCTACTTGAGTGTTGGTGTGTTTTCGTGGCCAACCACGCAGCTGACTAAAAGGTATTGGCACATTGGGTTCGGATCCGAATACCAGTGCGTCAGACCCCCACCTGGCCAGCTCAGAGAACTACTATGTCCTTTAATCCACGTCACAGTGTTATTGCTTAGCACTGTGGTGCGTTCTAGTGTCGAGTGGCATTCTTGTTGGGGTTTTTGCCAGTGATGGTAGTACTGACGTACTGTTAGAGATTATGCGAATAGGATATAATAAAATAGGCAGAAAAAGCCGCAGACAGAACGTGGTGGTAACATAAAACTAAATGAATAAAAGTTCTTTATTTCCAGAATAAGTACAAGGCGATCAACGTGTACGTTTGGGTGGCGTTAATATTCAACTGTCTATGTATAGTGGTGATCATGGTTTCCCTGGCCTGCCAAGTTACCAGGACTGGCATGAACAGAAGAATAGCTATGATGATGACGCTGAGTATTGCTTGGTACAGTTGTAAGTATCAAATTGGTATTTCATAATGATAATAATTATAAGTTTATTTTGGAACTTGCCATATTTTGTTAGTAACAATTTAGACTTAGAACTAGGGTTAGTAACATATAGGATGAATAGGTACTTATTCTAAGCTGGGTGAGACACACTGAACCTGGGCAATATCTATTAGACTGCGTGCAGTCGTATCCACCGCCTCAAGATCGGACAGTCCCACCTGTCAGCCAACGTTCTGAGAATGGAGTTAGAGCTGGCGCGTACTGGGAGAAAGAAGAAGAAGAATTTGAACATGACTATTTCTGAATAGAGTTGAAACCAATCAATATTTTGCTATAATCATGACTTGTTATTAACAGTTATAGACCCAAGACATATTTTACCTAAGTTGCAGCTATACTTTAGAGAGAGCCTATTAATAAACTGTTGCGATCTACCGTCATCGATTTCGTCACCACTTATCATCAAGTCTGATCGCAGTCAAGCACGAGTTTAAATTATAGGTATTTTTTTTTAAAAAAAGCAAACATTCAAAAGAATTGCTCGCAGAACAGATGGCCGTTGGGGCCGAAAGGTTTTGGAGTGGCGACGCAGTATTGGAAGGTCTCCTACAAGGTGAACCGATGACCTGGTGAAGGTAGCAGGAAACCGATGGAAATGGATGCGGGACTCCTGTGCGTCCCGCATCCATCGGTTTCCTGCTACCTTCACCAGGTCATCGGTTCACCAGGTCATCGGTTCACCAGGTCATCGGTTCACCAGGTCATCGGTTCACCAGGTCATCGGTTCACCAGGTCATCGGTTCACGTTCGATGTGGCGACGCTTAGGGGAGGCCTATGTCCAACAGTGGACATGTATCGGCTGAAATGATGATGATTCAAAAGAAAATGTTTACATGAACACATTTGTAGATTATATTATTGAAAAAAAAAAGAAAGAATAAAAATTGAAACATGAAGTAAATTACTGTGGATTACAATGCATAATGTCTTCTTTTTCTTTTCGTGACGATGTTCTCAAACTATATTCTTTCTAACCAGTATTTGGCAATATGTACAGCTCTATTATTGGCCTCGTATAGATCCTGAAAGTGGATCCTGTGTTTGTGCAGGCTGGGCATCAAAAAAAGATGACGCATGTCCTGTGCAGTGGCTCCATATTGGCACTATGTCAGAGATGGGTCGAGCAAACATTGACCAAATTGTTTTAAAATGTATGTTTAGAAAAATTATAATAACATGAACTCTTCTGTGAGATATTTTGGATCATATTTGAGTCCTAGTAAAATAGGTTATATTATTGTAATTTATGTACAATACGTAATTAATGTTTCTTTGTTCACAGCATTCTTCTACTACATTAGCGTCGTGAACAGTTATAAATACCGTCTTTTAGGATCTTCTCTATTACGTTAAAATAGTGTAAAATAAAATCGTTTTAATTTAAAACATTTTTTTTTTCTGTCTTTTTCTTCCTGGAAAACTGGTGATTAGAATCAAAAGAAACATTTATTTCTAATAAACTATTTAAGTAGTCTTTTGAATTGTCAAAATATCGGTCAGTCAAAAAAATGAAAGTATAGTCTGTCTAATATATCATAATAAGTCGACGGCGTTAATCGACTTGGGAATTTTGTATAATATTTAATCATTTAAAAAATACTTATATTCGGTACTTTTTATAAGGTTCTTCTGTTAGTAAACATTGATCTCTATCTCTTAATCAAACTTGATTATTGAACCCGTGTTGACTACATCAGATTTCATTAAATCCTAATAATTACTCAAGTCGTTTAACTTATTATAAAGACTCTATACTGCATATTCCAAAGCGTAGATCTCTATGGAAAAGAACGTGCAAGAAACTCCATGGACACTCGTTTAAATCACGTTATCTATAATATAAAAATGAATCGCTAAATGTGTTGCTAACTGCAAATCTCGAGAACAGCTGAACCGGTTTCGCTTATTTTTTTTTTTTGTTTATTATTGTGAGGAGAAGGTTCTTATGGAAAAAAAAAATTAAAATTAGGTTAGTGTATGGTAGAGTAGGGTAGTGTAGGGTATTGAAGGGTAGAGTTGGGTAGAATAAGGTAGAGTTGAGTAGAATAAGGTAGAGTAGAGTAGAGTAGGGTAGAATAGGATATACTCGTAGTAGTGTACTTGGAATTGCACAGTTTAATTCCACCAAGTCTGTTCCATCATCTGACTACTAGACGTACGGCGTTACGCCATTTGTACATTGTGGATATCTCACCCATTCGTATAAAGGGTTTTTGAAACAAATTCATTGTGCGCACAGCTAAGGAGTGGAATTCCCTGCCGTAGTCTGTATTTCTTGATAGCTACAATGTAGGTGTCTTTTTTTATGGATTCAAGAGTGCACAGGCAGGTGGGATAGTGGTCAAACGCGAACCTATCAATAATAATAAAAAATAACAACCGGAACCAACGATGTAACTTTCTTGCTAATTTTTTTATTAGCTTATTTTGCATACCATAGCAGGGCAAATGCCTCCTTATTGACCTTCAAAACCTCTCTGTCTTGCGCGATCTCGGAACAAGTTTGTCCTGCGAACAGGATCAGCCCCCCTAGCCAAGTTACAACCGTTTTTCTTGCGTTGAACGCCTCGAATTGGCCACGACCCCGATTCTTTTGTTCTGACTACGTGAGTGAGCCTTGAGATGACGTAATTCCCGTACATTTGAAGCATTCTACTAGCGTTAACGATTGCAGATTATCAACTTGGCTAGGGGTACAGATCGTCACACCACACGATCGACCTCCTTCAGTATATACAGAAGAATAACACAATCTTAGTTTTAGCATATGCGAAACTCGCAACACGTGTCTAGTATTTCTACATAAAGAATCTATGTACAAAATTTCATAACTGTATCACGAAAAATCACAAAGTTATAAGCTTTTTATGTCAGCAAAAATACATCCCATGCATAACAACCCCTCAGTCACCGGGCCATCCCGGCGACTGAGGGGTTGTTATGCACTATGCTACTACCTCTATGACCTACCGTGACCTGCGTTGAACTTTTTTTTTATATCTATTACTATATTATATTATATTATTATATATTATATATTTATATTATATATATATATATATATATATATTAATAATATTATAAAGCTGAAGAGTTTGTTTGTTTGTTTGAACGCGCTAATCTCTGGAACTACTGGTCCGATTTGAATGATTCTTTCTATCTTGGGTAGTCCATTTATCGAGGAAGGCTATAGGCTATGTTTTTTTTTTAAATTAGGGATCCGTAATAAAATTGCTATTTTGTAACACAAGGTGTAAAATCGAAAACCTATTTTTGCGTGCGCTGCAAAAACTATTGACAATAGAACAAAATGATGTACTACGGGTTTGTAGATCCCATTAAGACCTGCAAAAAAGTCCGCGAGAACATATATCTAGCTATCATGGTTTAATCACAAAAACCGATTTTGTGTTCAAAATAATTATTAAATTGTCTGAAGAAAAAAAAACTACGTTAAATATGTATCGTAATATTAATCTATATCGAAATTAAGCATTATGTTATCAACAGTATTTATGTAGAAGTAAAATACTTTTTGTTTCATCTCAATCGGATATTTCGATTAAAAGTTATCACGTGTGTAAGATGTTAAGAGTTGGTAGGTACCTATTAATGAGTTAGGGGCCATAGAGTTTTTTATCAACATAAAATCCTGTAATAATCTTTTTCGAAATTTATTTGTTGATGATTGTAGGTATATGATCTTTGAAGAGTATAATAAATACATTTATGAACGCGGTAATTTTGGGAAATACTGATCTGATATGAAAACTGTTTAAATATTCAATAGTCCATTTATTGAGGGAGGCAATTATAGGCAATATTTTACCTCGGTATTTCCACGGGAACGAGAAAAACGCGGGTGAAACTGCGAAGCACAGCTAGTCTGTTATAAACTAGTACTTGACTGCGATCCCACTTGATGTTGATGGTGCGTTAGTGACTTCGTTGCCTTGCATACCAGGGGTGCAATTCTCTAAGAAAACAGCCTTGAGCGCAGCGCTGGCCGCAGCGACGAGTCGAGTGCGCAGTACATTAGATTAACAACCTAGTTTATTAGTTAAAGAAAGAAAGAAAGAAAAAACGTTTATTCGTACCTCACACAATAATATAAACTAAAAATACACAATGAAAAGAAAAAAGAAAGATATAATCAGTGCGAGGCCAAAAAGGCACCTAACACGGCAAATACTACGATAAATAACGCAGCGCTGATATTCTGTTAGGGCCTGCTGTGACGTCACGAACATATTTACGGATGTTACATAACAATAGTCTTTCAAAAAAGAACAAACAAAGAAGAGATAGAATATATATATGTATATAAAATTCGTAAATTTATATGTGTGTAATATATAAATATAGTGCATAGAGTCCGTTTAATGAAAGCGTGACCTGAGAAAAGCAGGTTCAAACTAAAAATTTCGAATCTTTAGTCAGTTAGTGATGGTAGTGTCCAACTTGTGATCTTTTTAAATATTTTTGAGAAAAAATATAACATGGTGTAAAAACTATTGGAACACATTCAGTTACTGATTCTGAAAAAAGTATATTCAGGCTTCGCTTAAACTAAAAATAATGTTTTATAAATATCTACCATATTTAGGGTGAGTTGCACCATTTAACTATAACGATAACAAAGCCGTTAACAGTTGTCAAATCGTCGAATTGACCAATAGGCGGCCGTTTCACGGGTGGTTATGGTTTGGTTATAGTTATAGTTAAATGGTGCAACTCACCCTTAGCCCCTCAAACCCCCAGCGCGTTCGCGCGTCATTTAGTTGAACACTAATATTATTAAAAGTCCACGTAGATTATTAAAAGTTTGAGGGTTTATTTATTGTTTATATATCTAAGAATGTAAATAAGAAATTCTTCATAAAGTAGTCTGTAAATTTCGAAAATAAGCAGCCTTTTCTATTTATCCGTATATAAACCTATTTAAATGCTTGGGGACTCAGGGGATAAATTCATACATTATTAAATAATAGAAGAATACAACGTAGGTAGATTAGGGACTAAATTTAGGTAAATAAGATCCCAAAGTAGCCTACAGGATTAGGTAATACATGATCAAATGTCAAGTTAGTACCTCATGTAAATACTCGGCAGTCGGCGTAGGTTGCTAAGTAGATTGAGTACAGCGAATGCCTTCTTACAGAACAACGTGAATAAGTAAGATATATCGTAGTGGGTGAAAGTTTTTCCTTGTCATTTTTTTAAAGGGGGTACTGTGGGATGTTGATTCGAATTTCAAATGTATAAAAATATTCGAATTTCAAATATATAAAAAGATTCGAATTTCAAATATGTAAAAAGTTATTTTAATACTATAGAAGGGAATATTAGAATGTTGTAATGGTAACCACACACGTTACAGTATGTTATTTATTTATTTATTTATTTAAACCTTTATGCACAAAAAAACTGTACAAAGGCGGACTTAATGCCTTAGGCATTATCTGCCAGTCGACCTTAGGGTGGTGCAGAAACATAACATGGCAGGTGCAACTGAATATATAGGCAAAACAGAAGAGAAACAAATATATACAATATTAAATACATACTTAGATACATACATATAAATAAACAATACTGTAGTGAAAAAACAAATCCAACACATTAGCGCGGTGATGATGTTATCTATATTTCATGTGTTTTTTACACTGCCCACCTATGTATTTATTATTTACCACACAGTATAATATGTAATTTATTTATCCTACACCTAATCACTAATAACTTAGTACTAAAAATAAACAAATTTTCAACTGTACACTCGAAATAAGGTTCAGTTGAAACAACAACTACCATGTAGTTGTCTGGCATTATTGCTGAACTGGACCTATTTGGCGCCGCCCTGAGACACACATTGCAAGTTGTCTTTTTTTTAAATTAAAATAATTTAATAGTGTTTACATGTTATTACTACATTGTGTGTATCTACGAGCGTGTATGCCAAATAAAATAGTTTTCTTTCTTCTTTCTTTCTTTCTTGCGCAAATTAAGCCTTGAACAAGTATACCGTAATGTGTGTTGGAAGATACTTGAGCAAATTTTTGACGTGTACAACACTTATACTTACTTATACAGTGATGTAGTTTTAAAAAAAAGTTCATATTTTCGATTCCCAACTTGTGCAAACTTGAGTTTGCGCATGTTTCAGTTCGCGTGTCGTTCAATTTTCAATTGATTTCTGATAGTTATGCCAGTCTTAAGGTGCTAATTTCAATTCATTCAATAAATTGATGTGCTTATAGCACTATTCGCACATCAATTTAAAGAGAGCATTCTCTTTTTCTTAACCAATCTTTACTCCATATAGTTCGGTTTTAATTGTGCCTTTTCAAACTTTTTTATCGAATAAATAAAGCTAACTAATACCAAAACTTCATCCATCACTTCATCACACTTTGTCAGAAATTATATGTACCTATACAACTGTACTTAAGCAGTCTGTGGTCACTTTCAAATAACGTGTATTTGTGCAAGTCTTAACTTGCGCAAGTATACTGTAACGTGTGTGGCTACCATAAGTAGGTACCTTTAAATATGATTAATAATAATTAAAAATGTTTGAAACAATGGCCAATATCGCGAACTACAAACGTTACTCGGAACTCATTACGTCACAGTGAGAAAAACCAAAAACCCTTGAGCAATTTTTCAGGTTGTAATGGAAATAGTTCTAAAAATTTGTCAACAACCATATTGAAAAACTTACACCATGATATATTTTTTCCCAAAAAAATTTAAAATCGCCGACGCGAAAAAAGTCACGAATCGCCGACACTAAGGCACAATCACGGCAGGTCATAGCGGGCATTAGACACCAGCGCACAGATGGGTGCAAGAGCAAAACAAATCCACAGTCGCCTCACGGCCTGGGGTGCTATTCTCTAAGAAAGCGCTGCGCTGGCACAGCGACGAGTCGTAAGCGCAATACATTGAATTAACAATCCAATGTAAAGGGGCATTAGGTTATTAATTCAATGTACTGCGCTGACGACTCGTCGCTGTGCCAGCGCTGCGCTTTCTTAGAGAATAGCACCTCTGGTGACCATGTATTTGTGCAGACTACTAGGTACCATAACAAGCTTATAACTTGGTGACTTTTCATGATACCTGGGGGCCTACTCGCTTTCTCCGAAAAACGAAGTTTCGATTGAAATTCGTCGTGTCTCCTACCATGGTTCATTTCGTTCCCGAAATTTCGTACGAACGAAAATTATTTGACGTACCTACCGAATCTCTAAACCTACTCTAATTAGTTATGTTTCGAAAAAAAAATATGATTATGACATACGAATGTTTTGCAATTTTAACGTCAAATTGACGAAACCAAAAACCTTACCTTTTCACTTTCGTTTGTGTTGATTTTGTAAGAAAAGTGCTAAAAATGGCCTCAAAAATGCTTTTAATTGAAGCAGCTCTACATTACGAATGTTTAGAGCGTACAAAGACCCGGCAACCAGCTCAAATTCCTGACTTACACGTTGTGGATAATGTTAGACTCAGTCAGTAATTATTTGAGAAGTTGTACCAGGAAATAGTGCCTTTATTACCTTCAAGAAGCCTCCAAAGGCTTCTCCTTAGCAAAGCACTAGGAAGTGGACTACTACTGTGATGTTTTCTGCTCAACATTACGCAAATTCCTGACTTACATGTTGTGAATAACGTGAGATACAGTCGGTAATTATTTGGGGAGTTGTAACAGGAAATAATGCCTTTATTACCTCCAAAAAGCATCTGTAGGCTTCTCCTCAGCAAAGCACTGGAAGTGGAGTACTATGGTGTTTTCAGGGTACTGTGACTGTCTTAAATTTTTGTTGTTTAAAAAGACTTTAATAAAAGACTAAAAAGTACGTATATATATTTTTTATTAACTTGAATCCTGTAAGATTCAGAGATTTTCATGTCACTGGTGGTCGATTTCCTGGCAGGGTCGTATGTCCACAGCTATCTCGTGCTGTGAAAAGTTTGGAGGTTAGCTTGATTGCCTGGAGGTGGATGGTATTGGTTCATTGATCTGAAAATAAAACAGATTAAATACCTAATATAATCATAAAATATTGAAATTAAATAGGTAAGAATTGATGGAATTTACTTTTAATACTATGTGGTAATAAAATCAATTGTTATTGTTTAAAACAAAATTTTGACACAACTAAGATGGTAAATAAAAGAATTCTACGAATGACCCACGACAAAAACAAATAGGTACAAACTATATTGTATAATTATGATAATATTACTTACAAAGATCAAAGATCCACAACAAAACTTGTGGAAGACTGCGACATCCACAGTTCTACTTGAAACTTTCTTACAGAACGCGTACCGTGATGAAAAAATATGTATGTAAAATATACCTATTTGTAACTTGAGTTAAGTACAGGTAAAGTCCAAATAAAAATCTTTTGATTTCAAACTAACAATGCAAGTTGACCAGTGCTGCCAACTCCTTAAATTATTTTCTGCTAAATCTGCATTCAAAAAATGCCAAATATATGCCAAAATTTTCGGAAAATGCTAAATACTATGTTGATACTAATAACTATACTCTCGTGTGTATCCTCTTCGTATGATGTCTGAGCAGAGCGAAAGAAGCCATTCTTTCAAATCGGACATCAATTCCCACTCTGCACGATAAAGTTGGTTATAGATTATTTATTGACATTGTGAATTTAACTTTAACTAATTTTAATTTAAATTTAAATTTAACTCTTATTCAACGCACGTAGCCACATAAGAATCAAACAAAACCAAATTACCTTTGATGACAACGTCGAGTGATGCAATAAACCATATGTAGTTCAATCCAAGCGGGATTCCCCTAACCACTAGGGTCGCGTTCAAAAGCATCACCTCGTTTATCAAGATTTTATTTTGCATTTAGAAATAATATTCAAACTTTCCGAGTAAAATGCTAAAAATATGCTAAACTGAATTTATGCATGCCAAATTACTTAGAAAAATGCTAAATTTAGCCATAATAATACAAAATTGGCAGCACTGAAGTTGACAATGTTGACAAGTTACACATTGTTTTTTTTTTGCCCCATTTGGGCCGGCTAAGGTCTTAGACCATACCGCCTCATCATCAATAATAAATACGTTTTTTTTTAGTTTCATTTGTATTCTATGCATAAATATTACAAGAAATATTTAATCACATCAAAGAGGTATTAAATGTAAAGAAAAGTTGTCGTGGCCCAAAAAGGTAGACTGCGACAGTCCGACTTTCTTACGGAATGTGTCATGTAAAAAAGCACTGGCAACATGAAATATTTTTAAAAATTCAAACTAAAAGTCAAATTCAAGTTGACATTCAAAGATTGACATGTTACGTGTGATTATACAGATATTTTTAGTTGTCATACGTTAGTACCGATGATTGAAGTGAAGTATTGCTCTTTATATAAGTCGGTTGACAATGACCGTAGAAAAGGTTGTTTTATGGTGTCTTTTTGTATTTTATCTAAAATTATTTTTTACGACATATTTATGTTTCATCTATAAATATTACAAGAAATATTTAATAAACCACCTCATAAATGCAAAATTTTAAAATAAAGCAATATTTAAAATTAATTTAAAAACCGTAATTTACTTTAAATGACATATAAAAAGACCCAAATCATATAGTTCATTCTATTCGGTCACGAAGATTGTCTGTGGGTCCGAACTTCTTGGGGTCTACTCGCTTTCTCCGAAAAACGAAGTTTCGATTGAAATTCGGCGTGTTTCCTACCATGGTTCATTTCGTTCCCGAAATTTCGTACGAACGAAAATTATGTGACGTACCGAATCTCTAAACCTACTCTAATTAGTTATATTTCGAAAAAAAATATGATCATGACATACGAATATTTTGCAATTTTAACGTCAAATTGACGAAACCAAAAACCTTACCTTTTCATTTTCGTTTGTGTTGATTTTGTAAGAAAAGTGCTAAAAATGGCCTCAAAAATGCTTTTAATTGAAGCAGCTCTACATTACGAATGTTTAGAGCGTACAAAGACAACCAGCTCAAATTCCTGACTTACACGTTGTGGATAATGTTAGACTCAGTCGGCAATTATTTGAGAAGTTGTACCAGGAAATAGTGTCTTTATTACCTTCAAGAAGCCTCCAAAGGCTTCTCCTTAGCAAAGCACTAGGAAGTGGACTACTACTGTGATGTTTTCAGCTCAACATTATGCAAATTCCTGACACACCGTTTGTGGGAAATGAGGGACTCAATCGACAATTATTTGAAGAGTTGTACCAGAAAATAGTGCGTTTATTACCTCCAAAAAGCCTCAGTAGGCTTCTCCTCAGCAAAGCATTAGGAAGTGGAGTACTACTGTGATGTTTTCTGCTCAACATCACGCAAATTCCTGACTTACATGTTGTGAATAATGTGAGACACAGTTGGTAATTATTTGGGGAGTTGTAACAGGAAATAATGCCTTTATTACCTCCAAAAAGCCTCTGTAGGCTTCTCCTCAGCAAAGCACTGGAAGTGGAGTACTATGGTGTTTGCAGGGTACTGTGACTGTCTTAAATTGTTGTTGTTTAAAAAGACTTTAATAAAAGACTAAAAAATACATTTATATTTTTTATTAACTTGAATCCTGTAGGATTCAGAGATTTTCATGTCACTAGTGGTCGATTTCCTGGCAGGGTCGTATGTCCACAGCTACCTCGGGCTGTGAAAAGTTTGGAGGTTAGCTTGATTGCCTGGAGGTATTGGTTCATTGATCTAAAAATAAAACAGATTAAATACCTAATAGAATCATAAAATATTAAAATTAAATAGGTAAGAATTGATAGAATTTACTTTTAATACTATGTGGTAATAAAATCAATTGTTATTGTTTAAAACAAAATTTGTACACAACTAAGATGGTAAATAAAAGAATTCTACGAATGACTACCCACGACTAAAAACAAATAGGTACATACATGGTACATACTATATTGTATAATTATGATAATATTACTTACAAAGATCAAAGATCCACAACAAAACTTGTGGAAGACTGCGACATCCACAGTTCTACTTGAAACTTTCTTACAGAAAGCGTACCGTGATGACAAAATATGTATATTAAAATATATTGCTTGTAACTTAAGTTAAGTATAGGTAAAGTCCAAATAAAAATCTTTTGATTTCAAAATTAACAATGCAAGTTGACCAGTGCTGCCAACTCCTTAAATTATTTTCTGCTAAATCTGCATTCTAAAAATGCCAAATATATGCCAAAATTTTCGGTAAATGCTAAATACTATGCTGATAACTGGACCCTCGTGTGTATCCTCTTCGTATGATGTCTGAGCAGAGCGGAAGAAGCAATTCTTTCAAATCGGACATCAATTCCCACTCTGCACGATAAAGTTGGTTATAGGTTATTTATTGACATTGTGAATTTAATAACTCTTATTCAACGCACGTAGCCAAATAAGAATCAAACAAAACTAAATTACCTTTGATAACAACGTCGAGTGATGCAATAAACCATATGTGGTTCAATCCAAGCGGGATTCCCCTAACCACTAGGGTCGCGTTCACAAACAACAGAAATATCAAGATTTTATTTTGCATTTAGAAATAATGTTCAAATTTTCCGAGTAAAATGCTAAAAATATGCTAAACTGAATTTATACATGCTAAATTACTTAGAAAAATGCTAAATTTAGCCATAATAATACTAAATTGGCAGCACTGAAGTTGACAATGTTGACAAGTTACACAATGTTTTTTTTTTGCCCCATTTGGGCCGGCTAAGGTCTTAGACCATACCGCCTCATCATCAATAATAAATACGTTTTTTTTAGTTTCATTTGTATTCTATGCATAAATATTACAAGAAATATTTAATCACATCAAAGAGGTATTAAATATAAAGAAAACTTGTCGTGGCCCAAAAAGGTAGACTGCGACAGTCCGACTTTCTTACGTAATGTGTCATGTAAAAAAGCACTGGCAGCATGATATTTTTTTAAAAATTCAAGTTCAAAGTCAAATTCAAAGTCAAATTCAAGTTGACATTCAAAGATTGACATGTTACGTTGGATTATACAGATATTTTTAGTTGTCATACGTTAGTACCGATGATTGAAGTAAAGTAGCGCTCTATAAATAAGTCGGTTAACGATGACCGTAGAAAAGGTTGTTTTATGGTGTCTTTTTGTATTTTATCGAAAATTATTTTTTACGACATATTTATGTTTTATCTATAAATATTACAAGAAATATTTAATAAACCACCTCATAAATGCAAAATTTTAAAATAAAGCAAGATTTAAAATTAATTTAAAAACCGTAATTTACTTTAAATGACATATAAAAATACCCAAATTATATAGTTCATTCTATTCGGTCACGAAGATTGTCTGTGGGTCCGAACTTCTTGTGTGTATCCGAAAATGAAACAGAGTAGGTGCACTAACGAAACTTCGTTTGAATATCGTTCGTTTACGAAAATTGCGTTTCGGAGAAAGCAAGTAGGCCCCCTTGTGTGTGTCCGAAAATGAAACAGAGTAGGTGCACTAACGAAACTTCGTTTGAATATCGTTCGTTTACGAAAATTACGTTTCGGAGAAAGCAAGTAGACCTCCTGGTCTATGAAATTTCGTACATAGATTCTTTACATAAAAATACTACGGGTTTTATATAAACTAAAACTAAGGAGGACCGATGACCTTTTTTTATGGTGGGAAAAATCATCCAATGACAACCCCCGCTCTTGGGCGGGGCGGAAGATAGTGTCAGACTCTTACTGACTAAAAGCCCACCCCGTTCCTTCTAGCCTTCATACCGGGGCTCGAGTTCCCTTTCGTATAACCCTGACCCCAGTAGGCCAGCTGACCAGTGACCCAGCTGGGCCCCTGCTGTTGCTGACAACTCCTTGAGGCGCGCGGTGGACCGATGACCTGGTGAAGGTTGCGGGAATCCGACGCATGCGGGACGCACAGGATCATTCATCATGGCCACACTTGGGCGAAGCCTATGTCCAACAGTGGACCGGCTGAAATAAAGAAAGAAAGAAAAAACTTTTATTCGTACCTCACACATACAGTAGAATTCGATAATTAAAAATAAAAAAAAAACACTTTAACTAATGTTGTATACGAATATTGTACAGAGGAAAGATTTATGACTTGTGTATTGAATAAATTAAAAAAAAAAACTGCAAGACCGACTTTAACAATAATTTCACCAGAAGAATCCTACCTCATTACATAAAGTGACATAGGCAAATATTTTCTATTATCACACAGGTGAAGCCGCTGGCAGAAGCTAGTATATAGTTTGTGCTCATAAAATAGTAATACATTTTTGCTGCTGAGTGTACAAAAATGTAAAAATAGCCCATACAAAAAAAAATATGGGCCGAAGAAAAAATATAAAATAAGACGAATCGAGAACAAAATAATTAAAATAACATTTTGGGGCAAAAGAAGCATGTAGTTTGGGACAAACCAGGAATTTTTTATGTGGGACAAAACTCAGTGGGCCGAACGAAGAACAAATCACGATACAGGATCTACATAAATTCTCATGTCTTCTTCTTCTTCCTGCCCTTGTCCCATCTTATTTGGAGTCGGCGCAATACGTTTTTTTCTTCTACCCTGTCACTCGTCATGCTATCAATAACTTCCTTTTCTTTCACATCATTCTTCACGCAATCCATCCAACTTTTCTTTGGCCTCCCTCTCCCTCTCCACCCATCTACATGTATACTCATAACTCTTTTGGTAACATGCATTTCATCCCTCCTCTTTACATCACCATACCAAGACAAACGATTCCCCTTCAGCTTGTCAGTCACTGGCGCCACTTTCAAACTTCCTCTAATATACTCATTTCTCACTTTATCCATTCTCGTCACACCACACATCCATCTCAACATTCTCATCTCCGCTACATGCAATCTTTTTTCATCCGTCTTTTTCACAGCCCAACATTCTAATCCATACAGTATGACAGGTCTTATCACGGACTTGTAGATTTTACCCTTCAACATGAGGGGCATCCGTGGGTCACAAGTTGTTCCAGTGACCTGTCGCCATTTCATCCATCCTAAATTGATCCGATGTGTTATGTCTCGGTCTACCTCCCCATCTCCTTGGATAAGCGACCCGAGGTACCGAAAGTCGGAGCAGATTGGTATGGGCGTTCCAGCGAGAGCTAAGGGCACAGGACCGGAGAGACCGCCAAAATCGCAGAATAAGTATTCTGTTTTCGTTCTACTTAATTAAAAAAATAAAAATAAAAGGCACATCACAACTATAAAACATTTATTTACGAATAATAGAAATTATATTCGACTACTATCTGAGCTCTGTAACTGTTCACCACATTTATAAAATATAGAAACACTGTGGACAAAGAAATTATATGTTTAATTTAGTAAACTCTAAGCGATCGCTCTCTCATTAACTTTCATTTGCCACTCTAATTACTTTATTCGTAAGGTTTTTTTTATCTGTTATAAACTAGTACTTGACTCCAATCCCGCCTGATGGTAAGCAGTGATGCAATCGTTGATGGTGAGGCGCAATAGTTTACTAAGAGCCTATTCACTCTGGCCTTGAAGACACCCAAATTATAATCAGACGGGAAGACCGCAGCAGGCAAACTGTTCCTGTCCTATGATGTACGCGGTATAAATGACGAGGCGAAACGCTTAGTCCGGCCCGTAGGTGTTACAACAACGTAAGGGTGAATACTTGCCGTGCGTCGGTTTGTCCGATGGTAGAATTGAGATGGCGGAATCAGGTCATGCAATTCCTGCGCACACTCTCCAAAGTGCAATCTGTAAAACACCTTGCCAACACCTGCAATCGGTTAAACTAGCTTTGTACTGTAAATAGGCTCTTAGTAAACTAGTACCTACACCTCACCATCAACGATTGCATCATTGCTTACCATCAGGTGAAATCGCAGTCAAGCACTAGTTAAAGTTAGAAAAAAAAAGATGACAGAGGGGGGAGGCAGGATTAAAGATAAAAGAGGGGAAGATAGAAAGATAAAATTAAACAGGAAACATCAAACTTACAAGCATACCCCAAGACATTAAGCACTACAATTATAAAATTAGATAAAAAAAGATGACAGAGGAAGGGCAAGATCAAAGATAAAGAAAAAATGAAGAAGAAAAATAAATTTAAAAAGTAAACATCAAAACTTACAAGCATACCACAAGACATTGAGCACTACAATCATAATTGTCCTCCTATTAACTTTACAATAGTTGAGCCCTTGAAAAGTAAGTTCGATGACGGTGAGAACGACGCATATACAGTTGAATATGAACGCTGTCCAAACGTATATATGGATTGGTATACTTCTTTGCTGGGAACAGAAAAAAAAACTCAATTAAAAAAATCACCCGACCTACAGTTTTGTGAGGTACATTTTTTATTTGATACCTTATTTGGTCATATTTGTAAATATTCGGTTGCATATTCCAAATTTCTATTTTTGTAAATGACTTTTAACCGATTTAGATCAAACAGACACAGATAGGCACACATTTTACATAGTGGTCAAACTTGTTATAATTAATAATATCTAATAATTTTTATTAATCCCCTTCCCCCCCTTCTTATGACAACCCTCATTTTGCAATGAAAAAAAAAACTGTGTGTGTGCAAACTACACGGCAGAAAGTGAATACTTTATCAAGACGGGGTTCGGGCAAGCTCGGCTGGAGTCGGCCGCTAGCGTTACATAGCCGAACGTGACGCTCGGTCTCATTCACCATTGAGCACTTTATTTTGTGGGTAAATAAAGTGCTCAGCGGTGCTACCACGAGCTTTTAACGCGATCCATTTTCGAACTAAACTGAGGTATTAAATGGATGGAGTTATATAAAATGTATAGTTCCATCTAGGATTGTAACAGAAGCGGAGGCGGAGGTAAAATTAAACGTGCAAAAAAATAGTAATTTGTAGTTTATACTATAAACTATAGTTACTATAGCTATAACTAGAGTCTATTGTAAACTAGCTCTTGTCCGCAGCTTCGCCCGCGTACATAAAATATAGCCTAAGTCACTCAAGAATAAAGCCGCTTTCTGTCAGTGAAAAAAATTTAGCAATCGGACCAGTACTTTCAGAAATTACCTCCTATAAACAAAAAATTAAAAAACAAACTTTACCTCTTTATTGTATTAGTGTAGATATAAACTATAAATTACTATTTTTCCACATCCAATTTCACCTCCACCTCCGCCTCCGTTAACCTCCGCACTGACGTGAAAATCCAATACACTAACTCGAGTTACAGTGTTTTGCTTTAATAGTGCTCATTAGACTAGTTTTAAATGCCATTTTCGCAAAATAGCTGTTTCTGAGATACAGTGTTTTGGACGCGTCAGCGCAGCCACGGGGGCAAACCACTTCGCTTTCGCATTTGCCTCCGCTACAACCTTATTCCATCCCTCTTTCTCGCTCGACCAACTGACATTTTACCAAGTCATGGTAAGGCAACAAGCCAATGGGAATTTTCACTTAAAAAAAACCTGTTTAAACTTTACAACAGCCCACGGTTAAGCTAGTAAATGAGTAATTCAACTTTGATAGACGTGAAACTGTAAACACAACAACCGCCATTTTACGTATGAATGTGTGGTTGACAAACAAATAGAACGCACTATTGTCTACATTTCTTTTTGATTTCTCCTTTCGCAGGTCTGCTGCAAGAAATTTCTTTGGAAATAAGCAGTACCTTTGTACTAATGTTTCTTATGTATTATGTTTTTCTGGTATTTTTGTGTGTACATAAATAGTTAAATAAATAAATAAATAAATAGAACGCAACGCTGACGTTTTATAACCTATATATACGTGCGTGTAACACGTGGCTTTGGACAGTAGACTTTAGTTTGGCTACCGATTGAATCTTTCATTGATACCATTAGGCTAAGGGTAGACTCCCACTATTCACCATCTTCCTGCTCTTGACTCTTATTGAGAAAAAATAAAACGTAAAAAAAAAACTGAAGCAAAAAAATTGTAATTTTTAATAATAGGCTATCTTTTTATGTACGCAGGCGAAACTGCGGGCAAAAGCTAGTTAATAATATTATTATTTACTCACAATAATAATCCCAAACATGAGAAGACCACAAGAAACTAAGAAGAGGGCAATCACAAACAAATGTGCCACTTTGGCCATTGTGAGAACGACACCTTCACAGCGCAGTACTGATCTTAAGAATCTATCTGATTTCGCTAGTTCGACTGCGGCAAATAACTGTAAACACACAATATAAAAGGACATATTTAAAAGGTTAGAAAAAAGTAGATTAGGTACTTATCTATAGAGGTACTTATCTATAGGTACGTCATTGATATTGCTTGCTCTTTAAAATGCATAGTGTCTACGTTGAAACTCATAGAAAAACATATTTGAAATCGTAAGTTAGAGTCGGATACGCAATTTTTTTTATCGATCCATCTAATATATATCGTGTTTTCATTTTTACCTACCACTTGGTAATATAGTCAATTTTAATAAAATATTTTTTCATTGTGTTCTCTTTTATATTTGTGGATTTCCAGAGATTTAAAAAGTTCAAAATGAGTAGAAGCTCGCCTTAAAGACCTCATTCTTTTTGCTACTGATTCCTCGTATTGTCCTCTAACTTTATAAGTTTAGGTTTTATGCTAATATTTTTCAGAATACACATAGTTAGGACAAACAGAATATGGCTAAAGATACTCACAAATGACAAAACACATATTATAATAGTGGCAGCCTTCAATGGGATGCAGTGGCAGCATTTGATACGGTATCCGAAGCAATCCACTGGAGACCGCTGGTAGAGAGATGGCATTGGGAATTATTTGCTAACACGATGTGCTAACTGAACATAGCTCTTAGCATATTTGTTGAGATTCTCGTATGCTGAAAAAAGAGAACTGTATTAAACACGGTTATTTGTAAAACAACTGGCAACCTCTCAGAGCTATGTTACTAGCATCATCCCCTCCTTGCGTCGTATTCCTCAATGCTGAGGATCGTCATCTCCCTGCTTCATCACTTTAACCTTTATGATATTGCTCCATTTGTTCCTGTCTCTGGCGGTGTGAAGGGCATTGTACATCGTGGACAGAGCGGTGCGGATCTGGTCGGACCAACGTATTGGGCTGCGCCCGCGAGGCCTTTTCCCTTCCACTTTACCGCATCTTTACTAGCATCACAAACAACAACTTTTGTTCTATGGTTTTTAAAAAAATATCATTTTTAGTTTAAAAGATTTTCATACAAAAAATAAAAATGTTCAAATTGTACGTTTTAAATATTACGAAGTCTATGCGAAGCAAGCGATAGTACTATATCGGAGGGAAGCGGGGATCAGGCGGTGGGGGTGCTTGATGCGCTTGTGTTGCGTCATACGGACGTACGTAGATATAGCAAAATACAGAGTTCAAAACGTGTTTGACAGAACAACGAAATCTTGAAGATGTGTTTTTTTTTACTCTTTTTTCTTGATCTGTACCCAGCATTTTGAGAAATACGACTTACGTTTAAACTGGCTACGGTCAAACTTTCAGCATTTTTCGCTACCATGGCCAACACAACTGTAATAGACCGTAGCACTGCGGACAAAACTCACTTTTGAAAACCAGATGACACTTCAAAATACTATGACACTTCAGCATACAACATTAGTTTAAATATATGCGAAACCCAAAACACATGTCTAGTATTTTTATGTAAATAATCTATGTACAAAACTTCATAACTGTATCATGAAAAATCACAAAGTTATAAGCTCGTCAGCAAAAATACATAGTCACCGGGCCATCCAGGCGACTGAGGAGTTGTTTTGCACTTGCATCATGTTTGCTATTTCCTAACGCACGCTATGACCTGCCGTGACCAGTATGGTGCTTAGTGTCGGTGGTGTCCAACATCTTTTTAAATAGTTTTGGGAAAAAATATAACATGGTGTAAAAACTATTGGAATCCATTCAATTACTGATTCTGAACAAACTATATTTTTTTTTTCCACAACTATCACACAACGCCGTCTAGTCCCAAGCTAAGCAGAGCTTGTGTTATGGGTATTATACCAGACAACTGATAAACATACATACATAATATAGATAAATATTCCTAAATACATAATATAATATTTCTAAATACATACATAATATAGATAAATATTCAGGTTTCGCATAAACTAAAATTATTCTGTATCAGACCTTCCAGATCATAATCATGAGAGATTACACTGTTAGTCGCAAACCATGAAACCACTAATAACTGCACTATTTATTTCCAGTTCAAAATATTAAACACCGATGACTTCGCGAAAGAAAATCAAACATTACAGTGTCATTTTTCAGAATAGACAATAAATTATAGATAGGAAATCAAGAGCTTCTATGTATTTGAACTTTTTGGTTTTCATTGCTAGAAGGTATTCAGAGGTTTTAATCTCGTAAATTCTATAGTCTGTCTAATAAGTCAACCGACTTGGGAAGTTGGTATAATATTTAATCATTTATTTAAAAAATACTTATATTGGATACTTTTTATAAGGTTCTTCTATTGGTAAACAATGATCTCTATCTCTTAATCAACCTTGAGTATTTTATTGACTACATCAGATTTCATTAAATTCCAATAATTACCCATGTCGTTTAACTTATTAGACAGACTCTATCCGCACACTGACCTCTATCCCACATGTATAAGTCTGTCTAAAAAGTCAAACAATTTGGAAATTTTGAAACGAATTAAAAAAATCTGTTATGTATATTGCAAGCAATACTTTTTATTATAAGGTTCTCTTAGTAAACAATGGTCATCTCTTTACAACCTTGATTATTGAACCAGTGTTGACTACATCAGATTTCATTTTACCCTAATAATTACCTTAGTCATTTGACTTTGTATACAGACTCCACAGCGAGTGAATCAGGTTTTTACAGAACAAAACCTACGTAAGGCTAGGATCACTCTTCTTTGCAGCTCTAGCTGACATCGGCTCTACTGGACCCCTTCAGTTTTGCTGACATCTCTTTGAGGCGCACATGGAACACTACACGCCGTCGACTCGTGCCTGGAAATCGCTAAGCCAAGAAATACATAGTGTGACGAGTTGGACGTCTTAAGGGGTTGCATACCTGTTTTTCATATCTCTCTTACGCGATTATGACGCTATTACACATTTTTCATTGGATATTTTGAAAACGCAGTTTCTTCTCTATATTATCTAGGCTTCTATCGAAATCAATTTTAAAATTTGTGTAAAACTAATAAAGTAAAGTAAACCTTTGAAAATTTGCTATTTTGCATGAACTTTGACACTTCATAATTTAGTCAAAAATTTAAAAAGTTAGAAAAGTATAACACTAGAAGCTTTGCAAATTATATCAAAATTCTAAACGACAACAATATTTTTCAAAAACTTTTAATGGTTTATAAAAAGACACGTATTTCCTGGGTCAAGTTTTGTAAAATATTCGAATAAATCATGGAGTTACCGAATGCTAACAGAATTTTCAGTCGATAACTCTCTTTTTTCGGGTTGCCTTTTCGTCAAACATCGCGTTGAATTGCATTAGATGAAGCAAAAAAAACTATAAACAAACCATGCTCGACGTTACCGATAGGCGAGTGGAAAAGCAGCCTCTTAATTATTAGCAAAATATATCTAGGGACTAAGAAAAATAGAAGAATAAAAGGGAGGCCTTTGCCCTGCAGTGAAACACAACATGCTCATAATTAAAAATAATAAATCCCTACACTACAATTAAGAGTAAACCAAGTAGAAAATGTAATTACACAAATGAGTTTCAAGCATAAAAATGTACAGCGCCAGATTTTTACACTTTTTATTACGATTTTACTAATTAATTAACATGAAAGTACTGTTAAGTATGTAATTACGTATGAGCACGCCATTTTTATTTATATTTAAGTATGTACATTTATGAGTACGTTAGGCTTGGTTAGGGGTTGATGGATATGAAAGTTGTAAAGGTTTGGTTGCAAGAGTGAGTCCATCTCGTGGTACCACCTCGGAGAGATGAGACACGTTTTATAAAACCTGCTGATGATTTTATCCAGCCGTTGGAGAGACTCTCGTGGACACGAATTTATTGCCATGGCTATCCTGGAAAATTCTAAACAGACTGCGCAACCAGGAGCAATGACAATCTCCACAGGTGGGGATCTTTTTTTTTTATGGTGGGAAAAATCATGCATTGACATCCCCCGCCCTTGGGCGGAGCGGGAGATAGTGTCAGACTCTTACTGACTAAAAGACCCACCCCGTCCCTTTTAGCCTTCATACCGGGGCTCGAGCGCCCTTTCGGATAACCCTGGCCCCAGTAGGCTTCGACCCGGCTGGGTCCCTGCTGTTGCTGACAACTCCTTGAGGCGCGCGGGAACAGTGCGCGCCGTCGACGACTTGGACTTGGTCCGGACAGTTACCGGACGGCCGGGCAGCGAGCTACCCATTGCTCACTGCCCGCAAGCCCGCGTCTACGTTGGCCGGAAATCGGGATCAGAATCCCGGCGACGGCGGCGGCGATAACGCCGTGGCCTGATGCGTTCGGCCTCCTCCTTTGCGAGCATTACTGCTTCGCAGAAGTCGGCGACCGCCTGCCACTCCTCCTCGCTCCGGACCATGGCCTCAACCAAGGCCCGGCGCGACAGGTCTTCGCCGCCAATCGCCCCCACGAGGGCACGGCGATGCACAGGTGGGGATCTCGGACAGTTGCAGTCTTCAGTGTTTGTGCGGCGTTTCTTCGCAGACAATGTCTCACCTTTTATCCTGCGTCACCTGCTCAGTTACCAGTTCGCGTGGGGATTTAATGACAGTGTCAATGGAGCATTGCCGCCGCCAAAAACTGAGCCAAGTAAGGAATATAACTTGAAAAAAAAAACAGTAATAGAAATGCAAAGAATAGATGTATTTATTAATTAATCAACTGCTTGCTATGCTTACAATAAGCACCAAAGCTTGTAGGAAGTCAACAATCTCCAAACTAAAAAACCGGCCAAGAGCGTGTCGGGCCACGCTCAGTGTAGGGTTCCGTAGTTTCCCGTCCGTCACAATAAAGTGTACCCACTTATGAGTTTAAAAAAATGCTTGCTACGATTATACTACAAACTTAGTCCAGAAATTATTTTGTAGAACCCTTTTGTCTTTTTTGTACAAAAACTGTTCTTTCCATCAAGTTCAAAATAATTTTCCTAGAAAGTCCTTATAAAGTTCTACTTCTCAGATTTTTTTCATATTTTCTAAACTTATGGTTCAAAAGTTAGAGGGGGGGGGTTTACTTTTGGAGCGATTATTTCCGAAATTATTAACATTATCAAAAAATGATTTTAGTAAACCCCTATTCATTTTTAAATACCTATCCAACGATATATCACACGTTAGGGTTGAAATTTAAAAAAAAAATCACTTCCCATTTTACATATAGGGGGGCTACCCTAATAAAACATTTTTTTCCAATTTTTTTTTACCACTTTGTCGGCGTGATTGATATACATATTGGTACCAAATTTCAGCTTTCTAGTGCTAACGGTCACAGAGATTAAGCGAGGACGGACAGACAGACAGACAGACGGACAGACAGACATGGCGAAACTATAAGGGTTCCTAGTTGACTACGGAACCCTAAAAAATAATTGAAACATTTATCGGTTCCTGAGCAATCAAGCTGTTCAGCAAACTAAGTTCCTGGACTAGAGGAGCATATCGAGTCGTTAGATTACGTGACGTGACGGAGGGGCAACGAACAGGCACCGTATGACACAGGCGCGCAATTTTCGTCTGTAACACGCATTTGCTTACGACATTGTAATAAAAGTCATGGAAATTATACAGAAAAATGCAAAAAAATTAAGAAAGTTTGAATTTTACTAGGTATCTTACCTCCATTGTCTGCATTATACCTACGGCTGCGCATGACGATCCTAGCTGACGTAGCCAGCCTAGCTCAGCCAGAAACACAAAGCCTTCCTAAAAAAACATCCAAAAAGCACGTTCCATATTTGAATGACCGAATCCGCCGGAGCAGCCTTAGCTCCGAGGGATTTGGTCCTTTGCGTAGGTCTACACAAACAAAGGTCGGACTTCCAAATTTTCCATTGTATTTTCAAATATAGAGCTTTTTAGTTTTCAGCTTTAATTGAAAACTTATTTGTAAAATACTAATTTAATTCAATTAAATTAAAATTTATTTATTTCGGAAACCAAGTCCATATACATAGAATATTAAATTAAAATTAAATTCACATTAAAATATTAAATTAAAAATTAAACACATTCCAAAACACAAAATTAAATACAAAATTACACCAATGTCATGAAATAAAAACATAATAAATTAAGTAAATTAAAGTCATTTATAATAATAAAAACTAATGAGAGCATCGACTTATTAATAAAAGTTAGAGCAATTGAGGCCGAATGGTAATGGCCCGGACTTACGCATTGTAGGTCGCGGGTTCGAACCCAGCCAGGCGCATTACTTTGTGTAATTTATTTTATCACCACGTTTCTCTCAAAACGGAGAAGGAAAACATCGTGAGAAAACCGGTATGGAAAAGTTCCATAAAACAGTGACTTTCCGAAGCCTACTCCTCGGTAACGGCTAGGTTTATAGGTTTGAAAAAAAATATTTTAAATAGATTCGTGAACAACATTACCAACGTTTGATTTTTTCGTGTAATTAATACTTTTGTTTAAAAAAAGTATTTAGCAACTAGCTTTTGCCCGCGACTTTGTTCGCGTGGAATAGTGACTTCCGGCAGATTTTTGGTTTTACCCACATAGTTCCCTGAATTGATGCCGGCTCTTGACCAATAGATGGCGCTGTATGTCCGGAATAAATTTATTTTATTTATTTTTTTGTAATAAAAACTATCCTATGTCCTTTCTCAAGTTCCAAACTATGTCTGTACCAAATTTCACACAAATCGGTTCAGTAGTTTAGGCGTGAAGCAAAGACAGACAGACAGACAGACAGACAGAGTTACTTTCGCATTTATAATATTAGTTTGGATTTCGCAACTTTTCGCAACTTTTTTCCTACTCCTTCGAAACGGCTTGGATCTTTAGAAACAGTTTTACACATAAAAATTGGTACTTAAATATTCTTCAAAGTGAATATATTTTATGTAAGTCAATAAATATTTCGCAAAGAAAATGGATTTAAAGGGCAGCCGCGCACTTTCCGGGCGCTGCTGGCCGCAAATAAATGCACAGATATGCGTACTGCCGCCTAGGCGGGTGCGAGAGTTGCGTCCATTTAATTTCGGCCAGATGGTTCAAGGGACTATAAGCCTCAACCCATGCACACAGTATCATTATGGACTCAGACAGAGATTTAAATGCGCGATTGATGTGTTACAGCGTTTAGTGTTCAGTGCGGCCCGCAAGAAGCGAGCAGCGATGATTTGTACCATGTGGCGGCCACTAGCGTCAACCGTAAATGGCATATAAAATGTATGAGAACTATAGGAAATATGCCACCATTTTGTGGTCGTGGCCGGTGGACCGTGTGTGACGACCCTAAGGTTAATTAACAAACTGTCAAATAGACGTCAAAATATAAAAAAATAGTGGAATTTTAGAGCTCGAACGAAAGCATATCAACAAAATATTGATGAGTTTTTCAAAACAATCGTGCTGGTTTGGGGTAGTGTATTTTATTTCGTTTTTATTATAGGTCAATAAAAATATTTGTTCATATTTTTTGCTACCTTGCAACTCAGAATGTGTTATATTTTATTGGTTTAATGAAAATATCGTGATACTCTTTTTTTTTCAACTTTTCAAAAGGCTCGCGAAGTTTATCGAGATTGTTAAATGGCGGATTTTGGTAAATTGATATTGCCATATAAAATTGGAGTAGTTTTTCATCTCCAATTGACATTGGAGATGAAAAACTGCTGAATAATTTGTGGAATCATTGGAACAAGTGCAATTTTGATAAAATGGTGATATTAATTATTAATTACCTCAGCAAAGCTTTCTGCTCCCAAATATTACAAGAACAATAGAATGTGTTATATCCGCATTCTAATGGAGATTTAAAGTTACTGTAAAAACTAAATACTTTCTAAAGTTGACACAGACTAAATGCAAAAAAATTAAATTCAGCCGAACATAGAAAAAAGAGGAGCCTTTTGAAATCGGTTAAAAACATGCATGCGTTTGACTACTATCTCACCTGAAGGTGATGACATGTGATCGACGATGAAGCACTCTTGTTTAGACTCCTATAATTGTCAGGACTTCATGCACCTGCGTTTCTTGAGGACAGAGGCTTTTTTATCAAAATCAAACCTTTCTAACTGTTAGGCTTTTGTTTTTTAGGTGGGCAAATCATCCAATGGCATCCCTCGCTCTTGGACGGAGCGGGTGATAGTGTCAGACTAGTACTGACTAACAACCCACCGCTGTTTCTTCCTTACCTTGTGTACCAGGGCCGAATCTTCCTTTCAGAAACCAATCTTCGGCCCCAGTAGGCTTCGACCCTGCTGGCCCGATTTGCTGAGTTGTCAGCAAATCGGGCTTTAGGCTCGCGCGAAACAATACGCGCCGTTTGACTCGGTCCGGACGGTTACCGGCCGGACGGACGGCGAGCTACCCATCGCTCGCCTTCCGCAAGCTCGCGTTCTATTGTTAGGCTAAAAAGTGCTAAAAATACCAGATCAAGAACACTGATAGCTGCAAACTTTTCTTTATAATTTGAAAATATTGACACTTCCGTCATTATACAGGGTTATTTGTAAAACACTAACAACCTCTCAGGTGCTAGTTAAGAATATCATAAACAACAACTTTTGTTCTATGACTTTTTACAAAACATAACACATTTACCATAAACAAACCTTCAAGATTTTGTTGTTCCATCTAACACATTTCAAACTCTGTATTTTGCTGTATCTATTTTATTTGCACCATTTCCGTGTACTTGACTTTAAAATATTGATACACCATCATGTAAAGATCCGCACTGCCAAATTTCGCTACAAGAACACGTATGACGCGACGCAAGCGCATCAATGCGACTGACCGACTAGAGAGGGTAGCCCGTAAATAGGTAAGTTTATGTTCAGCTACCCTCCGCTATTGTACTATCACTTGCTTCGCATAGACTTCGTAATATTTAGAACGTTCAATTTAAATACTTTTATTTTTGCATGAAAATCTGATGAACCAAAATATGATACATTTTTAAAAGTTGTTGTTTATGATGTTCTTAACTAGCACCTAAGAGGTTGCTAGTGTTTTACAAATAACCCTGTATATTTATGAAATTGCTACTCGTATGTTTATCAAAAATAGCAAAAGATGAAAAATCTTCAAAAAAACACTCCACAAATTCTTAATACAAAAAACATATTACCTATAGTATTGTTACGTACGTGGGTAATCAAATGCCGATTTACTAACAGACAACTTTATTCACCACAAACAATAACAAATTAGTCCAGTCAACAATAATCCGAATCGCAATTAACACTAGAGTACCGTTACACTATCGCTTAGGTCGTTAAGTAAAATCACTTCAAGTACTAGGGTAGTTCGCTCTTGATCGCAGTCGAAATCAAAACTGACTCGCTTCCGGCCGGGGGCTCGTATTTATATGCGGAGCCAAGAAAATTCTAGATACCGACGTCCCCGGATCTATCCAGAATTCCAGAACAATTGAATCGCTTCTCGAAGTCATAAATCATTTTTATTGCTCGTGGTAATAAGAGTCACTTTCATGCGAATTTCGACTCTATTGTTAAAGACGGAAAGTACCATTTCCCTTATCGGTACATAAAATACCTAACTACTATTGTCTGTGCGATAAAAGAACCGTCGTGGCGTAAAGTGAAAACAACATTAAAGATTTTAAGTAGCAACACAATCCAGCCATCCGTCAAATGGCAAACGTCATATCAGGTTTGTTTATTGTGTTATTTTATTGTGATTTTTAATTGAAATCTTCAGAAATGTGATAAAAAAATTTCACTGAGCTGTAAGGGAAATAATATTTAATATATTACAATTTTGCCAAAGATAACAAATGGCAAATGACACTATTATTGATCAAAACAAAGTCACGAACTTGGGAAACATTGGTATGCTGTGTTTTTGGTACGTAACACTTTTATTTTAATATTTTTAGACTTCTTAGGTGAACTCCTGTCCCTGTTATCTCCAAATATATATAAATTAAACGGAAATTCATTAAAACATGACGATATTTGTTTATTTTATTTTTGTCAATATTTTCGATGGCTAGTATAAAGAGTATTGATACTTTAAATTTATAATGCATTTCGACTAACTTAAAATATTTCTTTTCAGGCTTGAGTGAGGAAACAGTAACTAAAATAAAAAAGGGCAAGTGCGAGTCGGACTCGCGCACTGAGGAGTCTGTACAAATTTACCGAAATCAATTCCCGAATTGAGTTACAAAAATTTTTCCGAATTGCAAACAATTTTTTTTTTTTGTTGTGATCTGATCTACAAATTTACAGTTTTCTGATTTTTCCCTGCACTTTTTCTATGAGACCTTGTTTTATGCCAAATTTCAGGTTTCTAGGTCAACGAGATTCACTCTATGAACTTTGATTCCCTTGAGTATCGAAATATATGTTTTTTGCGACATAAACGGCCGTATCTTTTTTTTTCGTTAACTCAGAAGTTTGATTTTTTCACAACTTCAAAAGACTGCAGACTTGTGTGTATGGTTTTAATTTTAACTCGATACCTCCAAGCGTTCTCGAGTTAAAGGGTCTTAACAGATAAACAGTCGAACAACCAAGTGATCCCAAGGTTCTTATATGCGAGATGGTCTCTTACTGGCTAAATAGATTTTTTACGAAGCAACATTTCAAATTGTGAAGTGTACTTTATTTTTATAGTCATTAAGTTCATATTTTTCATTGATTAGCTAAAGGGAAAAGTGTACTAAGAAATATAACGAGTAAGTGGTAGTGTGTCCCATTTTTACCTTTATATTTAACAAACATAAACTTGCTGCTAGCTACAATATTCCAGTCAGTGATAATAGACCAATCCCAGTCAAAGTGATGGAACCATTTTCGTTGGAACTTGGTAAGTGGTCGTTGGTGGAACCTACCTCGATAGGAAGTACAGCATTTCCTTCACGCTATTTTCCTTTACCGGTTCGTGTTTGCATTTAAATGTTCATCATCGTTGCAATCGAAAGATGTCAACTGTTCGACATAGGCTTCCCCCAGGTGTCGCCACAACGGCATTATGGGCTACTAATATTATAAATGCGAAAGTTTGTGAAGTTAGATCTAGGTACTCGTATGTATGGATGTGTCGCGCAAAAACTACTAGACAAATAAACTTATTTATAAACATTTCAATAATATAGCACATAAGATATAACTTTGCAGTTTCATTAGGTGAGCAAATTGAGAATAGGATAATTTTTATTATAGAGTGAAGCCGCTGGAAGAAGCTAGTCTAACATAGTTTAAAAATATCAAGATTTAACAGTCGCTCTATAATGACGTCACAATGTTGCTTACATAACGAAAACGATATTTATCTACAGCAGCGCCCTCAAATCCCACGATGGTTTACTTTCCGCACAGACTCTAGTGGTACTGGCTTTGTGGATGTTTCGAGATTTTTTTAAGCCTGGCTACGTCCAACCATTCTAGACCTTTCAAACAGCAATGCGTTTTAATTATTATGTGCTATTTGTTTTTTCTCGGAGATATGGCGTGTTCACGTTTAATGGCGTAACAGTATGAACGAATATTTAGAAGATAAATAATTAATAACAAACCATGCTTAACAACATATTCTCCGAGAATTATGTAGTAGCAGGCTATTTTATTTCAGTTTTATTAGTGACATTTTGTTGTTTTTTTTTATATTTTGTTGTTTCGTGATGTGTTATATTTTATTACTAAAGTTTAACAAGCTATATTATAAAGTCGGTGTTAAATATCGAAGAGGCAAAACTATTATAGAAACACCGACTTCCGTTTTTTGTTCTTTTTTAGTATGTCGGTTATTTTTTTTTGTAAAAAGTTTTTTATGTAAAAGTTTCTACACTCCAATTATCTTACAAAAATCGCGATAACGTTTATTAATGATACCTCTAGTAATCAAGTCTCTTCTCATTAAAACAAGAGCTCTATCATCGATACGTCTGTGGCACAATAGAGATAGTACAGAAGTCAATCTACATAAAAGGCGCGCACGGGCAACGCTCACATAGACACCGCTCACGGACACGATGTCTCGGCTCCATTCGGCTCATTGCGAGCGCGTATGCATCCGCTTGAGATACGCGTCTGGAAACTTTTTTTTGTAATAATGAAGCAAAAAATTGTTTTTATAACTGTTCAGGGAAAGGGACATTACGAATTATCGATTTTGAAACTACCAGTTGTTTCAAAGAGGTATTTGCTTGTATTTCGGTGGACACAGAACAGTTAAGTAGGTTAGTGCGCCCCGGCCGCTGGACCCGCACCGAGAAAGCAAACATGACTTTAAGGCCATGTAATATTTTTACAATTTATATTATGCCGCGTACAGACATCGCGAGGCGTGCGTCGCGAATGGTTCGTCTCGCATGCCTTTTTTTTTTCGATGGGAAAATCATCTTATGACAACCCCCGCTCTTGGGCGGAGCGGGAGATAGTGTCAGACTCTTACTGACTAAAAAACCCATCCCGTTCCTTCAAGCCTTTATACCGGGGCTCGAGCGCCCTTTCGGATAACCCTGGCCCCAGAAGGCTTCGACCCGGCTTGGCCCTTGCTGTTGCTGACAACTCCTTGAAGCGCGCGGGAACAGCGCGCGTCGTCGACGACTTGGGCTTGGTCCGGACAGTTACCGGACGGCCGGACAGCGAGCTACCCATTGCTCACTGACCGCAAGCCCGCGCCCACGGTGGCTGGAAATCGGGATCGGAATCCCGGCGGCGGCGAGAGCGCGGTTGCCTGATGCGGTCGTCCCCCTCCTTAGCGAGCATTACTGCTTCGCAGAAGTCGGCGACCGCCTGCTACTCCTCCTCGCTCCGGACCATGGCCTCGACCAAGGCCCGGCGCGAGAGGTCTCCGCCGCCGATCACCTCCACGAGGGCACGGCGATGCTCCACCCAAGTCGTCTTGCATGCCTCGGGCTGTGTGGACGTGCATGCTCACAGTGAGCATTCTCGCCATTCGCGTTGCGAACGCCGCCTCAGTACGAGCCGTGGGCTCCGTGTGGACGGACAGGTGTTGTTTGCGTTTTCTACTGACGGCCACCGTGCGTGGTGGTTTGCGTGCTCAGCTTGAGCATGTGTCGTTCGGGAAGCACGCATAAATGTTCCGTCGTGTGCCTTAGGTTGAGGCATGCGTGACGAACCATTCGCGATGCACGCCTCGAGATGTCTGTACGCGTCTTTAGGCATTTACTTTCGCGCCCGGACTCACTTGGACAGGGCGGCGCCGATCCTAACGCGACCACCATGCGTAGGAACATATATGAGATTGACTTCTGTGCCTATCTGTTTTGTGTCCTTGGTCTGCCGCTGTAAAGGTGGCCACACTTCAAATCGCTACGAGTAGTACCTCGTGTTCAAAGCAACACTAACAAGTGCGGTCGTCTTGTTAGTGTGGCACAGTTTTTTTAATTACTCTTCGATAGATTAGTTTCACAAGAATTGCTTCTTTTTAACACGCTTATATTGGCTTCACCTGTATGTTTGTAACCAACGTCTTTGAGTTCGATTTTGACCTACTTTGGGCGATCAGATTTTCTTCAAACTTTGCACACCCATCGAAGACTGATGACAATACAATAATCCGTTTTTTTTTTTGGACAAAAATAAAAATATAGTTTAAAACAAACTAAAAAACACGTTTTCATAGCATATCAAACTAAAAAGTGTAAAATATTTTTTTCACAATAATATTAATATTTTTCGTTCATTATTATTATTTTCTTCCTTTATTGAAAATTATTTTACACTTTTTAGTTTGATATGCTACGACAGCGTGTTTTTTTAGTTTCTTTAAACTATATTTTTTAATTAGTGAAATCATTAAATTCGTGATGTGTCTATCGTATAATATTGTTCACTTGGTTTCTATAATAGCAAGTACCTAAAATCTATAGTTATCGGAACGAATATTGAGCGCTGGCTTCAAGTTGCGCGGAAGTCAAATATTTGGTCTCTTTAGTGGTGCGACGTAAGCCGCGAGGGCAAGGAATGTCAGTGGTGATTCGTTCCCTGCGCTTGCTGCATGTATCTAACAACGACGACGCTCAATATTCGTGCCAATAACTATACCACTACTGTACTGGACTCTGAGGGTCGAAAGGCTGGATTCGCGCCACGACAGCAACTTCAAGTCGTTCGTAATACGAATTCCAACCCGCCATCTATAGACCTTTTTTAAAGAGGACTTTTGGCCGAAAGGTTTCTAAGACATGCCGGTTTCCTCACGATGTTTTCCTCCACCAGTTTGAGAGCAGAAATTAACGTTTATTATTATTATTAGTAACCTGTGTAAGCTTTCAGTTGCGCTCTGCGTTCTAGAGCCACTTCTAGCTAACTTACCTTTTCGAACAATCTCAAAACTCGGGCAGGCATTGAGATGAAGGTAACGTTCGCAGAATTGGTAGGAAAACTTGTAAATACCTTAAACTGATCAACACTGCTCACCGGAGAGTGGAAATAACTCCTATCAAATGCCAAGCGCCGAGTAACTCAGTGGAAACATCTCACTATTGTTGGCATTCCTAACTTTGTTATTAATTGTTCCTTTACTATGTACGAGATGAAATAGCTTACTGGAACACAGTTTTCTTTTTTTATCTGTTATAAACTAATACTTGACTGCGATCCGCCTGATGGTAAGCAGTGATGCAATCTTTGATGGTGAGGCGCACTAGTTTATTAAGAGCCTATTCACTCTAGCCTTGAAGACACCTAAATTATAATCAGACGGGAAGACCGCAGCAGGCAAATGTTCCAGTTCTTAGATGTACGCGGTGTAAATGACGAGGCGAAACGCTTAGTCCGGACCATAGATGTTTCAACAACGTATGGGTGGATACTTGCCGTGCGTCGGTTTGTCCGATGGTAGAAATGAGATGGTGGAAAGATACTATATAACAGTACCTAATAATATTTAAGTGTTTGCTGAAAACACGATAAACAAGATGGTAAAAGGGAGTAAATGAAAACAAACATGTTTTGCTGAGTATTAGCATGTAAATATTTGGTATGTACATAGTAAAACACAGAGAAGTTTGTCAAAATACAATATTGACAATTTTGCTGGTCATAAAAGTTCTAAAAGCGCATCTATGGCGTCTATCATATATATCTGTGAAAATTTCAACTATCTAATTACCACGGTTTATGAGATACAACCTAGTGGCAGAAGAACAGACTAATGAACAGCAGTCTTCATAATAGGGTCTCGTTTCACCCTTTGAGGTACGGAACTCTAAAAAGCGAAGCTACGAAATGCGTACCAGTAACTTCTTATTTCGATATTTTCTACCTTGTTACACTTTTTCTACTTGTTACAAAGGTAATGAAAAATAAATGGATCGTTTACTTCGCGTGCCTACAAAGTTCCCAGGCGTTGATTAAACTCTGTTACAGTGAAGTTTGACAGTTAGAGTTTATGATCGCGACACGAAAAATAAACAAAGTTGAAGTTAGCAGGAAGTTTATCTAGTGCCAGTTTCCTAAGTCGTCGACGGCGCGAATTGTTCCACGCGCGGCTCAAGGAGTTGTCAGCAAAACGTAAGGGCCCAGCAGGGCCGACGCCTACTGGAGCTGCTAGGTAAAAGAGGAACACGATAGGTGTGGTTTAGTCAATAAAAGTCAGAGATTTCACACCTTACAAAAAAAAACTTCGTTGCTCTCGCAACAGGTCTGGTCCGGAGCAAGGAGGAGTGGCAGGCGGTCGCCTCCTTCTGCGAAGCAGTAATGCTAGCAAAGGCGGAGGCCGACCGCATCACGCAACAGCGGGGCTCCCAACGCTCCAGCCGCCGGCGCCGCCGAGATTCCGATTCCGATTTCCGGCCACCGTAGACGCGGATTTGCGGACGACGAGCAATGGGTAGCTCGCTGTCTGACCGTCCGGTAACTGTCCGGACTTTACTGTTCCGTGGGCCGGACCGAGCCCAAGACGTCATTGTTCCCGCGCGCCTCAAAGAGCTGTCAGCAACAGCAGCGGGCCAGCTGGGTCGAAGCCTATTGGGGTTAAGGTTAGTTCGAAAGATAGCTCAGCCCCAGTACGAAAGGCAACTAAGGAACAGGAGTGGGTTTTTAATCAGTAAAAGTCTGACACTATCTCCCGCTTCGTCATAGAGCGGGGATGTCATTACATGATTTTCCCAACGCGAAAAAAAAATCGTTGTTCGAAGAATGAAGGAAAACAATATTTGAAATTCAAACTTCTCCATAGACTTATACAGGGGGTTTGGTGCATCGTGTGCCAAATTAAAATGGTCGACTGGAAGAGTCATCTGCTATCCTTTCAGACCCTCAAACTCTCCTCATGCCTTGTGGATTTTTTTTCATCGACCTTTTATAGTTTTATTAAAAAAAGTACAAAATTTTACATTAAAAAAATGTATAAGGTCTAGCGTCTCAGAAGACACTGATTACTGTAATATATATTACAGTAATTTCTTATAAGTAAAATATGATATATACATCCTCCTCCTCAAGTCGTATTCCTCATTACTGAGGGTCGTGAAGTTCCCGCTGGATTAGCTTCTTATTGATGGAATCTCGCCATCTGTGTCAGTTCTTAGCGTCATGAAGTGCGCCTTGCAATTGGGTGTCCAGTGTGGAGCGGACCTGATCTATCCATCTTATTGGGCTGCGGCCTCTTCGTCGTTTGCCATCAACCATGCCAGTTACGATGAGCTGTTCAAGGTTGTGGCCATTTTTCCTGGCAATGTGGCCAAAGAACTCCAGTACTCTGCGCGTGCAGGTAGTCGACAGTCTGATCTTGACGTTCAGTTCACGTAAGATAGAGCGGTTTGTACGGAAAGCAGTCCAGGGAATTTGAAGCATTTTCCTCCAGCACAACATCTCGAAGGCATCAATGCGGTCGCGATAGACTCTCTTACATTTTTTTCACGTAAAAATAGTTTACCTTATCATACTAAACCATAATATAAACTAAAGATCACGAATTACAAATAAGTCAGAAATAAAACCTCGATTACTTCATAAAATCGTTATTTATTTGACTCTTACAGCATCCACGTACTTAATATGTAGGGATGGGATGGAGGCTATCTTGGAATTATTTTTGGTTTTTAGTTTGGGTCATTGAGATACATTCTTTTTTTTTAGTTTAAGGGGAAAACATGAAGAGTCCGCAGACGCATAGATTATATTTTTTACTTGTTTGGTACATGTTGACCGGTGTATATTTTCCTCTCATATTAATCAATATTGAAAAATCAATAAAAAAATTCAAAGAGTAGTTCCGTGCCATTCGAACATAACATAATACAACAAGAGATGCACAGGATCAGTCGTTGTGGCGACGTTTGGGGGAGACCTATGTCCAACAGTGGACGTCTTTCGGCTGAAATGATGATGATGATGATACGCAACAACCCGAAATCAACTATCCGTCAGTTGCTCGGATTAGACTACCCCATTCTGGTCGGAGGACCCTCTCTTTTCAATGGAGGTATGTGGGACTTTGACTTGAGAGCAGTGGTGGTCGAGTGGTAATGGCTCCGACTTACGAGTCGCGGGTTCAAATCCTGCCAGGCGCATTACTTTGTGTAATTTATTTCATCACCACTGCTCTCAAAACGGTGAAGATAAACATTGTATCGAAACCGACATGTCTTAAAACCAAAAACTCGAAGACATTCACCGACCCGCACTGGGCCCGCGTGATGTATTACGGCCCATTCCCTCTCCTAGAGAGGAGACCTGAGTCCCAGCAGTGGGAACAATTAAAAAAAAAGGCTGATGATATTTGAAACTTTACACTCAGTTCAGTTCATACCTATAAATGCCTATCGATCCTACTTCATGTAGGAAACTAAATTACATTTCGGATGAGGAGCTAATACTTTTTCGGTATTTCCACAATTTCGGATGCGGCATTCAGTACAACCCTATCAACCCTACTAAGATGTAGGCGGCTTTATTCTTAAGACAAAGAGCCACAAACTAAAGGTTATACAAATACTAACTTATTCGTCTGCAAATACATATTCAATTAACCTTTTCTGTAATGTAAGTTAAACAAGACAAAGGGAATATTTTATTAGATTAATCGACGGAAATAAAGTCGGCACACGAGTAGAGGTATATTCTACTCGCCCACTGTCAGATTTGAACATAAGCTTGAAGCCGCATACAGACATCGCGAGGCGTGTGTCGCAAATGGTTCGTCACGCATGCCTCAACCTGAGGCATACGACGGTACATTTATGCATGCGTCCCGAATGACAGCTCAAATTGAGCACGCAAACCACCACGCACGGTGGTCGTCAGTAGAAAACGCAAACAACACCTGTCCGTCTACACGGAGCGCACGGCTCGTACTGAGGCGGCGTTCGCAACGATCGTATGACGCGAATGCTCACTGTGAGCACATAAGTCAACACAGCCCGAGGCATGCGAGACGAACCATTCATGACTCACGCCTCGCGATGTCTGAACGCGGATTAACAATATTTATTTTGGTCTATGAAATAATTCTGCTTTACAGAATTGGTTTATGCCTATGCTCTACAAATGTTTTGTTCATAGCTATACCAAAAGAAATTGTCTAAGTTTGGTCAGCAAGATAAAACAACTGATTTATTATCTACTAGTCTACTAGCAACCCGCCCCGGCTTCGCACGGCTGCAATAGTCGGCCTTATAATGTTCCCACTGATGGGACTCAGGCCACCTCTCTAGGAGAGGGAATGGACCGTAATCCACCACGCGGGTCAAGTGCGGGTTGGTGGATGTCACATGTCTTCAAATGTTTGGTTCTAGAACATGCCGGTTTCCTCACGATGTTTCCCTTTACCGTTTTGAGAGCTGTGGTGATGGAATAAACTGCACAAAGTAATGCGCTTGGCAGAGTTTGAATCCGCCAGGCGTCGAAAGTCGGGGCCGTTACCACTCGGCCACTCTCTTTCTCTCTCGGGTGCATTGCTGATAGTAAATATACGACAGAATCTTTTTAAACAACGTTTACGGCTATTTTGTCATTAGACAATAAAAACATGTTTTCTTTAGAAAAGATTTTAATTCTGAAAGAGCGACATATAATTTGCCACGTGAAAAACACTCAACACTCAAATCTAATGCCTTGATCACACGTACCGAGTAAAAGGGCGGGATAGTAAAATGTTGCTCGGCCGAGACAGTGATGTAAGCGAGTTATAGAGTTGCCGAGCACTCGGCGCTTTGTTTATACGTACCAAGTATTCGGCCGAGAGCACTGTCTCGCCCGTTTACTCGGTACGTGTGATCAAGGCATAAGTCCGCAACGTTCCGGTAGCACTGCAACCGCTATGTCCCTGCATTTTAAATCTGCAATATCTTCGAAAATATTCAATTAAATTACATGCTGTAAAGGGCCATATTAATTTATATTAAAATTTCAATCGTGGAAATTGCAGACACAATAGAAAGACAATAGGTGCGCAAACGCCGGCTTCGTCGCTTGGGGTTTAATGAATTAAATACACAGTATATTTATGGTACTTAATTGGATAAGGATTAATGCTGTATTCGAAATCGCTTCGTGAATAAGCCATTATTTCTCATAAAAAGTAAAGGATAATTTTTGTATTTTTTTTTTGTAGTTCTTTTTAATATGTACAATACTGTAGTACATTATTTTGATCTATCTCGTAGGGGTCAGCCAGATTTTGTAAGCACAAAAATTGTGTTTATTTTCGACATCACATTCTAAAATTATCCGTGTTTCTCTACTACGTTATGCATGTAAACTCTCGTTTTATTCCGAGTCGGCGCAACACGTTTTTTTCTTCCATTCTGTCCTGTCACTCGTCACGCTATCACTAACTCCCTTTTCTTTCACATCGCTTCTCACACACACATCTTTGTAACTCTATCTATTAAAAAAACCGCATCAAAATCCGTTGCATAGTTTTATAGATCATAGGAAGAGACAGCGGGATGCGACTTTGTTTTATACTATGTAGTGATATATATAAAAGGAAAAACTGACTGACTGACATATCAAAGTACAGCCAAAACTATTGGGACATTTGGCACAAGGTTTCGAGCACTAAGAGACGATTTTCTATTCGTTTGTTATGACTTCGGTGTTTTACAGGATGCATTTTGGAGAGTGTGCGCAGGAATTGCATGACTTGATTCCGCCATCGCAATTCTACCATCGGACAACCCGACGTACGGCGAATATTCACCCTTACGTTGTTGAAACCTCTACGGTCCGGACTAAGCGTTTCGCCTCGTCGTTTATACCGCGTACGTCGAAGGACTGGAACAGTCTGCCTGCTGCGGTCTTCCCGTCCGATTATAATTTGGGTGTCTTCAAGGCTAGAGTGAATAGGCTCTTAATAAACTAGTGCGCCTCAACATCAAAGGTTGCATCGCTACTTACCATTAGGTGGGATCGCAGTCAAGCACTAGTTTATCACAATTTAAAAAAAAAAACTTTATTTGTTATGTCCGCCAAGTCCGTTCCATCATCGGACCACTAGACGTACGGCGTTGCGCCATCGGCACATGGTGGATATCCCACCCATTCGTACAAAGCGTTTTGGAAACACATTCATTATGTGTACAGCTAAAGAGTAGAATTCCCTGCCGGAGTCTGTGTTTCCTAATAGCTACAACATAGGGGTCTTTAAGTCGAGAGTGAATAGGTTACTTCTAGGCAAGCGTGCTCCATCTTCGGCCACATCATCACTTACCATCAGGTGAGATAGTGGTCAAACGCGAGCCTATCAATAAAAAAAAAGCCTACAAACAAAAAAACAAATTTTACCTCTTTATAATATTAGTGTAGATAAATAACCGTTCCATCTCACTTTTCATCTCTACAGCACAAACAAAGCTTTTACATGCAAATAAAGGTTCAAGAAAAATGCTATAGCTCTAAGTTATGGGCTGAAATTTTGTGAAGCAATAACAAAGGAATTAAAAATTGCTTCACTCTAGGCAATAACTGAGATGAAAGTTTTGAACACAGCTGCAGTATAAGAAAATTGTGCAGAATATTTTTAATACACTATTTATTTTCTTTCTTTTCTTTTCTGTGTCTTTTTCTTTTGCTGAGATCTGATAGAAGTCATTGAATAATTTCTCACTTTGAAAAAAAAATGGACTTGAACCCAAAAAACCTGTAAAAAATAATGTCATAATGTAGGTCACTTTAAATCTGGGAAAAATATTCAATGGTCTGGATCTGGGTTACTTAAATTATATCTCTCATTTCACAAGCAGAGAATAGTATAGAATACGCCTACTTCGAACAAACCAGCTTTTCATCAGTGAACAAATTTTAGCAATCGTACCAGTACCTACTTTCAGAGATTATAGTCTGTCTAATAAGTCAACCGACTTGGGAATTTTGTATAATATTTAATCATTTAAAAAATACTTATAGGTATCCGATACTTTACATAATTTTCTTCTGTTAGTAAACAATGATCTTTACCTCTTAATCAACCTTATTATTTTATTATTTACTAGCTGCTGCCCGCGACGTCGTCTGCGTGAAGGCACTGCAGGACCAAAAATACCTAAGATGTCAGTGTCGCTATAGTATTAAGTAAACAACTTTTAAAATTGCTTTCAAATATTTTTATTTTTTTCAAGCGAAGCAAGTGAAAAGAGTTATATGGGAATCCTGCTGAGTTCAGTCATAAGATGTGACTGAAGGAAATAGAGAAAATAATGCAGGAATACATTCCAGGGCACAAAAAAATAAAAATACTTACAAAGGTATCATAGCTTACAACACTTCCCTATAAACTACGTTGCTAGTTATGCTGCCAGGAACCAAAATGTAAAGAGAGTCAGGACTGGTGACGCGAGAGCAAGCAACGTACAGTTGCCCGTGTGAGAAGCAACTCGTCCTGAGATCGACACCCGCTGCCCTCAGTGTCTGCCCCTGCGACTTATTGATGGTCATCGCGAAGCAAACACTGACGGGGAACTATACGCGCTTGGACTGGAACGGGAAGTTGTGAGGTATGAAGGGAATGTGTGGTATAAATACTGCCTCGCTTACGCCACAACCCGTAAGAATTTCCGCCTCAATTGTGTGTCTGTGGAGAGAGATGACTTTAAGGCGGGTCCCGTTACACAATTTCGGAGGAGAAAGGTTCCAAAGAAGTATAATCGGGACACCGACCTTCAGCTTGATGGTATGCGCTGGAAGTCTTCTTGCTGACAGGGAGTTCAGAATTCCACGGGATAATGTGTGGCGTCATCTTGCTCGACAAAAGTGTTTATCGAGGTGTAGACCACTTCATTCCCCTCAATTTCTGAGAGAATGCATTCGTTATTTGCTGCAGCCTGATTATTTTTGGGCGTCGGCGTTGTCCCTCACACACCCAAGAAGCTGGTGCGGTATACGACTGATGTCCCCGTTCACACAGCAAATGAGTTCTTCTAAGCTGGATACCACTCTACCGAGAGACTCTGGAAGCACCACCTGTCAGAGTGCCTTCGGCAAGACTTAGAAGGACATCGGAGAATTCTTGCAATGCACGTGCATTGCCGCCGAGCCGAGCTTTCATATTAATGGTCAAGCGCAGCTAACAAACTCGTGACCACAAATGTTCGTTCCTGCGGATGTCCACGGCCTCAACTGCCTTCCTATTGGCCATGGTACACTCATGCCATACGATCAAAGAGCAATCCTTGAGCACGTGTCCCTTATCGCTGTTACGTGACACACCACAAACAGGCGTTTCGGCGCACCTCGTCATACGTAAGGGATCTCGCAAACTGGTCGACTTCACAGAGCTGGAAAAATGTCACCATGTTAACACTGCATTTTTTTTTAAATTGTCTTCCTCAACTCTGCTCAAGATTTTGAGGGTTTCGTTGGAACTTGAATTTGTCAAAACGAACTATACGATACAACTTTTATGAAGAAAATGCACATCACATTACATCACCATCTATGAATTTTAAGAATAACTAACTACTAACCTCGCCAACATGATCAAATTTAAATTATTAATTTCCAAAAAGTGTTAACATATAACTTGATTTGATTTTCATGAAATCTCATAGATGGCGCTGTTTCAAAATTGTCTTTATACTACTAACATTCATTAAACTATGTTTCTCTGCCCAAGTTACTGAAATGGCGTAGTTTTTATAGTGTAAAGCTAGATAATAGCATGGCTTACTCAAAAACATTATTTAAATATGCATCGTTAGATTACACGCTGTCACAGAATCCGTGAGAAAAATAAAGATTCACAGCTCCTCCTCCGTAGGTGATAGCGTGATAATATGTAGCCTATATGTTTACCCGACCTCTTAGTAATATTCATGCAAAATTTGAAGTAAATCCATGCAGTACTTTTTGAGTTTAGCCCGGACATACATACAGACAAACAGACAAAAATTCTAAAAACTATATTTTTGGCTTCGATATCGATTGTAGATCACGCCCCAAGTATTCTTTTAAAAAAATATTTAGTGTACAGTTTTGACGATTTTATTATATGTACGATTTTATTATTGAAGAAATGCCTAACGATTAAACACGTTATTGTGGCTAATTTATAAAAGATAGATATATACTATTGAGGACTTTTTTGTAGATCTATTACAGACCATCATTTTTGTAATACATACTTTTGGTGTATGATCAACGTATGCGAGGATAAGGAGCTCGAAAGCGCATTTTCAACCGACTTGCTTCAAATTTATCGTCCCTTCTCAGCTCCTATGTATCTTAGCGTTATGTTATATAGCCTATAACCTGCCCAGGAGTATAGACCACAATCGTACCAATTTTGGTTAAAATCCCTTCAGTAGTTTTTGACCCATGCGTACACATACAGACAGACAGACAGACAGACAAAAAATTTGCTGATTGCATTTTTGGCATCAGTATCGATCACCAGTCATCCTCTAATATTAATTTTGAATTTATTTTCAATGTACAGAATTGACCTCTCTACAGTTTTATTATAAGTATAGATATAGATATAGATTTATTTATTTCAAGTATCAAAGACTCATTTCAGTTACAAAATCATACGTATACACAGGTATTACAAAATTACATAAAATTGAAAGGTCAATAACAAAATTAAATTAGTTTAAATTGCATTAGATTATTTTATCATTTACCTTTTTTTTTTGTTTATTGAATCCGTGTTGACTACATCAGATTTCATTAAATCCTAATAATTATCCAAGTCATTTAACTTATTAGACAGACTATACCTCCTACAAACAAAAAAAAAAAAAACTTTACCTCTTTATTATATTAGTGTAGATTTCAAATGGTTTACCTAGTAAAATAAACTAAGAAAAAGTTCTGCATGTAACAAAGATTGACACTATCTACAACAATATCGACAAGGTGCTGTCAATATCCTGTAACAGTTTCCTTAGAGAAGCGCATCGGCGGAAATTGCAAATGGCTGACGGCTCTGTTAAACAGAACAAAACTCAATGTCTGCAGCCCGTCTTTTACATAAAATAAAGCTACTAGAATAAGGAACGTGTAACAGGATTCAAAAGAGTATCCTTAAAGATTCTTATATGTTTTTTATTTTATTTTATTGAAATTTATTTGTTTTGCAGTACCGGTTACAGAGTCTTTGCAGTACCGGGTACAGAGCGTTGGAAGTTTCAGGACGACTCCCGGTCTTCACAAGCGCGGGCTAGCAAACGGCAAGCAATGGGTAGTTCGCCTTCCAATAGGGGCCAATTACGGGTCGCCAACACTTTGTTTTCCACGATAGAGAAGTTCCATGCTCGGCTCAAAGATATATCATTGAGGCTTGCTGGCGCTGATGCCTGCCAGGGCTGAGGGATTCTTCAAAAGAGTTACTACGGCCCTAGAATGTAAAAGGTAATTGAAGAAATACAGGTTGTTTTTAGACAATTTAACCTTCCGTATGCCGTAATTAGAGACACAATTAAAAAGTTATTGTGTCTCGCGTGGATCCACGTTCCGGACACACAAAGGGTTAAATCTGATTCCCCATTTCGTCTCCTTATGTCAGTGACCACTGATATTTACCACACTGGACTGGCGGCCGTCAAAGTACTTTTCTGCCCGTTTGATATTCGCCATTTTGGCGCTGTCAGCCGCAGCGAGTGTCAACGCCACTAAAACTAGTAATGTCGCGCCGCTTACAATATACACGTGACCTCATTTTTCATAGGTTTTAAATAATTTCTCATAGAACACAAAAATACTTCAGAGTACTGTACACTTCTCTGTAGCCATTTGGATTAAACGTCGTTCTCTGCCCTACGTTCGAGTTCAGAGATAACTCTAATGACTTCATAGGGTAAATACTCTATCCTGGATTTTATTATCGCGAACGTAAGTTGAACTGTCAATGTCAAGCATATAGCCGTTTACTCCAACTTACCCTGCTCATGGTTAAAGTTAGTTGGGGTAACTCTAGGGTAGCTACTCGAGTTATAAAAGATCGACTGTGGATTGCAACTCTACTCTACTCTGGTTATTTTCGAACGTAGGGCTGGACGCTCGCGAGTGGCGCTTCAAATAGGTACAAAAAATTAGCTGTCAAGCTTATGGAATAGCCTGTCTAGTGATAGTAGAGGTCAGTGACTTAAGTAGACAAAATTATACGAAGTTAACGTCTGACGTCCCTTTGAGCGCAGTCCTGAAATGTGTAGGCCCGGCTTGCGGACGGTGAGCAATGGGTAGCTCGCTATCCGACCATCCGGTAACCGTCCAGACCAAGCCCAAGCCGTCAGTGTTCCACGAGCGCATCAAGGATTTGTCAGCAACCGCAGGGGCGCAGCAGGGTCGAAGCCTACTAGGGACATGGGTGAAACGCAAGAGATCCCCGGGCCCTGGAACAATAGCAAAGTAGGAACAGGAGTGGGTTTTTAGTCAGTAAAAGTCTGACACGCCCTTGCGCTCCACTCAAGGGCGGGAGACGTCATTGGATGGTTTTTACACCTAAAAAAAACCGGCCAAGAGCGTGTAGGGTTCCGTAGTTTCCCATCCGTCACAATAAGTGTGCCCACTTACGAGTTTAAAAAAATGCTTGCATATACGATTATACTACAAACTCAATCCAGAAATTATTTTGTAGAACCCTTTTGTCTTTTTTGTACAAAAACTGTTCTTTCCATCAAGTTCAAAATAATTTTCCTAGAAAGTCCTTATAAAGTTTTACTTTTCAGATTTTTTTTCATATTTTCTAAACTTATGGTTCAAAAGTTAGAGGGGGGGGACACATTGTTTTTTACTTTTGGAGCGATTATTTCCGAAATTGTTGACATTATCAAAAAATGATTTTAGTAAACCCATATTCATTTTTAAATACCTATCCAACGATATATCACACACTAGGGTTGAAATTAAAAAAAAAATCACTTCCCACTTTACATATAGGGGGGCTACCCAAATAAAATAAAAAAAATCCAATTTTTATTTTACCACTTTATCGGCGTGATTGATATACATATTGGTACCAAATTTCAGCTTTCTAGTGCTAACGGTCACAGAGATTAAGCGAGGACGGACAGACAGACGGACAGACAGACATGGCGAAACTATAAGGGTTCCTAGTTTACTACGGAACCCTAAAAAAGTCCTGAAATGCCCGACAATGGGATCTAATCTTCTACCCACTGACGGTGAACCTACAGGTTAATATCGCATGTTTCCTCACATTTTCCTTTGTCCAACGTCATAATTTCGTCGTGTTAATTCGAGTCTCATTTGTATCGTCACGTTCATCCTACGAATAATATAAACGCGAAAGTTTGTATTTATGAAGGTTAGTTACTCTGTCTTGTAAAAGCTACTGCATGGATTTCGATGAAACTTGGTAGACGGATAGGCCATATCCTAGAATACAACTTAAAATACTTTTTATCTCGGAAGTATGTTTTCCTTAGGATAATTTTCTACAATCACGCGAGCGAAGCCGCTAGCAGCAGCCGATATTATCATATACAACGTGTAACTTTAAATGCGCAAAACCTCAGACACCCCAAATGATTTTAAATTCAATTGACCTAATACTGTAAAAAAAAAACATTTAAAGAAATGTAAAGGTTTTATGTGCAATTTTACTTTTTATTTAAAATTCGTATCTGCATTGAAATAAGAACTTTTATTATCCAGTGTATGAGAAAATTTGATTATATATGTTTGCCTATTTGGGCAAGTTTGCGCTCGTGATGGCTTGACCTATTAATAAAAGAAATAGACATTTTTAATGAACATTTCTTTGAAAAAATTACCCTATATTAAAAAGTGGTTCAATTGGTGCTGCTCGTTATTCTAATCAAACTATTTTCAGGTTTTGCGAATTTAACGTTACACGTTGTATAGTGATGCGGGGTTTTGAAAAAGACGTAGGTAGTATTTTTGTAAACCATGCATCCATACAGTTCACTATTCATTTTTAACCGGCTCCATGCGTCTGGGATAATCGCAAATAAATTTACATTTCCACCCAAGTATTCGGTGTTATGGGTCTTTTTTTTATTATTATTATTGATAGACTCGCGTTTGACCACCATCTCACCTGATGGTAAGCGATGATGTGGTCGACGATGGAGCACGCTTACCTAGAAGTAACCTATTCACTCTTGTCTTAAAGACCCCTAGTTTATAAATATCAGGAAACACAGTCTCCATTATTTGCTGATACGACCAACGTACACATTGCGTTTTGGGAACACATTCATTTATGCGTACAGCTCAGGAGTGGAATTCCCTGCCGGTGTCTGTGTATCGTGATAGCTATAACTTTTAAGTTAAGAGTGAATAGGTCGTTTCTTGGCAAACGTGCTCCATCGTCGGCCAAATCATCGCTTACCATCAGGTGAGATAGTGGTCAAACGCGAATGATATTACACCTTAAATAAGTCGTTGGTCGAGGCTATTATTTATAGTTACGGAAACTCAGATGCCAGAAATTTTGACAGCAATCTTGATTGGGGTAGCATGTTTCCCAATTACTGGGTTTTGGAGGTCAAATAAACAGTCGCTAAAGGCTCCCAGCCCATTGCACGCAGAACAGATGGTCGATGGGGATGAAAGGTTTTGGACATCGACCGCGTATCGGATGACGCAACGATGGAAGGCCTCCCAAAAGATAGACCGATGACCTGCTGAGATTTGCTGGAATCTGATGGATGCAAGACGCACAGGATCGATCGTTTTGGCGACGCTTGAGGGGGTGGCTAAGTCCAACAATGGTCTTCGTTCAGCTGAAATGCTGATGATGATGATTCAATTGTATCCAGTTTGACTGGAAGCCGTTGGAAAAAGGCTAGACAGAGTGAAGCTTTAGTAAAACATTTCACTTAAAAGTTTGCGCCCTAAGTACGGATACGTAGGTCCTGGACTTTGTTCGTAATCCTTTCAAAATACCAATTTAAATCCAAAATTACGAAATGCGCTTAAAATATCTGTGACTTCGACACTGAACACTCTGAATATTCTGTGCTCTTGTTGCAGTCCTTGTATTCGATAGCCTCATATATATTTTTTTGTTTTTTTTTTTTTAATTATTGATAGGCTTGCGATTGACCACCATCTCAGATCCCATGACTTAAAGACCCCTAAGTTGTAGCTATCAGGAAACACAGACTCCGGCAGGGAATTCCACTCCTTGGCTGTACGCATAATAAATCTGTTCCTAAAACGCTTTAATAATAATAATAACCATTTATTTTCAGGCATCTGAGGCCCATAGAAAAAAAATATATAAAATTATTAAATAAATAAAAAAAAAAAATTATAAATATATTATTATTATTTATTTTAAATAAAAATTATTATTTAATTTTATGCGTATGGGTGGGATGTCTACTATGTACCCGTGGCGAAACGCTGTACGTCGTGTGGTCCAATGATGGAACAGACTTTGCGGAATTAGATTGTGCAATTCATAATTCTTCATATGAGAGAAGTGATATGAAAGAAAAAGGATTTAGAGGTCGAGTTTCTAATGGGTTGATAATTCAGAGTTCATATGTTGTGTGTAATGCCACGTGTATCACTGTAGTTTATTCAGAAAGGGTGTTTAAGCTTTTAAGGAAACCCTGAAATAACTTTCACTCAATACTATATTACGATACGGATATTACAATAGTTACTGAAATACCCATTGTACTTCACGGTAGAAAAAGGACAACTGTAGCCTGTTAAACCACTAAATATAATAATATTCCACAACTATCACACAACGCCGTCTAGTCTCAAGCTAAGCAGAGCTTGTGTTATGAGTACTAGACAACTGATAAACTTACTTATTAGGGTTCCGTAGCCAAATGGCAAAAAACGGAACCCTTATAGATTCGTCATGTCTGTCTGTCTGTCTGTCTGTCTGTCTGTCTGTCTGTCTGTCTGTCTGTCTGTCTGTCTGTCTGTCTGTCCGTCCGTATGTCACAGCCACTTTTTTCCGAAACTATAAGAGCTATACTGTTGAAACTTTGTAAGTAGACGTATTCTGTGAACCGCATTAAGATTTTCGTACAAAAATAGAAAAAAAACAATAAATTTTGGGGGTCCCCATACATAGAACTGAAACTCAAAAATTTTTTTTTCATCAAACCCATACGTGTGGGGTATCTATGGATAGGTCTTCAAAAATGATACTGAGGTTTCTAATATCATTTTTTTCTAAACTGAATAGTTTGCGCGAGAGACACTTCCAAAGTGGTAAAATGTGTGTCCCCCCCCCCTCTAACTTCTAAGATAAGAGAATGATAAAACTAAAAAAAAATATATGATGTACATTACTATAAAAACTACCAACGAAAATTGGTTTGAACGAAATCCAGTAAGTAGTTTTTTTTTAATGCGTCATAAACCGAAAAAAATACACTATTATTAAAACATCGATCAAAGTTACAACACATTACAAGAACTTTTATATTATGTTACTTGCTGCTACGGCACCCTTCATGGGCGAGTCCGACTCGCACTTGGCCGGTTTTTTTTTATATTTCGAAATATCGTCGACCGGATATATAAATGGCGTACGTGTGGTTTTGTTTTCGCGGCTAACTACACACGCATTTTAACGCTTCCAGTCGCTACAAGGGAGTTAGTGATAGCGTGACGAGTGACGGGATAGAATGGAAGAAAAAAACGTGTTGTGACAACCCTAAATAAAACGGGACAAGGGCAGGAAGATGATGATGATGATTATATATCAACCATTACATATTTACTGTATTTACTTGAAAAGGGACTTTGACCCCTTTTTTTATGGTGGGAAAAAATCATCCAATGGCAACCCCCGCTCTTGGGCGGAGCGGGAGATAGTGTCAGACTCTTACTGACTAAAAGACCCACCCCGTTCTTTCCAGCCTTCATACCGGAGCTCGTAAGTAAGTAGTAAGTAAAGACAGTTGTCTTTCAAAACTAAACCTGGCAACAGTAGGCTTCGCTGGCTGGGTCCCTACTGTTTCTGTCAACTCCTTGAGGCGCGCGGGAACAGTGCGCGCCGTCGACGACTTGCGCTTGGTCCGGACAGTTACCGGACGGCCGGACAGCGAGCTACCCATTGCTCACTTTCCGCAAGCCCGCGCCTACGGTGGCCGGAAATCGGGATCGGAATCCCGGTGGCGGCGGCGAGAACGCCGTTACGTGGTGCGGTCGGCCTCTTCCTTTGCGAGCATTACTGCTTCGCAGAAGTCGGCGACCGCTTGCCACTCCTCCTCGCTCCGGACCATGGCCTCAACCAAGGCCCGGCGCGAGAGGTCTCCGCCGCCGATCGCCCCCACGAGGGCAAGGCGATCCTCCGTCCAAGCAGGGCACACCTCGACTGTGTGCTCCACCGTGTTCTCCAAACGTTCCCCACAGTGGCGACACCCGGGCGTCTTTTCCGCTTGAATCCGGAACAGGTACCTCCCGAACGTGCCATGTCCTAAGGAGTATAGTCCCGCAAATCTTCATTATAAAAAGAGGTTCCTTCAACTAAACGGGTGGTGTCGAGAGCTTGAGAAAATGACGATGACGTCATAGATGCACTAAGGCTGCACTGACATTCATAGTCGAGGGTCACCAGTTTAGAAGCATGCGGAACAAGGTCTAGAGTACTATATTGAAAAGGGAGAGTCTCCCATCCATACTGATGGATGGATGTCGCATCCTGCCAGGGGAACTGCCCAATAGTTGAATTTCGTATCAGAAGTGCAATACCCAAATCTGTACAAACGATACTGCTTCAAGCTTCCTGGCTCCCAGCTCTCTCATACGACTTTGTCCACACCATGACAAATGACGTCACGGCGTTAACTTTAAGGGCTTGCCCAGTAGACGAAACTGAACAACCAACCGCAAGACTTTTTTTCAGGAAACGAGAAAAAAAGTCAGCCTCACTCACACAAAATTAAAAACTTAGTTGGACAGTTTGTATGGAAATACCTATTCTTTTTCGTTTCCTGGAAAAAAATCTTGTGGAAGGTTGTTCAGTTACGTCTACTGAGCAAGCCCTTAAAGTTAAGTGGAGGACTGTTCCTTACACCCTGTATACTTATTGGTAATATAATATTATCTGTGTTTCCTGATAGCTACAACCTAGGGGTCTTTAAGTCGAGAGTGAATAGGTTACTTCTAGGCAAGCGTGCTCCATCGTCGACCACATCATCACTTACCATCAGGTGAGATAGTGGTCAAACGCGAGCCTAATAATAATAATAAAAAAAATATTTGTGGTCTATGCACAGATTTTTTTTTTTTTTTTTAATCAATATTTTCTGTTCGAGTATATGGCACCCAAAGGCTGCAGCTGAAAATCAGCGTCAGGCGGTGGCCTTGTGTTACCATTTGGTATTATGCTGAGCTGAGGCCTTTTTGGCATTACTCAATGTACCATGTGTTTAATTTTAAGATGTTTCCGTTTTTTTAATGCTAATTAAACGCAATTTTCTTTCCTTCTTTCTTTATTTACAACACAAGGATTCATTAGCTAAATCTCGACAAATAAATAAACAATGAAGCTGCCTCTCTCCTCAATTTTGGATTAAAATTAATTAAATAATCTGAGCGCAATTACCGCTTCCTAAAATACATCAGTCTTGTTTCAAATTCCAGTGGAGAATTCCTATTTAATTAAATAAAATCAAACGAGAGGAACGTTTAATTCAAGGATATTAAGGAAATGCCTTTATTGGTTTTTGAATTGAAGAGTATTCGATTTTTATTTATAAATAGCCTCTTTTCAGAACGCTTTGTTGAACACTGAGCTTGGTTACTGATTTACGTGGAAATCGGTTGTACAACACGAGCGCATTAACATGGCACCTGCCCCCCTAGCCAAGTTACAACCGTTTCGCTTGCGTCGAACGCTTCGAGTTGATCTTGCCGCGAATTCTTTTGTTCTGACCACGTGACTGAGCGATGAGATGACATTATTCGCGTACATTTGAAGCTTTCTACTAGCGTTAACTTTCTACTAGCGTGAACGCAAGTCCCTTACGCGCAGAGGTGGTGCAAACATGTATATCATACGGTAAATCGCGCACCTAACTTAGTACGACATTAGTTGTAACTCACATGTGATCTGGACTAATAAATATCCTTTCTTTCTTTCTTTAATTTTTTTCTTTCTTTGGACTAATAAATATCCTTTCTTTCTTTCTTTAATTTTTTTCTTTCTTTGGACTAATAAATAGAATTTCTGAAGTGACTTTAAATAATACTACTCCCTACACAAGACTCACCATACACCACCGCCAAGGGGCACAACACGTTATATATGTCCTCCAGAGTGCATACGTTGGGACATTTTGGGCACTTTAATAGGTGGGCCATCGTCTGGTCAGGAGTACCGCACTCACACTGAGTTTCGGAGGGCTCTATAACGGTATATATTCCTAGGGATCGTAGGGGCCCAGCAGGGTTGAAACTCGAAACCTAAAGGGGCCAAGGGTCTATTTCTGAAAGGGAGGCTCGGCCCCGGTATGAAAGGCAACGAAGGAACGGGGTGGGTTTTTTAATCAATAAAAAGTTTGACACTATCTCCCGCTGCGCCCAATGGTGGGGTATTTCATCTGCATGATTTTTACCCTCCGAAAAAAAATCCTTAGGGATATAACTACATCACGGTTTCAATTATCTTACTGTGTTAACAAATTGAACTACGCATAAATTCATAACATTAGCATAACCGGCCTTATAGCCAGTGGGAACATCGCACTGCTGGAACTCAGGCCTCCTCTCTAGGAGATGGAATGGGCCGTAAACCACCACGCGGGCCGTATCACATGTCTTCGAATTTTTGGCTGTAGGACATGCCGGTTTCCTCACGATGTTTTCCTATACCGTTTTGATAGCATTGGTAATAAAATAAATTCCACAAAGTAATGCGCCTGGCTGGGTTTGAACCCGAGACCTACAACTCGTAAGTCGGGGCCGTTACCACTCGGCCACCACTGCTCACACACACAAACATAACATTATTGACCTGCGGCCGTATTATGACATCTTAAAACCATCATGTTTTCTGTGTGAGAAAAGGATAGTGCTATTCGTCCTGTATAGCTCCGTCTTTTTTTCACACCGAAAACATGATGGTTTTAAGAGGTCATAATACGGCCCCTGTAAAGTAATATCAACTCATCAAATAGTAACTCATCAACCATACGGCATTAACTCTGGGTCACTTAACTTCCCGATTCGGAATCCAATAATCTCTCAGTCTATAAATACAGACATATGTACATAGGTACATTAATTGGATGCAATGAAATTCGAGCTCGAGGTTGGAAAGGTCATGTGATCAATATTGTTTTGGCAATGGAATTGACGGTATAAATTGTAAACTATTTTGAGGACTCCGTAGGCCTCTGAAGAATACGGAATTCTTTAAGGATCACTTTGCTGTCCGTCCGTCTGTCTGTCGGTCAAGACCCTTTATCTAATATAATATAATATAATATAATATAATATAATATAATATAATATAATATAATATAATATAATATAATATAATATAATATAATATAATATAATATAATATAATATAATATAATATAATATAATATAATATAATATAATATAATATAATATAATATAATATAATATAATATAATATTCTACATCTACCACACAACGCCGTCTAGTCCCAAGCTAAGCAGAGCTTGTGTTACGGGTACTAGACAACTGATAAACATACTTATATATTTCTAAAAGATACATATTATAGATAAATTACATCCAGACACAAAACAAATGATCGTACTCATCACACAAACATTTTTCCTGGGTGGGAATCGAACCCACAACCTCCAGCATAGCAGTAAGGGGCACTAACCACTAGACCAACAGGCCAGTCAAAATCTTGAAAAGGCGTGGAGGTATCGATTTAAAATTAAAACCATATACTCAGATCTAGAAAGAAAGAAAGAAAGAAAGAAAGAAAGAAAGAAGAAAGAAAATACGTTTATTTGGTACACAGGTACACACAATAATATACGTAATAAATAAATAATAAATCTACGGACTTTTGAAGCTGTAAAAAAATCAAACTTGTAAGTTAACGAGAAAAAAAGATACTTCGGTTTATGTGGAAAAAAAAACGTACTTTTTGACAATATCGAGGAAATCAAAATTCATAGGATTGCGATAAATTTGCGATTCGGATCTTCAGAGACTGCATTCTGGAATTGAACTAATTACATACGTAAGTTTTTAAGGAACCCTCTGGAGCCTGTTTCACGTAAAATCAAACAAGCCAAATATCGTTAAAGTTTTATAGTTGTTCGATCGAAGTCCTTTCCAAAAGCGGTATTCACGTGTTCTTTAATCGGGATTGGATAGAATGACAACTCAACTGTCTCGAAACTAAACGATCTATCGACGACTCATTTCCAGTTACATTAATAAGTATTCTATCTGAATAATGTAATACAGATTTTTTTTAAATCGACTCTTCGTCCAAATGACTTTAAAATCGTTCGAACTCGATTAATGGATCAAAATACGCAAATGGTCTAACTGAACGACTAAATCGCTACGATATCGGTACGGTTTTGATTACGTGAATCAAGCTATAGAGCGCGAGTTTGACTCGCACTTGCCCAGTACTTCTAGATATGACAGTAGAGCGAATACCAGCTAGGGCTGTGCGATTGTTCGAAAGGGTTACCATGACCCTGGAACGCAAAGAGAAGCTGAAGGAGCACAGGTCAGTAAACGTCTGGCAAGCCCTCTCACTTTGGCTAAAGTGGGAGTAGTTATTTAATCATGTCTCATCATCATCACAAAATAGAGCCTTAATAATTTTACTAACAGCAATAGCACAAAATAGTACATAAGTCAATCTCATGTATGTACTTCACTTTTCATACCTAAGCTCGGCGATCGCACTAGAGTCAGCGCGTGACGCGTAAATGTGTAATAACGTCATAATCGCGTAAGAGCGGTTGTATGAAAAACTGTGAGAATGTATGTCGAGTTGCATCCTCTTAAATACGTCTAATGGCATGATTACGTGCCCTATTTATTCCCTGTATTAAGTTAAGAGTGCTTCTAACTCGAAAATTGTACAGTTAATGGATAACTGTAAAACTTTATCTGTAAGGCAATTATTTGTCCTGGAAAAATAGCTTTGATAAAGCATGTCAATTACTCTGAAATACTAAAAAAAGTATTACAACAAAGCCTTTTCCTTTTCTTCTTTCTTAAAACTTTACTCACGCGAACATGTTCCACATAGAAGCAAATCCATTATGTTTTTAGGGTTCCGTAACTTTTTTTTTTCAAAAGGTAAAAACGGAATCCTTACAGAATCACTTTGTTGTCCGCCTGTTTGTGTGTCTATCAGTCAAAACCATTTTTTTTTTTTCACAAACCACAACCTAGGAAACGCGTGGAGGTGTCGACTTATAATTAATACCATATACTCAGGTCTAAAGTCCCTTGAAGCTGTGAAAAATTTAACTTCCAGTTAACGAAAAAAAAGATACGGTTGTTTATGTCGCAAAAAAACGTTTATTTCGGCACTCTCACGAAATTCATAGAGTACTTTCTGTTAATTTAGAATCCTGAAATTTGGCATAAAAAAAGGTCTTATAGCACAAGTACCTATAGGAAAATATCTGTAAATGTAAATTTGTAGTTACGTCACAAAAAAAAACTATTTCTGCGATTCGGAAAAATCATCCGGATTAGGCGCACAATGCCACATTCGCAAAATGACATATTGACGCAAAATGCCACATTCGCAAAATGCCACATTCTCAAAATGCCATATTCTCAAAATGCCATATCGCAAAACGTCACATTAGCAAAATGCCATCTTCGCAAAATGCCACATTCGCAAAATGACTTTTCGCAAAATGCCACTTTCGCATAATGCCAAAATGTCACTTCGGACTCAGAATTTTTTATTTGGATGTTAGTATGTTTTTATGAAAAGCCATCTGGCTAAAACTTAATAACTGCTTGATTACAAGTATAGCATGCAAGATACATTGATTGAATCATACACTGATTGAATTTATTATATATATCACTGAATACTTAGTTAATTTTTTTTGTTAAAAATGAGCTAATTTGGAAAAAACTAATTAGTTTATTCACAGAGTAAATAACATCAGTGTAATGACAATATTTATATCGGCCACCTTTTTTTTATGGTGGGGAAAATCATGCAATGACATCCCCCGCTCTTGGGCGGAGCGGGAGATAGAGTCAGACTCTTACTGACTAAAAAACCCAACCAGTGCCTTCTAGCCTTCATACCGGGGCTCAAGCGCCCTTTCAGATAACCCTGGCCCCAGTAGGCTTCGACCCAGCTGGGTCCCTGCTGTTGCTGACAACTCCTTGAGGTGCGCGGGAACAGTGCACGCCGTCGATGACTTGGGCTTGGTCCGGACAGTTACCGGACGGCCGGACAGCGAGCTACCCATTGCTCATTGTCCGCAAGCCCGCGCCTACTATTTACGTGGCCGGATATCGGGATCAGAATCCCGGCGGCGGCGGCGGCGGTGACAACGCCGTTGCCTGATGCGTTCGGTCTCCTCCTTTGCGAGCATTACTGCTTCGCAGAAGTCGGCGACCGCCTGCCACTCCTCCTCGCTCCGGACCATGGCCTCAACCAAGGCCCGGCTCGAGAGGGCTCCGCCGCCAGTCGCCCCTACGAGGGCGCGGCGATGCTCCGTCCAAGCAGGGCACACCTTGACTGTGTGCTCCACCGTGTCCTCCGGGCATTCAGCACAGTGGCAACACCCGGGCGTCACTTCCGCACGAATCCGGTGCAGGAAACTCCCGAACGAACCATGTCCGGTGAGGACCTGCGTCATGCGGAACGTAAGGACGCCGTGAGGTCTTTCCAGCCACGCCTCAAAGAGGGGACTTACCGCCATGATTGTGGCGTGCCCATATATCGGCCACCTGGCAAAAATTTTAATAATTACTTTACATTTTTATTTTATGTTCAAATAAATAAAAATGTATAAATGTGATCAAATACTGAAAAAAATTAATTGGTATTATAAGTAAATCAGTAATTTTAACAATTTTTTATTTTAATTTACGTTTATCGCACATTATGTAATAATTATTAGAAATTTTTTTAGAATGTGTCATTTTGAGAAGGTGACATTTTGAGAATGTGGCATTTTGCTAATGTGGCATTTTGAGAAAAGTCATTTTGCGAATGTGGCATTTTGCTAATGTGGCATTTTGCTAGTGTGGCATATTGCGAAATGTCATTTTGCGAATGTGGCATTTTGCTTCAGTATGTCATTTTGCGAATGTGGCATTGTGCGCCTAATCCAATCATCCTAACTCAATTCGGGAATTGAACTGTTTTCATAAGTAAGTTTGTACGGAACCCTCGGTGCGCGAGTCCGACTCGCGCTTGCCCTGGTTTTTATAGATTAATAATCGCAAAGGCCCTGGTACTATAAACATAAGTTGAATATTAATTTGTGTACCAGAGTTCAACAAAACTAACATTTAAAGTACTTTTCTATGTAATCCTGTGCGAGACGCACAGAAAATAATAATAAATATCAACATCATCATTTCAGCCGAAAGCCGCCCACAGGACAAATAGGCTTCCCCAAGTGTCGCCACAACGACCGGTCCTGTGCGTCTCCCATCTATCAGACTCCCGCGGCCCTAACAGGTCATCGGTCCACCTAGTGAGAGGCCTTCCAGAACGGGTGTCGCCACTGTGCGGAACGCCTGGAGGACACGGTGGAGCACACAATAGCGGTGTGCCCAGCTTGGGCGGAGTATCGCCGTGCCCTCGTGGGGGTGATCGGCGGCGGAGACCTTTCGCGCCGGGCCGTGGTCGTGGCCAGGTCCGGAATGAGGAGGAGTGGCAGACGGTCGCCGACTTCTGCGAAGCAATAATGCTCGCTAAGGAGGAGGCCGACCGCATCAGGCAACGGCGCTCTCGCCACCGCCGGGATTCCGATCCCGATTTCCAGCCACCGTAGGCTCGGGCTTGCGGACAGTGAGCAATGGGTAGCTCGCTGTCCGGCCGTCCGGTAACTATCCGGACCAAGCCCAAGTCGTCGACGGCGCGCGCTGTTCCCGCGAGTTGTCAGCAACAGCAGGGGCCCAGCCGGGTCGAAGCCTACTGGGGCCAGGGTTATCCGAAAGGGCGCTCGAGCCCCGTTATGAAGGCTTGAAGGAACGGGATGGGTTTTTTAGTCAGTAAGAGTCTGACACTATCTCCCGCTCCGCCCAAGAATGGGGGTTGTCATAGGATGATTTTTCCCATCGAAAAAAAAAGGCCTGCCAGAACCTTTCATCCCTGTAGACCACCAGTTCTGCGAGCAATGTTCCTGCCAGTGTCGGTGACCTTGGTTCTCTTGCAGATGTTAAAATTAAAACTAAAACCATGGTTGAAAGCTCCAACCGTAGCGCGAGTACACCAAACAGCTGCCAACACACGACTACCGCCTCCTATGCAGATTGTGTTCGAACTCGGCTTGTGGTGCTTACACTTAAGTACGAACTGAATTTTACGCCACAAGTGAGGAAACTTAGCATGAGCTGGTGAACACATAAAGGGGATGCAACCCGATATTTATTTATTTATTTATTGGCACACATGTTGTTAATAGTTGTTACATTTATATGTTGTCTCAAACATGGACCCCGGAAGGGCACTGCAACATTTATATTATGTATACTGCATGCATTATACAAATTAATTGATTATTATATTTACATTTATTAGATATACATTTTCACTGTTTTTCATACAACCGCTCTTACGCGATTACGACGTTATTTCACATTTTTCCCTAGATATTTTGGAAACACAGTTTCTTATGGACATTATTTAGGCTTCTATTGAAATCAACTTATTTTGTATAAAACTAATCCAGTAAAGACCTCTGAAAATCTGCTATTTTACATGAACTTTGACCCTTCATAATTAAAACAAAAATTAAAATATTCAAAAAGTATAACTATAGAAGCCTTGCAAATATTATCAAGATTCTAAATGACGACATTTTTTTTTTCAAAAACTTTTATGATTATAAAAGAAACGTATTACCTGGAACAAGGTTTGTGAAATATTCGAGTGAATCACGAAATTACCGAATGCCAACAGAGTTTTCAGGCGTTATCTCTCTTTTCTTGCATTGCCGCCTCCAACCTGATAGCTATAACCTAGGAGTATTTAAATCAAGAGTGAATTACTTCTAGGCAAGCGTGCTCTATCGACGACCACATCATCGCTTACCATCAGGTGAGATGGTGGACCAACGTGACCGAAAAAAAAAGACGTGTGGCACTCGGGGACTGCCGCGGCATAGCATTTTTATCAACTTATGCAATTGTAATTATTTATTTATTTTATTTATATTTTTTTTTCTTTGATATTAATTGAAGTTAAACTTTCACACATTGAATTGAATTTTGATTGATTGTTCACTCATTTGTTTCCTTATCGGTCACCACGCTCAAAAAACAAATGAGTGGGGGGTGTTAGGTTATTTTCATTACGGAATTTCTGGATTCGGTCTCCACGCTCAAGGCCCGCGATAGAAGCTATGCAATAGCTTAAAAATAACTAAATAAAATTATGCATTGTTTTGAATTGAAAATTGTTATGAAGATATTCGCAAGAGAACTAGTTTGCCTACATAGCACGAAGAATTACCAAACTTAAGTGGCAATGGGTAGGGCACATTGCTCGCAGAACACATGGCCGTTGGGGCCAAAAGGGTCTGGAGTGGCGACCGCGTACCGGAAGATGCAGCGTTGGTAGGCCTCCTACAAGGTGGACCGATGACCTAGTAAAGGTTGCGGGAAACAGATGGATGCGAGATGCACAGGATTCATTGTGGCGACACTTGGGGGAGGTAATGTCCAACAGTGGATGTATATCAGCTGAAATGATGATGATGATAGATTGTAAAGGTCACATTACATTCAAATATCAGTACCCCTAGCCAAGTCACTAATCTGCAATAGTTAACGCTTGTAGAAAGCTTCAAATGTACGGGAATGACGTCGTCTTAACGCTCAGTCACGTGGTCAGAACAAAAGAATTGGCGGCAGGTCAACTCGAAGCGTTCGGCGCAAGCGAAACGTTTGTAACTTGGCTAGGGGGGCAGGTATTTCCGAATCCACCTTTACAAATACTAATTTAATTTCTTTTGTGGGTATATTGAATTGCAAAAACGGTCCTTCATCAGTTGGTCCCTTCCTGTAGCAAATTAGACCTGTATCACGAATAATCACGATTTATTCAAACGAATCGGTTTCTAGGGTTCTCTATGTATATAATCTATACATATAATAAAATCGTAGGAAAGTCAAAACTGTACATTGAATATTTAAAAAAAAAAATACTTGGGGCGTGATCTACAATCGATATCGAAGCCAAAAATATAGTTTTTAGAATTTTTGTATGTTTGTCTGTTTATCTGTTTGTCTGTTTGTCTGTATGTATGTCCGGGCTAAACTCAAAGAGTACTGATTGGAATTGTTTTGAAGATTTCATGGGGCCGAGCCTCCCTTTCGGAAACAAACCCTAGCCCCAGTAGGCTTCGACCCCGCTGAGTCCCTACGGTTGCTGACAACTCCCTGAGGCGCGCGGGAATAGTACGCGCCGTCGATAACTTGGGCTCGGTCCGGTTACCGGACGACCGGAAAGCGAGCTACTCATTGCTCGCCGTCCGCCAGTCCGCGCCTGCGCCGCACGATACTCCTGTATCGTAGGGCTCTCACAATCATGTAAACTCACATACACAAGACACCCAGACCCGGAACTGTCTGCGGGCGAAGCCGCGGGCAAAAGCTAGTAAAATACATTAGTTATTTAAATTAATTATTACGACAATATACTACAAGCACTATTTTCGATGTGTGTTAATGTCATAGTTTTGCGTGTTATGATATCCGTTCTTCAAAAAAAAAAATACATTTTGCTACAGCTTTATATAAAAATATAAAACTAGCTGTACCTTACGGTTTCACCCGCATCATTGGTTACTGCTCCGCTCCTATTAGTCGTAGCGTGATGTTATATAGCCTATAACCTTCCTCATTAAATGGGCTATCTAACAGTGAAAGAAATTTTCAAATCGGATCAGTAGTTCCTGAGATTAGCGCGTTCAAACAATCAAACAAACAAACTCTTCCGCTTTATAATATTATTACTAGCTGTGCCCCGCGGTTTCACCCGCGTTTTTCTCGTTCCCGTGGAAATACCGAGATAAAATATTGCCTATAATTGCCTCCCTCAATAAATGGACTATTGAATATTTAAACAGTTTTCATATCAGATCAGTATTTCCCAAAATGACCGCGTTCATAAATGTATTTATTATACTCTTCAAAGATCTTATACTTACAATCATCAACAAATATATTTCGAAAAAGATTATTACAGGATTTTATGTTGATAAAAACTCTATGGCCCATAACTCATTAATAGGTACCAACTCTTAACATCTTACACACGTGATAACTTTTAAACGAAATATCCGATTGAGATGAAACAAAAAGTATTTTACTTCTACATAAATACTCTTGATAACATAATGCTTAATTTCGATAAAGATTAATATTACGATACATATTTAACGTAGTTTTTTTTCTTCAGACGATTTAATAATTATTTTGAACACAAAATCGGTTATTGTGATTAAACCATGATAGCTAGATGTATGTTCTCGCGGACTTTTTTGTAGGTCTTAATGGGATCTACAAACCCGTAGTACATCATTTTGTTCTATTGTCAATAGTTTTTGCAGCGCACGCAAAAAATAGGTTTTCGATTTTACACCTTGTGTTACAAAATAGAAATTTTATTACGGATCCCTAATTTTGAAAAAATAAAACATAGCCTATAGCCTTCCTCGATAAATGGACTACCCAACACTGAAAGAATCATTCAAATCGGACCAGTAGTTCCAGAGATTAGCGCGTTCAAACAAACAAACAAACAAACAAACTCTTCAGCTTTATAATATTAGTATAGATATAGATAATAAAATATTTATATATATATAATATATATATTACTTTTATGTATATATCTATACATATAATAAAATCGTAGAAAAGTCAAAACTGTACATTGAATATTTTTTTAAAAGAATACTTGGGGCGTGATCTACAATCGATACCGAAGCCAAAAATATAGTTTTTAGAATTTTTGTCTGTTTGTCTGTTTGTCTGTTTGTCTGTTTGTCTGTATGTATGTCCGGGATAAACTCAAAAAGTACTGCATGGATTTACTTCAAATTTTGCATGAATATTACTAAGAGGTCGGGTCAACATATAGGCTACATATTATCACGCTATCACCTACGGGGGAGGAGCTGTGAATCTTTATTTTTCTTACGCATTCTGTGACAGCGTGTAATATAAGGACGCATATTTTAATGTTGTTTTTGAGTAAGACATGCTATTATCTAGCTTTACACTATAAAAACTACGCCATTAAAGTAACTGGGGCAGAGAAACATAATATAATGAATATTAGTAATATAAACACAATTTTAAAGCAGCGCCATCTATGAGATTTCATCAAAATCAAATCAAGTTATATGTTAACAGTTTTTTGGAAATTAATCATATAAATTTGATCATGTTGGCGAGGTTAGTAGTTAGTTATTCTTAAAATTCATAGATGGTAATGTGTATTTTCTTCATATTATAGTTCGTTTTGAAAAATTCAAGTTCCAACAAAACCCTCAAAATCATGAGCTGAGTTGAGGAAGACAATTTAAAAAAAAAAGGTTGTAACATGGTGGCATTTCTCAGACTCTGTGACGTCGACCAGTTTGCGAGATCCCTTATGTATGACGAGGTGCCTTTGTATTACACGTACGACAAGCAAAGGGGTGTATTCAACCGACATCGACGAGGAGGTGCTGTGAAAGGTTTTCCGGAAATTTTCAAGGACACCACATTGGGTAGGGTTTATACTGTGCACCCGAATAGTGGCGAATGCTATTTTCTGCGGTTCACACTGCATTACACTGTCCCAGGCACACAGGCAGACATTCGATGGCGTGGAGTATCCCACTCACCGCGCAGCCTTTTGCCTAATTGAGATGACACCCTTGCGGAGGCAAGCGTCAGTGACAGTCCCAGCCACATGCGTCATCTGCTTGCCGTCATCTTGGTGTTTTGTGGAGTCGCGAACCCGGTAGCTTTGTGGGAGAAGTATCGCCATCATCTGTCTGAAGATTTTCTACGAGCTTTGAGGCGTGCTACTAGAGACGAAGTCGAAGTAACTGATGAACGCGTGCTGAACACCTGTCTCAGTTCACTTCAAGATGTGGTCATTTCTATCGGCGGCAATCCACTGATCGTATATGGGTAACCAGCTCTCCAATCATGACCACATCAACACTGTGGAAATCGGGAGTATAACGCTGAGACATATTACGATCCGGGCGAAATAACCACCATACGAAATTACCATGTCGCTTTGTTCTCTTGAGAGCAAAAACAAATTTATAACACCGTCCTTGAAAGCGTTGGGCAAAACCAGGGTAAAATGTTTTTCTTGGATGCTCCTGGTGGAACAGGAAAAACATTTGTTACCACTGGCTTACTTGCTTGCTCCTGACCTCTGTCAGGAGCCAAGGCAAAATTGCTATTGCTGTAGCGTCGTCGGGAATCGCTGCCACACTGCTTCCAGAAGGCAAGATAGCACATGCCATGTTAAAAATTCCTATCGATTTGGAGAGCGCCAAAACGCCTGTTTGTGGTGTGTCACGTAACAGCGATAAGGGACACGTACTCAAAGATTGCTCTCTGATGATGTGTGTACGATGGCCAATAGGAAGGCAGTTGAGGTCGTGGACAGAACCCTGCAGGGCATCCGCAGGAACTAACATTTGATGGATGGTGTCACAGTTCTGTTCAGTGGTGATTTCCGGCAAACACTTCCCGAGGTGACGCAGGGATCGAGGGCTGACGAGGTGAATGCTTCGTCGAAACGATCTTCGTTGTGGTCACGAGTTCGTACACTGCGCTTGACCATTAATATGAGAGCTCGGCTCGGCGGCAATGCACGTGCTCAAGAATTCTCCGATGTCCTTCTAAGTCTTGGCGAAGGCACTCTATCAGAAGAGAGAGGTCGACAGGTGGTGCTTCCAGAGTCTCTCGGTAGAGTGGTATCCAGCTTAGAAAAACTCATTCACTGTGTGTCGAGGACATCAGTCGTATACCGCACCAGCAGAATTCTTGGGTGTGTGAGCGGGCCATTTTGACGCCCAAAAATTATCAGGCAATTAACGAATGCATTCTCTCGGAAATTGAGAAGAATGAAGTGGTCTACACCTCGATAAACATTGTTGTCGAGCTAGATGATGCCACACGTTATTTCGTAGAAATTTTGAACTCCCTGTCAGCAAGTGGACTTCCGGCACATACCATCAAGCTGAAGGTCGGTGTCCCGATTATGCTTCGAAGTTGTGACGGGACCCGCCTTAAAGTCATCTCGCTTCACACAGACACACCATTGAGGCGGAAATTCTTACGGGTTGTGGCGTCAGCGAGGCAGTATTTATACCACGCATTCCCCTCATACCCCATAACTTCCCGTTCCAGTTCAAGCGCGTACAGTTCCCCGTGTGTGTTTGCTTCGCGATGACCATCAATAAGTCGCAGGGGCAGACACTGAGGGCAGCGGGTGTCAACCTCAGGACGAGTTATACATATAATAAAATCGTAGGAAAGTCAAAACTGTACATTGAATATTTTTTTAAAAGAATACTTGGGGCGTGATCTACAATCGATACCGAAGCCAAAAATATAGTTTTTAGAATTTTTGTCTGTTTGTCTGTTTGTCTGTTTGTCTGTTTGTCTGTATGTATGTCCGGGATAAACTCAAAAAGTACTGCATGGATTTACTTCAAATTTTGCATGAATATTACTAAGAGGTCGGGTCAACACATAGGCTACATATTATCACGCTATCACCTACGGGGGAGGAGCTGTGAGTCTTTATTTTTCTTACGCATTCTGTGACAGCGTATAATATAAGGACGCATATTTAAATGTTGTTTATGAGTAAGTCGTGCTATTATCTAGCTTTACACTATAAAAACTACGCCTTTAAAGTAACTTGGGCAGAGAAACATAATTTAATGAATATTAGTAGTATAAACACAATTTTAAAACAGCGCCATCTATGAGATTTCATAAAAATCAAATCAAATTATATGTTATCAGTTTTTGGAAATTATTCATTTAAATTTGATCATGTTAGCGAGATTAGTAATTAGTTATTCTTAAAATTCATAGATGGTAATGTGCATTTTCTTCATATTATAGTTCGTTTTGACAAATTCAAATTCCAACAAAACTCCAAAAAACCTTGAGCAGAGTTGAGGAAGATAATTAAAAAAAAATGCGGTGTTAGGTATTTACATGGTGGCATTTCTCAGACTCTGTGAAGTCGCTCTGTTTGCGAAATCCCTTACGTATGACGAGGTGCCTTCATATTACACGTACGACAAGCAAAGGGGTGTATTCAACCGACATCCACGAGGAGGTACTGTGAAAGGTTTCCGGGAATTTTCAAGGACACTGCATTGGATAGGGTTTATACCGTGCACCCGAATAGTGGCGAATGCTATTTTTGCGGTTGTTACATCACACTGTCTCAGGCCCAACGTCTTTCGCCTTTCTGAGGACATTTGATCGCGTGGAGTATCCCACTTACCGCGCAGCCTTTTGCCTAATTGGGATGACACCCTCGCGGAGGCAAGCGTCAGTGACAGTCCCAGTCACATGCGTCATCTGCTTGCCGTCATCTTGGTGTTTTGTGGAGTCGCGAACCCGGTAGCTTTGTGGGAGATGTATCGACATCATCTGTCTGAAGATTTTCTACGAGCTTTGAGGCGTGCTACTAGAGACGAAGTCGAAGTAACTGAAGAACGCGTGCTGAACACCTGTCTCAGTTCACTTCAAGATGTGGTCATTTCTATCGGCGGCAATCCACTGATCGAATATGGGTTAACAGCTCTCCAATCATCACCACATCAAGACCGTGGAAATCGGGAGTATAACGCTGAGACAAATTACGATCCGGGCGAAACAACCACCATACGAAATTACCATGTCGCTTTGTTCTCTTGAGAGCAAAAACGAATTTATGACATCGTCCTTGAAAGCGTTGGGCAAAACCAGGGTAAAATGTTTTTCTGGGATGCTTCTGGTGGAACTGGAAAAACGTTTGTTACCACTGGCATACTCGCAGAGGTCAGGAGGCAAGACAAAATTGCTATTGCTGTAGCGTCGTCGGGAATCGCTGCCACACTGCTTCCGGAAGGCAAGATAGCACATGCCATGTTAAAAATTCCCATCGATTTAGAGAGCGCCAAAACGCCTGTTTGTGGTGTGTCACGTAACAGCGATAAGGGACACGTGCTCAAGGATTGCTCTCTGATGATGAGTGTACGATGGCCAATAGGAAGGCAGTTGAGGTCGTGGACAGAACCCTGCAAGACATCCGCAGGAACTAACATTTGATGGATGGTGTCACAGTTCTGTTCAGTGGCGATTTCCGGCAAACACTTCCCGAGGTGACGCGGGGATCGAGGGCTGACGAGGTGAAAGCTTCGTCGAAACGATCTTCGTTGTGGTCACGAGTTCGTACACTGCGCTTGACCATTAATATGAGAGCTCGGCTCGGCGGCAATGCACGTGCTCAAGAATTCTCTGATGTCCTTCTAAGTCTTGGCGAAGGCACTCTACCAGATGAGAGAGGTGGACAGGTGGTGCTTCCAGAGTCTCTCGGTAGAGTGATATCTAGCTTAGAAAAACTCATTCACTGTGTGTACGGGGACATCAGTCGTATACCGCACCAGCAGAATTCTTGGGTGTGTGGCCATTTTGACGCCCAAAAATGATCAGGCTGCAGTAGTTAACGAATGCATTCTCTCGGAAATTGTGAAGAATGAAGTTGTCTACACCTCGATAAACACTGTTGTCGAGCAAGATGATGCCACACGTTATTCCGTGGAATTTCTGATTTCCCTGTCAGCAAGTAGACTTCCGGCGCATACCATCAAGCTGAAGGTCGGTGTCCCGATTATGCTTCGAAGTTGTGACGGGACCCGCCTTAAAGTCATCTCGCTTCACACAGACACACCATTGAGGCGGAAATTCTTACGGGTTGTGGCGTCAGCGAGGCAGTATTTATAATAATAATAATAATAATAATAATAATATCGATTTATTTCTCTCAAAAGGTACAGACATTGGTTCATAACATATTATTTCAATCAAAATTTGTAACCTTTGTGAGAGCTGGAGTCTGTAGTGGGTTCGAGACCTGTATGACAGATCTCCAGGCTCTCACCCTCTTAAAACAATACTATAAGGTACTAATTTTTAAACATCAAAGCCTTCACGTACAGAGAGGAATATTTATATTTAAAAAATAAAACAGTAAAAAAAAATGCTAAAACTAAAATTGGTGTGTCTGTGAGTGTGCGGTGTATGGTGTGTGTTGTGTGTGTGTCTGAAAGTTTGTTTGTGAAGAGTGATTGTAGGTGTGTGTATAAAAATGTTGTCTACAAAATTTACTCTATAATTTATTTTAAAACAGCCAAAATATTTTCTGTCTCAGAATAATCTAAATCAAGAAGCCAATTCATTATTTTCTCTTTACATTTGGATTTGCACAAGGGGTATATGTTTAAAATTTTGTTAGTATTATTGTACACATGACTGCTAAGGAAGCGGAAGAAGCGTTGGGTCGAAGCACAATTTGTACGAATCGAGGGACAGACCGAATGCTTACGACGCTGGGAGATTAAAGAAGGGTCGTAGGGAGTGTGGCCATGGGTTGTCATTAAAAGATTGAGTATATATAATTTACGAACAGTCAGAACCTTACAAGTTTTGTAAAGGTCTGTGGTAGGAAAGCGATAGGGTAACTGCCAACCAACTTTCAGCAGTGCTCTTTGGGCACGTTCTACTCTCAACATGTGGGACCTTCCTGAACCACCCCATGCAACTATGCAATATTGGATAAGGGATTGGCAGAGTGCTAGATACACAAGTTTAATCACCTTCAAATCAGCAACGTAACGGAGGTTCTTAAAAACATAGATTAACCTGCGTAACCGTGTTGTAAGTGTTTCAGTGTGAGTACTAAAGGTTAAACAGTCGTCGATCTGCACTCCCAGATACTTAATGTAACTTACCCGATTTAAGTGGGGGCATAAGCAGCCCATATGGTGAGTACAGGAGTGAGCGATTAAAGCAAGAGAGGAGGAAGGAGGCTTTCCAGCGGCTGAAAATGAGAAGGTGAGGTAATTTGTTTTATCAACGTTCAGGGTGAGCCGGTTCCGCGACAACCAGCTGGTCACAACGCCAAGTCCAGACTGTGCGTATTGAAATACCAGATCCCATGTATCTCCGGAGAATATTAGAGCAGTATCATCGGCATATGTAAAGATGGAAGCATTAGGAAGCTTTAGCTGGCAAAGGTCATTTATATAAATGAGAAAGAGGGTGGGACCAATAATACTGCCCTGGGGAACTCCGTATGTAATTGGAAGTTCATTACTGGTCCAATCTCCCAACCTGAGACACTGTCGTCTGCCAGTGAGGTAACTAATGAAAAGGGATAGTTGAGTGCCTCTTATACCAATTTTTTCCAGCTTGGTAATGAGGGTGGGAACAGAAATAGTGTCGAAAGCTTTCGCTAAATCTAGGAAAACACCTATGACCTTCTGTTTTTCATCAAGTTTGGTGACAATAGTATTTGTTAGGTCTAATACAGCATTATTAGTAGAAATTCCGGAGCGAAAACCATATTGGGAAGATGAGAGTGTGTGATTTTGATTTAAGTATTTGACTAATCTGTTGTTCATTAGCCTCTCAAGTATTTTCGATAGTGTAGGTAAAATTGAGATAGGTCTGTAATTGTTCAAACGATCTCTGTCCCCTCCTTTATGAATTGGGTGCACTACTGCCAGCTTGAAAGCGTTTGGAAAAGTGCCTGAACCTAAAGCGAGGTTACATATGTAGGTTAAGTGGGGAATGAGTATATTTTTGTTATTTTTAAGAAAAGCGGCTGATATATCGTCGGAACCTATCGCACAATCGCTCCTTAGAGACATAATTAAACTATCCAATTCAACTTCATCTGTCTCCAGAAGGACAAAGGAATTATTGCACGACTGGAGAGCATCGGATTTTGAAAGTATGGTTGCAGCGGCAGGTATGTTTTCAGCTAAGGTGCGTCCAATATTAGCAAAATAAGCGTTCGCTTCATTTACGGATTTCTCTGGATCGGAGGATGACAGAAGAACGTCGGCGTGTGTCTTGACTTTTGCAGTGTGAGTTATTGATTTTATTGTCTCCCAGAGCTTTTTATTGTTATTTTGTGCTTTACTTATTTGAGCTCTATTATAGTTAGAGTTTGCGGTTTTAAGTATCATCGAGCAGTAATTTCTGTACCTTTTAAAAGTGATTTGCAGAATTTCGTTATCGGGATTTTTTTTACATTTCAAGTGCAAATTGTCGCGGTTCCGCAAGCATCTAAGAAGCCCTGGGGTCATCCAGGGTTTCCTCAATCTTTTACGGTTGGAAACCACTTTAAATGTAGAATTTTGAAGTACAATTTGTTTGAGAGTAGAAATAAAGAATTCGGTGGCTGCATTTACATCTGGGGAGGAATACAAGGGGCTGAAATCTGCCTCGAGAAGGTCCAATTTAATTTTTTCGTAGTCCAATACGCGAGTAGTTCTGGTTTTTTGTCGAGAATAACTAGATGTGGTATAATTCTCCAAAAACAACAGAACTGTGTCATGATCCGTGATTGAGGTATTAGCGACGAAACAAAAAGCTGGATGCCGCGTTTTTAGGATTAGGTGGTCTAGGCAAGAGTTGAGATGCCGTGTAGGAAGGGTGTGTGCCGGAAGCATGCCGTGATAAGCTAAAATAGTCAAATACTCGATTGCCCGAGAATCGTCGCTGGTTTCAAGTATATTAATATTTATGTCGCCGGTTAAAATAATATTTTTATAGTTGGAGACAGATTTCAGGAGCTCGTTTAGTGAATCCAGGAACGCGGTGAGATTCCGAACGGCAGGCGGGCGGTAGATTGCAATTATAACGGTGTCATTATTTAATTTTAACAATAAGCAGTTAGCATCCTGGATCAAGGGCTCAGAGACAGAAGCCTGAAGATGGGAACGAAAGAATACCACTACGCCCTCATTTTGCGACCTATGCAGGTTAGTGACCGCGGAGGTATACCCATGCATTGAGGGAAGAAGGGGGGAATTGTATAGCCAACATTCGGTGAGTATAATTAAATCCCAGCATGTCCTACTTCTTTCGAGGAGTGTTGTCAGGCTGTCAAAATTCTTATTTATACTTCGTATATTTTGACAGAGTAGGGAAATAGATTTTTTATGTAAGCTAGCAATCCGTCCACAATCCTCAATCATACAGGTGGAAGATTGAGCTACTGAAATATTATCCAAGTCTATTTGAATATCTTCTAAATTATCGAATGATACAATAAAGGTTAAGTAACGGTAGGCAGAAAGGGCTAAAATATAAAAAGACGACATAAGCGTCAGTAAGTCGAGACTTGATTAAGGCGTTTCTTTGTGCATCATGCAGTGGTGGGACAAAATATATCATATTAAAAAATGTGTGAAAGTAGTAGACACTTAGTGAGTGTGATCGATGTTTATGAGTAGGAGTAACGATATGAAAGCGTATTTTCAGCATCGTCATTCTGTAATATAGGTTGATGAAATAAATGTAAACATAAATTGGCTTGCTAGCGTGAGTGAGACTGTTTATGTGTGTAAGATGTGTTTGTTGTGTTTTTAGTGTAAGTGTAACGTACATTGACAAATAATTGAAATAGTTAACAATATAGAAGTTAAACTGGTTTATAAGATACCATGGAATACATGCATAAATGCGAACAGCTTTAAGCGAAATTGAAAATAGTCATGGTTTAACTCGTAATGGGGCTGGTACTGGCATTTGAATTGCTAGCATGGTAAGGCATTTCTCAGATTTTATTTCCACGGGTTTTTCTGCTGGGTTTTTCTTCAGAAGAATTCTTCCGTTGGAATACCAGCTGGTATAGCTCTTTGCCTTAGCAAATTGACGAACTTCGTACAACAGTTTTTTGGTAGCGGGGGGTAAATGTTCATCGATGTAAACTGGTTTCTTTTCACCGGCAATTCCGAGTAATTGTGTGTTTAGTTTGTTATCGACGGAGCGTTCTTTATTAAACTTCTTCACTTTAGCAAGGAATTCATTCCTCACATTGACAGAGCTAAATTCAGCAACAATTGGTCTGCATAACCCTGCTTTTCCAGGTATACGATAAACGTCCCGGAAAGCAGATTGCTGGACCTCCATGTTAACAGTATTCCCTACGCTCGAAACTGCAGAAATGAGATCTGCAGGCGTTTCTTTATCTTTAGTTGGGATATTGCGCAGCTCGATAGTAGCTTGTCGCGACAGGAAGTTTAGATCTTGTACCTGCTTGTATAGGCGGTTAATATGGTCTTCGCTGTCAAGTCCCTTATTTTTCAGTAACGAAACTTTAGAATTTAGACTTTCAAATTTATCGTTAATAAAAGACATACTGTTGTCGAATTCGGCGTTGGACTTTTCAAGTGAGAGACATTTTTGTTTGAGTTCGGCAACCTCCAAGACCAGCTTGGATAAAATGGCGGCTTGTTCGTCTTTCCATGACGTTAGCAGCTTTTCCTGTTCGGATTTCCAAGTTGTCAGCATGTCCATTAATTCCAACTTGAAAGCGGAGAATGCACCTGATCCTTCGGTATGCTCTACGTTAATTGGGGAGTCGGCAAGGCGCTGTCGTTTGTTGCGTACGGTGATGTTAACCGCGGCTTCATTTCCGGTTGTAGCAGCCGGGGTGTCGGGCTCGGGAAGAGATTGTTCCTGACTCAAGAGACCAGTTTTTGGCGGAGTTCTTTGCATGTTTGTTGCAGAGTTTTTAGGTAAAAGTTGGAGGAACGAAAAATATAGTGTATAAAAATAAATTATAGAAGGCAAAAAGAGATTGCAATTTGCTGGGTTCGAACTTGCGACCACTTAGTTCACGTCGCAGATTTCACCGACGAGTTACCTCACCGCGCTAACTTAGCTATTATACTGCGTATGAAATACGTGTATCATTTGCTGAGCGATGCTTAAGTGGTCAGGATAGGTGTACGTGACTCCTTTGTGTATCTAATGAGTTCAAAGTCCAAATTCGAACACGTTTAAAAAATTTTTAGTTCGTTGTGATATTAAAACTGTTCACACACTGAGTTAGAGACATAATTACACTGTTGATTTTCACTCAATTTGTCACTCATTTACTGGAAGATATAATTATATAGTTTTGTCACTGATTTGTGTACTTTTTACTTAGTTTTTGAATTTATGACACGGAGGTAAATACACGTACGTGAGCGCGCGGCGGCGTCGCAGAGGGGAGGGAATAATAAATAAATTATACCACGCATTCCCCTCATACCCCATAACTTCCCGTTCCAGTTCAAGCGCGTACAGTTCCCCGTGTGTGTTTGCTTCGCGATGACCATCAATAAGTCGCAGGGGCAGACACTGAGGGCAGCGGGTGTCAACCTCAGGACGAGTTGCTTCTCACACGGGCAACTGTACGTCGCTTGCTCCCGCGCCACCAGTCCTGACTCTCTTTACATTTTGGCTCCTGGCAGTATAACTACCAACGTAGTTTATAGGGAAGTCTTGTAAGGTATGATACCTTTGTACGTATTTTTACTCTTTTGTGTTTCCTTCAGTCACATCTTATAACTAAACTCAGTAGGATTCTCATACTTGCTTCGTTTGCAAAGAAAACTTATATTATAATGCTATTTTAAAAGTTGTTTATTTATAATGCTATAGCGACACTGGCACCTTAGGTTTTTTTAGTGCTGTAGAGGCTTCACGCAGACGACGTCGCGGGCAGCAGCTAGTATATAATATATATATATATTACTTTATTTGACTTACCAGATTATTTCCACATTCATGTCCCCTTTGTTTATTTTTAATTTATATTTCCCTTCCATTGTGTTCGTGGTAAATAAAATACATTACTCTCTATATTGAGACAGGACACAGCTGCCAGACATTGCAGATTTTATTCCGCGGCCGTGTTTTTCAAAGCATATTTTGGTACAGCGATATTGTTTTTTTTTCCGACAAGCTGGGTTACCATGACGTTCTAAGTACGATTGTTTTATTCTTTTTCAGTGTGGGTAAGAGATGGCGCTAGACAACCTGTATAGCTCTGTCTCTTACACACACTGAAACAAGATTACTTTAAACGTCATGGTCAAGGAATAGGATCTTTCTACAAGTGATGGTAAAAGGTTACTGGAAAAGTTTTTTACTTAATGTTAAGCAAAATTGTGTTGGTATTTATAAATATTTTATTTTGATGATGAAATAAATTACACAAAGTAAAGCGCCTGGCTGGGTTTGGACCCGCGACCTAAAACTCGTAAGTCGGGGCCGTTACCACTTAGTTACCACTTAGTCACCACTGCTCTAGCTGGTTAGGCAGTTGCTCCGTGTGAAATACCCAAGTGCATCTGGCTAGACATCAAGCCAGCCATAACGCCGGAATAAAGCTCAGAAGATTGATCGATAGCTATATCAAAAATATTATTTTCTTTATTTCTGTACCATCCCTATGTATGTTCCCTACATAGATGTGGTTTTAGTCAGTGAAAGTCTGACACGCCCTCCCGCTCCGCCCTAGAGTGCGAGCAGTCAAAATTTTGCTTGCTGTGATCTTTCCGTCCGATTATAATTTGGGCGTCTTGAAGGCTAGAATGAATAGGTCTCAATAGGTGAATGAGGTGGTCTTAATAAACTAGTGCGCCTCACCATCAACGATTGCATCACTGCTTACCATCAGGTGGGAACGCAGTCAATCACTAGTTTATATCAATTAAAAAAAAAGTCTATAGATGATTTTGCACTTAAAAAAACGCTGTTTTTCATATTTCTTTACATCTGATAAATGATAAATGATATTTATTTTGTAAATAGGTTTAAAAAACACTTTTACACGTCAATTTTTTTTTCGTCCGTTTATGCTAGATGAGGCCTCTAACTTTAAACAAATGGCCTATAACGGATTAAATTCTACTAAAGTTTAACCGTAGTTTAAATAGATTTAACTAAAGCTCGTTCAAGCCGCCCTAAGACATTGAGTGCTTCAACCTTACACACACATAAAAAGTGTATGTGAAACTGCATACACATCTAACTCTTGTTAAGGCCCAAGCGCCCGAAAAGTGCCATAAAACAGTGACTTTCTGAAGCCTACTCCTCGGTAACGGCCAGTTTTATAGGTTTGAAAAAAAATGGTAACTATAGATTCATGAACAACATTATCAACATTTGATTTTTTTGTGTAAAAAATATTTAGCAATTTCGCAACTTTTCGCAACTTTTTTCCTACTCCTTCGAAACGGCTTGGATCTTTAGAAATATTTTTACACATAAAAATTGATGGTTAAATATTCTTCAAAGTGAGCATAGCATATGTTAATCAATCAATATTTCACAAAGAAAATGGATTTATAGGTCAGCCGCGCGCTTTCTTGGCGCTGCTGGCCGCAAATAAATGCACAGATATGCGTACTGCCGCTTGGGCGGGTGCGAGAGTTGCTTCCATTTAATATCGGCCAGATGGTTCAAGGGACTATAAGCCTTAAGTGGTAAGATAGAACAATATACTTATAACCACGAGTACCGCAGCATCCCGCGATCTATTTACCAGTAATTCGATTGGTGTGCGCCTCGCCTCAGTACTCGAGGGGCCTCCTGCCTAACTGGGGCCCCGTGCCCTATAATCACATTATTACTGAACACTCCCTCGAGACAAACCTTACCTTACCTCGCTGGAAACATATAAAATAGTCATCTGTCTTTATTAGCTTCAGTTTTGCGAAAAGTTGGGGTCCGACCAGTCCCGACTGGACGGTTGGTTAATGTGTTATAAATTACCACATGTTTGTATGTTTTATTTTATTTAACTATGGTCATTTGGTCAACCCTGAAGATGAGATAACAATATTTTCCGTATTTTTCAATCAATCAATCCTCTTCATTCTTTATTGTGTTCCGACTGGCCTGTTGGTCTAGTGGTTAGTAGCCCTGACTGCTATGCCGGAGGTCGTGGGTTCGATTCCCACCCAGGACAAATGTTTGTGTGATGAGCACGATCATTTGTTCTGTGCCTGGTTTTCTCCTCAAATGTAAAGAAAGAAAGAAAGAAAACATGTTTATTCTGCCCATATAGACACAAATATTTACAAAATAAAAATTAGTAAAAGAAAAATAAAATAAAAATTAGTTGCCTTAACGTCAAGTTTAGACCAGGCTTAACTGATTTGAACCATAGACAACTTGGTTGTCTAGGTATGTAATAATGTAAAATTTCATTTTAATTTACATGGTTTGCTGTAAGAAAACCCAGTTGTGGGTTAAGCTCATCTGGTCTATGTTCATCAACCCTCCCATTTTTTGTTGTTTGTTAAAATTGTGTGTACAATAATATAATAATATTCCACAACTATCACACAACGCCGTCTAGTCCCAAGCTAAGCAGAGCTTTTGTTATGAGTACTAGACAACTAATAAACATAACTATATATTTCTAAATACATACATATTATAGAAAAATCACACCCAGACACAGAACAAATGATAATGCTCATCACACAAACGTTTGTCCTGGGTGGGAATCGAACCCCCGACCTCTATATTTTTGTCTCTGGCGGTGTGGACATTGTATAGCGTACAGTCAAGAGCGGTACAGATCTGTACCCCGAGCCAAGTTGCTAATCGGCAATAGTTAACGCTAGTAGAATGCTTTAAATGTACGGGAATGACGTCATCTCAACGCTCAGTCATGTGGTCAGAACAAAAGATTCGGCGACGCGGCCAACTCGAAGCGTTCCACGCAAGTGAAACGGTTGTAACTTGGCTAGGGGAGCTGGTCAGACCAACGTATTGGGCTGCGTCCACACGGTCTTTTCCCATCCACTTTACTGGTCACAATGAGCCTTTCGAGGTTGCCACCATCTTTCCTTGCAATGTGACCGAAGTATTGTAGAATCTTGTGTAGACTCTCCAACGACAACCGCGAGCAGATTTTGAGCTCTCTTTATATGGATACGTTTAGTCCGAATTACCATCCAAGGTACAGTTACTATCACGGATATTGAACACTTGTGCAAAAGTCAAATATTCAGTCTCTTTAGTGGTGCGAAGTGCGACGCGGGGGCGGGGAGTGTCAGTGATTGGCTGGCCACGCCATCGCGTCATAGACGTCACTCCTCATTCATTCACTGCGTTGCTGCATGTATCTAACAACGAAGACGATTGCCAATGTAGGAATGCGCAAAGCGATCCCCACTCTGACGCCGAGCGTTCAACATCCGTGATGGCAACTGTATACTAATACGTACCGTGCATTTCAAATGAGAATAGCATCAATTGCCATGTTGTGACGTCACGATTAACTGTCAAATCGAGGAAAGAATGAAATTTTAATTAATTTAGGAAAAATTTAAATTGTTTACGAACTGTGAACGAAAAAAGTTTAATCAGAATCCAGTTCTTCAACTTGACTCATCTCTGAGTTCTTCAAGTTTGCAAAAATTTCTTCGATTTGACAGTACGACGTTCACAACATGTCAATCCATCCTATTCTCATTTGGACGCATAGTCCGTAATAATAATATTAGATCCCAAAATCAGCAGAAAAAGATAAAGACAAAAGATGAATCGTAATAAAGAAAGAATCCTTCCAACTATTTTTCTTTTATCCCCAAATGACTCAAGTATTGCTAAGTTAACAAAGTAAGTAGGGACTTGTTGTACTTGTTCATAAGTTACATTGCCTTTGTGGTGTGTGTATAAATATTTAGTGAAGGAATAAGCAGATGAAATTGCTATGTTATTATATGCTAGCAATCCGCCCTCCTTTCACGTGTGCGTGTGGGTGACGGTGTGATGGTGCGTGTGTGCTTGTGCATGTTTTAACTTGTTTACATTCTTTATTGTTTTCTTTTTTGTACGGGTGTTAGAAATTTTTGAAATTCTCCGCTTTTCTCTACCATGATACGCATGTATTATATAAACATTTCACGTATATTCTCTGTCTATTTGTAAAAATTGCATGAAAATGCGTTCGATAGTTTTGAGTTTATCGTGTTCAGACAGACAGTGGTAATCCAGTGGTAACGGTCCCAACTTACCGAATGTAATGCCTTGATGGTAGGTAGAGCACTCGGCGCTGTGTTTACACGTACCGAGTACTCGGCCGAGAGTACTGTCTCGCCCGTTTACTCGGTACGTGTGATCATGGCATAAGTCGCAAAATCAAAGCCAGGTAGGCGCAATAGCATAGTCGGCCTTATAATGTACCTACTGTAAAACGAAAAATGAAATTCAGGCCTCCTCTCTAGGAGAGGGAAAGGGCCGTAATCCACCTCGCGGGCCCAGTGTGGGTTGGTGGATGTAACATGTGTTCAAATTTTTGGTTCTAGGACATTCCGGTTTCTTCACGATGTTTTCTTCCACTGTTTTGAGAGCAGTGGTGATGAAATAAATTACACAAAGTACCCCAGTCTGGCGCATGGCTGGGTTTGAACCCACGACCTACAACTCGTAAGTCGGTGCCGTTACCACGAGGCCACCACTGAGAATAGGTCGTAGGTTATTTTTTACCCCGCTACCCCTACTCCCATATTTTTATTTAATATTTTTTAATACCGAATCAGCTAGCTGCTCGTATACCTATAAAAAAGGCACTGAATAAATACGGCAGTAATGCCTTGATCACACGTACCGAGTAAACGGGCGAGACTCGTGGACGAGACAATGCTCTCGGCCGAATACTCGGTACGTATAAACAAAGCGCCGAGCGCTTATCTCCACAACTTGCTGACATCACGGTCTCGGCCGAGCAACATTTTACTGTCTCGCCCTTTTACTCGGTACGTGTGATCAAGGCATATACTGAGTTCAATCAGAGGTTATTCTAGAGATAAATCAATGATATCTACAGTGCCTTATCACGGACAACAAAAAGATTAAGAAAACCAAGATGAAAGAAAGCACTTCACTTCAGAACAACCACTTAAGTATTTGACTTCCCTTCCGAAAAATAACTGAAATACGCCTTAGACTACTCTAACCTCAACCAAGTTAAGTGCTAAAAGGACTCTTCAAGAGAGTGTGATATCTGTGTTGATCTTCTTAACAGAATTGTGATGTATGAGGACTAAAGTACCTGCATAATACTATTTATAAGTTATGTTACACATTCTGAGGGTAAACCAACATAGTGTTAAGTCTTTTGTTCAACCGCTCAGTCGCAATATACGTGTACTCGGACTCAGCTGTTTTATTCCCTGGCTCCGTATATCCCGGCATTCCCAAGTGTTCCAAGAATAAGTTTTTTTTTTCAAACTAGCTTCTGCCAGTGGCTTCACCCGCGTGTGTAAAATATAGCCTATGTCACTCAGGAATGAAGCAGCTTTCTATCGGTGAAAAAATTTTAGCAATCGGACCAGTAGCTTGATTAACGTAAAATCAAACAAGCCAAATATCGTTGAAGTTTTATAGTCGTTCGATCGAAGTCCTATCCAAAAGCTGTATTCATGATCAATTGACTTCTTTCCAGTTACATTAATAAGTATTCTACCAGGATAATATAATACCCATTTTTTTTTTTAAATCGACGAATTTCAAACGACGTTAAAATCGGTGTCGTTCAAACTCGATTGCCACGCTTCACTAGCAAGAACAACCGGCGACAACTGCTTGTCTTATAATTTCTCTTTCTGTACAATACCTGTGGATATTATGTTTGTCCATTTTTACAGACCATAAAGCATAAGCATAATCAGCCTTTTAATGTTCCCACTGCTGGGACTTAGGCCTTCTCTCTAAGAGAGGAAATGGGCCGTAATCCACCACGCGGGCCCAGTGCGGGTTGGTGAATGTCGCATGTCTTCGAATTGTTGGTTCTACGACATGCCGGTTTCCACACGATATTTCCCTTCACCGTTTTGAAAGCAGTGGTGATGGAATAAATTACACAATGTATTGCACCTGGCTGGGTTTGAACCCGCGACCTACAACTCATAAGTCGGTGCCGTTACCACTCAGCCACTGCCTTTTATTTAAGACGTAAAAGTTAGACCCTAACAGTAAGGTACTTGGCAGTAATGCCACTGTATAAAACTCGATGTCTCTTTTATACATACACACGCAGTCTATGGCAACAGGTAGGTAAAGTACTCGAGCTAAAAGGTTGTGTTCCTCCCGAGCGGTTAGTGTTTCCTCGAAACTCTCACCGCACTTACCCAGTTCTAAGGCTGTGTCTTGTCTGTTATGTAATCGTAATCTACACAACATTATCTACTCTAATATTAAGAAGTAGAGTTTGTTTTTTCGTTTATAGGAGGTAATGTCTAAAAGTACTAGTCCGATTGCTAAAATTGTTTCACCAATAGAAAGCTGCTTTATTCCAGCCCCCTAGTCAAGTTACCACCAGTTTGTGTCGAATTCCGTTCTCTAATCGGTAACGCCTCGGTGACAGCAATTGTAGAAAACGATAAGTTGGTAGCCATGTTGACGCGCCTGAGTCGGCCGCTCGATCTACAATGTAGCGTTTTTTTTTAACAAAGGATGTAGCGTTAAACATTGTAGAAACGATTTTGAACGAAGTGAACTTGGCTACGAATTATCTATTCATTTGTTCTGACCACGCGACTTTACGTTGAGATGACGTCATTCCCATACGTTTCGTCACTTAGCGTTACCCATTGCAGAATAACAACTTGGCTAAGCGTGCTGAGGCCGTTAGTTCTAGAACCAAAAATTCGAAGATATGTCACATCCACCAACCCGCACTAGGCCCACGTGGTGGATTACAGACCATTCCTTCTTCTAGAGAGGAAGCCTGAATCCCAACAGTGGGAACATTATAAGTCCGACTATGCTGTGCTATGTTATGACATAGGCTCGTGGGCGAAGCTACGGGCAAAAGCTAGAATGAATTCCAATAGTTTTTACACCATGTTATATTTGTTCCCAAAAATATTTAAAAAGGTGCCAGTTATATTATGACAGGCCTGTTGGTCTAGTGGTTAGTGACCCTGACTGCTATGCCGGAGGTCGTGGGTTCGATTCCCACCTAGGACAAATATTTGTGTAATGAGCACGATCATTTGTTCTGTGTCTGGGTGTAATTTATGTATAATAAGTATGTATTTAGAAATATATAAGTATGTTTATCAGTTGTCTAGTACCCATAACACAAGCCCTGCTTAGCTTGGGACTAGATGGTGTTGTGTGATAGTTGTGGAAAATTATGTAAAAAAAAAAAAAAGTTAGACTCCACCGACACTAAGCACAACACAGGTCACGGCAGATCATTGCGGGCATTAGGCCCCGGTGCACAGCCGATGCGGGGGCAAAACAACTCCTCAGTCGCGAATGGTCCGGTGACCAAGTATTTATGCGGTAACATAATAAGCTTATAATTTTTCATAATACAGTTTTGAAATGTTGTATGTTATATAGATTCTTTCTTTCTTTGTAGTTTTTGTATAAGCTGTATTAATTTTTGGTGTACAATAAAGTCCATTCTATTCTATTCTTTGCACACCATCAGCCCCCTAGCCAAGTTACAACCGTTTCTATTCTATTCTCTTATGACGAACGCTTCGAGTTGGCCATGCCTCCGATTCTTTTGTTCTGACATCATCTCGATGTTCACTCACGTGGCCAGAACAAAAGAATTGGAGTCGTGGCCAACTCGAGCCGCTCGACACAACACAATAGAATTGAAGAACTATTGGATCAGAATTGGTTCTCTATTTATTTCGTCGACAAGATGGTTTTCCAGACACCTAACTAGATCGCGGAAAATCTCGTTTGCGACTTTTAAGAAAATGACGTAATTGACCAACTCCATCTGTGGGTTTTTAACAATATTAAGACTGCCCAACGCGCGACCGGTATACATTTTTGGCCAATAAAGGTCACTAAACAAAAACTAAAAAGTTCGGCTTAACAAGAATAGAAACGGTGGTAACTTGGCTAGGGGCGCAGGTTAGAATAGATAGTGGTCAAACGCGAGCCTATCCAATACTAATAAAAAGAACCCACATATTTTTCTCAATTTTGCAATTTTTTAAGTTCAGTAATATTTTAACGGATTAAAAAGTCTCACAGAACACCCACATGGCAGAAGTAGGCTTTGCACTTAGACAATAAACCTTGAGAGGAGAGGGTGTGTGCCCAGGCCCTAAGTAACATTCACATACATAATTTATTTATCTGGAGTGTGAGCAGCTACTAAGAACCGCTTAGCAAGATACTATATTGTATATATATATTATACTGAGTGAGTTTAGATGAGGCGAGTTTTAAATTGTAAGTAGTGTAGTTTTGCGAATGATAATAACAAACTTCTTTTAACACGCTTTTATTAGCTTCACCTGTATGTTTGTAACCAACGCCTTTGAGCTCGATTTTGACCAACTTGGGGCAATCAGATTTTCTTTAAGCTTTGCACACCCATCAAAGACTGATGAAAATACAATAATCCTTTATCTTATTACCTTTACTTTAAGGTCAAATATATAAAATGTTGGGAAACGCTTGAGACACCCAAGGGTGCTCGATTTACGAAAAATATGGCACAAAGCACCCCACGCATTTTTCACAATAATATTAATATTTTTCGTTCATTATTATTATTTTCTATTTATATTGAAAATTATTTTACACATTTTAGTTTGATATGCTATGAAAGCGTGTTTTAAAGTTATTTTAAAATATTTTTTTTTAATTATAATACTCGTATAAAGTTATAAACTAGTGCCTGACTGCGGTCCCACCTGTGGTAAGCAGTGACGCAATTGTTGATTTTGAGGCGCATTAAGGTACGTGCTATAAACTTGGAATAGAGGTTATTGACCCTCCTACATTTGTTGACATTCTTAATTTAAAAAACGAAAATAAAGACATAAAGCTGTCTTCAATCGACATGTATCGTGATCCTTTTCATGATCTAGTAATGAAAAGCAATTCATTGTTTTTTCGGGTACCTAAGTAGGCAGAGATATTAGGAAAAGGTCAATGTACTTCATTTCACGGTTATCTGGTGCCTTCTAAGTTTATTATGAGCTTATTCACTCTAGCTTTGAAGACATCTACATTACTATATTAATCTAGATCAAGTTTTTATATAAAATCTTTGATCTAGATAGAGCTTGTAGCGACATCTATGACGCCACATAGGAACTAAAATTCAAAATCCTGTATCGCGGTGTTAGAGCTCTCCACGCGAATAGAACACATACAAATGCTCAAAACTATTTCGTTTTTTCTTAATATTCCACAACTATCACACAACGCCGTCTAGTCTCAAGCTAAGCATAGCTTGTGCTATGCGTACTAGACAACTGATAAACATACTTATATATTTCTAAATACATACATATTATAGACAAATTACACCCAGACACAGAACAAATGATCGTGCTCATCACACAAACATTTGTCCTGGGTGGGAATCGAAACCACGACCTCCGGCAACCACTAAACCAACAGGCCAGTCAACTTATATAATTATCGAGCAGTTGCCCGGATCAGAAATACTACCTGTCTGGTATATCTCTAAAAGCTTATTTGGTATGTGTTTAATTTTTTTTATTATGGATGATTTCTAAGGTGTTTTTTTTTTAATAATTAACTCTTACAAGTTTACTATCAAAGCCTCCATAAAAATAAAAGATATCAGTCACATAAACTTCCATTGACGATACAAACGTAGCATCACGTCACCGCTACGTCTTTGCTAAGCTGTTGCTACGGCGTAGAGGGGCTACGAGAATTCGATTTCGATGGCTCAAATTTTTATTCTTTAGATTTTTAGTTCTCTAATCGATTATTTAAATGTCAGTCGATAAAGTAGAACTGAAACTAAAGCGTGACTGATAATAATATGATTATATTTATACAATAGTCAATAATAATAACAGTGAATAATAAATAATAGAAAAACACTGTGTCAAGACGAAAGTCTATGACCAGTTCGAGATGCCAGTGATGACATATGGCTCCGAAACGTGGTCGCTTACAATAGGCCTCGTCAGAAGGCTAAAAGTCACCCAAAGGGCAATGGAAAGCACCATGTCTTGGAATACCACATAGCATACTTTTTATCTCAGAAATATGGTTCCTTGGGATAATTTTCTAAGGCCGCATACAGAAATCGCGAGGCGTGCGTCGTGAATGGTTCGTCTCGCATGCCCCGGGCTGTGTGGACGTGTGCACTCACATTGGTTTGTGTGCTCAGCTTGAGCATGTGTCGTTTGGGACGCATGCATAAATGTACCATCGTATGCCTCAGGTTGCGACATGCGTGGCGAACCGATCGCGACGTACGCCTCGCGATGTCTGTACGTGGCTTGAGATACTTCTTAACGCTCAAACGACTGAACGAATTTCGATGAAACTCTACAATAAGTTCACGTCTCTACAACAAAATAAACACTATGTACTCACCTACCTATAATCCGAGATTGTTCAACTCTTGTGTGTAAATTGAATGTTATTGGATCAAATAAATTATTATTATTATTCTCTTTATTAAATTTTTTAACATATAAAATTACATTTTTAAATATTTTTTAACGAAATTATACAAAAGAAAAAAAATACATTTAAAAATATAAAAATATAGTTATCCACCGGTGTCGGGAGCAGGGTCCAAGCTACCGGTGGTTAGGGCTGCAGAGACAGGAACCTCCTCACAATGCGAGCCGTATCGAGGAGTACTGCCTTCTGTATCAGGCCCTTGATCCACCCGTGCAACGATAGCTTCGACAGATGGTCGTCGAAGCTTTTGGCTATAAGGCCATTAGCGGTCACAACAATCGGCACAATGACAGCCGAGTCCACATTCCACATGTCGACAACCTCGTGTGCTAAGTCAAGATATTTTATTTGTTTTATTATTATTATTTACAGTAGACCATGTCTTGGAATATATTTCCTTAGGACAATTTTCTAATAACACGCGGGCGAAGCCGCTGGTAGCATCTAGTACTTTATAAATCCGATTCAAAAACCTCTCGGGACTCATCGTAACAGTAATCGATTCGCTCCGTTGCGTCCCTTTCCCCTACCGGATGTTTATTTCATGTGATATGATCGATTCTTGTCGTTTCCACTCGATTTCATATCGATTCATAGTCAGAAAGCTTTGTGTTTGCGCGAACAGATGAATGTAACGTTGATGATAAACGTGAAGCGATGTTAGATACCTGTGATTTTGTACATAATCTTTTGTAAATATTGTGTTTATGCGTAAGTTGGAATCATTTTTTAAGAGGCTCATTGTAAGCGACAACGTTTCGGAGCTATAAGTCATCACTGGTAACACGATTTTCGTCTTGAGACACTGTGGTATGTATATTGGTCGAGAGGACACCGCGTAGCTTCCCGAACGCTGCCCAGCCGAGTCGAATTCGACGATTAACCTCTTGCTCGAAGAATTGCCAAACTTAGGTGATAATGGGCAAAGCACAATGCACGCAGAATAAATGGCCGTTGGGGCCGAAAGGTTCTGGAGAGGCGACCGCGTACCTGAAGACGCAGCGTTGAAAGGCGTCCAACAAGGTGGACTGATGACCTGGTCAGGGTGGCGGAAATCCGATGGATGCTTGACACACAGGACCGGTCGTTGTGGCGACACTTGGGGGAGGCCTATGTCCAACAGTGGACGTTTTTCGGCTGAAATGACTCACCTCCTTCTACGAAACAGCAATGCAAGCGAAGACGTGAAGGAGCGTGTACCTCGCCGTCCGATAAGGACCAGGCCCAGGTCGATGGCTACGGTTGTCGTTGTGTATCACGAGAACCTGAAGATGAAGAGCTGTCATGGTGAAGGGCTCTAGGGCCGATACTTATCGGATTGTTCGAAAGAGATTGTATGGCCTTGGAATGTCAACGGTAACTGATCGAAACACAGGTCAGTTATTAGTAAAAGTCATTCATTCCCTCTCGCTTCACCCAGAGCGAGAACAGTTATTTGATCTTTACCTAAAATAGAGTTTTGATCTCTTTTTTAGTCGCACTTTCCAAAAGGGTTTTACAAGGTAACTTTTTAAAGCCCAAGCGCCCGAAAAGTACCATAAAACAATAACTTTCTGAAGCCTACTCCTCGATAACGACCAGGTTAAGTAATAGTCTTTTTTTACATTGTCTTCTTGTACCTCTACATACTTCTCCCAGCGATGCCTCCATCTCTCTAATCTGTTCAAATAGTTGTCGGCGTTTTTCTCTGAAAAATAATTATTTTCGAAGTTTGCCTCCACATTTGACGAAAATCTCCATCCTCCGAGTGCAACTATTAGATGAGGGAGCAAAAAGTAGTTGCTTGGGGCTAGATCTGGTGAATAAGGCCGACGATCAAGCAGTTCAAGCCGTAATTCGTAAATTTTCGCCGTGGCAACTGCTAAGGTGTGAGAGGGCGCGTTGTCTTTGTGAAAAAGTATTTCCTTTTTCTGCGTCTCACATCGACTCTCTCAAATGACTGTCAAAGAACAATTAAACGACGAAAATTACTGAAAATTTGATGAGTAATGAGTAACAGTCAAAAGATGCACAACTACACAGTTAAATTTTAATCGTTTAAATCCCGTGGAGGGTCGATCCGGTACATGAAACACTATCGATTTGTAAAGATAAAATAAAATACCGTTTTTTCAAAACTCGTATTAATTTACGCATGTACGAAATCAATTTCTCTAAGAAAACTTCTGCTGTGCTAGTTCAATGACCGGTAGTTAATAGTCGGCGTTGCGTATAAAGTACCTACAGGTCACTGAACTCGCTCAGCTGACGTTTGACGCTGACAATTAAAATTTAGCGGTGTATATTCACTAGCTTTTATTGACGAGTGTTGCAATCTTCACATTGAAGTCGGAAACTTTTTAGACCATCACGAATTATCATTATTATTTTTTGTACAAAGAAATTCGGCTTGAGTATACCTAAGTCATCTTCGCTACTATGAAATAGAATAAAATAACTAAAGCATTACCTTCACAAAACTCAAGTAAGCCATCTCCGTTCGCCGGTTCATAATAACATTCCAAATCACGCAGAGTCAGCGTTTCCCCATTAATAATAAAACTGCGAATCATGCCTTTCATACAATATAGTATCAAGTGTAAAAATAAACATCTACGGGTAATAAATAGGATTTCTTAACCATGAATGTTGAAGAACTTGACCTTATAATGTCATTAGCGGAGTTCTGACATATCCGCTCTTCGAGTTTTTTGGAAGTCAAAGTAGGACAATATGCAGTAGGTATACCTAAATCAGTAAGTATGCTGGAACGCCGTCCGGTAACTGTCCAGACCAAGCCCAAGTCGTCGACGGTGCGCATTGTTCCCGCGCGTCTCAAGGAGTTGTCAGCAACAGCAGGGACCCAGCTGGGTCGAGGCCTACTGGGGCCAGGGTTAGTTTTCGAAAGACAGCTCGAGCCCCGGTATGAAGGCTAGAAAGAATGGGGTGGGTGTTTTAGTCAGTAAGAGTCTGACACTATCTCCCGCTCCGCCCAAGAGTGGGGGTTGCCATTGGATGATTTTTCCCACCATAAAAAAGTCAGTAAGTATGCTGGGGCTCAGCCACTCAGGCCTCCTCTCTAGAAGAGGGAATTGTTTGTACGCGAGTCCTCATCACACCACTCTAGGCCACGTGGGTAGGCCCTGTGTATGATTGGTGGATTCTTTGAATTTTAGGTTCTAGGACCAACCCGTTTGATGCTCTAGGTCAGCGTCTAATTAGCCTTAAATCAAATCCGCCACTGCATAGGCATATTTTTTACATATTAGCTGTTGCCATCGGCTACGCCTGCGTGATAGTAAAAATTATCCCAAGGGGACAAAGGTTTTTTTGTAGGTAAAAATCATCCAGATGACATCCCCCGCCCTTTGGTGGAGCGGGAGATAGTGTCAGACTTTTACTGACTAAAAACCCCACCCCGTACTTTCGTTGCCTTTCATAACAGGTCCAAACCTCCCTTTCAGAAATAGACCCTTGGCCCCAGTAGGCTTCGACCCTACTGGGTCCCTACGGTTGCTGACAATACCTTGAGGCGCGCGGGAACAATGCGCGCCGTCAACGACTTGGGCTCGGTCCGGACTGTTACCGGACGGCCGGACAACAAGCTACCCATTGCTCGCCGTCTGCAAGCGCCCGCCTACGGTGGTCAAGGAGACATAGGTACTCCCGGGATAAAAAGTATCTGTTATTCCAGGACATGGTCTATCCGTGTTCCAAGTTCCATCGAAATCCATTCAGTAATTTTCGCGTGAAAGAGTAAAAAACATCCATGCATACAAACTTTCGTGAGTATAAAGCCGCGTACAGACATCGCGAGGCGTGCGATGCGAATGGTTCGTCTCGCATGCCTCGGGCTGCGTGGACGTGTGTGCTCACAGTGAGCATTCGCGTCGTACGATCGTTGCGAACGCCGCCTCAGTACGAGCCGTGCGCTTCGTGTGGACGGACAGGTGTTGTTTGCGTTTTCTACTGACGAACACCGTGCGTGGTGGTTTGCGTGCTCAGCTTGAGCATGTGTCGTTCGGAACGCACATGCATAAATGTACCGTCGTATGCCTCAGGTTGAAGCATGCGTGACGAACCATTCGTGACGCACGCCTCGCGATGTCTGTTCGCGGCTTAATATTACCTACTTAGTAGGGTAGGTACAACACGCCTTATGAAACCCAATTTCAAATACAAATATGAACTTCCGAGATGATAAATAGGATATCCTAATCAGTAATCATATTTCATATCGTACATACAACACTGGGGTAGGCAGGCTACACCTCATCAAAACCCGACGAGGCCGGAAATTGGGTACCCTACCTACAGAGCCGATAGTAAGTAATTCAAATTCCTTATTTTCGCGATATTATGTTTGTACTGTTTTCAAAATTAGGCTGGAAATTGAAGAAAAATATAAGGTAAAAACTCTGTGGATATTGAAAAATTTATAGGATCATCTTAAAAAAGTAATGTTTAAGCCATGTATATTCACTGAGAAACAATTGTTTATACACTCTATTTCAGAAACAAAATCTACGTATAATTTTAGAACCATATAATTTTATTTTTGTAAACACTACCAATGTGTTAATCGGATGTTTCAGTGCTCCCACTTGCGACGAGAAGCACAGAAACAAATCAGTTACGCAACAGATGCATGCGAGTGTGGACGCGTCGCGTCGTCGTATTACTATTTAATTGTTTGACATTGTATAATAATTTTAAATATTTGTCCACACATATGCATGCTGAATTTTTCTGCAAGTTTGAATGCCAATATTTGGCAAAACATAGCGCACTATCCATTTATACCACCATAAGTAATACCTATGTTTACAAACCAAATAAATGATTATGATTTTGATTAAGTTTGTCGTTGTCATAGAATAATAGAAGCAACGTGAAATATGTAAATAACACATAATATGCCCCGCATACATTATATGTCCTGTATTTTTGTTTATTTGGTGTACAATAAAGATTATAATAATAATAATATGATTTAAAAGAGTGTCCATGGAGTTTCTTGCACGTTCTTCTCCATAGAGATCTACGCTTTGGAACGTGCAATTTAGCTTCACTTTTCTTGGACTGACCGACATTTGACTATTCAAAAGTGCCTGCAAATGGTATATTTGAAATAAATGATTTTGAATTTTGAACGTGGATTTTGAGTGTGGGACATTTTGAGTGTGGGACGACGAAACCACAAAATAGATAGGTACAGAAGACAATCTCATGTATGTACTTCACTTTGTATACCTACGCTCGGTGGACGCACACTAATGAGCGTTCGAGCCGGAACTGTTCGACGAGTGGTCCGAGACGCGACCGAGATATCCTGTCCGTGAGCGGTATCTATGTGTGCGTTGCTCGAGCGCGCTTTGTATGTAGATTGACTTCTGTACCTACCTATCTATTTTATAAAACTGTTTTCTACTTCTTCGGGCGACATGACCTAAGTAACCAAACGGTGCAGACGGCAGTTTCCGAAACATTGTTCCTGGAAACATCTACGTGATGTTTCAGGAACTGTATATCCGAAACACCGTTGCTCAGTGAATGGCTTTAAAGTTTCGAGATCGTTCGAAAGAGTTACTGAGACCCGGAAAAGTAAGTGAGTTTGATCTCGCAAGTGCGATATTCGAATGCATTGGCTGTGTTGGTTTTCTTTGGCGCTACGTACAATGATTTTTCTATCTCTGGTGTGCTAGGACTAACGGAAAAGGATGAGTCCCTTTTTCGTTTTTCTCGGTTTGCATCAGTTTGATTTTTAACTATAAGTTGTTTATCTGCTTTTATATAGGCTATGTTACTCTCTTTTTCGCTCTTCTTCGAGTTTTGGTCGCAATGCCTTACATGCTTCTTTGGAGGTATGCGGAACAGAGAGTAAAGTCCCACATGCCTCCATTAAAAAGGAAGGATCCTCAAACCAGACAGGTGTTATGGTTTGGTGGGCGACTGCCCGATGATGCAGGATTTCGTACTTTCTTCGTAGTTCTTATGTGGCGCCATAAATGTCGCTATACTTCTAATAGTTTTTTTGTTTAGGTCCTCTTTGATATAGATGCCTTCAGGTAATTATTCTTGGATCTCATTATTTCCTCCAGTAAGTTACAAGTGAGATTAGTATAGGACGTGGCTTACTTTTCATGTATCCTATTCCAAAGATGTTTATGATCTCATTTTCTTGCAGTTTTAGCCCGAGATATTTAATGAGTTTTTCGGTTACGCTTTTACACAGTGACCTTATATTAAATTAAAAAGGAAATTAGCATCTTACCAAAGCGGTCAATATCGTTGTCATAGAATAATCTCTATCGATTGACTAAATAGGTTCATTTCTTTTGCTAAAACTATTTCATAGACAAAATATTGACATCCTCTTCAATATATTATAAACTATGCTAAAAGCTTCTGGTCTACTTTTTCATCATAGAGTAAAATAATATATGTTTTTCATTGACTTAGCTTAGTAAAAAATGCTTTCTGGACATCTCTGAAAATTATTTCAAAAGACAATATATTTTTTGAAATGCTCGCCGAGTGCTGTTTTAAAAGTCATAACTTCTCAAGGATTTGCTATCAGAAAATTTTTATCTACTGTCTAAGAGTATCTATTTTCCTCTCCAAGAAATTTGCCACGGAGGATAAAAAATAACACTATGATCAAAAGATTTTTAGACGTCAATGATCCTAACAGCCTTAACTTCAGTTTTAGCCTCAAAAATGGTTGCATATTTTGCGCTCTCTTTGGTGCTGTGAGTATCCCATTTTACGTTTTCTTTCAAACCGACATCATCACTTTGTACATTCATTAAACCCCAAGTGAACGCCGGCGTTCGCGCACCTATTGTGTTTCTATTGTATCTGTAATTTCCACGATTGAAAGGTTAAGGCTGGTTTTAGAGTGGCGCTGACTGCACGCTGACCGTCGGCGCTGGCAGCCGAAACGTATGAACTTCTGGGAAGCGTTTTAGAATATTGCGCAGCTATCAGCGCTTGCGTCGGTCAGACCTGACGGGTCAGCGTTGACCCGTCAGCGGCCGTACGCGTCGAGCGTCGGCGCCACGTATCCGTCCGCGGTTCTAGTGTCGAGCCGAGCAGACGCCGTCAGTGGAAAAAGTCAGTCAGAACAAACACAAAATAGATAGTACAGAAGACAATCACATGTATGTACTTCACTTTTTATACCTACGCTCGGTGGACGCACACTAATGAGCGTTTGAGCTGGAACTGTTCGACGAGTGGTCCTAGACGTGACCGAGATATCGTGTCCGTGAGCGGTGTCTGTGTGCGTTGCTCGAGCGCGCTTTGTATGTAGATTGACTTCTGTACCTATCTATTTTGTGGTACAAAGCAGCAATTATGAATGGCCTTTGCATTTTTTTGCGTCTGTACCTACTCCACTCAGCAGTATACTGAAACGACTCGCGCTGAACCTCAGTGCTGACAAGCTACGCGTTGAGCTGTCAGTATGGTCAGCGTGACCCTAAAACCAGTCTAAGCGATTGTTTACCGGCTCGGCAAATCGCAGCTTATTTTTTATTTATAGAAACTTTATGCACAAGTAGGTAAGCACTGTACAAAGGCGGACTTAATGACTTAGGCATTTTCTGCCAGTCGACCTTAATCGTAGATAGCTTATCTATAAATATTTTCATAGTCCACTAGTACTGCCAATTTTCTCGGTACTAAACTTAGATAGGAACAAACGCTTAGGTCTGCGGTATTGTTCGAAAGTGTTACCGTAGCTCTGAAACGCAAAGAGCGCCAGAAGGAATACTTCTACTATTGCCAAAACGGATCTTGAGTGCTAGGCGTCAGAGTGGGGATCGCTTTGCGCATTCCATACATTGGCGAGCCAATCGTCTTCGTTGTTAGATACTTGCTGCAACGCAGGGAACGAATGAGGAGTGACGTCTATGACGAGATGGCGCGGTGAGCCAATCACTGACACTCCCCGCCCCACGTCTCACTTCGCACCACTAAAGAGATCGAATATTTGACATCTGCGCCAACTTGAAGCCAGCGATTTGGCAATTGTATGTTCCTTCTTTGCCTTCGTACCAGGGCTCCGGGGTTCTCTTTCGCACTACCCATGGCCCCAGTAGCATTACTACTACTACCTACGGTTATGCTGACTTCGCCTTGAGATGAGGAACACTACGCGCCTTGGACAACTCGGTCTAGGCGGCCGCAAGCCCACGCCTACGAACCTTTGTTCTCCTGCGAATCAGTTCAATCTATATATATATATATATATATATATATATATATAAATCAATGCCACTTTTCGTTGTTGTTTTATGACTAAAGAACGGGATCACCTATCCAAACCAAATGTTTAGGCTTTGTTCGGACTATTTAGTAGATGATTTATGTGAAGTTTGGTAGGGTAGAGCCCTACTCTACCTACCTATCTATAATAGGGTGGAGTAGAGTAGTGTAAGTAGTGTAGAGTAGTGTAGAGTAGTGTAGAGTAGTGTAGAGTAGTGTAGAGTAGTGTAGAGTAGTGTAGAGTAGTGTAGAGTACCTAGTGTAGAGTAGTGTAGAGTAGGGTAGAGTAGGGTATAGTAGGGTAGAGTAGGGAAGAGCGGGAGCGAAGCTGCGCGAGCAAAAGCTAATGCAAAATAATTTAATTCATGTTTGTTTCTCTGTTTCAGCTGCTATGGTGCACAGATGTGTTTTTTGCGAAACGACACAAACTACTGTCTATGGTAAACGAAAGGCGATATAGAATTTTATACACTATTGTATGTTGCTTGTATTTTACTTGTACGCTTGCTTTTATGATACAAATTATTAGAATTTCGACGTAGTTGTAATAATAAAGTTTGTTTTTTTGTTATGGTAATTTTATTTACATAGAACTCATTAGAACCTCGTACTCCCTAGGCGTTCATATCAGAGGGTCACAGATCCAGTCTCTCCGAGAGGCTATGGTTGAGATCTTGAACTTGTCCTTGAAGGCGGTCTATGTATAGGGCAATGCCAATATGGTCAGGTGCAGTGCTACTAAAACCCAGGAGTTTTTGGCGCCAAGAGGAAGCGTCGCTTGTCCAATTTTCCGAACCGTAACCGAGCCGATAACATCTTTGCACAAGCATAAGCTATCTGCTTGTATACCTAAATTTTTTTTCTTCCCGATTAGTTTTTCAAAATTTTCTTGCTTGGGTAACGTTACTATAGCAGGAATAGTTTTTGTATATATTAACAATAGCTTTATAAGGTTTCTTGTGTTACTAACAATATATGAACTTTTGTCTGAAATAAATGTCATATTATATTATTATTATATTATTATATAGTTTTTTCAATTTTTTTCCAAAACGACAAGACGCACTGGTTTTATTTGCGGCGCACATTTACACCAGATGACGCACTAATTATACGTTCCACTCATCGCTCTACGTGCAACTTTCCAGCTGGGGTAACGTACACACTACCATCTTGATCTTTTTGGTGTTACGTCAACATCCACCTCAATTTTGAGCCAATCATCGTGGCAAAGGCTCAGGTAGGACTCCGTGGCAATAAAAAAAGTTGAGAATCTGAGACAATACTTCATGCAAGAGCAGCTGCTCAAACTTCATCAAGCGTAAGTTTGATCATGTATGGACACTGACCTCGTATATCTAACTGTGATAAATAGTAGAGGGCAGTGTGTATGGACTACCTTCTCTCATCTTTTGGACGGGTTCTATCTACCAGCCTGATGAGCTTGAGCCAATTGAGAAACAAAGAGGATCTTATACTGCAACCTTCTACGCCCGGTTGTCACCATTGTGTGGACCGCCCGGGGGACACGTTGGAGCATACGGTAGAGGTGTACCCCGCCTGGGTAGAGCACCGACGTGTTCTCATGGGGGGGGGGGGCGTGAGGCGGCAACAATCTCTCGCGTCAAGTCTTGGTACAGGCCCATGGTCCGGAGCGAGGAAGAGTGGCAGGTGCGAGCCGAGCAGGTGCGAGCCGAGCAAGTGCGAAGCAGTAATGCTAGTAAAAGAAGCCGCACGCGCGAGGCAATGGGCTTTGCGCCCCAACCGGGAATCGGGATCCCGATTTCCGGCCACCATAGGCGCGGGCTTGCGGATGGCGAGCAATGGGTAGCCCGCCGTCCAACCGTCCGGACCAAGCCCCAAGTCGACGGCGCGTAGTGTAGTGTTCCACGCGCACCTCAAGGAGTTGTCAGTAACCGTATGGGCCCAGCAGGATCGTAGCCTACTGGGGCCATGGGTGATGCGAATGATAACCCGGGGCCCTGAAACAATAGCAAAGAAGGAACAGGAGTGGGTCTGAAAGTCTGGCACTATCTCCCGCTCCACCCAAGAGCGAGGAGATCCATAAAAAAACTACGAAAGGTAAGTTTAATATTTTATTCAACTTAATTATTCTGTCGTGACAAACCCCCATTCCTACGTCTTCGGGTAACAATATATTTTTTTTTAAATACACATAATATTACAATTACTTAGAAAAATCCTATTCTCATCACAGAATCACTTTTTCACAAAGAAATACGTTTTTTAGCCTAATTCTAGCCTGACAAATTTGGCATTTCAATAACAAAGGGTTCCTAAAAAGTTAATGAACGTCTATACTATTATGAACATTATTTCTCTAGTAGTTAAGGCGTTAATTGCTTCAGACTATTATCTAACTTATGTTAAACTAACTAGGGCTATGCTAAATATTTACAATAACACAATCTTTGATAGAGCTTCGTTGAAGTTGATATAGTGGGCCTATTGTGGAACTTACTGAACTTGTGAAAGTTTTGAGTTCTCAATCGATTAGATAAAATAATCGAAATTCCTATTTTAGTGATGTGACAATAAATAAGTCAAAATACAACAAAACAATTTTAATTAAAAAAAAGAGTTCTGGGTATACATTTAGATGGATGAAGAGGGAGGGGAAGGCCGAAGAGAAGATGGATGGATTGTGAGGTTGGATATGAATCGGGCCTTGGTCGAGGCCATGGTCCGGAGCGAGGAGGAGTGGCAGGCGGTCGCCGACTTCTGCGAAGCAGTAATGCTCGCTAAGGAGGAGGCCGACCGCATCAGGCAACGGCGCTCTCGCCGCCGCCGGGATTCCGATCCCGATTTCCAGCCACCGTAGACGCGGCCTTGCGGACCGTGAGCAATGGGTAGCTCGCTGTCCGGCCGTCCGGTAACTGTCCGGACCAAGCCCAAGTCGTCGACGGCGCGCACTGTTCCCGCGCCCTCAAGGAGTTGTCAGCAACAGCAGGGACCCAGCCGGGTCGAAGCCTACTGGGGCCAGGGTTATCCGAAAGGGCGCTCGAACCCCGGTATGAAGGCTTGAAGGAACGGGGTAGAGTCTGACACTATCTCCCGCTCCGCCCAAGAGCGGTGGTTGTCATAAGATGATTTTTCCCATCGAAAAAAAAAGAATGGATATGAAAGAAAAGGGGTGATAGTTTGACGGGTGACAGGACAGAATGGACAAAAAAAAAACGTGTTGCGCCGACCCCAAGTAATATGAGATAAGGACAGGAAACAGGAGACAACAAAATAATAGTTTGGTTCTGGAGAGGCGACCATGTACCGGAAGAAGCGTTGGTGCGGCCTCCAACAAGGTAGAGCGATGAGCTGGAGAGAGTCGTGGAAATCCGATGGACGGGAGACGCACGGGGCCAATCATTGTGGCGATACTTGTGGGAGACCTATGTCCAACAGTGGACGTCTTTGGGCTAAAATTATGATGATACCAATAAAGCACAGACAGCTATATTAACGCCAAGCCCACAGTTCGATTATGTACATTCTTAATGGCCACTCCCGCCGACTCGCTCGCCTCAAAGCGCTAAGCAAACCACTGTAAACTTTCAAGTTAATATTACAGATGAAAAATACGACTAATTTAAGATGGTAAAGTAATACCCACATTGTATAGTCGTTTTGTTATAGCATGGCGTTAACGATCATTGACCTTCCCCTTAAATAAACGAACAAACCCGACGAACTATTAACTATGTATCATTTTTCATTAGTAAAAAAGTTAGGAATCACGATTTAGGAAGGCTGTGTCATATTTGGTTTGGAAATTAAAATGTCAATAATATTAGGTAGGTCAATGACCGTTTCAGCCACGCTAAAATGCCTTACCTATAGTGTTCGCATTATTTTATATAAAATTAATTTTATAATATCGCTCTACATGCCTTAATATTTAGTAGTACATAATTTTGATTTTCTTGTCTAAATCACAATAGTCCCGTGTTAAAATTATTATGATGAAATGGTCAGAAACCAAAAATTGTGCGTCAAAGACAAAAAGAACTTAATCCATCTTACACTATATAGTGACATGAAATCTATGTCAGCCTACATAGTTACACTAAGGTAGGCGCGAGATAAACGTAAAATAACGGTCATTGACCCTCACACATTTATTGACATTCTTAATTAAAAAAACGGAATTAAAGACATAAAACTGTCTTGAATCTACATCTACCTATCGTGATCCTTTATCTTTTATGAAAAACAGTTCATTTATGGTTTTTCGAGTATCCTCGATATTAGAAAAAGGTCAATGTACTTTATTTGAAGTTTATCTGGCGCCTCGTATAGTGTTGTAACACTTCCAAAAGTCCTACACACATTTCGCACCAACACATACCAATATAGTTGTTGCATTTCACGAGTGCACAACTGACATGTGTCAGAAAACGCGCTCATGATTTGCAACGACTATAACTCAATCACCAACATCGGTTTTTTCTTCCAGCTTATGTTTTTTCACACTCGGCGATTCAGAACCGTCATAGAGAATAATTTCTTCTGTTGAAAAGCTGACTCTTTTTCTCTTCAACGCTTTTGGATTTCGTTCGTATTCGGAACTCATACTTCTCGATGATTCGTCACTCGATATGCCGTTAGTCGCATTTCTGATGATGAGGAGGTCTTTCTCGATTTCTGTCAGCTCTCTCGGCTTTGGTGGTCGGCCTATGGGTCGTTTCGGCTGATTTTTCGTCGAAGGAGACTCTTCCGTTGTTTTTCTTTTCTTGTACGTCCGTTTGCCGGCGATTTTTGGTTTCTTTGATTGAGATTCGTCCTGGAAAGTTGAAGGGTGAAAGTTTTAGATGAAATGCTGAATTATATATTGATGTAACAAATTTGGGTATTTTCTGTGTTTATTTTTTAACAATATTTTATACTAATTAACAAATAAAACGAAAAAAAACTTTTTCTGAATATAGCACCAAATTGGTTATTTGTATCACAACAAATCTAAGAAGTACCGTTTGACGTTTCACACTTTACTATAAAAAGAGCTTTGTATTGGCGTAACTCACACTATTTCTATTAACTTTTCCTTAAAACATTGAATTATGAAGCTATTTTTATTTTATCGCAATATAAACAAATTTTAAACAACAAATTAAAATGTACGTGTAGAACTGTCAAACAGTACTTCTAACCCCGCGTTCCGAATTGCGTAAAAAGCGATTATATTGTAAATCCGACCAACGCGCAACGTCACAAAATAGTATTCAATAGTCCTTATATTTTGTGACTATTAAATTTGGTCGGATTCGCGATATAATCGCTTTTGTAAGATTTGCCGGGCTTTAAATGAACCAGCCATTAGAATTTTGAATATTGGTTTGAAGAAGTGAGGGTGGAAGGGAACATCTCGCAATCTCTTTAGTACACACGTAACCATTAGGCGGTGACGTCACATTTCAGTGTGTGCGTCCTTACTCCGTTGCTCGACAGTTTCCCTTTGCACCAGATTTGAAATCTTTCTAACTTAGATAAAATTGTTACTGCTACTGAATTCACAATCATGAATGAAATGTACTTTTACAAACAGCAAAACAACGAGCAACTCACATTTTTTTTAAGCTATCGCATAGCTTCTATCGCGGGCCTTGAGCGTGGAGATCAAATCCAGAAATTCCGTAACGAAAATAACCTAACACCCCCCACTCATTTGTTTTCTTATCGGTCACCACGCTCAAAAAGTGTAACTTCAAATTAATATCAAAGAAAAAAAAAAAAGTAACAAAGGAAAAAAATACTGCATAAATAAAATAAGTAAATAATTATAATTGCATAAATTGTTAAAAAATGCTATGCTATGCAACGTCTTTTTTTTATTCTTCTTCTTTCATCTATCCTAATTAGGTTGAAAAAAAATTTACACTAACTTATACGGCCGTCGCCGTCGCAATGAACAGGTAAGACGGAGACACCACACGACCCACGATGGGGTGAGACATGATACCGTACCTACCCGTACCTCGCAGGAAAAACAATCAAATTAGTTGGACACGATAATACTATGCCGAGTCTTCTGTAAACGCAGCGTTAGCGGGGCCACACACTAGGTGGAGCGATGAGATAGTGAGGGGCGCGAGAATGCGGCGTACGAGACGCACAGGCCGGGCGGTATGGCAACACGAGCGGGGAGGCCACCGTCCAACAGTGGACGTCTGCAGGCTGTAATAATAATGAGATAACCATAAAAATAACTAACACTTACTTGTTTAGGTTTAGCGCCAATGTACCCGGAGCATCGCTTCGCTCCACACATGCAGCGTTTCTTTTCAATACCGGCGCACTCCAAGTTATAGTTGAAAGTTACTTCACTGTTCTGTAACATATATATTTATTAGGGCCTGTTCGCACAGCGGTATTTCACCGCGCGGTTTTTTTTTCGTTATACTGTAACACATTGAATCTTATGGAAGTTTCCGCACAGGCGATAAAAAAAACGCGTGATAAAAAATTCTGTGATTTCTTGCAGATTAGACGCGGTGCGGTGCGGAAAGTAATCCACGCGAATATTTTCCGCGCGATGAAATACGCGTAAATAATGGTAGCACCAGGAGGGTATTTTGTTTTATTTTATAATTATTATTAGTTGTTGTTCTTGCAAGATTCAGCAAAAGACGAAGAACGAAAAAACCGGGCAAGTGCGAGTCGGACTCGCGCACTGAGGGTTCCAACCAAACTTACCTATGAAAACACGAATTGAGTTACGAAGAATTTTACGAATCGCAAAAAGAATTGTGACGTAACTACAAATTTAGTTTTCAGATTTTTCTTGAAAGCTTTATGAAAGCGTGTTTTTTGTTTTTTTTTTTTTTTAATATATTTTTATTTTTGACTATAACAAAACGGATTATTGTATTGTCATCAGTCTTCGATGGGTGTGTAAAGTTCGAAGAAAATCTGATCGCCCAAAGTAGGTCTAAATCGAGCTCAACGGCGTTGGTTACAAACATACAGGTGAAGCTAATAATAAGCGAGTTAAAAATCTTCTATTTTTTTTTATTACAGCTAAATAGTGCTTAATTTGCTAAATAGCAGCTTTTCACACTTTCCTAGCCTATGGCAGGAATCACAACCAAACCAATTTTTTTTTTTATTGTGTCATCATAACTATGAATAGGATACTCACTGCTGGTATATCATTTAAAGCAAACAGCCCCACTCGAACGTCGCCTAGTACCGTCCACTTCTGTGTCTCGCAGTTTGGCTCGCAACAGTGGTTCATGAACCTGGAATGGATAAAAAAAAAAGATAAGCATGAGTTTACAGTAGTCATCACGGATCTTGAGCGCTCGGCGTCAGAGTGGGGTTCGCTTTGCACATTCCATAAATTGGCGAGTCAAACGTCTTCGTTGTTAGATACATGCAGTAACGCAGGGAACGAATTAGGAGTGACGTTTATGACGCGATGGCGCGGCCAGCCAATCACTGACACTCCCCGCCCCCGCGTCTCACTTCGCACCACTAAAGAGACCGAATATTTGACTTCTGCGCAACCGCTCAAGATACTTTGTGGCAATTGTAGCTACAACCTGAGGATTTTTTAGTCAAGAGTGAATAGGTTACTTCAAGGTAAGCGCGCTCCATCGTCGACCACATCGTCGCTTCCCATCAGGTGTGATAGTGGTCAAGCGCGAGCCTATCAACAATAAAACAAAATTAATAACTTACCTAGCTAGGTTCCCCTTGGGTCCAGCATCGATCATCCGCTCCTTGTCCAGGGTCAGGAAGTAGAAGTTCTCGTCTCGGATCTCATGCTTGCGAACCATGCGGCGACGGAACTCCGGCTCGTCTATCAACTCGCCCACGTATTCTATTACGAATTGACCTGCAAATTGAAACATCTGTTTGTAATTTCAAAATCGACATTAATATAGGGCGACTGGTAATTAGTGTACGATACTTAAGGGCCAAGCGCCCGAAAAGTGCCATAAAACAGTGATTTTCTGAGGCCTACTCCTCCGTAACGGCTAGGTCAATTGGTTTGAAAAAAATATATGTTTATTATAGATCCATGAACAATAATATCAATATTTGATTTTTTTCGTGCAATTACTATTGGTAGAGCGTACGAATATCTCACTTCAGGCAGTCTCCAAGTGGGGCAAAACCAATCTGGTGGGATTCAACGCCGCCAAAACACAGTCGTGTCTGTTCACCGCCAAAAGGAGCCCGTTCACCTCGGCTCCTACTTTTCAGAATGTATCATTGGATTGTACCGACCGCCTTCAACTCTTGGGTGTCGAAATTTCCTCCGACCTCAATTTTGGGCGGTTCATTGAGTCCAAAGCCAAAGTAGCTGCTAGGAAACTAGGCGTTCTTGCAAAACTCCGGCGGTACTTCACACCGGGACAGCTTTTAGTGTTATACAAAGCACAGGTCCGATCGTGTGTGGAGTACTGCAGCCACATATGGGCTGGTGCTGCAAAGTGCCACCTGGCAGCTTTGGACTCGATGGAAAGGCGTGTGAAGAGGCTGATTGGTGATCCAGATTTAGTCAAGTCCAATCTTCAAAGGCTTGAGCACAGGCGTAGGGTAGCCAGCCTTTCGGTTTTTTACAGATTGCATTTCGGAGAGTGTGCGCAGGAATTGCATGACTTGATTACGCCATCTCAATTCTACCATCGGACAAGCCGACGCACGGCAAGTATCCACCCTTACGTTGTTGAAACACCTACAGTCCGGACTAAGCGTTTCGCCTCGTCATTTATACCGCGTACATCAAAGGACTGGAACAGTTTGCCTACTGCGGTCTTCCCGTCTGATTATAATTTGGGTGTCTTCAAGGCTAGAGTGAATAGGCTCTTAATAAACTAGTGCGCCTCACCATCAACGATTGCATCACTGCTTACCATCAGGCGGGATCGCAGTCAAGTACTAGTTTATAACAGATAAAAAAAAAAAAAATAATAATTTTGTCAAAAAAAAAAAAATTTGCAATTTCGCAACTTTTCGCAACTTTTCCCTACTCCTTCGAAACGGCTTGGACCTTTGGCCGCCGTGAGACACACATTGTTAGTTGTCTCTTTTTTTATATATAATAATTTATTAGTGTTTACATGTTGTTGCTACATTGTGTGTAATACGAGTGTGTATGCCAAATAAAATATTTTTCTTTCTTTCTTTCTTTCTTTAGAAACATTTTTACACATAAAAATTGGTGGTTAAATATTCTTCAAAGTGAACATTGCATATGTAAATCCATCAATATCTCGCAGAGAAAATAGATTTAAAGCGCTTTCCGGGCGCTGCTGGCCGCAAATAAATGCACAGATTTGCGTACTGCCGCCTAGGCGAGTGCGAGAGTTGCGTTCACATAATTTCGGCAAGATGGTTTAAGGGACTATACGCCTTAAACACGTGATTGTGCTCATGATAACAAACAATTTTCATTATGGGAGCAAAGACGAAATCGCGAAAAAAATATCAGCTGTTCAGTACATTAAGCAAACATAAATGTACTGAACAGCTGATTTTTTTTCACGATTTCAGGTTTGTTCCCATAGTAAAAGTTGTTGGTTATCATGAGCACAATCACGTGTTTAAGTATCGTACACTAATTACCAGTCACCCTATATATTAAAAGAGGTAAAGTTTGTTTTTTGTTTGTAGAAGGTAATCTCTGGAACTACTGGTCCGATTGCAAAAATGTTAGCACCGATGATAGAAAGCTGCTTTATTCCTGAGTGACGTAGGCTATATTATATGTACGCGGGCGAAGCCGCGGGCAAAAGCTTGAAGTAAATATTTTTTTACTACAGGTATAAATTCGATACCTATAACAAAAATACAATTGCTAACATTTTTATTCGTCTGTCTGTTACTTGTTCCGACGAACCTCTGAAATGGATGGACCGAATTTGGCGACACTTTTACCGGAAGATTAAGAGTTAAAATTCTGTGCAAAAAAAAAATGAAATTGTGACCAAATGGCATCGCGGAGTGAAGAGGTGAGGACCGTGAAGTGGCCAACACTTGGTCCAAAATCTCCACTTTGCATCAGTGGAAAATGTTACCCCCGATTTCTGATTGAAGCATTTGAAGTTGAGTGTTTATTAAACTTTAGTCATCAAAAATAAACAAAGCAAAGATCCCCACCCCCCAGTACTGCTGCCTGTTCATAATACTTGAATAGCCCCCTACAGTCATTCACTACATCTACGCCTAAAATTGAGAAGACTTAAAGTCGCCCAAAGAGCGATGGAAAGGGCTATGCTTGGAGTTTCCTTGCGTGATCACATCAGAAATGAAGATATCCGCAGGAGAACCAAGGTAACCGACGTAGCTCGAAGAATTGCCAAACTTAAGTGGCAATGGGCAGGGCACATTGCACGCAAAACAGATGGTCGATGCGGACAAAAGGTTCTGGAGTGGCGACCTCGTACCGGAAGACGCAGCGTTGGACGGCCTCCAACAAGGTGGAATCCGATGGATGCGTGATGCACAGGACCGTCGTTGTGGCGACGCATAGTGGAGGCCTAGGTCTAACATTGGATGTCTTTCAGCTGATATGATGATTTATTTATTTATTTATTTATTTATTTAGGTTAACCAACAATTGTTTACACATATACATTTCTAAGTTAGTGACTAGGTTAACATTTGCAAGTGCAACAATTAATTAAAGGTTAACACCACATGCACAAAAAACGGCTTTAAATAACATATTTAAAATTATAAGTTATACGTTACAAAAAATAATAATAATTTAAAATAACAATAAAAAAAAAAATAATAACAATTAATTATCATTCAATAATGTACAGATACCACATAAAAAAAAATCATTCGCATGAAAATTACTGATCGAATCAATTGCAATTGATTAAATTAGGATTGATTAATTATATTTACAATTAGAATTAAAATTATTATAAATAGATAAGAAAATAAAATTTAAAAAAAAATAAATTGAAAACATTGAGAATAATTGAGAACACATATAAAATTAAAATTAAATCTCCGTTGGATTATTTACAAAAGCTCGTAGAAATTTGTTTATATTATCGTGATGTACATCTACTATGTCACTGCGGCCATTAATTATTTTGCACATTCTAGGTATCGGGGAATTAGCACCAAGCTCAGACTTTCGAAGTGGCGGACACAGGGGTGTTATCTTATTCCTAGGATATCTAGAGGGCGCGTGGAATCTAATAAGCTTCAATAAACTGGGGCAGTTGATCTTATTACGCAACAATTTGCAAAGAAATAAAGCATCAGCTATATCTCTACGCATGGATAACGTTTGCATTCTGAAATGACACAGGCGGGCTTTGTAAGAGGACAGACGCTTAGATTTGCCCTCACTAAAGGCCAAATGCCATACAAAACGCTTCTGGACCCTTTCCAGACGCAACATGTGAGTGGCATAGTGAGGTCTCCACACTACACTGCAATACTCCATAACACTACGTACGAGACTGTTATATAGCATTATCTTAGTGCTACTTTTGCGAAAGCCTTTAGTGTTACGAAGTAGGAACCCTAACATTTTCGATGACTTTTTAATAATACATTCAATATGGGGCACAAAAGTGACTTTTTTGTCAAAAAGTACTCCCAGATCCCTTATTGTTTCGACTTCTTGAACTCGCTCTTGGTCTATGAAGTACTCTGTGTTAATACAGTAAATTTTTCGCGTATATTTTACATGGTAACATTTCTTTGGATTTAGTTGCATTTTATTATTGTGGCACCATTTTATAACTTGGTTAAGATCGTGTTGCAGAAGTTCGCAGTCTCTTTTTGACTCGATTACTCGTGCAAATTTTAAGTCATCAGCATAAAGAAAAGGTTCAGAAAAACGAAAACACTCAGGAAGGTCATTAATGAACATAATAAATAGTATTGGTGCTAAGTGAGATCCTTGGGGGGCGCCCGATGTTATTTTGTGTGCAGCCGATCGAAAACCGTTTACAACGACAAAGAATTCGCGTTCAGTAAGATACGACTCGAACCAACTTAAAAGAGACCCTGTTATACCATATGCTGCTAGTTTACTAATCAGTATAGAATGAGACATTTTATCAAATGCCTTACTGAAGTCGGTATATACTACGTCAAATTGTTTGCCTGCATCTACAGCCTGTATTAGGGACTCCGTAAATGACACTAAATTTGTAGCTGTAGATCTAGATGCTACAAAACCGTGTTGATTGTCATTAAGGTACAATCCAAAATGTTGCTGAATGTGCGGACATATAACAGATTCAAAAATTTTTGCGAATGTGGATAAAATCGAAATAGGCCTGTAGTTATTTACGGTATCTTTTTTATCTGATTTATGCACTGGGACTACCTTGGCTTTTTTCCATTCTGAAGGAAAAGTTCCCGTAGTCAGCGATGTATTATATATTATTAGTAAAGGAGATACTAGAGCTGTGGCACAGTTGGAAATAAAAACAGGTGGGATGCCATCCGGGCCAGGTCCTTTACTAATGTTTACTGTTTTAAGTTTCTTTAGTAAACAGTCGCGGTCAATCACTGGAGTACTCAAGCCCTGACTATTATTATGTAGTGTTTGGAGGTACTGTGTGTGGCAGTTAATATCTGTATCTTTGTCAATCGTGTACATGGTAGCAAAATGGTTAGCGAAAAGGTCGCAGATTTCAGAACCGTTAGATGTTACGACCTGTCCATCAGTCATTGCCAAAGGGTAGCTACTAGAGCCACCGCGTTTTACTTTTATGTAATTCCAGAGCAGTTTGGGATTATCCTTTATGTCCTTTTCAATACCATCAATATAGTTGTTATATAAATTCATGGCTAGTTTTTCACACCGCTTGGATAACAGTTTCAATTCAATTCTATCTAAAGGATTTTTGTATTTTTTATAACGCAACCTCAGCCTATTTTTTTTTTCATGATGATGATAACGCCTAAAAACCAAACAAAACATTTGTCTGTTACATACCTGCTTTAATATCCTCTAAGGTCTTGAGTCCCCAGCCCCTGCTGGGCGTCCTGTAGGGCACCAGTTTGGGGTAGAGGCGCTTCTCGAACGCGCGGTTATTGCATCTGTCACCCGCGCGACACGTCGGCCCGCATTCTGTTAGCAGCATTCTGTACAAAAATATTCTTTTTTTAGAAGGATTTAGAGACGGCAGCTCATTCTCTTCTCAGCTGCCCAGTGGTTGCTGGATGGCCTCTGCGCAATGGTCAGAACACCAAGGCGCTGCTGGTCTTTCTTGAGGAGCAGGGGAGCATCGAACGGCACATTAGGACAAATGAACCGTACACATAAGCGTGAATTAGTTGCTTGATTGCTTCTAGCAAGCGTGCTCCATCGTCGGCCACAACATCGCTTTCCATGAGGCGATCAAACACGCGAGCCTACGGATATTTACACACGGGTACGATACAATCGTGACGGTAAGTCCTCGCTTCGAAGAGTTGCTGGTTGCACCACGGTGTCCTCACCTTCCGCATGACGCAAGGTACTCACCGGACATGGTAAGTATGGGAGGTACCTATTTCGAATTCAGGCAGAAGCGACGCCCGGGTGTCAACATTGTGTGGACCACCCGGAGGAGACGATGGAAGCGTGCCCAGCGCGGGCGAAGCACACCTGTATCCTGGTGGAGACAAGACAAGAACAGCAGTGTCTCTTATACAAAACCCCGGACAGTAAATTAGATCTCTTTTTTAGGTGGAAATTCCTACAATGATTTCTACGGCTCTAGGGCAATGCAGGAAGGCATGTGAGCGACCCAATGCTCGCCGTCCAAATAAGATATAATCTAATATTATAAAGAGGTAAATTTTGTTTTTATATGTTTAGGGTTCCGTAGTCAACTAGGAACCCTTATAGTTTCGCCATGTCTGTCTGTCCGTCTGTCTGTCTGTCCGTCTGTCTGTCTGTCTGTCTGTCCGTCCTCGCTTAATCTCTGTGACCGTTAGCTATAGAAAGCTGAAATTTGGTACCAATATGTATATCATTCACGCCGACAAAGTGGTAAAATAAAAATTGGAAAAAAATGTTTTATTAGGGTAGCCCCCCTATATGTAAAGTGGGAAGTGATTTTTTTTTTAATTTCAACCCTAACGTGTGATATATCGTTGGATAGGTATTTAAAAATGAATAGGGGTTTGCTAAAATCATTTTTTGATAATGTCAATAATTTCGGAAATAATCGCTCCAAAAGTAAAAAACAATGTAAGGTGTGTCCCCCCCCCCCCTCTAACTTTTGAACCATAAGTTTAGAAAATATGAAAAAAATCTGAGAAGTAGAACTTTATAAGGACTTTCTAGGAAAATTATTTTGAACTTGATGGAAAGAACAGTTTTTGTACAAAAAAGACAAAAGGGTTCTAGAAAATAATTTTTGGACTAAGTTTGTAGTATAATCGTAGCAAGCATTTTTTTAAACTCATAAGTGGGTACACTTTATTGTGACGGACGGGAAACTACGGAACCCTACACTGAGCGTGGCCCGACACGCTCTTGGCCGGTTTTTGTACTGTTCCGAATGCTGAATTTTTTTCACTGATAGAAAGCTGCTTTATTCCTGAGTGACATAGGCTCTATTTTACGTACGCGGGTGAAGCCGCGGGTAAAAGCTAGTCTCTGATTTAATAAATACAAGTTGAATGCTTCATCTTATTACCTGTTCAGACACTGCGAGTAAGGCCCGCAAGGATCCTCGTCGTTAGGGTTACACTCGCACTGGGTCAGCGAACTCTCAGGGTCCTCCAGTTTCCGACCACAGAGGGAGCCACAGGGTTTGTTCACCTTCAGCTTGACGTAGTGAGGTGGGAGGAGGGACGACGCTATGTCTAGAGATTCTTCCTCATTCGGGGCTGCACCTGGAAGATTATTAGTTTATTAAAATAGAGATAGTTACACAACTCTTACGAAAATGTTACTAGGGAAAAAAAGTATTAAGTATACTTTTTTTTTCCCTAGGGCTTTTTACCTGTGATTATTTTTAACCGACTTCGAAAAGGAGGAGGTTCTATGTTCGGCTGAATAAATGTTTTTTTTTTTGTATAATATTTTATACTAAATAACAAATAAGACTAAAAAAAAAATCTTTTTCTGGAAACAGCAATACAATTGGTTATTAAATGAAGCAGCAATTAGCATTCCAAATGACATTGGTGTGAGGAAAAGTAGGGGCGTATCCCTTTGCATTCAAGGAGTCGTTAAAAATGTGGCGATGTTTACCTTGACTTTTACTAACTAAATACCACACTTGTGTCCTTCAGTTGCCCTTTGCCGTCACGGGTTTCCTTTTCAGAAATTCCCCGCGATATTACCCTTAACCTTAACTCAAAAAACTATTCAAAAAACCCGCCCCTAGACGGTATCATAATCATCATATCAGCCGATAGACGTCCACTGTTGGACAAAGGCCTCCCCGAAGCGTCGCCACAAGCTTCTAAACGGTATATGTCCTCCGTATATTAAAGTCCAATGCAACACTTACTTTTTAGTATTTCACAAGCTCTCTGCGCGTGTTCCATGGCAGTGGTGAAAGCTGCGTCTATTTTGGACTTCTGATTTGATATTCGACCAGAATCACCTGTAAATAAAGTATATGATAAATCTTAAAGTCTTGAGCACAGGCGAAGGCTAGCCAGCCTTGCGGTGTTTTACAGGATGCACTTTGGAAAGTGTGCGCAGGAATTACATGACTTAATTCCACCATCTCACTTCTACCATCGGACAAGCCGACGAACGGCGAGTATCCACCCCAATGTTGTTGAAACCTCTACGGTCCGGACCAAGCGTTTCGCCTCGTCATTTATACCACGTACATCGAGGGACTGGAACAATTTGCCTGCTGCGGTCTTCTCGTCTGATTATAATTTAGGTGTCTTTAAGGCAAGAGTGATTAGGCTCTTAATAAACTAGTGCGCCTCACTATCAACGACTGCATCACTGCTTACCATCAGGTGGGATCGCAGTCAAGCACTAGTTAATACAAATAAAAAAAATGATATTTATTTTGCAAATAGGTTTAAAAAGAAAACACTTTTACAGGTCAATTTTGTTTTCAGTCAATTTTAACTAGATGAGCCCGATGTTTCCTAGCTGACTATAAAATAAAGTCACGACTTTCTTTTATATGGATTTTTTACCTTCTTGAAACGGGAACACACGTCCCCTATTGACCCAGTAGTGGTCGTATTGGCCGAAGAACCGGACCACAAACTCTCCAGGGTTGTGCTTCACTGCCATAATGTTCTCAGGTATCTCTGTGGGATGCAGGATTATACCAGGCCACCATCTGTGAACAAGTACTTGTGTGTTAGTGGTTTAATATGAAGACACCCCACCCATACGTACGTACAAAGCGTTTTGGGAACACATTAATTATGCGTACAGCTAAGGAGTGGAATTCTCTGCTAGAGTCTGTGTTTCCTGATAGCAATAACCTGGGGGTCTTAAGTCAAGAGTGAAAGCGTGTTCCATCGTCGGCCACATCATCGCTTACCATCAGGTGAGATAGTAATCAAATGCGAGCCTGTCCATAACCAAAAAAAGACAAACACATTGACTGGCCTGTTGGTCTAGTGGTTTGTGGCCCTGACTGCTATGCCGGAGGTCATGGGTTCGATTCCCAACCAGGACGAATGTTTAAGTGATGAGCCCAATCATTTGTTCTGTGTCTGAATCCAAGGACAAAAATGCACGCAAAAAACGTACATTATAAAGAAAAAACAGAAACAAGATACAATTCTGAATTACATTCAAATAAGGTGTCAAATAGTTCCAAATAATATATAATATTAAGAGATCAATTACAATGTTATACAGTTTTGATTATAATGTCGAAAAAAAAAAAATCTCGAAACATCGACTGAAAAGTTGAAAGGGAATCATTTGGTCTTGATATGGTCCTGTGAAGAGGAGGGATGAAACGCGTGTTACTAAAAGAGTGTGAGTAAACATATGAATGGATAGAGATGGAGAGGGAGGCTAAAGAAAAGATAGATTTTTTGAAGAGTGATATGAAAGAAAAGTTAGTGATAGTAGAACAGGTTGGAAGAAAAAACAGGAACAAGAGTACAGACCAAGAGCTAAACTAAGCTTAGCTTAGCCCGCAGAGCTGACGCAGTTTTCCATACTTGTGTGCAGATCGCAAACTATGCGAACTAAGCTATGTGAACTAACTAAAATATGCGAAGCTAATGGTCTAAACCGACGGACCGCATTTCAACTGCAATCCAACATCGTAATCGTAATCGCAAATTGCAGTTTGAATGCAGTTGACACAACTGCAATAGAGCTGCAAACACGACTGCAATACCCACCCGCCCGCACGCTCTGCCCTCCCGCGCATGGTGCAGTTCGGATGCAGTCGGTGTGCAGTTCACACGACTGCAATCGGACTGCACGTTTGGTTTGCAGTTCTATTGCAGTCGTGTTTGCAGTTCTATTGCATTCGTGTCAACTGCATTCAAACTGCAATTTGCGGTTGGATTGCAGTTGAAATGCGGTCCGTCGGTTTAGACCCTAAATTAGTTGTGTATGCCACTACACGAACTAAGCTAAGCCCTAAGAAATTGAATGTGTTGACATATCCAAGGTCTGGAATGTCTTTTTTTAAATAATAAGTCTGTATTAATCTTCTTCTTCACTGTGTAACGTATTCATCATCAGAATTTTCTTCATCGATTATATTTAAGATTGCCACAGATGGTAGGGAATCGTCTGGATTCTCTCGACTTTTTTATTGATCTCCAGACTCCAGACAAATCTCAAAATAGAAAGAAAGAAAGAAAGAAAACACTTTTTTTGGCACATAAAACACACAATGAAATAACAACTATGGAAACACATAATTTTAAAAATACATACACATTGTGTCTGTCAAAATCTCCAGAAATACGGATATTTCTAAAATTCCCTACGAAAAATAATTTAAAATTACCGCGCTTCAATTCCTGTAAGCAATGCTTAAGAATGTTCAGTTTGCTAAAAAAATTATATACCAAAGACCGAAATAGCATGGCTTTCGATTTAATTAAAGCTGAATTATTAATTAGGCTAAACTTTGAAGCAAACTGTCTGACATTCAAGTCAATTTTCAACAGTGCTAAAGGTTACAAATTAGTGAAATCAGTGAAGTAATAGCGAGTACATGTGACAAACAAGATTGTTGTAAATTTAAAAAATAAATATTTTTCTTTTTAATATTTTATTTCTCCCGACAACAATTCCCAAATCCCGACTGTTTGATTTTTTTCCAGATATTTTGAAATTCTGATCTGGCAACCCTAATTATATTTTGACAGGCCTGTTGGTTTAGTGGTTAGTGACCCTGTATGCTATGCCGGAGGTCGTGGGTTCGATTCCCACCCAGGACAAATGTTTGTGTGATGAGCACGATCATTTGTTCTGTGTCTGGGTGTAATTTATCTATAATATGTATATATTTAGAAATATATAAGTATGTCTATCAGTTGTCAAGTACCCATAACACAAGCTTTGCTTAGCTTCGGACTAGACGGCGCTGTGTGATAGTTGTGCAATTATTATTATTATTTATGGCAAGCGTCGTCCGTCTAATTGAACTTCGAAACACTGACTGAGCTTTGGCTTTGCTCTTGGTGTGCACGCTATTTATTTCTAGCTTAGCTTAGCTTGCTTAGTTTAGCTTTGGCATAGCTTAGTTTTCGGTCAGCAAACGGCTTTAGACCAAACGGTACATACCTGTAATGGCCAAGTTTGACCCACACCATCTCTCCATACAGCGGTAGGCGTCCGGTCTCGCAATCCTCACACATGTAACCACCTGAAAACAAACAAAAGTTTAGCGGTTATAAATCATGCAAATCACGTGCGATTGTCCACCATGTACCGGTGGCGCAAATCTGTAATGCCTTGATCACACGTATAACTTGGTTCATTAAAGAAAGGAATCTTAAATGGCGGCGCTTATCATGTTCTCTCGCTCGCACACTAGTGCCGTCTATCATCTATCACTCTCGCGTGTACCGTAAACAGAAAAAAAAAATAGTCTTGATTAGCTTCCACGCTGTCTTGACGCGCTCAGTGATCCTTTTTACGAATATCTTGTTATAGTTTTCTGTTATTTTTTCGTTGTTACCTGTTTGTTATTGTTGTTGAGTTGAGAAGCTAGTTTGAAAAAAACTTTAACTTGAAATTTTATATGCTGACTGTACCTACTGTCTGTCAACGCAAGTACATGCCGCCATTTAAGATTCCTTTCTTTAATGCACCGACTTATACCGAGTAAAAGAGCGAGACAGCGCTCTCGGCCGAGTACTTGCTACGTGTAAACACAGCGCCGAATTGTCGGCGTACCACTTACCTCTACAACTCTCTTACATCACTGTCTCGGCCGAGCATTATTTTACTGTCTCGCCCGTTTACTCGGTACGTGTGATCGAGGCATAAGTCTAGTGGTTCGATGTTGGATATAACTCTGACAACATAAAGAACAAGTGCGAGTCAGACTCGCGCAGGAAGATTTCCGTACCGTCTGAAGAAAAACACGGCAAATAATTACTTGTATTTTTTTTTTTGGCGGGTAAAAATCATCCAGTTGACATCCCCCGCCGTTGGGCGGAGCGGGAGAGTGTCAGACTAGGTTGGCCCAGTAGGTTTCGACCCAGCTGGGTCCCTACGGTTGCTAACAACTTGAGGCGCGCGGGAACAGTACGCGCCGATGACGACTTGGGCTTGGTCCGGACGGTCGGACAGCAAGCTACCCATTGCTCGCCGTCCGCAAGCCTGCGCCTATGGTGGCCGGAAATCGGGATCGGAAACCCGGCGGCAGAAATAATTTGTTGTATGGGATGATAAATAATTATTGTATTCTGTTTCTAGTTTTTGTTGTAGCAGCAGAGAAATGCATCTTCTGTAAAAAAATTCAACTATCTAGCTATCACGGTTCTTGAGATACAACCTGGTGACAGTCAGACGGACAGTGGGGTTTCAGTAATAGGGTACCGTTTTTACCGTTTGGGTGCGGAACCCTAAAAATAAGAGACAATACCGTTCCATTTCATTTTAAAACCAACAATTTACACGTGCTTATTTTTTATTCATATTCTGTTGTTTTAAAACTATGCCGTCTTCAATCTGAATACAATCGTATAGCTACGTATAAAGGACGGCGCGGCGCCGGCGCATTCCATCGTTGCTTGTTAACGTCCCGCTTTGACAAGGTCAACGCATTAAGGCTTAAAGTCCCTTGAACATCTGGTCGGAATTAAACGGACACAACACTCATACCCGCCTAGGCGGCAGTACGAGTATCTGTGCATTTAATTGCGGCCAGCTGCGCTTGGAGCGCTTTTTTTTTAAACCAAAAATGACAAAAATATAGCCCATTAAAGTTACGTGTGACGTCACGCCGTACTGCATTTTTTCGCACGGGGTGACGTCACGTATCTTTTAATAATCTTTGTTATTTTTGTTTAATCGAAAAAAGAAAAATACGTATCCAATATTTTTTATAATCTAAAATACGAACTAAATAAAATATAATTATTTTGACCTTGGAAACTACCCTATATGCTATGTTCACTTTGAAGAATATTTGACAACCAATTTCAAAGCAGTAGGAAAACGTTGCAAAATTGCTAAATATTTTTTTTAGACAAAAGTTTTAATCGCACGAAAAAATCAATAGTTGATAATGTTGTTCATGAATCTATAATAAACATATATGTTTTTCAAACCTATTAACCTGGCCGTTACCGAGGAGTAGGCTTCAGAAAGTTACTGTTTTATGGCACTGCTCGGGCGCATGGGCCTTAATTCCCGTCCATGCAAATGTTCGTCCAATGTTTGTATGACATAATCGTTATGTTGAAATGTTTGGAGTGACCTAAAAACTGGGTGAGATCTGGGCTTGTGTGTTGAGAAACAATTTGATTAATTTGTTGCGTGATTGATATCATGTTAATTGTAAGTCGTGTGAGGAATGATATGAAAAGGAAGTAACGAGTCAATATCATTTTTTTCAATTTTGGTGGCGAAACCGTTACTTCAGCTAAAAAACAAAAACCCTGGGTCCCTAAATTTTACGAAAACTGATGAAATAATTTCGCTATAGTTATCGGTACGAATATTGAGCGCTCGGCGTCAGAGTAGAGATCGCTTTGCGCATACCATACATTGGCGAACCAATCGTCGTCGTTGTTAGATACACGCAGCAAGCGCAGAGAACGAATCACGAGTGGCGTCTATGACACAATAGCGCGGCGAGACAATCACTGACACTCCCCGCCCCCGCGTCTCACGTCGCACCACTAAAGAGACCGAATATTTGACTTCGACCGAATATTTGACTTCTGCGCAACTTGAAGCCAGCGCTCAATATTCGCCGATAACTATACCAAAATTGAAAACAAATCGGTCATATGTATTATACTTGTAAGAACAAATAAGCCTATTTTAAATTAAAATCAATCTGGCCACGATTGAAATAAGTTGATGATTACAAAAACAGAATCTCTTCTTACCTTCAGGCGGCTTAATATTAAGACACTCGGCATGGAAGGAGGTAGGACAGTACTCGCAGCATATGAGTGACCCGCCCAGCGCGCATATGAAGCACCAGCCTGTGTTCACGTGGCACGGGACCTTGCCGGGCCTGGGGGTGGAGAGGCATAACATTTTATGATACAATCAATAAATAATCATCGTTAAATAATTATCGTTTATTTTTTTGCTTACGGACTAATAAAATAATTGGTTTTTCTTTTTTTTATAGGTATGGAAAATTGCTAATTAAAAGCTTCCACATATACACATCTTATATTATACTGCGTTGACTTTTAATTCAAAATATCAATAAAGAATTATGTTGGGTACCAACAGTATCGGTAACGGTTTTCAAAAACGGTGGTAAGTCGCAATCGAACTATACGCACTATTTAGAAATATTTAAAATACTACCAAATCCAAATAAAACACTCACCTATGCTCATAATGCCTCGGACAAATAATATGCGAAGCCGTCAAAATGAGCGTCCCAGCCGGCAGACACTTAGTGAACGAATGATACGTCGCCGGACACCTCACACACCTCGCCAACTTGTCCCCACTAAACCTGGTCTTACACCCCCTAGGATCATCAGAGACACAAGTATGACAAACGTGTCTAGGACAGGTTAGAGCTTCAAAATATTCATTAATTTTCTTGTTCGTCTTCGAAGGTTCACCCCCATTGAATTGCGTTTGAGGCCAGTGATCCAAACACTTCAAATGGTAGTATTTATGACAATGTGCTACATGGCATTTTTGACGCAAACTAGACTCTTTAGACACAGCAGATTTACAAACAAAACATATGGGTGTATCGTATTTTTGACAGTTCTTACATTTGAAATTGGAATAGTCAGTTTCGTTCGAACGTCGAGGTTTTAATTTTACGTCAATGATCTCGCATTTTCCCGGTTTTGTGTCGCTCCAATCGCAGCCGTCGTCGCTCGAGTAGGAATCATAATCGATTTTGTCGTTTTCACCTCCGAGTAGTTCCTTCATTTTGGCTTCTAGTTGAGCTTCTATAGTATCAGCATCGACTGTATATATTTCTGTTTCGAGAATATCCTCGACTGATGCGTCTTCAGAAACATCTTGAGATTTATCGTCTTGATTGTCAAATTCATCGGAGGCTTTCGGTTTCCGATTGGACTTTTTCTTTTTCTTTCGTCCTCTAGAAGGGAGTGGGATTTCCACTTCTTCTTTGTTAACGCAGTCAACATGGAACATTCCACTGCAGCCTTTACATTTAACTAGGTTTCCAGTCATCTCGCAGATTTCGCATACTTTCTCTCTAATCAAACCTTTGAAAACGTTAGGTTTTGGTTGGGCCAGTTGTTCAAAGTAAAGTTCCACTTCATCAATATCATTTCCTTCGTGAATTGGTTCCTCGTATTCTTCTCCGTTTTCAGTGATTTGCTTATTTTTAGGTTTAAATATTGAGAACACTTCAAGCTCTTCTTCAATGTCTGAAAATTCTTCATTGTAATAAGGTTTAATTACTTTTCTTTTAGGCTTTTCCTTTTGTACAACACAATCATCAGTTTCTTTTTTCTCTTCTTTTTCAGATTCTTTCTCAGCTTTAATTTTACGTTTAACTTTTTTGGCTGGCTTTACGGGATCTTTGAGTCCCTTCACTAAACTAGATTGTTCTATGTCATCATTTTTCTTAATTTCTGATTTATTGTTCTCTTCATACAACCAGGTTTGATATAAATACGAGACTATTTCATCATGAGTCAATTGTGGATTCTCGTCTATCAAGGTATCTTGTCTTAGTTCCAAATACTTGACAAATTCGGGGTCTTCTAGTGCATTTTCGAGTTTCTTGGGAAGGAATTTTTGTTTACGTCTAGTTGTAGATTTTTCACTGTCTCCGGAATTTATGGAAATCGTATCGGCTTCTTCATCTTTGATTTTAATGTCTTCTTTCATATTTTCTTTTCTAGCTTTAGAGCGTAATTTGCATCTAATGAGTGGTGCTTCACTATCTTCCGAATCAACGGAATCTGCGTCACATTCATCATTAAATTTACTTTTCTCTAGTTCTTGTGGAAAAGTAACTTGTACTGCATTTGAAGGATCGATTGGCGATACTTCTTTATTTTTCTCAATATTTTGCTCTACAGTACAAGTCAATGCTACTTTACCATCATTTTGTTTATCATCTTCATTTTCTACATTGACATCTTTCTTTTCTTGAGATTCTGAAAGCGTAGAAGTTCCTAATGCAATTTCTGTCTCTTTACTTACGAATGACTTCTGTACAGAACAATTTGAAAATGTTGAGCTAATTTCGGGTATATCATCGTCTAGTGGTTCGTAGGCCGGTGATGGTACTTCATCAACGTCATCTGAATATGGGTCACTGATTTGAAAATTACTATCTACGTCTGTATATACCATTTTTTTTTCGCCTCTCGTCTTTATATGTAAGAATTTCTGCATCATATTTTTATTTAGACTTAAGCTATGTTTTTTATGAGAGCTTCTCTGTTTCGTTTGATCCGTTTCTTTTGATTTTTTTTTCTGTTCGGGTTTTGGATTCAGTCCTTTAACTAAATTCAATTCTCGCAAATCGTCGTTTTTTTTATCGTCAGATTTTGAATTTTCTTCGTAAAGCCATGTTTTATACAAATAAGCTACAATTTCGTCTTGAGTTAACTCAGGATTTTCATCCATAATTGCATCTTGTCTGAGCTCAAAATACTTGAGGAACTCTGCGTTTTCTAAAGGGTTTTCTGGCTTTTTATCTTTTCTTGACCGGAGTCTGCGTTTGCTTTCAGATCGTGTTGACGTAACGCTGTCTTCCGAATGAATAGAGACCGTATCCAAATCTATATCACCATTCATATGAGCGTCCTCATCGTGAAAACCATTTTCTTTTATAATTTCAGGCTTAGAAATAGGTATATGAATTTCTTTAGCAGTATTCATATCAACCTTTACATTTATAAGACCATTCATAGGTCCATTACTAGTAATACTTTCAACAATGTCAGAATTTGGGATCTCATCTCTGATTTTATTCAAAGCTTTACTCTCATAGAGTTTATTATCAGGAAAATTTGATTGATTAGTACTTTCAACTACACTTTGTTTGATTACTTCAAAATCGTTACAACTTACTCCATTTGATAGTTCTTCTGGTATACTTTCTGCAACTGTGGACTTTATATCATCTTTTAAATTAGCTTCTTCAATCAATTTGGAAGGCACATCATTGGTTATATCACTTATGTCGCCTATTTCTTTGTTTAACTTATCAAGACTAACACTACTACTTTCAGTTTCTATAAGGACTTTCTTCTTAACAACCAATGCAGATATTGAGTCATCATCAGTATCATTTTGAGCATCTAGTAGACTGTCATTGGTAAGTGGAGCATCACTTAAACTGCAATTATCAGTCTGACTGTCAGTTTCATTGTCAGGCTTATAATCACTATCTTCATCAACAGACATATAGCTTGGTTCAGTGCTGCTAACTGTTGAATCGTCATTCTCATTTGTCATTTCGTCAGATGATTTTGCAGTAACTTTTACACTAGGCTTAAATTTAGGAGTGATTTCTTCATCTTCCATGTGACTTCCATCAATAGCTGAGACGTGACTTACTTGTGAATCATTAAATGAATCTTCGTAAACAGGACTTATTGTTTGATCTCTAGTTATTACAGTATCCATTGCATTTTCAGCAGCTAGTTCTAGACTAAAAGACACCTTAGCACCGCATAGGCCTTCAGATGTGTTATTGCCAGGAGATGTTGGTGTACTTATAATACTGTTCTGGCCATCTTCATCCATATTTTCACCTTCAGAAGAATCACATGTTCCATTAACTTTTGGTTCTGTCTCTTTTGGACTCTCTGTTTTAGCATCTTCTTCATTTACTACAGTTTGTTCGTCTTTTTCACTTTCTTTGTCTTTATCAATTTCTTCTTTTTTAATTTCTTCAGCTTTATTACTCAAACTTTCCACTGGGGCTACAATACCGACATCAGTAGGTGCCTTTGAAGCAAAGTTTTTACTACTGTCTGTATCGGTTGAATTGTGATCTGAATCTGTAACTTCTACAACATTTTTACTATAATCATGTTCGTTTTGAAATTGCATTAAATTCTGAGATTCGGTCATTGATTTTCTTAAACGATAAGGCTTATTTACTGTTAAATTAGACAAAGTTTTTTTTTTTTTTGAACTGATAACTTTAGTTTCTTTTTTTTCTTCTTTGACTTGAGGAGCTTGGGGTTTCGCTTGAGTTTTCTCTGGAGTTTTGGACTTAGCTTTTTGCAGCCATCTGTCCATGTGAGACTGTCTCTGGATCTTGGTGATGCCAGTTTTAGCTGCCATGTTATCAAGGCATGCTGTGACAACTTCAAACACGTCCAAAGACTTGTTCCTTGTCCTGTTTCTAGAACGTTCTGTATTGTCCGTTTTACCATCATCTTCTGAAAACAGGCTGTCATACAAACTCTCGCTTAGAGACACATCACTGTCCGTCCTACTGATTTTCCCGCTCTTTTGTTGCTTTGCTTTTGTTCTAGACTTTTCTAGCATGTCGTTGAAGATGTCTATCCTCAGTCTCTTTGGCTCTCTTAGCAACACCTCTGCCTCTTCTACAGAATTGTTCCATAAGGCTTGCTTCTTTTCAGAGATGAAGAACGCTGCGTACAGTCTGGGATCTTTTTTCTTGTCCTAGAAAATAAGAAAAATATTTCTGTGTATATTACTGTGAGCTTTCAGAATGATGACACTAAATTAAGAAGACCAATACAATTATTTATTTATGTAATAATAATACCCCTATACGCGCGAGGGGTTAAGCGTTTTTCAAGGACCTGCAAGTTGTACAGACATATGTACTAGTACTAATCGGCGCTTGAGGGGTTAAAATGATTACAAATTATTATAAAACCAGTAGTGCTGTGCAGTGACCTATGTCCAGCAGTGGACATCTTTTGGCTGCAATGATGATGATAAACAGTAACAAACTTGCTAAACTGGGATCATCAACAATAATTAATCTACATAGTGTCATATCACCAAATATACAGTTCGGTCAGGCGCGGTCCGAAGGTCACAGGGGACATGACTGAAAACATCATTTTTTCATCCAGAGATAACCCCAGATGTTCCAAATATCATTCACCAATTTGCGAATATAAATATAAGACTTCATTCTGTTTTTAATGTGTGCACTAAAATTGAGTATCATATTGGGGTCACAAATAAATCTAAAAATTAAAGTCTAATTTTTTTATTTTTTTCAGACCCCTTCCGGTATGAAGGCTTGAAGGAACGGGATGGGTTTTTTAGTCAGTAAGAGTCTGACACTATCTCCCGCTCCGCCCAAGAGCGGGGGTTGTCATAAGATGATTTTTCCCATCGAAAAAAAAAAAAAAAGTCCAAAAATTCAGGCTGCGACCACGCCTTAGTTCAGTAGATTATAACCTTGAAAGTCAGTATTAAAATAAACCCAAAACCATACCTCTGGTGTAAAATTCTCCCGTGTATTCTCAAACTCCAGCTGGCCGAGGTACTTGCGGAGCATGGTGTCGACGATCCAGCCGCGACGACCGTTGTCTCCGAAGAACGTCACATGAATGACATCACGTTCTATGCGACCAAATACTGTGGAGAAATGAGATAAGGGACGGTTAGATTTGGGACTGTTTTGTAACTAGTAGACGCTTATATGTATTCATGTGATTTATCTATGTTATGTATGCATTTAGAAATATATAAGTATGTTTACCAGTTGTCTAGTACTCATAAAGTTCACAAGCTCTGCGCAACGTGGGACTAGATGGCGTTGTGTGATAGTTGTCGAATATTATATTACACAACAACTATAGGATTATTATACAAATCTGCAATGCGACTTCGTGCGGCAAAGAGATATTTAAAGGTCCTACCACAAACTCTTAATGCAATCTATTTGACGTTCTAAACTGAATTGTTAAAAGGATTGAGCTGTATACTCATCACACATATAGCTCTTTTAGATTTCAATTATTTTTAAATAAATTAAAATAATTTTATGAAAATAGTTTTGTAAATACACATGACTGTTTATATATATAGCATAGCAGTATATAACTTAGCAGTACAGCATAAATATTTTTAAATAGCTCAGCATTTTCATAAAAAGGAAGTTAAGATAAAAATGGCATAAATACTCTTTGCATGACCGATAGTAATTTATTTTAAGCCACATCAAAAAAACTATAGATTTCTAACTTCCACCTATTAAATTGATTTTTTTTTAGTAGTATTTTGGGACCACAAATAAAATATATAATAATTTTTTGGTAACTGTAATTTAATGCCTTTTTCCTTATGGTTTTAAAATACTACTCAAAAATTTATTATTTTAATAGATGGAAGTTGAGTCTATAATGGATCCAGGCCAAAGAGCCCCACTACAACCCAAAATGATGTTCAGGTTTATTTTTACTAGATACTTACACTTCTTTTTAACAAAAATCCCGTTTGAGGGATCTCTAGTAACAATAGAGGGCCAAAATGGATAGGTTCCCATCCTAGCCCAGGCCAAGTCCCCAACTTGGTACGCACACTTGGCTTCTAAATCAAACAAATCACTCTTAGAGAGAGTTTTAGTTTCCTTCTGCTCTTTTTTCTTCTTTTTACAGTCAAAGTCCAGGGTTTTTACAACAGAAGAATTATCCAAAATTCCATTCTGCTGTTTAGCAGAACTCAAGCTGTACCGTTCAGAAGACCGTTCTAAAATATTATTTAAATGAGTACTGGAGGACTTGTTGGTGCTTTTGACTGGTGAGAACATGTTCTTGATGAACACGACACCCTCATCAGACTCCCTCTTCTGGATGAGGTCTTTCCTAATGTAAACTTTTGGGAATTTCTTTGCTGGAGACGGGCTAGTCTTCTTTACTTCCTCTGTGCCAAAACGACTCAATGATATGTTTTCTTGGTAAATACTCTCTATCTGGTTCTCGAGAAAAGTTTCAACACCAACTTCTTTTGGTGGTTCTGATCGTAATGGAGAATTTGATGCATGCATCTTGTAAACTGGTGATTGAGCCTTAGTAGGTGACTTCTCGGCTAATGGTGACTTTAATTCTGCATTCACTTTTTTGGTATCAGACTGCTCAATTTCAGTCTTGAGTCGGCGAGCTCTGCCATAGCGGCTAGTGCTTGTACCGTCATTAATAGAAACTGGGGAAGTCACTCTTGAAGTCAAACTAGTTTCAAGTTCACGTTCGATGAGTGACCTTTTCTTTGGTTTTGATTTCACAATCTGAGGACTACAAGATGTCTTTAAGTCCTCAGAACTCATGTTATCCTCAGATTCATCCATTGTGATCTGTTTCGATTAATCTAGGGCCGTCTAGAAGCGTCTGACGTAACAAAATAGAACATCGCAAGTCTCACACCAAATTGCGAATATTTTATTTATATCCCATATTTATGAGAAAAATACAATGCGTAATGTGGCGACAGACCAATGTTTACAGGTTACGCCCGTCCCAAAGCGTTTCACTTGGTTTTCTGAAACAAAAGAATCGAAATGAAGTTTCGTTTTTCATATGAAATAGGTTAATTCAATATTTGAATGCAATATCATGTTATTGAAGTGGAAATGGTATTTTTTATGAATTAAAACAAAATGTCGACTCACCACTGCGTTATCCAGTTTAGTCGCGTCAGTGATTGCAATTTGCACACGACAAATCGTCAGATTGGCGGTCTCCTTGGTGCATAATTGAGCCACAGTACATCGAAAACTTAATATCCTTTTTTACACGACGGTGTTTCCAGATATAATTGTTCTAACACCAGATTCAGGATCGTTTTATAACACAGAGACAGGAATATTAACTATAATCAGCAGCGGTCAAATATCGTTCGAGCAAAGTCCTAATTTGTTACGAGAAAGCATTCAGTAACACTGAGAAACACGCGCCATCATAATTCCACACATCGAATTTAGCAGAACCAGCCCGCAGTTAGCATCACTGCGTTTTCCACAAGAGTTATCACTAATTATGTCACGAATAAAACTATAAACACTGATTAAAATTAAAATGATTTAGAATTACAAATGAAAATAAGTTCCGACACCGAAATACCGACGCTTCAGTGCCGCGAAAACACATGAATATAACGTCTATGTGTGGGTGAAAATACAACAAGAATTTTTGTATTGAATACACACACAAGAGTATAAAGTTTCACACAGTTCAATGGCTTCGCTTATCACAAACTGTTTTACCGACGCTTTCAAAATAGTTCGTTTTTAGGGTTCCGTAAATAAAAATATAAACTTTTATTGCAGAAAAATATTGATATATAATATGATGCCAAATTCAACAATATAAAAAAGTAACTGAAACCAAAATTAATTCTCTTAATTTTATCTTTACATGCTTATGGTAAAATAAGAAGCCCAAGTTCGATGTTGGTTCTCACTGGACTGGACTGTCATTCCAACCAAGTCGTGGCAGAATAGTTAAATTGAAGCTTGTTTTGTGCCTTTCGTAGCGGAAGAGGCCTTTCACAGTGTTTCGTATGCTGCAATATTAGGTACTCGTATGTATAGTATATGGAAATAATACTGTTGCTTAGTAAGAACGGCGTTTCGTTAGTAATTGTGCCGGTACCTACAGCTTGATTCATTACAAATTTCTCCATACATTTTGTTTCATTAAAGCACCGGAAACCCGCAGTACTTACACAACTAAGCTGCTGGATCCGGATCGTATGGAAATGGGCTGACGATGACAGTTAACAAAATGAAAAGAATAAAATTATTCATTTTATACGGAACCCCGAAACATTATTGCCAAAAACTGATTTTGAAAATCCTTATGTCAGAATAGATGTCTATGGTTCGTTAACGGAAATTATAGAACAATAAATCATTGGTAAAACTTACATAAATATGGCATAACAGCATCTAATTATAGAATAAAAGATAGTTTTTTGCTTCATTACGTTTATAAGTAACTAATTTAAAAGTGCCCATTGTTGGACGAATTCAGACCATAAACATCAATCAGCTGGCTTTTAGTAGCAGCTGTCAATGTATAACTGCCACTGTCATTCCGCGTTCCGAGTAACGATAATAGAATATCACTTTTAGTAGCGCGTCAAAAAAACTGCGCTCCGCCCGCCGTCCGATGTACTTGTTACGGTCACTCGGAATCTCTGATAAAGCGTTAACATTGGTTAATATCGATGTTATATCATAACTCGAGTAGCCGTGATCTTAAATGATTTTAAAACTCTAAAAACATGATCTTAAAACTCGAGTAGCCGTTGCTTATTCAACATATACAAAAGTAATTGAAAACAATTTAAGACTTAATCCGCGTCAGTTTTGGCAACATATTTCAAATTTGCGATCTAAAGGTGGTTTTGAACCAAGCGTTACCTATCAGGGAGATAAGTTTACAGGTGTCCAAGCAGCTGAAGCCTTTGCTGATTTCTTCGTTAGTGTTTATCTTCCTGATGTACCTTTACTGGATGCTCAAAAAGCTTCTCTTTGTGACAATAATATAAATAGTAATTATGTTAATATTTTTAAATTCACTCCTCAAGACGTCATGGCAGGAATAGGCAAACTGAAAATAAGTAGTTCTGTAGGGCCTGACAATATTCCACCTGAAATATTGAAAACTTTTAAAAAGCACTTTTGCCTTCCTTTGTATCATATATTCAACCTAAGCTTGGTAAAGGGATCATATCCGCCTCAGTGGAAGATTTCCAGAGTCTCCCCCATTCCCAAAAGTTTCAATAAAACATCAGTTGAAGAGTATCGTCCCATTGCAATTATGTCAACTCCAGCTAAAGTTTTTGAAAACGTACTTCATAAATACATTTATTCCCAAGTAGATAAGTATCTCTGTAATGAACAACATGGTTTTAGGGCAAAAAGATCGGTAAATACCAATCTTCTAACTTTAGTGGACTTTATATCAAAACGTTTGGATCGAGGTGGCCAGGTGGATGTTTTGTACTTTGACTTCCGGAAAGCGTTTGATAGGGTTAATAATGACATTTTGCTAGCGAAACTCTGTGCCATAGGATTTCCACCGGGTCTGCTGCGGCTTCTTGCCGACTACCTCCGCGACCGTCAGCAGTTTGTTAGACTAGGTCTCTATGAATCCCAGCCCTATCACACGAGTTCCGGAGTCAGTCAAGGATCAATACTCGGGCCATTACTGTTTCTGATAATGGTAAATGACCTTCCAACTGTTGTTCATTTTGCCAAAAGTCTATTATATGCAGATGACTTGAAATTGTTTCTTGAAATTAACTCTGAGACAGATTGCCTGGCACTGCAACGTGACATTAACGCTATATACGAGTGGAGTGTAAATAACAAAATGGAGTTCAATTCGTCAAAATGCTACGTCGTGAGTTTTACCAGAGCCCGTTACCCAGTCTCATTTAATTATAAAATCAATGACAGCACAATTACAAGAACCGTTGCTATAAAGGATCTAGGTGTCACATTTAATCATACACTAAACTTCCATGATCATATTTTAGCAGTGGCAAAAGATGCATTTAGGCGTTTGGGTTTCATTTTGAGAAATGCTAAAGATTTCAAGAATACAAGCGCAATCAAGTCGATTTTTAACGTGCTTGTTCGAAGTAAGCTTGAGTCTAGTGCGTGCGTCTGGAACCCACATGAGAAAAAATATGCCTTGATATTAGAGAAAGTGCAAAAAGCTTACCTCAGATATATTTACAAGCGTATCTATGGACACTATCCCTTTATGTACCCTACTAAGTTTCTTTTAGGTTGTATAGGGTATAATTCTCTAGAAGTCAGAAGAAAACATGAGCAAATAATTACCATGTGTAAAATCCTTCATGGGGAAATTGATACTCCAGAGCTGCATGCCGAACTGTCTCAACTATGTGCCCCAGTCAAGTACAGCCGCATCAGGAGACACAGCTTGTTCGCTGTGCCTGCGAGTCACACTGTTGCGCGAGCCCAGTCTCCTGTCCCTCGCACTCTTTCTGCGCTCAACACTCTTTTGGACACGCACCCTGACTGTGATGTGTTCGCGGACGAATGGAAGACGATCATGTCAGTGTGTCTGGAGTTTTGTGAGATGAGTGTGTGATTTTTTTGTATATTGTCTTTAACTAATTGTCTTTAACTAATGTAATTGGCGAATAGCCGTTTTTTGTTAAAGTAAAACCATAAATAAATAAATAAATAAATAACTCAAAACGTGGGTCCAATCGAGCAGCTTCATCCTGTGTTCTTTCTCAACGCACCTACGCGCTTACTTGTGGGAGTGCAGATCTGCATCATCGCGCAGATTTTTTACGCACTCACGCACGTAGATGCGTTTAAGTACTACCACAAAATAATACATTTTTTGGTACAATTACCTACCGGAATGGATCTTGAGCGCTCGGCATCAGAGTGTGGATCGCTTTGCGCATTACATACATTAGAGAGCCAATCGTCTTCGTTATTAGATACATGCAGCAACGCAGGGAACGAATCAGGAGTGACGTCTATGACGCGATGGCGTGGCGAGCCAATCACTGACACTCCCCGCCCCCGCGTCTCACTTCGCACCACTATATAGACCGAATAGGTATTTGACTTTTGCGCAACTCGAAGCCAGCGCTCAAGATCCGTGCCGGTAATTGTACCTACAGACTAGTTGTGTCAAGAAATCGATGATGATGACCTTCACAGTCAAACGATTTTGACGTATTTCGGAACGCGGCGTGACACAAAACGTCAAAAAATTGTCTGCTGAGCTCTGAAAACTCATGAGTGGCTCAAAATTGATTGATAATTTCCTCAATTTAACCTAAATAAACAGCAAAACACTTAAATAAAAGATGTCTGTAGCTAAAGTGACTAGAGATAACACCAAGGCAGAGCCCGTCGTTGCGTACAGCGACGCAGCGCTGAGAAACAATGCTGTGGTCGTGGAATACTGTAGAACATCTATGGCTGCGTTGTCCGGTTCAACTGCTGGTAATAATACGTTTTCCTTTCGTTTAATTCATTTGTCTACTGCTAATTAGATAGCAGACTGGAATATTATAAAGCAATACCTACTCTACTTAATTTTATAAGTGTGACAGTTCTTCGTTTTTAAGTACCATCGCGGTCACTTCTGTCTGATCACTTAAAAATATTCTTGCTTGAATCTTGTGGCGCGGCGCCAAACTAAATCCTTTGAAATTTTCGATTCGAGTGGATGCAAAAATGAACTTAGTGATCAGGCGGAAGTGTCTTTGATCGTACATACCGAGTCTGTCGCCATCCATGCTCAAGTATCTGTAACAAAATCTGCATAATTTTAATAAGAAAAATGTATTTTTATGAAAAAAATTAAACTGCAGTACTTATTTATGAATAACAGAGTAGCACTAATATGACAGAATGATTAAGCTCTTTCAAAATTATTTGAAGCTTCTTGTTCATGAGACATGCCATATGGTCCATCCTAAGATTAATCTTTTTTTATTAGGACTGTCATTTCCCCAAGCAGTGTCTCAAATTGACGGTATCTGAAAGGTTCATTCATTAAACACTGAACAAACAGCGTTCACTCTCTTATTGTCTTTCTTTAGAGTTTCTAATTACAGTATTTAAAACGTTAAATCCCTTGTAAGTGCAGAACTGTGGTGACCCAGTGGTAATGCTCTCAATTTACAAGTTGTACGCCATGGGTTCAAACGTGAGCAGGTGCTTTACTTTGTATAATTTATTTTAGCACTATTGCTTTTGAAACTGGGAAAGAAAACATAGTGTAAAACAAGCATGCCCTAGACGGCGCATGTCTTGCTAAGAAGGTCTGAATCCCTGTAATGGGAACATAAGACTGATTTGTTAAGGTAGGCGCCAAATAAGCATGGTATAACTGTCATCGACTCTCCTACATTTATTGATATTCTTAATTTAAATACAGAAAGCTGTGTTATATCAACATCTATCGTGATCTTTTTCCTTTTCTGTACCTTCGATTTATTGGAGATATTAGGAAAAGGTCAATGTACTTTAAGTTTATCTGGCACCTTATATAGTCAATTTTAATCTTTTGAATACCGTAATTAGAGACACAATAGAAAGACAATGACAAGGTTTAATGAATTAACATGGAAAAAAAATCTAGTAATATTCACATTTACAATGCGTTCACTTCCAAATGAGAATAGGATCGCCCGCCATGTTGTGACGTCACGATTTACTGTCAAATTTTGAAACATTAATTAATTTACGAAAAATTTAATTTATTTACGAACTGTGAACGAAAAAAGTTTAATTAGAAGCCAGTTCTTTAATTTTACTCATCTCCAATTTTGGCAATTTTTTTTATTCGATTTGACATTACGACGAGACGTCAAAACGTAGAAATCGGTCCTATTCTCTTGACGTGACTTACCAAGTAATCAAATCCAAAAAATTCTCATTTCCAGGTGTCCTCGGGCTGACCGGTCTTTACGGGTTTGCCTTCTACGTCTTCGCAGTGGTCAGCCTCTGGGTAATGTTCATGCTAAAGACTGGACCAAAATGGAACAAATACCATGTATCACGACAAAGCTTATTGACTAACGGATTCTTCGGTGCTTTGTTTACCTACGTACTGTTCTGGACATTTATTTACGGGATGGTACATGTATATTAGGTTAAGGTTAGGTTAGTTTGTAAGAATATTTTAGTCAAATTGATAGTTGAGGTATGACTTTGGGAAAGAAAGGATGTAGAATTGTTGATTCTTATGTTGCCTTAGGCATGGTTATGTTTGTCAGAAAGTCGGACATTTCTCGCCGACTGGAAGTCTTACTAAAACCCAGTTTCTGGAATAAAACAGATTTGATGATTGATTTGATTATTAAACTGTTAAACTTATAACAGCCCCATGTCATGTTCTGACAATTACTGTCTGAAATAAATCTAGACAAAACCTTTCATTTACAAAGTTTTGTCTATCTATTTCAATTTAATATGCTAAAAATTAATTTTAGTATTAAGAAGTATTTGACAATCAATGCTTATAGAGAATCATAGAACATAGAGTTGTAGCAGAGTTTACATCACTGTCTATCCCAGGTTGCCTGGAAGAGTTCGCGGAATGCGATAAGGCGGATGTGTTTTTAGATATAAATTTTTCTTTGTTGTTTCTTTATATAACTACAATAAAGTATATAATAAATAAAATACGAAGCATATTAACTGCACTGATTGGTTTAATGAAATATCGAAACTCAATCATATTAACACGATTGATTGTTTGGACTTGTTTCATTTGTGAAGCATTGATTATATTGATCCAGAAACTGGGGCTAAAATATTTAATTCCCTAATCCATATCACTATTATTATTTATTTGTGTTTTTCGTTTATAGGCTGGTCATTCATTATATAGAGCAGTGGTGGCCGAGTGGTAATGGCACCGACTTACGAGTTGTGCGTCGCGGGTTCGAAGTTCGAACTCAGCCAGGCGCAATAATAATAAATTACACAAAGTAATCTTTGTGTAATTTATTTCATCACCACTGCTCTCAAAACGGTGAAGGAAAACATCGTGAGGAAACCGGCATGTCCTAGAACCAAAAATTCGAAGACGTGACATTCACCAACCCGCACTTTGCCCGCGTGGTGGATTAAGGCCCGTTCCCTCTCCTAGAGAGGAGGCCTGAGTCCCAGCAGTGGGAACATTAAAAAAAAAGGCTGATGATGATGATTCATTATTCATTTCATCTTCATAATGAAATTATGTTGTCGGCATGTCTTGCTATACAGGGTGTAAGGCACAGCCCTCCACAAACTTGGGCGGAGCATCGCCGTGCCCTCGTGGGGGCGATCGGCGGCGAAGACTTCTCGCGCCGGGCCTTGGTTGAGGCCATGGTCCGGAGCGAAGAGGAGTGGCAGGCGGTCGCCGACTTCTGCGAAGCAGTAATGCTCGCAAAGGAGGAGGCCGAACGCATCAGGCAACGGCGTTATCGCCGCCGCCGTCGCCGGGATTCTGATCCCGATTTCCGGCCACCGTAGGCGCGGGCTTGCGGACTGTGAGCAATGGGTAGCTCACTGTCCGGCCGTCCGGTAACTGTCCGGACCAAGCCCAAGTCGTCGACGGCGCGCATTGTTCCCGCGCGCCGAAAGGGCGCTCGAGCCCCGGTATGAAGGCTAGAAGGAACGGGGTGGGTCTTTTAGTCAGTAAGAGTCTGACACTATCTCCCGCTCCGCCCAAGAGCGGCGGATGTCAATGCATGATTTTTTCCCACCAAAAAAAAGCCCTCCACAAACTTTAAGGGCTTGCTCAGTAGACGAAACTGAGCAAGAAGGTTGTTTGTTAGTTTAACGAAAAAAAAAATCAGCCTCACCGAACAAAATTGAAAACATTGCACAGTTTGTATGCTGGCCGATTTCTTTTTCGTTTCATGAAAAAAAATCTTGTGAAAGGTTGTTCAGTTTTGTCTACTGAGCAAGCCCTTAAAGTTTGTGGAGGGCTGTCCCTTACACCCTGTATGTACAGTTGCCATCACGGATCTTGAGCGCTCGGCGTCAGAGTAGGGATGGCTTTGCGCATTCCATACATTGGCGAGCCAATCGTCTTCGTTGTTAGATACATGCTGCAACGCAGTGAACGAATTAGGAGTGACGTCTACGACGCGATGGCGCGGCCAGCCAATCACTGACACTCGCCGCCTCCGCGTCGCACTTCGCACCACCAAAGAGACCGAATATTTGACTTCGGCGCAAGTGTTCAAGATCCGTGATGGCAACTGTATGTGTGAGTTTACATGTTTGTGAACACCTACGGTACTGGAGTAATTCCAAGTGTGGAACATTAAAAAAAAAAACTGGCCAAGTGCGAGTTGGACTCGCACACGAAGGGTTGCGTACCGTCCTTAGGAAAATTCGGCAAAAAATCGCGGCAACAAAAATACATCATTATTTTGTGAAAATGTCAACTGTCTCCCTATAGCGGTTCTTGAGATACAGCCTGGTGACATACAGACGGACAGACAGCGAAGTCTTAGTAATAGGGTCCCGTTTTTACCCTTTAGGTACGGAACCCTAAAAAGAATGTTGGTCAGCCAATAAGTGAAACATGTTGAACACAACATTTAAGAGTTTATATTTATTGATTTGTTTAAAATCGCATTTAAATTTATAAAATGTTGGTTGTAAGTTCAACATTAGCATTAATTTAATTTTAAGTAATTCTAATTGTTTCACTGAAATAAAATGGTTATTGTATAGATATATTTTTTTTATTGTTATTTTTGAAAAGTAATCCTGACATTTTTCATCATCATTTCAGCCGAAAGACGTTCACTGTTGGACATTGGCCTCCCTCAAGTGTCGTCATAATGACCGCTCCTGTGAGTCTCGCATTCATCGGATTCTCGCGACCCTTATTAGGCAATCGGTCTACCTTGTGAGAGCCCTTCCAATGCTGCGCCTTCTGGTACGTGATCACCACTCCAGAACCTTTAGTCCCCATTGACCATCTGTTCTGCGAGAAATGTGGGCCTGCCCACTGCCACTTAAGTTTGGCAATTCTTTGGGCTATGTCTCTAACCTTGGTTCTCCTGCAGATATCTTCATTTCTGATGTGATCACGCAAGGAGACTCCGAGCATAGCCCTTTCCAATGCCTTTTGAGTGTCTTTAAGCCTTCTGATGAAGCCCATTGTGAGCGACCACGTTTCGGAGTCATTATGTCATCACTGGCAACACGCACTAGTCATAGACTTTCGTCTTGAGACACTATGGTATATTGGTCGAGAAGACACCACTCAGCTTCCTGAACGCTTTTACAGATTTTGTCGATTTTTGTTGATTTTTGATTGTCTTTTTTTTTTTTTTGCAAAATCAAGACGCAAGTCAATCTAAATAAATATCATTAAGGTAGGTATTTGGTTTTTTAAATTTCATTTACTGTGACTGTAATTGGAGGTGAAAGAGCTCCAGGCACTCCACCAAATACAATATGGTGGACTACGTAGACAGAGAAAGGCGACGACGTATTCTATGTCTACGGTGACGGCGAGCAATGGGTAGCTTACCGTCCGACCGACCGTTCGGGAACCGTCCGGACTGAGGCCATGTTGTCAACGGCGCGTATTGTTCCACTCGCGGTAGTGGCGTAGGGGCACAGCAGGGTCAAAACCTACTGGGGCCGTGGGTGATGCGAAAGAGATCTCCAGGGCCCTGGAACGAAAGCAAAGAAGGAACAGGAGTGGGTTTTTAGTCAGTAAAAGTCTGACACGCCCTCTCGCTTCGACCAAAAGCGGGGGATGTCATTGGATGATTTTCCCACCTAAAAAAAATGACTACGGTGGACTACAAGCCGGGTATTTACCCAGAGCGGCAAAAATTGAGGGGCGGCAAAATTTACTTATTTCTATCTTCCTTGCCATTAGCATGCCATTAGCTATCCACACTCAAGTTGGCAGGCCTAGAATTTTATGTGCCATCTTCCAACCTTCTTCAGGTTGGATAGTGGAAATATTTAAAAATTGAGTTAAATGGTTTAGTTTGGTGCAAAGAGAATTAGTTTGGTGTATGTAAAGGGCGACAAAAATTATATTATCTTTGCCCGGAGCGGTGGAAACAGCTAGATCGGGCCTTGCTGATTCTGAACAAAACTATATTCAAGTTAATTTATAAATAACTAGCTGCTGCCCGCGACGTCGTCTGCGTGAAGGCTCTACAGTACCAAAAATACCTAAGATGTCAGTGCCGCTATAGTATTTATAAGTAAACAACTTTTAAAATAACATTAAAATATAAGTTTTTTTTGCAAGCGAAGCAAGTGAAGAGAGTTATATGGGAATCCTGCTGAGTTCAGTCATAAGATGTGACTGAAGGAAATAGAGAAAATAATGCAGGAATACATTCCAGGATACAAAAGAGTAAAAATACGTACAAAGGTATCATATCTTACAAAACTTCCCTATAAACTACGTTGATAGTTATGCTGCCAGGTGCCAAAATGTAAAGAGAGTCAGGACTGGTGACGCGGGAGCAAGCGACGTACAGTTGCCCGTGTGAGAAGCAACTCGTCCTGAGATCGACACCCGCTGCCCTCAGTATCTGCCCCTGTGACTTATTGATGGTCATCGCGAAGCAATCACTCTCGGGGAACTGTACGCGCTTGGACTGGAACGGGAAGTTGTGAGGTATGAAGGGAATGCGTGGTATAAATACTGCCTCGCCTACGCCACAACCCGTAAGAATTTCCGTATCAATGGTGTGTCTATGGAGAGAGATGACTTTAAGGCGGGTCCCGTTACATAATTTTGGAGGAGAAAGGTTCCGAAGAAGCATAATCGGGACACCGACCTTCAACTTGATGGTATGCGCTGGAAGTCCACTTGCTGACAGAGAGTTCAGAATTCCACGGGCTAATGTGTGGCGTCATCTTGCTCGGCAACAGTGTTTATCGAGCTGTAGACCACTTCATTCCCCTCAATTTCCGAGAGAATGCATTCGTTATTTGCTGCAGCCTGATCATTTTTGGGCGTCGGCGATGTCACTCACACACCCAAGAAGCTGGTGCGGTATACGACTGATGTCCCCGTACACACAGCGAATGAGTTCTTCTAAGCTGGATACCGCTCTACCGAGAGACTCTGGAAGCACCATCTGTCAGAGTGCCTTCGCCAAGACTTATTAGGATATCGGAGAATTCTTGCAATGCACGTGCATTGCCGCCGAGTCGAGCTCTCATATTAATGGTCAAGCGCAGCTAACAAACTCGTGACCACAACGAAGATCGTTTTAACGAAGCATTTACCTCGTCAGCCCTCGATACCCGGAAGTGTTTGCCGGAAATCGCCACTGAACAGAACTGTGACACCACCCATCAAATGTTCATTCCTGCGGATGTCCTGCAGGGTTCTGTCCACGGCCTCAACTGCCTTCCTATTGGCCAACGTACACTCATCCCATACGATCAGAGAGCAATCCTTGAGCACGTGTGCCTTATCGCTGTTACGTGACACACCACAAACGGGCGTTTCGGCTCTCTCTCTAAATCGATGGGAATTTTAAACATGGCATGTGCTGTCTTGCCACCCGGAAGCAGTATGGCAGCAATTCTCGACGACGCTACAGCAATAGCAATTTTGCCTTGCCTCCTGACCTCTGCAAATATGTCAGTAGTAACAAATGTTTTTCCTGTTCTACCAGGAGCATCCAAGAAAAACATGTTACCCTGATTTTACTCAACGCTTTCAAGGACGGTGTCATAAATTTGTTTTTGCTCTGAAGAGAACAAAGTGACAGGGTCATTTCGTATGGTGGTCATTTCGCCCGGATCGTAATTTATCCCAGCGTTATACTCCCGATTTCCACGGCCTTGATGCGGTGATGATTGGGGAGCTGGTAACCCATATTCGATCAGCGGTTTGCAGCCGATAGAAATCACCACATCTGGAAGTGAACTGAGACAGGTGTTCAGCACGCGTTCATCAGTAACTTCGTCTTCGTCTCCTGTAGCACGCCTCAAAGCTCGTAGAAAATCTTCAGACAGATGATGGCGATACTTCTCCCACAAAGCTACCGGGTTCACGACTCCACAAAACACCAACCGATCCCAATTATTGTCACCGTCGAGAAGGTGACGTGCTACGCAGGCTGCGCGGTAAGTGGGATACTCCACGCCATCAAATGTCCTCTGGAAGGCGAAAGACGTCGGGCCTCGGACAGTGGGAAGTAACAACCGCAGAAAATAGCATTCGCTGGATGCACGGTAGGTATCCAATGCGGTGTCCTTGAAAGTTCCCGGAAAACCTTTCACAGCACCTCCTTGTCGAAGTCGGTTAAATACACCCCTTTGTTTGTCGTACGTGTAATATGAAGGCACCTCGTCATACGTAAGGGATCTCACAAACTGGTCGACTTCACAGAGCTGGAAAAATGTCACCATGTTAACACCGCATTTTTTTTTTAAATTGTCTTCCTCAACTCTGCTCAAGATTTTGAGGGTTTTGTTGGAACTTGAATTTGTCAAAACGAACTATACGATACAACTTTTATGAAGAAAATGCACATCACATCACCATCTATGAATTTTAAGAATAACTAACTTCTAACCTCGCCAACATGATCAAATTTAAATTATTAATTTCCAAAAAGTGTTAACATGTAACTTGATTTGATTTTTATGAAATCTCATGAGATGGCGCTGCTTAAAAATTATCTTTATGCTACTAAAATTCATTAAACTATGTTTCTCTACCCAAGTTACTGAAATGGCGTAGTTTTTATAGTGTAAAGCTAGATAATAGCATGGCTTACTCAAAAACAACATTTAAATATGCATCGTTAGATTACACGCTGTCACAGAATGCGTGAGAAAAATAAAGATTAGATTCACAGCTCCTCCTCCGTAGGTGATAGCGTGATAATATGTAGCCTATATGTTGACCCGACCTCTTAGTAATATACATGCAAAATTTGAAGTAAATCCATGCAGTACTTTTTGAGTTTAGCCCGGACATACATACAGACAAACAGACAAAAATTCTAAAAACTATATTTTTGGCTTCGATATCAATTGTAGATCACGCCCCAAGTATTATTTTAAAAAAATATTCAATATACAGTTTTGACTTTCGTACGATTTTATAATATGTATAGATTCAATACACTTTGAAGAAATGCCTAACGATTAAACACGTTATTGTGGCTAATTTATAAAAGATAGATATATACTATTAAAGAGTTTTTTGTAGATCTATTAGAGACCATCATCTTTGTAATACATACTTTTGGTGTATGATCAACGTATGCGAGGATAGGAGCTCGAAATCGCATTTTCATCCGACTTGCTTCAAATTTATAGTCATTTCTCAGTTCCTATGTATCTTACCGTTATGTTATATAGTCCATAACCTGCCCAGGAGTATGGACCATAATCGTACCAAGTTTGGTTAAAATCCCTTCAGTATTTTTTGACATATGCTTGCACATACAGACAGACAGACGGACAGACAGACAGACAGACAGACAAAAAATTTACTGATTGCATTTTTGGCATCAGTATCGATCACCAATCATCCTCTAATATTAATTTTGAATATATATTCAATGTACAGAATTGACCTCTCTACAGTTTTATTATAAGTATAGATATAGATAAAAGCTAAAAAGAAGACGAAAGAGTTGGAAGGCCTCCTACAAGGTGGACCGATGAGCTGGTGAGGATTGCGAGAAACTGATGGATACGAGACGCACAGGAACGTTTGTAGCGACGCTTGGGAAAGGCCTGTCCAACAGTGGACGTATACCGGCTGAAATGATGATGGTGATGATGATGATAAAATAAAATGCCGCCGGGATCCCGCTCCCGATTTTCGGCCACCCGGCCACGGTAGGCGCAGGGTTGCAAATAGTGAGCAATGGGTAGCTCGCTGTCTGACTGTCCGGTAACTGTCCGGACCGAGCACAAGTCGTCGACGGCGCGTAATGTTCCCGCGCACCTCAAGGAGTTGTCAGCAACAGCAGGGGCCCAGCTGGGTCGAAGCCTACTGGGGCCAGGGTTATCCGAAAGGGAACTCGAGCCCCGGTATGAAGGCAAGAAGGAACGGAGTGGGCTTTTAGTCAGTAAGAGTGACACTATATCCCGCTCCGCCCAAGAGCGGGGGTTATCATTGGATGATTTTTCCCACCATAAAAAAAAACCGGCCAAGAGCGTGTCGGGCCACGCTCAGTGTAGGGTTCCGTAGTTTCCCATCCGTCACAATAAGTGTACCCACATATGAGTTTAAAAAAATGCTTGCCTATACGACTATACTTACAACAAACTTAGTCCAGAAATTATTTTTTTTAGTGTACATATTATTTTTTATTATTTAAGTTGTTTTTTAATATTTAAGTTTATTATGTATATATTTTCTTGTAACCTACATAGCACATAAAATCATTTTTTGTAGAACCTTTTTGTCTTTTTGTACAAAAACTGTTCTTTCCATCAAGTTCAAAATAATTTTCCTAGAAAGTCCTTATAAAGTTCTATTTTTCATTTTTTTTTCATATTTTCTAAACTAATGGTTCAAAAGTTAGAGGGGGGGGGGGGGACGCATTGTTTTTTACTTTTGGAGCGATTATTTCCGAAATTATTGACATTATCAAAAAATGATTTTAGTAAACCCCTATTCATTTTTAAATACCTATTCAACGATATATCACACATTAGGATTGAAATTAAAAAAAAATCACTTCCCACTTTACATATAGGGGGGCCTACCCTAATAAAACATATTATTTGTTTCCAATTTTTATTTTACCACTTTGTCGGCGTGATTGATATACATATTGGTACCAAATTTCAGCTTTCTAGTGCTAACGGTCACAGAGATTAAGCGAGGACGGACAGACAGACAGACATGGCGAAACTATAAGGGTTCCTAGTTGACTACGGAACCCTAAAAAGATAAAATAATGTTGTATTTTTCATCTCGCCCTAATTCCTGCACCGCCGACGAGAACATAGGTTGTTAATAAATATATGTAGCTATTAAACTTCCTATGATAGCTTAGTAACTCAATATCCGATGTTGCTTTGTTGTCAGTAATCGGATTGACCCATAAGTGTTGGTGCATGTTTTTCCCTTATAAAAAAATACTGGCTTCTTCCAGCGGCTTCGCCCGCGTCCTTAAATCGCTTAGTGATAAAGTAGCATTCCATTGGTGAAAGATTTTTTTTTAATAGGTCCAGTAGTTTTTGAGTTTATTTATTACTATGAGCATCGATATATATGTAGTATCTTCTGACATCGGCTGCGCCCGCGTGGAAGTCGAAAATAAAATACAGGGTTATTTCATTATTTGTAAAACACTGGCTTCAGGACTATATTAAGAACATCATTAACAACAACTTTTGTTTTATGACTTGTTACAAAGACTATGTGAAACAAATGAGGGGTGCGGGAGACGTAAGTGGGTATAGATACCGGTACGAATCTTGAGCGCTGGCTTCAAGTTGCGCAGAAGTCAAATATTCGGTCTCTTTAGTAGTACGAAGTGAGACGCGGGGGCGGGGAGTATCAGTGATTGGCTGGCCGCGCCATCGTGTCATAGATGTCACTCGTGATTCGTTTTCTGCGCTTGCTGCATGTATCTAACAACGACGACGATTGGCCCGCCAATGTATGGAATGCGCAAAGCGATACCCACTCTGACGCTGAGCGCTCAAGATTCATGCCGGTACCTGTACCTGCAGCAAAATAAGACTTGAAACGTGTCAGATTGAACAACGAAATCTTGAAGGTTTGTTTTTGGTAAATGTTTTGTGAAAAGTCATAGAACAAAAGTTTTTGTTTATGATGTTAAACACTAACAACCTTGGAGGACTATAATTATTGTCCTGCAAGGTTGTTTGTATTTTACAAATAACCCTTTAAAGCCCGTAATCATACACTCCAATTTTATTTATATGTAGGTATACTACATTTATATAAAATTGGAGTGTATGTTTGTAATATTGAAATAACGGCTTTTTACTACATGCATATGAATAAATACGATACATACATAAAAATAACATTTTTGTCTGTCTGTCTGTCTGTTTGTCCGGGCTAATCTCTGAAATGGCTGGACCGATTTTGACGTGACTTTTTTTGGCAGGTAGCTGATGTAATAAGGAGTAACATAGGCTAGGTACTTTTAATTTAGAAAAAATAAATTCAAAATCCTGTAGTCCACGCGAACAAAGTCGCGGGCACAGCTAGTATAGCCATAAAGCTGCAGTAGGCCTAAACAGCTCTGGGATTTTTACTGTGGAATTGACAAAAGAACGCCTTACACTCGTTGTAATACAATCGGAAAGTATTTCCTTTTTAACCTCTTTAATCTTTTCTCTGGTCGTCACGTAGTCGTGACCAATAAAAGTATCTTCCTCTTTTAATTAATGAAGTTTAGCTGCAGTAGCCCCAAGCCATTAGTTGTCTATCAACCCGCGATTGCCTTGTAATTATAGACCCATTCTCTGCTGTATAACTTCGAGAACTGATCGATGCAATTGGGTTAACTCTATAATTAAGGCTAGTGTTTCAGTTAGCTAGTTAGGTTGTTATAAGCTAGTTTTGAAGACTCAAGTCATATATATATTATGTAAATAAAACTTAGAGTTCAAGTCCTTCAGAATTTGGAGTCTTTTGTAATAAGGCAAGTGAGTCCTGCTAAAAAGAACACAAAGATCGGGTCTTAAAAATATTAAATTAATGTTTTATTTCACATAGGCCTTTAGGGCCTCTTATAAAACGTCATAAGCTGGTGCACTTTTTGAAAGAACTCATGACTAAGTCCTTTTATTTAAAATTTTTTACTGTGCGATTTACTTTTCAATTAGTAGATAAATAGGTATATGGATGACGATATAAAATGACCCAATATTATCTATTAAATACGTCAACTCGAGTTCATGACCCAGTCTAGCTCAAAAAACTTAAAAGACGCTAGACCAGCGCTCGGCCAAGCACTTGGCGCTGTGTTTACACGTACCGAATACTCGGCCGAGAGCACGCTGTCTCGCCCATTTACTCGGTACGTGCATTACTTATGTATATGTGTATATGTGCATAAAACAACATCACGTCTGAATGTGCTGGAGGCTAAAATAGAAGTGTATCAACACAATCACATTTTCAGCATGGAAATTCAATTAAACTAGATTAAAACTTGAGAAAAAACAACTATAAATATCACTTCCCGTTTTAAATGAAAGCGAAATTACTTTTCAAGTACCCATCTACCCACATGCTCACGATTAAACAAACTTCAGTTGAAAATGTTGAAATCAATTATTAAAACAAATGACGCTCGTGAATTTTTCCCCCTACCCGCATCTGGTGATGTGGACTTAACAGAGTACGGAGATAACAGAGACGCATCGGCAGCAAGCAATGATATTATGTACCCTAGTGCTTGAAATGACAATGTCAAAAAACATACATTCAGCCGAACATAGAACCTCCTACTTTTCGGAGTCGGTTATAAACTGTGTCTGTGTGAACTTTAATTGCGCGATGTAGGATTAGTTCTTATGTGACGTCATATATGTCGCTACCATAGCTATACTTCAATATAAAATGTTTCTCGACGAAACTTTAACCTAAGCGAATCGCGCGTTGTATAAAAAAAAAGTATTATTAATTTAATACAAAAAATGAATGTTGCAACCCATAAATAAAACAAATTAAATAGTCGATTATTGTGAATTTTCGATTATGTCAAATAACTAGCTTTTGCCCGCGCTGCTCCACCCTACTCTACCCTACTCTACCCTACTCTATCCTACTAGTGGAGAGCAGTAAGGCGTAAAGTTAGTAAAACCTCGGAATCCGGAGCCAGTCAAATTGGACTGTATTGTTATGAGCTCAAATAAAAAAAAAATCTTCTTCTTCAATATGCCATGGTATACATGGTATGTTGAACCTAATCGTAGTGTGATAAGAGTCAGTTTTTGAGTTGGTATTGAAAAATAATCGTCCTCGATCCATGTTGTCATCTGGCGTTTAAAACTCATTTGGTGGTTATGCCCATTCGTCGCCTCATCTGCAATTGAAATATCCAGCGAAGTCTCATGGTTTTAGCTAGCTGACATTATATGACTAGGTGTGGCGTGGAATTGTTCGATTCGAATTCTAGTCGAAACTTGTACTCATCATACACAGCACAAGCATATGTTAGTAACGGCACAAAATATATAGGTACAGAAGTCAATCTACATGCAAAGCGCGCTCGAGCAACGCACACATAGACACCGCTCACAGACACGATGCCTCGGTCGCGTCTCGGATCACTCGTCGAACAATTCCGGCTCAAACGTTCATTAGTGTGCGTCCACCGAGCGTAGGTATAAAAAGTGAAGTACATACATGAGATTGTCTTCTGTACCTATTTTGTGATAATGGCTTCTCTATCAGAATCTGTGTTCTGTGTGGATTTACCAGGCGAGCGAGAGCTGAGCAAATATTTGTAGCAGCACAGCAAATAAAATTGTCCACAAATTATGACCAAATGAACGTTTAAATTAATTGATTTTACAATTTACACTGTGATGTTTATTGACCACAGTTTGTGGACCCCACTTGATGGAGAGAAAATTACTTTTAAGAGCGTCCAATCCCAGATATATTTTCATAATTTTTCATACAACCACTCATTACGTGATTGTGACGTTATGTCTAATAAGTCAACCGACTTGTGTACTTGTTAGAGTAGTCAACGCTGATTCAATAATCAAGGTTGATTAAGAGATATTGATCATTGTTATCATCTAGAAGAACCTTTAGTATCGAATATAAGTCTAATTAAATATACAAAATTCCCAAGTCGGTTGACTTTTTAGACAGACTATACACATTTTTCACAGATATTTTGTTTTTATTATCTATGTTTTTATTGAAATCAATCTATAAATTTGTGTAAAATTAATCCAGTAAAGGCCTTTGAAAATGTGCTGTTTTGAGTGACTTTTGGCTATTTTTAATGTAAGTACATAAGCTTTTAAGGTTTTAAAAAAACACGTATTTTCTGGAACAAGTTTTATGAAATGTTCGAGTGAAATTCGGAATTACGGAATACCAATAGAGCATTTAGGTGTTATCACTTTTTGTTTCGCTTTGCCTTTTCATCAAACATGAATCAACAAGCTTCTAAACCATGCTCAAGTTGAAGATAGACAAATGGAGAAGGGCCCCTTTAAGTGGACTGCTCTCACATTGTTCTTAAACTTTGTTTTCAATACACTTGCTCAGAAAGTGACTCTTATTGCACTGCACTTAGGTACATAATGGCCCTTTTTACCAAACTGTGACATTTTGATTACCATTACGCACTAGTGCTATAGTTACAACGTTATTGTTAAACCGCTCCCCCGTCATAATTTTAATACATTACCGTATCAGGCTGGGCGCAGGTCCCCGTGGTCCCCCACGAGTCGCCGGGCAACCCCATTTGTTCCTTTCAGTGAGTGTATTGAAAGGTAAATAAAAAAAATAATGGGCGCGCATATGAAAACAGATTTTTACCGCCACAAAAATTTACTAGTTTTACAGTTATTTTCTTCATAAGTGTATCGAAAACGTCGTATGATACACGTGAGTAATTAATGATTACCGTTCTCGGCTCTCTTAAGACCCTCGCCGTGGCTCGGGTCTTAATACCGCCTCGACGGTAATCACTAACATTACACACTATATACTATTCTATTTAATTTTACTTGTCGTTTGTTTTAAAATGGCTGCTTCATTCGCCAAAGTTTGTTGCTATTGTTATTCTCTCCTAATGGTAATTATGTTAGGTATTTTAAGTTTACCGGCCTCATCTAGTTTAAATTGAGGAAAAATTGACGTGAGTGTTTTTATAAAACCTATTTGCAAAATAAAGATCATTTATAATTTACCGTAAAAATAATATTTGGCATATAGCATAACATAGTCAGCCTTATAACGTCCCCACTGTTGGGACTCAGGCCTCCTCTCTGTGAGAGGGAATGAGCCGTAATCCACCACGCGGGCCCAGTGCGGGTTGGTGGATTACACATGTCTTCGAATTTTTGATTCTAGGACATGCCGGTTTCCTCACGATGTTTTCCTTCAACGTTTTGAGAGCAGTGGTGATGAAATCAATTACACAAAGTAATGCGCCTGGCTGTGTTTGAACCCGCGACCTGTAAACTCGTAAGTCGGGGCCGTTACCACTCGGCCACAACTGCTGTTAAAAAATAACATTTAAAAGCCAATTACAGTAATAATTACACTTCTTTCTTTTAATTAACCGTTTCCCCCGGTTTCGGTATTTTGGGCGGCGTAAATTGACGGCAGGCTGCAAACTACGGTCGTTGGTAATTAGCCGCATTTGAACGAGTATTTTGTCTCAGGTGCTTTTATAAGGCTGGCTCAACATGATACCTGGGGTGAAATGAGGCCTTATTTATGGCTCGTTGGGTTAGGTTAAAGGCCTCTACGTGTGAGTGTTCGGATTATGGACCTTTTGGTTAAACTATAAGGTGCACCCAACACTTTGATGTGGTTTTGTTAGCAATCACAGTGAGTGACATGTCCCTAATTATTGTGGTCAAGTTTAAAGTTGGTATTAGCTAATGCTGATTTTGATTGACTGGCCTGTTGGTGTAGTGGTTAGTGGCCCTGACTGCTGTACCGGAGGTCGTGGGTTGTAATCATGCTCATCACACAATCATTTGTCCTGGGTGGGAATCAAACCCACGACCTCCGGTTTAGCAATCAGGGTCACTAACCACTAGACCAACAGGCCAGTCCAGGTCAGTTTCGTGCACCTTCTTCTCCATAGAGATCTACGCTTTGGAATGTGCAATTAGTATATTTTTTTCTGGCTGACTGACTTTTTGACATTTTAAAAGTGCCTGTAAATAAACCAATTTGAAAACAAGATTTTAATTAAAATCATTTTTTCATAGCAAGCTTTTATAGCTCGGTATACCTATATAATTAATGCTCGTCAAGACGAATCATACGAGCCCAAACTCCATAGGGTTGTGTCGTTTAACTACCAAGTTCCTATAGCCACCTTCCAGTTGCATCATCAGATCAGCTCCACGTCATAATGATTTTGCATTGTCATCTGATTTACACATGCATGCAAAATTTCAGCCCAATCGGTAACCGGGAAGTGGGTCAAATTTAATTTGCAAGATTTGATGACAGACAATTTAAATATCGGGACAAGTGAAACTGAATAAAAGCTTGTAAAAATGCTTCGAATCTTTGAAGAAAACTGTCAAGCTGTTCAAATTCGCCCACAAACTGCAAGTCTCTCTCAGCAGTTTAAAATGTCCATAAACTCTTCACTTTTTCACAATATCAAAACCATAACAATTCATTTTAAGTTTTAATACCCACAAAGCACTTAGCGAATGTACAGACGGACAGATTTACTGCTAAAGACTGCATAGTCAACCGTACGTTAAAAGTAACGATTTTACTTTTAATAACACCTTTATGTCGTTGCCATAAGGGTGGTTTTCACGCTGCACATTTTTATGTCACGTTGTATAACTTGACATCAGCTCGATTTATAGCTACGCTGTGGCTTCGCTTGTGATGTTGAGGATCTGTTAAGGCCCTAGCATCCAAGCGGTGTCATAAAACAGTGACTTTCTGAAGCCTACGCCTCTAACGGCTAAGTTAACTGGTCTGAATAAAATATACACCACTAAATTTTGATCGTTTTAATCCCGTGGAGGGTCGATCCGGTACATGAAACACTATTGATTTTGTAAAGATATAAATAAAAAATAAAGTACCTTTTTTTTTAAACTCGTATTAATTGACGCATGTATGAAATTACATTTTTGATTTTATCTTACATTAGCCTGCTGAGCGAGTCCAATGACCTGTAGATAGTTAGTACGCAATGCCGACTAATACCTACAGGTCATTGGACTCAAACTCCGGTTGGTGTTCAAGGGTCTATACGCCTTAATTGTGTGTGGCAGAGTTTATTGTGCGATAGTTGGAATGATTAGGAGTTGTTGAGTTATATAGTGTGTGAAGCTTTTCCTTATGGCGCCATGTTGGCACAGTTTATGTTGCCTTTAAGCACAAAATAGACTAGGTACAGACGACAATCTACATACAAAGCACGCTCGAGTACTACACAATTTATTCTTTCTTTCTTTATCCTTTTGTTTATACAGGTTGTAACGGAAATGTGTAGTCATGATTTTATCACAAAATAGACTAGATACAGAAGACAATCAACATACAAAGCACGCTCGAGTAACGCACACATAGACACCGCTCACAGACACGATATCTCGGCTCAATCAAACGGTCGCACTCGTACAGTTCGGTACAACGCGCTGACCCTAGAGTGATCGTCTAGGGTAGGTATAAAAGTGAAGTAGTATTTTGTGTTAATACCGAATTAGAAATGCGGAAATAAGGTAAAAACTAAAGTTTCAGACATCTTGACCAGAATTGACCATCTGAAATGGGTCTGGACAGGTCATATGATTCGCTGCACTGCCAACAAATGGAGCAAGCAAGTGACCCTATGGTACCTACCCAAGATATAGCGTCAGAAAACAGGGTTCGCCCAGCGAGAAGATGGGAAGACGGCATCCGTTTGACCTTGTGTCCATATTGGATAAAGGTAGTAATGAATAGAGACCAATGGAAGCAGTTGGAGAAGGCCTAAGTCACACCTACAAATTAACTTAGTAACACTCTGTGATAGTCTACAAAAAAACTAGAAAACCGTAAAAAACTTACTAGTGTGTGTAACGATTCTAAATTTACAAAACTAAACTATTTTCATTCAGCGGTTATAAAGACAGAAACGGCCATGCTAAGTGAACGTTATCTGATATTTATAAAGGATTAGACCGTCCAGACAGAATTCGACCGTCCTAAAATTTAGTTTCATGTCACATCGCCAAATATAACTTTAAATTACTATTCCGCCGCTAGAATGTCACTAAAATAGTGTCGATATCAAATGATCAGGGTTTGACATTGAGTCCCTACATCCTCGTTAGAAATCACTTCGTATTTAGCATAATATGAAACCCGTTTCGGTTTTGGTAACAGTGTCAATTTGTGTCGGGATTAGGGCTGCCACTGTTTTTTGGGTGAATTTTAGAAGTTTTCTTAAACCATTGCAAATAATAAATTGGTATAGTACCTACTTTTGGGAAATGTTAGGACAAAAAATATACCCATTTAATTTCTTGAAATGGGAAAATTCTTTCTTGGAAAAAAAAAATAGGAATCACTATTGAAATACAAATGATTATAAATATATCAATACACATTAAAAAAAATCTTGAAATTAAATAAGTAGTCCGTGCTGTTTCCAGTCTTAATTTTGCGTATTTTTACGATATTTAATATTTCGTTTTTTTTTTTTCGAAGTATCGAAATGGCTTGATCGATTTTTTTTTGTGTATACGTATTTAATAGTTCTAAGAATAGGATAAGTATCTACCTATTTTCTAACGTTTTGCGAGTCAGCCAGTACGTATGATCTATATGAACGTATAAAAGGAGAAACTGACTGACATATCATATGTCAATCAACGCACAGCTGAAACTACTGGGACTAGGAGCGTGAAATTTTTTCTTCCATTCTATCCTGTCACCAGACATGCTATCAATAGCTTCCTTTTCTTTCATATCACTCTTTACACAATACATCTATCTTTTCTTTGGCTTCCCTCTCCCTCTCCACCCATCCACATGTAGAGACTGAAATCTGCTATCGAAATGTGGAAATATTTTTTTTTTTATGTCAGAATTCGTCATCATCATTTCAGCCGAAAGACGTCCACAGTTGGACATAGACCTCCTCCGAGTGTCGCCACAACGAACGGTCCTGTGCGTCTCGCATCCATCGGATTTCTGGGACACTCACTTGATGGACGGTCCAACTTGTTTCAACTTATTGATACTTATGTACATTGCGTCCCAAATAAGAATAGGATCGATTGCCATGTTGTGACGTCACGTCATACTGTCAAATCGAAGAATGAATAGGGTGACCAAACAAGACATTTTAAGATTTAATTAATTTACGAACTGTGAACGAAATAAGTTTATTCGGAACTTCACAGCTGCAGCGGTACTTCACACCGGGACAGCTTCTAATGTTATACAAAGCACAGGCACAAAATAGATAGGTACAGAAGACAATCTCATGTATGTACTTCACTTTTTATACCTACGCTCGGTGGACGCACACTAATGAGCGTTTGAGCCGGAACTGTTCGACGAATGGGCCGAGACGCTCCGAGATATCGTGTCCGTGAGCAGTGTCTATATGTGCGTTTCTCGAGCGCGCTTTTTAATTGGATGACTTCTGTACCTATATATTTTGCGGCACAGGTCCGATCGTGTGTGGAGTGCTGCAGCCACATATAAGCTGGCGCTGCAAAATGTCATCTAGCAGCTTTGGACTCGGTGGAAAGGCGTGCAAAGAGGCTGATTGGTGATCCAGATTTGGTTAAATCCAATTTACAAAGCGAGCACAGGCGTAGGATAGCCAGCCTTTCGAAATTTTACAGGATGCATTTTTAGAGCGCGAGAATTGCATGACTTGATTCCGCCATCTCCTTTCTACCATCGGACAGCCCGTCGTACGGATCCACCCTTACATTGTGAAACTTTTTTTTCGGACGAAACATTTCGCTTCGTCATTTATACCACGTATATCGAAGGACTGGAACAAATTGCCTGCTGCGGTCTTCCCATTCATTTATAATTTAGGTGTCTTCAAGGCTAGAGTGAATAGGCTCTATAAACTAGTGCGCCTCACCATCAACGATTGCATCACTGCTTACCATCAGATGGGATCGCAGTCAAGTACTGGTTTATATCATTAAAAAAAAAGACTACAAATTAGTTCAAATTTGCTTTGAGCGGTTGTCAAAAAAATCTACTTGTGTTGTTGTTGGTTGTTGTCGTGTCTTTGTTTTAAAACAGAGACACGACAACAACCAACAACAACACAAGTAGATTTTTTTCGTTATTAAAAAAAAAAAACACATTCCAGTTTTTCAATTATCTTCATCTCCGAGTTCTTTAATATTGCCCAATTTCTTGCGATTTAACAATGTGATGTGACGTCACTACATGGCAATCGATCCTATTCTCATTTGAAATGCATTACATGTATGTTTGCTAGGTAGGTACTACTTATCTCGTCATAGATCCTAAATCTTCATTTTCGCATTGTGGCTTCTGTCTTTGTGGTAAAGAAATGACATTTGATTATGGTAAGTAGGAGACATGTAAGGGAATATTGGATTTGGTTGAATCACTTATCTTGTTACGTTATCTTTAGCCTTCATTTTCTTTGAGGTCAATGACCGGGCCAACAAAGAGGAATAGAATTCGAAGAATCTATTTTATTGGTTTAAGTCACCGGCTTTGCCTGTATCACTGAATAAGTAACCTGTGTGAACGAAGAAACACTGACTTCCGAAATTAAAGTTTTTTCAGTGGTTTCTTCAACAATGAAGTCGGTTGTATCTTTTTTCTTGTAAAAAGTTTTTATTTTACAGTTCTTAGTTAAGGTTAAATACCTTATTTATAGTCAAAGTGTATCTCATATCAATTCCAATAATTACAAACACGGTTATATAAATTAACCTTCCGGTTTCATCATCAGATCAGTTCGATACATCCCCTCCCCCTTTTCTTACTACACGTATAAACAAAGCAATTTTACTTGGTACGACAGTTCTGCTGTGACCTATGAGGAGTTCTGTTCCATATCTTCGAAGTTCATGATCAGATCATAACAATGTTTATAAGGAACCAACTTGGAAGCATAACCTTTCAATCAAAAAAATAATTTTCTATAGTGATCCACCATCGACTGAGATATCGGTAAACATACACACTTAAAAAAATACATTCAGCCGAACATAGAACCTCCCCTTTTTCGAAGTCGGTTAAAAAAGGCATTCATGCATTCATTCCCTCATAAATCGGTGTGGCTAGTAACAAAAACTCTTTGCTCTAATTGAGGCGATGTGGTTACAAAAACACGGCCATTTGTATGCGTCCCAAATAATTTGTGGCGTTTCTCAAGGGTTGCCAAGTTACTACTTTATACTGAAATTTTGCCAGAATTTTTAGAAGATGGTTTTAACTCAAAATGTTACAAAATCTGCATAATTTTTGAACTCGAAACATAAATTTTAATGTAATGTAGGTACTCGTAACTTACTTGGTGAAAGGAGGTAGAAAGGATAAACATTTTGTATCTACAGTTGCCATTACGGATCTTGAACGCTCGGCGCCAGAGTGGGGATCGCTTTGCGATTCCATACATTGGCGAGCCAATCGTCTTCTTTGTTAGATACATGCAGCAACGCAGTGAACGAATGAGGAGTGACATGTATGACGCGATGGCGCGGCCAGCCAATCACTGACACTCCCCGCCCCGCGTCGCACTTCAAATCACTAAAGAGAGCGAATATTTGACTTCTGCGCAAGTGTTCAAGATCCGTGATGGCAACTGTACGTAAGTAATACTTAGGTACGTAGATACAAAACTCACTCCCTCACTTAGGCACTTACTTTTGTCGACGACTTGGCCTTGGTCCGGACATTTACCGGACGGCCCGACCTACGGTGGCCGGAAATCAGGATCGGAATCCCGGCGGCGGCGGCGAAAACGCCGTTGCCTGATGCGTTCGGCCTCCTCCTTTGCGAGCATTACGGTTTCGCAGAAGTCGGCGACCGCCTGCCACTCCTCCATGCTCCGGACCATTGCACAGATTACTGAATAGTTACTACGTAAACCATGGCTTCAATCAAGGCCCGGCGCGAGAGGTCTCCGCCGCCGATCGCCCCCACGAGGGCACGGCGATGCTCCGCCCAAGCAGGGCACCTCGACTGTGTGCTCCACCGTATCCTCCGGGCGTTCCGCACAGTGGCGACACCCGGGCGTCACTTCCGCACGAATCTGGTGCAGGGACCTCCCGAACTTGCCATGTCCGGTGAGGACCTGCGTCATACGGAAGGTAAGGACGCCGTGAGGTCTTTCCAGCCACGCCACCACGCGGGCCTAGTGCGGGTTGGTGAATGTCACATGTCTTAAAATGTTTTGTTCTAGGCCATGCCGATTTCCTCACGATGTTTTCCTTCACCATTTTGAGAACGGTGATGATGCAATAAACAAAGGCAAAACAAAAAGTAATGCGCCTGGCTGGGTTTGAACCCGTGCTCTACAACTCATAAGTCGGGGCTGCTACAATTCGGCCACCACTGCTCTCATCCCTAAACTACCAGGGCTGCTGGATTATTCGAAAGGGTTGCCATGACGTCTTTTAGTGAGTAAGAGTCTGACACTATCTCCCGCTCCGCCCAAGAGCGGGGGTTGTCATTGGAGGATTTTTCCCACCATAAAAAAATACACTAGAACGCAAAGTGCTACTGATGAATCACGGGTGAGTTTAGTCAGTAAAAGTCTGACACCCCTTCTCCACCCAGATCAAGAGGAGTTGTTTGATGATCTCCCATCAAATAAAAAATGAATCCTTCCATTTGAGTCCACGATCAAGTAACCAAGGTTAATGATTCAAAGTAAGCAAACAAAAGAAAAACAAAAACAAATATCTAACCAAAAGGATAAACCTACAGGATATAAAGAAAAAGTGAAATAAAAAAGTTTTTATACTAAGACCTAAGGGCCGGTCCACACGGCGCGGCGTACTGCGTCAGCGCTGTTGTTGCGTCAAACTAACCTATACAAATGTATCGACGCGACGCAGCGCTGTCGTAGCGTCCTCTTACAAACTAAATCATAGAGAGTTCACACATGGATGTTGTCTGTGCGTTGCGTTGACACTGCGTCGACTGAGATGGTGGCGCTCCGTCCTGCGACGATGCGAACGATGGGAGGAAGACGACGAGCTGTGTTGAAACGATGAGGTGGTAACGCAATAATTAATAGCATATTATAGGTGATAGTTGTTGCTTATTTAATTTTGGTATGTCACGAACAAGTTTATTTAACTCTTTCAAAAACTGTGACATCCTACTTCAACACCGCGACGTTGGAGATAGTTCTGCTAGCTTTCATCCGGCAGCGACGACGCAACGTAGCCGCAATACGCCTCTCTAAGGGCCGGTATACGGCGCGGCAGCTTTGCGCCGACGCAGTACTGTTGTTGCGTCGACATACATATTACTACCACCATACCATACCATAGCATATTGCATACCATATACCATATTGGCATATTGTATACCATACTGAACACGCGGACGCTACGTCGACGTATCCCACGCACACATGACTGACTGCAGCATTCGAGACGAATCGTGAGGGGTGTACTGCGGCCGGGCTGTGATGACAGAGCTCAATTGCCTTTCGTACCACATCCGAGTTATTCTTTCAGAAACAACTACTTTGGCCCTTGTAGACAACGGCCCTGCTGGGCCCCTACATTTGCTGACAACTACTTGAGGCGCGAGTGGAATAGAACGCGCCGTTGATGACTTGGGCTCGGTCCGGACGGTTGGACGGTGAGCTACCCATTGCTCACCATCCTGACTGCGTAAGTTTGAATGATTTGTGAATGCACTCACTATACAAGAGTGATTCCTAGAGTACGTTTAAAAAAAAAACAATTGCTAAGTGAGCCTGGGCACGTTGCTCAAAAAACAGAGAGTCAAAGGGTTCAAAAGGTTCTGGAGTAGCGACCACGTATTGGAAGACGCAGCGTTGGTAGGCCTTCTATAGTACACAACTACTTTTGTACTAAAGTATAAAAATACTACGGCTGCGTAGTGCGTGTGTGGCCGGCAATGCTTCGAAATATAAATCAAGAGTGAATAGGTTACTTCCACATCGTCGTCGCTTTCCATTAAGTGAAATAGTGGTCAAGCACGAGCCTACCAACAATAAAAAAATATTTGCGTTGCGTCGACGTAACGAGCCGTGTGAACCGGCTCTGTTAAAGAGGATTTGGAAGAACCTTGCTCCCATTTGCGTGCAATCAGGATAGGCTAACAAAAAGCAATATCATTCCTTCGAAGGGTCACTGTTCTTTATTTATTAACGTCGGCCTACAAATACTTTTAAATCTCGACGGTTTTTAAGATTTTGTAGGTCAAAGGAGCTTCTTCTAAAAGGGAATATAAAGTAGACAGAAAGATAAATATTTAAGCATTAAATTAGCGCAATCAAAAACTTTCGTAACCAATCACTAATTTATGTATCGATGATGCATTTTAAAACACAGAAGCATAATTTTTCATTAAAACGAGGTACTTAATTACCAAAATTTTGAACAAGCTCAGTGACATACATAAGAATGCTGTGGAGGTTGATTCGACCTCTTATTATCTATATTACTCTTGTTATTTATGTTTTTTTTTTTAATCTGTTATAAACTAGTTCTTGACTGCGATCCCGCCTGATGGTAAGCAGTGATGCAATCGTTGATGGTGAGGCGCACTAGTTTATTAAGAGCCTATTCACTCTAGCCTTGATTATTTCTATTTTTATCTTTTTGTTGTTGTGTTTGTTTTTATTAATCGTAATCATAATCGTTTATTTGCTAACTAGCTGCTGCCCGCGACGTCGTCTGCGTAAAGGCTCTACAGCACCAAAAATACCTAAGATGCCAGTGCCGCTATAGCATTAGAAGTTAACAACTTTTAAAACAGCATTATTTTTTTTTTTTTTTGCAAGCGAAGCAAGTGAAAAGAGTTATATAGGAATACTGCTGAGTTCAGTCATAAGATGTGACTGAAGGAATTAGAGAAAATAATGCAGGAATACATTCCAGGACACAAAAGAGTAAAAATACGTACAAAGGTATCATACCTTACAACACATCCCTTCCGTTGGTAGTTATACTGCCAGGAGCCAAAAAACAAAGAGAGTCAGGACTGGTGACGCGAGAGCAAGCAACGTACAGTTGCCCGTGTGAGAAGCAACTCGTCCTCAGGTCGACACCCGCTGCCCTCAGTGTCTGCCATTGCGAAGCAAACACCCACGGGGAACTGTACGCGCTTGAACTGGAACGGGAAGTTATGAGGTATGAGGGGAATGTGTGGTATAAATACTGCCTCGCCGATGCCACAACCCGTAAGAATTTCCGCCTCAATGGTGTATCTGTGAAGCGAGATGACTTTAAGGCGGGTCCCGTTACACAACTTCGCAGGAGACAGCTTCTGAAGAAGCATAGTCGGGACACCAACCTTCAGCTTGATGGTATGCGCCGGAAGTACACTTACTGACAGGGAGTTCAGAAATTCCACGGGATAATGTGTGGCGTCATCTTGCTCGAAAACAGTGTTTATCTTCTTCTGTTTATATTCACTTCATTCCTCTGTACATTCGCTGCATCCTGATCATTTTTGGACGTCAAAATGGCCCGATCACACACCCAATAATTCTGCGACTGATGTCACCGTACACACAGCGAATGAGTTCTTCTAAGCTGGAACCACTCTACCGAGAGACTCTGGAAGCACTACCTTCCACCTTTCTCTTCTCGAAGAGTACCTTCGCCAAAACTAAGAAGGACATCGGAGAATTCTTGAGCACGTGCATTGCCGTCGAGTCGAGCTGTCATATTAATGGTCAGCGTACGAACTCGTGACCACAACGAAGATCGTTTCAACGAAGCATTTACCTCGTCAGCCCTCGATCCCGGCATCACTACAGGAAGTGTTTGCTGGAAACCGCCACTAAACAGAACTGTGACACCATCCATCAAATATACGTACCTGCGGATGTCCTGGAGATTTCTATCCACGACCTCAACTGCCTTTCTATTGGCCATCGTACACTCATCCCATACGATCAGAGAACAATTCTTGAGCACGTGTCCCTTGTCGCTGTTACGTGACACACCTCTAAATCGATGCGAATTTTAAACATGGCATGTGCTGTCTTGTCATCCGGAAGCAGTGTGGCAGCGTTTTCCAACGAATTACAGCTATAGCAATTATGCCTTGCCTCCTGACCTCTGCAAGTATGCCAGTGGTAACAATTGTTTTTCCTGTTCCACCAGGAGCATCCAAGAAGAACATTTTACCCTGGTTTTGCCCAACGCTTTCAAATACGGTGTCATAAATTTGTTTTGCTCTTAGAGAACAAAGCGCACGGTCATTTCGTATAGTGGTCATTTCGCCCGGATCGTAATTTGTCTTAGCATTATACTCCCGATTTCCACAGTCTTGATGCGGTTATGATTGGGAAGCTGGAAACCCATATTCGATCAGTGGATTGCCGCCGATAGAAATGGTCACATCTTAAAGTGAACTGAAACAGGTGTTCGGCACGCGTTCATCAGTTACTTTGACTTCGTCTCCAGTAGCACAAAGCTCTTGGAAAATCTTCAGACAGATGATGGCGATACTTCTTCCATAAAGCTACTGGGTTCGCGACTCCACAAAATACCAAGATGACGGCAAATAGATGACGCATGCGGCTGGGATTGTCACTGACGCTCGCCTCCGCGAGGATGTCATCCCAAATAGGCAAAAGGCTGCGCGGTAAGTGGGATACTCCACGCCATCAAATATCCTCAGAAAGGCGAAAGACGTTGGGCCTCGGACAGTGGGCAGTAACAACCGCAGAAAATAGCATTTGCCATTATTCGGATGCACGGTAGGTATCCAATGTTGTGTCCTTGAAAGTTCCCGGAAAACCTTCCACAGTACCTCCTCGTCGACGTCGGTTAAATACACCACTTTGCTTGTCGTACGTGTAATTTGAAGGCACCTCGTCATATATAAGGGATCTCGCAAACTGGTCGACTTTACAGAGCTAGAAAAATGTCACCATGTTAACACCGCATTTTTTTTTTAAATTGTCTTCCTCAACTCTGCTCAAGATTTTGAGGGTTTTGTTGGAACTTGAATTTGTCAAAACGAACTATACGATACAACTTTTATGAAGAAAATGCACATCACATCACATCACCATCTATGAATTTTAAGAATAACTAACTACTAACCTCGCCAACATGATCAAATTTAAATTATTAATTTCCAAAAAGTGTTAACATGTAACTTGATTTGATTTTTATGAAATCTCATAGATGGCGCTGCTTCAAAATTGTCTTTATACTACTAACATTAATTAAACTATGTTTCTCTGCCCAAATTACTGAAATTGCATAGTTTTTATAGTGTAAAGCTAAATAATAGCATGGCTTACTCAAAAACAACATTTAAATATGCATTGTTAGATTACACGCTGTCACAGAATGCGTGAGAAAAATAAAGATTCACAGCTCCTCCTCTGTAAGTGATAGCGTAATAATATGTAGCCTATTTATGATGACCCGACCTCTTAGTAATATTCATGCAAAATTTGAAGTAAATCCATGCAGTACTTTTTGAGTTTAGCCCGGATATACATACAGACAAACAGACGCAAATTCTAAAAACTATATTTTTGGCTTCGATATCGATTGTAGATCATGCCTCAAGTATTCTTTTATAAAATTATTCAATGTACAGTTTTGACTTTCGTACGATTTTATTATAAGTATAGATTTAATACACTTTGAAGAAATGCTTAACGAATAAACACGTTATTGTGGCTAATTTATAAAAGATAGATATTTACTATTGAGGAATTTTTTGTAGATCTATTGGAGACCATCATATTTGTAATACATAATTTTAGTGTATGATCAACGTATGCGAGGATAGGAGCTTGAAAGCGCATTTTCATCCGACTTCCTTCAAATTTATCGTCATTTCTCAGTTCCTATGTATCTTATCGTTATGTTATATAGTCTATAACCTGCCCAGGAATATGGACCACAATCGTACCAAGTTTGGTTAAAATCCCTTAAGTAGTTTTTGACCCACGCGTGCACATACAGACAGACAGACAGACAGACAGAAAGACAGACAAAAAAATTACTGATTGCATATTTGGCATCAGTATCGATCACCAATCATCCTCTAATATTAATTTTTAATATATATTCAATGTACAGAATTGACCTCTCTACAGTTTTATTATAAGTATAGATATAGATAGATATGGGTATTTATATAAAGATATTAATATGATTATGTAATATTGATTTTTAATTGTTTTTTTTTTTTAAGTATTAATTTTTGGACCTGCACCTTTATTATAATGATAATTTTAATGAGGATGATAATGTTAATGATGATGATAATGATTTATTTTATTCTTATTTATTTTTTTTGTTTTATTGTAACATAATAATGACTCTCTACACGTATTGGTCTCGACTGTTAGTGCAGAGAGTAGGTACCTGTAATAGAAATAAATAAATAAATAAATAAATAAATAAATAAATAAATAAATAAATAAATAAATAAATAAATAAATAAATAAATAAATAAATAAATAAATAAATAAATAAATAAATAAATAAATAAATAAATAAATAAATAAATAAATAAATAATAAAGCTTAAATTCTATTGTAAGTATTGTAACCATAGTTTTTAAAACATATTTAGGGTTCCGTACCTCAAAACGAAAAACGGAAGCCTTAAAGGATCACTTTTGTTTATTGTATGTCTGTTTGTCTGGCTGCCTGTCTTTGGAGCGTGGAGCTTGGAGGTATTAAGTTGAAATTAAAAGGATAAGTGTACTCAAGGGTGCGGTCCCTTGACGCTGTGTAAAAATTAAACCAACGGCCGTTTATGTAGGAAAAACGCGAATTCCGACATTCTCAAGGTGATTAAAATTCGTAGGGCCCCGTCGAATCAGAATCCATCAGCAAGACTTCAGAGAAAGACGGTTATCATACTGCCACGCACCCCGCAGCGTGGTGAGTGAATGCGTGTCTTAACGTTGCTTGTAAGTATCTCCGTTTGTATAGAAAACATGCACAGTCCAACACACTGAAACTGCATCCACACTCGTTCATGCAGATCACGCGCCTACACGCAGAGAAACATGCACTAACGCGCGTGGTTGCGGGGCGACACGCAAGGTATGGCACATTGAGTCTCGAAGTACCGTGCGTGATTTTGTATGAAATGAGTGTGTGCCCGCGTGAATTTACAAAATACACCTAAAAACTCGCACGATGATGCAGATCTGCACTCCTGCAAATACGTGCGTAGGCACGTTTTCACTCCCTACGCTGCATGGTACGTGGCAGTGTGATAACTGCCTAAGCATGACACTCCCAAATGCCAGGGAACACAGGGGAACAGAAAGTAAATATCTAGAAAGAAAGAAAGAAAACATGTTTATTTGGCACACAATGAACAAAACAAGTATTGAAACATTAATAAAATATAAAACTTAAAACAAAAAAAATCAAACAGCAATATTGTGTCTCACGGTAGTGCCAAATAGGTTTAGTTCAGCATACTGTTGCCTGACGCTGGTTTTCAACTGAACCTTTGAGGGTGAGTTACGGATGAAAATCGTCTTTTGAAATATATAAAAGTAAATGTATATATATATATATGTATATATATATATATATGTATATATATATATATATATATATATATATATATGTATATTTTTATGTGTATGTCGGCGCATGATCGCCGTCGGAGTTGACGTCACACAAATATCACAGTCACAGTGATATCAGGAAATGTTTTTAGAGTGATAATAAAAAAAAAATACATTGCTTCAGTTCAACTTGTTTATTCTATGGTCGGTCAAAGAGTGCCTTTCTAATCACATTACAAAGGTTTTTATACTCAGAAATTGACAAGCATAAAAATTCACTATGAAGGTAGAAAAATATTTTAAATAAATTAATAGAACGGAAATTGTCACAGTAAATTCTTATTTAAATATGACCGGATGCTCTGATATTTTTTTAAAGAAATAAAAATTAAGTGGTCAACTTAAATCCTCACAAATTCGACCGGATGTTTAATATTTTCTAGAAAGGAAGTTGTCATTTAATTTGTTATAAATTCAACAATATTTTAAAATAGTTCTAAAGGAAGTTATCAAATGAAATCCTTTTATAAATTCAACAGGATGTCGTAATATTTTAAAATAATTCGAAAGGAAGTTATCAAATGAAATCCTTCTTTAAATTCAACAGGATGTTGCAATATTTAAAAGAAATTAGCAGGAAGTGATCGAATTAAATCCTCATCAAAATATTCAAATAGTGGTTTTGCGCCCACACGGCCATTCTGATTTCAGCGCGCTCTCTGCGCTGTTCAGAACTTTACATTAAAATTAAAAAAAAATCAAAGCATTTATTTCAAAGAGACCATTAACAGGCACTTTTGAACAGTCAAATGTCGGTCAGTCCAAAAAAGTGAAGCTAAGTCGCACGTTCCAAAGCGTAGGTCTCTATGGAGAAGAACGTGCAAGAAACTCCATGGACACTCTTTTAAACCATATTATGAGTTACATATTATCTTGGTTACATATTCCTTGTTGCTTCTATTATGTGAGCACCATGTAGTTGAATGACTCAATGACAAACCCAACTGCCATGCTCGTAAAGTCACAAAAGTTGTAACAATAAAAATACTCCATGGTACCGCACATTTACAAAATTGAAAAAATTGCTTCTACATTATACAATGCAAAACTAATAAATGATCACAAGCTTCAACTATGTTTTCAAATTACAAAAAGAAAAGTTTCCAAACTAATCAATTACATTTTATCGTTACGTTACATTGGGTTAGCCCAAAATTACACAGCATCAAAACATTTTATTGGCGTCACCCACACAAGATTAGCCCAAAATTAAACAGTTTATCGGCGTCGCCAACATAAGCTCAGCCCAAAAATTACTCAATAACAAATATTTTATAGGCGTCACCCACATAGGGTTAGCCCAAAATCAAACACTTTATCGGCGTCACCCACATAGGGTTAGCCCAAAATCAAACACTTTATCGGCGTCACCCGCATAGGGTTAGCCCAAAATCAAACACTTTATCGGCGTCACCCGCATAGGGTTAGCCCAAAATCAAACACTTTATCGGCGTCACCCACATAGGGTTAGCCCAACTTACACAGTATCAAATATTTGGTGTGAATTGGCCGATTGGCATTACACGGCATCATTCGCCTTCTAGCCCTAACTTGGCATCACCCGCCTAGGATCTAGCCATACCAAATGGCATCACCCGCCTTGGATATAGCCCCCTAACTAGCATCACCCGCCCTGGATCTAGCCGTACCACATGGCATCACCCGCCTTGGATCAGCTCTGGACAGGGAAAAAGGATACGCATGGTGGCCAGCCAGCGTAATAGGTGGGAAGGGGACTAATTAATCTAACGAATCTAAATATCGCGCTTGAAAAATGATTAATGGCTTGAACAGGTCCGAACAAAAAATCAATATAATTTGTTTTAAAGCAATAAGCCAATTCACATTAAAACTATCTAATCTACGGCATCACCCGCCTTGGATCTAGCCATATTCCTTCATGGCATCACCCGCATAGGATATAGCCTCCCTAACTAGCATCACCCGCCTTGGATCTAACCATCTCTTATGGCATCACCCGCCTAGGATCAGCTCTGGACAGGGAAAAAGGATACACTGGTGATCAGTCAGCGTAATAGGTGGGAAAGGGACTAGTTACTGCGATAAATCTAATTCACAAATTCTCCGCCCATACGGTCGGCTCATTATCATAAACTAAATCGTGAACAGCGATTTTTTCGAAACATCTTAAATAATAGTTCTAACCATGCTTTACTTTATACCGCCATTTGGCAGTACATGTAAAATTTTAATAGAAACTTTGATCAATTTTTAACATCGTCTTTCATGTTTGCAAGACATCCTTTTTTCAAAAGATCCAATTACATCGCTTGTGTCAAATCTTAACCTGTCTCGAAATTATCGCTCGTCCATCCTAAATTTACATAAAAGCTTAAAACACAGTGGCAATAGGTTAAAGCAATAACATGGGGAACTTTCACGTACTTTTTGATGTAAAATAAAATCAACTGAAAATCTTTGATTGCCACTGTTTATAAAGCTCTACAAATGTCAACCTGACAGTTTGCCCGACCAGCATTGCCAACAATTAGATTAAGCGGATACTGTCCATTTGCAAGGTCTGCCGATACTTTTCCTAATATTATTTCGTTTATAAACAAGAACATCGATTCAAGAATCGATCTAACCATCGATCCAACCATCGATTAACAATCAGTCCAACAATCAACTAACAATCGATTAACAATCGATTGGAGATCGACCCAACAATCAATCATCAAACGCCTCGCCAATCGAATAACAAACGCCTCGCCAATCGTCTAACAAACGCCTCGCCAATCGTCTAACAAACGCCTCGCCGATCGTCTAACAAACGCCTCGCCGATCGTCTAACAAACGCCTCGCCGATCGTCTAACAAACGCCTCGCCGATCGTCTAACAAACGCCTCGCCGATCGTCTAACAAACGCCTCGCCGATCGTCTAACAAACGCCTCGCCGATCGTCTAACAAACGCCTCGCCGATCGTCTAACAAACGCCTCGCCGATCGTCTAACAAACGCCTCGCCGATCGTCTAACAAACGCCTCGCCGATCGTCTAACAAACGCCTCGCCGATCGTCTAACAAACGCCTCGCCGATCGTCTAACAAACGCCTCGCCGATCGTCTAACAAACGCCTCGCCGATCGTCTAACAAACGCCTCGCCGATCGTCTAACAAACGCCTCGCCGATCGTCTAACAAACGCTTCGCCGATCGTCTAACAAACGCCTCGCCGATCGTCTAACAAACGCCTCGCCGATCGTCTAACAAACGCCTCGCCGATCGTCTAACAAACGCCTCGCCGATCGACTAACAAACGCCTCGCCGATCGACTAACAAACGCCTCGCCGATCGACTAACAAACGCCTCGCCGATCGACTAACAAACGCCTCGCCGATCGACTAACAAACGCCTCGCCGATCGACTAACAAACGCCTCGCCGATCGACTAACAAACGCCTCGCCGATCGACTAACAAACGCCTCGCTGATCGACTAACAAACGTCCTGCCAATCGTTTAACAAACGCCTTACCAATCGATCCAGCAATTGATCCAAAAATCGTCCCAGTAATCGATTAAACTATCGATCTAATCGATCCAAAACAATATTTTAATTCGCTAAATTGTTCTATCTTTGCAATTGTTTCATGGTTACCAGACTAGAGGAACCATTTAGAAAACATTAAGGCAGATAATGCAAACACTTTATTTAGTGGGTATTTGTAAAATATTAGCATCCCGATAGACCGCGCGTCGTGACACTGGTCACTTTTGTTTGCTAACCAAAACACGCAACACGATTTTTTTTTTTTCTTTGCACTGCGTTCTTAAAAATATTAAAACTTACTAGCAACCCGCTATGTTTGAATCTAACTATCAAAACCGGTACTTACAAAAACTAATCTGTACAGAATTTAAATCATTTTAATTTTGACAGGTATTGAAAATTACACAAAAACAAAACTCAACATTTCACTTTTTGATCGTTAATTTCATTCTTTATTTTCAACAGGTTTTTTTTTTTTTTTTGAATGATCTTTTTGACACTACTAGCTTTTTTCGGAGCCGGTTCCGGAAATCGTTTGCGGAAATATGTTTTGACGATTTTTCCCTGCTGTTTCGGGTAAATTGACAACTTCTAGAAACGACAGTGACAGCTTCTAGAAACGACAGTGACAGCTTCTAGAAACGACAGTGACAGCTTCTAGAAACGACAGTGACAGCTTCTAGAAACGACAGTGACAGCTCCCAAAAACGACAACGACAGCTCCCAAAAACGACAACGACATCTCCCAAAAACGACAACGACATCTCCCAAAAACGACAACGACAGCTCCTAAAAACGACAACGACAGCTCCTAAAAACGACAACGACAGCTACATGAAAAACGGAGGTTTTGGTTTGAATAATTTATCTTTGTACCGTCAGTTTTTGATTGGTCAGTTTTACGGAAAGTTTCAAAAACGGGGACTAGTTTGGGCAAAAAGTCAGGAGTTTTAAACTACAATACACATTTCATAAAATCAGAATAAAAACTAGTGATTATAGAATCAATAACCTCACCATACGTTGCTTCTGACTGCACTCACTTGAAGAGCGTCCATACTTCGGTTGCGTAATCCATGTGGCTGCTCGCCTGCTCCAACATACAGTCACGCTACCGCTGGACGTCGTCAGCATACCGGAACTCTTCGCCAAACGTCTGGATCAGGTCCTGCTTCCATGTGGTGTATTGCAGAGACCACGTTTCAGCCCAGGTCTTCGGTTCCTGGTGTGAGAGCGCACCTTGGGATCGAAAGGCAATAGGTAGAAATTGCCACGACCTCGTGAAGGCGCAGGAGTAGCGAACCATGTTGAAGTCACGACACTTGACCCGGAATCCAGAGGACTTCGGTAGGAGCGGGCTGTATCCCACCGCTGCTGTCGGCGCATGATCGCCGTCGGAGTTGACGTCACACAAATATCACAGTCACAGTGATATCAGGAAATGTTTTTAGAGTGATAATAAAAAAAAAAATACATTGCTTCAGTTCAACTTGTTTATTCTATGGTCGGTCAAAGAGTGCCTTTCTAATCACATTACAAAGGTTTTTATACTCAGAAATTGACAAGCATAAAAATTCACTATGAAGGTAGAAAAATATTTTAAATAAATTAATAGAACGGAAATTGTCACAGTAAATTCTTATTTAAATATGACCGGATGCTCTGATATTTTTTTAAAGAAATAAAAATTAAGTGGTCAACTTAAATCCTCACAAATTCGACCGGATGTTTAATATTTTCTAGAAAGGAAGTTGTCATTTAATTTGTTATAAATTCAACAATATTTTAAAATAATTCTAAAGGAAGTTATCAAATGAAATCCTTTTATAAATTCAACAGGATGTCGTAATATTTTAAAATAATTCGAAAGGAAGTTATCAAATGAAATCCTTCTTTAAATTCAACAGGATGTTGCAATATTTAAAAGAAATTAGCAGGAAGTGATCGAATTAAATCCTCATCAAAATATTCAAATAGTGGTTTTGCGCCCACATGTACAAAGTTATATGTCGTAAATGTTCAGTGTTAATTGTTTGACTTATCTAAGACAACCATTATCAACGTCTAATTAACCGTCAATTTCAAACAAGAACGCATTAACGTGAACATAAAAATACTTACCTACATAAAACAAATCAATGTTCGCTTGGCTGATCGGAAGCCAGCAAAAAGGCTCAACTTCCGCACATCCGTTGTACCCACTGATTGATGGGGAGTGCCCGTTTTTACTCACTTAGCCCCAAATATAGATATTTTACACAGCTTTTTTTTTACAGCTTTTGGTAAAGCGAATTTAAAATTGTTATGAGGTACTAACTGACCTGACAAACGATATTCTGCTGAAAGTCTGAAATCATCTATCCATACCCATCAGACCATAACACCTGCCTGGTCGGAGGATCCTCACTTTTCAACGGAGGTATGTGGGACTTTACTCTCTGTTCCGCATACCTCCAAACGTATTACGCGAATTACGGTTTAGGCAATTTCAACGCGTCGCGGCGGCTATGTCCTACGTGCGCGCGAAGACACCGCTTCAGCCACCACTTATATAAAACAAATAACCGCGCCGTAAGGGTTCGCGCAAAAATATCATATTGTGTACGCTTCGTTTGCTTGTCACCGTACCGCACTCACGTGTGGTTGGGCAGATTTATGTCAACGCAAAGTCAACTAAGGCTAACATCAGACAGACTGCATCGCAGCGAGCGCGCGCGTTCGATATATTTAACTGCATGCAGTTGAACGTTCGACTTCGTGCAGTAATAATATCAATTGCATGCAGTCGTGCCTTCACTTCGCGTAGTCGGCTACGGTTGTGTAGTGTCGCCGCAAGCTGTCTACCACCGTTCGCATGCAGTTCGTGTGCAGTAATTAGTCAAATGAAGTCGCGTCGAATGCACTTGGCATTATGCGATCAATGTCATCTTTATTTTGAGGGTCGTAAAGATCAAATCTTACACTAAACTCCTGGGATTGATACGTGGTGTCAACTGCGCAAAGGCAGATACGACTGTAGATAACTGCATGCAGTTGAATAGTTCGACTGCGCGCGGTTGCTGCGATGCAGTCCGTCTGATGGCAGCCTAATACTTAATAAATATTTGAAGCCATGAAACAAGAACAAAACCGAAACATCGTATGGATAAGACAGCACTGCCACCAAAGATATAATTTAAACTTCATGGAATGGAACCAACTTTAAGAATAATTCGCATTTTAATTTAATTTTCTCAATGGAAACCTTTAAATTTTGGACATAGTCCAATGAATAAAACCTGAAAAGAAAAATTCCACCAAGTTTTCATATTTAGTCGTTTTTATTTATTGTAGATTTGAAATAGTGAACTGCATTGCGGTGGACAGAATATGTATTTATAATAATAATAATAATGAGTTCTTCTGGACACGGTTCTTATCGTTAGGAGGTTCTTTTCTTTGGAACCCTAACCACCGGTGGCTTGGACCCTGTTCCTGATACCGGTTTGCTACTATTTTTTTTTTTAATATTTTTAAATGTTTTATTTATTTTATATTGAAATATTTAAAACTGTAATTTATAAATACAATATTGATGAATAAAGGAAATAATAATAATAATATTTATTTAAAAAGACTACATTGGTCCAATGGTTAGGAACAACTTATCAACTAACGGGTAAGTAACACTTAAAAAAAAACACAAAAAGCTTTATTTTATTGCCGCACCAGCAATCGCATCCAGTGATTAATCACTGGCGCATCATGCTTATCGGCCAAGGTTCGAAGAATACTATTGGAGCTGGCCCTAGATCTGCTTAGCAACGAGGCAGCCTTCTTTCGCATTGTAGCGTGGAAATTATCCACACGCGCTAACGAGAACATGCCTGATGCATTGCAGTATTTAGGCAACCCCAACAGCACCCTTTTTATGGTGGGAAAAAATCATCCAATGACATCCCCCGCACTTGGGCGGAGCGGGAGATAGTGTCAGACTCTTACTGACTAAAAGACCCACCCCGTTCCTTCTAGCCTTCATACCAGGGCTCGAGCTGTCTTTCAAAAGTAACCCTGGCCCCAATAGGCTTCGACCCAGATGGGTCCCTGCTGTTGCTGACAACTCCTTGAGGCGCGCGGGAACAGTGCGCGCCGTCGGCGACTTGGGCTTGGTCCGGACAGTTACCGGTCGGCCGGACAGCGAGCTAGCCCCAACAGCACCCTGAAACCATTATTATATTGGACCCGCAGGGCGTCTAGAGCCTTCTGCGTATAATTACCCCACAGACCGCCCGTTAATATTATTCTTTATTTAAAGGCTTTACTGACTGATATAGGACCTAGGATGTAATAGACGATCACTATTAAAAGGTTTTTGAAAACTAAACTTGGAAGGGGCTGGAAAGGGGTAAATTTGTTTGTATGGAAAATTTTATTCCTTGGGCCAAGCAAAATAAAAAGTTTACATTATTTCTTTTTCAAAACTACCCCTATAAAATGGTTTCATCATTAGCCTTTTAATGTTCCCACTGTTGGGCCTCAGGCCTCCTCTCTAAGTGAGGGAATAGGCTGTAATCCATCACGCAGGCCCAGTGTGGGCCAATGTAACATGTCTCAAAATTTTTGGGTCCAGGACATGCTGGTTTTCTCACTATTTTTCTTCCGCCGTTTTAAGAGCAGAAGTGTTGAAATAAATTACACAAAGCAATGCACCTGACTGGGTTTAAACCCGTGAACTACAACTTGTAAGTCGGGGCCGTTACCATTCGGCCATAATTTTTTTTTTTTATGGTGTGAAGAAATCATGCATTGACATCCCCAGCTCTTGGGCGGAGCGGGAGATAGTGTCAGACTCTTACTGACTAAAAGACCCACCCCGTTCCTTCTAGCCTTCATACCGGGGCTCGAGCGCCCTTTCGGATAACCCTGGCCCCAGTAGGCTTCGACCCGGCTGGGGGCCACTACCTACTGCTCTACTCGACCACCGCTACTCTGATAGGCAATCGCAAGTAAAACAAGGGTATCCAGCCGCCTCTCGTTGTACTGGAAGCCGACCCCAAGCTAGTTGAGAAAAGGTTAGGGAAATGATGAGGTAGGCTAATCAATGTCTTTTCAATACACTTACTTAAAAATCCACTCTTATTCCACCGCTTTTAGGCTTGGCACCGCATTGGCTGTTTTCCACACTAGTGCAGAAAACTGCGCGTGCTCCCCCTGCCACAGTTTTATTGCATTTATCATATCAGGCTAGGCGCGCGTCGACCGCCACGAGGCGCGCGTCAACCACCACGAGTCGTAAGAGTATTGAAAAAAGTCGTTTGATGCATGTGCTTTGTCGGCTCGTCTAGGGTTTGTGCGAATACCGCATCGGTCGCAATGACAAATTTTCTGCACTTGTAACAAAGTTTACTATTTCTTTCTCAGTAGCAATGAGAAAAAAAAACCGGCCAAGAGCATGTCGGGCCACGCTCAGTGTAGGGTTCCGTAGTTTCCCGTCCGTCACAAATACACAATAAGTGTATCCACTTATGAGGTTAGAAAAATGCCTGCATATACGATTATACTACAAACTTAGTCCAGAAATTATTTTGTAGAACCCTTTTGTCTTTTTTGTACAAAAACTGTTCTTTTCATCAAGTTCAAAATAATTTTCCTAGAAAGTCCTTATAAAGTTCTACTTTTCAGAATTTTTTCATATTTTCTAAACTCTTGGTTCAAAAGTTAGAGGGGGGGGACACATTGTTTTTTGTTTTTTTTGCGATTATATCCGAAATTATTGACATTATCAAAAAATGATTTTAGTCAACCCCTATTCATTTTTAAATACCTATCCAACAATATATCACACGTTAGGGTTGAAATTAAAAAAAAAAATCACTTCCTACTTTACATAAAGGGGGGCTACCCTAATAAAACATTTTTCTCCAATTTTTATTTGACCACTTTGTCGGCGTGATTGGTACCAACTATATACACATATTGGTACCAACTTTCAGCTTTCTAGTGCTAACGGTCCCAGAGATTAAGCGAGGACGGACAGACAAACAGACAGACATGGTGAAACTATAAGGGTTCCTAGTTGACTATGGAACCCTAAAAAGACAGTGGGTCAATTCCAAGCTGATATTATACCTACCTAAAGAAAATCCAACTTATTCTCTCGGCGTGTGCTAAAAAGGGCCATAATCCCGTGGCCTGTTCTTGATAGCCTCCCTGATTGATCGGGAGTGCTCTGTTTTTATTCACTCGAGGCCAAACGGGGTTAGGTAGGTTTAAGAATTGAATTTAAAAGAGATCCCGTCGGTTTTATCTGGTTCATAAAAGAAGTAAGCAGTTTTTATTCTGATGGCTTGTGAAATATGATAGCTTTTTTGTTTGGGCTACAATTTTTTTGCAGAAATGGCTTGTTTTAAGATGAATAATAATTTTTAATTTGTTAATTAGGGACAAGAAAACGGTTACATGTTTAGATGATACAAAAGTGTGACCCGTTTGAGCCACCGTATTGTCTTCCTGGAGTATAGTATAGTCCGCCTTATAATGTTCCCACTGTTGGGACTCAGGCCTTCTCTCTAGGAGTGGGAATGAGCCGTCTGGCCCAGTGTGGTTTGGTAGATGTCACATGTCTACGAATAGACACGACATTTGTTATGAATTTATTTTGACACTGTAATAATTTACTATTTGACATTTGTATTATTTTTTATTTTTTGCTATTTGTAATGAATTTATTTTGATATTTAAAATGGACTTATTGTTATTACTTAATGAAGGAATGGGGAAGATTTTTGCCATTTTTTCCCGCTAGGTGTCGCGATTCTTATGATCCGTTAGGTATATCTGTGCAGCGTTATTTATAACTTTTTTGGCATTCTATTAAATATAAATAATGATCTGTGCAGTGCCGGGATGCAAAGAAAATGGTAATCATTTATACCCAAAAGATAAAAATAGGAAAAGATTTAGGGGTAAAGCAATAAAATGACCAGAATTGGTAAAATCCCAATCTACATAATTACGATTATGTCGGCATCATTTTACAGAAAAAGGTTATAAAACTGTGTTAAATTAAGTAGAATATAATATAACACAGCATACTTTTTTCCTGCTTATGAAAAATTATTATAGAAAGGCACAAAAAGTTTATTAAATGAGCTAATACACTCACTCTCCCTCCAAAATATTCTTGTATTTGATGTTTATTTAATGGTGGCAATGGGAGACCCCATTGCTGTTTATATCTTTATAATAATTGTCTTTTGGTATGACCATAATTTCGGTTTGTACTGGTTCTGGGGGACATGAATTATCGGTGAAGTTAAAATTTCTATCATACGCCTATAGCCTACAAAAACAGAAGATAGATTTTAATTTACATAAACAATAATAAACAAGTGGATAAAAGTTCATAGGGTCAGGAGTTTATTGTTAATCAGTAAAAACATTCACCAAGAAAATGTAAAATACTGCAGTATTTTATTTACCAACCTCTCTACAAGGTCTGCCTTTCTTCCACTACAGGTCGCACCCCTCTTCTTTAGTTCCTCTTTGAGCTGATTTAATTTCCAGGTACAATACATCGTCAATACAAAAATATTTCATACAATTTCATAAGAACCGCTCCGAACCACAGAATGTAAATAGATCATACGCGTAGCGCCCTCTGAACACAAAATCTTCCCCATTGAAGTTGACATTTATGACATGAATTTTTTTTGTCATTTTATTATAATTTTTATTTTTATCTACCATACTATTGGCTTTTTATTTTATTTGATTTGTATATCCGATTTATGTAATGTGTAATTCTACCTACTTTCATGTATGACATAGCTGTGCCCGACAGGGTCCATGTGCACTTATATAACTATTTTGTCATCTTATGTAACACACGTGATATAGGTAGCAATAAAGAATTGAATTTAATTGAATAGAATTTTTGGTTCTAGGACATGGTTTTGCACACATTCTTTTCCTTTACCGTTTTGAGAGCATTTTTTGAGTCGTTTTTGGTGGCGCTACTTATAGTGGATATTTATTGACAGGCCTGTTGGTCTAGTGGTTAGTGACCCTGACTGCCATGCCGGAGTTCGTGGGTTCGATTCCCAACCAGGACAAATGTTTGTGTGATGAGCACGATCATTTGTTCTGTGTCTGGGTGTATAATTTATCTTTAATATGTATGTATTTAGAAATATATAAGTATGTTTATCAGTTGTCTAGTACCCATAACACAAGCTCTGCTTAGCTTGGGACTAGACGGCGTTGTGTGATAGTGTGGAATATTATTATTACTATATTAAAAAAAAAAAAACTATTTCAATTCAAGTCATTCAGTTCTTTTAAGATAAAATTACCTGTTATAAATCGAATCAGTAGCTGATTTTGAACATAATACAGGGGTGCTATTCTCTAAGAAAGCGCAGCGCTGGCACAGCGACGAAGTCGTCAGCGCAATACATTGAATTAACAATCCAATGTAAAGGGGCATTAGGTTGTTAATTCAATGTACTGGGGTGCTATTCTCTAAGAAAGTGCAGCGCTGGCACAGCGACGAGTCGTCAGCCTAACGTCAACCTAATGCCCCTTTACATTGGATTGTTAATTCAATGTATTGCGCTCACGACTCGTCGCTGTGCCAGCGCTGCGCTTTCTTAGAGAATAGCACCCCAGGATGTGCGTTTATTATGTTAAATGTGTATACACTGACTGTCATAACAATACCTAGGTAAATATAAAAAATCTGTAATTTCTCAATCTTTTACCCATAATGACTAAATATTATCATAAAATTTGTATTAAAAATTGGTAGTCGATGAAACTTAAATTAACGGGCAACATGATTGATACACGTATCACTGATTGATTTAATATTACACACTTTTATAAAACTTTCCAGACTCGAATCAATCAAAGTGATGGAAGATTGTCAGGTTTTCATCTACCTACCTACATAGTGCCGTAATCATGTTTTTAAAGGCCGCGGTGCGAGATTTTATAACTGGCCCCCTTTAAAAAAAGTTTAATGTTACCTGGGCCGAAAAATAGAAAAAAAAAACCGGCCAAGTGCGAGGCGAACCCGCTCATATAGGGTACCATTATCTAGGTATACAACAATTATATATATTTTTTTTAAAGCCTATACTGTCCCACTGCTGGGCAAAGGCCTCTCCCAACTTCTTCCAGGTATCCTTTTCTTGAGCTACCTCGAACCAGTCCCCGCGGTAGGCATCCAGGTCGTCTCTCCACCTCTTCCTAGGTCGACATTTATATTAAAACGTTTTTTTTTTTAATATCGTAATTAGAGACACAATAGAAAGACAATGAGGCAGCGAACGCCGGCGTCCGCTTGGGGTTTAATGAGTTAAATTTTTTAAAGTTCATGAGATACAGCCAGATGACAGATAGACAGTGGGTTCATTTCACGCTGGCTAATTTTTTCCTAATTCCGGTGGTCTTTTTTATTTGTAAGAAAGTTAATTTTTTGAAGATAATTTAATTTTTTCATCTGAAAACCTATAAATAAAAAATACCTCCGAAATTAGCAAAAAATGAGCCTGCGTGAAATGACCCAGTGAAGTCTTAGTAACAGGGTCGTTTTTACCCTGTGGGTACAGATAACTAATATAAAAAATACACCGCCCACCAATACCTACCACTATATTTACCTCTACACACAATAAAGCTACTGTTTTTGCTTTTCTTTGTTGTATTTTTTATTTTTTCTCTCTATTTCGGTAAACAATAAAGTTTATTCTTTTCTAGTTTATTTATTTCTTGTGGGTGGTGTACAGAATCGGTAATCTTGGTAGTGCGAGTCTACAACCGGTGATATCATGTGCTTGATAAATAATAAGTATTGTATGTAAGCTACTAACTACCAAGCATGATCCAAGACTTGGTATGATAATTTTTATGACTCTCCAGGGCCTGCACCCTTAAGGAAGGTGGACGCACGCGGCCAGGATTCCGATCTCGACTTTCGCCCACCGGAGGCGTGGGTGAGCGATGGATAGCCCGCTGTCCGATCGTCCGGTAACCATTTGGACCGAGCCGTTGTCAACATTGTGTAGTGTTCCACGCGCGTCTGTCAGGGTGCCTACTGGGGAGATAGGTGATGTGAAAGAGATCCCTGGGGCCCTGGAACAATGGCAAAGAAGGAGTAGGGTGAGTTTTTAGTCAGTAAAAGTCTTTACACTATCTCCCGCCTCGATTTCATTGGATGATTTTCCCACCTAAAAACGCATCACGAATACCGCTAGCACTGACCTATTTACGGCACTTCTTACATATTATTATATAAGTATCTTTCAGTGCCGGATTTAGCAAAAAGTAAACCGTCCTTCAAAAAACTTTTTATTTTTTTGGCTTCACACGGTTTGTGTATTTCCTTATTTCAGAAGAAAAACGTCCACTACTAGACTTGGCTTGGGGCTTAAGGCCCAAGCACCTGAAAAGTGCTATAAAACAGTAACTTTCTGAAGCCTACTCCTCGGTAACGGCCAGGTTAACAGGTTTGAAACATATGTTAATATTGATTCATGAACAACGTTATCAACTATTGATTTTTGTCGTGCGATTAATACTTTTGTCTAAAAAAATATTTAGCAATTTTGTAACTTTTCTCCACCCAGCGACAGTTACGTCCCGCGTCCATTTAAATTCGGCCAGATGGTTCAAGGAATTGTAAGCCTTAATGAATTAAAATCATAACAACGCATTTTCGTTACAACCTGTATAAACAAAAGGATAAAGAAAAACAGAATAAGTTGTGTAGTAAATGAAACTAGGTTAATTGTTCAAATCATTAAGAGTGGGCAGGGATCCAGGACTAATCTATTAGCAACAAATTGTAGGTAAAATGGTGAGGGAGAGTTAACATAGGCTGGTCTTGAGGGAATTTTATTGCTGGACAATGGATTGGTTTGCTTATCTACTGAAGGTGTTATCAGTTTGTATTGTCTGTATTTTTTTTCTTTAATTCTTTGGTTTTATAAAGCCACTTCCATGCCTGGACTAATGCTTGTCAGAGAGGGAAGTTCAACAAAAATAACTAGCTTTTCCCCGCAGCTTCGCCTGCGTTCATAAAATATAGACAGTGTCACTCAGGAATAAAACAGTATTCTATCGGTGAAGAAATTTTAGCAATCGGAACAGTACTTTCAGAGATTAACTCCTACAAAAAAAAAACTTTCCTTCTTTATTATATTACTAGAGTAGATTTAGATAAAATTTAAAACGCACCAACGAGGAATGGAGCGGAGTATGCTAAACAATAAAAAGAATTGATAAAATAAGACATACAAAAATACGCAATATCTCAAAAGGGACAGATGATTTAGCACAAGCTCTTGCATTAAAATGGAAGTGGGCCAGACACAGCACGCCTGCAAGATCAAAGGTGGACGACAATAGTAGTTTATGTGACTAGGGGATAAAGCAGCGTCTTGTCGCGGGCGGCATATTGAATTCCGAACGAAACTGATGAGATGGTGTAAAAATTAGAGTATGCAAAACGGGGATAAAGCGGTCTTTGTCTTGGGCGGCTGGAATTCCTCACTTCACTCAGGTTTTTTTATTAACTCCCTCGCAATGCTCGGGAGTTAATTATATAGATCCCTCACTGGCGTTCGGGATTAAAATCGGCAACCTTCGTTTCGTTCGGAATTCAACACGCCGCCCGCTACTTAAAGACGTTGCTTTATCGCCTAGGCACATAATCTGCTATAGTAATTTTGCAACTTTCCCTACTCCTTCGAAACGGCTTGGATTTTCAGAAACATTTTTATACACATAAAAATTGATGGTTAAATATTCTTCAAAGTGAACATAGCATACGTAAATCAATAAATATTTCGCAATGAAAATGGACATCGACCAACCCGCACTAGGCCCGCGTGGTGGATTAAGGCCCATTTCCCTCTCCTAGAGAGGAGACCTGAGTCCCAACAGTGGGAACATTATAAGGCCGACTATGTTATGCTATGCTATGGACTACTAACTGGACATAAACAATCATAGATTGTAGAACCGCTCGTTTAAGGGTAATAAATAATTTTATGATTTACATCTGCAGTATGCGGAACTGTGGTCCTGTGGGTAATAAATTGACTATTGAGCGATCGCGGGTAGCGATTTGTCTATTTTGTTTAAAGAAAATTATGACGAAAACCGTTTCGACCTTACTTTTCAAAAAAGTGAGGTGTAGCTATCAGGAAACACAGACTCTGTTCAGAGAGACAGAGAAGCAGATTTAATAATAATAATTTAATTTATGTCTTCAAGTCAAATATCAGATATTGTTACCAAATATTTGGGAGAAGACACTGATTTCTGACACAGGTGTTTTTACATTTTTAAGCTAACTTTGTCGTATCTAATAACTCCAGATTATTAAGAAATTCATACTTCACCCTGCGTTCCCTAATAAATTGCACCAAATCATATTTTTCCCCCATTTCCCGAAAGTTGTGGCATAATCAACAAAACTTAAGCCAACTCAGGAGAATATTACTGGAGGGGGCCATATTATGACACATTTTTCCTGCATTGCAAGATAAGCAAAAACAAGATTAAACTCACATTAAAACTACATAACACCCGAAAAACAGTGAACATTAAAAACTCATTTGTGAAAAATAAAGGAAAAATTCACGGACGCAAGCATATTTTTAAAAAAATAATGCAAGAGGGCCATCCTACTTTTTGACGGACGGACAGAAAATTGTTAGGTGTTTTTTTTTTATATGAAAATACTAGCTTTTAGGTACTCTTGACTTCGTCGGCATGAATATCGGTTGTTGCCATAGAAATATACAAAATCAATTCTATGGTTTTTGCAGATGGTAAGTCAAAGTCTGATATTGCGGATATTGGCATTATTGCTGAACTGGACCTATTTGGCGCCGCCGTGAGACACACATTGTTAGTTGTCTCTTTTTTTTATTTATAATATTTTTTTAGTGTCTACATGTTGTTACTACATTGTGTGTATCTACGAGTGTGTATGCCAAATAAAATAGTTTTCTTTCTTTCTTTCTGATAAAAATTAAGCCTATGTCCTTCCTTGACGTTCAAACTTACTACGTACACAATTTCTTCAAAATCGGTTCTGTCTGTCTGTGCTTAAATATTTTGTCTCAAAAAGTAGAATAGCCCACGAATGCAGGTTAAGAGCACTTAAAAAAGTAAAATAATGTAGACCATAAACGTTCTACGTTCTCTCTAAATTCAAATTTAAATTTCCCGCGCGTTAGAGATGCGTCGAATATTTAAATGAGCGAGTTAATTAAACACATTTAGAGACGTTCCAGAGCTCTATTAAAACTTAGCGAGTTTATTTGTTTTCTAAACTCTTAAATTATCGAGTAATGGTAGCTAATGTTAGCATTCAAAATGTTGTTAGTTTTGCATGAAAGTGAAATTTTACAGCAGCTAGAGTCGCTTTTGCGAAGGGATGTATAAAATTAAACCCTGAAAAAACTCCACGTAAATATTTAAAAAAATATCAAGCTGTATAAGTACAACATTATTTTTAGTATAATTATGCGAACGCTGTCTGAATATAATTTGTTCAAAATCAATAACTGAATCGATTTTAACTCTTTGAATGTCGTAATTAGAAACACAATAAAAAGACAATTACCTTATGTCGGACAGTGTAACTTAAGACATTCGAAAGGTTAATATAATAATTACCTACTAAAATAATAACCTACCATGTTATATATTTTCCTTATAATATTTAAAATAGGTCGCAAGTTGGACACCACCATAGATATAATATTTCTATGGACACCACCGACACCATGTGCAAAGGTTTAATGTCACTATGTCCAACAGGTCATAACGGACACAAAGACACTTACGTGGTATACATTTGCATGAGAGACATTAATTGCGCGAAAGCCACTTATGTGCATACACTTACGTGAAAAACATTTGCGCGAAAGACGTTAACGTGTATATATGCACAAAATACTCTTTCGCGAAAGACACTTTTTCAAATTTCTTTTAATCTTCACAAAACAAAAATGTTAGATATTTACAAACAAAACAGCTTTTGTCTGTCCTAATGGTGTTCTAATGTATTTCTGAGTTAAAATATGACTATCTAACGTAAGCAAAGTCGCGTCGATACCTGACTAGGTCAGAAAACCATTTAGCTGATGTTTTCTAGTTATTGACCGGAAAAAATAACGTTATTGGGCAGTAAAGATTTTTACGAAAAGTGAGAAAGGTTGTATTTTTTACTACCTAGTTTATTCAGCAGAAAAAATAATATTGTTGATTGAAACGAAGCTAAATAATTAGCTTCGTCTCAATCAACAATAATACATGAGATTGACAGAAGTCAATCTCATGTATTTACTATCTATTTTGTGCAATTATTATAAATGATTTAATTATAAATTTACCTAATGCTAGTGAAGGAGACCACACACGTGAGAGAATGGACGTTTTCAGTTCCTCACGCTCGCACCTCTGATTCACGTTTATGGCATTCCTTTAAAGCTTAGTGCCTTTCTTATATGCAGTTTAACATCAACTATATAGCATATAGTGAAGTAAATACATTACAGAGTAGAACCGTGACGTGACCTTACGAAAACTGCCAACTGGTGGTAATGACTTCGAGTTTTGCAGGGAAATTGAGATAGGCTCATACTGTAAGCGATTAGCGTTTAGCGTTTTTTGACTGTACTATGCATTCCGAATGAGAATAGAATCGAGAACATGTTTTGACGTCACGTCGTACTGTCAAATTGAAGAAATTTTGACAAAATTGAAGAACTCAGAGATGAGTAAAATTAAAAAAACTTCGTTCACAGTGTCTAAATAAATTAAGTTTCCCGTAAATTAATTAAAGTTTAAGAATTGCTTTCCTCAATTTGACAGTAAATCGTGACGTCACAACATGGCATTCGATCCTATTCTGATTTCGAACGCATTGTAGTTGTTTAAAGTTTGATACTAAAAGTAACGTTCCTAACATTAATTAAACTGTAAAATAGTGGGTAGATACATTCCCGAATTGAATTACGAAGATTTTTCCGAAACGAGTAAAAAACTTGTTTTTGTTACGTACTTAACTACAAATTAATATTTTTGAGGGTTTTTCCTATACTTGTGCTATGAGAACTTGCTTCCTACCAAATTCCAGTATTCTAGGTTATTCCCTATGAATTTTGATTCTCTTGAGGGTGCCGAAATACACGTTTTTTTTGCGACATAAATGGCCGTATCTTTTTTTTTGTTAACTCAAATATTTGATTTTTTCACAGCTTCAAATGACCGCAGACTTAAGTATTATATATGGTTTTAATTTCTCTCTCTCTCTCCCATACCTCTACGCGTTCCCGAGGTAAAGGGTTTTAACAGACAGACAGACAACAAAGTTATCCTATAAGGATGCCGTTTTTTTCTTTTAAGGTACAGAACCCGCAGGTGTTTTTACACCTAAGGAACTCATCAGTGGCGCCAACTGGTGAGCACAAACGGTACCTCTCAGCTTGCCCGGTCCCCGCTTTCAATGCCACCTCTCTAATTTCAATAAACCATACACAATAAAGTTCACAACACGACCATTGTCTACGCAAGTGCGCACAACTCGAGTACCCTGTAAAGTTTGACTATATACGCTTTTTAGTTCAGCCTATTTGGCCACCAACAACAGGCACATCAATTATCATAAAAACTTTTCGAATTTTACGCTGAAATTAAATCTATGTACAGTACAATTCACGAATGATGGCGGCCGTGAAGTTAGCCTTTGCGAACGTTCGCGCATACTACACTCTTCTCGCACACGCATTTGCAAGCGATAGCATAATTTAGAGAGGAGAGAGGGAGTGGGGATCGGGCGGCGGGGATGTTTGATGCGCTTGCGTCATATACCGAAAGGCAAGCAGCTAAGGCTATTTAGTAGAAAAAAAGTAAAAAATCAAAACCCGACTATAATAAAAAAAACGATGCTGAAAAAGTATGAAACAAGATTTTCAGGATATACATAGAGCAGGCGCCAAAGAGAGTTGAGTGTGCAAAGTATGAGGACCATCTTCTATGAATGGTTTCGTGAACGTATAAAAAAAAATGGACCAATTTGCCTCATGGCAACATCCAGAATCATAATCTGCATGCTTTTCTGAGTCCGAAACCACTCACAGAAGGCGGTCCTCATATTTTGCATACTCAACTCCCTTTGGCGCCTCCTCTAATCTATATCTATACTTATAATAAAACTGTAGAGAGGTCAATTCTGTACATTGAATATATATTAAAAATTAATATTAGAGGATGATTGGTGATCGATACTGATGCCAAAAATGCAATCAGTAAATTTTTTGTCTGTCTGTCTGTCTGTCTGTCTGTCTGTCTGTATGTGCACGCATGGGTCAAAATCTACTGAAGGGATTTTAACCAAACTTGGTACGATTATGGTCCATACTCCTGGGCAGGTTATAGGCTATATAACATAACGCTAAAATACATAAGAGCTGAGAAGGGACGATAAATTTGAAGCAAGTCGGATGAAAATGCGCGTTCGAGCTCTTATCCTCGCATACGTTGATAATACACCAAAAGTATGTATTACAAAAATGATGGTCTCTAATAGATCTACAAAAAAATCCTTAATAGTATATATCTATCTTTTATAAATTAGCCACAATAACGTGTTTAATCGTTAGGCATTTCTTCAAAGTGTACTTCACTGTGTACACTTCCGTAGTACTGCACGGATTTACTTCAAATTTTGCATGAATATTACTAAGAGGTCGGGTCAACATATAGGCTACATATTATCACGCTATCACCTACGGAAGAGAAGCTGTGAATCTTTATTTTTCTCACGCATTCTGTTACAGCGTGTAATCTAACGTTGCATATTTAAATGTTGTTTTTGAGTAAGCCATGCTATGATCTAGCTTTACACTATAAAAACTACGCCATTTCAGTAACTTGGTCAGAGAAAAATAGTTTAATGAATGTTAGTAGTATAAAGGCAATTTGGAGCAGCGCCATCTATGAGATTTCATAAAAATCAAATCAAGTTACATGTTAACACTTTTTGGAAATTAATAATTTAAATTTTAATCATGTTGGCGAGGTTAGTAGTTAGTTATTCTTAAAATTCATAGATGGTGATGTGATGTGATGTGCATTTTCTTCATAAAAGTTGTATCGTATAGTTCGTTTTGACAAATTCAAGTTCCAACAAAACCCTCAAAATCTTGAGCAGAGTTGAGGAAGACAAAAAATGCGGTGTTAACATGGTGACATTTTTCCAGCTCTGTGAAGTCGACCAGTTTGCGAGATCCCTTACGTATGACGAGGTGCCTTCATATTACACGTACGACAAGCAAAGGGGTGTATTTAACCGACGTCGATGAGGAGGTGCTGTGGAAGGTGTTCCGGGAACTTTCAAGGACACCGGATTGGGTAATAATGGCGAATGCTATTTTCTGCGGTTGTTACTTCCCACTGTCCGAGGCCCGACGTCTTTCGACTTCCAGAGGACATTTGATGGCGTGGAGTATCCCACTTACTGCGTAGCCTACGTAGCACGTCACCTTCTCGACGGTGACAAAACTTGGAATCGGTTGGTGTTTTGTGGAGTCGCGAACCCAGTAGCTTTGTGGGAGAAGTATCGCAATCATCTGTCTGAAGATTTTCTACGAGCTTTGAGGTGTGCTACTGGAGACGAAGACGAAGTAACTGATGAACGCGTGCTGAACACCTGTCTCAATTCACTTCAAGATGTGGTCATTTCTATCAGCGGCAAACCGCTTATCGAATATGGGTTACCAGCTCCCCAATCATCACCGCATCAAGACCGTGGAAATCGGGAGTATAACGCTGTGATAAATTACGATGCGGGCGAAATGACCACCATACGAAATGACCATGTCACTTTGTTCTCTTCAGAGCAAAAACAAATTTATGACACCGTCCTTGAAAGCGTTGGGTAAAACCAGGGTAACATGTTTTTCTTGGATGCTCCTGGTAGAACAGGAAAAACATTTGTTACCACTGACATATTTGCAGAGATCAGGAGGCAAGGCAAAATTGCTATTGCTGTAGCGTCGTCGAGAATCGCTGCCATACTGCTTCCAGGTGGCAAGACAGCACATGCCATGTTTAAATTTCCCATCGATTTAGAGAGCGCCGAAACGCCTGTTTGTGGTGTGTCACGTAACAGCGATAAGGGACATGTGCTCAAAGATTGCTCTCTGATCGTATGGGATAAGTGTACAATGGCCAATAGGAAGGCAGTTGAGGCCGTGGACAGAACCCTGCAGGACATCCGCAGGAACGAACATTTGATGGTTGGTGTCACAGTTCTGTTCAGTCAGTGGCGATTTCCGGCAAACAGTTCCCGTGGTGACGCGGGTATCGAGGGCTGACGAGGTGAATGCTTCGTTAAAACGATCTTCGTTGTGGTCACGAGTTTGTTAGCTGCGCTTGACCATTAATATGAGAGCTCGGCTCGGCGGCAATGCACGTGCATTGCAAGAATTCTTCGATGTCCTTCTAAGTCTTGACACCTCGATAAACACTGTTGTCAAGCAAGATGACGCCACACATTATCCCGTGGAATTCGGAACTCCCTGTCAGCAAGTGGACTTCCAGCGCATACCATCAAGTTGAAGGTCGGTGTCCCGATTATGCTGCTTCAGAACCTTTCTCCTCCGAAATTGTGTAACGGGGCCCGCCTTAAAGTCATCTCTTTCCACAGGCACACCATTGAAGCGGAAATTCTTCCAAGTTGTGGCATAGGCGAGGCAGTATTTATACCACGCATTTCCTTCATACCTCACAACTTCACATTCAAGTCCAAGCGCGTACAGTTCTCCGTGAGTGTTTGCTTTGCGATGACCATCAATAAGTCGCAGGGGCAGACTCTGAGGGCAGCGTCGCTTGCTCCCGCGTCACCAGTCCTGACTCTCTTTACATTTTGGCTCCTAGCAGCATAACTACCAACGTAGTTTATAGGGAAGTATTGTAAGGTATGATGATACCTTTGTACGTATTTTTACTCTTTTGTGTCCTGGAAAGTATTCCTGCATTATTTTCTCTATTTCCTTCAGTCACATCTTATGACTGAACTCAGCAGGATTCCCATATAACTCTTTTCACTTGCAAAAAAACTTATATTTTAATGCTATTTTAAAAGTTGTTTACCTACTTATAATGCTATAGCGACACTGCCATCTTAGGTATTTTTGGTGCTGTAGAGCCTTCACGCAGACGACGTCGCGGGCAGCAGCTAGTACTGAAATAAATAAGGTAACTGGAAAAACAAGAACAGAACAAAAAGAAAAGCCGCAGGCTCACGTTATATATACCAACGTGGTACCAACCGAAACACTTTAGTTATTAAAGCATTCTGAAAATCTGATTTCATACTTTTTCAGCGTCGTTTTTTTTAACAGTACGACGTGACGTCACAATATGGGAATCAATCCTATTCTCATTTGGAACGCATAGTAGATACTTGTTTATTTCATTGTTCCATATTAAAATGCTTTCGTAAATTCATATTTACTGATCAACTAACCAAAATTGGTATAGCATCTTAGACCTTGTTTTACTGACAAAGCCTTGGCGATTTCGTATGCCTCTCAAATGCACAGCTTCGGAACTCCATCTGTCGGGCCGTATTCGGTATTCATGTAGCGTTAGCAACAGCGATAAATGAAAAAATATGTTGGGGAAACAGTACTATTATTTCTTTGTGGTGTTGTGGAGATATTTTCGTCTTGTGGTGGACTTTATGGTGTTGACAGAGGTTATCGTCGACTGTCCAAGTACGAATCCTCAAATATTTTGGTCACGTTGTTCGCAACGAACACTCCATTGAGCGACTCGTTGTCCAGGGACAAGTGGAGGGGAAGCAGTCACGCGGGTGCTCACCTACACGTTGGACAGACCTCATCAAAGCTGCAACACAAACCTCCTTAATTCAGAGTTCTCGAGACGCCGTAAACCGGGACAAATGGAGACGCATCGCGAGGGTCTCACTCACCAAATGAAAATGCAACATTATCAACCACGACCACTCTGTCAAGAGTGAACGACTAAGGAGGAGGAGATACTGTCAATTAGGTTAAGAATATAGCAAACGTATGGGCAGTGAGGCATGGGCCTTAAAGTCTGACATGACCCCCTGCTCCTCCCATGAGCTTTCCATCATAAAAAGAAATGGGTGCAGCCGGTGACTTTTTATGATTGTTCTCTTGCAGATCAACCTATATGCTAGTCTGCATGCTTAGCCAAGTTGTTATTCTGCAATCGTTAACGCTGTCGAAACGTACGGGAATGACGTCATCTCAACGTAAAGTCGCGTGGTCGGAACAAACGAATAGAAAATTCGTAGCCAAGTTCACATCGTTTAAAATGATAGAATGAATTTCTACAACGTTTAACGCTACATTATTTGATAAACAAACGCTACATTGTAGAACGAGCGGCCGACGCAGGTGCGTCAACATGGCTACCTACTTATCGTTTTCTACAATTGCTGACACCGAAGCGTTACCGATTTGAGAGCGGAATTCGACACGATACGGTTGTAACTTGGCTAGTGGGGCTGTTGCGACCATTAAAGTCTCTAGACAGGATCTACAACAAACAAAAAACTAAGCGATAACAAGCTAAGGGATCCCCTGTTGGTTACGGCCCTAGCTTAGGGTACCTATACCTGGGGGAGCAATACAGCAAGGGACTGGCTAGATCAAAGCTTGAACTTCAGCTGAAAGACGTCTAATACTGAACATTATCTAGGTCTCTTTTAGGAGTTTATGTGTAAATAATCCAAACGGGTAGGTTTCCTCTAACGAATATGCAGAAATAACTGGAACTATGCTGTTGTGATAAGATTGAACAGTGAACAATCAGCAAGGTTTGTATGGGTTCTGACTAGGCATGTTCAGGGCACCGACTGCTCTTTGACTGTTTTTCGCTCAGGATGCAGTTTGGAGAGCGTGAGTGAGAATTGCTTGACTTGATTCTGAAATCTTCTTTCTACCATCGGACAATCCGACGTACAGGGAGTATCCACCCTTACACTGTTACGGTTCGGAATAAGCGTTTCGTCTTGCAGTTTATAACGCGTATATCGAAGAACCTGTACGATTTGCCTCCTGCAGTCTTCTCGTCCGATAATACAATTTTAGGTGTATTCAAGGCTCGAGGCTCCTAATAAACAAGTGCGTTTCACCATCAATGACTGCATCGCTGCTTACTGTCAGGTGGGATCGCAGCCAAGCGTAGTTTAAATTATAAAAAAAAAAAATGAAAATTATAGTCTCTTTACAAGCCCAAGGAATTCTTTGGCACTTTTTATTCGATGGACCTAAGATTTAGTATAGGTACCTATTAAAAATTCTTCTTGATTTGCTGTCGGTACGTCGGCATACTCAGAGCGTCCGGAAAACCACCTGCGACCCACTAACTGTCTCGTTACTTGCGAACAAGGATAATCTGAGAACAGGCGAACAGATTTTGACAAATATTCCATGTAAGGTAGCTTCTAGAGCAGCTATGTCAAACTTAAAGTCAATGGTGGGCCAAAAGTCAATACCGTAGACTAGGTGGGCCGCAAAACCTAATCTTAATTAAGGGTTAACAACTGAAAACTTAACAAAACAATCTAGGATTTGTCGGTTTCCTCACAATGTTTTCTTTCACCGTTTTGAGAGTAGTGGTGATGAAATAAATTAGGCACAAAATAAAACATTTGCCCAGGTTTGAACCTACGTAAAACAAGTACGAGTCGGATACGCGAACTGAAGGTTCTGTACAAACTTGCCTATGAAAACAGTTCAATTCCATTGGAGTCTCAAAGATTTTTCCGAATCGCAAGAAAAGTTCTTTTTTATGACCAACTAGCTTTTGCCCGCGCGGCTTCGCTCCCTCTCTTCCCTACTTCAGCCTACTATACCTTAACCTACTCTACCCTACCCTACCCTATTCTACCTTACTCTACCCTACCCTACTCTACTCTACCCTACCCTACTCTACCCTACTCTACCCTCCTCTACCTTACTGTACCCTACACTACCCTACTCTACCCTACACTACCCTAATTTTCATTTTTTTTTCTATAAGAACCTTCTCCTCATAATAACGAACACAACAAAAAAAAAATAGCGAAATCGGTCCAGGCGTTGTTGAGTCATGCGCTTACCAACACATTTTGCGATTCATTTTTATATTATAGATAACAACTGTTTTCAGATTTATTCATATATCTGTGTTATAAGACCTTGTTTTAAGCCAAATTTCATGATTCTGGTTCAACGGGAAGTACCCTATGAATTTTGATTCGCTTGAGAGTGTCGAAATATTCATTTTTCATAAACGGCCGTATCTTTTTTTATCGTTAATTTATAAGTTTGATTTCTTGTCAGCTTTAAGGGACCGCAGATTTGAGTATAAAGTTTTAATTTCAACTCAATGCCTCCACTCGTTCCCGAGATAATGGGTCTTGACAGACAGACGGACTGACAACAAAGAGATCCTAATATGGTCCCATTTTTTTCTTTTGAAGGACGGAACTCTAAAAAATAAAATATCTCATCTTCTACTCTTCGTATTAAGCTTACTAAATCGCAAGGCCACAAATCAATAGAATTCCTTTCTTCTCCACATTTCACATACGATTCCTATAGAAAATATTTGACGTAAGTTCCAGTAAAACTGTTTATATCGTCGCCATTTTTCCATCGCAAGCCGCTTACTTATTGACCTGTATAGTTCAACAATGAAAGGTTCAAATATACGGGAACTGAAAAGGGTTCTACAAGTTTTATTTAACTAGGTAGGTACGTGACCTGTTTTTTGTATTTTTGTCTTTGATTTGTTTTTTTCCAGTTTTTTTTTGTGTAAAATAATTAAATATAAAAATGTACCTCTTTATACACCGTTAAATTTTAATTGTTTTAATCCCGTGGAGGGTCGATCCGGTACATGAAACACTATCGATTTGTAAAGATAAAATTAAAAAATAAAGTACCTCTTTTTCAATACTCGTATTAATTTACGTATGTACGAAATTAATTTCTTTAAGAATGACTATTTCTGATGACCTATAGGTACTTTGTACGCAACACCGACTATTAATTACAGGTCATTGAACTCCCTCAGCTGACGTTAAGTTAAGTTAAGAAGAGAGAGAGAGAGAAGTTAAGAAGTAAAAACTAGGGGAGCCCTCCTAGTTTTACTAGGCTCCTGTGTTTTATACCTAGCCAAGTTACAACGTGCCTCGAGCGCTTCGAGTTGGCCACGCTCCCAATTCTTCGACCACGTGACTGAGCGTTGAGAAGACGTCATTCCCGTTAACGATTGCCGATTAGCAACTTGGCTAGGGGTACTGGATACTGTGTTTTTACTTCGGTCATATATTTTTACACCTGCCCCCCTAGCCAAGTTACAACCGTTTTGCTTGTGAACGATTCAAACTTATTTTTACATGAGAGAGAGAAGTCTGATGTTATAGAAATGAAAGTAGGTCCTGTACATTTTTATGAAAAAGGTAAAATTTCGATATTAAACTTTTTTGATACAACATTAAAATGAAAGTGGCTTATTTAGAAAAATAAAAGTTTTTGGCAGAACAGTTGATACTGGTTTTGACGTACCTCTACTATTTTTGATGTTGAATTTTACATAAAAATTTCGAATTTTTTCAAGATAGATAGTAGATTTTTTGGCGTTTCACTTCGTTGTTTGATTGCAGTGGTCTGGTTATCGTTGCGTGCGGGACAATGCCAAAGCGTATTGTAAGTAACGAGGAAGGTTGCGGAGGAGACATGCCCCAGAGCCTCGGCTACCCCACTGTGGCGTCTGGGGATTCCACGTCATGCTCTATTTGCCAGCATCAAGAAACTCTTACGCGGAATAATAATAAGTTGCCCAGAAGCGTGCGCTATGAATTGGAGGATGCTTTAGTTGGTGTAAGCGCCTGAAACTAAACGTATAGCTATATGTCGCCTAGCTCCATAATTGCGTTAAGATTATTGTAGTATTCTATCATCATTCATTGTCAGAAGAGGACAAAATGGCCACCTAATATGTTGCGCAACGCTGTCAAATTGTCCAGCAAAATGTCTGGCGTCACAATGTGTTGCAAAATGTTGGAGACAAGTTGTGGGACACTGAGTAACTTGTAGCATCACGTAGATTGAGCAAGTCGACGGCGCGCGCTGTTCCCGCGCGCCTCAAGGAGTTGTCAGCAACAGCAGGGGCCCAGCCGGGTCGAAGCCTACTGGGGCCAGGGTTATCCGAAAGGGCGCTCGAGCCCCGGTATGAAGGCTTGAAGGAACGGGATGGGTTTTTTAGTCAGTAAGAGTCTGACACTATCTCCCGCTCCGCCCAAGAGCGGGGGTTGTCATAAGATGATTTTTCCCATCGAAAAAAAAAAAAAAAGCATTGCACGTCTTATTGCGGGCCATTTGGTTCCCTAATGCAACGAGGTCATCCGGTTGCTCCATTTTGCGAGTGCACCGCCGATAGAAAACGTTTTACTCTTCAAAATCACTTTTTCATCATATCGCCGTGTCCCCTGGGGACACATTCCAACAGTTGTCTTATGTTCTCAGAAGCGTATATGATTGCGTGTATGACTGATGAGAGTAACGAACACTGAACTAGTGGTCTTACTTGTCCCCTTTCATCTGACAAGCGCTCTTTTTCGTGCACAATTCCTGTTTCACACAGGAAAGAATTACTGTTACTTTGTAAAGCCCGTTAATCGCTCATGGGTGTGAGACCCATTGTCATCATCATCATTTCAGCTGAAAGACGTCCATCCACATTTGGATATTATACACCGTTAAATTTTGATCGTTTTAATCCCGTGGTAGGTAGGTGACCTGTAGGCAAACTACCTACAGGTCAATAAACTCGCTCAGCTTACGTTTTCTTAAAGACATTAATTTCGTACATGCGTAAATTTATACGAGTTTTGAAAAAATGCTATTTTATTTTTTAATTTTATCTTTACAGATCGATTGTGTTTCATGTACCGGATCGACCCTCCACGGGATTAAAACTATTAAAATTTAACGGTGTATAGGATAGACATACTCTCCCAAGTGTCATCATAATAACCGGTTCTGTATGTCTCGCATCTATCGGATTCCCGCGACCATCACCAGGTCATCGGTCTGCTTTGTGGGAGGCCTTCCAACGCTCCGTCTTCCGGTACCATCAAAGGCACTTCCTATTCTTGAAACGAAAACTTCAAAGGGTTTAGGATGGACGCCGCAGGATTCAAGCGAATTTTTTTTTAAGTGATCAGGCAGAAATGACCGCGATGGTACTTGGTCGCCATTTCAGAAGCTTTCGTCCCCATCGACCATCTGATCTGCGAGCAATGTTCCTTTCCCACTGGCACTGCCACTTAAATTTGGCGATTCTTGCGGCCACAATAAGACAACAAATTGGCAATGAGGTAGGCCGATGATCTAGTGAAGGTTGCGGGAAAACGATGGATGCGAAATGCAAAGGATGGTTCACTGTGACGACACTTGAAGGAGGCCTATGTCCAACAGTGGACGTATATCGGCTGATGATGTTGATGAATGAGATAGGTAATTAAGGCTGTTGTTTTTACAGCTATGTGACGCGTGGTTTGACGAGATCAAGCCCCACCTAGTGCGAAATAATATAAAACTCCACATCGGAGGCAACAGTGCCAAACACGGCGTGCCAACCTCGCAGTCTGGATCGACAGCAGCACCAACAGGAACTCCTTCTGCGGACGACTGCACCCACCTCGACCCAGGTGCTGCTAATGTACGACTCCAGCTCCATCACCCTTCACTATCGCTTCTTGAACTGCTCAAGTTCTGCAAATCAAAATAGGAAAGGCTTTTGAAATGTATTACAATATCTAGTACTAGCTTTTGCCGGCAGTTTCGCCCGCGTACATAAAACATAACGATCACTCAGGAATAAAGCAGCTTTCTATCGGTGAAAAAGTCTAAATTTTAGCAGTCGGACCAGTACTTCCAGAGATTACCTCCTACAAACAAAACTAAAAAAAACCGGCCAAGTGCGAGTCGGACTCGCCCATGAAGGGTTCCGTAGCAGCAAGTAACATAATATAAAAGTTCTTGTAATGTGTTGTAACTTTGATCGATGTTTTAGTTAGTGTATTTTTTTCGATTTATGACGCATTAAAAAAAACTACTGACTAGATTTCGTTCAAACCAATTTTCGTTGGCAGTTATTATAGTAATGTACATCATATATTTTTTTTAGTTTTATCATTCTCTTATTTTAGAAGTTAAAGGGGGGAGGACACACATTTTACCACTTTGGAAGTGTCTCTCGCGCAAAATATTCAGTTTAGAAAAAAATGATATTAGAAACCTCAGTATCATTTTTGAAGACCTATCCATAGATACCCCACAAGTAAGGTTTTGATGAAAAAAAAAATTTGAGTTTTAGTTCTAAGTATGGGGACCCCCAAAATTTATTGCATTTTTTTCTATTTTTGTGTGAAAATCTTAATGCGGTTCACAGAATACATCTACTTACAAAGTTTCAACAGTATAGCTCTTATAGTTTCGGAAAAAAGTGGCTGTGACATACGGACGGACGGACAGACATGACGAATCTATAAGGGTTCCGTTTTTTGCCATTTGGCTACGGAACCCTAAAAAGAATCTCTATAATAATATATTAGTCTATATGTACCTACTGTGCGGTGCCGCTTTGAGTGTGTTTGTGTGTCTTTGTATGTACTAACAATAGGTTTATAAGGTTTCTTGTGTTACTAACAATATATGGACTTTTGTCTGAAATAAATGTCATATTATTATTATTATATGGCGAAAGTGTACTTAGATGTAGATTTAGTTTACACTAATCTACACTAATATAATAAAAAAGTATTTTAATGTTTTTTTTGTTTGTGGCAGTTCTGGTCCGATTGCTAAAATTTTTTCACCGATAGGAAGCTGCTTCATTCTTGAGTGACATAGGCCATATTTTGTATGTACGCGAACGAAGTCGCGGGCAAAAGCTAGTATTTTATAGAGGTAAAGTATGATTTTTCTTTTTATGTTGTTTTGTTTGTTAGTAATCTCTGGAAGTACTGGTCCGATTGCTAAGATTTTTTCACCTGTAGTAAGCTGCTTTGTTCTTGAGTAACATAGGCTATATTTTATGTAGGTGGGCGAAGCCGCGGCAAAAGCTAATATAGTATATTATTAGCTAGTAATTTATACATGTGTTCCTTTGGTATTTCTTGATCGCAGCGCGACTACCGGCCACCGTAGACACATATTTGCGGACGGGGAGCCATGGTTAGCTCGCCGTTCGATATGGACCAAGTCCGTGTTGATGGCGCAGCGCGTTGTGTTCCACACGTGACTAAAACAGATGTCATCAAAGTTGTAGGGAACAGTTAGGGCAGAGCTGCGGATTGTTCGCAGGAGTTACCGTAGCCCTCGCAATAAAAGGCAGCAAAAGGAACAATAAGGAAGAGTAGTGGTGGCCGAGTGGTAGTGGCTCCGACTTACGAGTTGTAGGTCACAGGATCAAACCCAACCAGGCGCATTCACCACTGCTCTAAAAACGGTGAAGGTAAACATCGTGAGGAAACCGGCACGTCCTAGAACCAAAAGTTCCATCGTCGACCGCATCGTCGCTTTCCATCAGGTGAGATAGCGGTCAAGCGCGAAGCTATTTACGAAAAAAATAAATCGATGACATGTGACATCCACCAACCCGCACTGGGCCCGCGTGGTGTATTAAGGCCCATTCCCTCTCCTAGAGAGGAGGCTTGAGTCCCAGCAGTGGGAACATTATAAGGCCGGCAATGCTATGCTATGCTAATGTTGTATAGATACGTTGTTGGCTCATACGGGAATGTATATGTGGTGTCCTGCAGGGTCTTCGCCGAATTGCAAGCTATGCCAACTCCTGGTCACGGCCGCCAATTGCATCGAGAGCGCTGCGAGGCAGGCCGCCGGTGTCGCTCCGTCGTCCCCTTTCGCCCTTGACTCCAGTACCTCAGAGAACTCGCGGTGCTCCTCAGGTAAGTCTCTAAGGCTGGTTTTAGAGTCACGCTGACATTGGTGCTGACAGCTCAGCGCGTAGCTTGTAAGCGCGAGGCGTTTCAGTATCGTGCTGTTCACTGTGGAGTACAGTCGCACAAAAATGCGAAGAGCATTAATAATTGCTGCTGAGGACATCACGCTGTCGGCGTCCGCTCGGCTCGACACTAGAACGCTCACTGCACAGAGCAACTTTGTACTTTGTAACAGTCAGCGCCGACGTTTACGCGGCGCAGACGCGCGACGCGTACGGCTACTGACCCGTTAGCGCTGACCAACGTACGCGTTGATAGCTGCGCGTTACTCTAAAACGCTTCCTAGAAGTTCCCACGTTTCGGCTGTCAACGCCGACGGTCAGCGTGCGGTCAGCGCGACTCTAAAACCAGCCTATACGTTTGGTCTCTTGATCGGAAAACTGCTACCATACATGGATGTATGGTATCTATGGATAGGTCTTCAAAAATGATATTGAGGTTTCTAAAATCATTTTTTTCTAAACTGAGTTTGCGCGAGAGACACTTCCAAAGTGGTAAAATGTGTCCCCTCCCCTCTTACTTCTAAAATAAGAGAATGATAAAACTGAAAAAATTATATGATGTAGATTACCATGCAAACCGCCAACGAAAATTGGTTTGAACGAGATCTAGTAAGTAGTTTTTTTTTTTTAATACGTCATAAATCTTAAAAAATACAGTATTATTAAAACATCGATCAAAGTTACGACGAACTACAAGAACTTTTTATATGTTACTTGCTGCTACGGAACCCTTCATGGGCGAGTCTGACTCGGACTTGGCCGGTTTTTTTTTTGTTTTAGTATTGTGTGTGCCTTGTGTTGTGTCAAATAAGAATAATTTCCAGAAACCTAGCTGACTCCGTCGATTGATTGTGGACCACAATTATTAAGTTTTAAAACAGTTTGCCTATCTTGTAGATTCAGACACGCAACTATGAGGGGGGGAAGAAGCTGGAGCTGCCTGGCATCGGTAGGAAACGTCGCAGGTTTCAAGCACTGACACAGACGAGCCCACGAGTACCACGTCTGTGCCACATGTACACCGCGCCTGCGACTGAGACCGCTTCGCAGCGTCCACCTAGTGACCACTATGTAGGCAAACGCATTGACTCTCTTTTTAGAAAGTTTTGTTAATATAATTTATGGATTTTAATTTTTGTTGTGTGGTTTCATTTGTGGAAAGTAGAGGCTTAATTCGACACAAGAAGAAGAAGTAGATGAAGAGGCTTAGTTTCCCAGATCCTTTAACTTTAGCTTTAGCTAGTAGACGTTTTCAAAATAAAACTAAATATTGTTCTACTATCTATATAATAGATACTAGCGTCCCGACCCGGCTTCGCACGGGCAATAAATATAGCCTATGTTATTCAGGGTGAATGTAGCTTTCCAATGGTCAAAGAATTTTTTAAATTGGCACAGTAGTTATTGAGTTTATTCATTACAAATATGCACATAAAAATACAAATCCCTCTTAATAATATTAGTGTAGTAGATAAAAGGAGAATCTGACTGACTGACATATTAACAGACAGCCGAAACTACTGGGAACTACCGGCAGAGAAGAAACAGGAGTGTGTTTTTAGTCAGTAAGAGTTTGACACTATCTTCCGCTCCGCCCAAGAGCGGGAGATGTCACTGGATGATTTACCACCACCTAAAAAAAAAAATCTCTATGGAGAAGAATGTGCAAGAAACTAAATCAATAGTTAGTTTTACTGGGAACTACCGGCAGAGAAGAAACAGGAGTGTGTTTTAGTCAGTAAAAGTTTGACACTATCTCCCGCTCCGCCCAAGAGCGGGAGATGTTATTCGATGATTTACCACCCCCTAAAAAAAATATCTCTATGGAGAAGAATGTGCAAGAAACTAAATAACTAGTTAGTTTTAATTGAGATTTCTTTTATTCAGCATTTCTGTCCACATTATCTCTCCGTATGTTTTCTCTAATAACGCAAAGAACTGTTTCATAACGAAATAAACAGCATTATATACGACTCGTCAAGTTTATTGAGCTGCTGTACTGAGCTGGTAAGCTTCATAAGTGACCTTTACTTTGATTTTACCAGTAGTTCGAGGTTGAATCAGCAATGGTTACTTTTAGCAGATTTTGTCTTTTTCTTTCACCAAAATTTTATTGTACTACGGGTGGGACGGATGCTGCAGTTATTAAAGCACCATGAGGACCGTCCTTTTTTTTTATGGTGGGAAAAAATCGTCCAATGAATACCCCCGCTCTTGGGCGGAGCAGGAGATAGTGTCGGACTCTTACTGACTAAAAGAACCACCCCGTTCCTTCTAGCCTTCTGAGGACCGTCCTCATGGTGCTTTAATAACTGCAGCATCCGTCCCTCCCCTGGACCTCAGAGGACTTATTGTATTGTGAAGGTAAAGTTTTTAAACCAAAAAAAAGTATCTGACAACTTCTCATTCAGTGGGGCGATGTAGCTAAAACCATCGATAAGTGTAAAATTTTTACGTTCCTAACAAATTTATCTTAGCAAACAGTGGTAAAACTCTTACTCGTTGCAATAAAATATTAACAGGTGCCTTACTTAACTAACTTTATGACTCACTCACTAGCTTATGCCACGCTCATATTGTCAGATTATTGAAATATAAACTTTTCTGCATGTACTTAATTCACGACTATCGATACTATGGTCGCTGCGCTGAGACCACTTCCCACATGTCGACAATCTCGTGAGTACTTTTTTTTTTTTAGGTTCAATATTTTATTTACACTTAAAGATCTGCCGAAACGTCTAGTTGACACTTCACGTGACCCAAAGGCTGGCTTTCACCTTGGACAGAGGATAAGCATTGCCATACAACGTGGCAATGCCGCCAGTCTTTTGGGCACATTACCAGTCGACAGCGATGTGGAAGAGTTTTTTGACGCCATATTTTAGATAGTGTATTTTAGCGTAGGGTTTTATTATTTATTTATTTTGTAATTTACTGTAATTATAGTTATTTCGTGAGTACTTGATTATTATTATTATTTCCTAAAAACAAATTTGCTACTTCTACCAAATGCAATTTCATTGTCAATCAACGTTTCTGAAACGACTGAAACGGTCTTGCTATGTGAAATTATTCATCATTGACGCTGCACAACACGCCCGTTTCATCCGACCTCAATGAAATTTTAATAACAGCCCCTTTTAATATTTTGTCACAATTTTATTACCCAGAGGAATGACGTCGTTCTCTCTTATTTTCATGCCAATTTGAGATTTCGCAAAATATTATTGTTTGTGCAGGAAATTAACTCATTGACTGCCGTAATTAGAGACACAATAGAAAGACAATTGCTTATGTCGAACTGTGTAACTTAAGACATTCGAAAGGTTAAGTCGATTATCACACTGCCACGCATCACGCTGCATGTTGCGTGTCAACGCACCTACGCGCGTACTTGCGGGAGTGCGAAATTGCATCATCATGCGGTTTTTTTACACTCTCACATGCGTAGGTGCGTTTTGTAAATTCACGCAGGCTCTGACTCATTTCACGCACAGCACTACGAGACTCAATGTGCCATACATTGTGTGTCGCCCCTCACACGCGCGCGTGAGTGCATGTTTCTCCGCATGTAGGCGCGTGATCTGCATAAACGCGCATGGATGCACTTTCGCTGTGTTCCACGTGTGTGTTTTCTATACAAACGGAGATACTTACAAGCAACGTTAAAACACGCATTCACGCGTTAAGTTGCGTGGAGCGTGGCAGTGTGACAATCGCCTAACGTAAATTAGTGCCAATTTTAGATATGCAGTAAAAAAACAGAATCAAACAAAATAAAGAAAAAAATACAAAGATTTGAACTAGCTTTTGCCCGCGCGGCTTCACTCCCGCTCTTCCCTACTACACCCTACCCTATCCTACTCTAACCCTACTCTACACTTACTCTACACAACTCTAGTCTACACTACTCTACTCTACCCTACCCTATTATACCCTACTCTACCCTACCAAACTTCACATAAACCATCTACTAAATAGTCCGAACAAAGCCTAAACATTTAGTTTAGATAGGTGAGCCCGTTCTTGAGTTATAAAATTACAACGGAAAGTGGCATTGATTTTTATTTATATAGATAAAACACCTTCAGTTCGTGTTATCTTATTTTGAAAGAAAAAAAAAAACTGAATTTGAGAAATACTGAAGCAATTTCAAATTCTTAAAAGAGAAACCAGAAAAGATAATACTAGTTTAAATCGAATCACTATTTCATCATTCATCTGGCATCCTTATACTATCATCATCATCATCATCATCAGCGTTTTTAATGTTCCCACTGCTGGGACTCAGGCCTCCTCTCTTGTAGAGAGAATGGGCCGTAAACTACAATGCGGGCCCAGTGCGGGTTGGTAAATGTCACACGTCTTCGAATTTTTGGTTCTAGGTCATGCCGGCTTCCTCACGACGTTTTCCTTTACCGTTTTAAGAGCAGTGGTGATGAAATAAATTACACAAAGCAATGCGCATGGCAGGATTATTAATACTATCATGGCTTGTTACAATTACGAGATCTCTTAATCGTCCTTGTGACCATTCCCGTGAACCATACTATCCCGAGGCAACCTCTAAAATATTATGTCGGTAGCAATAAATTACCAATTTAATCCGGTTAAATCATGCGGACATGGCGTAATCACCACTAAAGGGTAAATGGTCAAGTGAGATTGTGCCTACAGTGTCATTAATTTCGCCCTTAAGGCTTTGGTCGAAACCAGAAGTAGTTTAGGCTTTCAATTTGCTAGCCTTGTTAATTATTGCTGGACTTAGGCTTTAGAGCACTTTGGTTCTGCTGGGCTGACAAAGTAGGTACTGTTGGTTGTTAAGGGCCAAGCGCCCGAAAAGTGCCATAAAACAGTGATTTTCTGAGGCCTACTCCTCTGTAACGCCTAGGTCAATTGGTTTGAAAAAAATATATGTTTATTATAGATTCATGAACAATAATATCAACATTTGATGTTTTTCGTGCAATGAATACTCTTCTTCTTCTTCCTGCCCTTATCCCATATTACTTGGGGTCGGCGCAACACGTTTTTTTCTTCCATTCTGTCCTGTCACCCGTCAAACTATCACTAACTCCCTTTTCTTTCATATCTCTTCTCACACAATCCATCCATCGTGCAATTAATACTGTTGTCAAAAAAAAATATTTAGCAATTTCGCAACTTTTCACAACTTTTCCCTACTCGAAACGGCTTGGACCTTTAGAAACATTTTTACACATAAAAATTGGTGGCTAAATATTCTTCAAAGTGAACATTGCATAAGTAAATCAATCAATATCTCGCAGAGAAAATGGATTTAAAGCGCTTTCCGGGCGCTGCTGGCCGCAAATAAATGCACAGATTTGCGTATTGCCGCCTAGGCGAGTGCGACAATTGCGTTCACATAATTTCGGTCAGATGGTTCAAGGAACTATACGCCTTAAGGGCATGCAATTCGACATACATTCTCAGTGTTTTTTTGAAGTGAAAACTTCTTTAGCGGCGTTGAGCACTTTTTCTGTAATGGGTATAAAATCTTAAACTCGCGTCAGGACACGTGACCCTGATCGAAAAAGCGTAAGACGGCGACGTCATCGATATCTAAGTACTAGATAGGGCGTGCTGAACACTCACTTCAAACGAATCCTTTGCACTGAATTCTAGGCAAATTGACATTGATGACTTTAGTGCAATTTTGACGTTCATACAGTTGAGAGCGGAGCTTATAAATTCAAAAGAAAGTGAATTTGGGACGTAAATAATAATTCAGTAGTCATGAAAATAAAATAATTGATTATTCAAGCAATTTAATTGCTTCAAATTTCGTAATAGTATGTTAGAAATTATATTATTTTATTTAAAAGATTTTCCATTTTACAATCATAGACTAAAACATGCAGATGTTCCATCCCACAAAAACCGGGTTTTTTACCTACAACTGATTTAGTGAACACGAATTTGCATGATGTTTTATTCCGTTTGTTTTTTTTTTAAATATTCTGTTTAATATTTTTTTCTTTTTTGTATAAATAATAGGTACCAATGAATTCCGTCAAATTCAATAAATATGAATACGTCTGTTTTGCGATACTGTAAAAACTCAGGTTCAGTTGAATTTGTAGTCATATGTGTAATATAAGTGATACATCACTAAGTGATCATTACTGTTATTGAGATTTCGTCCTTCATAAACTATAATTATAATTATTTCAAGTTTGTTCACTCTGGTCAGCCGAAAAGAGAAAAATTGATAAAATATCTTAAGAGGATAGACGTGACAACACGTGGCTTCCTACAAAATATCCTTTTATCTGCTCTTCACACTTTTAAACTGATGATACTAAAGCTGGAAAACGTTTTCTAATGAGTCGGTTATTCCTTGCAGTAATGCTATTCCTTCAGAATGTGCCTTTAAAACATTTATAGCTTTCCCCTACATCATTAAACCAAGTGCAAATTTCTGACTCCGAATCAATTTTTGATTCGCCCCGAAAAATAAAGTTGAAAATAGATTTAAAAAAAGTTTTAGTTTTTTATGTAATTTAATTCATCCCCATTGCTCTCAAAAAGGTGAAGGAAAACATAAGAAAACCAGCATATTTCAAAGACATGCGACATTCACCAACCCGCACTTTACCTTCACTTTTCTTGGACTGACCGACATTTGACTATTCAAAAGTGCCTGTAAATGGTCTATTTGAAATAAATGCTTTGATTTTGATTTTGCACTGGGCCAGCGTGGTGGTTTACGGCCCATTCCCTCTCCTAGAGAGAAGGCTTGAGTCCCAGCAGTGGGAACATTAAAAAGCTGATTACGCTATAGTTATAGTTGTTGTTTGTTTTGTTACTAAATATTAGCAGCGCAGTCCTGACCATCATTTTCTGGTGGTTCAATGGTTTCATTATTTTACACGATTTTGAATTCACTAATTATTAGACGTATTTTTCTGAATTTACACTAACGTGGACTATTGGTAAAATTTTTAAATAGAGTTTTATTGTAATGTGAAGTATTGTAGGCAAAAACTATGTCACTTCTGCGGTATAAACATCTATATGGATAACATGTCATTACACTATGTTGAACTAAACGCGTAAGTACTTCGAAATTCATGGCGCTTAAGACGTTTTGGTCGTGAAAAAATTATCCTCTAAAAGCTATCAGCGCTTTATATTTTAATAGTTCTGTTAGACGACATAATGCCAATGTAGCGCTGCAGCAGATTTTCGTTTTAACTTTTCAATATTTTGACAAATCTTATCTATGAAAGGACCTGTCTATCACTAGAATATAAGTCAATGGGCGACGTTGATTTTTCGGAGAGATAAACTTTTTAATGTAAAATAATTGTAATAGTTTTAAAGTGTTAAATTTTTAATGTAATATAAATTGTCATGTTTGTGTACGATAGCGCAATAAATGAATATTGTATTCTACCACATAAATGATAGTACTTTTATACTGATAAAGCAATTGGTGCAAAATTATTCCCTAACCATTCCAAAATATCAAACATGCTCAACGTTAATAATCAAGTTTTCACTTCTGCCGGCACTCCCGGAGTGCTACCCGTCTTTTTTTTTCATACAACCGCTTACGCGATTATGATGTTATTACACATTTTTCATTAGATATTTTGGAGTATCTTGTAAATATTATCTAGGCTTCTATTGAAATCAATTTATAGTGTAAAACTAATCCGGTAAAGACCTCAGAAAATTTGTTATTTTGCATGAACTTTGACACTTTATAATTTATTCAAAAATTGAAAAAGTAAAAAAAGTATAACGAAGTGTTGCAAATTTCATCAAAATTCTTTTAAATAAACCAACAACTTTTACTATGGGAACAAACCTGATATCGCGAAAAAAAATCAGCTGTTCAGTACCTACCTACATTTATGTTTGCCTAATGTACTGAACAGCTGATATTTTTTTCGCGATTTTGGCTTTGCTCCCATAATAAAAATTGTTTGTTATCATGAGCACAATCACGTGTTTAAGTATCGTACACTATTGCTAGTCACCCTATGTATGTGAGCAAGAGAGGGCGCGTGGTGGGAACATCTCGCTATCTCTTTTCTAGACACGTAACTTAATAGCCGTGACGTCATATTCCAGTATTGGTATCCTTTTTCTGTTGCCTTTCCAGCAGATTTAAAATGTTTATGACTGACTTAATTTTGAACGGATTTGAACAATTCTTTCTATTTGAGATTTTCATAAAGTTACTTTTTTGCACAAATAATAAAAATAACGTGACAAGTACTCTATTCCACTCAAAATAATACACTAAAAATATTGCCTTAAGCGCCCTCTAGCGACAATATTGTTTGTCTAACCCTATTTTTTATTTAAAAAAAGCTTTTCCCCGCACTAGAAATTACTCCTGTATCGTGGGAGCGTTCTTCGTCTACATGGTCACCGGACCATCCGGGCGACTTAGGGTTTGTTTTGCTCCCACACCCTGCAGTTGTACACTGGTGGCTAATGCTGCCGTGACCTGTGTTGTACTTAGAGTTAATAGTGTCCAATTTATGACCTTTTTTAAATATTTTTGGGGAAAAAAATATTTATTTAATTAATTACAACGGTTAAACAACCAATTACAGTAACTAAACAAAGAGTAAAAGTATAAACATTTAAACAACACGTACAGCAATTCCTCTCACAGTACTTCTGACATGCCAATAAAATCATCTTCCATTCATCCGCAAACAGATCTTTTGTTGGATAAGAATCCAAGAGATCATTTAGTGCAGCCAAAGTGCGAGGTATTGGAGACTGAGCACGGGCAACAGTGCGACACTGAGGCACAGCAAACATTCTGTACTTCTTGCCGCGGCAGTAATTGTCCGGGACAAAGAAACGTGCCAGCACAGTAAGTAAATCAGGCGCATCAACAGTGCCACGGAGCGTCTTGCAGGCTATGATGAGCTGATCTCGTGCTCGTCTTAAGCGCAGGCCACACCGGCAGCTAGCGGGCGGGCGGGCTAGGCGGGCGAACATCGTTTCACCTCTTTACATACTTCGGTTCACACCGCGAGCTACCGACGAACCTAACGAGCTAAGCTAACGAAATATCCGACGATTCCAGCGAAGCTTCTCGTTCACCTCGTTGGCGCGCCCGCGCTTCGCTAGCTTAGCTCGCCCGCCAGCCCGCTCGCCCGTCCTCCCCGTTTCGAGTAGACTAGTCGACGCTCGTCTTTCGAATAGCAGTGTAGTGTTTAGTTTGGGAACGATGAATATGTCATATATCGACGAAAGTTCTGATGATGACTTAACTACAAATACTACCCCCGCTTCGCCCGCTTAGCCCGCTCCGCTCGTCGCTCGTCTTTCCGTAGTTTTCGGTGTGAACCCCATAGTTTAGTTCGCCAATATTTCGCGTAGTTTGTATAGCGGGCGAGCTAAGCTAGCGAAGCGCGGGCGCGCCAACGAGGTGAACGAGCAGCTTCGCTGGAATCGTCGGATATTTCGTTAGCTTAGCTCGTTAAGTTCGTCGGTAGCTCGCGATGTGAACCGAAGTATGTAAAGAGGTGAAACGATGTTCGCCCGCCTAGCCCGCCCGCCCGCTAGCTGCCGGTGTGGCCTGCGCTTTACCTCTAGCGAGTTATATCCGAGGCAACCCAAAAGAAATTTTGTCGGATAGAGGTATGGGTAGTAACCGTGCATCCGCTTGTACAGGGAAACGCTTTTTGCACTTTTTCCAGTAAAAGGGCGTAAGAACTTTGGTGCGGGTTCCACACGCAAGAGCTGGATTCTAACTTACTGCGCACGAGCGCAGTAAGTTAGATAACATATATAACAGTTAGATAACATATATAACACAATATAACACTTATCGATTCAGTTACTGATTCTGAACAAACTATATGTATTCAGGTTTCGCTTAAAGGTACTAAAAATAATGTTATATAGATCCAAGCCTCTTTCTCGTCCGCACGACTGACATTTTAAGACATCCTGGCAAGTCCCCTGAACTTCCACATGCGTCACAGTCGCGGACATGTAACAGAGATAAAATCTTTTTCCCACTATACTTTAGGGTACAACTTCCGCTTGGTCCCAAGACCTCAATTAGTACGAATGTCCTGTTGCGCCCCAAACGCGTTATTGTTTCCGTATTTTTCACTAGTGAGGGGATGATTGTTTGGCCATCACTCGGAATTCGGCGAAAAGGACTAAATATAAAGCATTTCTAATCATGGAACCTTCCTTCCTTCTTTCCTTTTTTTCTTTTTTTTCCTTTTGAAGTTATTTCATTGAGAAAAATCGCCAGACGTAATTGACAGGTCGACGAGGCCGAAATGTTCTGGAGACCTACAAAGTAGACAGTTAACTTTATGAGGGTCATAGGAATACGGTGGGTGTGAAAGTCATATTCATATTCATATCTTTATTTGCATACCATAATGTTATTAGAGAAGTTACATTAATTTCTTAAAGTTAAATAACAATTATGGACCCTGTAGGGCACAGCAAAAAATAAAACTAAAATGATAAAATTAAATAAAATAAATAAAATAAACAATTAAAAAAAGCTTAAATTAAAAATAATAATAATAATCCTTAGCTAACGAGAACTGGCGCAAACCTTTAGTACTGGATACTAATGACCGCAGGGAAGTATGGCAGGCCAAGGAGCTTCACGGACGCTTTTACCGGGCCTTACATGGGCCCGATGTAGACCTATTAGCGTCCGTATCTTGGCTACGTTTCGGTGACCTCTTCGGGGAAACCGAAGGTTTTGTCTTTGCAATTATGGACGAAGTTATGATGACGGATAATTACCGGAAATACATTGTGAAGGATGGTACGGTTGACATCTGTCGGGCATGCCACCGGCCCGGAGAATCAATCCGACACATTATTTCTGGGTGTTCTTGTCTGGCTAACGATTATTCACCAGCAACTTGCTCTTAAATACAATCTTGTAGAATCAGAAGTACCGTACTACAGGTATGTGCCCGACCCAGTTCTCGACAATGGCAGTATCACGTTATATTGGGATCGATCTATCATCACTGACAGGACTATTGTAGCCAATAAGCCTGACATAGTGGTGATAGATCGACTAGAGCGTCGCACAATGATTGTTGATATAGCGGTCCCTCATGACGAGAACCTCGTGAAAGCCGAGAAAGATAAACAAACTAAATATCTTGACTTGGCTCGCGAGGTTGTCGACATGTGGGAAGTGGATAGAGCAATCATTGTGCCGATAGTCGTGACGGCCAATGGCTTAATTGCCAAGAGCCTCGACCAACATCTGCGGAGGCTCTCGTTAGGCAGTTGGATCAAGGGCTTGATCCAGAAGGCAGTACTCCTAGACACGGCGCGTATTGTCCGGAGGTTCCTCTCTCAGGAGCCCTGACCACCGGCAGCTTGGACCGTGTTCCCGATGCCGGTGGGCTACTATTTTTTATATTTTTATTTATTTATTTATTTTATTTATTTATTCATTTATGTACACACAAACACTTAAAAATGAAATGGACAAATACAGATAAAAGAGTACAAAGGTACTGCTTATTTCAAATGAAATTTCTTCCAGCAGACCTGCGACAGGAGAGTTGGATGAGAGATGTAGACACAGTGTATACAAATGAGTCAGAAAATTAAGAATATACTAACAACATATCTAAATTAACCTATATAATATATATATAAATATAAAAAAAAAACAGTAATTGAAACATAAAAAATAGATACAATACATAAATTAAATTACAAGTATATAATATATATCTATAAAAAAAAATAACTTTACGAGATGGTTGAGAGGTAATGATTTTTGACTAGCTTTTTGAACAGAGATATATTTTTAGCGTCACGGATGTTAGCTGGAAGTGAGTTCCACAGTCGCACTGCATGAAAAGAGAAGGAGTTGGAATAGAAATGAGTATTATGGGATGGGAAATTGAGATGGTATTTAAGGTGGGATCTGCAAGGGGCGTCGGCAGGTCGAGTGAACGAAAAACGATCACGCAGGTAGCCAGGGTACGCAGGGTTAAAAAGGATGTTGTAAAGGAGACATAATACCCGAGTGTTCCTACGAAGACGGATAGGGAGCCACTTGAGATCCTTGCGAAACTGAGAGACATGGTCGTATTTTCTTAGGCCGAAAACAAAACGAATGCACAGATTTTGCAGGCGCTCAAGCTTATTTAATAGCTCCTCAGTGGCATCCAGGTAGCAAGCATCCGCATAGTCGATGATCGGCTGAATCAAAGTTTGAGCTAGATATATTTTGGTTTTAAAGGGCAAGAACTTTTGAAGGGATTTAAGGCTGTGGAAGGAAAAGTGTACTTTACGGCTAACCTCATTTACTTGCGCTCGCCAAGAGAGATTGCTGTCAATAGTGACACCGAGATTCTTAGCTGAGTCAGAGTACGCAATAGTCGAGCCGTTGAAAGATAAAGGCGATAAAGAAGAAATGTCAAGAGCATTGCGATAGTACCGACTGCCTATGACCATGGCCTGGGACTTGGAAGGATTAACCTGTAAGCCGTAAGACTTGGCCCACTGATTAATACTCTCCAGGTCACGATTCATGGCATTAATCGCTGAGTCTGCATCAGTCAATAGGAAATGACGATACAGCTGCAAATCGTCTGCGTAAAGATGGAAGTTGGAAGTGATAACTGTAGTAACAGTATTTATGAAGATAGTAAAGAGAAGAGGAGAGAGAACGCCACCCTGAGGTACACCAGCAATGAGATCACACCAATCAGAGAAAGTCTCTTCAAGGTGGACACACTGTGAGCGACCCCGAAGATAAGAGTCAAACCAGGCTAACGCTGAGGAAGAGAAGTTAATAGAGTTAAGAACGCCAAGAAGTATGTCGAAATCCACTGAATTGAACGCACAACTGAAGTCAAGCAAAACAAGTAAAGTGAGAGATTTGTTGTCCATAGCACAGCGGATATCGTCAGTGACTTTCAAAAGCGCAGTAACAGTGCTATGACCAGAGCGGAAGCCTGATTGGTAAGGGGAAATAATAGAGTTTGTCGATAGGTACCTGGTGATTTGGCCATGAACAATGTGTTCGAGAGCTTTAGACAGGAAAGGCAAAATGGAGATTGGTCTGAAGTGAGATAAGGATGAGGGATTGTGTATCTTAGGGAGCGGTATTATATAAGCCTGTTTCCAGACTGAAGGAAATGTGCCAGAAAATAAGGAAAAATTAACAATGTGAGTGAGAATGGGAAGCAGTTGAGGGAGAATAGGAATTATCATTCTCGAACACAGATTATCATGGCCAACAGCAGAGGAGGAGATAGCAAGAAGAGATTTTTTAACATCGTCTTCGGAGACAGGACTGAGATTAAAAATTGGACAATTCGGTAACGACATTTTAGACAGCTTAAGCAAAGTGGAAGCTTTAGCACTTGGATTAAGGGAGACAGGGGGAAGAGAAAAATGTTTATTTAAAGCGTTCAAGTCTAAATCATTACAAGAATGTGAAGGAGATTTGCCGATACCGACTGTCTTTAAAAATTTCCAGACATCAGAGGATTTGCGATCTACAAGAGAATCGTGGAAATAGCGTCTCTTTGCATCACGACACAGACGATTGCAGTGGTTACGTAGATTTTTAAAGTGAGCGAGATTCTGCTCCGTAGGCCTACGTCTGTACCTACTCTTCGCTTTGTCCTTACGAACAATAGCGCTCTTAATATCAGCAGTCATCCACGGAGCAGGATCATGCTTGATCTTAACTCGCCGACGTGGCGCATGTTTGTCATAGAGACCGAGCAGTTTGGTATTGAAGCAGGACACTTTATCATCGACACTGGTGCTTTCAATGACAGAAGTCCAATCAACATCACATGCATCACGCGTCAACGCCTCAACATCTATTCCGTTAAAATTACGAAGATAGCAGAAGCGAGGTTTACGTTTGGGAGGTCGGATACGATAGGATAGATAGATAAGGTCATGATAGGAAAAGGTTGCAGAGAGCTGCCCAAACTCAGCAACATTATGAGGTGAAGATACGATCATTAAGTCCAGGAGAGAGGGCGTGCAATTTGGAGAGTTATGAGTCGCAGAAAGAGGAAGAATTTCAAGGTTAAAGGAGGATAAGAGAGAACAGAGTTTGCGTGAACGAGAGTTATCTTTGAGCAGGCAAGTATTAAAATCACCCATTAAAATGACGTGTTCGTACGATGGACAAAGATTATTAAGGGTAGATTCTAAAGAATCAAAATAGTTTATGTGTAAATTAGGGGAATAAAATACCGCAAGTAAAATTTTAGAATAATTTAAGGTTATTTCCAAAAATATGAATTCAGCCGACCCAGTGTACTGAGATGGTGAAGCACTAACAATTTTGTGGGGTAGGTCAGCACGAATGTACATAGCGACACCACCACCTCCCTTACCAGTTCTGTCATTTCTGACCAGAACATAGCCAGGGAGTGAATAGTGCGTAGAAAGGAGTGAAGGCTTGAGAAAGGACTCTGAAATTAGAAGTGCATCAAGATGAACGCTGCTAAAGGATGCCAGAAGATCGGAGTAGTGACCAGGAACACTCTGTGCATTAATGTGAGCTATATGAAAATTGTTAGGATAGTTAGAAAAAACAGAGGAGATGTTATCATGCAAAGTACGATGCGAAGACTCACTTTCCGCACTAACAAAGCTACAAGACGAAGAACATGAGAAAAAGCTGTCATTTAAGTCTAATAAACTATTCATAAATAGATACAATTAAAAAAATACAATAAAAATAAGCTTAAAACAAGATATATGCGGCTGATTGCTATTATAACAACCACCCTGACTCACTGAATTGTCGGAAGAGATTAACAAGTTATACACCAAAAAACTAAAAATACAAACAATAAAACCAACTTAACATAAATTGAGTAACTAAAACAAAGTAAGTATGCTCAGAAAGGTACAAAAAAAAAAAATACAAACAAAATAAAATCTAAAAAAAAATGCTTAAAAAACTTAGTATCCAGACCAAGAAAAAAAAAAAAGAGAAATGTTACATTGACAGTGACAGATTACTTCAGATTGACAGATCAGATCATAAATTGCGAAAACACTTTGGAAAGAAAGGAAAAAATAAATAAATGAATATTAAAATAAGTGTACCGACATCACAATATATAAATTAAAATTACAGTGACGGTGAAACAAAATTGAAAAAATTACAAAGAGAATACTACCGACACAGAGGCAAAGTTCAAAATCGCACACTCCTGCGAAATTAAGAAGCGACCCGTCGACAGTATTACAGGACAATAACAAACTAATTATTACGCCGGCGCCCCTTTCTCTGATCTCTTGAGGGTGTAGCAGTAACCTCAGGCTGGCGAACAATTGGCGGCGAACGTCCCACAGACTGCACCGCGTTACCAGAGTCGCAGGAAGCTTTAGGGAACCGTGAAATTAGTTTCCGTAGTTCACCCGGTGTCTCGATCTTGAGCCGCTTTGAATCGGGTGTGATGATCACTATCTTGCCTTCCACTGACCAGCAACTCGTCATGCCAAAGTGCTTGCGTGCGTCCATAAAGATACGGTGTCTAACGTGCGTCAAAAATTCGGAGATTGTGATACCTGTTCCCTTAAGGGACTTCTTGCTCTCCCAGATAATGTGACGGTGCTCAGAGGTATACAGTCTGATTAGGATAGGCCGAGCTTTGCCTTTTGCTTTGCCCAGTCTGTGGCAAACATGGATATGCTCCTTCCCAATGTCTGACAAGCCCATTTGGTTGGTTAACACTCCGTGAACAATGTCAAGCAACTTTTCACCAGGATGATCAGGGACACCATGTAACAAGAGCACTTTTCTCCTCATTAGGGTTTCATGACGATCAAAACCATGCAACAGCATTTCAATTTGGCTTTTGAATTTAGAGAGTGCCTGCCAAACAAAAGTTTTAAAATCTGCGAACTCACTTGAAAGTGTTGAGATGTCGAGTGAAGTAGTTGGTTGGACCTCCGAAGTTGCTTTTTTCAGTTTCTTCTCATAGTCTGACATCCGAGAGTTGAACAACTGCTCCAAATCTTCCAAGCTTGTGGTTAATTTTGAGTCCATAGTGAAGATGAAGTGAAGTGAGTAGAAAGAGGTATAAGATGTATTAGAGAGACTTGGAAATGATATATAGTGAGCAAAGGGTGGTTAGTGTTAATAAAATTCAATTAAATCATTAAAAATACAAATAAAAATAAATTAAAATTAATAAAAACTCGGAGTTTACAACAAAAGTGTGTTTACTGTGTCTACCCACATTTATTATGATAAATGTTTTTTTAATGTTATTTTTTTAAGAAATATTTAAAAATATACTATAATATGTACATAATAATAAATAAATGGAATAATAATAATAAGGTAATTTTACAAAATAGCTTTGATAAATTGATCACACAAAATATTAAAGTCCAGGAACGGGTAGGCTCATATCCAGTAGTGGACGTCTTTCAGATGAAATGATGATGATCTCTGATATTATGAGAATCTGTTTGTCGTTTGTCCCACCGGACAAGTTGCAAAAATATTAGTGTTATCAACCAACCCACACCACGCGATGCCAATATCAAACCAAACGATGCCAATGTCAACCCAAGCTAAGCAGAGCTTGTGTTAAGGGTATGCCGATATACTACGATGATCTAGAGCCAAAGTTATCAGCCAAGCTTGTCAATGACTTTGATGAAGCTACATTCAACGGCCGAAGAGTATACACAGTTTTATTTTATCTTTTAATTTATTTAAACTTTATGTACAGTAGTGGTACATATGCTAACTTAATGCAACAAGAGGTTACACACTCACTACACTTGATAGCATAACCAGCTTTATAAAAAAATCTGAAATAAATTATTATTATTATTATTATTATAATGGGGCCAAAACTAGGAATTAAGCTTCTCTAGGAGAGGTAATGGCTTTTTTTATGGTGGAAAAAATCATGCATTGACATCCCCCGCTCTTGGGCGGAGCGGGAGATAGTGTCAGACTTTTACTGACTAAAAGACCCACCCCGTTCCTTCTAGCCTTCATACCGGGGCTTGAGCGCCCTTTCGGATAACCCTGGCCCCAGTAGGCTTCGACCCGGCTGGGTCCCTGCTGTTGCTGACAACTCCTTGAGGCGCGCGGGAACAGTGCGCGCCGTCGACGACTTGGGCTTGGTCCGGACAGTTACCGGACGGCCGGACAGCGAGCTACCCATTGCTCACTGTCCGCAAGCCCGCGTCTACTTTGGCCGGAAATCGGGATCAGAATCCCGGCGACGGCGGCGGCGATAACGCCGTTGCCTGATGCGTTCGGCCTCCCCCTTTGCGAGCATTACTGCTTCGCAGAAGTCGGCGACCGGTGAGGTAATGGCCTGTAATCCATCATGTGGGCCCAATGCGGGTTGGTGGATGTCACATTTCATGATTTTTTAGTGCTTGGACACACCAGTTTCCTCACGATGTTTTCGTTCACCGTTTCGAGAGCAGTAATGCGCCTGTCTGGGTTTGAACCCGTGACCTACAACTTGTAAGTCCCGTCTCTAGCACTGGATCACCACTGCTTTCTTAAAACCTACTTTCCAATCAATATTTCAGATATCACCACTGCTTTCATAAAACCTACTTTCCAATAAATATTTCAGATTATAAGAGTATTATAAGCGAATTATTTCATCCTCGTTTCAATAACAAGCAATAACACAATGCATTTCCAATTTACTTGCACCAATTGTGAGACAATTTCCAGTCCCCAATAACGTCTCGAACTTTCGACTTCGAACACTTTCATCCCTTGTTCGAATTTGTTCCCTCTCTCTTTTACCGAGGGTCAGCGGACTTGACCTTTCGTACAAAGAAACATTATCCTTCGACCTTCAGACTGCTCTTATTATTTTAGTTCGATATTGTGAAATAGGTTATGAGAAACCGATATTAAGGATTTTCACAAGCTTGCGGATTATTTTCTCTGATCAATCGGTTGATAATGTGTGTCCTAGAATTCCAGATTCAGTTAAAATGTCAACTTTATTTCTGATTTTATTTTACTTTTAAACAAAAATCTACACTCTTTAGAATCAGTTTAGTCCTCTAGGCCAGTCACATGACTATACTCTGTTCAAAATAACAATAGAAATTTATGAAAACCTTTTATTACTGTCCGTTCAACCGATTTTGACTTTTATTACATTGGTGGCATGACAAATGGCGGCAGCAGTAAATAGTGTAACTACAAATGTATTGTAACTACTTTTTTGCTTTTAATGCCATCCTTCCTACGAAATATGTAGAAGTTAAAATCGGTTGAACAGACAGTAAAAAAGGTTTCTTTAAATTTCTATTCTTAATGCGAATAGCGTATAGGTATCGGCTATTTTATAGCTCAAAAATATAGGGATATAGATCTCGTGTCTCTCTTTCACGATAGATTGGATATCCAACACTGAAAGAATTTATCAATTTGAACCATGTTAATTAAATAAACACTATTTTATAAATAATAAAGACCTATTAGTTTTCTACTGATGACGAGGACCTTATGCTAGAACTAGGAGGTGGCTGATGAAACCCTGGAATGCCTTCTAGTAAACACGTCGAGTTTAGGCTCATTAGATTCGTCTTAACCAGTTCTAAATATGTTTCATGATGACGAGGACCTGATGCTAGAACTGGGAGGTGGCTGATGGAACCCCGGTATGCTTACTAGTAAACACATCGAGTTCGGGCTCATTAGATTCATCTTAACTAGTTCAACACATTTTTCATGATGACGAGGACTTGATGCTAGAACTGGAATGTGGCTGATGGAAGCCTGGAATGCGTACTAGAAAAACCATCGTATTTGGGCTTATTAGATTCATCGTAACCAGTTCTACACATTTTTCATAATGATGAAGACCTGATGCTAGAACTGGGAGGTGGTTAATGGAATCCTGGAATGCGTACTAGTATTTTTTTACTTTTTATTGACTCAGTGCTTTTTTAATTTTCGTCATTTAATATAATCATCTTCCTGCCCTAGTCCCGTTTAATTTGGGGTCGGCGTAGCACGTTTTTTTTTTCCCTTCCATCCTGTCACTCGTCATGCTATCACTAACTCCCTTTTCTTTCATATCGCTTCTCACACAATTCATTCATCTTTTCTTTGCCTACCTCTTCCCCTCAATCCATCCACATGTAAACTCATAACTTTTTTAGCAACATGCGTTTCATCCCTTTTTTTTTCTATAAGAAAATCATTTTATGACAACCCCCGCTCTTAGGCGTAGCGGGAGATAGTGTCAGACTCTTACTGACTAAAAAACCCATCCCGTTCCTTCAAGCCTTCATACCGGGGCTCGAGGCCCCTTTCGGATAACCCTGGCCCCAGTAGGCTTCGACTCGGCTGGGCCCCTGCTGTTGCTGACAACTCCTTGAGGCGCGCGGGAACAGCGCGCGCCGTCGACGACGACTTGGGCTTGTTTCATCCCTCATTTTCGATTATTATTAATTATGAATATTTTTAGTGTTGACCAGACAATATTGTACTTAAAAAGTACAAATATTGACTGGTCAACACTGTCCTTACATAATCTATCTATACATATAATAAATCTGTAGAATTTTTTTAATTGTGCGCGCATCATGTAGAATGTACGAAATCGATTTAAATTTAAAAACATTAAAATTGTATGTAACTTGATTAAAAAATCATAGCTATCGGTTGACTATATCGAAAGATATTCTACATTCATTGACTGTTAGGCGGTACGGAGTTCCGGGTCAGCTTTTTATTAAGCTATTGCATAGCTTCTATCGCGGGCCTTGAGCGTGGAGACCGAATCCAGAAATTCCGTAACGAAAATAACCTAACACCCCCCACTCATTTGTTTTTTGAGCGTGGTGACCGATAAGAAAACAAATGAGTGAAAGCAGCTGACGGCGTTTTGGATGGGTGGGGTTAAGCAGCTGTTGGCGAGGTCTGGTTTTGAATGGAAGAGGTTAAGCAGCTGTTGGCAAGGTCTCATTTTGGATGGGTGGGGTTAAGCAGCTGTTGGCGAGGTCTATTGCATAAGTTGATAAAAAATGCTTTGCAACAGCTTTACCGCGGCAGTCCCCGAGTGCCACACGTCTTTTTTTTTGTGTGTCAGTTCCACGCAGGCGTACACCGAACGTATAAAGACGAATACGTGTCTATGAACTATGTGTCTGTGCACAGTAGACTTTACTCATTTCTAGTGGCTAGCTTTATTCGCTTTTCGCTTATCGTCTGCTGTGGGATAGATGCTTTAGCAAAAGTTTCGAGTTACTATAGCGAATCGTTTTACTGGCCTATACTTTGCGTCTATTCTATTTAAGAAAACATTTTATCATCGATAAAGGTTTTTAGTTTCGCGTGAAGCGTTTGCATTCTCGGCCTTTTGGAGATAATGGTTCAATGTTAAGTCGGTGGATATTCTCCAGATCTTTCACTTAAGTTTTATAAATCAATTTATTTTAATATTGTGACTGGTAGCAATAGCAAATTATAAGGATTGTCAGTACTGAAATGAAGCGTCCGTAGCTATTCTTTTAACATTTTGAAACTAAACTAAAAAACTAATTTGATGGTGTAAATTTTGATTTAAAAATATACAGAAATGTTAATGCCATGAAATACTCCATCGTCAATACAGGCACAGATCATATTTTCAATGTAGCTTAATTTTTTTTGTTATTGATATAAACTAGTGCTTGACTGCGATGCACCAGTTTATTAAGAGCCTATTCACTCCAGCCTTGAAGACACCCAAATTATAATCGGACGGGAAGACCGCAGCAGGCAAACTGTACGCGGTAAAAAAGACGAGGCGATACGCTTAGTCCAGGTCGTAGAGGTTTCAACAACGTAAGGGTGAATATTCGCCGTACGTCGGGTTGTCCGATGGTAGAATTGCGATGGCGGAATCAATCATAATGTTTTCCTTCACCGCATTGAAAGCAGCGGTGATGCTACAAATTATATGTACAAATTATAGCGCTTATCAGAACTGACTTAGCTTCGAGTTTAAGGTCATGAGTTCGACCCACGATCCATAGGTTGGTTTAGTTGCCACTGGGACACCACTACTCAAACAGCGTAGACAGTAAAATAAGTAAGCTTACAACACAACGAATATGGAATGACACACTGCGCTCCTTAACGGGTATAATAGGCGTCGGCGAAAAGTCTGCCGGGCTCAAATGTGACTGGGCGGGTCATGTCAGCCGCATGCACAGGGACCGCTGGGCGATCGTCGGCACACAGTGGGTCCCTACAGAAGGAAAGAGTCGTCCAGGCCGGCCTAGAAAGAGGTGGCGGGATGACTTGGACGCGTTCCGAGAGGATTGGTTGGAGACGGCGTGGGAGAAGAAAGTTTGGAAGGACTTGGGGGAGGTCTTTGTCCTGCAGTAGGATTGTAATAACTAGTTAAAAAAAAGCTTATTATCGTAGTGCGGATAAAGGAATATTAAACACTGGGTAAATTAGGTTCCATGTAATGAAAGGGCTATGCTCGGAGTTTCCTTGCGTGATCGAGTCAGAAATGAAGATATCCGTATGAGAACCAAGGTTGCCGACATAGCTCGAAGAATCGCCAAACTTAAGTTGCAATGGGCAGGGCATATTGCTCGCAGAACAGATGGTCGTTGGGGCCGAAAGGTTCTGGAGTGGCGGACGCATACCGGAAAACGCAGCGTTGGAAGGCCTCCTACAAGGTGGACCGATGATCTGGTGAAGGTTGCGAGAATCTGATGGATGCGGGATGCACAGGATCGTTCATTGTGGCGACACTTGGGGAGGCGTATGTCCAACAGACCTCTATCGGCTGAAATGATGAGACCAATAAGACCAATTAGATCAAGTAGGCAGGCACTTAAGTTCCGAGCTCACTAAGTAGAAAAAGTCTGAAACCTAAACACATGTCTTCAGAGTTTCAGTGAAGGATTGTCGTTAAACCGGTCATTCAAGTCCCTAGCCACAAAGAATTGGACGTAAAACGTTACACAATACGGCTCTTACAAGATGGGTCCCTATTGTTGAGGGGTAGAACTTTGTCATGTGTATTTTGCTGAGTGATATGGGTATAGGAAAAAATGTACTATTTCTCCGATTTCACGACTTGATAGAAGGTTTTTAGATTTATATTTTACACCGCTAAATTTTAATCGATTTAATCCCGTGGAGGGTCGATCCGGTATATGAAACATTATCCTTTTGTAAAGACAGAATTAAAAAATAAAGTAACTTTTGTTTGAAAACTTGTATTAATTTACGCATGTACAAATTTAATTTCTTTAAGAAAATGTTAGCTGAGCGAGTTCAACGGCCTGTAGGTAATAGTCGGCGTTGCGAACAAACTCCAAAACAACAGTACCGGATTGACCCTCCACGGGATTTAAACGATTAAAATTTATCGGTGTGTACCTATTAGCGGTCCCGACAGGCGTCCTATCTGAAAGAACTCGATTGCAACGCCACCTACCGGATCCAATTCTATTTTCAAACCATCCAGGTATGTATCCACTAACTAACGATTCATTTTTAAATCCTCGAATTCATAATTCTGTTACCCCTAAAGGCAGTTTGGACCCAATTATGTGGGACGTCCTTTCAAACTAGAACCCATAACATCACTGTCCTGTAATGTAACCACTTAAAGTGACCATAAACAGTCCTACACCCTCTTCTTAAAGACACACTAAAATATCCTCTAAAGCTTAGCTGCTAATGGTGAGATTCCTATGAAGTATTAGATCCCGTATACACTGTCATAGATATGCTGAAATGTTCTCTAAATTAAACCTTATAACGGTCAGATTTCCTTGAAGTGAATGCTATAGGAAATTACTAAGACCGCTATAAAGAGAAGATAACTCTTCCTGCATATTTATGACGAGTTTTTTTAATGTTCTTGAAGGAATCATTTTTAAAAGGTCTTAGGGGTGACACAGATATTATGTGTTCTCAATTTATTCGCAGATGCTTCTCCGAACGAGTTTTAATGGCCGTAGGATTTTATAGGATTTTGAGACTAGATTAAAATATGGCGAACCGTATAATACCGTTATTTTTAGTTAATGTGAAACCTGAAAATGGTTTGATCAGAATCAGTAACTTTTTTTAATTTATTTTTTATTATTGATAGGCTTGCGTTTGACCACCATCTCACCTGATGGTTAGCGATGATGTGGTCGACGATGAAGCACGCTTGACGCTTGCCTAGACGAAACCAATTCACTCTCGACTTAAAGACTCCTAAGTTTTAGCTATCAGAAACACAGATTCCGGCAGAGAATTCCACTCCTTGGCTGTACGCACAATAAATGTGTTCCCAAAACGCTTTGTGCGTATGGGTGGGATGTCTACCATGTACCGGTGGCGCAACGCTGTACGACGTGTGGTCCGACGACGACGGTCTTGGCGGAATTAGATTGTGCAATTCCAGTACACACTGAATGGATTCAAATAGTTTTTACGCCATTTTATACCTATTTTGTCCCAAAAATATTTAAAAAGGTCACAAGTTGGACACCACCGACACTAAGTACAACACAGGTCACGGAAAGTCATAGCGGGCATTAGGTTTCGCATAAACTAAAAATAATGATGTATATTTCTCTATACATATATTATCTACTATAATAAATAGATAAAGTTTGTTTTGTTAAGCAGCGATAGATGCATAGCTTCTATCGCGGGCCTTGAGCGTGGATGCCGAATCCAAAAAATCCGTAACGAAAATAACCTAACACCCCCCACTCATTTGTTTTTTGAGCGTGGTGACCGATAAAAAAACAAATGAGTGAACAATCAATCAAAATTCAAAAGCAATAGCTTTACCGTGGCAGTCCCCGAGTGCCACACGTCTTTTTTATGTTTTTTTTTGTTGTTTGTAGGAGGTAATCTCTGGAACTGCTGGTCCGATTTCTAAAATTTTTTCACCGATAGAGACCTGCTTTATTCCTGAGTGACATAGGCTATATTGTATGTACCTACGCGGGAAAAAGCTGGTAATAAATAAATTACACCTAAACGTAGAACAAATGATCGTGCTTATCACACAAACATTTGATACAAATGTTTTGTGAGAAATGTTGTTGGTCTAGCTAGGAGCATAACTGCCACGTACAGCAGTTTTTTTTTTCATTTGGAAATCCCCCCCCCCCCGCCCCCCGCTCTTGGACGGAGCGGGAGATAGTGTCAGACTTTTACTGTTAAAAACCTACTCCTGTTCCTTCGTTGCCTTTGTACCGTACTGCGGCCGAATCTTCCTTTCAGAAACAGATCCTTGGACCCAGTCCCAGTCCAGATAGCAGTTAGGGCTACTAACCGCTAGACCAACAGGTCAGTCAATGTTTGTTTAACGAATACAAACTTGCTAAACAGAATGATAGTATGTATCATTAGGCCATTTAAAGCAAAAACTATTACCGGGGAACCCAGTCAATGCTTCAAGCACCCTCTGAATACCTACAAAAATCGCTTATGTCTGAAAATTCAGATTTAAAAGAAACTAGTTTTTGAAAGAAAAGAAAGAAAGAAAAACAGTTTATTTACGCGTTAAAGACGCAAACTTAAAACTAGGTAACAGAACATAACATCAAAATAGGGAAGATATGCGTCTCCTCCGCGCAAAACGGCCGAACGCTCAGCATAAAGCTGCGGCCTCACGCATAATGCGTTGAGCTCACAGCGCTGGTTTTCAGCGTGGGCCGGTCGCTTTTGCCAGCGGCTACGCCCGCGTAGGTACATAAAATATAGCCTATGTCACTCAGGAATAAAGTAGCTTTCTATCGGTGAAAAAATTTCAGCTATCGGACCAGTACTTTCAGAGATTACCTCCTACAAACAAAAAATAACAAACTTTACCTCTTTATAATATTAGTGTAAACATTGAAATAAACAACATTAGTTTGGACTTATGTTTTTCCTAAATAAATAAATGGCACGAAGTTCAACTAATGAGTTGTTTATAAACATTAGTTACTTGTGCCTTATTTATAGTCTATTCCGAGACAGGTTGGAGTGTAAACAACGGGAGTATGCATAGTAGCGGCTAAAAACATTTCTCATATAAATATTTGCGTGTTCGCATCATTCATTATGAGTAGTGTGGTATAAGTGAAAATATAAAACGATAAAAGGTATGTCCTTCTTTATACAGGAGGACTGGAGGAGATTAAACATTTTTACGTCTAAGGCAGAGACTCGGGGGACCGCAGCGGTCCTCCAACATACAGGCATTGGTCGACGGACCCGGAGCGGATACGCTCCACAGTTCAGTTAATATCTATCTTTAAAGAGTTATTAATTGTAAAACACTAACAACTCTAGAACTGTATTACTACCATCATAACTAACAACTTTTTACAAAACATAATTTATTTACCAAAAACAGACCTTCAAGATTTCGTTGTTCTTACACCATCAAGCACCCCCGCCGCCCGATCTCCGCTCCCCTCCGCTATTGTACTATCGCTTGCTTAGCATAGACACAGTATAAATATGGAAGCATAGATGTCGAACGTTCAATTTAAATATTTTTTATTTTTGTATGTAAATCTAATGAACTAAAATATGATACATTTTTAAAATTCATTGAACAAAAGTTGTTGTTTATGATGTTAGTAACATAGTCCTGAGAGGTTGCTAGTGTTACACACAATAAATAAATAAAAAATAAAAAAAATACACTAAAAAAACAAAAAATGTGTGAGTGTGTGTGTTAAATTACACATTATTACAGGGTTATGTCAAAGCTCTTGTAGGCCTTGGGAATTATTGAAAGGGTTTCTGTGGCCCTGAAACGCAAAGGAAAACTGAAGGATACAGATGGCTTTTAGGCACTAAAAGTCTGACTTGCCCTCTTGCTTCTTCTTAGAGTGAGACCAGACTTTCCTTTCCAGAAATCTCCTGTGGCTCTAGCGGGAGTCAACTCAGTAGTCCTTACGGTTTTGCTGAAATCTTGTCTACGATTCCGGCTCGGGCCTTACTAATATAATATAATATATTCCACAACTATCACACAGCGCTGTCTAGTCCCAAGCTATGCACAGCTTGTGTTACTTGTGACAACTGATAAACATACTTATATATTTCTAAATACATACATATTATAGATAAATTACACCCAGACACAGAATAAATGATTATGCTCATCACACAAACATTTGTCCTGGGTGGGAATTGAACCCACGACCTCCGGCATAGCAGTCAAGGTCACTGAACACTAGACCAACAGGCCAGTCAAAAAGTAGTGTTGGGTCTGCTTCCAGTCTATCAGGATGAAGTTGTGTGTGTATTATAGTAGGATATGTGACTAGAGGATAGGCAGTGTCTTTAAGTCGCGGGCGGCATGTTGAATTGGAGTTAACCAGCAGGCCAGTCAACAGTTACTGAACGGCCGGATGCCTAGCTACTGCTATTACTCGTAATGTGTACGCATCATTGGCCGTCACCGAAATCTTACCACCAGCTATTAAATGGCGAGCACCTGAATGGACAGCAAAAAAAAAATCGGTGTCATTTTCTCATTCCCGCTACCGCTCATGTTTTGGGCGTCCACTTCCTACGTTTAAAAATATGACGTCTGTTAGTTTCGTCTCGGACGTTTCTCAAAGTGTCCGCACGTTGTCGCTTACTTATGTGCATGTTTATACGTTTTAACTGCAACACAATTTGTTGAGAGTCTTGCAAGTATTTACTTGTCTCGTGTTGATTTTGTTATTTTGTCAAGAAGTTTGAACGTAAATGATGTACAAACAGTATCATTCATAAGGTGAGTTGCACCATTTAACTATAACGTTAACAAAGCCGTTAACAGTTGTCAAATCGTCGAATTAACCAATAGGCGGCCGTTTCACGGCTGGTTATGGTTTGGTTATCGTTATAGTTAAATGGTGCAACTCACCCTTAGAGGGTCGTTGTAGGTAGCATTTATCGTATCGTATTATCATCTCCCCAGCTTCTAACCACTAGTGTTTTGTCGGCTTCCTGTCTAAATGGAGACGGCTGTGTGTATGTGTGTATTAAAATAGAATATGTAATACTCCACGACTTTCCCACAGCACTATCTAGTCTCAAGCTAAGCAGAGCTTGTGTATGAGCACTAGACAACTGATAAACATACTTTTATTAGGTATAAATTACTCCCAGACACAACAAATGGTCGTGCTCATTACACAAACGTTTGTCCTGGGCGGGAATCGAACCCACGACCTCTGGCATAGCAGTCAGGACCACTAACCACTATACCAACTGTGATTAAGATATAAAACAGTGTCTTTAAGTAGCGGGCGGCCTTTTTTTTTTTTTTCGATATGAAAAATCATCCAATAACAACCTCCGCTCTTGGGCGGAGCGGGAGATAGTGTCAGACTCTTACTGACTAAAAAACCCATCCCGTTCCTTCAAGCCTTCATAACAGGGCTCGAGCGCCCTTTCGGATAACCCTGGTCCCAGTAGGCTTCAACCCGGCTGGGCCCTTGCTGTTGCTGACAACTCCTTGAGGCGCGCCGGAACAGTGCGCGCCGTCGACGACTTGGGTTTAGTCCGGACAGTTAACAGACAGCCGGACAGCAATCTATCCATTGCTCACTGTCCGCCAGCCGCCAGCCCTACGGTGGATGGAAACCGGGATCGGAATCCCGACGGCGGCGAAAGCGCCGTTGCCGTTACACGAGGGCACGACGATGCTCGAAGCTTATGATATCCTTGACGAAGTCAATATCTTCTTGCTTCGTCTTATTCCAACCACCTTGTGAAAGTCCTCTTCTGTCTTTAATTACGTTCCCATTCCGATTTTTTCGTAGACATACGTCAATTTTTTTTGTTGTTACTTGAAAATTATTCAAGAATATGGATGTACAAACTTCAATTCCGCATATATGTAGTGTATTTTCTTGAGAATTCTCTGGGTCTTTTCTTATTTGTTTTTGAATTCGAGTTAATATAGAAACCTGAGTGAAGTGAGGATTTCAAGCCGCCCAAGACAAAAACAGCTTTATACCCGTTTTGGATACTCTACTTTTAATAATGCGTGATAATTGAAAGACAATATACGAAAAAAAAATATATTAGCGAAACATTAAGTATTATTCCCAAGTTAATTTTAAATATGGTTCGACATGTTTTGAGATTTAAAAGAAACAAAATTCACTACTAAATTGAACTATACCATAACCTAACATGAAGATAAAGCTGTATTTGTCTTAGGTAGCTTGAATTACTACAATCTGGTTTCTACACATGTTAACTCTCTCGCAGTGCTCGGGAGTTAATTATCCCTCACTGCGTTCGGAATTAAAACTTAGCAACCTTTGTTTCGTTCGCAATCCAATATGCCGTCCAAGTCTTAAAAACACGCTTTATCCCCTAGTCACATAATCTGCTATGTTAATAAATAAATCCATGGTTTAATATAAAATAGTACGCAAATCGCCTTTTTTTATGGTGGGAAAAATCATGCATTGACATCCCCCGCCCTTGGGCGGAGCGGGAGATAGTATCAGACTCTTACTGACTAAAAGACCCACCCCGTTCCTTCTAGCCTTCATACCGGGGCTCGAGCGGATAACCCTGGCCCCAGTAGGCTTCGACCCGGCTGGGTCCCTGCTGTTGCTGACAACTCCTTGAGGTGCGCGGGAACAGTGCGCGCCGTCGACGACTTGGGCTTGGCCCGGAGAGTTACCGGACGGCTGGACAGCGAGCTACCCATTGCTCACTGTCCGTAAGCTTCCGTCTACGTTGGCCGGAAATCGGGATCAGAATCTCGGCGACGGCGGCGGCGATAACGCCTTTTGCCTGATGCGTTCGGCCTCCTCCTTTGCGAGCATTATTGCTTCGCAGAAGTCAGCGACCGCCTGCCACTCCTCCTCGCTCCGGACCATGGCCTCAACGTACGCAAATCGCCTTAAAATAGCCTCGTCAACTACGACTTGACTGCACAAAATACCAACTAAAATATCCTGACCAAAAAGCAGATAATACTGTGCAATATCATGATAAATTCCTCCAACAAAAAAGAGGAAAAAATAAACTAACAGAATGTGCCTCAAAACTCTTTGACGCTGGTATCTTTTTATGAATTTCATATGAATAAAGTTATTCATAACACTAGTTGGATGTTTCGGCAAGTTTATCATTTTATCTCTGGTTTTGCCGGGGCCGAAACAAATTTATATGTTTTTGTTTTTAGTTTGCGGGGAAGAGTTGCTTAAAAAGAAAGATTTTGGAATGATCTGTTTGAAAAATTTTTCGGTTTTTAACCCACTTCAATACTCAATACTCAATTGTTTATTGTACTTCAATAAATAGGTTCTTAATTGGTCAGGTTTTTTTTTAAGTTATTCCCCGATTAAGCATAAGGCTGTTCCCACTGTTGAGACACAGGCCTCCTCTCTAGGAGAGGGAATGGGCCGTAATCCACCACGCGGGCCCAGTGTGGGTTGGTGTATATCACATTCCCCCATTTGTCGTTATAAAAGCCAGCCCCCCTAGACAAATTACGCTTCGAGTTGGTCGCGCCGCCAATTCTTTTGTTCTGACCACGTGACTAAGCGTTGAGATGACGTCGTTCCCGTATATTCGAAGCTTTCTACTAACGATTAACGATTTGCAGATTAGCAACTTGGCTAGGGGTACAGGAGGCCTTTTCTCATCCACTTTACTGGTCACAATGAGCCGAGGACCGGCTAGTAACCGAGGAGTAGGCTTCAGAAAGTTACTGTTTTATAGCAGTAAATGGGAGCAGTGGTGGTCGAGTCGTAACCACCCCGACTTAGGAATTGTAGTTAGCGAGTTCAAACCCAGCCAGGCGCATTACTTTGTGTAATTTATTCCATCACTACTGCTTTCAAAACGGTGAAGGAAAACATCGTGAGCACACCGGCATGTCCCAGAACCAAAAATTCGAAGACATGCGACATTCACCAACCCGCACTGGGCCCGCGTGGTAGATTTCGGCCCATTCACTCTCATAGAGAGGAGGCCTGAGTCCCAGCAGTGGGAACATTAAAAGGCTGATTATGCTATGCTAAATGGGAGCAAGGGCCTTAACTCTAATCACGATAATATTTTCGGCCATATTGGCTGAAGTGTTGATGCGATGACCGTGAATAAGCAAACTCAAGCTGAAACCCCCTCGGCCATCAGGTTAGGAGGAGCTATAATTTCCGTAGAGTGGTTGAGCGTTGCCGAGAATCGTGATAAATGGCCAGTTATTGTAGAGGCCTTATTCCTTGATCACACGTACCGGGTTATTCTTGATACCGGTGGGATATTATTTTTTATATTTTTAAGGTTTTTTTTTAATTGAATTTTAAATAGACACTTACCTATGACCTCCAGTGGGCCTCATCAAAAGGCTTAAAGTCACTTAAAGGGCATTGGAAAGGGCTATGCTCGGGGTTTCCTTGGGTACCTAATTGAATAAAAAATAAAGATATTCGCAGGAGAACTAAGATTGCCGACATAGCACGAAGAATCGCCAAACTTAAGTAGCAATGGGCAGGGCACATTGCTCTGGGCACGCCACACTCATGGCGGTAAGTCCCCTCTTTGAGGCGTGGCTGGAAAGGCCTCACGGCGTCCTTACCTTCCGCATGACGCAGGTCCTCACCGGACATGGTTCGTTCGGGAGTTTCCTACACCGGATTCATGCGGAAGTGACGCCCGGGTGTCACCACTGTGCGGAACGCCCGGAGGACACGGTGGAGCACACAGTCGAGGTGTGCCCTGCTTGGGCGGAGCATCGCCGTGCCCTCGTGGGGGCGATCGGCGGCGGAGACCTCTCGCGCCGGGCCTTGGTTGAGGCCATGGTCCGGAGCGAGGAGGAGTGGCAGGCGGTCGCCGACTTCTGCGAAGCAGTAATGCTTGCAAAGGAGGAGGCCGAACGCATCAGGCAACGGCGTTATCGCCGCCGCCGTCGCCGGGATTCTGATCCCGATTTCCGGCCAACGTAGACGCGGGCTTGCGGACAGTGAGCAATGGGTAGCTCGCTGTCCGGCCGTCCGGTAACTGTCCGGACCAAGCCCAAGTCGTCGACGGCGCGCACTGTTCCCGCGCGCCTCAAGGAGTTGTCAGCAACAGCAGGGACCCAGCCGGGTCGAATCCTACTGGGGCCAGGGTTATCCGAAAGGGCGCTCGAGCCCCGGTATGAAGGCTAGAAGGAACGGGGTGGGTCTTTTAGTCAGTAAGAGTCTGACACTATCTCCCGCTCCGCCCAAGGGCGGGGGATGTCAACGCATGATTTTTCCCACCATAAAAAAAAAAAGGGCACATTGCTCGCAGAACAGATGGCCGTCGGGGCCGAAAGGTTCTGGAGTGGCGACCGCGTACTGGAAGACGCAACGTTGGAAGGCCTCCTACAAGACGGACCGATGACCTAGTGAAGGTTGCGGGAAATCGATGGATACGAGACGCACAGGATCGTTTATTATGGCGACACCTGGGGGAGGCCTATGTCCAACAGTGAACGTATATTGGCTCAAGTGAATGAATGACTAGTAACATTGATTTATATTGGATTAGTCAATGGGATTATTAAATTCTTTGGTGCGGATTTAAGAAAAAATAGAATTACGAAATAAAAGTGATTTTATTCCTGATTTTATTCCACAGTTTTCCCAGAAATTCGTACATCTCAGCCACTCTAACTAGCAATGATCATAGACATAATAAATCTAGCTCAATCCTATTCACTTACGAAATCACTCGAAGCATAGAGCATAAAGCGGCGTATTAACAAAATGCTTTTCACGTAACCCGTTGATCGCAATTTCGTAAAGTGCGATTTCGCAATACGCCTCCCTCAAAGCTTTTGATGTTAGGTGCCAATCAAGAATTCTGTTGAGAGATTGCCAACCTTTTCAAGGTGAAAGAATTCTGAATAAAAGATTTCTTTTTTAAATTAAATTGAGAAACACTATCGCTTTATCTCATTAAGGGGGTCCTTTTCCACTCGCCTATTGTCCGGGTCGAAGCCTACTGGGGCCAGGGTTATCCAAAAGGGCGCTCGAGCCCCGGTATGAAGGCTAGAAGGAACGGGGTGGGTCTTTTAGTCAGTAAGAGTCTGACACTATCTTCCGCTCCGCCCAAGGGCGGGGGATGTCAATGCATGATTTTTCTCACCATAAAAAAAAAACGTCGAGCATGGTTTAAAAGCTTGTTGCTTCATCTAACGCAATCCAAAGTGATGTTTGATGTAGGCAATGCAAAAAATAAATTAGCTTATGTGGAAAATGTTTCATACCTCTGAGGCCCAGCGCACACCGATGCAGGCGCGGCGGGGCGCATTTGAAGACAACAATTTAATATAAACCTTAACTACCTTGACATACGGTCAAAAGAATAAATTCGCATGCGGCGCTCGGAGCGCCTTCAAGCTACTACAAGAGCATGCGCGTTAGACCGTATGTCAAGGTAGTTAAGGTTTATGTTAAACTAGCTGTGCCCCGCGGTTTCACCCGCGTTTTTCTCGTTTCCGTGGAAATACCGAGATAAAATATTGCCTATAATTGCCTCCCTCAATAAATGAACTATTGAATATTTAAACAGTTTTCATATCAGATCAGTATTTCCCAAGATTACCGCGTTCATAAATGTATTTATTATACTCTTCAAAGATCTTCTACTTACAATCATCACCAAATATATTTTGGAAAAGATTATTACAGGATTTTATGTTGATAAAAAACTCTATGGCCCATAACTCATTAATAGGTACCAACTCATAATATCTTACACACGTGATAACTTTTAAACGAAATATCCAATTGAGATGAAACAAAAAGTATTTTACTTCTACATAAATACTCTTGATAACATAATGCTTAATTTCGATAAAGATTAATATTACGATACATATTTAACGTAGTTTTTTTCTTCAGACGATTTAATAATTATTTTGAACACAAAATCGGTTATTGTGATTAAACCATGATAGCTAGATATATGTTCTCGCGGACTTTTTTGTAGGTCTTAATGGGATCTACAAACCCGTAGTACATCATTTTGTTCTATTGTCAATAGTTTTTGCAGCGCACACAAAAATAGGTTTTCCATTTTACACCTTGTGTTAAAAAATAGCAATTTTATTACGGATCCCTAATTTTGAAAAAAAAACAAACATAGCCTATAGCCTTCCTCGATAAACGGACTACCCAACACTGAAAGAATCATTCAAATCGGACCAGTAGTTCCAGAGATTAGCGCGTTCAAACAAACAAACAAACAAACAAACAAACTCTTCCGCTTTATAATATTATATAGTATAGATGTTGTCTTCAAATGCGCTTCACCGCGCCTCCAGCGGTGTGCGCTGGGCCTAAAGTTTACTTTGGAGAATATGGGCAAGTTGTTTTATTGTTTGCAAGAATTAGAATCAATCAATCAAACTAGTCTATGAAACAAAACACTTTCCCTGAAGCTTTTTTATCTAAGCCGAAGCCTAAATCTCGTACTGGTTTTTCCTTTCAATTTTATTATTCCCCTTGTTGCTTGGTAATGGTATTGGTAGATCGAGCTGTTGTCCGTAACTTCACGATCAAAGCGCATATTTTACATATGAGTGGGACAAATGAGTCATTTGTTCCACCCCAGCTCCTCAAGGAGGGCCAGCAGCGCCTTGGTGTTACTGACCATTTCACGGAGGTTACCGGTTTAAAGATTAATGCGATTTACGACCTCTTCGAAAGACAGCGCAGAGGACGAGAGATGCGCGCTGTGGAGGCAGAAACATTCAAATCCTCCACTTTTTATCACCCCATCGGAACATCTTCCCCGGGACACGAACTACAGTGGCCAATTTGGAAATCTCTAAACCAACTGCGAACCCAGGTTGGCCGCTGTAAAAAATATCTAGCCAAATGGGGCTTCCTCGACCCATCTCTAAAACAGTGCCAGTGCTATGCTGCCCATCCTGCGTAACCACCTGCAGTTTTCAGGATCTATACGAGGCAAACAATAGAGTTGTATAGGTTGCCAAATATTGGTCAGAAAAAGCATAGTTTGGGAGCATCGACACGAAAAGAAGTAGAAGAACGGAAGTTACCTGGGTTTCCGAAGTGCTTTGCCCTGTATCCAGCGACCACAGGGCAGCTTAGAAACAGATGAGCTGCCGTCTCGTCCTCCTGCATGCAGGCTCTGCAGAGTGGACTGTCTGTAACTCCTACGACAGAGAGGTGCTTATTAAAGGTCTCCTTGTTGCTTATGGATACTAATAACAGTGACAGTTATGTTAATGTAAAACTATGACTTTGTAATAAAGCTGCGGAATTGTTTGAGAAATCTTTGTGGCCATGGAACGCAAATGGCAACTGAGGGAACACAGGTGGGTTTTAGTCAGTAAAACAGTTTTCAATCATCCAATGACTATTCCTTCTCTAGAACCCTAGAGGGTCGGTTGAGTTCCCACTCAACCTTGGAGGGGGAAGCCAACTGGGGCCAGGGTTAATTTGAAAGATAGCTCAAGCCCCGGTACGAAGGCAACGAAGGAACGGGGTGGGCTTTTAGTCAGTAAGAGTCTGACACGTTCTCCCGCTCTGCAGAGCCGGGTTGTCATTGGATGATTTTTGACACCATAAAAAAAAACCTTGGAGGGGGAAAACTCATTCGGTGTGTCAGACTTTTACTGACTAAATCCCGGCTCTGTCCTTCTGTTACTCTTTGCGTTCTAGGACTACGAGTTTTCTTTTCAGAAATTCCCTCCTAGCGGGCATCGACCCTACTGGACCCTACGGTGTTGCTGAAATCTCTTTGAGGTGCGCTGTCGACGACTCGGGCTCGGTCCGGACAACCCAAAGGTGATCTACCTATTGCTTGTCGTCCGTAAACCCACACTTGAGTCATTAAAAGTCTGACACGCCCTCTCCGTCCACTCAGGTGGGAATAGTTATTTGATGACGATACTCTCAAACAAGGGAATAAAATCCTTTCGTTATTAATCATGAGCACATGATGATTAGATATGGGGCCACGTGTGATGCGAAAGAGAAACCCGGGGCCCTGGAACAATGGCAAAGACGAAACAGGAGTGGGTTTTAAGTCAGTAAAAGTCTGACACTATCTCCCGCTCTGCCCAAGAGCGCAGGATGTCAATAGATGATTTGCCCACCTAAAAAAATGATGATTAGGTACCTACGTTACACGAGCGGTGGTAGTGGTATTTGTGCAGTTTTACGCGGACGAACTCGCGGGTAAAAGTTAGCAAAATATAAAAACTACTAAAACAAGGAATCACAAGCTAACATTTAATAAAAAGATACAGCCACGAAAGCTGTCGACTTACGCCAATTTAGTTTCACAAATGCTTCACTTGCGTCCCAACAAATTGTGTTGGGAAAGTTTTAGTTTTTTATTGAAGAAGTTTAAGTATTTATTCCAAGCACGTTCAGGTCATTGGAGGCCCTTGTACGAAGTCCCAACTTTAAGTAGTTACGTATAAAAATTCAATTTTGATAATAATAATAACAACATTGTTTTTGTAGTATTTATTTTTGATGAGCAATGGCAGTCTCTCGCCCAAGGGCGCGAGATATTATTGGAATAGGTAATGGTCAAAAACCAAAATCAAAAGCATTAATCACCAGCAAATAAAATATTTGCTGGCACTTTTGAATATCAAGAAGTTCGTCAGACATGATGCTAATTGAATATGCAGGAAACTCAATGACGGACAGACTGACGTTTTAAGGCTTATAGTCCCTTGGACCATCTGGCCGAAATTAAATGGTCACTACTTTCGTACCCGTCTAGGCGACAGTACGACTATCTGTGCATTTGTTTAGGCCCAGCGCGCACGAATAGAGCCCCGCTGACTTTTAAATCCATTTTCTTTGCGAAATATTGATGATCAATCATCATACAACAATGTTCACTTTTAAGAATATTTAACTACCAATTTTTATGTGTAAAAAAAAAAAAACGTTTCTAAAGATCCAAGCCGTTTCGAAGGAGTAGGGAAAAGTTGCGAATGTGATGTTGTATGCAATATTTTTTTTAGAAAAAAAGTATTAATCGCACGAAAAAATCAAATGTTGATAATGTTGTTCATGAATCTATAATAAACATTTTTTTTTTCAAACCTATTGACCTGGTAGTTACCGAGGAGTAGGCTCCAGAAAGTCACTGTTTTAAAGCACTTTTCGGGCACTTGGGCCTTAAGTACCACAGAAAAGATGAAAGAAAATACTTTCCGACTTGTACTACAACGAGTGTCACCGCTTGTCTCCTATCCTTTAACTCCACTACAGGCAATAAAGCAATACGAACGCGCATTACGCAACTAACAGACCACGCACATTTAGAACGCAACTTTGCTATTGGTAGTTGAACTATGAGCATTGCCCTACTTTGTGGCACGCCTGCCCCGCCCACAAAGACGTTCTAACCTCTTGCATCTGTTCTGTGGTAGGTACGCTCTCAGGCACTCAAAAATGTTCAAGTATGTTAAGTTTTTAGTAACGAAGCCAATGAAAATAGTATGTACCCTGACTTTAAATTCTATTTACGGTCATTTTATATCACACAATATATTGTGAAATTCCAGATTCACGGAACCCTGCAATCCTTGGGGAAAACGGCAAAGTCTAAAACTGGTAAAAGTCGGATTTATACAATTTATACGGTTCTTAAACGTGAATAACACGTAGCTGTGCTGAAACCGATATCCGGAAACCGGAAAGTTATTTACTGAAATATTTATCTTAATTTTGCAGTGTTACTGTGTGTGTTAGAAGGGTACAGCGCCAGAAGTCAAGCTTTGTAACTTTTCCAGTCTAGCGACATCTATCTGTCCCCCGCACACGGGCCACAAAAAAACGCTAGAAACGCCCACAAAAAAAAAGCGCTAGAAGCGGTCACAAAAAACAGCTAAAGCGTGCGACATACCTTTAGTCCGAAGAAGCTTGAAGCCGCTTCAAGCGTTTTTTTGTAGCGGCACTGCCACACACGAGCTACAAAAAAGGCCGGCCTCAAAATTAAGCTTGAAGCGGCGTTTTTTTTGTGGCCCGTGTGTGGGGACAGTTTGTCTCCCCGACATATAAAGTAACAAAATTTCAATATCTTGCGTTCCGGTATTAGAGTTTTCCGTGCTGTTAGAACATTTAAAATAGTCCGAAACCAATTATCGGGCAGATGCCCGGACCGGCGGTTTTATTGACTAAAACCACACTTAAGTTCCTTCAGTTGCTTTGCGTTCTGAGACCGTAGATTTCCCTTCCAGAAGTCGACTCACGGTCCCATTAGGCTTTGAGCTTGCTGAGCCCCTACTTACGGTTTTTTTTATTGTTGATAGGTTTGCGCTTAAAACTGTTATCTCACCTGTTAGAAAGCGACGATACGGTCGACGATAGAGCGCGCTTACCAGAAAGTGACCTATTCACTCTTGACTTAAAAATTCCCGGGTTGTAGCCATCAGGAAATGTAGACCTCGGCAGGGAATTCCACTCCTGAACTGTACGCACAATGAATACGTTTCTAAAACGTTTTGTGTTTACAGGTGGGATGTCCACCACGCATCGGCCGCCTGGTGGTTTTGTTGACATTTATTTGAGAGGCGCGTGGGACATCACACGCGGTCGACGAATGGGGCTAGGTCAGGACAGTTATCAATTTGCAATGTAGGTATTATGTGTGTGGGAACATTGGAAGTTTTGGACAATAGGCTAGTTGCATTAAAAAATGTAATTAGTCTTTTAGATTATTCAAAAATAAGGGACACGTAATTTTTTTTTTTTGTAAATTAAACCAAAAATGACAAAGATATAGCCCGTTAAAGTTACGTAAAACAACTGCCTATCTGACCACATAATAGTATAGCATACTAGCTTTTGCCTTCGCGGCTTCGCTCCCACTCTTCCCTACTCCACCCTATTCTACCCTACTCTACACTACTCTAATCTACTATACCTTACTCTACCCTACCAAACTTAGGTGAGCCCATTCTTGAGTTATAAAATTACAACGAAAAGTGGCATTGATTTTTATATAGATATGTATTATAATCAACCTTCCCACTACTGGGACTCAGGGATCCTTTATAGAAGAGCTAATCGCGGGCCCAATACGTATTTGGTGTCACATGTCTTTAAATTTATAGTTACATGCTGCAGGCATTATAATGTTTTCCTTTACCGCATTGAACACAGTGGTGATGAAATTAAACAAAGTAATGTGCCTGGATGGATATGAACCTTGTCTCGCAATTAGCACTCGGCTACCACTGCCTGTTACCCCCCCCCCCACCAAGTTACAACAGTTTCATTTCTCCTTTGCTCTTTTGTTCTGACGTCATTTCAACTCTCAATCACGTGGTCAGAACAAAAGTATTGGACACGTGCCCGACTCGAGGCGACCCAGTAATTGAGTAGGTAACACGTTACCCCTTGGCAAGTCTGGTATTAGATTTCCTGGCTTCTAATCGTCCGTAAACATTGTCAAAGATCTGCAAATGATACCCAGAACCAACAGTTTTACGTGCTTTCCGAGACACGGAAGAATTTCGGTATGTTAAAATGGTCAGCTATCCGAAAACTAACCTCGTCAAACGTTGCTTAACATCGGAGATCTTTAACCTCTCGTGTGCCTTAATAACAGACACAATTAAAAAGCCCTTGTGTCTCGCGTGGATCCACGTTTAGACACACAACGGATTAATATAATAATAATAATATTTCACAACTATCACACAGCGCCGTCTAGTCTCAAGCTAAGCAGATCTTGTGTTATGGGTACTAGGTAACTGATAAACATACGTATATATTTCTAAATACACATAGATAAATTCTGTGCCTCCTGTGAAGAATGATATAAGTCAAAAATCTCCATTTTACAGCAGCATAAACAAGTTTTAAAAAATCTGAGTTCTTGAACTGAGTGGGCTAGGTTAAACTTGAGTACCTTTTTTGTAGATAAAAACTGCACTTGCACAAAATTATCTCCGGAACTATGAGAGATAGAAGAACGTGAGTAAGATCAAAAACATTCGTAATTTTTTTTAATAAGTTCTGTGTAAAAAACTCAAAAATGATATAAGTCGAGTTATATCACTTTTCACAGGAGGCACAGAGTTATACCCAGACACAAAACAAATGATCATGCACATCACCCAAACATTTATCCTGGGTGGGAATCGAACTACGACCTCCGGCATAGCAGTCAGGGCCACTAACCACTAGACCAAGGCCAGTCAAATGAAGAGAAATATTTAGAAATATTACCATTTACTTTCTCATCAATAAATTATTTTGAGGGCTGTTCTATACCATCTTATACCTACGTCAGTGTCTCGTTAGAATCTCATCGATCAAATATTGCTAGTAGACAGCTGAGATTGGCGGCCAACCTTTGACCTTTGCTGTTCCTATTACACTACTATATAATATCATTATGAACCTCCTACTTCTTGCACCAATAACCTGGTGAAGGTTGCGGGAGTCTTTTTTTTTTATGGTGGGAAAAATCATCGCGGGAGATAGTGTCAGACTCTTACTGACTAAAAGACCCACCCCGTTCCTTCTAGCCTTCATACCGGGGCTCGAGCGCCCTTTCGGATAACCCTGGCCCCAGTAGGCTTCGACCCGGCTGGGTCCCTGCTGTTGCTGACAACTCCTTGAGGCGCGCGGGAACAGTGCGCGCCGTCGACGCCTTGGGCTTGGTCCGGACGATCGGACAGCGAGCTACCCATTGCTCACTGTCCGCAAGCCGGCGTCTACGGTGGCCGGAAATCGGGATCAGAATCCCGGCGGCGGCGGCGGCGGCGATAACGCCGTTGCCTGATGCGTTCGGCCTCCTCCTTTGCGAGCATTACTGCTTCGCAGAAGTCGGCGACCGCCTGCCACTCCTCCTCGCTCCGGACCATGGCCTCAACCAAGGCCCGACGAGGGTTGCGGGAGTCTGATGGATGCGAGACGCACAAGACCGGTCTTTGAGTCTACACTTAGGGGAGGCCAATGTCCAAAAATGCACGTCTTTCAGCTAACAAAGTTAATGGTGATGACAATGATGAACCTGGCTGGGCTGTGGGATAGATAGAAAGAATCACCGTACCCCAGTACGCAAAGGTCAACCAAAGGAACATAGGTGGGTGTTAGTTAGTCAGTAAAAGTCTGACGCCCTTACTGCTATACCGGAGGTCGTGGGTTTCATTCCCACCCAGGACAAATGTCTGTGTGATGAGCACAATAATTTTGTTCTGTATCTAGGTGTAATTTATCTATATTAAGTATGTATTTAGAAATATATAAGTTTTTTTTATGTGACAAAGTGGAGGTAGCAAGCTCGCTCGCAGCATGTTACATTAAAATTTATGTAATTTAGCTTAATGGTATATTTTTTGAGATGTGACGTTACCAGTATAAAGCTTTTTCAAAGTTTACATACTAGTGACAATATTTGATTGCACAAGTTTTGGAATTTTATTTAAATGATCGGGTAAAATATTCCCAGGTTCTCATGCCATAAACATTTACAGTTGTAGGTACTTTATATGTTGGCAGTTAATCAAGATCACGTAACTGTTTTGGAGCTAATATAATTAAATTTGTCCAAACCCCCTAACCTAGTTACAACCGTTTCGCTAGCGCCGAACGCTTTGAGTTGACCTTGCCGCCAATTCTTTTGTTCTGACCAAGTGACTGAGCGTTAAGACGATGTCATTCCCGTACATTTGAAGCGTTAACTATTGCAGATTAGCAACTTGGCTAGGGGTATAGGATAATTGCCAACCTGAACCTATCAAGGACTGACATAATTTTTCAATATTTAAATAATCCATACTCAAGTATGTTTATCATTTGTCTAGTACTCATAACACAAGCTCTGCTTAGCTTGGGACTAGACTGCGGTGTGTGATAGTTGTGGAATGTTATTATTATAGTTTTATAGGGAAAAGCTGAACGGGTGCGTTTATCCGCATCCGTTTAGCTTTCAGCGTGAAATCATCTTTTGCGGTAAACGGGCGTGAAATGAGAAATGTATTTTTATCTTGTGTGTGCTATCAATAGTGTTCAGTGCAGTTCCGTTGCGTACGCTACGATGGTCTTACACAATCTTACGATGTTGTACGTGACTGATAGAGGAAGAACTGTATAAGTGTGAAATCGTCCAGCAAAATATAACTGGAGCTGAATAAAAGTAGTTACTCTCGGAATCAGTAAAAAAAAACAAAAGTAAAAGTAAAAATCTGATACTCGCTCCACGTAATTAAGCTTGTGGTGATTGTATCTGACCAAGACACAGATTTTTGACCAGTTTTATATGAGATATTTTTAAATGTGCATCAAAAATCTTATTATTCACTAAAAATACTAATTGTACACCAAATATTAATGGTATTTATACAATTATTATGTGCCTTGGGACCGACTCGGACAGGTTAAGTTAGGACTTAGGAGGTCTAGTTAGGTTAGGAGGAGATGGCGGGGTCTAGGTATGTTCGCTCGCTTCGCTCTTTCTCTAGACTCCGTCATCCCCTTTGTGGTCATTTTTGCTCACAATCGGTATTTTTAGTGGAACAAAGACATATTTTGTAGTAGAAAATCGGAAAAAAAAAATAACAAGGATTTAGGTTGCGATTTGTAAAGAAAGAAAGAAAGAAAAAATGTTTATTAGTACCTCACATACCTACAGTAAAATTCAATATAAAAAAAGATAACTTTAAAATCTGTGTAAGGCCAAAAAGGCGCCTAACTCAGCATATGCTGCGATATTTAAAAAGATAAATAACGCAGCGCTGGTATTCTGTTAGGGCCCGTGATGATGCCACGGTGACATTCATGGAGATTCAATAAACTAAAAGGTATCGAAACAAATATTAAAAGGTATGTTGAATTCTTCGCTTGTATAGTAACTCCAACATTCCTGGTATGATCAGCAGAATTATTCAATAATTAGCACACGCTGCGGTCCTCGCTTCTATTAAACTTGCGTGCTTCAAACTTCCTTCGATGGGCACTCGCGTTCACTTGCAGTTGGGCCACTAAGCAAGCTACTGATTATTATATATATTATACCATTTGCCTGCTGCGATCTTCCCGTTGAATTATAATTTGGGTGTCTTCAAGGCTAGAGTGAACAGGCTCCTAATAAACTAGTGCGCCTCACCATCAAATATTGCATCGCTACCTACTATCAGGTTATATCGCGGTGATATGACCTGGTAAAGGTTGCAGATAGATGCAAGACGCACAGTACCGTTCGTTGTGACGACACTTAAGGGAGCCCTATGTCCATCAGTGGACGTCTTTCGGCTGGAATAATGATGATGATATGCTTAATTTAAATACTGAATTCGCTGAACGTGAACACGATCGTGAAGCGAAAAAACAAAACAACACTCTGCTGTGGTGAAACCGCACGTGGGTGCGGTGCGGCGATGAGTGAAGTGAAGCAAATGCTTTAAGTTGGTTGGTTGATTGGTTTGTGGTTGATTGGTTGGTGGTTCATTAGTTGGCGGTTAAATGGTTGGTGGCTGATCGGTTGGTGGTTTATTGGTTGGTGGTTGATTGGTTGGTGGCTGATTGGTTGGTGATTCATTGGTTGGTGGTTGATTGGTTGGTGGCTGTTTGGTGGTTGATTGATTGGTGTTTGATTGGTTAGTTGATTTAACTCTTGCAGTACGGCGGCTTATTTTAATTAAAGTGCAGCTCAAACGGCTACTTCGCATGAACTTAAGATTTTATATCAACTCAACTCAGCTCCTAGTAGCGCATTGTGCTCCACGCGCGCCTCAAGAAGTTGTCAGCAACCGTAGGAGCCCAGCAGGGTCGAAGCCTACTGGGGCCATGGGTGATGCGAAATAGACCCCCTATTCGGCCACTGGTATTACGGAAGAGACCCCCCGGGGCCCTGGAATAATGGCAAAGAAGGAACAGGAGTGGGTTTTTAGTCAGTAAAAGTCACACTCACCTCCCAGGAGATGTCACATAAATGGTTTTCCCATCTAAAAAAAATTATTACTAGGTACCTTAACTCTTATTTAATGGCCACACATTTCAGTGTAGCGACTTGAAGTATTTGCGGGTGGTTTCTATTCGCTTGTATGTGCAGCTCGGATATTTGCTCTGCTGCAGTTCGATACAGAGTTTTGTAATTAACAGCGTCGGTGGTCACCGCGCTATGCGTAAGTTTTAATTTCAACTGTTCAAATAATTAAACTTGGTAAGTGGATCGAGTTGTTGGGGTTTTGTTGTGTGGTCGAGCATGCTGGCTAGTTGCAAACTACGTCAGATATTTGCTCAAGAAAAGTAGGATCTGAGGTTTTCGAGTTTTTGAGTTTTTTAATAGGATTTCTTCAAGTGGCTGTTCTTAAAACTGATACTTAGCTTAAATTAAAAAACTATAATTCATCAATTAATGTTGAATTAATAAAACCGTCCACTTAACAGTCATAACTTTTTTTTGGCCCAATTATTTTACAAAAAAGTTTACAGACGCTTGTCTCAAGCGGATGTATACTCTCTCGCGATGATCTGAGTCGAGCCGAGATATCTTTTCCGTGAGCGGTGTCTGTGTGCGTTGCTCGAGCGCGCTTTGTGTGTAGATCGACTTTTGTACCTATCTATTTTGTGGTGAAGTACACTAGTTTATTAAGACCCTATTCACTCTAGCGTTGAAAACACCTAAATTATAACCGGATGGGAAGACCACTGCAGGAAAAGTTTCTTTATAACATAATTCTTTGTCCAAACCACAAAATAGACAGGTAGATATAGAAGTCAATCTACATACAAAGCACACTCGATCGACGCACACATAGAAACCGCTCACGGATACGATATCTCGGCTCAGTCACCCGATCTCACTCGTACAGTTCGGCGCAATGCGCTGACTCTAGCGCGATCGTCTAGCGTAGGTATAAAAAGTGAAGTACATACATGAGATTAACTTCTGTACCTATCTATTTTGTGTCCAAACGAGCTAACATCACAACAAAAAGGTGCGGACAAGTGGTAAATTAACTCGGAGAACATTTAATGATATAATTTATTTGTGAGCAGTAACGGTCACAGTGAGTGATCAAGATGGTGGACACGTACGAGAGAACAAATTGGGTTAACTAACCGCGGGCTCCCGGTAATGTCGCCACTTTAGGACGAGATGGAAAGGGATGACGGTTGCAAGTGGTTGTTTTGGGTTTTTTTTTTTTTATTGGAAAAATCATCTTATGACAACCCCCGCTCTTGGGCGGAGCGGGAGATAGTGTCAGACTCTTACTAACTAAAAAACCCATCCCGTTCCTTCAAGCCTTCATACCGGGGCTCGAGCGCCCTTTCGGATAACCCTGGCCCCAGTAGGCTTCGACCCGGCTGGACCCGACTGGTTGAGGCGCGCGGGACGCTTGGTCCGGACTGTTACCGGACGGCCGGACAGCGAGCTACCCATTGCTCACAGTCCGCATGCCCGTGCCTATAGTGGCTGGAATTCGGGATCGGAATCCCGGCGGCGGCGGCGAGAGCGCCGTTGCCTGATGCGGTCGGCCTCCTCCTTAGCGAGCATTACTGCTTCGCAGAAGTCGGCGACCGCCTGCCACTCCTCCTCGCTCCGGACCATGGCCTCGACCAAGACCCGGCGCGAGGTTGTTTTGGGATGCATAACTTGCATTTGTGTTGATTAAGAGGTTCCTTTTCCACTCGCCTATCGTCAACGTCGAGCATTTTTTAAAAGCTGCTTCATGTAACGCAATCCAACGCGATGTTTGATGAAGAGGAGAGCGACAACTCGAAAGAAAACAGTACGCCTGAATACTCTGTTGGCATTCGATAATTCCATGATTTACTCGAATATAGGTTTTTTCTAGGTAAGCGCGTCGTCGCTTTCCATCAGGTGAGATAGCGGTCAAGCGCGAACCTGCCAAAAATAAAAAAAAAAGACATAATACTTGTGTAAAAGTTTTTGAAAAAAATTCTCGTCATTCGGAATCTCTATTAAATATGCAATGTTTCTATAGATGTGCTTTTTTAGGGTTCCGTAGCCAAATGGCAAAAAACGGAACCCTTATAGATTCGTCATGTCTGTCTGTCTGTCTGTCTGTCTGTCTGTCTGTCTGTCTGTCTGTCTGTCTGTCCGTCCGTATGTCACAGCCACTTTATTCCGAAACTATAAGAGCTATACTGTTGAAACTTTGTAAGTAGATGTATTCTGTGAACCGCATTAAGATTTTCACACAAAAATAGAAAAAAAGCAATAAATTTTAGGGGTCCCCATACATAGAACTGAAACTCAAAATTTTTTTTTTCATCAAACCCATGCGTGTGGGGTATCTATGGATAGGTCTTCAAAAATGATACTGAGGTTTCTAATATCATTTTTTTCTAAACTGAATAGTTTGCGCGAGAGACACTTCCAAAGTGGTAAAATGTGTGTGTCCCCCCCTCTAACTTCTAAGATAAGAGAATGATAAAACTAAAAAAAATATATGATGTACATTACTATAAAAACTACCAACGAAAATTGGTTTGAACGAAATCCAGTTAGTAGTTTTTTTTTAATGCGTCATAAACCGAAAAAAATACACTATTATTAAAATATCGATCAAAGTTACAACACATTACAAGAACTTTTGTATTATCTTACTTGCTGCTACGGAACCCTTCGTGGGCGAGTCCGACTCGCACTTGGCCGGTTTTTTTAAATATATTAGTAGAATATGGAGGGAATATGGAGTACGTAAATTAGTATATTTTCAGAGGTTTAGTATTTATTGGATTAGTTTAACACAGAATGTTTTGATTTTAGAGAAGCCTAGATAATATCCACAAGATAGCTATGTATTCAAAATATCTGAAGAAAGATGTAATATAACATCATAATCACGTAAAAATAATCCAAGGGAATTGATCTCCTCCTTTTTTTGGAAGTCGGTCAAAAATTTGAAATCTTGCTCTTATTGTTCTACAAATACAATGAATACTGTCACCCTCGTGTTTTTCGCTTTGCTTGTGTAGGACGTGTACTGAAAAAATAATTTCAGCATCTAATCCGTCATCCTTACAGCGTATCCCCACAAAATATCGCGTATGCTGTTATTTTTACAGAAATACTTTGACGTCAATGAATCACAATGCAGCGGTACACATACAAAGTCTTACTCACTTGTGTTAAATATATCACGCTTGCATCGCCAGGTGCGAACAGAGATAATGATGAAACACGTAGACTTTTATAACGTGACAATAACCATCAGAGGCCTTACCACAGAACTGACGAAAGAGGTTAGAATGTCCTTTTTTTTATGGTGGGAAAAATCATGCATTGACATCCCCCGCCCTTGGGCGGAGCGGGAGATAGTGTCAGACTCTTACTGACTAAAAGACCAACCCCGTTCCTTCTAGCCTTCATACCGGGGCTCGAGCGTCCTTTCGGATAACCCTGGCCCCAGTAGGCTTCGACCCGGCTGGGTCCCTGCTGTTGCTGACAACTCCTTGAGGCGCGCGGGAACAGTGCGCGACGTCGACGACTTGGGCTTGGTCCGGACAGTTACCGGACGGCCGGACAGCGAGCTACCCGTTGCTCACTGTCCGCAAGCCCGGTTAGAATGTCCTTGCGAGCGGGGCAAACGTGCCATGAAGTAGGGCAATACTCATAGTTCAACTACCAATAGCAAACTTGCGATCTAAGTGTGCGTGGTTTGTTAGTTGCGTAATGCGCTTTCGTATTGGTTTATTGCCTGTAGTGGAGTTAAAGGGTGGGAGACAAGCGGCGACACTCGTTGTAGTATAAATCGGAAAGTATTTCTTTTCTAATTTCTTTCATCTTTTCTGTTGGCCTTACCATAACGTGTTAAAATGTCTTTCGTTTGAGAAAGAGGGATAGAGCTTAACACCCTATTTAGCTTTTTTTATATTGGGAAAATCATCTAATGACAACCCCCACTCTTGGGCGGAGCGGGAGATAGTGTCAGACTCTTACTGACTAAAAACCCACCCCGTTCCTTCAAGCCTTCATACTGGGGCTCGCGCTATCTTTCGAAACTAACCGTGGCCTAGTAGACTTCGACCCAGCTGGGCCCCTGCTGTTACTGACAACTCCTTGAGGCGCGCGGGAACAATGCGCGCCGTCGACGACTTGGCCCGGTCCGGACAGTTACCGGACGGTCGAACAGCGAGTTACCCATAACAACCTTTATATCTCCATCCCTTAAACAGTTCGGTTCACGTCGTCAAATGAATCGCATTAAAAGCTCGTGGTATGATCTCAGGACTTTGTCTAGCCTCTTGCTCATTACAGTAAAATTCAAAATCCAAATGTAAAAGAATTTACATAGGCCTACATGGCGTACACTTATAAAACGTCAGAAGCTAGTGTACGGTTCCAAATTGGTCGTTTCATATGGAAAAGAACCGGCTCGATACTCCATGATTACTCTTTAAAAAAATGTAGAGGATGTTGCCGAACCATACTGTGGTCTCCTATAATTAAAGGAGTTCGCTTATTTAAAGCTGAATACCTTTATTTTTGAGTGACATATCAGTTGTGGGGTTGTTATTAATACATTAATTAATACACTAAGCATATTTATCTCAAAACGACTGACTGATCATCATCATCATCAGTTCAGCCGAAAGACGTGCACTGCAGGACATATACCTCCTCCAAGTGTCGCTACAACGAACAGTCCTGTGTGTGATTTTTCGGGCTATGACGGCAACATTGGTTCTCACGGATATCTTTCTTCCGGATGCGATCACGCAAGGAAAGTCCGAGCACAGTCCTTTCCGGTGCTCTTTGGGTGGCTTTAAGTCTTCTGAGGAGGCCTTTTACTAGCTGCTACTAGCTAGGCCTGCACTAGCTTCTGACGTTTTATAAGTGCCCATGTCCATGGCCAATGTGAAATAAAATATTTTGACTTTGACTTTTTGCGAGCGACCATGTTTCAGTGCTAAATGTCATTACAAAACGATTACTTCAAATTCAATCATAGCCCTTCCAAAATTAATGTAGATTACTAATAATTATACATAATAATTTCACTATTTGTGTAGTCTGTAGTTGAAATTAAAAAAAAATGTGTAATATATGTCGCACGCGCAAGGCAATGGCCCTTGCACCGCAGACGCCAGGAATCCAAACCCGATTTCTGGCCACAGCAGGCGCGGGCTTGCCAACAGCGAGCAATGGGTAGCAGTCCAACCATCCGGTAACCGTCCGGACCGAGCCCAAGTCGTCGACGGCGCGTAGTGTTCCACGCGCGTCTCATGGAGATGTTAGCAGTCATAGGGGCCCAGCAGGGTCGAAGCCTACTGGGGCCATGGGTAATGCAGAAAAGAACCTTGATTGAAGGCAAAGAAGGAACAGGAGTGGATTTTCAGTCAGTAAAAGTCTGACACTACTTCTCGCTCCGCCTAAGGGCGGGAGATGTCATTAGATGATTTTCCCATCTAAAAAAAAAATGCAATATTATCTACATTCATATAATAAAGAGGTAAAGTTTGTTTTTATGATTTTTTGTTTGTAGGAGGCAATTTCTGTAAGTACTGGTCCGATTGCTAAAATTTTTTCACCGATAGGAAACTGCTTTATGCCTGAGTGACACTATATTTTATCGACGCGGATGAAGTCGCGGGCAAAAGCTAGTGTATTTATAAAATACTTTCAAGTATTATTTTTTAAGCTTCACAGTCAATTATCAAGAGAACGTGACGATTCGAAGAATCGCTGAAAACTCGACCCGTGATTGAAAATTATTTACGACCGTTTTTATGAACGATAAAATATAAAAGAGAAAGATCTTAGTCAGGTTGATAAAGAGCTTACATCAGCGAAATAAATCCTACGAGAGCTAAAGTTTATTTTTTTCTTTTTAAGTTGCATTCTTTACCACCATATGAACCATTTTTAGGGTTCCGTAGAGATAAGATAGATAAGATAAGATTTATTTCGCAAATATGGGTACATGTGATGGTGGTACAATGTTTTAACAAAGGAGAACAAGCCATATTTTGCCAATAACAAGGCATGCAAAAGTACAAAAGGTTACCCCACATAATTATGTAGGTACATGATACATGTTTTTTTATAATTAATTACAAAGAAACTATTTAATTACTATTCCATACAATAAATAAAAATATATTTAGTTCATTAGTCAAATAATTAAATGTCATGGCTATTCTATACATTCCATAAATAATATAATTCTAATAATCAGTCAATAAAATAATCAATGTAACATATTCTCATTGTTGATTAAATACAAAATAAAAATTGTCAATTAATGTCTTTGTCCAATAAAAAATCTGCAACACTGTAATACACTTTGTCAACTAAAAAGTTCCTTAGTCTTTTTTTAAATAATGACACACTATAGTCTTTCCAACTACTGGGTATTTTATTATATATAACCGGTGCCATGCAGCAGACACTCCTGCGCATCAGTGTTGTTTTAGCACTATGGATGCACAGCTTACTTTTGTCACGCCTATTGCGAGGGAATACATCAGACATTCGCGCGAAGCGATCCGGGTTTAATTTTACAAATATTGCCATTTCCAAAATGTATATGCATGGTAGGGTTAATAGTTTATATTTTTTGAAGTATGGCACGCAGCTATCGGTACTTTGCAATTTAAAAATAGACCGTATACATCTTTTTTGTGCCTTAAATGCAGTTTCTTTTTCTGTTGAGTTGCCCCAAAAAATTATTCCGTATCGTATATGGCATTCGACTATACCATAATACGCAGTGAGGAGTGCGTCCAAATTTACAACACCCGTTAATGCATGTAGAGCGTATGCAGATGTACTAAGTTTCTTGCAAAGTAACTCAATGTGTTGTTTCCAGCTAAGCTTTTTATCTATTTCTAACCCTAAAAATTTAGTACTATCTGCCTCGTTAATTTTATTATTATTATATTCCACATTTATATTATCCATATCTGACATGCGTTGATTAAATTGGATTATTTTTGTTTTACTTAAATTTATTCTTAAATTATTTTGCTCTAACCATTTTATAATCAATTTTAAAGAATTATTAATGTCACTTTGGTATGTATCTACACTTTTCAAAGGTATTGTCACGGTACTATCATCTGCAAATAGGGTCAATGGTTGTTCAATCCATTCTGGTAAGTCATTAATGTATATTAAGAAAAGCAATGGACCCAACACACTACCTTGCGGTACCCCATAACAAACTTTTCGCTCTTCTGATCTAAATATCTCGTCATGTTTGTTTCTCAAATTAATCCTATTAATTTCAGTTATTTGTCGTCTATTGTGTAAATAAGATTGAAATAAGTCTAACACATTACCCCTTATACCATAAGCTTCTAGTTTTTTCAAAAGTGTAGGATGGTGGACATAATCAAACGCCTGCGTCATATCACAAAAAATGGCGCAGACTGGGTTTCGTTTATCCACATTCTTTATAACGTTATATATAAAATCATAAATTGCCATATTTATTGTTTTTCTCGGTCTGAATCCTTTTTGCTGCTCACACAGAATATCGTATTTTTCAAGGTATTTGAATAGCTCTTTGTGTATATATTTTTCAAATATTTTTGAAATTACAGGGATTAGTGAGATTGGCCTATAATTTTCCACTAGCTCTCTATTTTCTTTTTAAATAGTGGTTTTACAATAGCAATTTTCAAAGCATCTGGGTATATGCCAGCACCTATACAAAGATTTACAGCCAGTTTTTTCATCAACAACTAAAACTATCAGTAAAAGTATTAACTTTTACTTGACTATTACTGATATTGTAGCAAATGAGTTTCTTCATCCAAGTAACAGCTAAACTAAAAGTCAATAGAGTTACCATAACACAAACGGCATAATTACCCCAAAAAAACGTGGGGAGCTTTTTTTACGCATGACAACATCGCAATATCTTCTGTCAAGTAGTGTCAAAAAGTCGAATGTCATTTGATTCTGTTTATACGAACGCCACTTTATTTACCTGGGCTCCAATATTAGTAACGATGGGTCGTGCGAGGGGGAAGTTCGCAGGAGAATTGGCATAGCTAAGAGCGCTATGTCTCAGCTTAGTAAAGTCTGGAGGGATCGCAACATCTCCGTAAAGACCAAAACCAAACTGGTACGGACACTAGTCTTCTCGATCTTCTCGTATGGCGCTGAGACTTGGTCGCTAAAAGCTGCAGACCGCAAACGCATCGACGTGGTGCTCGATGGGATGTGGTGCTGGAGAAGGATGCTCCGTGTCCCTTGGACAGCATTTCGGACCAACGTATCCATTTTACAAGAACTTAAAATCGCCTCACGGCTATCGTCCGAGTGTCTTCGCAAGGTTCTGCAATACTTCGGTCACATTGCAAGAAAGGACGGTGGCAACCTCGAAAGGTTCATTGTGACCGGTAAAGTGGATAGGAAAAGGCCTCGCGGGCGCAGCCCAATACGTTGGTCCGACCAGATCCGCACCGCTCTTGACTCGACGATGTACAATGCCCTTCACACCGCCAGAGACAGAAACAGATGGAAGAACATCATAAAGGCTAAAGTGATGAAGCATCGGTCACGACCCTCAGCATTCAGGAATACGACGCAAGGAGGAGGATACGAACGCCAATGAACGAATGTTTTTAGAATTGAATTGATAAATAATAACATAAGTAAATGATTTAAAAAAATAAATGCTATTAGTTGTTGTTATTGCTATTAACAACTGTTATTTGCATTTTTTTAACCGTTATTTTTATACGTTTAGGTACACAAGCGCTAAAGGTCGCAGAGCCTAACTTCACACTCGCCAAGATAGAACGGCCGTACTGTACATTAGTTAATTTAACGTAGTCGTATTAAATACAAACTGAAAATAAACTTACTTTTCTGTGGTTGGCGTCAGTTTATCTTGTAACAACAGGCTGAAGTATGTAACTGTTTCCTTTGAAATTCTGTATCGGAACAGAAAATCAGCGTCGTCCCATACGAAATGATCTTTGCGAGCATTAAACTTTTTACGTCTACGCGTTAAATAACTAACGATAAGTTCATCGTCTGATGAACTTGAACTTTCACTGGACGAAGTTTTTATTTATGGTGGGATAAATCATACATTGACATCCCCCGCCCTTGGGCGGAGCGGGAGATAGTGTCAGACTCTTACTGACTAAAAGACCCACCCCGTTCCTTCTAGCCTTCATACCGGGGCTCGAGCGCCCTTTCGGATAACCCTGGCCCCAGTAGGCTTCGACCCGGCTACCCTGCTGTTGCTAACAACTCCTTGAGGCGCGCGGGAACAGTGCGCGCTGTCGACGACTTGGGCTTAGTCCGGACAGTTACCGGACAGCCGGACAGTGAGCTACCCATTGCTCACTGTCCGCAAGCCCGCGTCTACGTTGGCGGGAAATCGGGATCAGAATCTCGGCGACGCGCGACGGCGGCGGCGATAACGCCGTTGCGTGATGCGTTCGGCCTCCTCCTTTGCGAGCATTACTGCTTCGCAGAAGTCGGCGACCGCCTGCCACTCCTCCTCGCTCCGGACCATGGCCTCAACCAACTGTACGAAGTTCGTGATAACATATTAGTGAAACCTAAATAATCTACTTTATCAAAATGACAGTGACTTTAGCTTTAGCAGCCCCCTAATGACTAGTAAAAGTTAAAGGCAAAAGTAACAGTTAAACCAACAGTTAAAATTGTGAAGAAACGAATTTGACCGTTACTTTTACTTTATGACGTCACTTTGGCTGTTACTTTAGATGAAGAAACTGGCTATTAGTATATAACTTAAATGAACACATAGTTCCTTAGCTACAGATTTAATAATATTTGTGGCGATGCCATCGTAACCAACGCTATTTGTATTTTTCAATGACAGAATTATTTTACATAAGTCATTTGGTACACTAGGCGCCATGAACATTGACTTACTTTTTGTCAATAATTTACGATTTGGTTTAGGTGGGGTACCTTCCTTTAATTTGGGCTGTATTTTGTCAATAAAGTAGTTGTTAAACGCATCAGAAATGTCTTTAGGATCTAATATAATATTATTACCAACTTTAATTTTATCAATTTGGTGGTTGGGAGTATTATATTTCTTTCGGTTTATTATTTGCCAAGTAGTTTTTGTTTTATTTGTAGCTGTTTTTATTTTGTAGTTATTTTGTGCTTTTTGTGTCTTGTTTATAATTCTTTTATATAACTTAGAATAGTTGATAAACTTTATTTTATTACAGTGGTTAGGGTTTAATCTCAATTGCCATAGAAGATTCCTTTTCTTTTTGCTACACAATTTGATACCTTTTGACAACCATTTGGGTTTTCTTATTGTGTTTATTTTGACTTGAATAAGAGGAAAACATAGGTCATAAAACAACTTTAAAGTATCAATAAACAAATTATAGGCAATGTTAGGATCGCTTGTATCGTAAATCTCCGAAAAAGAAATATTTTGCATATAGTATTTAAACTTAGCTATATTTTCATTACTATAATCTCTTCTTGTTCTATACCAATAGTTTATGGCACACGCTTTTTTAATTGGGCATTGAAGTAGCTGTGCTGTGTGATCCGATAATGCAAACTCTAATACTTCACTTTTACATGCTTTACTAAAATTGTGCGCAAAATTGTCTATGCATGTCTGGCTGGTTATGCGAGTTGGCTGTTTAAATACTAGTTTTAAATTATAATTCAATAGTAGACACTCAAATGTGGTAGAAAGTCTATTTGACTTTAGTAAATCTATGTTAAAATCTCCTGCTATTACAATATTTTTACAAGAGGACTTTGATATAATTTTTAAAAGTTTCTCAAGCTTATTCAGACAATCATTATAATTATTTACATTTGGTACTCTATAAATACAGACGACAATCATCTTATAGCTTATAAGCTCAATGGCGCAACATTCAAAAACACCTGAAGTTGATAACTTAGCAACTTCGGGCAGGTCTTTCCATTTGTAGCCGTTTTTAACAAGGATACAAGCTCCGCCTCTTTTTTTTCCTTTTCTGCAATAAGATGACGCCAAACTATAGTTAAGTACATACAACTGTTTCTCATATCCTTCCATAATAAAATGCTCGGTAATGCATACTATATCAACCTTTTTATTTTTATCAGCTAGTTGGTCAAGACATACACATAAATCATCCGATTTTTTTAGCAAACTTGCTATATTCTGATGTAAGATATTAATATACTTATCCGAGAAAAAACAACTCATTAACATTTGGCTCAGAGTTGTTGATGGTGTCAGTTATTTCAGTGTTTGCATTAGGTAAATAATAATCAGTATATTTTATTGTGTTCCAATCGCTAATATCAGACTTAATCATTTGACTTAAATTTTCAAATATGTTAGTCATACCGTAATTATTAAGAGCCCCATTTCTCCGTGAAAACATATTATAGTCGTATGTCAAATCTAAGTTAGAGTCAAATAACCATGCGTATTCATGAGTGGACACATCCAAATATAACATATTACTGAAATTTTCTATTCTACAGTTGAACATAAATGAATCCTTAAATTTAAAAGTTGGCAGACATAATATAATATTAGTATGTTGAATTTTTAACAAAGTTTCACGAATATTAATAACCATATTGTAGTAATTTTTTGTGCGTCGAAAATCCTCTTCACCTATGAAGATCAGGCAGTAGTCATCCCATGTATAATTTTTGACTTTAGTTTCGATATCAGTAATAAGTTTCATTATTCCACAGTATGGTGTCAAATAATGGCATAGTTCATAATTCGGGAAAGTTTTTTCAGCTAATGTCAGAATTTTATTTGTTTTATTACTACTCAAAATGCACATTTTATGTTTTTTTGATTTAATATTTTGATAAATAGGTGTACTCTTAATATTTACTTCATTCACGGGCACAGACTGTTCAAAAGATAATTTTGGTGGTGAATCCGAAAGCTCAATTGTTCGTTTCTCGATATCCAATAATTTTTGTTTCTGCTGTTTATTCGACGTACGATGTGGTGTTGTAGTTTTTTTGTTTTTACTAGGTGTACTCAAATTGCTCATTAATTTTTTCGTCGCTTTATTTATAATTTCATGTTTACTTGTCATGTCCGTAATAGTTTTTTTTAGTTCCGTGTTTTCTATAGATAGATTGTTTATTTCTTCGTGTGCTACACATAATTCCGTCTGTAATTCTTGTATTTGTTGTCTTAATTTTTGTACTTCCTCGTTCTGTTCACTTGATATGTTAGGAAGACTGTTGGTGCTGCCATCTATTGTCGAGTCACTCGATTCATCCTCTGATACTGTGCGCGTTTTATTCTTTCGAAAGGTTATGTTCTCAAAGAAACTCATATTAAACTTATTCCTTCAACATAAATAATAATTGGTAATCTATAAAATTTCAGAAAAAGTGATTTCAAGTTTTGGTGGGATTCGAACTCAGGCCCATTGACGTGCTTCGTATCAGTATTGCTCATGCGCAAACCACTCGGCTAATTAGTCATCGCTCAACTTAGTCAAAATTGGTGTCCTAGTGATTATAAATCTTTAGTCATTGATACCGTAACGTAAGTTGTTCGATGTCATTAAAGTTCAAAGTCCAATCCTTTGTTTAAAAAAACGTAATGACTTGACGGTTAATTTAAAGTTGTTTTTTTTTTTCGTCGTATTTGTAGTCACTATTTACACTTGTTTTATTCCCAGTTTTATGTATTTATCACTTCACTGTTTGTGTTTGTCTTTTTCCCACTGTTTTAAGTGTTTATGTTCGTCATTTTTAACGTAAAACCACCATATTGTTCAAAACTTTTTAACACTTTATTGTGGCAAGATTTAGTTTAGATAACACTTCCACACAATGTTTATACTTATGTTTAAAGATGAAAACATTTTTGGAAGAAACACGTATGCTTTTACTATTTTTTTGTAAAAAAATATAAAATCGCTCACGGACCTCACTGTTTACGTGACGGCAGCGCCATCTGGACTCTCAAAGAAAGAAAAAAATTTTATTAGTACCTCACATACCTACAGTAAAATTCAATATAAAAAAAGATAACTTTAAAATCTGTGTAAGGCCAAAAAAGCGCCTAACTCAGCATATGCTGCGATATTTAAAAAGATAAATAACGCAGCGCTGGTATTCTGTTAGGGCCCGTGATGATGCCACGGTGATATTCATGGAGATTCAATAAACTAAAAGGTATCGAAACAAAAACTAAAAGGTATGTTGAATTATTTGCTTGTATGGTAACTCCAACATTCCTGGTATGATCAGCAGAATTATTCAATAATTAGCACACGCTGCGGTCCTTGCTTCTATTAAACTTGCGTGCTTCAAACTTCCTTCGATGGGCACTCGCGTTCACTTGCAGTTGGGCCACTAAGCAAGCTACTGATTATTATATATATTATACCATTTGCCTGCTGCGGTCTTCCCGTCCAATTATAATTTGGATGTGTTCAAGGCTAGAGTGAATAGGCTCTTAATAAACTAGTGCGCCTCACTATCAAAGATTGCATCGTTACCTATTAGGTGAGATCGCCGTCAAGCACTGCATGGTATAAATAATTAATAAAAAATAATAATGTCAAAATTTAATTTTACCGTAGTAAATATAAAAGGGAACCAAATAAATTTTTTTTTCAGTCTTCATTGATAAACCGGCGATCGGCGATGCTTAATTTTTGGCAATGGGCAAAATACATTACTCACAGAACAGATGGCCGTTGAGGCCGAAAGGTTCGGCCGGCGGGAATGGTGACCTCGTACCTGAAGACACGGCGTTGGTAGACCTCCACAAGGTGGACAAATGATCTGGTAAAGGTTGCAGATAGATGCAAGACACACAGGACCGTTCGTTGTGACGACACTTAGGGGAGCCCTATGTCCAACGGTGGACGTCTTTCGTCTGAAATAATGATGATGATATACTTAATTTAAATACTGATTTCGCGGTGAACGATGTACGTGAACGTGAACGCGATCGTGAAGCGAAAAAACAAAACAACACTCTGCTGTGGTGGCACAATACGTGCAAACCGCACGTGGGTGCGGTGCGGTGATGAGTGAAGTGAAGCAAATGCTTTAAGTTGGTTGGTTGATTGGTTTGTGGTTGATTGGTTGGTAGTTCATTGGTTAGCGGTTAATTGGTTGGTGGCTGATTGGTTGGTGGTTCATTGGTTGGTGATTCATTGGTTGGTGGTTGATTGGTTGGTGGCTGATTGGTTGGTGGTTGATTGGTTGGTGTTTGATTGATTAGATGATTTTCACGCGAACTCTTGCAGTACGGTGGCTTATTTTAATTAAATTGCAGCTCAAACGGCCACTTTTCATGCAATTTCTATTGAGCTTAAGAGTTTATATCGCTTCCGCAACTCAGCTCCTAGTAGCGCGTAGTATTCCACGCGCGCCTCAAGAAGTTGTCAGCAACCGCAAGTGGTCGAAGCCTACTGGGGCCATGGGTGATGCGAAAGAGACCCCCAGAGCCCTGGAATAATGGCAAAGAAGGAACAGGAGTGGGTTTTTAGTCAGTAAAAGTCTGACACGCCCTCCGACTCCGCCCAAGGGCGGGAGATGTCACATAAATGGTTTTCCCACCTAAAAAAAATTATTACTAGGTACCTTAACTCTTATTTCCTGGCCCCACATTTCAGTGTAGCGACTTGAAGTATTTGCGGGTGGTTTCTATTCGCTTGTATGTGCAGCTCGGATATTTGCTCTGCTGCAGTTCGATACAGAGTTTTGTAATTAACAGCGTCGGTGGTCACCGCGCTATGCGTAAGTTTTAATTTCAACTGTTCAAATAATTAAACTTGGCAAGTGGATCGAGTTGTTGGGGTTTTGTTGTGTGGTCTAGCATGCTGGCTAGTTACTAACTACGTCAGATATTTGCTCAAGAAAAGTAGGATCTGAGGTTTTCGAGTTTTTGAGTATTTTAATAGGATTTCTTCAAGTGGCTGTTCTTAAAACTGGTACTTAGCTTAAATTAAAAAACTATAATTCATCAATTAATGTTGAATTAATAAAACCGTCCACTTAACAGTCATAACTATTTTTTGGCCCAATTATTTTACAAAAAAGTTTACAGACGCTTGTCTCGAGCGGATGTATACTCTCTCGCGATGATCTGAGTCGAGCCGAGATATCTTTTCCGTGAGCGGTGTCTGTGTGCGTTGCTCGAGCGCGCTTTGTGTGTAGATCGACTTTTGTACCTATCTATTTTGTGGTGAAGTACACTAGTTTATTAAGACCCTATTCACTCTAGCGTTGAAAACACCTAAATTATAACCGGATGGGAAGACCACTGCAGGAAAAGTTTCTTTATAACATAATTCTTTGTCCAAACCACAAAATAGACAGGTAGATATAGAAGTCAATCTACATACAAAGCACACTCGATCGACGCACACATAGAAACCGCTCACGGATACGATATCTCGGCTCAGTCACCCGATCTCACTCGTACAGTTCGGCGCAATGCGCTGACTCTAGCGCGATCGCCTAGCGTAGGTATAAAAAGTGAAGTACATACATGAGATTAACTTCTGTACCTATCTATTTTGTGTCCAAACGAGCTAACATCACAACAAAAAGGTGCGGACAAGTGGTAAATTAACTCGGAGAACATTTAATGATATAATTTATTTGTGAGCAGTAACGGTCACAGTGAGTGATCAAGATGGTGGACACGTACGAGAAAACAAATTGGGTTAACTAACCGCGAGCTCCTGGTAATGTCGCCACTTTAGGACGAGATGGAAAGGGATGACGGTTGCAAGTGGTTGTTTTGGGTTTTTTTTTTTCGACTGGAAAAATCATCCAATGACAAATCCCGCTCTTGGGTGGAGCGGCAGATAGTGTCAGACTCTTACTGACTAAAAAACCCATCCCGTTCCTTCAAGCCTTCATACCGGGGCTCGAGCGCCCTTTCGGATAACCCTGGCCCCAGTAGGCTTCGACCCGGCTGGGCCCCTGCTGTTGCTGACAACTCCTTGAGGCGCGTGGGACGCTTGGTTCGGACTGTTACCGGACGGCCAGACAGCGAGCTACCCATTGCTCACTGTCCGCATGCCCACGCCTAAGGTGGCTGGAAATCGGGATCGGAATCCCGGCGGCGGCGGCGAGAGCGCCTTTGCCTGATGCGGTCGGCCTCCTCCTTAGCGAGCATTACTGCTTCGCAGAAGTCGGCGACCGCCTGCCACTCCTCCTCGCTCCGGACCATGGCCTCGACAAGGCCCGGCGCGAGGTTGTTTTGGGATGCATAACTTGCATTTGTGTTGATTAAGAGGTTCCTTTTCCACTGGCCTATCGTCAACGTCGAGCATTTTTTAAAAGCTGCTTCATGTAACGCAATCCAACGCGATGTTTGATGAAGAGGAGAGCGACAACGCGAAAGAAGAGAGAACGTCTGAATACTCTGTTGGCATTCGATAATTCCGTGATTTACTCGAATATAGGTTTCTTCTAGGTAAGCGCGTTCCATCGTCGACCGCATCGTCGCTTTCCATCAGGTGAGATAGCGGTCAAGCACGAAACTATCAAAAATAAAAAAAATAAAAATTTCATAAAACTTGTTCCAGAAAATTTGTAATTTTTTTTTAACAACCCTTAAAAGTTTTTGAAAAAAATTCTCGTCATTTGGAATCTCTATTAAATATGCAATGTTTCTATAGATGTGCTTTTTTTTTAAATATATTAGTAGAATATGGAGGGCCAAAGTTCACGTATATTAGTATATTTTCAGAGGTTTAGTCTTTACTGGATTAGTTTTACACAAAATGTTTTGATTTTTAGAGAAGCCTAGATAATATCCACAAGATAGCTATGTATCCAAAATATCTGGAGAAAGATGTAATGTAACATCATAATCACGTAAAAATAATACAAGGGAATTGATCTCTTCCTTTTTTTGAAAGTCGGTCAAAAATTTGACAACTTGCTCTTATTGTTTTACAAATACAATGTATACCATCACCCTCGTGTTTTTCGCTTTGCTTGTGTAGGACGTTTACTAAAAAAATAATTTCAGCATCTAATCCGTCATCCTTACAGCGAATCCCCACAAAATATCGCGTTTGCTGTTATTTTTACAGAAATACTTTGACGTCAATGAATCACAATGCAGCGGTACACATACAAAGTCTTACTCACTTGTGTTAAATATATCACGCTTGCATCGCCAGGTGCGAACAGAGATAATGATGAAACACGTAGACTTTTATAACGTGACAATAACCATCAGAGGCCTTACCACAGAACTGTGGCGAATGTCCTTGTGGGCGGGGCAAACGTGCCACAAAGTAGGGCTATGCTCATAGTTCAACTACCAATAGCAAACTTGCGATCTAAGTGTGCGTGGTCTGTTAGTTGCTTAATGCGCGTTCGTATTGGTTTATTTGCCTACATAGAGTTTAAGAGTGGGAGACAAGCGGCGACACTCGTTGTAGTACAAATCGGAAAGTATTTCTTTTCTAATTTCTTTCATCTTTTCTGTTGGCCTTACCATAACGTGTTAAAATGTCTTTCGTGTGAGAAAGAGGGATAGAGCTTTACAGCGTATATAGCTTTTTTATGTTGGGAAAATCATCTAATGACAACCTCCACTCTTGGGCGGAGCGGCAGATAGTGCCAGACTCTTACTGACTAAATAGAGTGTTATGGGTAGCTCGCTCTCCAACCGTCCGGTAACCGTCCGGACCGAGCCCAATTCGTCGACGGCACGTATTGCTCCACGCGCGCCTCAAGGAGATGTCAGCAACCGTAGTGGCCCAGCAGAGTCGAAGCCTACTGGGGCCATGGGTAATGCAGAAAAGAACCCCGAGACCCTTGATTGAAGGCAAAGAAGGAACAGGAGTGGATTTTCAGTCAGTAAAAGTCTGACACTACCTCTCGCTCCGCCCAAGGGCGGGAGATGTCATTAAATGGTTTTTTCTACCTAAAAAAAATGCAATATTATCTACAGTAATAATATAATAGAGAGGTAAAGTTTGTTTTTTTGTTTGTAGGAGGTAATCTCTGAAAGTACTGGTCCGATTGCTAAAAATTTTTCACCGATAGAAAACTGCGTTATTCCTGAGTGACACTATACACCCCTACTTTGTAATTAGTACAAAAAAAATGGGGATCTATCTGTACCCGTCACTGATCATATTTTTGGAGTCAAAAGTAGAAAAAACCGAAATCTAAAATTGACCACGAAAAGGTAAATTCATCATAGAATCAATCAAACAACAATTGCTAGTAGAAAATACTACGGGCAGTGTTGTTCCTTAATAATTGTCACTTATTCATTCATTAGTCAATACCCTGCACAATATTTCCATAAATTGAGTGATATTTTGGAACATAAACCAACGCTAATAACTTTGCTGTTTATGAACACATATTTATTGAGATTTTACTTATAAAATAACAAGGGCATTTCTAATAAGCCCTTTAAGTATTTGTACTAATTAAAAATTAGTGGTGTATTTTATCTACGCGGACGAAGTCGCGGGCAATAGTTAATGTACTTATAAAATACTTTCAAGTATTATTTTTTAAGCTTCACAGTCAATTATCAAGAGAACGTGACGATTCGAAGAATCGCTGAAAACTCGATCCGTGATTGAAAATTATTTACGACCGTTTTTATGAACTATAAAATATAAAAGAGAAAGATCTTAGTCAAGTTGATAAAGAGCTTACATCAGCGAAATAAATCCTACGAGAGCTAAAGTTTATTTTTTTCTTTTTAAGTTGCATTCTTTACCACCATATGAACCATTTTTAGGGTTCCGTATCTCAAAAGATAAATCGGAACCCTTATAGGATTAAAGGTCAAGGTCCAAAAGGGAAGCTTGGCCCTGGTGTGAAAGGCTAGAAGGAAAGGGGTGAGTTTTTTAGTCAGTAAGAGTCTGACACTATCTCCTGCTCCGCCCAAGAGCGGGGGAAGTCGTCTAGATGATTTTTACCCACCGAAAAAAAAACTCGTACTTTGTTGTAAAAACAACACTTACTTTGTTGTACGGACAATAGACGACGAGACACGAACACTGACGAACTGATGGATGGCCGTCTGTCTGTCAAGAGGCTATATCTCGGGAACGCGTGGAGATATCGAGTTGAACTTAAAACCATATACCTACTCAAATGTGCGGTCCTCACTGTAAAAAAATCAAACTTCTAAGTTAAAAAGAAAAAAAAAACAGCCGTTGTCACAAAAATTCGATACTCTCAAGGGGTCAGCGCACACCGAGAGCAGAGCAGAGCATTTACTGGGATTATTGAAAAAAATATCTTATGGTTATTATCATACATCGCAAAATTGAATACACGCCCAAAGATGCTCGAACAAGCCGACTGCGTGGTCGACCATACGCAAGCATTTTTCGGTCTGCGCTGATCCAAGGGAGTCAAAATATTTACTATAATACCAGCCATGAGTTGTGCGAAAGAGAACCTTAGGGCTTGGAATAAAGGTAGCGAAGGAACATGGGAGTGGGTTTTAGTCAGTAAAAGTCTGACACCCTCCCGCTTAACCCAAGAGCGAAAGATGTCACTAAATGATTTCCACTTAAAAAAATACATTTTTCTACCGTCTTGAAAACATAATAAAATCCAAAGCCTTATCTAGGTGTGTCTTCCATAAAATATTTTGCTTCCTACCTACTGAACTCCGTAAAATATGTATAAATCTATATCTGGAAAACTGAGCGCCTCATCACGCTATCTCCCGACAAAAGACCGCTCATTACTGTATGCTCTACTCCTGACAAAAGACAGCCATTTTACTGGCCGAGTAACATCTGATATTGAGCCTTCATAGAAGCGCAATCCACGGACTAAGAAGAATGGAGTGAGCATTGTTTTTAAACGTTAACACTACGCCATCTAGTCTCAAACTAAGTAGAGTTTGTGGTATGAGTTACTACTAGACAACTGATAATCCACCAACCCGCACTGGGCCCGCAAGGTGGATTGCCCATTCCCTTTCCGCGAGAGGAGGCCTCATTCCCAACATTGGCAACATCATAAGGCCGACTGTGCAATGCTATGCTAACTGATAAACTTACTTATATATTATAGATAAATTACACCCAGATACAGAACAAATGATCCTGCTTATCACTCAAACATTTGTTTTGGGTGGGAATCAAACCCTCCGGCATGACAGTCAGAGCCACTAACCACTAGACCAACAGGCCAGTCAGTATTCTTTCTAGTATTTTCAATGTATATAGCGATCAAAGCATAGATTTCAATAGTAAACATACGGCAGTGCGAACGTTTGCTAGTACGCTTTATACCTTAGGCTGTTTACACATTGGGCGATAACGGTAATGATATGGGATACAAAATTATTTTTAGTTGCAAAACCTGAATATAGTTTGTTCAGAAATATTAACTGAATGGATTCCAATAATTTTAGAACCAAGTTATATGTATATTTTTTTGTTATCTGTGTACGTATGGTGCAATATAGTTAAACCCGATACACACATGGCCTAGCGGGGAAACTGTTGTTTTTTATTTTCAGTATCGAAAAGTGCGTCTATTCAGGTAGAATAAAACATGTTTTCTTTCTTTCTTTAAAAATATTTTTAAAAGGTAACAAATTTGACACCACCGACATAAGTACAATACAAGTCACTGCAGGTCATATCGTTCACTACACGCTAGTGCACACCTGGGTGCTGGAGCAAAAAAAAATAACGCCTTGGAAAAAAATCCTGTTTTACTGTCTATTCAACCGATTTTAACTTTTATTTGGTAGGCATAAAGATGGCATTAAAAGCAAAAAAGTGATAACAATACCAATTATTTACTGCAGCCACCATTTGTCATGCCACCAAAGTAATAATAGTCAAAATCGGTTGAAGGGACAGTAATAAAAGGTTTTAATAAATGTCTAATGTTATTTTGGACAAAGTCTAAGTCAATGGATCTAAGTAATCATATGATTAGAAGTTGTCTTTTTCTAGAATTGTCGGCTACGTCACGGGATTGCTGTGTCGCCTTCGTCACAACGACCTTCAGAATGTAGACATGTATTGGATACAGACGCTTTGTCTCTTTCTACCCAGTAGTCAGTTTTGTAGCGGTATTGCTCAGTCCATTCCTCTAAAAATCTCGGCCACGCATACAACTTGATTGAAAATCCATGAATACCGATGAGCGTTGGTTTTTTTTATTAAATAAGCTGGCAAAATTGAATTGCGGAAACTGATAAAAACTTAGGAAAACCGTTTTCATACTAAATTTTTTTAGAAACTTGAATATAGTTTATTTAGAATTAGTAACTGAATGGATTCCAATAGTTTTTAAACCACATTATATTAAAAAAAAAAAAAGAAAAAAATCAAAAACAACACCTCAGTCGCCTAGATGGCCCGCTGACTATGTATTTTTGCTAATATAACAAGCTTTTAACATTGTGATTTTTCATGGTACAGTTATGAAATGAACATAGATTCTTTATATAAAAATACTGGACAGGTGTTTCAAGTTTCGCTTATACTAAGGCCTTTATCATACTAGTGAGTTGCGAGCGAGTAGAAAGCGGGATGAGTGCGCAGTGAGCTCGCCGCGAGTTCGCAACATGTGCGCGGCAAACATACCGCGGGCGTGCAGCGAGCTCGCCGCGAGTGGGCAGCGAGTTCGCGGTGTATGATCCGAGTTTTGTATATTCAGTGCTAAAATAGATTCCGACGAGGAAACACTGCTGCTAGCTTTGTTACTCCGAAGACGGAAACTAAAACAAAGGCAGATAAAACGACGAATATGAGGAGGATCCATTATTAAGTAATCGACTGGGAGAGAGCGAATACTATGTGCTATTCTGCAAACGAATTGAAAATAATCCTAAAAAATTTAGTTCCTAACTGCGAATGAAAAAACCTACATTTTACGGGACGATTTTAAATTTCGGTAATAAATAATTCCATATCCATTATTATTACCAAAATTTTAACCTCTCAATAACGCTTCGCCGCTGTTCGCTGCGCACCGGCGACGTCTTCGGGGTGTGTTTGTCGCGCACATGTTGCGAACTCGCGGTGAGCCCGCTGCGCACTCGCCCCGCTTTCCACTCACTCGCAACTCGTTAGTGTGATAAAGCCCTTAAAATAAGGTTGTATAGTCACTATAGAAGTAAGCAAAGTCTGCTACTGAAAGTTATCGTAATATGAAAATCCATAATACACGTCATGAAAGTTTTCGTTGACGTGGAAAAACTGAGTTAAAACCATAATTAATGATATTTTTTATCCCTATATAGCTCCATACCTTTAACAGTTCAGTTTAGGGCTTAAAATTGATCGCGTTATGAGCTGGTGGCATTGCAGTTCAATGTTGGCACAAAAGCAAAGCTCTTGAAACGATCAAATCTAGAGCCACATATTTCCTTACTCATGGCAGCTTTGCAGTTCAATATTGGCACAAAAGCAAAGCTCTCGAAACTCTCAAATCTAGAGCCACATATTTCCTTACTCATGACAGCATTGCAGTTCAATATTGGCACAAAAGCAAAGTTCTCTAAACGCTCAAATCTAGAGCCACATAAACATTTCCTTACTCATGGCAGCATTGCAGTTCAATATTAACACAAAGCAAAGCTCTTGAAACGATCAAATCTAGAGCTACATATTTCCTTACTCATGGCAGCTTTGCAGTTCAATATTGGCATAAAAGAAAGGCTTTCGAAACGCTCAAACATAGGGCCACATATTTCCTTACTCATGGCAGCATTGCATTTCAATATTAACACAAAAGCAAAACTCTTGAAATGCTCAAATCTAGAGCCACATAATTTCCTTACTCATGGCAGTATTGCAGTTCAATATTGGCACAAAAGCAAAGCTCTTGAAACGCTCAAATCTAGACTCACATATGTACTTACACACGGCAGCATTGCAGTATTGGCACAAAAGCAAAGCTTTCTAAACGCTCAAATCTAGAACCACATATTTCCTTACTCAAGGCAGCATTGCAGTTCAATATTGGCACAAAAGCAAAGCTCTCAAAACGCTTAAATCTAGAGCCACACATTTTCTTACTCGTGGCGGCATTGCAGTTCGATATTGGCACAAAAGCAAAGCTTTCAAAACGCTCAAATCTACCACAAATCTATCCACATATTTCCTCACCTAGAAACCACAATAGCCAACTTCGAACATCATCATGTATCCCGGACAATAGCGGCCATTCTCGGCTTATGGCGGCACTTCACAAGTCCGGGACGCCGGGACACGAACGCGGGGCCTTGATTGAAAATCATTTACGATCGAACTTACGGCTTATTGCTAGCTTCGATTTATGGCGGTCTAAGTGTCGAGTATGTAACGATTTGTGGTATAGAATGCGGTAATTTACCGTCGACTAGAGACGGCAGTTTTTTTTTAAATGATGTGCATACAGTCAGCTTTGAGATACCTATCTATAGAACCTCTTAGGCTACGGGATTGTTCAAAAGAGTCATCGCGGCCCTTTTGTTTTGGTTGAAAAATTATCCAATGACATCCCCCAATCTTGGGTTGAGAGGGAGATAGTGTCAGACTCTTACTGACTTAAAAAACCCACCCCGTTCCTCCTTACCTTTCATAGCTTTCACTCAGCTGGGCCTCAGCTGTTGCTGAAAACTCCTTGAGGCACGCGGGAACAGTGCGCGCCGTCGACGACTTTAGTTCGGTCCAGATAGTTACCGGACGATCGGACAGCGAGCTACCTATTGCTCGCCGTCCGCAAGAAGGCGCTTACGGTAAATTACTTAGGCTTTGTTTCATCGCAAACGGTTGACCATATCGAAAGATATACTACATTCATTGACTGTTACGCGGTACGTAGTTCGCTGGGTCAGCTAGCATTTAATAGTAACGTCGGTCTGAAAGTCTATTTTCTATTGAAAAGCTTGACAATGCCACCTCTACAAGCGGCCAGCATCCGTGTTCCTTAAAATGTTTTAAAACGATTTCATTCTACTTTTAATGGGAGTGTCATTTTTATCGCTATTTTTCTGACGTAAAAAGAGATCACCAATTTAACTTTTGTTGCGGTAGACATGCCATGGAACAGTGGTGGCCGAGTGGTAATGGTCCCGGCTTACGAGTTGTAAGTCACGGGTTCGAACGCAGCCAGGTGTATTATTTTGTGTAATTTATTTTATCATCACTGCTCTCAAAACGGTGAAGGAAAACATCGCGAGGAAACCGGCGTGTCCTAGAACCAAAAATTCGATGATATGTGATATTCACCAACCCGCACTGGGCCCGCGTGTTGGATTACGGACAATTCCCTCTCCTAGAGAGGAGGTCTAAGTCCCAGCAGTGGGAACATTAAAAAAAGGCTGATGATGATGAGACATGCCACCACAGAACAGGCGAAAGAGGTTAATGGCCTTGTGGGCGAGAAAGGCGTGCTACCAAGTAGAGCAATGCTCATAATTCAACTACTAATAGCAAACTTGCGTTCTAAGTGTGCGTGGTCTGTTAGTTGCGTAATGCGCGTTCGTATTGGTTTATTGCCTGTAGTGGAGTTAAAGGGTGGGAGACAAGCGACGACACTCTTTGTAGTACAAATCGGAAAGTATTTCCTTTCTTTCTTCTTTCAACTTTTCTGTGTCCTTTACCATAATCATCATTTCAGCCGTAAGACGTCCACTGTTGGACATAGGCATCCCCAAGTGTCGCCATAATGACCGGTCCTGTGCGTCTCGCATCCATCGGATTACAGCAACCTTCATCAGGTCATTGGTCCTCCTTGTAGGAGGCTTTCCAATGCTGCGTCTTTCGGTACATGGTCGTGGAAGTGGTGTCCTATACCGCAAAAAAAAAGTTTATTTTTTTTATTTGTGGTGGAAAAATCATCTAATGATATCCCCCGCTATTGGGTGGAACGGGAGATAGTGTCAGACTTTTACTGACTAAAAACCCACTCCAGTTCCTTCGTTGCATTTCGTACCGGGGGTTGAGCTACCTTTCGGACCTAACCCTGGCCCCAGTAGGCTTCGACCCAGCTGGGCCCCTGCCATTGCTGACAACTCCTTGAAGCGCGCGGGAACAGTGCGCGCCGTTGACGACCTGGGCTCGGTCCGGACAGTTACCGGACGATGGGACAGTGAGCTCGCCATTCACCCATTGCTCGCCGTCCGCAAGCCCACGCCTACGGTGGCCGGAAATCGGGATTGAAATCCCGGCGGTGGCTGGAGCGCTGTGAGCGCCGTTGCCTGATGCGGTCGGCCGCCTCCTTTGCTAGCATTACTGCTTCGCAGAAGGAGGCGACCGCCTGCCACTCCTCCTCGTTCCGGACCATGGCCTGTACCAAGGCCCCGCGCGGGAGATCGCCGCCGTCGATCGCCCTCGCGAGGGCACGTCGATGCTCTGCCCTAACGGGGCACACCTCTACAGTGTGAAACGCGAGCCTATCCATAATTAAAAAAAAAAAAATGTAAGATAGAATTTCTCAACTCATTAACCTACAATTTTAACTCTCAATGAAAGTTGTTTAAGTTTGTCTTAGTTTGGGCTCAGCAAAGTTTAATTGTTCCAACAGTAAGTCTGCGTTAAGGTAAATTTTCTAGTGTTGCCCGCACCGTTCAAATTCGTAAATTGTTTATTATTTTTAAACATATAATTCTTCATTATTTTTTTTTATTTTTTTAAATCTCCTTCTTTATTCTTTGCATTTGTCACCTAACTAGTCCTAAACAGCTTGACCGATTTGGATGAAATTTGTATATACCTATTATTTAAATGGGTCTCTGGATGGTTTATAAATACCATTGGACTAGGTATGTCTTTCTTTTTAGGTGGCAAAATCATCCAATAACATCTTCCGCCCTTTGGCAGGGTGGGAGGACGTGTCAGACTTTTACTGACTAAAATCCCACTCCTGTTCCTTCTTTTCCTTCATCCAAGGACTCCGAGGGTCACTCTTTTACTACCCGTGGTCCCAGTGAGAGGTGCGACCCTGCTGGGCCCCTACGGTTTGCTGACACCTCCTTGAAGCACGCGTGGCACAATACGCATCGTCGATGACTTGGGCTCGAGTTCGGACGGTTACCAAACGGTCGGATGGCGAGCTACCCATTGCTCACTGTCCGCAAGTCCAGGCCTGCGGTGGCCGAAAATCGGGATAAGGATCCTGGCGGCTGAGGCGTGAGGGCCGCTTCCTCGCGCGTGCACGTGCGGCCTTCTCCCTTGCTAGCGTTACTGCTTCTGGCTTCGGACGATAGCTTGTACCAAGGCTCGGTGAGAGAGATCGCTGCTACCAAGCACCCCCACGAGGACACGGCGGTGCTCTGCCCAGGCGGGGCAGACCTCCACCGTAAGCTCTACCGGTCCAAACATTGGTGACATCCGTGGTCCACACAGTGGTAGGTAAGTGAAACTACAATTATTGGGTTTCCGTTTTTTTTTTTTTATGACCAAAAGTCTTTTTCCGGGCAGGACAACGTTTTTCGGGACCGCGAAGTTATCCATGAGGCTGAAGTTGTTTCTTTAAACGCAACAATCTCAGGAACTACTGGTTCGAATCGAAAAATTCTTGCAGTGTTGGATAGCCTATTTATCAAGAAAGGTATAAACCTTAGGTATATACAAATATATTTATATGCGAAACCTGAATATAGCTTATTCAGAATAAGTAACTGAATCGATTCCAATATTTTTTTACACCATGTTATATTTTTCCCAAAATTATTTTAAAAAGGTTAAAGTAGGACACCATCGGCACTATATAATAAGTACAGTACACGGCAGGTCGTAGCGGGCATAAGGAACAGCGCACAGCTGGGTGCGGGAGCAAAACACTCCTCAGTGGCTCAGATGGCTCGGTGACGATGTATTTTTGTGGACAACCCGTTAACATAACAAGCTTATAACTTTGTGATTTTTATTGATATTGTTATGTGTACATATTATATGCTTTACTTAAAAATACTAGACAGGTGTTTCGGGTTTCAAATGTAGTTAAAACCAATATACACCGCTAAATTTTAATCGTTTTAATCCCGTGGAGGGTCGATCCGGTACATGAAACACTATCGATTTGTAAATATAAAAATAAAGTACCTTTTTTTCAAAACTCGTATTAATTTACACATGCACGAAATTAATTTCTTTTTGATTACGTCAGCTGATCGAATCCAATGATTTGTAGTAGTAGTCGGGGTCGCGTACAAACTATCAACAGGTCATTGGACTCGCTCAGCTGACGTTTTCTTAAAGAAGTTAATTTCGTACATGCGTAAATTAATGCAAGTTTTGAAAAAAAGGCACTTTAGTTTTTAATTTTATCTTTACAAATCGATAGTGTTTCATGTACCGGATTGACCCTCCACGGGATTAAAACGATCAAAATTTAACGGTGAAAATCTATTATATTACGACCAATGGGTGGTGGTGTGAGTCAGAAGCCAAAGACGCGGGTGAAACCGCGTGGCATAGCTAGTAAAGGTAATAAAACCCTAATAACAATAATGTTTCTGACTAAAGTTAAAAATATCTCGTTATTGTGAACTAGTTAGTATCAACAATATATGAAACACTTTGAGAACAAAACGTATTTGATCTTTTCAAAAGAACGTCATAAACGCCCCGGCTTTGTTTTAGCGATAAACTATATTTAAAATGGATATCAAACAAAAGGAAAGTTTATACATTTTCTGTGATAACCTAGGTACCTATATGTTATGTTTTTTTGTTTTTTTCTAGCCTTTGCTGTCCTACTGCTGGGCAAAGGCCTCCCCCAAGTCCTTGCAAACTTTCTTCTCATGCGCCGTCTCAAACCAGTCCTCGCGGTACTCGTCCAGATCATCCCGCCACCTCTTTCCAGGTCGACCTCGACGGCGCTTTACTTCAGTAGGGACCCACTGTGTGGCAACGCTCGCCCAGCGGTCCCTATGCATGCGGCTAACATGACCCACCCAGTCCGGTCCATGGCCCTCTACGGGGCGCCGGTGTGGGCGCCGTCGCTGAAAAAGCGACCGGCGGCCATACTGAACGCCTGTCAGAGGGTCATGGCGATAAGGATGGTGCGGGGATACTGCACGGTCTCCCGCGAAGCGGCGAGCCTTCTGGCTGGCCTACCACCGTGGGATCTGGAGGCAACAGTCCTTGCACACATGCACGACATGCGCGTGGAGATGCAACGCTGGGGTGAAAGTCCTCTGCCGCGACAGGTCGCGGCATGGCGGACAGAGCTCCGGCGGGATCTCATGGTGGAATGGCGTCAGCGACTATCGCAACCCCGTCATGGGCACGCCACAATTATGGCGATAAGTCCCCTCTTTGAGGCGTGGCTGGAAAGACCTCACGGCGTCCTTACCTTCCGCATGACACAGGTCCTCACCGGAAATGGCAAGTTCGGGAGGTTCCTGTTCCGAATTAAACTGTGCCACTGTGCGGAACGCCCGGAGGACACGGTGGAGCACACAATCGCGGTGTGCCCTGCTTGGGTGGAGCATCGCCGTGCCCTCGTGGGGGTGATCGGCGGCGGAGACCTCTCGCGCCGGGCCTTGGTCGAGGCCATGGTCCGGAGCGAGGAGGAGTGGCAGGCGGTCACCGACTTCTGCGAAGCAGTAATGCTCGCTAAGGAGGAGGCCGACCGCATCAGGCAACGGCGCTCTCGCCGCCGCCGGGATTCCGATCCCGATTTCCAGCCACCGTAGGCGCGGGCTTGCGGACAGTGAGCAATGGGTAGCTCGCTGTCCGGCCGTCCGGTAACTGTCCGGACCAAGCCCAAGTCGTCGACGGCGCGCGCTGTTCCCGCGCGCCTCAAGGAGTTGTCAGCAACAGCAGGGACCCAGCCGGGTCAAAGCCTACTGGGGCCAGGGTTATCCGAAAGGAATAAGCTGCAAGGATGTAATAAGCTAAGCTGTGAAACTATGTGACCGTTTTCGATACTATGATATGTAGCGGTGCGAGTAAGGGTCTAAACAGACGGACCGCATTTCAACTGCAAATTGCAGTTTAAGTACTATTTGAATGCAGTTGACACGACTGTTATAGAACTGCAAACCAAACGTGCGGTCCGATTGCAGTCGTGTGAACTGCACACCGACTGTATCCGAACTACACCATACCCATCTCGCCCGCAGGCTCCACCCTCCCGCGCATACTATAAGTAGTTTTGGATGAAAGTAATGTAATATATAACACACGGGTAAATCATGACCCAAAAAAACACATATGATACTTTTTATTCCAGTAGTATGTTCTTTGATACAACTTTCTACTTACGAGCGAAGACGCTAGCAGCAGCTAGTCTATTTTTAATATTATTAAGACGTAAACTTTGTAATTATGTTTTTTTTTTTGCAGGAGGTTAATCTCTGGAAGTACTTGTCCGATATCAAATTTTTTTTTTTACTGATAGAAAGCTGCTTTATTCCTGAGTGATATTCTATATTTTATGTATGCGGGCAAAGCTGCGGTCAAAAGTATATAATAATATAGTATATTATTAAAATAAACATTTTCGTGCTGATTTGATGAAACAGATGTTTAATATTACTTCCAAAGGTTCTGACTCCACATTACTTGCAAATCGAATTCACGGGACTTAAGATAAAAGCGACTCGTATCGTATCGCATGTATATCGAGTGACACGATATGTTATTCAAAAGTACAGGTTGACGAACCCTGCTTGAATCAAATTTATACACACTACTGTTGAATACTGATGTCAGAGGGAAACAACCTTTTGGTTGTGTAAGAATAATTTCTTGGTGATTTTATGACGTATAAGTTAGCAAAGAAGAGCAGATTATATGAATAAATTGCCGACGCAAACGTCGACAGTTTTATATGCATTTTAATATATATATCATATTCCAGAACTGGTTACCAGTGATGACTCTGAAACGTAGTCGTTCACATTGGACCTCATAAGAAGGCTTAAAGTTACCCTAAGGACAATGAAGAGAGTTTCTTTACGTGATCGGATCATAAATGAAGATATCCATAGGAGAACCAAGGTTACCGACAGAGCTATTTTTTTTTTAGATGGTACATATCATCCAATGAAAACCCCCGCTCTTGGGCGGACTCGGACTAGTGTCAGACTCTTACTGACAAAAAAAACCCATCCCGTTCCTTCATGCCTTCATGCCGGGGCTCGAGCGCCCTTTCATATAATATAACCCTGGCCCCAGTAGGCTTCGACCCGGCTGGGCCCCTGCTGTTGCTGACAACTCCTTGAGGCGCGCGGGAACAGCGCGCGCCGTCGACGACTTGCGAAGAATCACTAACATTTAGTGGTTATGTATAGGCCACATTGCTGGCAGATCAGATGGTCGAAGGGACCGGCAGTTTCTGGTATAGCGACCACGCATCGGAAGACGAAACCGATGATCAGGCGTGATGTTCTCTTACAAAACAGCCTTGAGCGCAACGCTGGCCGCAGCGTCGAAATCCAAATACGTACGTAAGATTAACAACCCAATGGGCATATACATTGGATTGTCAATCCAATGTACCTATGTGGATTTTGATGCTGTGGCCAGCACTGCGCACTGCTGGTTAAGTAGCGGGAATCCGATGGATGAGAGACGCGCTATACTGGCCTATGTCCAGCAGTGGATATCTTTCTGCTGGAAACGGTGATGAGGATGCCTTGGGTGAAGACACTGCTCCTGCAGCCTCATAAGTGCTACTCTAGTTTAAGCCCCTTTGTCTACAAAAATTGAATCCCTTTTTATGTCAAAAGCACCGCGGAGGCGGCTTGTTCATTGAAGTAAATTAAATTGTAAATGTAGGCTAACCGTAGTATATAAATAAATTTGTTAATTAACTTAAATTACGAAGACCGACAAAGCCCAAAGTGTCGCACAGATTTAAGTACCAGTAGAGAAGGCACTCTGCTCGCATAACAGATTGTCAATTGGGACGAAAAGTTCTGGAGTGGCGAACGTGTGGAGGCAACAGTCCTTGCACACATGCACGATATGCGCGTGGAGATGCAACGCCGGGGTGAAAGTCTGCTGCCGCGACAGGTCACGGCATGGTGGACAGAGCTCCGGCGGGATCTCATGGTGAAATGGCGTCAACGAATAACGCAACCCAGTGCTGGACACGCCACAATCATGGCGGTAAGTCCCCTCTTTGAGGCGTGGCTGGAAAGACCTCACGGCGTCCTTACCTTCCGCATGACGCAGGTCCTCGCCGGACATGGTTCGTTCGGGAGTTTTCTGCACCGGATTCATACGGAAGTGACGCCTGGGTGTCGCCACTGTGCGGAAGGCCCCGAGGACACGGTGGAGCACACAGTCGATGTGTGCCCTGCTTGGGTGGAGCATCGCCGTGCCCTCGTGGGGGCGATCGGCGGCGGAGACCTTTCGCGCCGGGCCTTGGTTGAGGCCATAGTCCGGAGCGAGGAGGAGTGGCAGGCGGTCGCCGACTTCTGCGAAGCAGTAATGCTCGCAAAGGAGGAGGCCGAACTTATCAGGCAACGGCGTTATCGCCGCCGCCGCCGTCGGGATTCTGATCCCGATTTTCGGCCAACGTAGGCGCGGGCTTGCGGACAGTGAGCAATGGGTAGCTCACTGTCCGGCCGTCCGGTAACTGTCCAGACCAAGCTCAAGTCGTCGACGGCGCGCACTGTTCCCGCGCGCCTCAAGGACTGGTCAGCAACAACAGGGACCCAGCCGGGTGGAAGCCTACTGGGGCCAGGGTTATCCGAAAGGGCGCTCGAGCCCCGGTATGAAGGCTAGAAGGACCGGGGTGGGTCTTTTAGTCAGTAAGAGTCTGACACTATCTCCCGCTCCGCCCTAGGGCGGGGCATGTCAATGCATGATTTTTCCCACCATAAAAAAAAGGGTCGATCCGGCACATAAAACACTATCGATTTGTAAAGATAAAATTAAAAATACCTTTTTTTCAAAACTCGTATTAATTTACGCATGTACGAAATTAATTTCTTTAAGAAAACGTCAGCTGAGCGAGTCCAATGACCTGTAGGTAGTATGTACGCAACGCCGACTACTACCTATATTAACTTCTCTTTCACACCGAACCGACTATACGCACAGTGCACTGACTCTTGGTGGCCGATACTCCGCGTAGCAAGCCTACTCTTTTGTTTACACAAGTAACGCATTCTACGCTATAGCGTACTGTCGGTTTGGTGAGAACGCATACTGCAGACTGAGTCCACGTTCACACTGGGGCTGACAGTGAGCATACTCACAGTCGGTGGCGAACAATACGCTTGGTGTGAATGATGTCGAAGGGTTAAACATTGATCACCACACTTAATCACTGTAGACACTATTTGCTGGCGATTGCAGGCTACTATCATAAAGTCATAAAGAGGTTTCTTAACGAAGTTTTCCCCAATTAACGCTTGTGGCTTTCAAAATTAGAACATAAAAAACTAGGCTCAACCAAGAGAAGTTTTCTGAGATAAAAAGCAATTACATAAACTTTATTCGCGTTAAAATTAGAAAAATGAAACCTTTTTTACTGTCTGTTCAATCGATTTTAACTTTTATTTCGTAGGCATAAAAGTGGTCACAATACCAACTATTTACTGCAACCGCCATTTGTCATGCTACCAACGTTATAAAAGTCAAAATCGGATGAACGGACAGTAATAAAAGGTATTTATAAATTTCTAATGTAATTTTGAACAGAGTATAGACAATTTCTAGGTAGCTAGGTAAATATCTAAAAACATTTCTCGTCAAAAAGGCCAACCGTTTTGGTTCACAGCACAATTTAAAATGCTACCCTCGTTTCAGTTAATTAAAAATTATATCCAGAGTAGAGCCCGTTTTTGTCTAAAATAAAAACACTTTTACACCATTTCAAAAGCTAGAATATCTTATAAAACCTCGTGTTCACACTTCAGTAAATGTAAGGACACACTTCTTGATTAACTTCAATAAGTTCTATTTACAGTTAATATTGAATGAGATAATATTACATATCCGTATCCAAACATACAAACATTATAAAACAAAGTCGCTCCCCGCATTTGTCTGTCTATCCGTGGTAAACTCAAAAACTACTGAACAGATTTTCATGCGGCTTTCAACATACTGTTGACAACATAAAACCGGAGTAATTTATATGGAAGGTTTAGACTTAAAATATATGCATAATAAATAATAGAGTGGTTAAGGCACTCGCCTCTCATATACTACTCTGTCAAGAAAGTACCGAGAAAAGATCAATAATACACAAAAATTTTGTTATTCATCCAAATTTATTTTATCACCTTCAAAGTATGCCCCTTCAGAAATATACTTACGCCAACGAATAATCCAATCATCAAAACATTTTTTAAATGCTGTTTCCAATATTGAGTTGAGTTGTTGAGAGGTTGAAAGCGGGAAAATACCAATGTGTTTTTCAATTCATATGTTTTTTTCTAAGTTTATCTATGTCATTACTGTCACCTCAGAAACCATGTATAGTGCGTTTCACTTAAGTAGTTACTTCGCCATAATGTTGGCTTCCTGTTTGTCTGCAGAAAAAAAGAAAAGAGTTGCCTACTCTAGCAAAATTGTTGCACGCAGTTGTTGCAAGCGAAACCACCCGTGCGAAAAAATGCAGCACGGCGTGACGTTACACGTAGCTTTAATGGGCTATATCTTTGTCATTTTCTGGTTTAATTTACAAATAAAAAAATATGTGTCCCTTATTTTTTAATAATATAAAAGACGGACTAATTACAATTATTACGGCTACTAGCCTATTATGAGGGCAATGGAATTTTATTTAAAATAAGCAGGTCTAAGAGAAAGTTGTTAATGAAGAGGTACGATATTAAGTGAATAGATGCTTGACGATGAGCAATGGGTAGCTCGCTGTCCGGCCGTCCGGTAAGGATCACGTCCGAGTCGATAGCATTTGGCGGTCTAGTACTAAGCAAGCCTCGCCTCATGCCAGCTAAGAAACGGCTTTGGAACGCAAAGGGCATCTGAAGTAAACATGTGGGTTATACTCAGTAAAAGTCTGAAACGTCCTTTTGCTGCACCCTAGACCCGAAAAGGTCATTTAATGATTTCCCCCCTCAAAAAAAAACCTGTATTGCGGGACAGACCACGGAAGAAAAGACACGCGTAAAAGCATGTTAAAATGTTATGCTAGTCACTTAGATAGTCCACTTTAAAATAAATCGCACAGTTCGCATAATAAATGCTACATTTCCTGAAGCTAGCTTATTTTCTTGATGGACCCAGAGGGTGTAGAAGCGTTTTGAAATGTAGAACTAAATAATATCTTCGTAAACAATGCTAAAATATCCGTATGATGCACTTGAAAAAAAGCTCATAGTTTTATATTTTTATATGATGGAAGCTTTTTTATAGGGTCATTGATTAATCTACCAATTAACTGTTAATTGTAGGTATACCGACATTGCAATGTTACCTATAATTTAAAATCTATCTACTGCTACTAATTTCTATTTTTATTTTTATAATTGTGTATGTTTAATTTTTGAAGTAATTTTCTTTTTTTTTATCTCCTAACATAATGTTATACCTAGCATGGTGTAAGCTGTTCATACCAGGGAAGTTACGGAGCTTCAACTCCGACTCCGTTAAGTCGGAACTTCCGATATTATTACACCTTTGGTTCCGACGTCGACTCCGATACTTTTCGGAGGTTTTAATCGGAGGTCCGGAATCCCCCTGACTCCCGCTACGTGCAGTCTATTGTCAATTATTTTTTCACTTCTTGTTAGTTTGTTGACGCACACGACACGTTCATCTTCTTTATAATTAAAAATTTAAATGAAAAAAAAATGACTGAATAATGTAATTTATTTCCTGCCACCACTTCTGACCCTCTTCCGCCTCCGGTTCCGACTCCGGTTCCGATTCCAGTTCCGACTCCGATATAATTACCTCCATAACATCTCTGGTGCATACCTGTAATAGGCATGCATACCAGTGTCTAGATTGTAATATTAATATTGTTTTTCACAAAAGATCCTGGGTGTAATGCTGTTGGTGTGCCTAAAAATAAATAATTAAAAAAGTAATTTTTTACACAGATTCACTCCACCCTCCCGTGCTCTGTATTATATTTAATTTTTTTAAAACTCCTTCTTAGTGCTCGATTGCAGTGCTTGCAGTTTTTGACCCCCGATGGAAAAGAGGAGTGTTATAAGTTTGAGATGTCTGTATGTCTGTCTGTGGCATCGTAGCTCTTAAGCGAATGGACCTTTTGATGCAGTTTTTTTTTTAAATCTACATCTACATTATTATAATAATAATAATATCATGTATTTTCTTTCACAATGGTTTGTTGCAATTAACAGTTTGGAACTCCATAATTATATGAATCAGCATTGTGAGAGCTGGTGCCTGTTGTAGGTTTCGAAGAAACCTGTGCTACAGGTCACCAGGACCCACGTTACGGCCTCATAGAAGTTTATTGGCAGATAACATGAACTCCACTGAACAAACGCAAAAATGAAATATAAATTTTAGTTAAAAATAATGAAACAATAATAAAATGTAACAAAAGAAAAGGAAAAAAAAAACAGAAAGAAAACATAAAAAAAAAACACAAAGCAGTCAATGGATGTGTGATGGAGCGAGGTGAATGTGTTGGTGATGGTAAATGTAAGAGGTAAAGTTTGTTTTTTTTGTTTGTAGGAGATAATCTCTGGAAGTACTGGTCCGATTGTTAAAATTCTTTCGCCGATATAAAGCTGCTTTATTCTTGAGTGGCAGAGGCTATATTTTATGTACGAGTGTGAAACTGCGGGCAAAATTTAGTTATTTATAAAATGAGTATATTATGATTTAGTTTAAAAATTTTAAACAATTATCCAAACGCCTTGTTGACACTTCGCGTGACCCAAGGGCTGGCTTTTACCTCGGTCAGAGATTAAGCATTGCCATCATCGATGACCCATGGTTCTTTGCATGGGTCAGCGATTATTGCCATACAACGTGGCATTGCCGCAGTCTTTTGGGCACACTTCTAGTCGACAGCGATGCGGAGGAATTTGTTGACGCTAATTTTAGGTTAGAGTTATTGTTTAATTATAGTTTTAATTAGTTAAGTATTTTTATTTTTCATGTTCTTTCTACCTTTAAAAATAAGTTTCGAATGAGAATCTCACAGATTTAATCTCAGGCTCACAATTTGTTGCCAACATCGTTTTCTTAAAAATCAGCAAAATATTTTAACCCTAAACTATTTAAAGCCAAGAATCAATTTCTGTGAGAGGCCATTGTGCGTAACTGCCTTTCGTAGGGATTTCAATTTCGGTGATCTGATCATAAAAACTCATTTGTTGAAACCATCTCATTGTTTCAATTGGCCATTCGTCCGATTTTGTTAAGATAACCCTTTTTACTTCGCTGGGTAAAGAGAAATGGCAATTATTTAGTCGATTTTATTTTATTTGTTTTTTTTACATATATATTTTGTTTGTGGATGGTGTCTGTCTAGACTAAATCCTCGCTTGTGTATACAGGTACCAGTACCCCTAGCCAAGTTGCTAATCTGCAATAGTTAAAGCTTGTAGAAAGCTTCAAATGTACGGAAATGACGTTGTCTCAACGCTCAGTCACGTGGTCAGAACAAAAGAATTGGCGGCAAGGTCAACTTGAAGCGTTCGGCGCAAGTGAAACGTTTGTAACTTGGCTAGAGGGGCTGTTTTTTTTAGGGTTCCCGTACCTGAAAAAGAAAAAACGGGAACCTTATAGGATCACTTTGTTGTCCGTCCGTCTGTCTGTCTGTCAAGATCCTTTATCTCAGTAACGCGTGGAGTTATCAAGTTGAAATTAAAACCATATACTTAGGTGTGCAGACTCTTGAAGCTGATAAAAATAAAACTTGTAAGTTGACGAGAAAAAAAAAAACAAAAAACGTACATTTTGACACTCTCGAGGAAATTAAAATTTATAAGGTACTTTCCATTGACCCAGAATTGTGAAATTTAGTGTGAAGCAAGGTCTTATAGCACAAGTATAAGAAAAAATCTAAAATCTGTAAATTTGTAGTTAGGTCAGATTTTTTTTTTTTATATTCTCATAAATCTTCGTAACTCAGTTCGGGAATAAAACTGTTCTCATAAGTAAATTTGTACGAAACCCTCACTGTACGAGTCCAACTAACATTTATTTAAATAAAAATATTTTGAAAAACTCCAGGGTTGGTACTGCGAAATTTCAGATAGAAAAAAACCCAATTTTTCCGTTTACCCATTTTTCTTTTAAAACAATTGCACAAACAAAACGTACCCGATGTTTTCCAGTTTACGTTCAAGGGTCCTCCACTCTCTGTCCTCTCAAACTAAGAGTTACAACGGCACATACATTACAGTGCCCAATAAGACCGTAATAGGGCTGGTTTTAGCTGTTATTGTCGGGCAAAAAGCTTCTGATTCAGAGGAATGACCTCTTGGAGTGACCTTCGGGGGTAAGGATGGGATACGATACAATATGTCGATGAAACGAAATACTAATTAATTCACAACTGTTACACAACGCCATCTAGTCCCAAACTAAGCAGAGCTTGTGTTATGAGTACTAGACAACTGATAAACATACTTATATATTTATAAATACATGCATATTATAGATTACACCCAGAAACAGAACAAATGATCATGCTCATCACACAAACATTTTTTCTAGGTGGGAATCGAACCCACGATCTCCGGCATAGCAGTCAGAGTCACTAACCACTAGTCCAGGCCAGTCAAAGTTGAAAACAAAAATACGCTTGTTTAAATGCCTTTTCTAAGAGAGAAGGATGGAAGAAATGTTTTTATTTTTTTTTAATTTAATTATTTTTTTTATAATTATCTTTGGTAGGTCTTTAAATAGGTGGTAGGCTATTTTTGCCGAGTCAGCTTAATAAACTATAATATAAAAATCAGTCTACTTTTCGTTATAATTTTATAACTCAAGAACGGGCTCACATATCTAAACCAAATGTTTAGGCTTTGTTCGGACTATTTAGTAGATGGCTTATTTGAAGTTTGGTAGGGTAGAGTAGGGTATAGTAGTGCAGAGTAGGGTAGAGTAGGATAGGGTAGGGTAGAGTAGAGTAGGGTAGAGTAGGGTAGAGTAGAGTAGGGTAGAGTAGAGTAGAGTAGGGTATAGTAGGGTGGAGTAGTGAAGAGCGGGAGCGAAGCCGCGCGGGCAAAAGCTAGTAAACTATAATAACTTAACTAAATCATATAATACACACATGTATATATTTTTTATTATAGTTAACCATCCATATTTTTGTCTTTTTACAACAAATTAAATACGTTTTCCTATATCACGATGGGTAGTTGTCTATTTTTTTTCTGACGAGAAATATTTGATTTAATAAACCACTTTATTTCTCTTTAGTTAGAGTTCAATATTGCTTTTAAAAATGTTATTTATCATCTTAAGCTGCTTTTCTAGTTTCTAGCAGCAAAAGCACTTAACCCGTCAAGGAGTTATCGATCAATCTGTGTACCTATTAAGATTGACTTTTATTTTTAGGGTTACGTACCTCAAAAGGAATAAAACGGAACCCTTATAGGATCACTTAGTTGTCCCTCCGTCTGTCTGTCTGTCTGTCAAGACCCTTTGTCTCGGGAACGCGTGAAGGTATCGAGTTGAAATTAAAACCTTAAAATTGTACTCAGATCTGTGGTCCCTTAAAATCAAACTTCTAAAATAACGAATAAAAGAAATACGGCTGTTTATGTCGCCAAAAACGTATATTTCAATACTTTCAAAGATCGACATTCATAGGTTATTTCTCGTTCACCAAGAATCCTGATATTTGGCACAAAGTTAGGTCTTATAGAACAGGTATAGGAATAAATCTGAAAACAATAAATTTATTGTTATTGACGTCACAAAAAAAAAAACTTTTTGCAACCCGGAAAAATCTTCGAGTCCTCGGTGCACGATTCCAACTCGCATTTACCCGGTTTGTTTTTTCTATGTTATAAATTCAAGACCTACTAGCACCTAACCTAACCTAACCTAACCTAACCTAACCTATTTAGCATATCATCTTTGAAAAATCATCCACTGCCCCAACATACATGCAATTTTTTTATTTGTTATATTACCAATTATCCACCCTTACGTTGTTCAAACCTTTACGGTCCGGAATGGACTGGAACGATTTGCCTCCTGCGGTCTTCCAGTCCGATTATAATTTGGATGTCTTTAAGGCTAGACTGAATAGGCTCCTCATAAGTTAGTGCGCCTCACCATCAACGATTGCATCACTGCTTCATCAGGTGGGATCGCAGTCAAGCCCTATCGAAATATACATACAATGTACCCATACACCGTTAAATTTTAATCGTTTTAATCCCGTGGAGGGTCGATCCGGTACATCAAACACTACAATTTGTAAAATTAAAAAATAAAGTACCTCTTTTTCAAAACTCGTATTAATTTACTCATGTACGTAATTAATTTCTTTAAGAAAACGTCAGCTGAGCGAGTTCAATGATCTGTAGGTACTTTGTACGCAACGCCGACAATTAACTACAGGTCATTCAACCCGCACAGCTGACGTTTTCTTAAATATACTAATTTCGTACATGCGTGAATTAATACGAGTTTTGAAAAAGAGGTATTTTATTTTTTAATTTTATCTTTACAAATCGATAGTGCCGGATCGACCCTCCACGGGATTAAAACGATTAAAATTTAGCGGTGTATACATCATCGCTTACCATTATGTGAGATAGAAGTCAAATGCAAGCCTATCAACAATAAAAAAGAAAACATAAATCCGCTAGGTATCAATTTCCAAAGATCAAAACTGCCACTGAACTTGACTGAATGAAATCTCGCCAAAAAACCCGAAGAGCTGAATTAATTTCCTATTCGATGACCTTTCTTTTTCCCATTTAAAACGGTAAAGGTGAATCTTAGTAAAAAAACAAATTCTTTTTTTGTCTTATCTTGATCACTTCTTTAACCTATAAAAAACTGGGCAAGTGCGAGTAGGACAGGAAGGTTCCGTACTGCAATATTAAAATCGAGCAAAAACTGCCAATCAAGTAACGTAACAAAACTTTAAAGGGTATTTTTTATATTTGAATATTTTTTGCAGCATTTAACTATATCAATTTATTAATGAATTGTTATTCTAAAAAAACAATGCTTTGTTATAGGCCGATATTATGGTATCAAAGTGAAAAACCAAACCAAAGTTTTGTCTCTATTCACCCCATTTTACTGTATGTCGTGTCCAGTAGCCCGATTCACGTAATCAAAACCTTAACAATATCGTAGTGATTTAGTCGTTTAGACCATTACCGTATTCACATCCATCAATTGAGTTTAAACGACACCGATTTTAAAGTCGTTTGGTGGAAGAGTCGATTTAAAAAAAGAAAAACTGTATTTTATTTTGATTTTATTATCCTGGCAGAATAAATCTTATATTGAAATCAGTTTCGAGTCAGATGAGTTGTCGTTCTATCCAATCCCGATTAAGGAACACGTGAATATCGATTTTGGATAGGACTTCGATCGAACGACTGTAAAACTTCAAAGCTATTTTCTGATAGCTTCAACTTAGGAGTCTTTAAGTCGAGAGTGTATAGGATTCTTCTAGGCAAGCGTGCTTTATCGTCGACCACATTATCGCTTACCATCAGGTGAGATGGTGGTCAAACGCGCCTATCATTAATAAAAATAAAAATAAAAAAACGATATTGGGCTTGTTTGATTTTACGTAAATCAGGCTACTGATCTTAAAAATTGATCATTTCATGAAGTGGCCAACTAAAACTGGCCAGATCATTTTAAACGTTAAAGTTTGATGATGTTTTAATCCTCGTTTGGCCTACTTTCTGTAGACCTTTTAATGTCATAGAAATCGTACATCAATGATATGGCCAAACAAGGATTGACATATTCTCAAACGTTAACGTTTAAACGATTGTTCTTACATAGTTTTTTCAGTTCACCATTTGGTAAACAATATTTATATGCCCAGCAAGGCAACACATAATATAACATAACTTGTACTTACTTACTTTATACCTATGTGTAACAAAAAAAAGGAATTTGACTTTGACTTTGATCTGGCCAGGTTTAGTTGGCCATATCATCATCATCATCAGCCTTTTTAATGTTCCCACTGCTGGGACTCAGGCCTTCTCTCTAGGAGAGGGAATGGGCCGTAATCCACCACGCCTCGAATGTCACATGTCTTCGAATATAATGAAGTCATCAATTCTAAGATCTAGCCACGACATGAGAACCCTCTTTAATGTTTATTTTAATATTAGTATTAATTGTTGTAGCGGCAATAGAAATACACAATATGTAAAAATTTCAACTCTATCTCTTGCGGTTTCTGAGATACGGCTGACAGAAGGACGGACGGTCAGCGGAGGCTTGGTAACGGGTTTCCGCTGGCACTCACCGGTTCGAATGTAACCCTAAAAACGGCACTGCCCAGTTCTTCTTAGTCAATTGAAATGGTTTTCGTATTTTTTTAAATTTATTTTCGTCGCCATAATTTGTAAAGCCTTTCAACTTGATAAAAACGTTTTCCGCATGAACAATTGCACCAAGTTCTTTTATTTTTCAATAAAATTTTTTTGGAGTTTAGGTGTCAACTGAAGATAACAAGGGTTTTTTTAGATGCTTCCTTACGATATTATGTCTCTATTTTACGAACGATGAAATGCCATATTTTCGCTAAATGGCGGTGAATTTAATATTTTTAGTACGATTGAATATAACTATGTCAAGGAAATGGTAAAGATATAGTAATGGTAGGTAAAGTCGGCTCGGGTCCGCTGACTTTACCCGATTGAGCGTTACCTAGCCGAGCGTGACGATTCAGTCAAAAATTTCAAAAAAATTTACATGACTAGTTGACGCCACTTAGCCGACAAGTCTCCTACTTTTGTAAACATATACATACAGACATACATATATACATACACACGTATTTCCTGAAACAACTTTTGTGAAATTTTCGAGTAAATCACGGAATTACCGAATGCTTACAGAGTTTTCATGCGTAATCTGTTTTTTTTTTCGCGTTGCGCTCTTCATCAAACATTGCGTTGGATTGCACTGGATGAAGTAACAAGCTTTTAAAGCATTCTCACGTTGACGATAGACAAGTGAGGACGAGCCAGCTTAAGAGGCTGCTTTTCCACTCGCGTATCGTCAACGTCAAGCATGATTAAAAACCTTGTTACTTCATCTAACGCAATCCAACGCGAGGGTTGACGGAAAAGCAACGTGAAACAAGAGAGATAACGCCTGAAAATTCTTTTAACATCCGGTAATTCCGAGATTTACTCGAAAATTAAAAAAAAAATGGCTCCAGGAAATAATCTAAAAATTTTCGGAAAAATATGATTTTTTAAACCTTTAAAAGTTTTTGATAAAAATGGTCGTCATTTAGAATCTTGATAAAATCTGCAAGGCGTCTCTTTTTATGCTTTTTTTACTTTTGTAATTTTATTGTAAATTATTAGTGTCAAAGTTCATGCAAAATAGGTTTTTACTGGATTAGTTTTACACAAATTTATAAATTGATTTCAATAGAAACCTAAATAATATCCACAAGTAAATATGTAATAACGTCATAATCGCGTAAGAGCGGTTGTATGAAAAACCGTGAAAATGCATATGAGGTTGCATCCCTTATAAAGTATTAACTTCAAAAATAAAAACTAAATTGCCTGCTTGTCAAAATAAAACATTCTATCGATAAAATCAGTCCAGCTCATCCCTTAACATTGTTTTACGCATCTCCGAGTAGGTGTGACGCTAGCAAAATGCGAGAAAAACTGAGCTCCAAACAAAATGGTCGCAGATTTTCATTTTATTTTAGCACATTTTGAAAAGTACCAAAACGAGTGGCTGTTGTTTGTTATTCGAAATAAAACGGTACTTTTAGTGTATACCGAGTTTAGTGCAATATTTTATGCCACCGAATTGTATGTGAAATGTAGAATGGTTTCATTTCGAGCATTTTTTCGGTTAGGGTTGAAATGAAGTAGACTTATCAAATAAAGTTTTGCAGCGTTTGCGTAAATGATTTGTTCTTAGTGTTAACTAAACTTTTTTGATGGTTTATGTGAATTTTAAGGTTTATGTGAATTATATTACTTTGTGTAATTTATTTCATCACCACTGCTATCAAACCGGTGAAGGAAAACATCGTAAGGAAACCGGCAAGTCCTAGAACCAAAAAATCGAAGACATATGACATCCTCCAACCCGCACTGGGCCGACTTGGTGGATTACGCCCCATTCCCTTTCTTAGAGAGAAGGCTTGAGTCCCAAAAGTGGGAACATTATAAGGCCGACTATGCTAATCGATCGTTTACTGCGTTGTTTGGTTGTGGAAACAGTACATAGGTAATTCGCATTACGTGACTTGCATTGAATTTTCGATTCGATAATTTCATATCGACAGAACGCGAGGCTTATTGTTGTTACCTAATCGAGTTATCTATATGCCATCGAACGCGATCATTCGACAAAATATACAATGACAGAAGTCGATGAGGGATGAATAAAACATCATCTAGATACCATAGCGATATGGGAATCAGAACTAATATTTTTTGGAACATTCTGGCGTAAGTATGAAGCGAATAATCTAATATATAAAAATCTGGTGGCACTGTGTTTGTTATTGAACTTCTACGAAGTAGTAAGATCGTTTTGTGTATATTTGGTAGATTTGTGAATAGGTTATAGGGTTTTTTTTACCCTACCGTCCCCCCTCTGTAGGTGCGGGCTTGCGAACGGCAAGCAATGGGTAGCTCGCTGCCCGACCGTCTGGTAACTGTCTTGTCTGAGCCCAAGTTGTCGTCGGCGCGCACTGTTTCCGCGCGCCTCAGGGAGTTGTCCGCAAAAGCAGGGGCCCAGCCGGGTCGAAGCCTACTGGGGTCATTGTTATCCGAAAGGGAACTCGAGCCCCGGTATGAAAGCTAGAAGGAATGGGGTGGGTCTTATAGTTAGTAAGAGTCTGACACTATCTCCCGCTCTGCCCAAAAGCGGGGGTTGTCATTGGATGATTTTTCCCACGCTAAAAAAAAATATCATTTCAGATTGTGTCAAAGATTGTGGGTACAGTGGCGATATCTTCTCTGTTAGTGATACCGTTAGTGAGACCAGACAACCTTTGGATAGACAGAAATAAAGTAAAAAAAATGTTTTTAGCAGTATACTGCTAGTAAATGAATCAACCATGTTTATCTAGCGCTAAAAATCTGCAAGTAAATAAATCATACGATAACGAACACAAGTTTACTTATCTAAAGTAAGCCCCAGAAAGATTTTCTATAGCGGTCATTGACCCTCCAACAATATTGAAAATATTAACTCCAAAAACGGAAATGCCAAAGGTGTCAATATGTTTTATTGCAAAAGTTAATGCAAAGTATTGACTTGATATACTTTTTTCTTTTCACCAGAAATGAAACCTAGGTGTTAACAATTGCTGACACTGAGACGTTACCGATTGGAGAACGGAGTCTAACACGAAACGGTTGTAACTTGGCTAGGGGGGGCAGGTTTTGGCCCCCCCCAGGCTTGGAGGTCCCTGCGTACTGCCCCATTCAGCCCTTTTGCAGCTACGCCACTGGTGCTTACTATAGTCCTTGGCCCATTTACATATCGTGACGAAGAGCGACGTAGGAGACACTTGATAGACTGACGTTATCAACTATGACAATATGCTTGCTCTATAACTCATCGTCAAGTGCTTACATTGCGTCAGTTAGATATTGTCTAGATTTTATTTTGCTTCCATTATTTTCTACAAGAGGACGATCAAAATGATGAATGACCTTTTTACGGCTCCTCAAAAGGAAAAATCTTCGTAACTCAGGAATTGAACTGTTTTCATAGATAAGTTTGTACGGAACCCTCAGTGCGCGGGTCCCACTCGCACTTGACTAGTTTTTTTTTAAATTGGAATGTTCCGCTGACTTGTCCTCCTCTAGAGCGAGAGAGCGGGTCAGACTTTAACTGACCAAAACCGCACCTGTATTCTTCAGCTGCCCTTTGCATCCTAGGATGGTCCTTTTCAAAAATTCCCTGCTGGGCCCCTACGGTTTTGCTAATATCTCATTGAGACACGCGAGTGGACGACGAGCTATTTCTCGTCGACAGCAAGGAATGATGGATGGGCCTGTGTTTAAAATGATGCTTACAGATATACTTACAGCACTGTTGGTGCAGTGTTTGAGCGGTTGTCTGCTATACTGCGTGTCGCGGCTTCGACTCCTGATGTTATATAACCTACAGATAGTTACACCCGCGATAAAGAAGAAATTCCTTGGGTACAGCTATAGAGCAGATGAAAGAGGTTAGAAGGGTCTTGTGGGCGGCTTCAAAATATGATCATGTTCCTAATTGACACAACCAATAGCAAACTTGCGATCTAAGTGTGCGTAGTCTGTTAGTTGCGTAATGCGCGTTCGTATTGGTTTACTGTCTGTAGTGGAGTTAAAGGGTGGGAGACAAGCGGCGACACTTGCTCTAGTACAAATTGGACAGTATTTCCTTTCTAATCTCTTTTTTCTTTTCTGTTAGTACGGCAATGTTTCTTTTATTTTATTTATTTATCAAATCAAAACAAAGAATCTTGATTTATTTTCCTTTACAGTGCCAAAATGCGTAACATTCTCAGACAGGGTAACTTAAAAGATTAATCCAGAACGATTTGTTTTTAGCCTTAACAAATTGTTAACGGAATAGCAGTTTGGCGCCTGGCACCAGTAGGCTATTAGGTGCCTATATCTCATAGGTGTTTGCTTATAAGGGTACCTTGATGAGCTGAGCTAGAAATGAGATGAGCTCTGCATTGCCTGCACGGAGGAAGACGAGACGGTAACTTATCTTCTAAACTGCCCAAGCTAAGCTAGAAATGAGATAGCTTAGTCATGAAGTAAGTCAAGAGGAGTTATAGACAGCTCACTCTGCAGAGCCTGTATGTAGGAGGATTAGACGGCAGCTTATCTTCTAAGCTGCCCAAGCTAAGCTAGAAATGAGATAGCTTAGTCATGAAGTAAGTCAAGAGGAGTTACAGACAGCTCACTCTGCAGAACCTGCTTGTAGGAGGTCGAGACAACAGCTTATCCTCTAAGCTGTCCAAGCTGAGCTAGAAATGAGATGAGCTTAGTCATAAAGTAAGTGAAGAGCTCGTTATTAGATAGAGAAGAAGAGCAGAAGCTTTTTATATGTTTTTAATTGTTTTCATAACTGAACAAGTTTCTATCTTATTGTAAGTAGTGGAATAAAGGGCATTTTAATTTTTAATTTTATTTTTTTATTTATTTTATTTATTTTTTTTACTTTATTTGTTTTATTTATTTATTAGGCGAAGAGCATAAGAGTTACAGATAGTCCACTCTGCGTCCCTGTATGTAGGGGGAGGAGACGGCATCTCATCATCTAAGCTGCCCAACCTATGTAAGCTAGAAATGAGATGAACTTAATCATAAGTAAGTCAAGAGGAGTTCGATTCCCGCATGTAACAAATATTTGAGGCCGACATTCAATTGTTTCAGGTCTGGGTGTCATCATGTGTATATGAGTTTATGTTTGTGAACGCACCCACGATATCTATGGCTGGGGAGGCGTCACGGCGTCCTCACCTTCAGCATGACGCAGGTTATCATCGAACAAGATATGGTAGGCTCCCGATTTAGGCAGAAGAAAAGCCCAGGTGGTATCATAGTGCAGACCGCCCGGAGGGCACAGAGGTGTGCTCCGCTTGGGCAGAGCCGAGACCTCGTGAACGCGATTGGTGGTGGCGACCTCTCGCACTGGGCCCTGGTTCTCAAAGAAAAGTCTGAAAACTACAGCAGTCCAGCAGGGCCTTTGCCTGCTAGAGCTGTGGGTATATTCTGAGAAGGAAACCCGTGATCCTAGAATGCAAAGGGCAACTGAAGGATGCACGTAGGAATTTAGTCAGTAAAAGTTTAATACATCATCCTTCTCTACACACGATCCAGGATTTCCTAAATTATTGAATAATTGTGTAATTTTTGACATTTATAATTCTGACGCAATTTTGACATTTATAATTCTGACTCAATTTTGACATTTATAAATCCAAGTAAATTTTGATTCAATTACTTTTTAAATATTTTTTTAGTATAATCTGTAATTAATTATTGTATGCCTAATTGGCGGGACATAATAGAACTATAATTTATTATTTAATTTTAACACCTGTATGTAACCTATGCCCACAATAAAGACATTCTGATTCTGATTCTGATTCTATCCAGGAGCGGGAGAAGTCAATCACTATAAAATTAATAAGAAGTTTAATTGAGCCTAATTCAATATGAGATGAATCTATTTAAACTTCTTCACATTTGAAATGAAGACTTTGAAAATGCAGACTTATTTAGTGCTGTTCTCAGTGGAGCATATAAATTAATTAAGCTTAAAATGCAAAGCATCGCTGTAGGAGAATCGAGTTAATTATTTACATAGTTTAACTTTGAGCCACACGATTTTAGTTATTAGACGCCAAAGATGCTATTTGCATACATACCTAATTCTTTTAAATAAGAATTCAGTTCACTTTATTAATGTGGACTGAAGAAATGTTAACGGCGGACGGCGAGCAATGGGTAGCTAGCAGTTCAAACGTCCGGTAACTGTCCGAACCGAGCCTAAGGCGTCGACGGTGCGCATTGTTCCCGCGTGCATCAAGGAGTTGTCAGCAACCGCAGGGGCCCAGCTGGGTCGAAGCCTACTAGGGCCAGGATTAGTTTCGAAAGATAGCTCGAGCCCCGGTATGAAGGCTTGAAGGAACGGGGTGGGTTTTTAGGCAGTAAGAGTCTGACACTATCTCCCGCTCTGCCCAAGAGCGGGGGTTGTCATTAGATGATTTTCCCACCATAAAAAAACCTAAAAATGCTTATTTATTTATTTGTCTTTTTGGTTTTTTTTTTTATTTTATCTTTACTGTCTTTTTAATATTAGTGTGATAAATTGATAATACCTACCTCTAGACCATGACGTTTAAAGTAAGATTGTTTTAATCTTGTTTCGGTGTGGGTAAGAGACAAAGCTATACAGGTTGTCTAGCGCCATCTCTTACCCACACTGAAACAAGATTAAAACAATCTTACTTTGAACGTCAAAGCTCAAGCTAAACGAGGAATGTCTTCCAACTACCCCGCTCCGCTTAGCAACGCTCGAACGCGCTATTTAGAGACATTTGTCATTGTCAGGGTGTGACAAACGGTGTTTAGCTATGCCCGTATCTCCGACATCATTGTTTTACTTAATTAATTGCGTTAATAAAGGTGAGACAATGGGTTATATTTAGTGTGGTATTCACTTAGTTTTGTTGTGCGATACGTGTGTCTGTCTGTGTGTCTGCTCGTGGCATCGTAGCGACTAAGCGAATTGACCCATTTTGATGCAGTTTGGGGTGGAACTGTCCTAAGTCCACCCCTACACCTCAAGGAGTTGTCAGCAACAGCAGGGGCCCAGCCGGGTCGAAGCCTACTGGGGCCAGGGTTATCCGAAAGGGCGCTCGAGCCCCGGTATGAAGGCTTGAAGGAACGGGATGGGTTTTTTAGTCAGTAAGAGTCTGACACTATCTCCCGCTCCGCCCAAGAGCGGCGGTTAAAAAAAAAAAACCCTACTTAAGTGATACGATGTGGCTTAATGTAGCCCTTGCGATTACGGGAGTACAGTGAACCTGTCTCTCAAAGATGAAGTCCCTTGTGAGCAAATTGATAAACGCTGTTTCTGACGTATGAGATGAAGACTGTAGTGATCGTCGACTTTGCGGTTTTTTTTTTATTTGAAAGCTGACGTTTCTTAGATACAATTTATGAAGATTTGGTCAGGTGTTCAAGGTATTCAGCTCGTTTTTTGGCTTTGGCAGGGATCTTACACAATTAATGGATATATACTTTACTAATAACCTACACACAAGGAGGGTTGTCTACACTTTACAAATATAAAATTTGAATTGTATAGCGTCTGTCCTGTTTACAATTAAATGTATCACCTATAAGGGAAGAGCGCTGTTGTCTGAGACACAGATATTTATTTATCTAGTTCAGACACAGATGTTCATTGTATTGAATGTTTTTACTAAACTGTATCTCAAAGTGCTTGTATTGTGAAGCTAAGATATTTGTTGCATTAATAAAAAAAAAAAATAATAATAAACACATATATAATTATGTGACCTAATGTTTGAAATACTCATGTACCTACATGCCGACGCTATCAAGCTGGTCTGATGATGGAGATCGGAGGTAAGAGACGTAACCTTGGAATTCCTATTAATAAACCCATCCAGTTTCAGCTCATTTAGATTAATCTTAAAATTCATCATCATCATTTCAGCCGATATAGCTGTTAGACATAGGCCTCCCCCAAACGTCGCCACAGCGAATGTTCCTCTGCGTCTCGCATCCATCGGTTTACCGCAACCTTCACTAGGTCATCGGTCCACCTTGTAGAAGGCCTTCCAACGCTGCGTCTTCCGGTACGCGGCGCTACTCCAGAACCTTTCGGCCTCAACGGCCATCTGTTCTGCGAGCAAAGTGCCCTGCCCATTGCCACTTAAGTTTGGCGATTCTTCGAGCTATGTCAGCAACTTTAGTTCTCCTGCGGATATCTTCAGTTTTGATTCGATCACGCAAGGAATCCCGAGCATAGCCCTTTTCTTAAAATTAGTTCTGATCATTTCTCATGACACTGAGAATCTGATGACGAAGACCTGGAATGTGACCGATGGAACCTTGGAATGCCTGCTAGTAAATCTGTCAAGTTTGGGCTCATTAGATTCGTCTTAACCAGTTCTAAACATTTTTCATGATGACGAGGACCTGATGCTAGTACTGGGAAGCGGTTGATGGAACCCTGAAATGCCTTCTAGTAAACACATCGAGTTTGGACTTTTTAGATTAGTCTTAAACCAGTTCTAAATATAGAATAGAATAGAATAAACTTTATTGTACACCAAAATAGTAACAATTTCACAGAAACTTAAATATATGGGTAAAATGGCGGTCTTATCGCTGAAAGCGATATTTTCCAGACGAGGACCTGATGCTAAAACTGGAAGGTGGCTAATGGAACCCTGGAATGCCTACTAGTAAATACGTCGAGTTTGGGCTCATTGGACTCGTCTTAAGGCCCAAGCGCCCGAAAAGTGCCATAAAACAGCGACTTTCTGAAGCCTACTCCTCGGTAACGGCCAGGTTAATAGGTTTGAAAAAAATATATGTTTATTATAGATTCATGAACAACATTATCAACATTTGATTTTTTCGTGCTATTTATACTTGTCAAAAAAGTATTTAGCAATTTCGCAACTTTTCGCAACTTTTCCCTACTCCTTCGAAACGGCTTGAATCTTTAGAAACATTTTTATCTCATACAATTTGGTGGTTAAATATTCTTCAAAGTGAACATTCCATATGTAAATCAATCAATATTTCGCAGAGAAAATGGATTTAAAGCGCTTTCCGGGCGCTGCTGGCCGCAAATAAATGCACAGATTTGCGTACTGCCGCCTAGGCGGGTGCGAGAGGTACCACATAGTTTTGGCCAGATGGTTCAAGGGACTATAAGCCTTAACCAGTTCTTTTACTTTTTATAGATTTTAAGCGTGGGGCGTTTTCAAATTTTTTTATTTTGCTGTAATTAAATTTGAAAACTGTATTATGGAAAATCAGAAAATTGTAAGCCCGTGGTAATTACGGTACCTGGTTGGCGACATCATGGTGACTAGGCCTAACCAGGCGACAGAGAGGTGGTTTTGCTCCCGCACTCAGCTGTGCGATAGTGTCTAATCCCCGCTATGACCTGCCGTGACCTGTTTTGTACTTATTGTCGGTGGTGTGCATTTCGTGTCCTTTTTTAAATATTTTTGAGAAAATAAAATGTGGTGTAAAAATTATTGGCATCGATTCAGTTGTGTAATTAATATCATTAATGTTTTTTGTACATTGACAGACTCAAATAATAATAATATAATATTCCACAACTATCACACAACGCAGTCTAGTCCCAAGCTAAGCAGAGCTTGTGTTATGGGTACTAGACAACTGATAAACGTACTTATATATTTCTAAATACATACATATAGATAAATTACACCCAGACACAGAACAAATAATTATGCTCATCACACAAACATTTGTCCTGGGTGGGAATCGAACCCACGACCTCCGGCATAGCAGTCAGGGTCACTAACTACTAGACCAACAGGCCAGTCAAACGTATCTCCTTTCGTTCAGTCCATCTCAAGAAAGAAAGAAAGAAAGAAAAACGTTTATTTGTACCTCACACATACATTTGAATTATTTAAAAACAGTAGAATTAGGATACATTAACACTTTAAAATCTGTGTAAGTTCACAAAGGCGCCTAACTCAGCATATGCTGTGATATTTAAAGAGATAAATAACGCAGCGCTGGTATTCTGTGAGGGCCCGCGGTTATGCCACGGTCACATTCACGGAGATTAAATAAAACTACGAGAACTTATATAGATATCTTAACAAAATAATAAATACGAACACTTATAAACAAACATTGGAGAAATAGTAATTAATACACAACATAAGTGTTTAGTGTTAAAAAAATATAGAAAATGAAATAAATTATGAACCATAGATTTATTTATTTATTTATTAATCCTCTTTACATCTATCTTTACAGGTCTTATAACCTAATTCGACAGTGTAGCTAACAATTATACTTAACCCTAAACATAAGTTTATGAAAAAATGTTAAAATAATAAAAATATGTATATAATCTATTCAAAACAAAACTTTAACATAAATAATACTTACATTGTCTTACACATAACTAACTATATTTAATAAAACTCTTGCGAATTCACCCAAAGTGCACTTAATATACGGTATGTCTTAAATACTAGACATCTAAAGGTTATCTGTGAGATATGGCGCTGTGCAATAAAACTGTTTAATTGTACGTTTGTTTTTGTAATTTATGTTTATCCTGTTGACATTATGAGGTATACAATAAAGTGTCTAATAAATTAATATTAGATATCATTTTTATTATGGTGGGAAAAAATCATCCAGTGACAACCCCCGCTCTTGGGCGGAGCGGGAGATAGTGTCAGACTCTTGCTGACTAAAAGACCGACCCCGTTCCTTCTAGCCTTCATACCGGGGCTCGAGCTGTCTTTCGAAACTATCCCTGGCCCCAGTAGGCTTCGATCCAGCTGGGTCCTTGCTGTTGCTGACATCTCCTAGAGGTGTGCGGGAACAGCGCGCCGTCGACGACTTGGGCTTGGTCCGGACAGTTACCGGACGGCCAGACAGCGAGCTACCCATTGCTCACTGTCCGCAAGCCCGCGCCTACGGTGGCCGGAAATCGGGGCGGCTGCGGCAAGAACGCCGTTGCCTGATGCGGTCGGACTCTTCCTTTGCGAGCATTACTGCTTCGCAAAAGTCGGCGACCGCCTGCCACTCCTTCTCGCTCCGGACTATGGCCTCAACCAAGGCCTGGCGCGAGAGGTCTCCGCCGCCGATCGCCCCCACGTGGGCACAGCGATGCTCCACTCAAGCAGGGCACACCTCGACTGTGTGCTCCACCGTGTCCTCCGGACGTTCCGCACAGTGGCGACACCCGGCGTCTCTTCCGCTCGTATCAGGAACAGGTACCTCCCGAACGTGCCATGTCAGGTGAGGACCTGCGTCATGCGGAAGGTAAGGACGCCGTGAGGTCATTTCAGCCACGCCTCAAAGAGGGGACTTACTGCCATAATTGTGGCGTGCCCAAATATTAGATATCTAAAATAATCCTAGACACGGTCTATCAACTTTTCATCTAAAGCTATTGAGGCTTTTTAGGTGTGAAATCATCAAATGACTTGTCCCGCTCCTCCTTAGAGCGGCAGATAAAAGGTATATCTGACTTTTACAGACTAAAACCACACTTCTGTCCTTCAGTTAAGTTTTCCGTTTATATAAAAAGAAGTTAAGATATCTACACCACACGAATTCTAACCATAATTTTCTCCCGCGCGCCTGAAGGAGCTGTCCGCAACAGCAGGGGCCCAGCTGTGTCAAAGTCTACTGGGGCCAGGATTAATTCGAAAGATTGCTCAAGCCCCGGTACGAAGGCAACGAAGGAACGGGGTGGAATTTTAGTCAGTAAGAGTCTGACACTATCTCCCGTTCCGCCCAAGAGCAGGGGTTGTCATTGGATGATTTTACCCACCATAAAAAAAACCACAATTTTCTATAAAGACACATACATACCTACTACATGACCAGTTGCTTATAGATTATTACCTGAAGAAGTTATCATACTGAATATTAAACAGTGACATAAATGACATAATAGGGTTATCATATATCGCTTCACAAACATAGCACTTAAAATATTGCGTCATCACTTCTTGATCTAGGGTGATTCGCTAAAACATTATTTTTTAACTATCTTTCTAAGGCTACGAACACACGAAGCGGGTTTCTCCAACGGCCGCCACGGTCTAAGTTTATGACTGAGTATGGTTTCCACTGAATATGGTTGCTGCACATTTGTCTACATCAAATTCCATTCTGATGGTGCTACTGAAAGTTTCAGTTAGCTTCAGTAGCTCAACCAGTTGCGAATTGCTGGGGGCAAAGAGTTTCAGGTCATCCATGTACAGAAGGTGAAATGTGGCCTGACTATCTCTCCTCAACCGATAGCCCCGTCCTCAATCCTCCAGTAATGTACTAAGAGGATTCAGAATTAAGCAAAACAAAAGCGGACTCAGACTGTCGCCCTGAACTATACCACGTTTAAACCTAACATGCTCATCATTACCCTGGATCGGCGGACGTCTTAGATAGCAAAGGACTGTCTTTTATTGCCTCATACATGACTCAAAGAAAGTGATAGTTATATCTGTTTTGTACAACTCCAGCACCCTTATGAGCCATGTGTGTGGAACAGATTCATAGGTCTTCTTGTAATCTATCCAACATTTATGTTACAGATCCTTGCGGGATTGACGAGCTTTTTGGCTTATGGCCATGTTCCATTCCTATATCCCTTCTGAGAGGCAGACCTAATCGGGTTATGCTCTGTGTACATTAGTTTTTGCTCTCAGGATGGATATTAGAACTTTTAATTTTATTATTATGAGCCGGTTGTATCCCACTGCAGGGTAAAGGCACAAAATAGCTAGGTACAGAAGACAAACTCATGTATATACTTCACTTTTTATACCTACGCTCGGTGGACGCACACTAATGAGCGTTTGAGCCGGAACTGTTCGATGAGTGATCCGAGACGCGACCGACACATCGTGTCTGTGAGCGGTGTCTTTGTGTGCGTTGCTCGAGCGCGCTTTGTATGTAGATTGATTTCTGTACCTATATATTTTGTGGTAAAGGCCTCCTTTCTATTTTTCCACTCTTCTCTGTCCTTTGCCTTTCTATCATTCGCTGATAATTAAGATAAAATTCTAAATACCAGGCAATTATATATGTCAAGAGTACACATAACAAATACTGAAAAAACACTAGGTAGGTATATTATTGGTGACATCACATCTTAAGATTTAAAGTATATTTTTATTTATTTTTGTAACTAGTTGTGAGCGAGCATCGCCGTGCCCTCGTGAGGGCGATCGGTGGCGGCGATCTCTTGCGCCGGGCCTTGGTACAGGCCATGGTCCAGAGCGAGGAGGAGTGGCAGTCGCCGACTTCTGTGAAGCAGTAATGCGCGCGAAGGAGGAGGCCGACCGCATCAGGCAACGGCGGTGCTCACAGCGCCCCAGCCGCCGCCATGATTCCGATCTCGATTTCCGGCCAACGTAGGCGCGGGCTTGCGGATAGCGAGCAATGGGTAGCTTGCTGTCTGACCGTCCGGTAACTGTCCGGACGGAGCTCAAATCGTCGATGGCGCGCACTATTCCCGCGTGCCTAAAGGAGCTGTCAGCAACCGCAGGGGCCCAGCTGGGTCGAAGCCAACTGGGGCCAGGGTTAATTCGAAAGATAGCTCAAGCCCCGGTTCGAAAGCAACGAAGGAACAGGAGTGGGTTTTTAGTAAGTAAGAGTCTGACACTATCTCCCGCTCCGCCCAGAGCGGGGATTTCATTAGATGATTTTCCCAGTGCGAAAAAAAAACGAGCTTACTTCCTCACTTTGCCACATAAATATCTGAAAGGTTTTGAAGTGGTATATTTGTAATATGTATAAATTACAAGTACTGAACAATAAACAGAAAAAAAAGTTAAAAATATACTAGATCAATTGATTAAACCAAATTAAGGGTGAACAAAAATGTTTCATAGAATTACCCAACGACGTTTTACTCACGTGTAAGTCCGTTGTTTAATTGACCTCAGAACTCATAAATACACTTGGAGATAAATAAACCTATATATAGTAAATGAAATCACTCGTAATTATTGTGTAGCTTAGACCTAATATAGTCACATAATTCATAAAATGAAGTTGTGGTATAATTTTGTGTTTATATTCTGTCTGAATTTAACTGGTTCATTTTCAGGGGAATTGCGAGCTTTTAGATGTGACTACAGATATAGTTCAACAGCCAAGGGATGGTTCAAATACTTTGATGTGCCAATGACGTGGTTCGATGCGCGGATGCGATGCGCCCTGGAAGGTAAGCGCTTTTGTCCGCTCTATAAACTAAATCATATTCTATCTAAACTGGGGTTCTTTTTTACCTACTACAAAAACTAGTGCGCTTCACTATCAACGATTCCAACACTGCTCACCATCAGGTGGGGTCGTAGTCAAGCACTAGTTTATATGATAAAAAAAAGAATGAAGGATTCTCAAGTCAACTGAATGTTTTTTTGTTTTTATTCAGTGCATTAATATCTTCGCCAAATATTAAAAAATATAGTAATTTAAATAATGACTATTGTTTTATTTAGAAACTAGCTGCTGCCCGCGACGTCGTCTGCGTGAAGGCTCTACAGTACCAAAAATACCTAAGATGTCAGTGTCGCTATAGTATTATAAGTAAACAACTTTTAAAATAGCATTAAAATATAAGTTTTTTTTGCAAGCGAAGCAAGTGAAGAGAGTTATATGGGAATCCTGCTGAGTTCAGTCATAAGATGTGACTGAAGGAAATAGAGAAAATAATGCAGGAATACATTCCAGGACACAAAAGAGTAAAAATACGTACAAAGGTATCATACCTTACAACACTTCCCTATAAACTACGTTGGTAGTTATGCTGCTAGGAGCCAAAATGTAAACAGAGTCAGGACTGGTGACGCGGGAGCAAGCGACGTACAGTTGCCCGTGTGAGAAGCAACTCCTGAGATCGACACCTGCTGCCCTCAGTGTCTGCCCCTGCGACTTATTGATGGTCATCGCGAAGCAAACACTCACGGGGAACTGTACGTGCTTGGACTGGAACTGGAAGTTGTGAGGTATGAAGGGAATGCGTGGTATGAATACTGCCTCGCCTGCACCACAACCCGTAAGAATTTCCGCCTCAATGGTGTGTCTGCGGAGAGAGATGACTTTAAGGCGGGTCCCGTTATACAATTTCGGAGGAGAAAGGTTCCGAAGAAGCATAATCGGGACACCGACCTTCAACTTGATGGTATGCGCTGGAAGTCCGCTTGCTGACAGGGAGTTCAGAATTCCACGGGATAATGTGTGGCGTCATCTTGCTCGACAACCGTGTTTATTGAGGTGTAGACCACTTCATTCCCCTCAATTTCTGAGAGAATGCATTCGTTATTTGCTGCAGCCTGATCATTTTTGAGCGTCGGCGATGTCCCTCACACACCCAAGAAGCTGGTGCGGTATACGACTGATGTCCCCGTACACACAGCGAATGAGTTCTTCTAAGCTGGATACCACTCTACCGAGAGACTCTGGAAGCACCACCTGTTAGAGTGCTTTCGCCAAGACTTAGAAGGATATCGGAGAATTCTTGCAATGCACGTGCATTGCCGCCGAGCCGAGCTCTCATATTAATGGTCAAGCGCAGCTAACAAACTCGTGACCACAATGAAGATCGTTTCAACGAAGCATTCACCTCGTCAGCCCCCGCCTCACCACGGGAAGTGTAGCCGGAATTCGCCACTGAACAGAACTGTGACACCACCCATCAAATCCTTGAGCACGTGTCCCTTATCGCTGTTACGTGACACACCACAAACAGGCGTTTCGGCGATCTCTAAATCGATGGGAATTTTAAACATGGCATGTGCTGTCTTGCCACCCGGAAGCAGTATGGCAGCGATTCTCGACCCTACAGCAATAGAAATTTTGCCTTGCCTCCTGACCACTGCAAATATGTCAGTGGTAACAAAGGTTTTTCCTGTTCTACCAGGAGCATCCAAGAAAAACATGTTACCCTGGTTTTACCCAACGCTTTCAAGGACGGTGTCATAAATTTGTTTTTGCTCTGAAGAGAACAAAGTGACATGGTCATTTCGTATGGTGATCATTTCGCCCGGATCGTAATTTATCCCAGCGTTATACTCCTGATTTTTACGGCCTTGATGCGGTGATGATTGGGGAGCTGGTAACCCATATTCGATTAGCGGTTTGCCCCCGATAGACATGGCCACATCTTGAAGTGAACTGAGACAGGTGTTCAGCACGCTTTCATCAGTTACTTCGTCTTCGTCTCCAGTAGCACACCTCAAAGCTCGTAGAAAATCTTCAGACAGATGATGGCGATACTTCTCCCACAAACCTACCGGGTTCGCGACTCCACAAAAGACTAACCGATCCCAATTTTTGTCACCGTCGAGAAGGTGACGTGCTACGCAGGCTGCGCGGTAAGTGGGATACTCCACGCCATCAAATGTCCTCTGGAAGGCGAAAGACGTCGTGCCTCGGACAGTGAGAAGTAACAACTGCAGAAAATAGCATTCGCCATTATTCGGATGCACGGTAGGTATCCAATGCGGTGTCCTTGAAAGTTCCCGGAAAACCTTCACAAGCACCTCCTCGTCGACGTCGGTTAAATACACTCCTTTGCTTGTCGTACGTGTAATATGAAGGCACTTCGTCATACGTAAAGGATCTCGCAAACTGGTCGACTTCACAGAGCTGGAAAAATGTCACCATGTTAACACCGCATTTTTTTAAATTGTCTTCCTCAACTCTGCTCAAGATTTTGAAGGTTTGGTTGGAACTTGAATTTGTCAAAACGAACTATACGATACAACTTTTATGAAGAAAATGCACATCACACCACATCACCATCTATGAATTTTAACAATAACTAATTGAAATACTTAATTTCCAAAAAGTGTTAACATGTAACTTGATTTGATTTTTATGAAATCTCATAGATGGCGCTGCTTCAAAATTGTCTTTATACTACTAAAATTCATTAAACTATGTTTCTCTGCCCAAGTTACTGAAATGGCGTAGTTTTTATAGTGTAAAGCTAGATAATAGCATGGCTTACTCAAAAACAACATTTAAATATGCATCGTTAGATTACACGCTGTCACAGAATGCGTGAGAAAAATAAAGATTCACAGCTCCTCCTCCGTAGGTGATTGTGTGATAATAAGTAGCCTATATGTAATACCTCTTAGTAATTATTCATGCAAAATTCGAAGTAAATCCATGTAGTACCTTTGAGTTTAGCCCGGACATACAATACAGATCAACAGACAAAAATTCTAAAAACTATATTTTTGGCTTCGATATCAATTGTAGATCACGCCCCAAGTATTCTTTTAAAAAAATATTCAATGTACAGTTTTGACTTTCGTACGATTTTATTATATGTATAGAAGATTTAATAAACTTTGAAGAAATGCCTAACGATTAAACACATTATTGTGGCTAATTTATAAAAGATAGATATATACTATTCAGGATTTTTTTGTAGATCTATTGGAGACCATCATCTTTGTAGTACATACTTTTGGTGTATGATCAACGTATGTGAGGATAGGAGCTCGAAAGCGCATTTTCATCGGACTTGCTTCAAATTTATCGTCATTTCTCAGTTCCTATGTATCTTATCGTTATGTTATATAGTCTATAACCTGCCCAGAAGTATGGACCACAATCGCACCAAGTTTGGTTAAAATTCCTTCAGTAGTTTTTGACCCATGTGTGCACATACAGACAGACAGACAGACAAAAAAATTACTGATTGCATATTTGGCATCAGTATCGATCACCAATCATCCTCTAATATAATTTTTTAATATGTATTATATTCAATGTACAGAATTGACCACTCTACAGTTTTATTATAAGTATAGATATAGATATAGATATAGAAGTATTTCGTTATTTGGTGAAGATCTGATACAAAATTTTGGAGATAAATTCTAAGTAAATTTTTATCTGTTTATTGTTAAGACTTATAACACAACATCACTCCGGTACATTTTGAAGGTATTCCTCAGATCACTAAGCTTCATCCTGGTTAACGCAAAAAAAATCAATAAATATGTCTAAATTAGTAACTTCAATGTATACAACGTTATTTTTAGTATATAATGCAAAACCTGAAACACTTGTCTAGTATTTGTACACCGTTAAATTTTAATCGTTTTAATCCCGTGGAGGGTTGATCCAGTACTTGAAACACTATCGATTTGTAAAGATAAAATTAAAAAATATGATGCATATACTACAAACTTAGTCCAGAAATTATTTTGTACAACCTTTTTGTCTTTTTGTACAAAAACTGTTCTTTCCATCAAGTTCAAAATGATTTTCCTTGAAAGTCCTTATAAAGTTCTACTTTTCAGATTTTTTTCATATTTTCTAAACTTATGGTTCAAAAGTTGGGGGGGGGGGGGCACATTGTTTTTTACTTTTGGAGCGATTATTTACGAAATTATTGACACAATCAAAAAATGAGTTTGGTAAACCCCTATTCATTTTTAAATACCTATCTAAAAATATATCACACGTTAGGGTTGAAAATTTAAAAAAAAAATCACTTCCCACTTTACATATAGGGGGCTACCCTAATAAAACATTTTTTTTCCAATTTTTATTTTACCACTTTGTCGGCGTGATTGATATACATATTGCTACCAAATTTCAGCTTTCTAGTGCTAACGGTCACAGAGATTAAGCTAGGATGGACAGACAGACGGACAGACAGACATGGCGAAACTATAAGGGTTCCTAGTTGACTACGGAACCCTAAAAACTTAACAACAGATAACGGATTATAGATAACTTTAAAGTCTGTGTAAGGTCAAAAAGGCGCGTAACTCAGCATATGCTACGATATTTATAGAGATAAATAACGCAGCGCTGGTATTCTGTTAGGGCCCGCGGTGATGCCACGGTCACACTCACGGAGATTAAATAAACCACATTTAGATTCGCTTAGCATGTTACAAAAAATAAATAGCCACCTCTTTTTAAGACGGTTAAAAACCACTCAACATTTGAATATTCCGTTTGATTTACAGAGTTAAATTAAATTGGGCGAAAGTGAGATAATGATACTATTTTCGAATTATGGAATACATGATGATGGCGTCATCATCATCATCATCATCAGCCTTTTTTTTAATCTTCCCACTGCTAAGACTCAGGCCTCCTCTCTAGGAGAGGGAATGCGTCGTAACCCATTCCGCGGGGTGTTGTGATTCCTGACCCGACCACGACATGGAACGGAGATTTTACTATGGCACAAAATGGTTGTTTTAATTGTGCTTTATTGTGCCACTTATCCCAGGAATTTGTGCCTTGTACTTTTTGAGTAATAAGGGTACGATTGTGGTCGGGCTGGGGATCACGGTTCCTGACCCGACCACAACCAGATCTAATAAAATATCAATAGTGGGAAGTTACTGATTATGCCAAAAATATGTGTCAAATTGTGTACAATTAAAATAACCATTTTGTGCCATAGTAAAATCTCCGTTCCACGTCGTGGTCGGGTCAGGAATCACAACACTTCCGCGGGTTCAGTGTGGGTTGGTGGTTGTCACATGTCTACGAATTTTTGGTTCTAGGACATGCCGGTTTCCTCACGATGTTTTCCTTCACCGGTTTGACTCGTGAGTCGGAGCCATTACCACTCGGCCATCACTGCTCCCCATATTATTTGAATTCCGTATTATTTCATTTTGTCATCAGGTGCAGTTCTCGCTTCTCCAACTACACCAGAAATAAAAGCTGAGATGATTGATTACATAAACTTAACAGACAATGAGGAGTTAATATTCGAAATGTTTACTGGGATTCACGCTACTGTCGCTAAAGGAGTTTATCATTCAGTTGAAGGTCAGTGAAATTTAGTGTGTATAGAATTACTCAAGTTCATCTGGAATTTAACTTTGAGGTATTCGAATCTTTACACCCTGTTCCGCATATATCTAAAGGTAAATTAAAGAATGAAGATATAAGTCAAGTTATTGGAAAAATCAATTAACTCAACAACAAAGCGATACACATTCGTTACAAATTTCACTTTATGAGGCTCTAAAAAGAAAATCGAGCAATTTAAGTCTTTGGGTCACCGAGGACCTTAAGGACATAGTGGATATAGAAAGGGAGCGTAGAGCGCTGTCAGTCCAATGCAACATATTAGCTCGCAGGTTTTCACGGTGTACGGAAACTGTGGAAGATGCGCTTTTTACCCGACTGCAAGAAGGTTTATGTTTTTAAAGCGTACTGTCAGTTTTTTTACACCTGTAGTCTGTGGATTAATTATATGCAGTGGACATACAGCGATCTGCGCTATACAATGATCTGAAGACTAGTTCGTAAGCTCGCAATTGTACGGACAAATATGTGACTACATCGCAAGATGAATCTGAAATAAAATTGAAAAAAGTAAACTCAGATAGATGGTTTTATTATGATTAGAGGATGAATGAAAAGTGACTAAGTAAGATCTATGTCTTTTAACATAGATCTTATCGATAATGTGCTTCAGAAAGGTGCACAACAGTTAATTTATATTGTATATGCACAAGGAGTATATTTTGAAGATAGTACATAGAAAATGGCGTTCAGTAGATTCTGCCTGACTGCAGATCAGAGATGATCTCTGGGATAGAAGAAAAAAAATATAAACGTATTGATGCGTGAACAGGAATGTTACTCCTAAAAGAAAATTTGTACTATTTCATACTTAGTTAGTTTCCATCGATAAGTTTAATAAAAAAAATATGTAAATTACAGGTATACCGCTTTCGGCAATTCCTCGTACTTGGGCATTAAATGAACCTAATAATAAGGATAATAAAGAAAACTGTCTCATTTTGAACAGTATTGGGCAATTAGCTGATGTTTCCTGTAATGAAACTCGACCCTACGTCTGTTACCGTTCTGACAGCACGAAATTTACAATTAATGAATGCGGAACTATAGATCCAGGTAAGTTTTGCTAAAGCTCAATTGTTGAAAAGTCATGTTTTTCTTTTTAAGTAAATTATCACTATGGGAAGAATATTTGTGACATAAATAAAAATAATCACATTCCTTTTCAGAATACCGCTTTGATGGAAGAACCAACAAATGCTACAAGTTTCACAGATCTCCGAAGACTTTCGCCAAAGCTTATCTCACGTGCTCAGCAGAAGGCAGCCATCTTGCTATAGTAAACAGTGGAACTGAAGCTACAGTACTCAAAGAACTCTTTGCCAAATATCCTCCTATGAACGAAGCAGTACATAAAGAGTTGGCTTTTGTCGGTTTTAGTGATTGGGCTGACCATATGGAATGGAGAACTATTCATGGTAAGTTTCATTCTGTTTATTATTTAAGTAAAACTTTAGCCCATAGCTATATAAATGTTTGATGCTTAATTTATTCTTATTTATTACTAGCTTTTGCCCGCGACTTCGTTAGCATGGAATAGTGACTTCCGGAAATTTCAGTACTGAATTGATGCCGACTCTTGACCAATAGATGGCGCTGTATGTCCGGAATAAATTTTATTTTTTATTTTATTTTTTTGCAATAAAAACTATCCTATGTCCTTTCTCAAGTTCCGAACTATGTCTGTACCAAATTTCACACAAATCGATTCAGTAGTTTAGTCGTGAAGCAAAGACAGACAGACAGACGGACAGAGTTACTTTCGCATTTATAATATTATAGTTTGGAAGACCTTGAAACCTAAATGAAAAAAAAAAGAAAAAAAAGAAAGAAATCATTTTATTTGCCGGAAAGGCCGAAAAGTATTAACAAATTGTAGAAGCTGTTAGTCCCAGTTGTCTGTCCATGTCCATCTTGCTATAGGTTCATAAACGAGAATAGGGTAGTTTTCTGGGGTCCGTATTTTAGATTATAAAAATATATTGGACGAAATAAGGGACACGTATTTTTTTATTTGTACATTAAACCAAAAATAACAAAGAAATGGCCCATTAAAATTACGTATGACGTCACCCCGTGCGAAAAAATGTAGCACGGCGTGACGTTACACGTAACTTTAATGGGCTATATCTTTGTCAATTTTGGTTTAATTTACAAATAAAAAAATACGTGTCCCTTATTTTTGAATTATCTAAAAGACGGACTAATTACATTTTTTACAGCCACTAACCTATTATTGAAAAATAAAAACTCCTTTTTACCTCATAATCAAGCAGTTCAAACCGTAATTCATAGATTTTCGCCATAGCAACTGCTGAGAATCGAGAGGACGCGTTGTCCTGGTGAAAAAGTATCTGTTTCTCCATCACACATACTCGAATTACTGTCAAATAAAAACTGCGCGTCCAAAGTGGCTGAAACTTTAGTGAGTGACAGTCAAAAGATGCACAACTACATCCACTTGCTTTTATTGATGAGTGTTGATAGAGTTTGGTCATCGAAAGATGGCACAACAAAAAGGAGCCCGAATAAAAAAAAGAATAAATTTGTTTACTTTTGTTTGTGACTGTACTCTGCCTAAAGGAGGGAGTAGGAGTAGGTAGGAGTTGATACTTTTGATTATTCATGAAAATAATTTGAAATATTTGTTTTTTAAACAATTAATGAATAAAAATAAAATATTGTATGTATTAGTAAGTTTATTTGGTAACAAAGCATTTCTTACTTTTAAATTTAAATAAAACAAATTATGTGTGAGATATCATCGTTTTTTTTCTATTCGTTTGAAAAGTCTATCAATGCCATTTAAAAAATAGTTATGAAATTGCATTAGTACTCAACGGTATGGTAATTCAATAAATTGTAACCCTCAAATTACGTATATTTAGAGTTAAATATTGAGCACCTAAATAAAAACCATATAATGTATTATAGGATATTTTATGTAAACTAAGAAACAGTTATAAAATTAATGATAAAAGATAACCATCATAATTATTTACTTAAAATGAGATTGATCAGAAATCTGCAGAGAAAACGCGATGGCCGGGTACAATAATTGTATTTATAAAATCGTCCTAATGTCCACCACGGCTTTGCTGGACAGCGTTCATTCGAAATGTCAAATTATCCATGACTCTGGTGGATTAATCAGGTTGATGTCCATATCATCTAATTGAGGCCTAAAGTTTGTAATCAACTTATAACGCCCGTTTACGGCTATGACGCATATGTCAACACCTCTCAACTCTACCATTTTGAACGGAATCGAATGATGCAAAACACACGCCATACCAATGATTTCAAAATTCAAACTAATCAATTTGTGTGCCCTAGTAAAAGTGGAGCTAGACTAGCATTGATTCAAGTATTTTTATCTTCAATATAATCCTCAAACTTATAATATGCTTGATTGCATAGTGTGCCTTTTATACAAGATTTATAATTGTGTCTTTAAGTCAAGAGTGAATAGATTGCTTCTAGGCAAGCGTGCTCCATCGTCGGCCACATCATCGCTTACCATTAGGTGAGATTGTTGTCAAACGCAAGCCTATCCACAATCTAAAAAAAAATAATTAAACATTAATAATTTATATTTATCAAACCGAACATCAAAATTATCCAAATTGGAAACTGTTGCACAATGGGGGAGAAAACAAATCACAATTACCATAAATACAACTAAAAATAGCACTTGATTACACCAATCAAATGCCACAATATAATACAAAAATGAAGATATCCGCAGGAGAACCATGGTTGCCGACATAGCACGAAGAATCGCCAAACTTAAGTGGCAATGGGCAGGGCACATTGCTCGCAGAACAGATGGCCGTTGGGGCCGAAAGGTTCTGGAGTGGCGAACGCGTACTGAAAAACGCATCGTTGTAAGGCCTTCTACAAGGTGGACCGATGACCTGGTGAAGGTTGCGGGAATCCGATGGATGCGGGACGCACAGGATCGTGCATTGTGGCGACACTTGGGGGAGGCCTATGTCCAGCGTCTATCGGCTTTTTTGTTTCGGTGGGGATAATCATCCAATGACAACCCCCGCTCTTGCGCGGAGCGGGAGATAGTGTCAGACTCTTACTGACTAAAAAACCCACCCTGTTCCTTCAAGCCTTTCGGATAACCCTGGCCCCAGTAGGCTTCGACCCAGCTGGGCCCCTGCTGTTGCTGACAAATCCTTGAGGCGTGCGGGAACAGTGCGCGCCGTCGACGACTGAAATGATGATGATGATGATAAGATAACTTTACAACAATGTTTTACCTTTTCAGGACAAACACTGGCGGAAGCAGGGTATGGCGAATTTTCTTCAGGAAACCCTGACAACCATGGCTCAAGTGAATACTGTGGTTCAATATTGAATAATGGGCAGCTAAATGACTTGGACTGTAATAAAGTAGTTGCTTTTATATGCGAGAAGAGTCCGAGTTATAATGTTACTTGTTCGTTACAAAACCGGTAAAAGTTTTTTTTTTTTGATATCCGCTTCTTACACAATCCATCCATCTTTTCTTTGGCCTCTCTCTTCCCCTACATCCATCCACATGTAAACTCATAACTATTTGAGCTACATGCGTTTCATCCCTCCTTTTCACATGACCATACTAAGACAAACGATTCCCTTTCAAACTTCTCCTAATATACTCATTTCTCACTTTATCCATTTTAATTTTAATTCTAAATACATACATATTATAGATAAATTACACCCAAACACAGAACAAATTCAAATTCAAATTCAAATTCAAAATCATTTATTTCAAATAGACCATTTGCAGGCACTTTTGAATAGTCAAATGTCGGTCAGTCCAAGAAAAGTGAAGCTAAATTGCACGTTCCAAAACGTAGGTCTCTATGGAGAAGAACGTGCAAGAAACTCCATGGACACTCTTTTTAAAATATATTGAGTTACATAAATCTTGGTTACATATTTCTTGTCGCTTCTAATATGTGAGCACAATGTTGGTAGATACATAATAATAATAGTTTATTATTCTTTTTATTAAATGTAATTAAAAATAGAAACCGAATTAAGCCACTGGCAGCCAAGAGATGACCAGTCTCAACCGATGGCACCCGTTCACGGGCATGACACGTGCATCAGCCCCACTCAGCTCAACCATTTTAAAGGGAACCGAATGACCCAATAACACGTGCCACCACCAGCAAGACATTTGGGTGAGCATGACAAACTCTCAACTGCCATGCTCGTAATGTCAAACAAGTTGTAACCTAATAGAGATGCTCCATGGTGCTTCACATTCACAAAACTTGAAAAAAAGAAGAAAGTGCTTCTACATTATACAATGCTATTTAGTTTCCAATTAAAAAAAGTAATAAATTATCATAAGCTCTACTGAAATAAACAAATAAATAAAAAATACATTTCGAAAGCAAAAAATACAAAAAGGGGAATAGTATCTCTTCCAATATTTAGAAATATATTTATATATTTATATATAAAAAAAAACTAATTTGAAGGTAAAAGTGGCTGTAGTTGTGGAGCAGGACCAGCATTTAGCCAAGCATTTTTGTCAAGGAGATAATCTTCCAGTTTATAATATGCTTGTCTACATAGTGTGCGTTTAATGCATGTTTTAAATTTGGACTCAATTTTTTGGACAATTTTTCATTTGGACAAATGATCATGCTCATCACACAAACATTTGTCCTGGGTGGGAATCGAACCCACAACCTCCGTTATAGCAGTCAGGGCCACTAACCACTAGAAAAACTAGAATACAGGCCTGTCAAATGTTTGAAACACGCCACGAGACGCCGCTCATAGCGTCCGGCGCCCGCTTACAGATTTATTTCACATAGGCCTACAGGTCAAAGTCAAAGTCAAAATATTTTATTTCACATAGGCCTACATGGGCACTTATAAAACGATATGTTGTTTGATATGTTTTTTATTATATATATTTGTATATATGTAGGTTTATATTATATTGAATATATATGTATGATTATTATATATATAAGCTAAGCTTAAAATATTTAGAATTTGTTTTTGTTATCATACTTCTTTTTTTTTCTTATTGGTTGGCTTAACGTTGATCAAAATGTTAATACATAAGTTAGTTCCTATCTCCTCTTATGTTTAATGCATGCCGTGGCAGCCTTTAATTAAGGCTACACGATATTATGTAACAATGTTGAATCTTTAGCATGTATAATGGTGTATGCTTTGTTGGTTGTCATTAAATAAATAAATAATAAATATATATTTGTACCCTTGTTTTCTTATTAACCAATTCTTTTTTTTTTATGCACCTGCCATGTTTTCTCTTCAACACCCTAGGTTGACTGGTAGAGAATGCCTAAGGCATTATGTCCGCTTTTGTATCTTTGTTTTGCGTGAAGTTTTAATAATTAAATAAATAGATATGTATTGACAGACATGCGTCGCTTGTTATTAGACCTCTATTGGCTGTAAGGTCGCTGTCTAGTTTAAGTACCGCCACGAATCTTCAACGCTCGGCGTCAGAGTGGGGATCGCTTTGCGCATTTCATACATTGGCGAGCCAATCGTCGTCGTTGTTAAATACATGCAGAAAGCGCAGCGAACGAATCACGAGTGAAGTCTAAGACGCGATGGCACGGCGAGCCAATCACTGACACTACCCGCCCCCGCGTCTCACTTCGTACCACTAAAGAGACCGAATATTTGACTTCTGCGCAACTTGAAGCCAGCTAACTAATTTATTCTATACTCTAGACTTAATGTTTCCTAGGTGGTATTTAATGTAACCTAAATATTTTTTTTTTTATATACTTACATTATTAGTACAACACTTAAGGACTTCAACACTTCTTCTTCTTTAGGAACACTTCGGATTTGATTTATTTGTAATGTTACAAGAATAAAACTTTAAATTTTCTTTTCTTTTAAAATTGCCCCACACTAGGAATAATGATCTAAGATCCTATAGAAGAAATGTCTCCCTCATCTGTTAAATATAAATAATAGATTGCCTAGCTACATCTGGTGCCAATGATTTTAAACAATAAAAGTTGTTACATTTTTGACATCAATTAGGTACCTACCTCTCATTTGTTATTTGGGAAATTCGAGCATCAGCTGAAAGAATGTGCCTCAAGGAACTGAAAGACCTCCTTGTTTTTGGTGCAAATAGGAGGGTTACTTCGCATAAAAATTATTTTTTTCCGGTGGGAAAAACATTTAATGACATCCCCCGCTCTTGGGCGGAGCGGGAGATAGTGTCAGAATTCTACTGACTAAAAACCCACTCCTATTCCTTCTTGCCTTTCGTACCGGGACCCCTGTGGTTGCTGACAACTCCTTGAGGCCGCCTCCGTCGATGACTTGGGCTCGGTTCGGGCGGTTACCGGACGGTCAGACGGCGAGCTTCCCATTGCTCGCCATCCGCAAACTCGTGCCTAAAGTGGAATCCTGGTGGCTGGGGCGCGAGGGCCATTGCCTCGCGCGTGCGGCCGCCTCCTTTCGCTAGCATTACTGCTTCGCAAAAGGAGGCGACCGCCTGCCACTCCTCCTCGCTCCGGAACATGGATTGTACTAAGCTTTTATGTTAAAAACAGTTTTCTCAATTTCGTTGTAATCCTTAATGATAACGTAAGTCGAGCTATACGAATACTGACAAATGCTTGCACTGACTGGACAGGTCCACTCAAATCTGTGTGGTTTTTTTCCTCAAAAGACTTAATTTGACTATTACATGTTTGCTGTTTAGACTTTAAAAGAGACTTTGACCCCTGAGTTTGTTTCGATGTTTTTTCTCAGGGTAGTCAGATAGGAAAAACCGGCCTCATCTAGTTTCTGTGGCCCTAGTGAAAAGGGGTATAAGTCCGATTTTGTCGAAAATGAGTTAAGTATACCAAAATGATCAGAAAAAAATGCTCTATCGTTTGGTGAAAACAGATTTAAGCTAGCCCTAAAAATAAGGAAGTTACTTTGTGCAAAAGGATTCAACTGACACCAAAAAAACCACGCAAGTTAGTTTCAAGTCCATTTATATTGTTTTAAACGGAAAAATAAAAACTTTCTTTTGTGTTTTTTAATCTAAATTAACATAAATCAACCACATTTCAATTTGGTTGGTGTTTATCGATACAACAACACTTAGTCCATAAAAATGGTTTAAGATAGAAAGGATATTATTAGACTTATATCCGTTTTCACCGAAATAAAGAGAAAAAACATCTCTTTCCATTAGGTAATTAGTTATTAAAAATAATTTCAAATGCGTATCCCTTTTCACGTGCATGAATTAATATTTAACTTATGGGAGAACGGGTCTAACTTATTTTATATCCTTATGGAATTCATTTTGTGATTGGTATAAGTCACTATCTTAAAAACTATTAGCTTTACATAAAAAATAACCTAATAATAGTAAAGAGCATAAATTGTTTACCTATAAAAGACATCACATGTATTTCATTTGGTAGCGGTTTGAATGACACACGAGGTCAAACACGAATTTGAAGCACGCAGAGTGTTTTTTACGTCTCCTGTAAAGTTGCATTTTTGGACTTAGATCCTTTTTCACTAGGGCCACAGGTTTAAAGTGACGAAAAAATTTAAAAAGTGTTTTAAAAAAACTTATTTGCAAAATAAATATAATTTTTTTATTTTACTATTTATGTGCACACAAAAAAACAGAAAAAGCTAATACAAATAGCCATTAGCACAAAGGTACTGCTTATTTCCAATGAAATTTCTTCCAGCAGACCTGCGAAAGAAGAAATCAAAAAGAAATGTTGCCCTTCAGTATCAGCGGAGCCCCGTCCTCGTCCTATCATAGTGCGCCTGGCACGCCGTGACCAACGTGACGCCCTACTAAATGGAGCTCGTGTGCGGCGAGGCGCCACAACAGAAAATCTCGGTCTCGCGGGGAAGCCGCTTCGGTTTTACGTAAACGAGCGGCTGACCAGGCTGAACCAACAGTTGTTTCGGCAGACAAAAGCTGCTGCAGGGATGTACGGCTGGCGTTTCGTTTGGTCGAAGCGTGGTCGCATCTTGGCCCGTAACAAGCCCGGTGACCCCACTCACAGGATTGCGTCTGAAGAAGACATTACAAAATTTATTGGTCCTTTCTCAGTCCCAAATAAATAATCGTTTTTTTGGTGCTGTTCATATTATTTTAGTATTTAATTTTGGCTTTATTAGTTTAAGGATCCGGTTTTATGAGTTTGTGCGTCGTATCTGTTATGATATGGAGAGGTGGGCATATGAAAGTGAGTGTTTTGCTATAACAAAAATAAAAAATATATTTACACACATGGAGAATATCTATAGGACATATTATTTATATAAATTTAAAACATGCATGTTGTTGGGATTTGAACTACATAACTACATTTCTTTTCTATACGTAGGTTGTAACCTTTTTGAACAATTATTAAGATGACTAAGTCAAAATTATTGAAGTTTGGTTTGTTTAATGCTGGCTCACTGGCAACTAATCAGGATGAGTTTCTCATTGCTATGTCACAATACTCAGTAGATGTGATGGCGATAAACGAGTCATGGCTGAAACCTGGGCAAGAAGGCCGGGCGCCTAAGGTTCCGGGATATAGGATGAAACATGTGCCACGCCCTGCATCTATACGCGGAGGTCGAGGTGGGGGTGTAGCTTTTTATATTAAAACGGGAGTAAGGGCTCGCGTACGAGCGCACCCTGAAAATTCTGATGTGGAACAGATGTGGTTAAGCCTAACTGTCAACGGTAAAAAGTTATTGATAGGTACAGCATATAGGCCACCATGGTTCGAACTATCTAAATTTTTGGATGGGATAACTGACAGTGTTAATGCTTTGGCACCGTATGATCACTTAGTAGTGTTGGGGGATTTCAATGTTAACTTATTGGATACAAGTAATGGAAAAACTAAGGAGTTTATGGAATTCCTTACTTACTCCAGTTTAAATCAGGTGGTTCAGTCGCCAACCCACTTTGTAGGAGATAGTAGTACCCTGATAGATGTCATCTGTACTGATATAGGAGTACGTAATGTACAGGTCAACCATATCAGCGAGCTTGGCCATCACTCGTTTATTGTGTGCGATACTGTGGTGAAGAAAGTAAAGAGCAAGCCTAGGATGGTAACGTATCGCCCTTTAAGGGATATTTTAGTAGACTACTTCGCAGCAGATTTGGCATCAATACCATGGGGGGAAATAAGCTCCCTGCCAGACGTGGATAGCATGGTAGATTTTTTCAACACCCATTTAAATCAATTATTTGATTTACATGCACCTGTAAAAAATAAGATAGTCAGAGATCGTCCCACACCATGGATAACGGATAATATTAAACTAATGATTAAGTTAAGAAATGAGGCAAAAAATAATTACAATAAGAACAAACAAGCCTCTTCTAAGAAATATTATCTAGACTTAAAAAAACAGGCTTGTGCTGCACTAAAGCAAGAAAAGAAGGTGTACTTTGACGGGCACATTAATAATCAGTTGAAAAATCCAAAAAAACTTTGGAAAAATCTCAAGACCGACGTGCTTGCAGATCATAGTGATGGCATGCTACCTGAACAATTTAACGACCCAGATGAAATAAACAGGGCATTTCTTGATGTGCCTGGACAGAACATATTGTCACCTTCACAAATGACATATTTTGACTCAAATCGTTATGGGGACACTCACTTTATGTTGAAAAATGTTAATGAGGCTGAAATTTTTAAAATTATCAAGAATTTGGGGTCAAATGCTAAGGGTATAGATGGATTGAGTCTTGATATGATAATGCTCACATTACCAACCACCCTCCATGCCATCACAACAATAGTAAATAAGTCTATTGATACAAACTCCTTCCCTGACTCATGGAAATGTGCTATAGTGCGTCCTTTACCTAAAACCAACAACCCAGGTACTGTTAAAGACCTGCGCCCAGTTAGCATTCTACCATGTTTATCCAAAGTTTTGGAGAGGGTAGTCTACAACCAAATGCTGGAGTATCTAGAAACTAATAACATCCTTCCTGACTTGCAGTCTGGTTTTAGGAAAGGTCGTGGGACGGCCACAGCCCTTTTAGATGTAGTAGGAAATATTTTGGAAGCACGTGACCGGGGGGAGGGAACCATACTTGCTCTTCTGGATTTTTCACGTGCCTTCGATGCTATTAACACCACTCTATTACTTTCCAAGTTAGCGTTCTATGGTTTTACTTCAGAAACAATAGAGTGGTTTAGAAGCTACTTACAGAATAGGTCACAACTCGTGGAAGTCCAGAGGGAGGATGGGTCAACCAGCTCATCCCCTCCTCGGTATGTGTCACGTGGTGTGCCCCAGGGATCAATTTTGGGGCCCCTTTTGTATATTCTATACAGTGCAGATATTGTAAATTCCTTCCAGCACTGCAGGTATCATATGTATGCCGATGACATTCAGTTATATACGTCTTTTAAGCCAGCAGATCTAAAAGAAGCAGTTGGCAAAATTAATGCAGATCTCAATAGAGTGGTAGAATGGTCGGATGCTAACTCGCTGGTTCTGAACCCACTGAAGTCTAAATTCATGGTTTTGGGAAGTAGAAAAATGATCAGTGCAATACTGTCGGCCAATCCAGAACTTTTTATAAAGGGGAATAAAATAGACAGGGTAGAATTGGCATGCAACCTGGGTTTGACTATGGACCCTGAACTGCGATTCGAAAAGCACATCAGCAATGCCATGCGAAACTGCTTTTATAGGTTAAAGCTACTTTATAAAATTAGAGCCCATCTGAGTGTTGATCTTCGCAAACAACTGGTAGATAGCCTGATTTTATCGCGGCTGAACTATTGTGACACAGTGTATGGACCATGCCTGTTAGCCAGAACAGAAAAGCTAATTCAACGTATTCAGAATGCATGTGTAAGGTTTTGTGTAAATGTACCATATAGAAGTCATGTGACTCCCTATATCAATGATAATAACATCATGAAAATGGCGGCAAGGAGAAAGTTGCATTTAGCTGGTTTAATGTTTGGCATTGTTAGTACACAGAGACCAAAATATCTATTTGATAAGCTAAGTTGGAGACACAGCAAATATGAACCTCGTTCCTCCACATTTCTTCTTTGTACCCCGCATCATAGAACCGCAGCATTTAGGGGTAGTTTCAGATTTATGGCCAGTCACTGTTGGAATGATATTCCTCCGCCAGTCAGAGTTCTGAAGACAAAGAAAATTTTCATTGACATTTTAAAAAAATATTACATGCAAAGTCAACAATCGACATAACTTAGGTAATTTCAATCTTTTAATTATATTTATATTTTTAGCTTTTACCTCTTGGGTCATGAACTTCAGGCAATGGATATGATATTTCACAGTGGTGATGGTCTCCATTTGATCCTAACCTCTTGGATCACAGTCTTCTTGGTGAGATATGAATTTTAGGGGTGATGAGTCGCTGAATGCTTCTACAGACACATTACTTCAAACGACTTATAATCCGTTTGGCTTCTCGGCATCACTTTGGTGCAAATATTATACACTTACACACCTCTTCTCATGTTTTAAGTGTATTGTCTGCATAATTTTGACATACTTTCTTAATTTATTTTACGGTAGAGGGATATTTCTTGCGTTCAGGGAGTTTTGCTGTTGCCAGGTCGTATTATTAAGTGAGTTATCATGCCACCTCCCCATAATGTGGTGCAATTCACTGCCTGTTGTATATACCATTGATAAAGAAAAATGATAGCTGCAAGAATAAGAATTGTATTTAGCATAATTTCGTATATATATTTTGTGGAAGTAATAATTATCATATACCTATTGTGTAATAATTAATTGTTAAAATTTAGTTTTGTTATAATGTAGTGTTGTTCTTTAATTAATAATAATGTATAATAATGTATGTATGATGACAGAAATCGAAATGCTCAAGTAAAAGTATGTGTATATGTACTAACCTGCTTAAGTTTAGTGTTTGCTCTCGGAAGGGACGCCAAAATCGTCACTCTAACGGTGGTTGCTGAAAACCAGCACCGTAGATGCCTGGATTATCCCAGCGTCACGGTATATGCTGAGCAACGGCCTATTTTTGCTTAGATGCGACGCACAACTTAGAATCTCAGATTGTGTTAATATGATTATAATAGTATTTCTTTTATTTTTAGTTATTTTTAGGTTATTTTTGTTTATGTTGTTCTCTGTTATGGCCGGCGTCACAGAGCATCTAAACAGACTGACAGACAATCAAAATGCCACAGATAAAATAACTGTTTATATGCTCTGTGCAGGTTACAAGGGCAATAGTGTTATGCCCGTTACACACATGGCCTGATAGGGATACTGGCTGTTATATTTTTTTTTTTTTTTTATATTGCGTTGTTTTGTGCGTGTATTTAGGCGGAATAAACTTGTTTTCTTTCTTCTTTCTTTCAAATGTAGACAATAGTGTGTAGGAAGCGTACGGGACCCTTCGTTCGCGAGTACGACTCGCACTTGGTAAGCGATGATGTGCTCTGTGATGGACTAGACTTAAAGACAGTTAGTAGCTATCAGAACACAGACTCGAGCAATGAAATTCATTATTAAGAATAACTTAAAAAATTAAAAACACGTCTGCCATATCAAAAAAATGATCTAAAAAGCAAAAAACAAGATGTTAGTTAAACAGTATAAATAAAAAATGAAGGCAGTCACTCCTTCACTCACAGACTAATCACGATGTTTCGAAAACTACTTGATCTACAAAACAAAAATTTTCATCGCAGTCGGGGATTTTTTATATAATATTTAGAAAGTATTCTACAGATTGGACCCTTTTTTTTATAGTGGGAAAAATCATGCATTGACATCCCCCGCCCTTGGGCGGAGCGGGAGATAGTGTCAGACTCTTACTGACTAAAAGACCCACCCCATTCCTTCTAGCCTTCATACCGGGGCTCGAGCGCCCGGGGCTATTAGGCTTCGACCCGGCTGGGTCCCTGCTGTTGCTGACAACTCCTTGAGGCGCGCGGGAACAGTGCGCGCCGTCAACGACTTGGGCTTGGTCCGGACAGTTACTGGACGGCCGGACAGCGAGCTACCCATTGCTCACTGTCCGCAAGCCCACATCTACGTTGGCCGGAAATCGGGATCAGAATCCCGGCGACGGCGGCGGCGATAACGCCGTTGCCTGATGCGTTCGGCCTCCTGCTTTGCGAGCATTACTGCTTCGCAGAAGTCGGCGAATGCCTGCCACTCCTCCACGCTCCGGACCATGGCCTCAACCAGGGCCCGGCGTACAGATTGGACCCCGACGGCGATGAAAATTTTCGAAGATTTTACTACTACTGATACTGATTAGTCAGTGAGTGACTGCTTTCATTTTTTATTTATACTGTTTTTGACGTGACAACGTCTTATAAATTGGTTTGCCGGGTGACACTTCAAGAAACTGCGTTACGCTCCACTCACGTTATGCGCTCACAATGAGAGCGAGTGAGAGGCACGCGTCCCTTCCACTCGGGCATGGTTAGCCCGCCTAAGAGCGAGAGAGACAGACATAAAAGTCGTTGTCACGTAAAACTTTCGCCCGTATACCGACTTTACAGGCAACCAATTTTTTACTCAACAGTTTCGATTAGCGGTGTAACATATTTATATTTTCAAATTCCACTCGTCAAATCCTAGACGATAATCATATGCATTACAAAATGAAAAAAAAAAATTGGTTGTATATTCATTTATTTATCATACCAACCAAATTGCATTTCTATATTTTTTTCAATAGCCTATGTTAATCGGGGCAATATAAGGATTCTAACGATACCCCTTACATGTAAATCGGTTCAGTCATTTAAAAATTACAGTGGAATAAAGAAACTCACATACATACATACAAACATACATGAACACTGAAAACATAACACTCCTTTTTTGGGGCATTCGTGTAATAATGTAAAATGTACTCATCATCACTCACTGTAAGACATAGGCCTCCTCCAAGTGTCACCACAATGGACAGTCCTGTGCGTCTCGCATCCATCGCATTCAAAATGTAATCACAAAACAAAAGATTAAACAAAAAAAAATTCGTCAAAAATACGACTACTCACTGGCGATGATCTAAAAGATTGGCGCAATGCTGGCCAAATCCGCTTACAAATACTTAAAACCGTAGTAAAATCGAAAAAGTTTTGTTATTTGAAACGGAGCGTGATTTAAACTAAAAAGTTGTTAAATTAAAAAGTTTGAAGTAACTTTTACGGTTAATAACCAAGTTGAAGTTAGGTCATGGGCTTTTTTGAGGTGGCATAGCATAGCACATTATTATTCGGCCTTATAATGTTCCCACTGTTGAGACTCAGGTCTCCTGTCTAGAAGAGGGAATGGGCCGTAATCTACAACGAGGGCTCAGTGCGGTTTGGTGGATGTCACATGTCTTCGAATTTTTTGATTTTAGGACATGCCGGTTTCCTCACGATCTTTTCCTTCACCGTTTTAAGAGCAGTGGTGATAAAATAAATTACATAAAGTAATGCGCCTGGCTGGGTTTGAACCCGCGACCTACATCTTGTAAGTCAGTGTCGTTACCATCCGGCCACCACTGCCCTTATGATGTAAAAAATCATAAAGTAACTCATCCTGCTCTGCAGTGCCGTAACTAGGATGGTGACAATTGTGCCCAGGCACTGGGCACAGTCGCGGACGTGTAACGTCACGCCGTGCTGCATTTTTTCGCACAGGGTGACTTCACACATAACTTTAATGGGCTATATCTTGGTCATGTTTGGTTTAATTTACAAATAAAAAAATACATGCCCCTTATTTTTCAATAATCTAAAAGACGGACTAAATAAAATGTAATTATTTTGAGCCTGGAAACTACCCTATTCTTCGTGCTATATCGGCAACCTAAGTTCTCCTGCGGATATCTTCATTTTTGATTCGATCACGTAAGGAAACCCTGAGCATAGCCCTTTTTTTTCATTGCCCTTTGGGTGACTTTAATACTAATAAAATTCAATAATTCCTGGTTTTTTGGTCAGTTACTGTCAATGTTTTTCTGCCACTGTCCCGTATTACTTAAAGTCGGAGAAACACGTTTTATTCTTCCATACTATCCTGTCAACCGTCACACTAGTACTGACTCGCTTTTCTTTTATATGACTCCTCAAACAATTCTTCTCCCTTCTCTTTTTTTTTCCTCTCTCTCTCTCTCCATTCGCCAAAAAACAACTACCTGCCCAAATACAATATGTGGTTTTTTTTTGGTGAGTAAAAATCATCCAAATGACATCACCCGCCCTTGGGCTGAGCGGGAGATAGTGTCAGACTCTTACTGACTAAAAACCCATCCCGTTCCTCCTTTTTTTTTTAATGATAGGCTTGCGTTTGACCACTATCTCACCTGATGGTAAGCGATGATGTGGTCGACGATGAAGCACGCTTGCCTAGAAGAAACCTATTCACTCTCGACTTAAAGACTCCTAAGTTGTAGCTATCAGGAAACACAGATTCCGGCAGGGAATTCCACTCCTTGGCTGTACGCACAATAAATCCTTACCTTTCATACCGGGGCCGAACTACTTTCGGAGCTAACCCTGGCCCTAGTAGGCTTCGACCCAGCTGGGCCGCTGCTGTTGCTGACCACTCCTTGAGGCGCGCGGGAACAGTGCGCGCCGTCGACGATTTGGGCTCGGTCCGAACAGTTATTGATACTATGTGTGGTCAATTTAATAACCATTCTCTCCGAAACTAACCGGTTTGCCACTTTAAGTTCAGTAGCACTTAAAGTGCATATTAAGATGCTATCACTCGGCTACTTAGCTGTAAAATTACTTTATTAAAATCTTTCTTTGATACAGTCTGATGTTTCTTTGCAAATGAGTATTGCCTGGGGAGTTTTGTCTTCTTGTAGAAATAATAAATAATAATATAAAGAGTCTATTCGAATTCGAAATTATTCGAAATCTAATATTTTTTTAGTATTCAGCTCACTAGCCTTATACGGAATTGACTATAAGCAACCATGCCGCAAAATGACTGTTTCCTAGTGTTATTACTGTAATACGGAAATATTGTATTTACAACCACTTTTTTAAAAGAGTAACCATGGAGTTTCTTGCCGGTTCTTTTCTATAGGAAACGACCAATTTGGAACCATGCACTAGCTTCTGACGTTTTATAAGTGCCCAATTGTAGGCCAATGTCAAATAAAAATATTTTTAATTTAGTATTTTTTTTAATTTTGTCTTTTTTTAATTTTTTTTTTTTGAAGGAGTAAAATTTTGTAAAAAGGTTACATAAAATCTTAAGAGTAATTTTTGTAATAATTACAGAGGTAAATGCTATGTTATGGTAGAAGCTCTTACACCATAGTTTTGTACAGGACAATAGAAATGCAATTATAATGTTTCCAAAAGGAATTTCTCCCCGAGCGCTGCAAAGGTGTTTGAGAAAATACAGTGTTTGTTTTTATGGTTCCTTACCGAAGGTTCGATGGTATCCCCGAAGGATATCAACGGGACTCTATTACTAAGCTTTCGCTGTCCGTCCGTCTGTTAGAGGGCTGTATCTCATAAACCGTAAAAAGGAGGCGGTCGAAATTTTTACAGAATGTATTTCTATTGCTGCTACATCAACATCATCATTTCAGCCGAAAAATATTCACTGTTGGACATAGGACTCCCCCAATAGGTTAGTTGCCGTAAAAAATGTAATTAGTCCGTCTTTTAGATTATTCAAAAATAAGGGACACGTATTTTTTTTTTTTGTAAATTAAACCTAAAATAACAAAGATATTATTATAGCCCATTAAAGTTACGTGTAACGTCACGCCGTGCAGCATTTTTTCCCAAAAAGAAAAATTACGTGTTCATTTTTTTTTAATAATCTAAAATTCGGACTAAATAAAATATAATTATTTTGACCCTGGAAACTACTCTATTACGAGTATCATCATAGCGACCAGTTCTATGCGTCTCGCATCCATCGGATTCCCGCGACCCTCACCAGGTCATCGGTCCACCTTGTGGGAGGCCTTCCAAAGCTGCGTCTTCCGGTACGTGGTCACCACTCCAGAACCTTTCGTCCCCATCGATTATCTGTTCTGTGAGCAATGTGCCCTGCTTACTGCTACTTAAGTTTGGTTTAAGTGGGCTATGTCGGTAACCTTGGTTCTCCTGCGAGTATCTTAATATATAAATATAAACTCCAAGCATATCTCCTTCCTTTTCCCTTTAGGTGACTTTAAGCTTAACCTGATGAGCCGCTAAAGTATCAAATAATAAAATTAATAATATCGACAAAATAACATTGCTTGTAAAGGAACACCTTTACAAACAACGTTATTTTGTTGGCGTTTTTTGTTCGATATTAATATTGTAGTACCTACGGAACCCATCATGTACCAATTCAACACTTAGTCAGATTTACTAACGAGCTCAACGTGCCAGAGGCATATCTACTCAGCTTAGAAAACCCTTAACCGTCACGTTATGGGTTTAGTCTCACAAATACTTACTACCAATTTTATTTAAGTTATCTACAACCTGAATTCTTTTCAAATGCCCTGTATAAACAATTTAATCCACTCCATTTAAAAATTATAATATTAAAATTAATTAAAGAATTATCAAAGTAAAAATACTAAATTGGTTCGTTAATTATCAGCAATCTTCATGAAGTATTAAAATTATTGTTAACGGGATCCTAAAATGTATGTTTGTAGCTGTAATTAAGTTTAATATCCAAATATGGAGTTTTTACGTCATTGACGTGGACTGGATTTGCGATCTTCAATCTGGATGTAATATTATAAGTGTACGACCTGATGATAACAAACCAGGATGATCTTGAACATAAGAATCCCTCCCTGGATTAAATATGACTGGCCTGTTGGTTTAGTGGTTAGTGGCCCTGACTGCTATGCCATAAGTCGAAGGTTTGATTTCCACCCAGGTCAAATGTTTATGTGATGAGTACGATCATTTGTTCTGTGTCTTGGTGTAACCTATAATGCGTATGTATTTAGAAATATATAAGTATGTTCATCAGTTGTCTAGTACTCATAACACAAGCTCTGCTTAGCTTGATTGAGACTAGACGGCCCTATGTAATAGTTTTGGAAAAAAATTATAAACAGTATTTTTTGTGTTGTTTGTGTGTGTTAGTGTGTTTGCTATATTTCAACGTTTAGAAGAGTTTTAATCTGTTTAATTTAAGTGAATAACGCTGAAGTGAATATTGAGGCAGTATATTCAGCTCTCACTATGTCCTGAAAATAAATATCTAGATATTCGTCATCATCATCAGCCTTTTCAATGTTCCCACTGCTGGGACTCAGGCCTCCTCTCTAGGAGAAGGAATGGGCCGTATTTCCCCACGCAGGCCCAGTGCGTGTTGGTGAATGTCACATGTCTTCGAATTTTTGGACCTAGGACATGCTGGTTTCCTCACGATGTTTTCCTTCACCGTTTTGAGAGCAGTGGTGATGAAATAAATTACACAGAGTAATGCGCCTGGCAACCTACAACTCTTAAGTCGGAGCCATTACCATTCGGCCACCATTACTTTCCATCGAGATAATGTTTCAAAGTATTGCCATAAGTAATATATAATTATATAATATAATATAATAATATATAATATTCCACAACTATCACACAACACCGTCTAGTCCCAAGCTAAGCAGAGCTTGTGTTATGGGAAATAGACAACTGATAAACCTACTTATATATTTCTAAATACTTACATATTATAGATAAATTACACCCAGACACAGAACAAATGATTGTGCTCATCACACAAACATTTGTCCTGGGTGGGAATCGAACCCACGACCTCCGGCATAGCAGTCAGGGTCACTAGCCACTAGACCAACAGGCCAGTCTAAGTTTAATAGCTTTGCCTTTATTATTTTGAAATATATACCTAAGTATATTTATCAGTTGTCTAGTACTTATAACACAAGAGCTGCGTAGTTTAAGACTAGACGGCGTTGTGTGAAAGTTATGGAATACATTTAATTCATTAAACGCCAAGCAAACCGGGCATTCGCGCACCTATTGTCTTTCAATTGTGTCTGTAATTATCACGATTGAAAGGCTAGCTTTTGCCCGCAGCTTCGCCCGCATATGTAAAATATAGCCTATGTCACTCAGGAATAAAGCAGCTTTCTATCGGTGGAAACATTTTAGTAATCGGACCAGTACTTCCAGGGATTACCTCCTACAAACCAAAAATTAAAAAAAAACTTTACCTCTTTATTATATTTGTGTGGATGTAGATTTACCACTCAAAGAATGTTTACAAAATTCACTCTATCCACAGACGTTATCAACATGAATCTGCCAAAATAACTAGTTAAGTGTCTAGCACTCTAGCCCCATTGTAGGTGTCCCTCGTTATGCCAAGCGATTAACTTGTAATGGCAACAGAATGCCAGAATTAATGGCAAACTTGACATTTAATATACTCTGTATTCGTGCCGTTATACGTAGGGTAGAATGAATATAATATTATTATGGAAAATTATGCATATTAATATTTGGAACTAACTACTGCTAAGGTAGGTGCCAGATGACCGTGGAATTACGGTCATTGACCCTCCAAAACTCGTTGCCTTCCAACATTTGTTGACATTCTTAATTTAAAAAACTGGCCATGTGCAGGTCGGACTCGCGCACTGAGGGTTCCGTGCAAACTACAATTCCCGAATGCAGTCTCGAAGATTTTTCCGAATTGCATTTTTTTTGGTGACTTAGGTAACAACAAATTTACTGTTTTCAGATTTATGAACTTCGATTTTTGAGCGTATCAAAATATATGTTTTTTTGCGACATAAACGGCCGTATCTTTTTTATTCGTGCATTTAGAAGTTTGATTTTTTCACAAATTTTAGGGACCGGAGACCTGAGTATAAGGTTTTAATTTCAACTCGATATCGTTATGAATCAGCAGGGGAACTTTTAGCAAAATGACATTGGGATCGTGTTGGAATGAAAAAAATATAAAAATAGCAGACTTGGGCCCCAGGTTATAAATTCATATATATACCTCCACGCGTTACCGAGATAAAGGGTCTTGACAGACTGACGGACAACAAAGTGATCATATTGGGTTTCCGTTTTTTTTTTCTTTTGATGTACTGAACCCTAAAAATAATTGGTACCTACAGTAGATAAGCAGCAGCTAAAAAAAAAAAAACAACTAAAAAGCTAGCTAGAGCGGGGGTTGTCATTGGATGATTTTTTCCCACCATAACAAAAAAAAAATGCTGCTTATCTACTGTAGGTACCAGTTATTTTTAGGGTTCCCTGTATCTTTCAGTTATCCTTTGCTTTCTCAACCACTGTTGCCCTTTCACAAATTTTCCTGGGAGTCTCCGCAAAAAATGTCCTAGTTTAGAATGGGCGATGGAAGCGAAGCCAGTATAAAAGCTTGAGAAAAATACGCATAGCGTACTTTGTGCTTTTATACTTTGTGCGGGCTTATTAAAATTAAAATAATGTTTAAAAGCTTTTAATGGAGCGGTAAATATCTCCGTTAGTGTTCTTTATGTTAATAATGTGGATACTACTGCTAAAAAGATATTATCTTAGGCCGAACGCTGCATTACGCGGGCGCCCCGCCCACGCTGTCGTATACAAAAATGCTCCGTCCGAGTGCCCGCGCGGGCATCCGTCGCTGGCAGCTGCGCCCTGCGCCCGTTTTGCTACGTACTAACACAAATGTTCACCATCGACACGACTACATACACATCCTTAAGGCGATTATTACATTGCCACGCACCACGCAGCGTAGCGCGTGAATGTATGTTTAAACGTTGCTTGTAAGTACCTCCGTTTGTATAGAAAACACGCACAGTCCAACATACCGAAAAATATCTACGCGCTTTCATGCTGATCACGCGCCTATTTACCTACTAGAAACTTGCACCCACGCACGTGGGTGCGGGACAATATGTAAGTTATGGCACACTGAATCTCGTAGTGGCGTGCGTGATTTTGTATGAAATGAGTCAGAGCCTGCGTGAATGCACAAAACGCAACTACGCGCGTGAGTGCATAAAAAACCGGCACGATGATGCAGATCTGCACTCCCGCAAGTACGCGCGTAAGTTCATTGACATGCAACATGCAGCGTGATGCATGGCTGTAAGATAATCGCCTAAAGTTGAACTAGCGACACTGCGCAGTTAAATAATCCGGTTTCCGCTACGGGGACCGCCGTACACGACACATGCGCGACGCCACACGATGGCTGCCTGCACGGACATCCGCGCAGGCTTCCGCTTAACGCAGCGTTGGCCCTTAGAGATTCTTCAGGTTTTTAGCTGCTAAGTACTCAGGTACCTCTGTCCATGGCTTGGATTTTATCATGGAGCAGAGCAATGGCAACTACCATGTAGTTGTCTGGCATATTGCTGAACTGGACCTATTTGGCGCCGCCAGATACTGAGATTCATTCAGATGCTCTTTTTTACGACGGCTACAATATCACGGCGAAGCAGGGTAGGCCTAGCATGGTTGAAGCCTACTGGGAACATGGGTGGTGAGAATGTGGACATTGGCGCCCTGAAACGAAGGCAAAAAAGTAACAGTACCCCTAGCCAAATTACTAAACTGCGATAGTTAATGCTTGCAGAAAGCTTCAAATGTACGAGAATGACGCCATCTCAACGCTTAGTCACGTGGTCAGAACAAAAGATTCGGTGACGTAGCCAACTCGAAACGTTCGATGCAAGCGAAACGGTTGTAACTTGGCTAGGGGGGCAGGAGTGGGTATTAGTCTGCAGACTTACCTATCTTTATATATTATGGCAGCTCTTTTTTGACATTTTACTCGCAGGGAAAATAAAACACAGAGACCTTTATATATTACATGTATTTTCAACATTGCACATAAACAGGTGTTAAGAGAATACAATTTAATTACATTCATCTTATTTCAATTATTGTGGATATATCTGTGATTGTGAGTAGACAAAATTAACAAGTTTGTTGTAGAAAAATAAAGAAACAAAGGTAGGTATACCGCAAAATGTTTTTTTTTTTTTTTTTGGAGTTTGTCAGTTTATAATTAAGTTGTGTTGATTAAGATTATGATTGGTGTATGTAATAAGTTTATGTTTTTGATCTTCTGATGCTTACTCCTCGTTAACGGTTAGATTAAAAGGCTTGAAAGAGATATATAGGATGGAAGGAACAGCTCCCCACAAAATTTATGGGCTTGCTCAGTAGACACTTTTTTTTCGTTTTCTAAAAAAAAGTCTTGTGGAAGGTTGCTCAGTTTCGTCTACCGAGCAAGCCCTTAAAGTTAGTGAAGGGCTGTCCCTTAGGCTGTCCTAGATAGGAGGCCCGAGTCCCGGTAGTGGGAGTGTAATAAAACCGCCTAAAAATAACATTGAAAAAAGAAATTACTATTTTTGTCTATCACAATCAAAGTCATAAAATTATACCTTTACTAGCTGCTGCCCGCGACGTCGTCTGCGTGAAGCCTCTACAGCACTAAAAATACCTAAGGTGCCAGTGTCGCTATAGCATTATAAATAAACAACTTTTAAAATAGCATTATAATATAAGTTTTTTTTTCGCAAACGAAGTTAGTGAAGAGAGTTATATGGGAATCCTGCTGAGTTCAGTCATAAGATGTGACTGAAGGAAATAGAGAAAATAATGCAGGAATACATTCCAGGACACAAAAGAGTAAAAATACGTATAAAGGTATCATACCTTACAAGACTTCCCTATAAACTACGTTGGTAGTTATACTGCCAGGAGCCAAAATGTAAAGAGAGTCAGGACTGGTGGCGCGGGAGCAAGTAACGTACAGTTGCCCGTGTGAGAAGCAACTCGTCCTGAGGTCGACACCCGCTGCCCTCAGTGTCTGCCCCTGCGACTTATTGATGGTCATCGCGAAGCAAACACACACGGGGAACTGTACGCGCTTGAACTGGAACGGGAAGTTATGGGGTATGAGGGGAATGCGTGGTATAAATACTGCCTCGCTGACGCCACAACCCGTAAGAATTTCCGCCTCAATGGTGTGTCTGTGTGGAGCGAGATGACTTTAAGGCGGGTCCCGTCACAACTTCGAAGCACAATCAGGCACCGACCTTCAGCTTGATGGTATGCGCCGGAAGTCCACTTGCTGACAGGGAGTTCAGAAATTCCACGGAATAACGTGTGGCATCATCTTGCTCGACAACAGTGTTTATCGAGGTGTAGACCACTTCATTCTTCTCAATTTCCGAGAGAATGCATTCGTTAATTGCGGCAGCGTGATAATTTTTGGGCGTTAAAATTGCCCGCTCACACACCCAAGAATTCTGCTGGTGCGGTATACGACTGATGTCCCCGTACACACAGTGAATGAGTTTTTCTAAGCTAGATACCACTCTACCGAGAGACTCTGGAAGCACCACCTGTCCACCTCTCTCTTCTGGTAGAGTGCCTTCGCCAAGACTTAGAAGGACATCAGAGAATTCTTGAGCACGTGCATTGCCGCCGAGCCGAGCTCTCAAATTAATGGTCAAGCACAGTGTACGAACTTGTGACCACAACGAAGATCGTTTCGACGAAGCATTCACCTCGTCAGCCCTCGATCCCCGCGTCACCTCGAGAAGTGTTTGCCGGAAATCGCCACTGAACAGAACTGTGACACCATCCATCAAATGTTAGTTCCTGCGGATGTCCTGCAGAGTTCTGTCTACGACCTCAACTGCCTTCCTATTGGCCATCGTACACTCATCATTAGAGAGCATTCCTTGAGCACGTGTCCCTTATCGCTGTTACGTGACACACCACAAACAGGCGTTTTGGCGCTCTCTAAATCGATGGGAATTTTTAACATGGAAAGAAAGAAAAGAAAGAAAGAAAAACGTTTATTCGTGCCTCACACAATAATATAAACTAAAAATACACAATGAAAAGAAAAAAGAAAGATATAATCAGTGTGAGGCCAAAAAGGCACCTAACTCAGCATATGCTACGTTATTTAAAACGATAAATAACATGGCATGTGCTACCTTGCCTTCCGGAAGCAGTGTGGCAGTGAATCCCGACGACGCTACAGCAATAGCAATTTTGCCTTGCCTCCTGACCTCTGCAAGTATGCCAGTGGTAACAAATGTTTTTCCTATTCCACCAGGAGCATCCAAGAAAAACATTTTACTCTGGTTTTGCCCAACGTTTTCACGGACGGTGTCATAAATTTGTTTTTGCTCTCAAGAGAACAAAGCGACATGGTAAATTCGTATGGTGGTTATTTCGCCCGGATCGTAATTTGTCTCAGCGTTATATTCCCGATTTCCATGGTCTTGATGTGGTGATGATTGGAGAGCTGGATCGATCAGTGCATTTCCGCCGATAGAAATGACCACATCTTGAAGTGAACTGAGACAGGTGTTCAGCACGCTTTCATCAGTTACTTCGACTTCGTCTCTAGTAGCACGCCTCAAAGCTCGTAGAAAATCTTCAGACAGATGATGGCGATACTTCTCCCACAAAGCTACCAGGTTTGCGACTCCACAAAACACCAAGATGACGGCAAGCAGATGACGCATGTGGCTGGGACTGTCACTGACGCTTGCCGCCGCGAGGGTGTCATCCCAATTAGGCAAAAGGCTGCGCAGTAAGTGGGAAACTCCACGCCATCAAATCTCCTCAGAAAGGCGAAAGACGTTGGGCCTGGGACAGTGTGATTAAAAACCGCAGAAAATAGCATTCGCCACTATTCCGGTGCAAGGTATAAACCCTACCCAATGCGGTGTCCTTGAAAATTCCCGGAAAACCTTTCACAGCTGCTCCTCGTCGACGTCGGTTGAATACACCCCTTTGCTTGTCGTACGTGTAATATGAAGGCACCTTGTCATACGTAAAGGATTTCACAAACTGGTCGACTTCACAGAGTCTGAGAAATGCCACCATGTAATACAATATAACACCGCATTTTTTTTTTAATTGTCTTCACAACTCTGCTTCAGATTTTTAGGGTTTTGTTGGAACTTGAATTTGTCAAAACGAACTATAATATGAAGAAAATGCACACTACCATCTATGAATTTTAAGAATAACTAACTACTAACCTCGCCAACATGATCAAATTTAAATGATTAATTTCCAAAAACTGTTAACATATAACTTGATTTGATTTTGATGAAATCTTATAGATGGCGCTGCTTTAAAATTGTGTTTATACTACTAAAATTCATTAAACTATGTTTCTCTGCCCAAGTTACTTTAATGGCGTAGTTTTTATAGTGTAAAGCTAGATTATAGCATGACTTACTCAAAAACAACATTTAAATTTGCCTCCTTATATTACACGCTGTCACAGAATGCGTAAGAAAAATAAAGATTCACAGCTCCTCCCCCGTAGGTGATAGCGTGATAATATGTAGCCTATGTGTTGACCCGACCTCTTAGTAATATTCATGCAAAATTTGAAGTAAATCCATGCAGTACTTTTTGAGTTTATCCCGGACATACATACAGACAAACAGACAAACAGACAAACAGACAAAAATTCTAAAAACTATATTTTTGGCTTCGGTATCGATTGTAGATCACGCCCCAAGTATTCTTTTTAAAAAATATTCAATGTACAGTTTTGACTTTCCTACGATTTTATTATATGTATATAGATAAGTATTTCTCGTACATTTAATTAATACATAGCCTTTATTTTGGCACAGCAATCTTCCAATACATATTTATATACCTACATATTTATAAATGAATGTCTATTTCCCTTAAGCTAGAACTACATAAGACCGACGCACACGACGTGTAACACGCCTGATTTGAACGTAGCACGACGTCGCGTGGCGTCGTGTGGTGTCGTGTGGTGTCGCGTGGCGTCGCGTAGCGTCGCGTGGCGTCACGTGGCGTCGCGTGGCGTCACGTGGCGTCGCGTGGCGTCGCGTGGCGTGGATCTAGTGTAGCTCTACAAGTCTAGTTTCCATATAAAATGGATGGAGACCGACGCGCCCAGATCAGTGTGTGTGGCACAGTGTAGTTCTACTTTTAGTCACGTCATTATGCGTGAACGAATGGACACATTTTTTGTTTTTGTCGTGTTTGTAATTGTCAGGAGAAGATTCACGTGAAAGAAAAAAAATAAAAAAAGTTGTGCAGAAAGTTAGATTGCAGAAAACTCGACGGCTATTTAATTTTATACGTTTGACAGTTCATAGCTAACACAAACCACGTATGTGATTAGTGTACCACGTATGCGTTTTAACTGTAGTGTGGCGACACTTGAAGGAGGCCTAGGTTCAGTAGTGGACGTCTTTAAGCAGAAATAGTGAATTTTTTTCGGTCACAATTCGTAAATAAATTAAATTCGAAAAAAAAAAAACTTGTTTTGCACACTCTACCCAATTTCTTCGATTTGACAGTATGACGTGACGTCACAACATGGCAAACGATCATAATCTCATTTGGAACGCACAGTGCTGGAATTCACCTGCTGAACCAAATAGACATGGGGCAGGTTAGACAGAGTTTTACGGAACCCCACAGACAGATTGGAAATCGAACTTATATTTATAAAACATTTAAACCATAGCCGCATCTTCATTAGTAATTTATTATTATAAACATCTTACAGGCTTATTTTTGTACAAGCTCCTTTTTTAACTCCACGGATTCACATTTCTTTGACAGAAAAAAAGAAAAATTACTTAATTTTTTTTTTATGACATTGTTTCCATTATTATTCCTATTTTTTTTTTACATTACTTTCATTATTGTTATTATTTTTGACATTGTTTTCATTATTACTATTACTTTTTCATTACTTTTATGTTTATTATGTTAATGTTTTTAAATTATTATTAATGTGTGCCTATAATTTATATATGTGTGGTATTAAACTGTAAGTGTAAATTGGCAATAAATGAAAAAAAAAAATTGTTTTATTGCTAGTTTGCGTTTATGAAATCAGTTTCACATTGGATCTTTTATTACATAAATGTTTTAGCAAATTAATTTAAACATAGCTGTCATAATAATATACCTGTACATGTAATTATGCAGATCACCAAACTTTCAAAGTTCTGAAACTGTTGTATTCACGGCAAGAATAGTTTAAGTTTTAATCATTATAATTATCTGTTGTAATTCTGTATTCATATCGCGTTTGGTATTCATTCGTTGTTGTGTCAATAAAGTTATAATAATGTGATTATGTTTGCCCAAGGTTATCCTAGAGAAGAGGAAAAAAATGAAACAAGGAATCGTGATCGTTGGTAAGACTGGAGGAAGACCTTTGCCCAGACGTGCAATTATATAGCGTTGTTTTCGCTAAATTTTGATCGTTTTAATCCCGTGGAGGGTCGATCCGGTAAAATTAAAAAAGAAGGTTTTAATGAAAATCTTTTTTTCATAACAAGCTTTTATAGCACAGTTTACCTGTATACTGTAATACTCGTCAAGACGAATCATACGAGCCCAAACTCGATGGAGTTGTGTCGTTTAACTACGGAGTTCCTACGGCCACCTACCGATTCCATAATCAGATCAGCTCCATGTCATAATAATTTGGTAAGATATATAAATTTAACTCTTTGAATGCCGTAATTAGAGACACAATAGAAAGACAATTGCTTATGTCGAACTGTTTAACATAAGACATTCAAAAGGTTAATTTGCAAGATTTGATGACAGACAAACATCGGGACAGGTGAAACTAAATAAAAGATTGTAATAAAGTACTTTTTTATCTTTAAAAATCGATAGCGTTTCATGACGATCAAAACTTAACGGTGTATATTATTATTACTTATCTTCGTTATGCTCACATATTAGAAGCGACAAGAAATATGTAACCAAGATTTATGTAACTCAAAATATAATTAGAAGAGTGTCCATAGAGTTTTTTGCACGTTCTTTTCCATAGAGATTTACGTTTTGGAAAGTGCAATTCAGCTTCACTTTTTTTTTGACTGACTGACATTCTGACAATTATTCAAACGTGCATGTAACTGGTCTATTTGAAATAAACGTTTCTGATTTCTGATCTGTACTTCTACCACGTGTTTAAAGTACATAATAGTATTCGTCGATACTCGATCCGACTACGTAAATATTTTGTATGGCAAATTTTACAGCGCCTCAGCGGTCACTTACGGAACTAAAATTTGCCTTACAAAATATTTACGTAGTCGGTATCTTATTTTGTATCAACAAGTACTATTGCTTTAAACTCATGGTCGAGGTACTGATTTCCGAGTTGGTAAATGTAGGGTAGTAAGAAATAATATTTTTTTGAAATATTTAAAATTGTAAATAATATGTATACATAGGAAATAAATAAAATAATCATAATGTAGTTATATTAAGTAACGGTTTATTATATAATGCTATAATATTTTGATGTTAGAGTTTGTTCATAATATGACATATACATATATGCGGTAGGGAGCTATTCAAATATTACGTAACCAGAATTATTAGTAAATGGAACACACCCTTCCCTTTATCAGTAAAAGTAAACAAAACTCCTATCTCCTCCCCCATATATGCTTACAGAAACATTTATGATTTGTAGTTAAGTCGATAACTAAGGAATTTAATGCAAAATTGCAGAAAAAAGGAATAATACAATATTGATAACGTAATTACTTCCTTCTCCATATCATAGAAACAAGTACAGTATAGATCCTCCACCTGCATATGTTACTAACGCTTGAATTTTGGCCCATAATGTATATAATTGATTTGGTTTTTCTATATTAACCGTTTAAAAAATTTAAAAGAATTTTCTGTATATCTGGTGACGTGACGAACTCAAGCAGCCTATTAAGCCCTATCAACTATTCTGGTTTTGTATACTAATTATTATGTTTCATTTTTCATACGTATTACATCGTAATAAAATATATAACATTCTATATACACATTAATTTAACAACTAAGGTTTCCCGACTTGGTTCGCGATTGTAAATCACTTCAGGCAGTGTTTTTCCTACTTTCCATTCTATAATTCGTTCCCTTTAGACATATTGTTATAATTTATTTTCTACTTAGTAATTATTTTTTATATTATAACATTAATAACATAACACTTTAAAATTAACACAGTTTTTTAGTTAACATTTATGTATTTACAAAGTAATATATTTTATAATAACAAATGAGCTTAGAAGTAGGTAAAATATATGGAAGTAGGTATACAAGTCTTATAGAAAATTAAAGTGCACAGATTATAGCAAATTGGGGTGAATAGAGACTTAGGGGTGAATAGATACAAAACTTTGATTTGGTTTTTCACACTGATACCACAATATTGGCCTCTAACAAAGCATAGTTAAATGCTGCAAAAATTATTCAAATATCGAGAAAATACCCTTTATATTTTTGTCTCCACACTCTCAATTCACCCCTTAGTCTCTATTGACCCCATTTTACGGTACCTAATTTTATCATTTTAAGAGAAATGAAAGCTCGTTTTTTATTGTAATGAATAATCTAAACAAGAGCCTTACCCATGACGTGTTACTCGTAAAATGTAAGTCGTGCGAGCGAGTAAGAGCCGGAGCTATACACACTATACAACCTTATTTTCAGTATTTGCGACACCTGAAACACCTGTCTAGTATTTTTATACAAATAATCTTTAAACATAATTTCAAAACCGTATTATGAAAAATCACAAAGTTATAAGCCCGTTATGTTACCTCCCACCCTATTCAATTTGTACAACCGTTTCGCTTGCGCCGAACGCTTTGAGTTGGCCGCGCCGCCAATTCTTTTGTTCTGATCACGTGACTGAATGTTGAGATGACGTCATTCCCGTACATTTGAAGCTTTCTGCTAGCGTTAACGATGGCAGATTAGCAACTTGGCTAGGGGTACTGGTTGCCTTTATAAATACGTAGTCGACGGGCCACCCGGGCGACTGAGAGATTGTTTTGCTTCCGCAGCTTGCCGTGACCTGTGTTGTACTTAGTGTCGCTAGTGTCCAACTTGTGACCTTTTTTAAATGTTTTTGGACAAACATATAACATGGTGTAAAAATGATTGGAATAAATTCAGTTACTGATTCTGAACAAAGTATTTTCAAGTTTCGTATATACCAAAAATAGGGTTTTATAGCTCCATCCGTTTAACAGTTCAGTTTAGGTCGTAAAATGAATTGCGTTAAGAGCTTGTGGTAGAGTCTCTGGTATTATAACTTAATCCTGAGTGACTTAAAGGTATAAATACGAATTAACCAACTTTATGAGATCACTATAAAACAATATGAACCTAAAATAAGAGTGTTGGAAAAAAAATGGAAAAGCGCATATTACTAAAAGAGTTCTGAGTATACATGTAGATGGATGGAGAGGGAGAGGAAGGCCGAAAAAAAGATGGATGGCTTGTGTGAGAAGTGATATGAAAGAAAAGGGAGTTAGTGATAGTTTGACGGGTGACAGGACAGAATGGAAGAAGAAAACGTGTTGCGCCGGCCCCAAGTAATATGGGATGAGGGCAGGAAGAAGAAGAAGAAGAAGAAGGAAAAAAAATGGAATATTTACAAGTTTGTAACCGAATACACAAACTATTTGTAAAAATAAAATAGGCCATATTTTGAAAATAATTTACAATTTATAATAATAATTTATTTATTTAACACACCACTGATATTTGTGTCTATAACAAATATTAGTGGTGCTCTGGCTGTTGTACTAAGATATCCTGTAACACAAGAGCCAGACCTCTCAAAACACAGGATTCGTAAAAAGAAGCGTAATAAACAAACATAGGAAAAAAATAATAATAATATAGTCAGCATGCAGAAAAATATCGCAATAATATAAAAAAAAAACTAAATAATTTCGAATTGACACTGTCATCATCATCATCAGCCTTTTTAACGTTCTCACTGTTGGGACTCAGGCCTCCTCTCTAGGAGAGGGAATGGGCCGTAATCCACCACGCGGGCCCAGTGCGTGTTGGTGAATGTCACATGTCTTAAAATTTTTGGTTCTAGGACATGCCGGTTTCCTCACAATGTTTTCCTTCACCGTTTTGAGAGCAGTGGTTGTGAAATGAATTACACTACTTTCATAAAATAATTAAAAATATGTCAAGAGTAGGCCATTCATCCCGGCGGGTAAGGTGGGAGAGTGAGGGATGAGTGGGTGTGTAGTGTAATGATTGTGAGTGTGTATCAGAGCATCAAGTTACTGATCCGACAAAACCTAATGCTTTCTGTTTCCACAAAGTTGAAACTGACCAGCCACTGCGGGAAGGGAAGGGTACGGGAAGTAATTTCCTCCTTCTGGAAAGCAGTAATGCGAGTGAAGAAGGCCGCTGGATCTGTGAGGGTGAGAACATCCTCCCGCCCAAGCCGACGCCGCAGGAGACACCCAGGGCGTCTGGAATCACAAGGTGATTCTCGGCTCACCGTCTGGCTATCTGATAAGAAAGTAGCCCGAGTTGACGGCTTGTTGTGTTTCAGGCGCGTCTCAAAAGATGTTAGCAAAACGAACGTGGTTGGTCTACTGGGAAAGATGCCTACTAGGGCTGCGAGATTGTTTGAAAAAATTACAGAGGCCCTGCAGTACCCGGCCTCTTCTTAGCATCTTATGCTATGTGAGCATAAGAAAGCTTTCGCTACATTATCAATATGGAGGAGTTATTTGATGTTAACCCATAGTAAAAAAAAAAATAAATGCAAAAGGCATATTTCGCACAAATCTACTAAGGTAGGCGTCAAATGAACGCTGAATAACGGCCATTGACCCTCTTAAATTTATTGACATTCTTATTTTAAAAAACGGAATTAAAGACAAAGCTATCTTAAATCGACATCTATCGTGATCCTTCATCCTTTCTGGAAAACAGTTCATTGATGGCATTTCGGGTATCTTCGATATATATTGGAGATATTAGGGAAAGGTTAATGTACTTTATTTTAAGTTCATCTGGCGCCTTGTATAACTGATTACTTAAATACAATTTCATTAGTGAGAATCGGGTATAAACTTAGTCTGTGCCCTTATTAATCCATATAGGTTCTTTCACCTGCAGTAGGTGTGTTCAAGTTATTAAGTTTTGATGAGAACCAAGGCTAACAGTAACAGGATCATTCGATAAACGTCCTAAGCCAGACAGGTGGGCGATATCATGAAATGAAATTGAATACGTGAGATAAATAATTTTTGGTTTAAGTAGATTTGAAAATGTGATCGGAACATAGACCATGGAGGTGTTTGTGTGGTCACTGTTAGCTGCGTACAGACATCGCGAGGCGTGCGCCGCGAATGGTTTGTCAGGCTTGCCTCAACCTGAGGCAAACGACAGTAAATTTATGCATGCGTCTCGAACGACACATGCTCAAGCTGAGCACGCAAACCACCACGCACAGTGTTCGTCAGTAGAAAATGCAAACCACACCTGTCCGTCCACACGGAGCGCACTACTCATACTGAGGCGGCGTTCGCAACGATCGTGCGACGCGAATGCTCACTGTGAGCACATTCGTCCACACAGCCAGAAGCTTGCAAGACGAACCATTAACGACGCACGCCTCGCGATGTCTGTACGCGGCTTTGTCAGAAATTTGCTATAAACACCGACCTTGTCAGTAAGGCCGCTTTCACTCTATGTCGTAACGGTTAATTTATCGCCGAAGGACTATCGTCTCTAGCTGTTCTTATTATAACGACTGTTTGTCGTGGCCACGACAGATAGTCGCAAAAGTCTGAAGAATCGCCAAACTTATGGCAGTGGGCAGAGCACATTGCTCGCAGAACAGCCCCCCTAGCCAAGTTACAACCGTTTTGTTTGCGCCGAACGCTTCGAGTTGGTTTCTTGGCAATTCTTTTGTTCTGACCACGTGACTGAGCGTTGAGATGACGTCATTCCCGTACATTTGAAACTTTCTGCTAGCGTTAACGATTGCAGAGTAATTGCAACTTGGCTAGGGATACATATGGCCGATTGGGACGAAGGTACTGGAATGGCGACCAGGTACTGGAAGAAGCAGCGTTTTGAGACGTCCCACCAGATGGACCGATGATCTGGTAAGGGTCGCAGAAATCCGATAGATGCGAGTCGCACAGGACCGGTCATTATAACGGCACTTGGGGGAGATCTACGAGTATGTCCAACAATGGACGTCTTTCGGCTGAAATGATGATGATGATGATGAAGTCTGACATGCTTTCTTGGTCCACCTAGAGCGGGGACAAGTAATTGATGACTTTCCAACTCATAAAAGTAAGGTAGATAATTTTTTCAGTCAACCGATGCCACCACGGTGGTTCCTTACTCTGTGGATTGAATTTCGTCACATAAGTAGACTATTTTCTGGAATAGGGCATAGGACGCGTTATTATGTCTCTATAGTATTATTTCTGATGTTTGTACACTAACAACCATAAATCTATCTCCTTTCTTTGAGTCCATTCAAAGGTTGTCTGTAAGAGATTGCCCTGTGCGATAAGACCACCCATTGTACACTTAGTTTTTATGATGTTTGTCTTGTATTTTGTTTATGTGGTGTACAAAATAAAATAAAAGAATAAAGAATATAATAAACTTTCTATTCCGAGAGTATATTCGTATTTCCTTAAAATCACCGTCATCCAGGCGAGCAAAGCCACTGTCGGAAACTAGCTGGATATAAAACTAAACTCAACAAAGCAAAAAGTAACTTATAAGAAATAAACGGTTCCTATGTTGATCAATTTATCATAAGAATCTATGTGACAAATAAGCAGGGCTACAACAAGGCAAACTGTAAGGGCTATATTTCACCGGGACACCATGGCGGCGCGACCAGTCGCCGCTACCAACAAAATGTATACAGCTCTATAGAGAGTTATCCACCTGCACGCTTAGCCAAGTTGTTATTCTGCAATCGTTAACGCTGTCGAAAAGTGATGAAACGTATAGGAATGACGTCATCTTAACGTAAAGTCGCGTGGTCAGAACAAACGAATAGACAATTCGTAGCCAACTTCACATCGTTCAAAATCGTTTCTACAATGTTTAACGCTACATCCTTTGTTATACAAACGCTATGTTGTAGAACGAGCGGTCGACTTAGGCGCGTCAACATGGCTACCAACTTATCGTTTTCTACAATTGCTGTCACCGAGGCGTTACCGATTAGAGAACGGAATTCGACACAAACTGGTTGTAACTTGGCTAGGGGGGCTGGTGACCGTTTGGTTGCGCAACTAATTTGGTGACGCGACCAGCTCGGACGTGTGGCGACTCTGGTGTCTGTATGGTGTCTAGTTTGGTAGCTTATGGCTATATTTCACTGAGAAACTATGGCGGTGCAACTGCTCGCGCAATATGGTGTCTCGATGAAATATGGCCCTAAGAGTGTATCTAATGCCATAAATATAAAACTACACTCCATTTTTTAGGTAGTTAAATAAACGTAAACAATATTGACACGTCTTTTTAATTAAAATAAATCGTCCAAAAATCATACAAACATTATATAAATTTAGTTTTGGCGTATAGTTCCTTGAACCATCTGGCCGAAATTATGTGAACGCAACTCTCGCACTCGCCTAGGCGGCAGTACGCAAATCTGTGCATTTATTTGCGGCCAGCAGTGCCCGGAAAGCGCTTTAAACCCATTTTCTCTGCGAGATATTGATTGATTTACATATGCAATGTTCACTTTGAAGAATATTTAACCACCAATTTTTATGGGTAAAAATGTTTCTGGTCCAAGCCGTTTCGAAGGAGTAGGGAAAAGTTGCGAAAAGTTGCGAAATTGCTAAATATTTTTTTTTGGCAAAAGTATTAATTGCACGAAAAAATCAAATGTTGATATTATTGTTCATGAATCTATAATAAACATATATTTTTTTCAAACCAATTGATTTAGCCGTTACGGAGGAGTAGGCCTCAGAAAATCACTATTTTATTGCACTTTTCGTTTGGCCCTTAATGGCGTGTAATCTGAGAAGCTCAAAGTAGATGGCACTAGTGAACTTGGAGGTCATACTATCTGTCAAACTCAATTAATTTTCAAGGAAATATTGTGTATTCAAGTAAATAACCATCGTTTTTTTTAAAATAAAATGCTTCAGTGTTGTGTTGTGCCTTTATGCTCATCAAGAACATCAGGACACAGGTTTCTCAAAGATAATCATCTGAGCTGATAATTTATAATCATTTCTTCGTCTTAATTCTTTTTTTATTTCACAAACAGTCCGAGATCCGTATTTTTCTACTATAATTCACATAAATCAACATAAACAAACAAACCACCATTCAACGATACAAGGAGCTGTCAAAATGAATGACCTCCAAACACACAGGCGCCAACTAGCGGGAGAAAAAAGCGGACATAGCTGCCATTATCAAATATCGGTTTAGAATACCTAATTGTAAAAATTTTTACATACAATTTTTAGACAATTGTTTCGATAAAAGACGTGTCAAGATTGTTTACATTAAGTTTTTTTTTATCTGTTATAAACTAGTACTTGATGAGCTCCCACCTGATGGTAAGCAGTGATGCAATCGTTGATGGTGAGGCGCACTAGTTTATTAAGAGCCTATTCACTCTAGCCTTGAAGACACCTAAATTATAATCAGACGGGAAGACCGCAGCAGGCAAACTGTTCCAGTCCTTTGAAGTACGCGGTATAAATGACGGTGGTGAAGTTAACTACCTAAACAGATGGAGTATAAATGAGATTATGAACTTTCATTTCTTTTAAAGACATAATTGCTATAATACAATGACGTATGGAAAATCGATTCATGCATCACTGGTCAACAATCATATTTGTGAACGGTTCATTTAACTGATGTGCTTGATAGCCTCGATGATGGATGAGATTTTGAAGCATTCGTTTATGGAAATACACGAATTTCGATTACAGCAATAAAAGCCGATCATTGACCACAAATCAGTAGATATATCCATGTACAAAACATATCACCAAACTTAAGTGGCAAAGGGCAGGGCACATTGCTCGCAGAACAGATGGCAGTTGGGGGCGAAAGGTTCTTGAGTGGCGAACGCGTACCGGAAGATGCAGCGTTGGAAGGCCTAATACAAGGTCGACTGATGACCTGGTGAAGGTTGCGGGAATTTGACGGATGCGGGACGCGCAAGATCGTTCATTGTGGCGATATTTGGGAGAGGCCTATGTCCAACAGTGGACGCATATCGGCTGACATGATAATGCTAATGATGACAAAATATATTATAATAATATACAAAAGGAGAAACTGACTGACTGACATATTAAAGCGCAGCCGAAACTATTGGGACTAGAAAGGTGAAATTTTGTTCAAGATTTCTTTTTTTGACGTAAACGAGTAATAAGAGAGAATTTTCCAAAATTCATTCCCTAACGGGATGAAACGTGGGTCCAGTTTCTAAGAAGAAACCTACTTTTAGCTAGTCATTCAAAAGACTTGATGGTATTATTTCAAATTAAAATAGATGCATAAGTGACACTTAAAATTTAGAACATCGTTATCTAGTCTCAAGATCTCCGAAAGTGTTTCCAAAAGCCTCACTTTCAAGCCCTAATATGAACCCCGTTCAATTTCATCAAGAATATTAAACCAATAAATCTAAAGCCAGGTTTAGCAGGTTCATTGATTCTAGCCAAATAAATAGGTACCTTTAATTAATAGGCCATCTATCGAAAGGTTGTTTCGGAACTGTTCGGAACCTAATTAATGGACCCGCAAATTGCGTGTGAAATTGGAACATTGCAAGCCATTCCCGAACAAAACGATCTGTCAAAGGCATTTGATTGATATCGCCATCAAACATACATGTAATGTTCCTACAGTAATATGATCCCGAATGTGTTGTATCAATGGCACAAATAGATATCGCGTTAATAGAAATATACTGAATCTATTCAGTTCATTTTATTACGATTATCTTCAACCAGTGATGTATGAGTCAATCGTTAATATATCTGCTTGTCTTAAGTAAATGCACTGAACTGCCTGGCTTTCAGCCAAACACGCTACATCAAACAAAACATTTCATACAAAGCTCTCCTTAGTTCTGTTATCGTATATAAATATATTATTTTCTCTATCAAGAGTTGGTATACAAACGAATTTGTTTCTACCCTCTACCGTATCACTTACATCTAAAGTTATTGAATAAACATTGTTAGTCTTTACATCTAGGTTTAATATTTGTATTTGTTTATTGTTCTCATTGGCAGTGTCTATTGGTAATTCATTAGGATAATGGTTATCGTGTACATCGGCATATATATCGTTTTCGGTTTCATTCAGAGCGGCTACCATTTTCATACTGTTTCTTCTTGTATTCTCTACGTTAATGATTTCTCCTACTTTCATTTGTTGCACGGTTTCTTCTTTGACTTTTTTACTTTCTTTGTTAACAAATATTTTCTGAGACGACGTTCTATTACTGTACCTTCTCCAAAAGGAATCTGATGTATTCTGACTGCTAGAAAATCCTGTTGAAGTAGTTGTATTGAAAGTGTCACGCCTCTGCATTGTTTCTCTTAAATTCCTGCTACACCTCATTAACTTATTAATCTTTAACAGTTTTACGAATCCCTCCCTAAATTTAGACGACATCAAATTGTATAATATTGGATTGATCGCCGAATTTAAGTATAGCATTACTCTACAAAAATACAAAAGTATATAGTAACCATCTATACCTAATGACATTATTGTCTCTGGTGGGAATACGATGATCCAAAGCGTGAGTGCTTTGAATGGTAGGAGGCAGAGGAAGAATGATAGTACGACGGTACCAAGCATTAGGATGACTTGTTTCCTATATCTTACAACATTGCCGGTGTTACTAGTGTTCTTGGTGTTTTGTGCGATGATAACAGGGTTTTCCATGAGGTTCTTAGCAATGACGCTGTAGAGGATGAGGAGAACTCCGAGAGGGACGATGAAGAAGATTGCGATGGTCAGGATGAAGAAGAGCGCTGACCAGAAGGTGTCTGCTTGTGTGAGGCAGACTGGGTACTCCGTGCCGTCGTCGTACATCTCATAAGTGAAGGTCGCCACGGCAAGGATGGGGCTGCGGAAGAGAAAAACTTAGTTAATACTTAAATATTACTTTTGGACATGAGAGCGTTGAGCATTGCTTTGTCAAAACATATTTATTGACAAAGATTTTCCATTACCGAAATCGCAAAATTAAATGCTCCCATCGAATTAATCAGATATCTTGATGGTTATTTTGTCAACTTATAATGATATAGTTAATCAGATCTTTTTTTCTGAAATTGTTGAGATATTGATTGGTTTACTATCGAAAATAATAAACAGCACACCAACCAAACCGTAAATGCCCATGACGTGTTGTAATTAAAAAGAAAAATATGAAAAGTTCTTAATCATCACGTCTGAAATATCGAGCATTTCATCTTCTATTCTTCCTGCGATATCCGTTGTCCGATTGACCCGAACTCACATAAATAGATATGTACAGAAAACAATCTCATGTATGTACTTCACTTTTTATACCTACACTCGGTGGACGCACACTAATGAGCATTTGAGCCGGAACTGTTCGACGAGCAGGCCGAGGCGCTCCGAGATATCGTGTCCGTGAGCGGTGTCTATGTGTGCGTTGCTCGAGCGCGCTTTGTATGTAGATTGACTTCTGTACCTATCTATTTTGTGCAGAGGACCTGTCAAGAGATCTTAATGCGATCCATTTGATGATCTGAACTGAGTTGTTGAAGGGAAAGAGTTTTATAGGGTATAAAGCTCCCTCTGTCTCGCTCGCACGACTGAAATTTTAGCACGTCATGGTAAAACCCCTGATTGCTTAGCCCCAATTACGATTGTCAACGTACTGATTGATCACAAGCACCAATTATACAAGATTTATTCCCGTAGTCCTGCAATAGCTGAAAAACTAATTAATTTACTCGTTGTGCGTTTATCATGCTCGTAATAATTTAGTTTACGTCTGAAGAGCAGTGGTGGCTGAATGGTAACCGCCCCGACTTACGAGTTCTAGTTCGTGGGTTGAAACCCAGCCAGGCGCATTACTTCGTATAACTTATTTCATCACCAGTGCTCTCAAAACGGTGAAAGAAAACATCGCGAGGAAACCGGCGTGTCTTAAAACCTAAAAATTCGAATAAATGTGATATCCACCAACCCGCACTGGGCCGCGTGGTGGAATACGGCCCATTCCCTCTCCTACAGAGGAGGCCTAAGTCCCTACAGTGGGAACATTACAAGGCCATATTTTTTTGACGGATTCGGGTTTCATCTCTGTCTCTCCGTAAGCGATGATGTGATCGCTGGTGGGGCACACTTGCCTAGAAGTATACCTATTCCCCTAGGTTCTAGGTGGTGGCTATCAGGGAACACAGACTCCAGTAGGGAATTCCACTCTGGAGCAGTACGCACAATGACTTTATTTCCAAAACTTTTTGTGCGTGTGGGTAGGAGGTCCATGCTGGAATATTGCCTTACATCGTAGTGGTTCGATGATAGAACGAGCTTGGTAAAGCTTCCACTTTCGAGGCCCTGGCGAATGATGCTACAAGACTGTTCAACTAGAGGGCGCTTTATGTTGTGTTCAGCGGACGATTAAGACGGTTTTAACGATACCTCGTCGATTTCGAGCTATGAGGGAACAGATGATCACACTCACATACATACAAACATAGCCTGTCAAAATCATAACCCTCCTTTGGCTTTTCCGTAGTCGAGTAAAAAAGTTACCAGGCCCTAGAACGCAAAGAGAAGAGCATTCTTTTGAATATTCTCATAGCTTGCAGCATCTCTTAAGTAAGTTAGTTAGCCCATATTATGTCCCACTGCTGGTCGAAGTCTTCCCTCTCCCTTTTCCACAGACGTCTGTCTTCGGGCTTTCGAATCTCTTAAGTACGTAATGATATCTTCTGTCAGTTTCAGCATTTGTTTTTTTAAGCATAGGACCAATATACAATAACTAACTAACCAAAAACCGGCCAAGTGCGGGTCGAACTCGTACACGATGGGTTCCATAGCATTTATCTATAAAAGCAGCAAAAAAAAAAATCACGTTTGTTGTATGCGAAAAATATTTATTTCATTCTTATCTTTTCAACCAAAAGACGTTAACTGTTGGAGATAGGCCTCCTCCAAGTGTCGCCATAATGACCGGCTCTGTGTGTCTCGCATCCATCGAATTCCCGCGACCCTCACGGCTCACCAGGTCATCGGTCCACCTTGTGGGAGGTCTTCCAGCGCTGCGTATTCCGGTACGAGGTCACCACTCCAGAACCTTTCACCCCCATGATAGCAACTCCCCGTAGTACTGATTCCGTACTCGAAAGAATTTCTTCATTAACTTTGCTTTGTAACAGTTAATTGAAAGAGAATAGTTTACTTAAAGTATTTTTAACTATTTGTATCTGTAATATCGAACCACCGCAGCTTCGCACTAGTGTTCGAGTTTTTTTAAGATTTAACTATTTTTCGACTACAATAAGCATGTGCGAAGAAAACGTATTGCGCCGACCCCAAGTAATATGGGATAAGGGCAGGAAGAAGAAGAAGAATAAGCATGTAATGAGAGCAATGGTGGCCGAGTGGTAATGGGTCCGACTTACAAGTTGTAGGTCACGGGTTCAAACCCAGCCAGGCACATTACTTTGTGACTGACAAATAATGAGACTCAATTAGTGTTAGTAATAATAAAACAAACTTACAACTATGTTAGTGGCACAAATACTGTTACAAATTACAATACCACAAACAATAAATCATTGCTTCAGCATCCCAGCTGAGATACTGGAGCAATGATTCACTATGCAGCAGTCCAGCCTGTCAGCAACCAGTCCCAGTAGCCTGATTCACGTAAAATCAAACAAGCCAAATATCGTTGAAGTTTTATAGTCGTTCGATCGAAGTCTTACCCAAAAGCGGTATTCACGATCTATCGACCTATTTCCAGTTACATTAATAAGTATTCTACCAGGATAATGTAAAACAGATTTTTTTTTTAATCGACGAATTTCAAACGACTTTAAAATCGGTGTCGTTCAAACTCGATAGATGGATGTGAATACGGAAATGTTCTAAACGACTTAATCGCAACGATATCGTTACGGTTTTCATTACGTGAATCGGGCTACAGGATGCCGCTGGGACTGGCTCGCACCCTACGCACCAGCGATGCACATCTTTTGCGCATTAACGCATAAAAGTAAGTTCAAACGGAATCCTACAAAGGCAGAAAATATTTAGTAACCGGGTAACTTTGCTAGTAAATTAAATGGAAATAAGTGGTGTTCATAACGCTTAAATGCTTATTACAAAGTTTTTCCATTAACAGACGGAAGACGCCTAGGCTTAATAAAAATTGTTTTGGCTTTTGGTAGAAATGTTTAATCCAGTGATAAAGTTTCTTACCCTACTACCCCAGAAAGGTAATGTATTTTAAGAGTATAATATATAATACTAGCTTTTGCCCGCAGCGTAGATAAAATATAGTCTATGGATACTCGCGTGATTATCTCTTTGAATGTCGTAATTAGAGATACAATAGAAAGACAATTACCTTATGTCGGACAGTGTAACTTAAGACATTCGAAAGGTTAAATCACACTGCCACGCACCGCTCAGCGTACCGCGTGAATGTGTGTTTTAACGTTGCTTGTAAGTATCTCCGTTTGTATAAAAAACACGCACAGTCCAACACCCCAAAAATACATCCACGCGCGTTCATGCAGATGGTGGGTGCGACACGCAACGTATGGCACACTGAGTCTCATAGTGCCGTGCGTGATTTAGGATGAAATGAGTCAGAGCCGCCGTGAATCCACAAAACGCAACTACGCGCGTGAGTGCGTAAAAACCCTGCACTATGATGCAGTTGTGTTGACACGCAACATGCAGCGTGATGCGTGGCAGTCTGATTATCGTATAAGTCCTTTGAGCCATGTTTGCGTATAAATAGGTATAGTTTGTCTAAAAATTCAACCGATTTGGGAATTTTGTGTAATATTAAATTATTTAAAAAATACTTAAATTCGATACTTTTTATAATGTTCTTAATCAACTTTGATTATTGAACCAGCGTTGACTACATCAGATTTCATTTTACTCTAACAATTACACAAGTCGGTTGACTTATTAGACAGACTCTAGTTAATTTGTTTACTATTAGAATATGGATTCACACATTCTAATGTTTTGCATCATTTGGCAGCGAAAGTATCAAGTCAACTCTCTCGAACAACTTTGCTGAGGTAGTCATTACAATACATTTCTCAGATCCATTTTACCGATATTGCGCCGATTTCAATGATTCCACATATTGTTCAGTTGCGCAAACACTTGACATATAAAACTACACCAATTTTACATCATAAATAGGAATCAATTTGCGAATCCTTTCAATCGTGGAAATCACAGACACAATAGAAAGACAATAGGTGCGCGAACGCCGGCGTTCGCTTGGGGTTTAAGGGCCAAGCGCCCGAAAAGTGCCATAGAACAGTGATTTTCTGAGGCCTACTCCTCCGTAACGGCTAGGTCAATTGGTTTGAAAAAAATATATGTTTATTATATTTATTCATGAACAATAATATCAACATTTGATTCTTTCGTGCAAAAAAAAAATTAGCAATTTCGCAACTTTTCGCAACTTTTTCCTACTCCTTCGAAACGGCTTGGACCTTTAGAAACATTTTTTGCATATAAAAATAGGTGGTTAAATATTCTTAAAAGTGAACATTGCTTATGGAAATCGATCAAAATCTCGCAGAGAAAATGGATTTAAAGCGCTTTCCGGGCGCTGCTGGCCGAAAATAAATAAATAAAAAAAAATTTGCGTACTGCCGCCTAGGCGAGTGCGAGAGTTGCGTTCACATAATTTCGGCCAGATGGTTCAAGGGACTATACGCCTTAATGAAAGAGACTGAACTTTATAAACAACACCCTTTCTTGGCAGGCGGGTAAAAACAAAGTTTGATTTTTTTTTGAAATTTTGAAGCTCTCGCAGTGTTACCTTGTTTAAATATTTCTCCGTAATGAAGTCTATTTCTCTATTTGTCCGCGCAAATTAAATGAATTCATCATCACAAGTGAGAGCGTCTGGGAATAAAGGCAAACATTGCTTCATTATGAAAAGTCCTTTCATTTTTTGCAATGAGGTCGCGTGGCTGCTATTTTTGAGTGTATTTGGCCTTTCAAAGGCTCTTCTTGGAAAGGTTATTTGTCTGACACTGAAAACTCATTCGATCAAGTAATCTCGATTATTCTCAGTGATATTGATATTGACAGGTCTGTTCGTCTACTGGTTAGTGAACCTGACAGCTATGCCGGAGGACGAGGGTTCCATTCCTACCCAGGGTAAAATATTAGTGTGATAAGCACGATCATTTGTTCTGTGTCTAGGTGTAATTTATTAATAAAATGTATGTATTTAGAAATATATAAGTATGTTTATCAATTGTCTAGTACTCATACCACCATCCACTGTTGGAAGTCAGGTCTTCTCTCTAGGAGAAAAATGGGCCGTAATCCACCACGAATTTTTAGTTCTAGAACATACCGGTTTCCTCACGATGTTTTCCTTCATCGTTTGGAGAGCAATGGTGATGAAATAAATATTACACAAAGTAATGCACCTGTCTGGGCTTGAACCCGTGACCTACGACTCGTAAGTCGAGACAGTTACCACTCAGCCACCACTGTCAAGGCAAGGCTAATTGGTCGATTTTCTGGCTATATCTACCCATAACAATGACAGTAAGGACCAAGGGCTTAACGTACTCTCTGAGGGCATACTGAATTTTACCGTTGCCATAAAAAATCAATAGTCAATAACTAAAACCTTTGTACGTAAATATAATACAAAATGACAAAGTACACTCAGGCGTTAACGTACTCCTCCACATCGCTGTCATCCGGAAAAGTGTCCAGAAGACTGGCAGCATTGCCACATTGAATGGCAATGATAATTCTTTGGGCGAAGAATAAGTCAATTGGTTATTTCTTAACAAGTGCGCTTTAACGTCGACTACAACATTGTTTAGGTACCATTAGGTGAGATAGCGGTCAAACAATCGTTGATGGTGAGGCGCACTAGTTTATTAAGAGCCTATTCACTCTAGCCTTGAAAACACCTAAATTATAATTGGACTGGAGGACCGCAGCAGGCAAATTTGGTCCAGTCGCTCGATGTACGTGGTATAAATGACGAGCCGAAACGCTTGGTTCGAACCGTAGAGGTTTTAACAACATAAGTGTTCCAATTCCTGCGCACAATGGTCTGACACCTGGGCGTTTCTTCTGCAGGAATCTCCCGAACTTGCCATATAAAGTGAGGACACCGTGACGCCTCTCCAGCCACTCCCCAAAGAGTGGACTTATTGCATTGAGTATAGCGTGCCTTTCTAATCTCATTTTTAGGGTTCCGTACCTCAAAAGTAAAAAATAAGAAGCCTTATAGAATCACTAAGACGAACAACGATACCGTCTGTCTGTCTGTCTGTCAAGACCCCTTATCTCAGGAACACGTAGAGGTAGCGACATAATTAAAACCATATACTCAAGTCTGAGGTCCCTTGAAGAGAAACCTTTTTCAGCGACAAAAAAAAAGATACAGCTGTTTGTGTCGCAAAAAACGTGTATTTCGAAACTCTCAAGGAAATCAAAATTCATAGGTTACTTTCCGAAGACTTAGAATCCTGAAATTTGGCTTGAAACAAGGTCTCATAGAACAAGTCTAGGAAAAATACTGAAAACTGTAAAGTAGTAACGTCACTAATAAAAACTTCTTCAGATTCGGAAAAGTCTTCGTAACTCAATTCGGGAATTAAACTTTTTTCATAGATAAGTTTGTACGGAACCCTCAGTGTGCGAGTCCGACTCCCACTTGGCCGGTTTTTTAATACTAACATCCAAATTTTATTCAATGATAGCTCTCTTCAGTATTACAAAGCTATTAACGGTTTGAATAATTTTATTTCATTACAAAGCATAGACCGTTTCATTGACAAATTGTCACGGCTAAAACATTTTCAACCTGATGCAAACAAAAAAGTTTCAGTTTATCCCAATTTTTGTCCCACTGGTGTAATTCAGCTAGATTTGTTTATCCACATTGGCACAGATCGTCCATTCAAAATCTTGCTTTATATTATAACGGCGAAGCAGTGGTGGCCGAGTGGTGACGGGCCCGACGTACGAGTTGTAGGTCGCGGGTTCAAACCCTGCCAGGCGCATTACTTTGTGTAATTTATTTCATTACTTACCACTGCTCTCAAAACGGTGAAGGAAAACATTGTGAGGAAACCGGCATGTCCTAGAACCAAAAATTCGAAGACATGTGACATTCATCAAACCGCACTGGGCCCGCGTGGTGGATTACAGCCCATTCCCTCTACTAGAGAGAAGGCCTGGTTCCCAGCAGTGGGAACATTAAAAAGGCTGATGGTGATGATGATGATTATAAAAGCGAATGTTTGTGAGTGAGTATGATTGTTCTTCACACTCGAATGGCTGAACGGATTTAGGTAAAAATTGACACATGAGTCATTGGATGATTCCCACTTAATAAAAAACTACTTAGAGGTCATATAAACTTTTGGATAATAGCAGCCGCAATGTTGTTTTTGTTGTTATTTTTACTTCTGTATGAAATAGTGTTCTTTCGGGGAGTGTGCACTGGAGTTGCACAATTTAATTCCGCCAAATCCGTTCCATCATTGGACCACAAGACGTACGGCGTTGCGTCACTGGTACATGGTGGATATCCCACCCTTACGTACAAAACGTTTTGGGAACACATTTATTATGCGTACAGCTAAGGAGTGGAATTCCTTGCCGGAGTCTGTTTCCCGATATCTATAGCCTAGGGGTATTTAAGTCAAGAGTGAATAGATTGCTTCAAGGCAAGCGTGTTCCAACGTCGGACACATCATCGCTTACCATCAGGTGAGATAGTGGTCAAACGCGAGCCTATCCATCAACACTAATATAATAAAGAGGTAAAGTTTTTTTTGTGTTTTTGTTTGTAGGAGGTTATCTCTGAAAGTACTGGTCCGATTTCTAAAATTTTTTCACCAATAGAAAGCTGCTTTATTCTTGAGTGAAATAGGCTATATATATTTTATATACGCGAGCAAAAGATAGTTATAAAAAAAATAAAATAAGAATAATGTATTCCTAAAGAGTACAACTAAAGCTTAGCTGTATAGCTCATCTGGATGGTTTAGGAGACAATGCATGCTATCACATCCTGTTAAGTTATGGCCAAGTTTAAGTTATTGCACATTGTGTGCTGACAATGGGACGTAGGGTTGTCACTCTATTTTATATTTATTAGTTTATTATGTGGTTTTTTATTTATTTATTAAGTATATTTTAACATTGTTCTATAAGTTGTTGTACACTGTCAGCCCGAAATCTTTTCCTTTCTTTCAGTCCATCCAAAGGTTGTCTGGCAGAAATTGCTTATTGTACATTTATTTTTGTAAATTTTTGTCTTTTATTAAGTTAGGGTATGCAATAAAGTTATATAATAATAAAAATATATTCGACGACCATCTGTTGAGGCTATCGTTGCGCGGTTGTATCGAAGGCCTGATACATAAGGCAGTACAGGTGCCATCACGGATCTTGAACACTTGCGCAGAAGTCAAATATTCGGTCTCTTTAGTGGTGTGAAGTGCGACGCGGGAGCGAGGAGTGTCACAGTACACACATCAAAGACGATTGGCTCTCCAATGTACGGAATGCGCAAAGCGATCCCCACTCTGACGCCGAGCGTTCAAGATCCCTGATGGCAACTGTACTCCTCGATATGGCTCGCATTGTGAGGAGATTCCTGTCTGAAGCCCTAAACACCGGTAGCTTAGACCCTGCTCCCGACACTGGCGGATAACTACGTTTTATATTTTTAATTGTTTTTTTATGTGATTAAAATACATGCATAAAAAGAATAAAGGAAATAATAATATATTCCGTAATCGACTGCCAAAACTTAGTCAGATTTCTCGAAGTTGGGACAACCCTTATAACGCGGGGTGTTAACACGAAGGCAGCCACTGAATTATACAATTTGTTTGCCAAGTTAACCTTACGGCTGTTTGCAGAGAGTTCAAGGGAGTACTCTCGCGAACACGACATATATCACAGGATACACAGGGACACCACATACCTACCCACATTAACTACAGAGTTCTTTAGGCGATTATCACACTACCACGCATCACGCTGCATGTTGCGTGTCAACGCATCTACGCGCGTTCTTACGAGAGTGCAGATCTGCATCATCGGGTGGCTTTTTTACACATTTACGCGCGTAAATTTATTTCATACAAAATCACGCACGGCACTACGAGACTCAGTGTACCTTGCGTGTCACTCCGCACCCACGTGCGTGTGTGCATGTTTCTTCGCATGTAGTCGCGTGATCTGCATGAATGCGCGTGGATGCACTTTCGGTGTATTGGGCGTTGTTGCACTGTGCGTGTTTTCTATACAAACGGAGATACTTACAAGCAACGTTAAAACACGCATTCACGTGCTACGCTGCGTGGTGCGTGGTAATGTGATAATCGCCTTAGAGGTTCACAACCCTCGGTAAATTTTGCACTATACCTTTTTTGAGAATAAATGAATAAAGCAAAATATTTTAATTTTATTTTATATAGGCCTACTTAAATTTAAGTGCCAATGCACTTAAAAAACGTCATAAGCTAGTGCACAGTTCCAATTGGTTGTTTGGAGAAGAATCGGCAAGACCAGTAGCCCGATTCACGTAATGAAAACCGTAACGATATCGTAGCGATTTAGTCGTTTAGACTATTTCCGTATTCACATCCATCAATCGAGTTTAAAGCCGTTTGAAATTCGTCGATTTAAAAAAAAAATGCGTAAAAAAATTCTGGTATGTAACTGGGAATAAGTCGATAGATCGTGAATACCGCTTTTGGATAGGACTTCGATCGAACGACTATAAAACTTCAACGATATTCGGCTTTTTTGATTTTACGTAAATCAGGCTACAGTTATGGCGACAACAACTGATCCTATGCGTCTCGCTTCCATCAATTCCTACGACGCTCATCAGGTCATCAGTTTACCTTGTGCTTACCAACGCTGGTCCTCCGGTCCTTTACCTTTCAGCCTCATCGACAATCTGTTCTGCAAGTACCTAATGACTCCTGCCCCCATTCTAGAAGCTGCGTGGTATTTTCTCATAGGACATGAAAGGGTTTCAAGGTAAAAGTCTATAGCCAACACAAATGTGCTGGGATACGGCTGAACTGACTTAAAGTTTTCTATAAAGTTAAAATAACAAAACACATAATATGCTTTGGCACTTATTGTATTAATATCTCATTTATAATCTATTACATTTTAATAAATAGGCATTTTTAATCACATTTATAACAGTAAAAATTATAATAATATAGAGAATCTTCAAAATAAAATTACGAAATAACCGTAAATTGACACTTCAAGCTTTATGAAGAAAGGTTTGAATTTGCTCACACACGTGTAAAGGTGCTCGCACACGTTTAAGTTTGGTCACACACGTGTAAGTTTGCTAACATACGTTTAAGTCAGCTCACACACGTGTAAGTTTGCTCACACACGTTTAGGTTTGTTTACATACGTGTAAGTTTGCTAATAATTGTGTAAATTTACTCACAAATATTTAAGTTGACCCACACACGTGTAAGTTTGTTGACATACGTTTAAGTTAGCTCACACACGTGTAAGTTTGCTGACATACGTTTAAGTTGGTTTACATACGTGTAAGTTTGTTAACAAATGTGTAAGTTAACTCACAAATAGTAAGTTGGCCCACACACATTTACGTTTGCTCACACACATTTTAGTTTACTCACACACGTTTAGGTTTGTTTACATACGTGTAAGTTGCTAATAAATGTGTAAGTTTACTCACAAATATTTAATTTAGACATTTATGTAAGTTTGCTCACACACGTATAAGTTTGCTGACACACGTTTAAGTTTGCTTACTTTTCAAAAGCTCGAAACGTCATATTTTATGGTTGGGTATTGTACTAATATTAAGATCTAAAGGATGTCCTTTAATTCAAACTCATAGGCAATATTTTGGGGGTAAATTGTTCACAAATATGTGTATGTTTTATTTACTAAACGGGGTAACTAGTAACTCGACATGTTCCCGACAGGATGTGATACAGTGGTAAATTAAGCACACGACAATTGTTTTTTTTACCTTTCCCAGAGTTCGTTACTAAAAATATTTGACTGGCCTGTTGGTCTAGTAGTGGTTAGTAGCTCTGATTGCTATGCCGGAGGTCGTTGGTTTGTTTCTTACCCAGGACAAATGTTTGTGTGATGAGCTTGATCATTTGTTTTGTGTGTGGGTTTTTGTCTAGTACTCATAATACAAGCTCTGCTTAGCTTGAGACTAGAAGGCGTTGTGTGTCAGTCGTAAAAAAAAAATCTAATTGAATACTTGAATTTTCTCGAAACTCTTTTTTAACTTTGGAAAGCATCCAATAACTTATTCTGCTCTAGAGCGGAGCGAGAGGGTGTGTCAATCTTTTGCTGACTGAAACCACAGCCTTTTTCCTTCTTTGCCTAGAGTTACACGATCACGGGTTTGCCTTTCAGAAGTCAACTCATGGCCCCAGTAGGCTTTGCCCTGCTAGACTACTACGGTTTTGCTGACATGTCTATTAAGCGCTCGTGGAACACTACGCGCCTTTGATGACTTGGGCTCAGACTGTCACGGGTCGTCATCCGCAAGCTAATCGGGGTTGGAATCCATGGGTTTCCGCCAAGGCATCTAGGGGTGCTTAATTGTTGCAAATAGACCACACTATCAAGCCCTTACAACGAGACACGTGGGACGGGATTATGTCGAGATATCAATAAATACTGCGTCTTTAAAAAGCACTGTACATATTTCTAGTATACCAAGATTGAATTCATTTTTTTTTTACTCACGGGTTTCACCAATTAAAAAATTCTCCAATAATTTGTCAATTATCTAATTAAAAACACACTTTCTCTAATCTAAATTACTTTCTACTGGCAGGTATGACATATTGGTCGTTTAGAGAGCTAGGATTGCTTAATGCTTTACTATTATGCTGTCGTCCGCTCACTAAAAAGCAGCTAAGTTACTTAGAAAACAAAGCACTTAGCTGCTTTTTAGTTAGAGGACGGCAGTATGGTGCTACAAACTTTGGCACTTTTTATTAAGACTTACACAGACAGGCTCGACGCAAAACAGCGACAACGTTGCAATATTCCTATCTAATGAGAATTCATTGTTGAATTCCTACAAAAAAAACAGTTTTCACTTTGCGGTGCCTTTGCATGCAGCTTTTAATTCATATTATAATACAACATAACTTTTGGTACATGCAAAGCCTGATTTGTTCACAATCAAAAGTTGAGAAGTTGAAAGGTAATCGGTTGTTTTGGTATGGTCATGTAAGGAAGGAAGGGCGAAGAAAAGATGGATGGATTATGTGAGGAGTGATATGAAAGAAAATGGAGTTAGTGATAGTTTGACGGGTGACAGGACAGAATGGAAGAAAAAAACATGTTGCGCCGACCCCAAGTAATATGGGATAAGGGCAGGAAGAAGAAGAAGATTTTGTTCAGAATCAGTAACTGAATCTATCCCAATAATGTTTACACGATGTAAAATTTTTTCCAAAAATATTTATAAAAGTTCACAAGATGGACACCGCAGATACTAAGTAGGTAAAATACTGGCCACGTTAGTTCTTAACGGGCGTTAAGCGCCAACGTAGAGCTAGGTACGAGACTAAAACATTCCCGCAGTCGCCCAGATGGCCCAGTGACCATGTATTTGTGCGCAAAATTAATAACAATATAACAAGCTTATTTTGTGATTTCTAATGGTACAGTTATGAAATTTAGTATATAGATCCTTTACATAAGAATACTAGACATGTGTTTCGGACTTCGCATATACTAAGACAATGTTGTATAAAGTACTGGATACAATGACATAATAAGTATATAACATATTCACCGCTAAATTTTAATCGTTTTAATCCCGTGGAGGGTCGATCCGGTAAATGAAACACTATCGATATGTAAAGATAAAATTAAAAAATAAAGTATCTTTTTTTCAAAACTTTTATTACAAAACTAATTTCTTTGAAAACACTCAGCTGACGTTTTCTTAAAGAAATTAATTTCGTACATGCGTAAATTAATACGAATTTGGAAAAAAAGGTACTTTATTTTTTAATTTTATCTTTACAAATCTATAGTGTTTCATGTACCGGATCGACCTTCCACGGGATTAAAACGATTAAAATTTAACGGTGTATAAACATTGTATTCATATTGGGAGAAAAATATGACTGTACAAGTGATGGAAAACATCAAAAACTAAAACTAAATTCAAACAATAAAGAACATCTACAAGGATAGCATACAGAATTTAAATTACATCATAATTTTCAACAGTACGATGTATATATTCATCATAATACCTCAATTTAGAAGCATTATACTTAAGAAATAACAGTAATTCAATAAAAGCATTGGCATTTCGACACGTACACCTGTGCCTCAAGAATATCGTATCAGGCCATCAGTAAACTTTACGTCACAACAAGAAATTCTTTATTACAATAAATATCAATTTTGTAGCAAATATTTACAATATGTTTTTAGCATATAAAATTTCGATTCATAAAGGTACCGCAGTAGTACCTTTTGACAATAACAAGTCTATGCATATATGTAAATTCAAGCCTAAAAGAACAAAGGGAATCCCTGTGACATTCAAAAAACAAATCATCATACAAAACTTTCAGGAAATTCATAATCAACACTTTTAGACTTCTGAAAAGCGACCACACAGTCGACTTTTATTTTTTGGTATGACACAAATTTCTTTTCACTATCCACGCTCCTAGCTTTGGCACTGTTTATTAAGACGCTACGTCTCAAAGAGTGGCTTCGACCCAAATTATCTACTTCACTGTCTGACCTAATATTTTTACTATTGGAATGACCGATAAACTTGCCAGTATCACCTCCCCTACAATCTTCGGGATCAATTTTATGTTCGACATCAACCACTTCAGATATCTCGATGTTTCCTTCACTCCTCATTCGGTTTATGATCGGCTTTGTATTAGAACAAACAGGCGCCGACTGTTGTCTCACAAATGTCCTATTGGGAAATATTCTTTCAAACAGACTCTTTTCAATTTCTTCCTTATTTTCTGACTCCGTGTCTGTGCGGTCAATGCTACTTCTTTGGCTAAAGAGTTTTTTCAAACTATTCGTCGTTCGTGTCAAGCTGCTGCTCGTCGTAGATCCATTTGTAATCGTCCTCTGAGCTCGCCTCGTTTTATCTTCTAACTTTCTCTTATAACATATGCAGACCTTACAAAATCCGATGCGGAATTTCGAAGACATTAAATTATAAAGTATAGGATTGATCGCTGAATTTATGTAGAGCATTACTCTGGCAAAGTAGAGAATATTATACCATTTCTCTGGACTGAAATCATCGTAGAATTCAGGTGGTGTTATTATTATCCACAACGTGAGCGCTCTGTAAGGCATGAGACATAAAAAGAAACATAAAACAACAGTACCAAGCATCAATATAACCTGCTTTCGCGCTCTAGTATTGTAAGGGTCTACAGTTTTATTCATGACAACTTTAGAAGCTGCAGTGATTAAATTTTTGGCTATTACGCTGTATAATACTATGAGGATGATTAGAGGTAGTACGTAGAGGAGTATAATGATGGCGATGAAGAATGTGATCTGCCAGAAGGTGACAGCTTGTGTGAGGCACTGGCCGTAGGCGGTGCCATCATGACGAGTGACGGTGTGGTGCTCAGCAATGGCCAGGATAGGGCTGAAAAGAAGAAAGTTTATGATAACTACAAAGCAAACAACAGTATTACGAATGATGTTGCAACAGAAGAGTCTATCTACGAAAATAATAGGTGGAAATCTAATAAAGATGCGATGCTTTCTCTAATATTTACGTGTGATGCAACCAACCTACATAATACACCATTATGCCCTGCAAATAATATTAATCATGCCGACGTTTATGATATGTAATTTCCTGTAGATCATTTAAAAGGCTCATTAAAAGTTTATGCTTAGACTCAAATGACACGTTATATTTTATTAATATTAATTAGATATAATTCTTAACTGTAGTGTCTAAATTATATTAACTCTCTAATTTATGAGTTATGTTTAATCGACCGTTTATAATAACCCCCTTATTTTCTACCTCATAGACGAGAATGCAAATAATGTTGTCGTTTGTCACTGTGTTTATTTTAATCATCCAAAACATTGCTGTCATAATTATTGAAACGGTTTGATCTAATAAATGACAGTATTTTTAAACAAACTTTAGCTGGTAGCATCTTTTTCTTTTTCGCTAAAGTCAGAACTATCTAATGATGTGATATAATACATCGTACAATTAGCCTTTGGTAGTAATATCTAGTGTTACTAGTGCCGTGTGGAAAGTATGTAGAGTAAAAGATATTTTTTTTAATTTTGCTAAGTTGGTTTGATTTTCTTTTTCTTAAATTTGGCCAAAAGGTTATTATGCCTAAGAATGAAACATTTTTTAATATTGTTTTATTTTTACCAAGCGGTGTGTGATATGTTATGAGCATTGTTTTTTATTGTATTTTATAAAGATTGTAACTTTTAATCACCATTTTTGATTTTTTTTTGTTCTAAAAACAGATTAATCAAATAAATGGTCGCTCGTTATTCAATCTCGTTGAACATGACAAATGGTCCTCATAAACAAAACATCTATGTTTATTGTTTTTATGTAATGGATGAGCCTTAAATATTTTGGCTAGTAGAAAGTGGGTCGAGCCCAATTTGGAGGATGTGCTAATGACTCATCTGGCTCTCTATAAGATGTTGGTCAGCATCTTTTGGTACGGTATCCGCCCACTCTTTGTTCTATTCATTGGGCATGATTTTTTCCTTTATTTTGTTTTGGATGATAAATTTATTAATATAAAAACGAATCCCTATCTTTTTTGGTCTTTGGTAAGGTAATCTAATCCTTTTTTTTTGTTGTGTTTATTATGGTCAAGAGAAAGTTTTTATGAAAAAACAATTAAGAAAGTTGCGCGGAACAATAAAAAAAAAATGAATGACTATTTAACATTCACGCATTATTTTGATGTTATCTTACTCCAAAAAAAGGTTAGAATAGGGAATGAAATTTTGTATGGAATAAATAAACAAGTATCCCGGGTTTTAAAAAATTGAAGGGCTTGAAAATCAAAATCACATTCTTTAGCTGTTCAGCAGTGTTTAGAGCTGTTGTAGTATGATTGTCATAGTTTTTTTTTCTGTACTATGTGTCTTTTTTTTGTAAGTACCGGGTAAAATGGGGTGAATAGAGACAAAAGCTTGGTATGGTTTTTTAATTGATACCATAATAGAGATACCTCTAACAAAGCATCGATTTTTTGGAATAACAATTCATTAATAAATTGATAAAATTAAATGCTGCAAAAAATGTTCAAATATCGAGAAAATACCCCTTAAAATTTTGTCTCTATTTACCCCTAAGTCTCTATTCACCTCATTTTAAGATACCCCGGTTTTACAAGTTTTTCATTATTAGACTCTTGCGTGATAATGTTTTAACTCTTGGATGCAATATTTATAAGTCCGTAAATAATAACCCCATAAAAAAGACAAATCTAACAAAACTAAAGATTCAGTTAAAAGTTAATTTTTACCTGTCACATTACATTGAATATTTATGAATGCTTTCTGCAAGCATTTTATTTGATTTATTGTTCTTATCGCATGGAAACAGACATTATTCAATGCTTTTTAGTAGATAAATATTCTTCGCATTTTGACTGGTAGAATTATTTTTTAACTGCTTCCATAAATAAGTTTTATTTTGCCATATGTCACATAACACACAATGATTCGTAAATAGATAAAGTATTCAAAAACTCGTGCAGAAAAATCCTGTGAAAACAAAATATGATAGTGCGATACAAGCAGTTAGTGGATACATGAAAACATATTTAGTATACATGTCACATCAACATGCCACAGTAAAAAATAATGTGAATGAGAAATATAAAGTAGTAGAATTGTTTGTTTGTTCAAATGAGATAATTAATGGAAGTAAAAATTGGAATTCCCTGTTAGAGTCTGTGTTTCCTGATAACTACAACTTAAGGGTCTTTAAGTCAAAAATGAATAGGTTACTTCTAGGCAAGCTGCACCATCGTTGGTAGTGGTCAAACGCGAAACTACACATAAAAAAAAAACTTGTGGGCTACCTACTTAAAAAACTTTTTACCTAAAAAGTTGGAAAAATTGATGTCACAATTGTCGATTTTGACAAGTTTGGTAATCTATTAGTATAATGGCGTCATTATGACTTTCCAATGGTCAACCACTGATACTCCATTGAAAGATGTGGCATAGAATAGTAATCTCTTACATTTTGACAAATGAATATTTGACGTATGCGGTAATCTGCTAAAACTTTGACAGTTTATTTGATCAGTGTTCTACCATTAGAACGTTATTATGCAGTTATTGGTTTTAATATGCTCGATATTATCATTCCACCACAACTCTATTACGACACCACTGACCGGTCAGTGATCGATTATGAATTAGCAGATTACGAACTTTTAGCAAAATGACAATGAGATCGTGATGGAATGACGAATTTATAAAAATAACACCACACAACAGACTCGGGCCCCAGAACAGCTTAGGTGATTTTAAATGTATGCCTATTTTAAATGTAGTGTATTTATCCATTGCCCCATTGGAGGACAAAACAATTAAGTCTCTTATTACTTGCTTTTAGATTCCTTAATCAATTGTCTCTACAAAAAGCTCGCACTATCTTCAATTAATATTGTCATAGTTTAATTTCCATTTCGAATGGCGACTTGCAAAAAACCCACTTATCGTGCTAAAGATCGCCGCTAGCTTGAATGGGGACAGGTCGCGAACCTATTGCTTTTGAACGACATTTCGAGTTTTTGGGTCAGTTGTCTGACAACGTGATATATGGAAGTCCATGGAACTAATTGTCTTTTTAGTTTTTAATAGTCGTAAGTAGAAATTAAATTACGTGTACTCGTTTGCCCGAGGTACCTTAAGGCACAAAATGTATAAGTACAGAAGTCAATCTACATGCAAAGCGCGCTCGAGCAACGCACACATAGACACCGCTCACGGACACGATATCGTGGAACGTCTCGGCCGGCTCGTCGAACAGTTCCGGCTTAAACGCTCATTAGTGTACGTGCATCGAGCGTAGATATAAAAAGTAAAGTACATACATGAGATTATCTTCTGTACCTATCTATTTTGTGCTCAAGGTGTTGCGTTATAAGTTTTTAACCCTTTAACCGCTTGCGTTGGATTATTCCAACGAAGGTTTTCCTATCCTATTCGTTAGAGTCCTGTGTCTTCGACTGGGAATTCCATCTCGTTTAGCTCTTCAATCCCCACAGTACCTCTAGCCAACTTGCTAATCTGCAATAGTTAACGCTTGTAGAAAGCTTCAAATGTACGGGAATGACGTCGTCTCAACGCTCAGTCACGTGGTCACAAAAGAATTGGCGGCAAGGTCAACTCGAAGCGTTCGACGCAAGCGAAACGGTTGCAACTTGGCTTGAGAAAAGCTGACGAGATGGAGTGTTTGGTCGAGAGTGTCTGTCGAATATATCCAACGTAACCGAAAATTGTTTTTATTTAAAAAAATGATCATAGAAATGCTAGCAAAATGGAAACATTTGAAACGAATCACTACTCCCGTGGCGTATGCTAAATATGTTTTCAGTGCAAAAACAAATAAACAAACAGACAAATAAAGCAGAACACACACAATAGCTGTCACAAACATTCATAAAGTATAGCGCAAAACTGTACGAACCTTGTTATTCAAAGGGTTTTTTAATCTTAAAGTCTGAAATACGTGTTTTTTTTATCACATTATTTAAAAAATATGAGTAAAATATACGTTGCAAATGTTACATCTGAAAAGGCGAATGAAAATTTTGAAAAAAAAAATATAGTCATCCGAATTGAGAACATCCTCCTTTTTTAGAAGTCGGTTAAAAAAAACCGTTTAATTTTCATAACAGTGGAAGTTAGAGAGCATAACAAAATATTCAGATTTTACTTTTTGATCCAATCTTTTTGAAGTCATGTTTGAAAAATTTAGTTTACGTCTGAAGAGTAGTGCTGGCCGAGTAGTAACGGCCCCGACTTACGAGTTGTAGGTCGCGGGTTCAAACCCAGCCAGGCGCATTACTTTGTTTAATTTATTTTATCACCACTGCTCTCGAAACGATGAAGGAAAACATCGTGAGGAAACCGGTATGTCCTAGAATTAAAAATTCGAAGACTAGTGATATCCACCAAACCGCACTGGGCCCGCGTGGTGGATTACGGCCAATTTTCTCTCCTAGGGAGAAGGCCTGAGTCCCAACAGTGGGAACATGATGAGGCCGACTATATTGCAGCCGATTGCCGACGCGACGTGCGTGTTATAATTATTAAATAAGTTTTGTTATTATTTTATGTATTTTTTCTATGGGCCTCCGATGCCTGAAAATAAATGGTTATTATTATTAATAAACTACGAGTATTATAGTTATTGATGACTTAACACCTTTCTTAATTATATTGCAATAGAAGAAGTGACTAATTAGATCGTGCATGGCCAATGAAACTGTGCACTAGCATTTGACGTTTTGTGCCCATTTATGCTTATGTAAAATAAAATATTTTAAACTGAATTAAAACCAGTTTTGTCTTGTGGAAAGAATAAAAAAACTAATGACGAATCTATAATATCAATTCAAAGAACTCTCAGTACTTATTAAAGAGTACTTATAAGGTCTTTTTTTATTACCGTTTATAAGATAATCTACTGATTGGTAGTTCAATTATTACATAACTGCTTAAAAGAAAAAAATAAAATATCTATCTATAAAAATTACTTTTCGCTACAACTATATTTCAAATTAAAAACAGTTCCATTCATTCGTTCAAACGGAACGTTCAAACAATTGAACTGAACGAACGACAGACGGCCAATATGGCGGCTGAACGAAGGATTTATTGCCATAGCGCCATCTATTATTTAAACTCGGAACCAATATAGAGCACAGCGTCGCGTGTAGAACTCCAATAAGCTGTGGTATTAAAAATTCTTTAGAATAATGTACTGGAGAAGTCAGTCTTCAAGTTGTAAGGATTCTTTGTGAAAAGAATATTATGGTTGCTAGAAATGCGAAGCGTTTTGTTTAGACAGCTTTTTGTGGAATAGTAGTGAGGCTTTAGAGTGAGTTTAATATTGTTGAAAGTAAGAAGGAGATTTTTGTAAGCACGTTTCCTTATAAGAAATATGGCCACTGGTGATGCTGTGAGTGACATGTGAATAATGCTCGAGAGTGACTGCAGTTGTCAGGATTTTCTGTTACCTAAAAAAATAGCATTTGCCTGCATCTTCATCTGCGGAGCATGTGTGCAAGGACTGTTGTCTCCAGATCCTACGGTGGTAGACCAGTCAGAAGGCTCACCGCTTCGCGGGAAATCGTGCGGTATCCCCGCACCACCCGTTTGGAGGAGGAGGGTTTGTCATGACCCTCTGGCATGCGTTCAGCATGCTTTTGCAGTGACGGCGCCCACACCGGCACCCCGTAAAGGGCCATGAACCAAACGATCCCCGCGTAGAGCCTCCGGCAGGAGGCGTCGGGACCCCCAAGGTTGGGCAGGAGCCGCTTGAGAGCAGCCCCAGTTCGGTTCAGTTCGGGAGCCACACGTCAGAAATGCTCCACGAAATTTCACCGGCTGTCGAGGACGAGTCCCAGGTACTTCATTGTCGACCCGACGCCGATGTGTACTCCTCCTACCGTTAGTTGGGAACCCGATGGCAGCGCGTTCCGAGGCCCGTGAAAACACATAGCCTCGGATTTGTTCAGCGCCACCTCGAGTCCCAACTCTTGGATCCTGTCAACGACTATCGCAACCCCGCGTGTCACTAGAGCGGCCGCCGCCCGGTACGACTCTCCCTGCGCTAGGACCAGCGTGTCGTCTGCGTAGCAAACCACGCTGACCCCGTCAGGGAAGTCGCCGCGCAGCACGTAGTCGTATCCGATGTTCCACAAGGTTGGCCCTAATACCGACCCCTGCGGAACACCGCACGACATTTCTCGGCGTCTCCACTCTCCCTGGTGACCGGGGTAGACTATGTGCTTATCCGACAGACAGGCCTCGACCACCTGACAGGGGCATTCTGGCCCCTGCGCACGCGCGCTTCATAGAAATATCAGCAAAACCGTAGGGGTCCAGTAGAGCCGATGCCCACTAGGGCCACAAGGAATTTCTGAAAAAGAAACCCGTGACCTTATAACGCAAATGGCAACTGAAGGACATAAGTGTGGTTTTAGTCAGTAAAAGTCTGACACGCCCTCTCGTACCATCCTACAGCAGAAGAGACGTCATTGGATGAATTCACACTTCAAAAATAAAAACTTAGTTGGTAAAAGATTAAGCCGTTTCATATACATTTTTAAATTCTCAAACTCTGGACAACTCTGGATCTACATCACAAATATACGAGAAATTCCAATATAACTACCAACTAGTATTATTAAACCACTCCAACTTTGATAAAGTCAACAAACTCCAACAAAATCCGAATATGAGTTCACTAAAACTTTTCTCAACTATTATGAACAATTTAGGACGAATTCTGCGAATGTTGTAACCCTAGCTTTTATGGTTGCCAGCCAATAAAATGCAAAGCGCAGAACCGTGCAAGTAACGTTATGACAAGCGTCCAGCTGTTTTATAGCTTAACGTAGTAATATGTAGCCGACGTTCATTCAGCTATGAAACCGTAGGACACGGAACGCCGCCTCGTAGAAACGGCATGGTCGAAACGTTCCATGCAACAAACATGTCAGCGTAACCGTTTATTTTCGGAGTTTTTTTTTATTGTGTCATAACGTACTGTATGATTTGCAGTGCTGTTCATAGAATACTCAAGAATACTATAGGTAGGTTTATGCATATTTGTGTAAGTTTGACAAGGAAAGGTATACTGTAGACTGAGAAATTACGTATTAAATCCGATCCTACTCACGCCAGACTCAATGAGTCAACCGACGTATGCGCGATTTTTTGACGTCAACTCAATGAGTTCGCGTAACGGTTGAGGGGATGAGTGAAAATTCTGAATATGTCTACGACTTTTTTGCGTAGGTATGTTTGAGAATAGGCTATTTTTTTGCCTTCCTAACTTTATTCCAATTTTTCTCTTTGATAATTTATATGACAGAACAACGTTTGCTGAGTCAGCTAGTGAACGTACTATCAAAGACACTTCCGCCTGACCCGTGCCCTCGTGGGGGCGATCGGCGGTGGAGACCTCTCGCGCCGGGCCTTGGTTGAGGCCATGGTCACGGCCACGGCAACGGCGTTATCGCCGCCGCCGTCGCCGGGATTCTGATCCCGATTTCCGGCCAACGTAGACGCGGGCTTGCGGACAGTGAGCAATGGGTAGCTCGCTGTCCGGCCGTCCGGTAACTGTCCGGACCAAGCCCAAATCGTTGACGGCGCGCACTGTTCCCGCGCGCCTCAAGGAGTTGTCAGCAACAGCAGGGACCCAGCCGGGTCGAAGCCTACTGGGGCCAGGGTTATCCGAAAGGGCGCTCGAGCCCCGTTATGAAGGCTAGAAGGAACAGGGTGGGTCTTTTAGTCAGTAAGAGTCAGACACTATCTCCCGCTCCGCCCAAGGGCGGGGGATGTCAATGCATGATACATCCCACCATAAAAAAAAAACCGCTAAGTTAATTTTTGCTTGGAAAGGATGAAATTTTTTTTTAAGGACGTATTCACATATTTCGACAAATATCACGGTTTTTCGGGAACAATTATGATGCTCTAGGAATCATAATTATGAGTATATCTTGGTATCAAATAAAAGACAATATATTTATCTCCAGAATGGCATAAAAAAAATATTACGGTCTCATATAAAATTTTCATATAAATACGATTTTACCAACACACTAATTCAAAAAAATAACGAAACACAGAGTCTGAGTAGGAACCCGTAACTTAAATCCAGTAAACATTTTTACTTTAAAAAACATAAAATAATACAGCTTATATAGTCTTCAACACCTATAGCTAATTATATTGAACCTACATAAATAACTTTATGATTTATGACCAAAATAAAACCACTCTCAATATTTCTTCATACATTTTTCATTGAACGCGCGATGTCTAGCGTCAGTCCGCGCTCAGAAGCGCTTGTGAACGGATGTCCGTATCGCTCTCTTACAAAAAATAAATACGTCTAAAATGTGTGCCGACTTGTATACTGCGACTGCAAAGACATGCTACTTTTTCGGACCGAAATAAAAGTACAAATATCATACTTATTTTTTAAATTGTTATTATGGAGTAATAATGGACTTACTGATACAGAATGAGTTTTATTCTAAAACAAAGACCAGAAATGGCCAACGGAACTTCATACTTACATAGATATCACAATGTAGATAGTTAAGCGACTATGACAATAAAAATAAATAAATGGTTCTGAATAGTTATGTTAAAAATGGTACCGTCGAAGTAACCTGATGATGATGATGGAGCCGGAAGATAGGCAACGGAACTCCGTAGTTAATCAATGTGTCCTAGCCATGTTTGGGCTTATTAGAATTGTCATGAGATGCACTTTGGCTGTAAGGTACTATGGAACTGATTTGATGATGATGATGGAACCGGAAGTTAGGCACCGGAACTCCGTAATTAATCAATGTATCCTAGCCGTGTTTGGGCTTATTAGAATTGTCATGAGATGCACTTTGGCTGTAAGGTACTATGGAACTGATTTGATGATGATGATGGAACCGGAAGTTAGGCACCGGAACTCCGTAATTAATCAATGTATCCTAGCCGTGTTTGGGCTTATTAGAATTGTCATGAAATGCCCTTTGGCTATAAGGTACTATCGAAGTGACCTGATGATGATGGAGCCGGAAGATAGGCACCGGAACTCCGTAGTTAATCAATGTATCCTAGCCGTGTTGGGGCTTATTAGAATTGTCATGAGATGCACTTTGGCTATAAGGTACTATCAAACTGATCTGATGATAATGATGATGAAACTAGAAGATAGGCACCGGGACTCCGTAATTAATCAATGTATCCTACCCGTGTTTGGGCTATTTAGAATTATCATGAGATGCGCCGCACTTTGGCTATAAGGTACTATCAAACTGATTTGATGATGATGGATAACCCTGTAGTAATTCAATCGGGCGTTGAATTTTGTCACCTTGAAACTCGATAAAAATAATTTGTTAAAGCTTAGAATATAGGTTATAATGACACGTATGACATCGTAGTGCAATTCGAGTATAGTACAAAATAAAACAATATCTTTTTTTTAATATAATGTATAGGCTCGCATTTGACCACAATGTCTCACCTGATGGTAAGCGATGATGTGGCCGACGATAGAGCACGCTTGCCTATATCTTCGAATACCAAAATAAATTAGGACACTTTTCACTACATATTATAAAACAAAGTCCCCCGCCCCGTCTGTCTGTTCGCGATAAACTCAAAATTTACTGCACCGATTTTCAAGCAGTTTTCACCACTCGATAGCGTGATTCTTGAGGAAGCATTTAGTATATAATTTGTTAAGTTTTTGTATGTATTTTTGTGTATATTAACGTTATTTGTTGAAGATGTCGAGAAAAAATAAGCCGTCTGGGTGCTTTTAACGCAAACGCTGCCTAAACCCATTAAGATATAACAAAATAATGTATCGTGGAATTGTGTATCTTATATAGGTCTACAGAAAAGTCCGCAGTGGCATATGTCTATCTCTTAAGGTTAACATAATATATCCATTTTATTACTTTTAAAAATTGGCATTCATGAAGCATTTATTGGAAAGCTATTTACATAATTACGTTATTAATTCTTATCAAAATAATATAAAAATATACTTCGCGTTCAAGACTATATCAGTATCTGTAAATTACTTTTTGAATCATTTAAATCGGACGTACCATTAGAAAGCTTTCATAAATTTAATAATTCTCAAAATTAAATTCACGAGTTCACGAGTTCCGCTCTTCAGTAGCTACGCATGACGCGGTCACTGATCCTCCCCCGCACTGTTTTGCCTACTGTTTCTTTAGCTAATAAGCCGAACGACAATAACGCACGACTGATGACTGTGTTTTCTTTTGGAAGTTGTTGAAAAGTTGTAATTGCATTTTCGTTTTGTGTTTGTTTTCTTAACTAACACAACACCAACATATGTGAATTAAGGTAGTAAGAACTACGCTGCTCACGCATGTAAAATGGAGGTCCAAAATTTATGGGAAATAACATTAGGTTACGCCACGCGGGCGGAGCCGCGGGCAAAAGCTAGTGTATTTATAAATCAATTTTTCCTGTTAGGTACCATTTTGATATACAAGGAATTAAAGTTGCCACAATATCATGATATCAAATTAACGTTGATTTATTCATCTCCCAGTTACATGCTTTAAAATTATTCAGTCCCATACAATCTTTTCACACAAATAGAATACAGAAATTGGCTATGCTACAAATAGGGTCTGGATAGTACACATAACAGCTAAATCCGTTGTATATTTGACCTTATAATTATGAAAAAAAACTTTTTCCAAGAAAGATATAACCGATTTCACTAGTCAATGTTAAATAAGGAACAAACAATATCGAGATACACCGACTTCCGAAGTTAAAATTATTTTATATTATTATATAATATATATTAGTTTGATAGTACCTTATAGCCAAAGTGCGGCGCATCTCATGATAATTCTAAATAGCCCAAACACGGGTAGGATACATTGATTAATTACGGAGTCTCGGTGCCTATCTTCCGGCTCCATCATCATCATCAGGTCACTTCGATGATACCATTTTCAACATACCTATCCAGAACCATTCATTTATTTGTATTATCGTAGTCGCATAACTATGTTCATTGTGATATTTGTGAGAGTATGAACTTCCACTGGCCATTTCTGGTCTTCTTCACCAGTTCCACTTCATCAAATGTAATTTTTTGAGTGTAAATGCTTAAGTCTTTAATAAAAATACCAAAAGAACTATACGGTTGCTTATGATATTTGAGGAGTTCCCTCGAATTCGCCAAGATTCCATCATCAGATCCCGACTTGGTGACTATGGGACCATTTGGAAAGTATACACTTTCCAACAAAAAAATAATTTTTCAAATCGGTCGGCAAGCAACGAAGTTATGCGCGAACATAAAAAAAAAATTCAAACATCCGAATTGAGAATCCCCTCCTTTTTTAGAAGTCGGTTAAAAATACATAAGTATTCATAGTTTTAACTGTATTTTACGATTAGATCAAATATTAAATTGGAAATACCTACTTGCTTCAGAAATCGTACGAGTATTTATTGAGTTTGAAGATTTAATTCATGTCGGAGAGGGGTTGTGCGTTGTACCTAATTGTCTGATAAAATTAATCTCAAATACCCATTTGATTTTGTTAAATATAATATTTTTAAAGAAATAAGCCTGGGAAATAATCGTAGGTTTACAAAGAAATTGGTCGTTATTAACCGTAACGATATGGCAACTAGGTATTTATTTTTGCTATACGAGTAGTTCTCGAAACTGGATAAGCAGGCAATTACATATTGCCATATAGTAATACTGATATTAAAAATCAAACAAGCTTGACTCAATTAATACTTATTAAGAAAAATAAAATAATACCTCAAATATCAAGACATGTTCGGTTAAAGTATAAAATTGAGCTAACAATGGGCTCTATGTGTGCGTGCGCGTAAGGTCGATGTATTGCGACCAAGATACCTAAATTCGAGCGAGTGAATCTTGCTCACGCGTCCTTAAGTTATAATGCAAAAATGACCGCGGTGGTACATAAAAAGATAAATTGTTTATAAATGAAAAGTTTGGACAGTTTAGACATTGTCGTTTTTGGCAGTGACAGTAGAAATATTCCATGCTCTACGTACTATAAAGTAGCTTGTACGTCTCCGAATTGTTCACTAGGACCAAAACTCCGCGTTTATTGTATAACTCGTTAAACTGTTCGAGAAATATTTAGGTCGAGTGAAAAAGTTATTCCGAAACTAATTTTGTAACAGCAATTTTAGGAATTTTATTATTACAAAGTTTTAATTTTAATTCGACACACTGAACACTGAACTCCTTTTTTTGGTCTTGAAAATATGTTTTATTATTTTTGTACGACAAGAGCTTCTTCATAGAGTTTAAATTACATTAAAGAAAAATCTAACTAAAACAACTACTAACAGTATGTACAGTTGCCATCACGGATCTTGAACGCTCGGCGTCAGAGTGGGGATTGCTTTGCGCATTCCATACATTAGTCTTCGTTGTTAGATACATGCAGCAACGCAGGGAACGAATCAGGGGTGACGTCTATGACGCGATGGCGCGGCCAGCCAATCACTGACACTCCCCGCCCCCGCATCACACTTCACACCACTAAAGATACCGAATATTTGACTTCTGCGCAAGTGTTCCATACATTTCATATGGAAACTACACTTGTAGAGCTGCACTAGATTCACGCCGGGCGACGCCACGCTTGCCACGCGACGCCACGCTTGCCATGCGACGCCAAGCTTGCCACGTGACGCTACGCTTGCCACGCGACGCCACGCTTGCCACGCGACGCCACGCTTGCCACGCATCAGAAAGCTTAGTTACAATCATAATTCGATCACTGAAATTTTAATTAGATTTTGGTAGTTTTTTTTTATCCTAACAATATTGTCACCAAATAATATGGGAATCGACGCATTACAATGGAAGTCAACATCATCATCATCATCATCATCAGCCTTTTTAATGTTCTCACTGCTTGGACTCAGGCCTCTTCTCTAGGAATGGACCGCGGGCCCGGAGCGGATTGGTGAACGTCACATGTCTTCGAATTTTTGGTTCTAGGACATGCCGGTTTCCTCATGATGTTTTCCTTCACCGTTTTGAGAGCAGTGGTGACAAAATAAATTACAAAAAGTAATGCGCTTGGCTGGATTCGAACCAACAACTCGATAGTCGGGGCCATTACCACTCGGCCACCACTGCTCAATCAACAAACGTAATTTCACAGGTCATAAATACATGTAAAAAAAGACAAAGGCTAAGGGTCAACTCACACCAAAAGAGCGTCGAAGCGCAGCGAAGCGCAGCGAAGCGGATCGCAGTTTCAGTGTCATATGAGTTTTAACTTTATTTTCATTGCTATAATACTTATTATCGCATGAGAAACTCGAACGAGTCGCGCGGATGCCCGCGGCGCCGCGGGAATTCCAGCGAATTCTATGAACGGTAAACGGGTCGCTGCCCTTCGCCGCTCTTTCGGTGTGAGTTGACCCTAAGACTGAATTCAGTAGATAAAGTAAGGACACTTTAAGCACTGTAATAAGTGGGCCACCGTTTGGTCAGGAGCGCCGCATTCGCTCTGGATTTCGAAGTTTAATCCCCCATTTTGTCAGGTTGTGTTTGCAATAGCCTACTTCGGTGCACAGTCTATTGTTCGCTTGCCATATAGACCACTGGAGATTGCGTCCAAACGGCATATGTTCCTGGGATGGAACGAAGTCGGGCGGTGGTGAGTGGTATTCTTCTCACGACTCACAATGCGTTCCAAATGAGAATATGACCGATTATTGTGACGTCACGATTTACTGTCAAATCAAGGAACGAAATTTTTAATCTTTAATTAATTTACGAAAAATTTAATTTATTTACGAACTGTGAACGAAAAAAGTTTAATCAGAATCCAGTTCTTTAATTTTACTCATGTCTAAGTTCTTCAATTTTGCCAAAATTTCTTCGGTTTGACAGTACGACGTAACGTCACAACATGGCAATCGGTCCTATTCTCATTTGGAACACATAGTGCGTCTTGCCGTGAACGGTCGGTTCCGGAACAAAAGCTATGTCTAATAAATACTTGTAAATAAATATCCGAACGGCTCTTTTCCCGAAACATTTTCCCGGAAACACGCGAAAGGAAGAAATAAGCCTCTTTTCAACTTATTTGTCAAACTATAATACGAAGTGTAACAACATTAAACCTTGGCGATCTGACTCAAAGAGCAACAAATAAGTTTCCTACATTGGACACAGAATTACTGCCAGGAATGAAGTTGGTTGAAGTCATAGACTAAGTATATATAGAATAGACATGACAAATAATGTTATCATTGGTAACTCAGTTTGATATGAATGTTTAATTTTTAGATGACGTTTTCTATGAAGAAGCTTGTGGTTACAATAATTAACTAAAATTTTTTTTAACGCTACATATATTTACCGTAGGTATTTTGTGATATTTTGATTTAGCTCAAAGAACAATGTTCACTTAAAAATTCAGGAAATTATTTGTAATCAACCATCACAATTAATCAACTTTCGAATTATCAAGAAGCCAGTTAACCAGAAAAATTATGATATCTACACAATCAAAAGCATAGATCTCTACGGAGAAGAATGTGCAAGAAACTCCATGGAGAAATGTACATGGAATTTTAATTCTTTAAACCCAGTTCGCTCTCGCAATGTCTTTCTATTGTGTCTCTAATTACAATTTTCGAAAGGTTAAAATATGTAATTTATTTATACTAATATTATGAAGAGGTAAAATTTGTAAGTTTGTATGTAGGGGGTAATCTCTGAAAGTACCGGTCCAATTGGTAAAATTTTTTCACCGATAGAAAGCTGCTTCATACCGGGGCTCGAGTTCCCTTTTGGTTAACCCGGTCATCTTGCAAATTGGTTAATTCATTTTTTTTTTATTTGTATTACTTATCTACATTGTGCTCACATAATAGAAGCAACAAGAAATATGTAACCAAGATTTATGTAACTCTATGATTTAAAAGAGTGTTCATGGAGTTTCTTGCATGTTCTTCTCCATAGAGATCTACGCTTTGGAACGTGCAATTCAGCTTCACTTTTTTTGACTGACCAACATTTTGACAATTCAAAAGTGCCTGTAAACGTTTCTGATTTCAGAAGTTATATATTTAATATGGATCTCAAAACCAGCCTTCGTGGTAAACATTCCTGAGTTCATTTTCATAACAAAATTAAGTTTATTATTACTGCGTCAAAATTATGCTTGTTTGTGCAAACTTTGACAATGCCAATTCCAAGTCGTAAAATAATTTGGTCTCCTCCTTTCAATGAAAGTTTAGGTGTCTTACGGTTCAAGTTTGGTTCCAAAAACTCGTAAACAATGAATTTTCATACTAAGAAAGTTTGTTGGTAGCTAATAATTGTGGCCTGAATTTGTTTAGTTTTGTTCTAAAGGACTTATTACACTACGCGTTATTCAGACTTGTTTTGTCTATGGTTCGACGTATATAGTCTATAGTTCGACGTATCGCGCAGTGTAATAGGGGTTAGACTGTCTTTCTATGAATGAAAAATAGTACGAGTCGGAATATCGCACGCATCCAGCACAGTATCCTCCTCCTTGCGTCGTATTCCTCAATGCTGAGGGTCGTGACCTCCCTGTTTCATCACTTTAGCCTTTATGATGTTCTCACACAGCCACTGATGTGCTTGTCAGCACAGTGTAATAGGTCCGTAAATGAATTTGTTTGTGTAAAATGTAGGGTAACTTGCGCAGTGTGCAGTTTTAGATCTTCTTGTAATTGTACTCAGATAATTTCAATCAGGACATTTAGCTACTACGAATACTTTTTTTGATGGAATGCTTCGTCGTTTTTCAGTCATTGTGTAGAGTTCCATCAATCTTGTCGACGAATTAAGTCCATTCAAATCAAATGTAAATGGGACGTCTAAATTAAACGTCTGAAAAAGCTCGAAAAAATCATTTCATATTCAGACATATACATTGTACATATTCGAGTACCTTTCTTCTATAAAATAAGCAGATCTGAATATACCAATTGAATTGTTAAAACCCATACGGAGAATTTTAAATGCTAATGCGAAGAGTGCAAGTCAGCATCAGAATCGTATAAACGAAGAATATGAAATAAAGACACCAATAAAATGCTGAGCATGTGAGTTTTAGTGTCTGGAAATGGAAACTAGCTACTGTTATAGAAAACACTTTAATAGAAGTGGTAAAAACAAGACCAAAAAGATGATTTGACATTCTCATCAACTCATATTTGATCTGTAGGAACTCTTAATGCGTGTATATTTCACAAAAAAAAATATATATTATTAAATGCCCGTTGTCTCACTGCAGGGCAAAGGCCTTCCACTCTTTTCTGTCCTTAGCCACTTCTGGCCAGTTCTTAAGGTAGTAGGAGTCCAAATCGTCACGCCATCTTCTTCAGGGCCTACCGCGTCGTCTGCTTCTGCTATTCGGAATCCAATCAGTGGTTGCCTTCGCTTAATTTTGTTGTGACATACGGCAGATGTGACCGGCTTTCCCGCGCGCCACAAGGAGTTTCCTGCGCGCCTCAAGGAGTTGTCAGCAACAGCAGGGGCCCAGCCGGGTCGAAGCCTACTGGGGCCAGGGTTATCCGAAAGGAAACTCGAGCCCCGGTATGAAGGCTAGAAGGAACGGGGTGGGCTTTTAGTCAGTAAGAATCTGACACTATCTCCCGCTTTGCCCAAGAGCAGGGGTTGTCATTGGATGATTTTTCCCACCATAAAAAAAGATGTGATCGGCCCAGCTCCATTTTAGTTTGGCGGCTGAAATACCTACGTCTGCGATTTGTATTTTTGAACAAAGTATACTGTTCCATAAGCGTACTGTTCTTTTGACCCCGAGAATATTTCGTTCGAAGCCAAAAAGATTTTATGCGGAAGTGTAGACAAAGTTTGATGACAACCCTAGTGAACTCGAGGTTCATACTTTGCCGATGCATGAGGCGTTCCATGAGGAACTTATTATAGAGGCAAATGAACCAATGTGTAAGACGAAGAAATGCTTAAGAAAAGTGCAGTAAGTGAAAATGGAGCTATCTATGGTCCCAGTTTGAAGTTGAGACGAAGTTTTAAGCACAGTTTTCCGTAAACTTAGTGTTCGCGAACTATCCTTTAAGAAATACTGTTTCTTTGATCCTGAAACTATCTTGTAGAGCAGTGGCGGCCGAGTGGTAACGGCCCCGACTTACGAGTTGTTGTAGGTCGCGGGTTCGAACCCAGCCAGGCGTATTACTTTGTGTTATTTATTTCATCACCACTGCTCTCAAAACGGTGAAAGAAAACATCGTGAGGAAACCGGCTTGTTCTAGAACCATAAATTCGAAGATATGTGACATTCACCAACCCGCACTGGGCCCGCGTGGTGGATTACGGCCCATTCCCTCTCCTAGAGAAGACGCCTGAGTCCCAGCAGTGGGAACATTAAAAAGGCTGATGATGATGATGAAACTATCTTAAAAATATTTTTAGTGGATTTATCCAAAACCTTCGACGTCTGAAAGGATTTGGATAAAATTTGGCACATGGGTAGCCAATCATGCAATAATAATAATAATATTTATTAACAGAAAGTTTGTCACAGATGTAAAGTTAGTAACAAAAACTATAATACAATGGTCAATTCAAAAAATTTAACCCTGACACCTAAACTATGAAGATCCTGTATCTTAGGGGGCACTGTATATGAACCTATGTATGACCCTGTCCATTCATTGACCAAAGAAATGGTGGATAGATTGTGAGAGGAGTGATTGACTGGCCTGTTGGTCTAGTGGTTAGTGGCCCTGACTGTTATGTCGGAGGTCGTAGGTTCGATTTCCACCCAGGACAAATGTTTATGTGATGAGATCATTTTCTGTATCTGGGTGTAATTTATCTATATTAAGTATGTATTTAGAAATATATAAGTATGTTTGTCAGTTGTCTAGTACCCATAACACAAGCTCTGCTTAGCTTGGGACTAGACGGCGTTGTGTGATAGTTGTCGAATAATATTAATATTATATTTTTATATTATATGGAGGAAATGAGAGTCAATGTTAGCGTGACTACTAACAGGAAAGGATGAAAGACAAAAGCGTGTTGCGCTGACCCTAAGGGTGAGTTGCACCATTTAACTATAACGATAACAAAGCCGTTAACAGTTGTCAAATCGTCGAATTGACCAATAGGTGGCCGTTTCACGGCTGGTTATGGTTTAGTTATCGTTATAGTTAAATGGTGCAACTCACACTAAGTAATACGGGTCAAGGGCAGGGTGATGATAATGAGTACTATTCCGTCAGATCTCGGAGTTTCCTTGCGTGATCGAATCAGAAATGAAGATATCCGCAGGAGAACCAAGGTTGCCGACATAGCACAAAGAATCGCCAAACTTAAGTGGCAATGGGCAGGGCACATTGCTCGCAGAACAGATGGCTGTTGGGGCCAAAAGGTTCTGGAGTGGCGACCGCGTACCGGCAAACGCAGCCTTGGAAGGCCTCCTGCAAGGTGGACTGACGACCTGGTGAAGGTAGCGGGAATCCGATAGATGCAGGCCGCACATTATCGTTTGTTGCGGCGACGCTTGGGGGAGGCCTATGTCCAGCAGTGGACGTCTATCGGCTGAAATGATGATGATGATGATTCCGTCAGATAATTTTTGACATTCACGCAGCCAAAGCCATTGAGAAAAACTAGTATTTTTCTATAAAGGTTTTTTCAATTATCTTGCAACTATTTTAGATATACAAGTATACATATTATAAGGTTAAGCCCACTGAAAAAAATGGAAATCTTTTATGGCCGTCATGATTTATGTTCCAATAATTTGACGTATCTACATATTGGGATTTAAGAAAACAGGGAAAATGTATTAGCTTTCATATTCATATGCCAATAACTCGTCAAAATGATCGACATGATGAATAATGTTTTTTCACTCTCGTGGATAAAGCCTCATTTTTAGATAATAACTGGTCCTTAAATCCGCGAAATGGATAAAATGGATCCGGTCTTTGAACATGATAAATTGCTATAGCTGTTGCGTTTTAGCATGGCCTTTGCGAGCAATAACTTTATTAGTAAGAAAATCGTCCTGAATCGTTTCATCTGCTTTTCGCACTAGTGCGTAAAAGTGCGCGAGCTCACCCTCGCCACAATTTATTACATTTCACCCTCACGAGTCGCACGTTAACTCCCGTTTATTTATATTTTCGTGTTTCACGCTATGTGTATTGAAAAACTTCGTTTGGTACACGTGAAAATTTCTCACTGCACTCAGCTCCATCCATAACACTCTCGTCTACGGCTCGAGAGAATTCCAAATCCGAATTCAAACTCACACCACTTGTATCAAAATGTACTATTTATATTTGGGTTTTTGAAGGTGTGATGATGACGTCACGAAGCACGCAACACGAAGGCTGCGCTGACGTTCTTTGTCGTGGGTCACCAGTTTGGTGGCATGTGGAACAGAGAGTAAAGTCCCGCAAACCTCCGTTGAAAAGGGAGGATCCTCCGACCAGACAGGTGTTATAGTCTGGTGGGCTACTGCCCGATAGATGATTTCGGGCTGTCGTATATGTTCAAATCGCGCGGAGAACTTTGATTGCGCGATGCAGGATTTCGTATTTTCTTCGTAGTTCTTATGTGGCGCCATAGATGTCGCTACATATATATTAAATAGTATTTAAATCTTAGCTTAAAGCAAAACCAACGCCCATTTTAATATTGGGTGTACCTGTACAGTTAATAGCAAAAGTGTAAAACTTGTTAAAAAAAAGCTGCGGTCTTCGCATTTGCACGCTGCGTTCCAAACGCAGTAGATAAACCAGTGGCGTAACTAAGGTGCAAAGTTATAATGCATCTGGGTCTCAAAGGAGCCGTCATAACGCGTTGACACTGGCAGGAAATGCCATCCCCACATATACCGCGAATAGCGCCCTGGGCCAATAGTCTTTGCACCAGGGCACCCAATAATGAAGTTACGCCACTGAGATGAATGCACACATAACGTTTTGTATTGTTAATCACTGCAGCACCAGCTTCACGATGCAAAAAAAATAACACAATTTGCAATTGCAATAATTTTTCAAATTCGTTCGATTTTGCTTGTTATAAAAGGCACTTTTGATCAATCAGTAGTTTGAAAAAATCACTTCACATATTTACAGCAAATATAAGGCTATTTTTTTAGTTTCTTATAACTAAGATAACGTAATCAGAGACAGTCCACACAATACATCACTATTTTGATGTTAATTTTTTTCTCATTTAAAGCTACTGATCAGAATAATTTCCCATGAAAAAGCGTTATAGCATTATTGTGACGCACCTTATTGCAAGAGCCTTTTAAGGTCTCTGCACACAGCGGGATATTACGGACGACGCAACATAGCGCCGTCCCGCTCGACGCGACGCTCTGTGTGGCGTCGTCCGTAATTTCTAGTACATTACAACTGCTCAGTGTCGCGTCGCCGTCCCGTCCCGGCGCGCCGCGCCCGCTGTGTGCAGAGACCTTTAGTGTCCGACCGAATGTTCGGTTTCGGTCAACTTTCGGCAACTTTCGGCGAGTTTCGGCTTCAGCGGCAAAGCTACCGAAACTAAGACCGAAACTGAAACTGCACTCAGGAGCTCGCGCTGTGATCGGTCATGTTCAGCGCGTCAAATGCCTTCCAAGCGAGTAAGCAACGAAGAAATTTTGCCGAGTCCACGTGCCTAATCATGCCGTGACTGGTTTGTGTTTGCAGTTAGTTTTATTTACTCCAGTGCAGTAAAATTCATGATAGTCAACGAATATAAATACTTATATTTAAAATGCATTAAAAAAAATAAGGACAGACTGATTATAATATCGTTTTCTTTATTTTTCTTTTAGCTCAAACGCAGTTTCGGTTTTGATTTCGGTCGGACACTAGAGCCTTTAAAAATACTTCATTTCATTTAAAACACCATTCAAATAAAAAACAACCCAAAGTACCATCATTGACCACCTGTCACTAAAAAGTACCTGGTGAACAAAGCAGCGAAGAACCACACTAGCGCGCAGATTAGTGTCGCTCTGGTCTTAGTGCAGACGTATCCGGCTCGAAGGGGCTCGCAGATCGCGTAGTAGCGCTCGAAACTGATCGCCAGGATGGTCAGTACTGAGGCGTGGGTCACTGTCAGCTCCACAAATGGTACCGCTAGACCTGGAAAGAAAACGAGATTTTATTTTTTAATCACATGATTTTTGTTAAACCTTAATATAAATAAGATTTCGTTAAGTTTGTTGTACACAACGCCGACTACTACCTACAGGTCATTGGACGATCAGCTGACGTTTTCTTAAAGAAATTAATTTCGTACATGCGTAAATTAATACGATTTTTGAAAAAAAAAACTTTATATTTGAATTTTATCTTCACAAATCAATAGTGTTTCATGTATCGGATCGACCTACACAGGATTAAAACGATCAAAATTTAACGGTGTATATTGTACAAAGGCGGCCAAAATCAACCTTGGTATGATGCACAATGATGACAAAACAACATTCATACACTCTTTATGTAAAATTATTGTTGATTAACCTTTTGAATAACGTAACTATTAGAGACACAATAAAAAGACAATGAGAGAGCGTTCGCTTGGAGTTTAATGAATTAATAATAAGAAATACGAAAATAGAAATATGTATTTCAATTAGACCAATTATAGGGACTTTTGAGGGACTACCTCTTAAGTGAAACGCACGTACTAACGATTAACACAGACTACATAGTTACATTAGTTGCCTTTAAGATAGTTACTATATAATCGCGTGCTTTGGCACAGACTCGAATATAATAAATCGTATTTCCTCATTATTTAATTATTTTGTTTATTTTTTCGTTTCCCTAAAACATAATTTATTTATTTATCATATTGAGTACCTATTTATTTATCGCTGAAAACCAGCGTCGTAGACTCACCACTGTGAGCATTGTGGTCTCGGCATTATGTTGAGCGTTCAGCCAGAAGTGGCGCATTCCTTTTCTTTAAATGTACTTATAATTTGTAAATACTTTTTGGCCTTTCCGGAAAATAAAACGTTTTCCTTTCTTTTCTTTCTTTCTTTCTAGTTTTCAAAATGTCGGTCAGTCAAAAAAAAGTGAAGCTAAATTGCACGTTCCAAAGTGTAGATCTCTATGGAGAAGAACGTGCAAGAAACTCCATGAATACTCTTTTAAATCGTATTATGAGTTACAACAATCTTGGTTACATGTTTTTTGTCGCTTCTAATATGTGAACACAATTTATATAACATTGTGTTCACATAATCTCTGAAAGAACCGGTTTGTTATTTGTTAGATATCGGTATTTGCAACAAAATTTTAGCTAAGCCTACGTCAGACGACGTAAGATTTTTATACAACATTTATTACAATCATTTAAAATAAATCAAATACAAAATTTGGCTATGATGGAGCGACATGGTCAAAATTGTGACAAAGCTCCGTAATAAAGATTAAAAAAAAAAGAACCGGTCCGATTGCAATTTTTTTTCACCGATATAAAATTGGTTTATTCCGGAGTGACTTAAGGCCTACGCAGATCGGGACGGCATGGCAAGGGATTTTGCCGTGAGTCAGCGCACACTGGCCGCTTAGATACCGCGGCATTCCAGCACTTTGCCACGGCATGCCGTCACGCGGGAGCAAATGGATAGTCAATGGTGTGCATTCTCCGCTTCTCTACCCGTGTCGTTGCCTACCGCAGTACGCCACGGCGACCCGCCACGGGAGCCTGTGGCACGTCTTTTGAATGTATAAAAATTAAAATCCCTTGCCATGCCGTCCAAGTCTGTGTAGGCCCATAGGCTATATTTTATGTACCTACGCGAGCGAAACTGTGGGCAAAAGCTAGTATAATATAAAGTCGTATGTACACTTTACTGAACAAGCTACACATTGTATTTGCATCGAAAAGCATCTCTATTCTTTACATATTGATTTGTTCGCTAGCACCATCCGTGCCGATTCACGTTTGCTTGCATCCTTAGTTGCATTATGTATGGGGTTCCCTTACATTCAACTATGTAAGTGAGTAGATCTGTCTTTTCCAGATTTATCTACTGCCGTGCTAGTTTGGGACATTTTTTTTTACTGTAGCCATTTTTGAAGGTGGGACATTTTTTTTGGTGGGTAAAAGTCATCTAAATGACATCCCTCACCATTGGGTGGAGCGAGAGATAGTGTCAGACTCTTACTGACTAAAAAACCCACCCCGTTCCTTCTTGCCTTTCATACCGGGGCCGAGCCTTCCTTTCAGAAGCAGATTTTTTTTTTGCCCCAGTAAGCTTTGACCCAGCTGTTGCTGACAACTCCTTGAGCGGAGCAGTCATTGGATGGAGGTGAGATATCATCCAATGACTTCTTCCGCTCTCCTGTAGAGTGGAAGGGCGTGTCAGACTTTTACTGACTAAAGCTACACCTGAGTGCCCTTTGTATTCTGGGATCGCAGGTTTTCTCTTTAGAAATTCCCTGCGGTCCTAGTGGGTAGCGGCCCTACTGGGGCCTCTACGGTTTCGCTTGTCTTTTTAGGTGCACACAGTGTGTGGGGTGTGGATAGTAGTTAATATAAAAGCACTGATTGGTTTTGGATAGTTTATTAAAAGTTCTTCAAATGTTATATTAAAATGTTATGTTAAAAGGTTATGTTAGATGAATGCACCCGGTCCGTTCGGTGTCTCGTAATGCACTGTTACATGTTAAAGTACGATTGTAGTAAATTGCTGCGTTAGCATGTGTTTGGTTGCTTGGACCGAACACACGGAATGCTACGCGCCGTCGACGACTTGGGCTCAGTCCGGGCGAATATCAGACGGCTGGAAGGTGCGCTACAGTTACCATGGCCTTAGAAAGCATCATCATTCATTATTTCAGCCGATAGTCGTCCACTGTTGGACATAGGCTTCCCCCAAGTGTCGCCACAATGCAAGATCCTGTGCGTCTCGCATCCATCGGATTCCCGCAAGCTTCACCAGTTCTTCGGTCCACCTTGTAGGAGGCCTTGCGACGCTGCGTCTTGCGGTCGCCACTCCAGAACCTTTCGACCCCTACCGACCCATAGAGAAGCTAAAAAAACACGGGTGGGCTTTAGTCTGTTAAAATCCGATATTACCTCCCGCTCCACCTACAGCTGGAGCAATTGTAAGATCATTTTCATCGCTAATATAAAACGATGAGTTGCTTTCATAGCAGAAATGCATAAACACGTGGAAGTAAATAGTAAAAGCGACAAAAAAGACCTTGCAGCTATTGAACTCCATCTTTTTTAGGGTTCCGTACTTCAAAACGAAAACGAAACCCTTATAGGATCACTGTGTTGTCCGTCTGACTGTCAAAAACCTTTATCTCGGAAGCGCGTGGAATTATCGAGTTGAAATTAAAACCATATACTCAAGTCTGTGGTCCCTTGAAGCTGTGAAAAAATCAAACGTCTGTGTTGACGAAAAAAACAGATGCGGCCATTTATGTCGCAAGAAACGTGTGTCCTAAAACTCTCAAGGGAATCAAAATTCGTAGGTAGTGTTTGGATTTTATCCGATTAAATACTCAAAATGAATAAATACTCAATAAATACTCGTTTTTAATCGAGTATTTATCAAATAAAAACGAGTATTTATTGAGTATTTATTCATTATGAGTATTTAATCGGATAAAATCCCAACACTATTCGTAGGGTAACTTTCGTTAACCTAGAATCCAAAAAAAAAAAAGAATAATGCCACAAAATAACTTTTTTGCGAGTCGGAAAAATCTTCATAACTAAATTCCGGAATTAAACTGTTTTGATAGGTAAGTTTCTACGGAATCTTCAGTGCTCGAGTCCGACTTGCACTTGCCCGGTTTTTATTAAGGCGTCCTCCCACACGTTTTAAATGCCACATCCCCAGAGAATAAAATGCTCTTTAGAGCAAAACTAGCATTTCATTTGAAATGTACCACCCAGTGTAACCTACACAGTTACGTAAGCTGACTGAATACGAAGAACTTTACGAGTTATAAAAATATTAAATTGAAACACACGAATGGAAAAGCTCGCCTGTGTACATCGGCTTTCTTACTATGTATAATCTGTAAGGTTATGTACAATAAAGAATATATAAGAAAGATATAGGAAGAAAAACGAATGTCATAGATGCGCGGTGATCTCTCGCACCGGTCCTTGGTACAGGCCATGGTCCGGAGCGAGGAGGAGTGGCAGGCGGTCGCCTCCTTCTGCGAAGCAGTAATGCTAGCAAAGAATGAGGCCGCATCAGGCAACGGCGCTCACGCCCCAGCCGCTGCCGGGAATTTGATCCCGATTACTCTGTGCGGGGATTATTCGGTTCATGATACTTTATGGAGTGGAAAAATCGTGGTAAGTCTCAGGTGGTCACCGGAGCTGAGGTCGCCAGTACGAAGATTGGTCCGAAGAAATAAAAATGACAGCAGAAGCTGATTAAAAACAAACTTATACCCGAAAAGGACCTTAACAAAATCATACAGTATTTATAGAAAAGAAAGAAAAACAGTTTATTTACGCGTTAAAAACGCAAACTTAAAAGTAGGTAACAGAACATGACATCAAAATAGGGAAGTTATGCGTCTCCTCCGCGCAAAACGGCCGAACGCTCAGCATAAAGCTGCGGCCTCACGCATAATGCGATGAGCTCACAGCGCTGGTTTTCAGCGTGGGCCGGTCGCTGTGTCGACATAAAGACGCTTGAACGGTTATCTGTTTTTTATTATTACTAATTTTGTTCTTTTATCATTTAATTTTTCTTATATTTATTGACTGGCCTGTTGGTCTAGTGGTTAGTGACCTTGACTGCTATGCCGGAGGTCTTGGGTTCGATTCCCACCTAGGACAAATGTTTGTGTGATGAGCATGATCATTTGTTCTGTGTCTGGGTGTAATATATATAAAGTATGTATGTATTTAGAAATATATTAGTATGTTTATCAGTTGTCTAGTACCCATAACACAAGCTCTGCTTAGCTTGGGACTAGACGGCGTTGTGTGATAGTTGTGGAATAGATAGTTATTATGTTAATTTAATATATTTATGTGTTACAAGTATAGAGTACTAAATTCAAATTTTCATTTTGCTTTTAAAAAATAATCTATTTTTTAGTGAAGAAAATAAAGCCTAATCTGTTTTAAAGCTACAAAATAAACAGTTGAAGTTTCTTTCAAATTTCTTTTTCTTCAGATGTATAAAATAAAATTTCTAGAAAATATTTATTCTACACAAACAGCACAATGGTAAGAAACACAAAGCAAAAGAGAAGAATAGTGACAGTACAGAATCTAGATTTATACCTACGTGTATGTAAATAAAATTATATGTCTGTTTGTAATCTATATTTTCGCGTCACAATGTTCGTTCCCGTACTCCTCCGAAACGGCTTGACCGATTCTCATGAAATTTTGTGAGCATATTGAGTAGGTCTGAGAATCAGCCAACATCTATTTTTCATACCACTTAGTGATAAAAAATAAATAAAAAAAATATTTATATGGCAAAACAACGTTTGCCGGGTCAGCTATCTTATATATAAAATTCTCGTTTCACAATGTTCGTTCCCGTACTCCGCTGAAACGGCTTGACCGATTGTCATGAAAATTTTTGAGCATATTGAGTAGGTCTGAGAATCGGCCAACATCTATTTTTCATAAAAAAAAGAAATTGCCGGGTCAACTAGTATATATATATATATATATCTACACTAATATTATAAAGAGAGAAAATTTGTATTTTTGTGTGAAAGTTTATAATGAATAAACTCAAAAACTACTGTGTCGATTTCAAAAGTTCTTTCACAATTGGAAAGCTACATTCACCCTGGGTAACATAGGCTATATTTATTGCCGTGCAAAGCCGGGACGGACCGCTAGTAGTATAATAAAGAGGCGAAGTTTGTTTTTTTGTTTGTAGGAGGTAATCTCTGAAAGTCGTGGTGCGATTGTGAAATTGTTTTCACCCATATTAAGCTGCTTTATTCCTGAGTGATATAGGCTATGTTTTATGTGACGGGCGAAGCCGCGGGCAAAAGTATCATAATATTTTTTTTTACTAATCATATACGAAAGGTAGGTAGTATCAATAAAGTGTTATATGCCTTCTACAAAACTGTAATTTGAAAGATTTTTGTCTGTCTGTTCCAGGTAATCTCCAAAATGGCTGGACAGAGAGTGCCAGGACTCTCACTGGTAAATAGAAAAAGTATTATTAGAGATGGAACAGCCAAATGAATATTCCGATAAAACTTGATGCACGGATTGAATTGAAAATGATATACTGTCCTTGAAACATAGGATGCTTTTCTTCCCAGGAGTACGATTCCTTGAGATAATTCTCTACTTCCACGCAGGTGAACCACCAGAAGCTAGTAAACTATACACTTAATCACTTCCATACTGGTAATGAAAAGATACTTTTTTCTTTTGCCGAAATCATACGAAGAGATTTACGTTTGCCCCTTACAAATCTATTTAAATAAAAGTAAGTCGTATTAGTTACAGTATTTTTAACTCAAAAACGGCTGCACCGATTTGGCTGAAATTTTGTGGGGAGGTAGCTTACAACCAGCGGAGACGGACATAGCGTACTCACTATCCCGTTCCCGTAAAAGTAACATAAAACGTGGTATAATAAAACGCAACTGATATGGAATAACAAAACGCATCTGACAGCTAAACGTAATAAAATTATACAATATTTTTTGAAGTTGACCGATTTATGTGTTTAATGGGTAAATTAATATACTATACTGTAGAGTAGGGTAGGGTAGGGTAAAGTTGGATAGAGTAGAATATAGTAGTCATCTAGTTGACAGGAGCGAAACCACGGGCAAAAGCTAGCTCTAGATAATATATTTAATAATGTGGTCCAACATCTATGAATACAACTTTATTTTCAATAAAAATAAACACATACAAACATATGAGACAGTTCAACCCATAAACACAAAAATAGGGCTAACATCGACATTCAAAATAACAACATAAGCCATTACAAGTTGATCTAGAATCACCGATTCTCTATACAAATTTTGCGGGCCATAAAATCTACAAAGACCAGTGCCCAAAGACAGTTTTTTCCAATGAATAGTATCGAGGAAATACAATAGATTCGGAACTACTTTTCATTATGATGGATCATGGATAGTGTTCCGAAAAGTTGGCGCTTACTGTGAGGATGCGTGGCGCCAAAAGGACATCGTAAAACGGAATAGGACATAGACCTAGGAAGCGTATCTGCGTCTGCTGTAATATTTTTACCCGACTTCAAAAAAGGAGGAGGTTCTCAATGCATCGGAATCTTTTTTTATGTTTGTACTCAAAGGTACACGCCTGGACCGATTTGAAACATTTTTTCATTGAATCCGTCATCCAACCATCCCACCATTAATGAAAGAAAGAAAGAAAGAAAAATATTTTATTTGGCATACACACTCGTATTACACACAATGTAGTAACAACATGTAAACACTAATAAATTATTATATATTAAAAAAAGAGACAACTAGCAATGTGTGTCTCACGGCGGCGCCAAATAGGTCCAGTTCAGCAATAATGCCAGACAACTACATGGTAGTTGCCAGACGCTGGTTTTCAACTGAACCTTATTTTGAGTGTACGGTTGAAAATTGGTTTATTTTTAGTGAAAACGGTAAATAAATTACATATTATAAGTATATGTTTATGTACGGTAAATAATAAATAAATAGGTGTTCAGCATACAAAATATATCAAATAAAAAAAAAAGAGAAATGAAATAAAAATTAAAAAAATTGTAATAGGTCTCTAATCGTGCATGCGCAAACAAAAAACCGGCTTTGAAGCGACTCAATCTCAAAACAAAACCACGCCCGTCAGCTTGCGCAGTGCAACGGGACGCCAATTCATTATGCCTAGGGCAGCTAGGCGCAATGGACGAATTGACAACAGCGCAAAATTTAAAAACAAAAATATAAAAAAAAAACTTGTTATAACTTCGGGTACTTTGAAAATAAAAAATGTGAAGTGGTGATGGTGGTGGTTGGTACTCGTGTTTATTTTGTAAATAGGTTTTAAAAAACACTTTTTACACGTCCATTTTTTTTTTCGTCAGTTTATGCTCGATGAGGCCGGTGTTTTTTCTATCTGACTACCCTGAGAAGAAACACTGAAACAAACTCATGGGTCAAAGTCTCTTTTAAAGTCCATACAGTAAATATGTAATGGTCAAATCACATGAGAACCATGCAGATTTGTCTGAGATGGTCTTTTGAAGAAAGAACCATACAGATTTGAGTGGACCTGTCCAATCAGTGTAAGCATTTGTCAGTATTCGAAAAGCTCAACTCAGGACTATGAAGGAGCTCTACGACTTGACGAACAATACCAAAGAAAGGACATTTGGGTAGGCCGCAGAATATTAACCCGTATAATATCAACCCGTAATGGTCCTTCTTGGTGGAATATGACCCATTTCTTCTGCTAGAGAGTAGCCCTAAGTAACATCAGCGGCAGTATGCTATCCAAAACCCTACCACGAGTTCTTAACCGTGGTCTATTTTACAACCTAAACAGTTAATAAATTGAGCTTTATAGAGTGTATAGCTCCATCTTTCTTTCTCGCTCACACGACTGACATTTTAACACGTCATGTTAAGGCCCCTGGATCAATCTACACTAAGTTTGTTTTTTTTCTGTTTACGTAATTTAGGTAATCTCTGAAAGTACTAATGTAAGTCTTTTTTCACCGACAGAAAGCTGCTTTATTCCTGAGTGTCATAGGCTATATTTTATGTATGCGGGCCAAGCCGCTGGCAAAAGCTAGTCTACACTAAGTTTTTTTGTTTTTATGTTTTCTGTTTATATGAGGTAATCTCTGAAAGTACTGGTCCGATTGCTAAAATTTTATGACCGATAGAAAGCTGCTTTATTCCTGAGTGACATAGGTTATATTTTATGTATGCTGGCGAAGCCGCGGGCAAAAGCTATTCTTAAATAAAATATTTTCAATTAATTTTTTAGCAATCAACGCTCTTCAGTAAAACGAATTTTATTGACACTTATATCTCATTGACGGAACAACGATTCCATGTTCTATGGAATAAGTAGCGGATAAAATAGCTTAAGGTCTTTCTTTAGGCATTTTGGTGAAGATTGGCACAAATTGAAATGTGTGCCTTTTAGTCGAGGTGAGAATAGTTTTCGGCGATTTATTAGTGATTCGGGCGCCATTTTTGCAATATATAGAGTTACCTCCGTACTGTTAATTTAAGAGGTGCAGTAAATTTTGGTTTGGAAAAGTATAGGTGACCCTGTTTGTGCCTGTGGGGGTCGTAAAAGACGGATAAATATTAAATCAAGTCCTTTTAACCCAGGTAACCAAAATATACTGTAATTAGAAATTCGACTGTAGGACTAATTGGTGATTAAGTGTGAATGTACTTTTTATAATGGATAGACTCGTGTTTGACCACTATCTCACCTACATTTAGGCAATTATCACACTGCTACGCACCACACAGCTTAGCACGTGAATGCGTGTTTTAACGTTGCTTGTAAGTATATACGTCGCAGGGAAATGACGATTTCAGGGATTTCGCGAAATCCCGAGGGATATCACGAAATCCCGGTGGATGTCGAATATTCTTGTTTATTACGTCTTCTTACTAAAATTATCTAGTGATATGACAAAACACTAACTTAGCGTCAGTGGTATGTCGTTTCACTAAACTAAATCTAGTAAAATGTCAGAAATTTGGATATTGCCGAATAAAAATCGAGCCATGCATTTCTCGCGCTATCGTCATATAACTACCTGCGACATATACACCATCTTCCTGTCCTTCTTGTCCCGTGTTGTTCGGTGTCGGCGCAACACGTTTTTTTTTTTTTTAATTGAAAAATAGAAATAAAAACTCCAAAATAACTACTAACAAGTAGATGGTTTTATAAAAAAAAAATGTGACGTCTGAGTTTGTATTTGGGAGGCTTTTTCTTGTATATTAGCCGTCATATTAGTTTTTATATAATTACAAAACCTTTACGGGCCGCAAGTAAGACGTCCGCGGGCCGCGCGTTGTCGACCGCTAAACTAAGTCTGCCACGCATCACGCTGCATGTTACGTGTCAACGCACCTACACGCGTACTTGTGGGTGTGCAGATCTGCATCATCGCGCGGGTTTTTTACGCACTCACGCGCTTCGTTGCGTTTTGTAAAGTCACGCAGGCTCTGACTCATTTCATACAAAATCACGCACGGCACCACGAGACTCAGTGTGCCATACCTTACGACGTGTCGCCCGGCCGGCACCCACGCACGTGCGAGCATGTTTCTCTGCATGTAGGTGCGTCAGGTCGGAGGATCCTACTTAGGAGGTTTGCAGATCTTTACACACTATTCCGCACACCTCTAAGGCAATTATCACTCTCCACGCATCACGCTGCATGTTGCGTGTCAACGCACCTACACGCGTACTTGCGGGAGTGCAGATCTGCATAATCGTGCGGGTTTTTTACGTACTCATGCGCGTAGTTGTGTTTTGTAAATTCACGCAGGCTCTGACTCATTTCATACAAAATCACGCACGGCACTACGAGACTCAGTGTGCCTCCTTGCGTGTTGCCTGCATGTTTTTTTTTCCGAATGTAGTTGCGTGATCTGCATGAATGAAACGATGGATGCATTTTCGGTGTGTTGGACTGTGCGTGTTTTCTATACAAACAGAGATACTTACGTATATGTAAGTTCTAATTGCGTGGAGAACTCTAATACCGCGATGCAGGATTTTGATTTTTAGTACCTATGTGGCGTCATAGATGTCGCTACATAAGTAGTGTTTTTTTAAACTTCTAAAATTAAGTATTTACTATAAACCTTCCAAAGTATTTTAATAAAATCAAAGACCTTGAAAATAAGTCACATAAGACAACGCACGAGGCAACCGTAGACTAAATAGATTTTAACTGACCCAAAAATGCGTAGATACGGTATGGCATTAATAAATCCTACCCGCATTACTACTAATAGTTTTTACATTATCCACTAAATAGAGGCTTTACGGTTCAACGTGATTTATCGTTTAGAGATAAATGTTTTTTTTTTGTTAAACTGTTGGGTTTCCTATATTGTACCGAATGTTTGAATATATTGATAAAATGGGGAATAAAAGTTAGTATGGAGAAGCCTACATTCTCGTGGGAGAAGCCACTGGCAGAAGCTAGTACATACATACATGCATATTTTCGCCTTTATTTTTTTTTGTTAGCCTGTTCTGTCCCACTCCTGGGCAAAGGCCACCTTCCACTCCTTCCATTTTTCGCGCGCCCGGGCTTCTTCTTGCCAGTCCTGGTGGAATTTATCAAGTTCATCGCGCCATCTCCTTCGTGGTCTACACTAATATTACACCGTTAAATTTTAATCGTTTTAATCCCGTGGAGGGTCGATCCGGTACATGAAACACTATCGATTTGTAAAAATAAAATTAAAAAATAAAGTACCTTTTAGTTCAATGACCTGTACTACCCGAACTACCTACAGGGCATTCAGAACAGACAGAACTCGCTCAGCTGGCGTTTTCTTAAAGAAATTAATTTTGTACATGCGTAAATTAATACGAGTTTTGAAAAAAAGGTAAGTACTTTTTTTATTTTATCTTTACAAATCGATTGTGTTTCATGTACCGGATCGACTCTCCTCGGGATTAAAACGATTAAAATTTAACGGTGTAATATAAGTGTGATCCACAAACCGACAACTCTCGGTTGTTTGCAATCTGTTAAACAACATTAGTTTTATAGTTTATGCGAAAACCGCATCACGTGTCTAATATTTTAAAAAATCACCGATTTATAAGCTTGTTAAGTTAGCAAAAATACATAGTTACCAGGCCATCCAGGCGACTGTGTTATTCTTAGTGTCGATGGTATCTACCTTTTTAAATATTTTTGGGAAAAAATATAACATGGTGTAGAAACTATTGGATTCCATTCAGTTACTGATTCTGAACAAATTACATTTAGATTTTGCATGTACTAAATATAATGTTATATATTATTGAAGTCTTAAGCGTGCGACTTTTCCACCAAATAAAATGTTATTCTTTCTGTCTTTCTTTCACTAATCAAGCGAATTAAAAGCAAACTTTATACGCCATTCACGTCAACTCTATTAGACAGTTCATTCATCCCCTTAAATATCTTAAAATTAATTTAATCCAAGTTATTCCTCCCACGCAATAAGGACCAAAGGGATACGATGCTGTAACCCAGTTACTGCCTTAGGAGCGAAATATCTTGTTTCCAAATGTAATACTGTTATAATGTTTTAAGTTAACACATCCTTGAGTTTAGGACAGTGTTTCCCAATCTGTTATCCGCGGACCTTTGGTGGTCCGCTTAATCTTAGCTTCGATCTATACAGAAAGATTGGACGGCGAGCTACCAATTGCTCGTCGTTTGCAAAGCCGCGCTACGGTGGTCGGAGATTGCTCTGTGATTCCCGACGCCCGTGGCGTTTTCTGTCGAGGCGGCTTGGGCGTGAGGTTATACGTGCCCTCACTCTTGCAGCAGTCTTCTTCATTAGCATTACTGCTTCGCAGAAGGACGCGACCGCATCCCATTCCCATCTCACTCTGGACCATGGCCTGAAACAGGGCCCGACGCAAAATGGCACCGCCACCGATTGCCTCCACTAGGACACGGCGGTGGTCCGCCTAAGCGGGGCACACCTCTAAACGTATGCTCCATTGTAACATGATCTAAAAACTATTGGAATCCATTCAGTTACCGATTCTGAACAAACTATACAGGGTTATTTCTAAAGCTCTAACAACCTTGCAGGAAGGAATTGCTAACATCATAAACAACAATCGCACCACTTTCGTGTATTCGACATTACAATTTTAATACACCATCATGTAAAGATAATAAAGTCTGCACTGCCGAATTTCGCTACAACAACACATATGATGCGACGCAAGAGCATCGAAGCGACCGACTGACTAGTGAAGGCTGCCCATAAATAGGTCAAGTTCATGTTCAACTACTCTCCGCTATTGTACTATTGCTTGATTCGCATAGACATCGTAACATTTAGAACGTTCAATTTAAATATTGTTATTTTTGTATGAAAATCTGATGAAATAAAATATGATAATTTTTTAAAAGTCATAGAATAAATGTTGTTGTTTATGATGTACTTAACATTGTTCCGATTGGTTGCTGTTGTTTTACAAATAACCCTGTATTTATTTTTCGCATAGGAACGTTCGATGTGGCGACGCTTGGAGGAGGCCTATGTCCAACTGTGGACTTGTATCGGCTGAAATGATGATGATGATGATAAACTAAAAATAATGTTGTATATTGTTAATGTAATTAGAACTAAGAGTACCTACCAATATAATTAGTACCATGAGGTTGACGTATCCCTGTGGATAAAACCCCGGTAATCAATAAAAAGAAAAAAAGAAAAAATATTTTGAGTTTCTGATCCCCACTAAGAACCAAGAATCCAAAGTGATACTAAGTCCAAAGAAGATTGGAAACCATTGGTTTAGGGCATGCGTGGGTTTAGCCTTGTTTCTGTCTGTGTAATATGGGTTAGCTTTGGTACTATTTTCATAACAACACAATTCTTGTAAAAGAAACAAACATTTAGTACGCCTTTAGACGTTGATTTAGTTAATGAGCATTTTACAAATTCAATAGTGCACACATATTAGTAGCGAAAAGAAACATGTTACTGAGATATTTTCAATACATAACGTGGTTGAAAAGAAAGTCCATGGAGTTTTTTGCACATTTTTCTTCATATGATTGAAATCTACGCTTTGGAATTCAGTACTCTAACCAAAGCAATACATTATTAAATACCACAGTGATGTCTTTTTAACCCAAAGGTTGACTGGGAGAGAATGCCTTGTTGCATTAAGTCCGCCTATGCACCACTACTGTACATGAAGTTTTAATAAATTCCTATGCTCAATTGAATGCAGTTCTAATGACCCGGCTTCTGTTCACATGTCCCCGGTAATGTTGCCAAATAGCCCGATATTGCCAAATATTGCTGTTTCAGGAAGATCTATTATCTGCAATATTGGCATCTATTTGTAGGAGTCCTCATAATTTACGAGCTTATTTTTATAGTATATGCGAAAGTTGAAACACCTGCTATTATTTTTATGTAAAAAATCTGTGTACGTAAAAAAATCAAAACTGTTTTATCAAATCACAAAGTTATAAGCCCTTTATGGTATTTGGTTAGCGACATAAATTGCGAATTGGCGACTGAGGGGTGGTTTTGCTCTCGCATCGAGCTATGTACTGATGCCTAATGCTGGCTGTTGTACTTGTCAGTGGTGTCCAATTGGTGACCTTTTACAAATATTTTTGTGAAAAAATTTAAAATGTTACTGATTTTGAACTAACTATATTCAGGTTTGCTAAAATACTTTACTGGTTTACTGAAATAATTTTGTATATTATATTGATGCTCATTGAGAGGTTCGTTTTTGTTTTTAATTTAATTATGGAAAAGCTTGACAGAGTTCAATAAAAAGGTGTTTCCACAAATACATGGTCATCAGGCCATCCGGGTGGCCTGGTGACCATGTATTTATGCGGACAACAAGGCAACATAACAAGCATAAAACTTTGTGATTTTTCATGATACAGTTATGAAATTTTGTACATAGATTCTTTACATAAAAATACACGTGTTACGGATATCGCATATTATATACTAAAACGTGTAGGTACATATGTGCGAATATAGGTCGATGTCAATGAGGATGTCATTGTATAATGACACAATAATATCGCTAGCAAAGGGACTTATTCGCTTTAATGCTCGTTCGTTTAACTTTTTACATATTCGTGAAGGCTATATTTAGGATCATTACTATCATATAAAAATGTTCGCAGGAGATCAGTTAAAATTAATATAATAAGGGTAGTATTTAAACGAGTGACTGTAAATTAAAGTTTTAAGTGATAAAAATAATTAATTTAGGTGATGGAATTAATAAGTGAGCGATGAGAAATCAATAGAACAGCGACTTACAAACATCAATTTGTGTTAGCGAGCTTACTGCTTCACAGAAGTCGGCTCGCGCCTGCCACTCCTCCTCGCTCCGGACCATGGCCTCAACCAAGGCCCGGCCCAGAGAACTAGAACAGTGTGTCGAACTGTCGATGTTGTAGTTAATAATAATAATAATACTCCACAACTATCAAACAACGCCATCTAGTCCCATGTTAAGCAGAGCTTATGTTATGAGTACTAGACACACTGATATACACACTTATATGTTTCTAAATACATACATATATAGATAAATGACACCCAGACACAGAACAAATGATCATGCTCATCCCGCAAACATTGGTCCTGGGTGAGAATCGAACCCACGACCTCCGGTATAGCAGTCAGGGCCACTGACCACTAGACCAACAGGCCAGTCAGATACCACAATGCAGACATTTTTTAACAATAATCGAAATTCTACATCTCCAAACCTAAACATTGTGACTGGATATGCCAACAACAGCACGTTCAATACAGCCGCCGAACTCCACGTACGTGTAAACACAGCCTTTTAGTTACTCTGTGTCGGCAATGCGGTGTACACCGTACCTTATGACAAACTAGGCGCAGATATGCAAATAGGCATAATTGTCGGTTTTGTGGTTGGATTTGGTAAGTTAAATTGGCAGAATGAAGAGGTTCGTGGTATGTGCCATGGTAATTTAGAAGCAACTAGCTGCATGCATACATTTTTATATCATTATCTGAAAGGTGTCCAAAGTTGGACTTAGCCTTCTTAAAGTTGCATCACATATTAATAATTAATATCTATTCTACACACAATAATAAAAAAAATCCCTATTTAAAATATTAATGTAGATAAATTACACACAGATACAGAACAAAATGATCGTGTGTGAAAAAAAAAACCTTACCTCTTTATAATATTACTAGCTTTTGCCAGCGGCTTCGCCCGCGTACATAGAATATAACCTATGTCACTCAGGAATGAAACAGCTTTCTGCTGGTGAAAAAATTTTAGCAATCGGACCAGTACTTTCAGAGATTTATAGCCAAAAAAAAAAAAACTTTTCCTTTTTATAATATAGATGTAAAACTTTTGTTTGAATAAATAAAAAAAAAATGCTAGCAGTATACCGTAGAATACCCCTTTCTTTTAGTTTAAGTTCTTATAGTCCATTCTAAGGTTGTCTGGAAGATATCGCAGTCATCGATAAGACCACTATTGTACCCATAGATTTAAGTTTCTGTAAATTTGCTACTATTTTGGTGTACAATAAGTTTATTCTATTCTATGCTAAACCCACAGATTCATTTGATATAATAGAAGATAAAGTAATAGAATTATCTCAGCCAATAGAGCAGTGGTGGCCATGTGGTAACAGCCCCGACTTACGAGTAAGTAGATCGCGCGTTCAAACCCAGCCAAGCGCATTGTATTGTGTAATTTATTTCATCACCACTGTTGTCAAACAGGTGAAGGAAAACATCGTGAGGAAACCGGCATGTCTTAGAAACAATAATTCGAAGACATGTGACATCCACTAACCCGCACTGAGCCCGCGTCGTGACCGGCCTATTATACTATTACGGCCTATTCCCTCTCCTAGAGAGGAGGCTTAAGTCCCAACAGTGGCCGACTATACAGCTAATAGAATCGTTGAACCAACATAATAAATCAGTTTTAATGCACAAGAATATAAAGTCAATAATTCCAGGCAATCTTTTGAAATCTCAACTGAATTGAATTCCATCGTCCCGATAGATTTACTCTTTGACAAATCCGTTATTCCTTGGCAAGGCAATTTTAAAATCACCGTGGAATTTAATATCCTTTCCATTCTAAATGTGGTTGCGTCTTCAAAAATATGTATAAAGACCAACATTATCTTGAGCCGTTTCTGAAAGATTTTATGTTTTTCTGCAATTTTAGAAATCAATAAGTGTGTAAAAATGAGGAATCTTCAAACTTTTCGTTGGTCAAAATTACTGAGGTTTAAAAGAAAATATGAAGACAAATTCTTCAACTAGCGAATGCTTACCTAGGAAATAATCAAAAGATGCACTTTTGATTATTTCCTAAGCAAAATTCGAAGTGGGATTATAATATAATAATAATATTTTATTAGCCCAAAATAACAATTTTGAGACAAAAGTTAGGTAATTAAAAATACTGTACTACACTGGTCAAAATAAACATTTGAACCCTGCCTCCTAAACTAGGAAGATCCTGTATCTTAGGAGGCAGTGTCTTCGCATATTTATGGTGAAACAGAAAAATTAAGAGCTTACAGCGTAGAAGAATCGTTAGATAGACAAAAGGGTGAGGAATGTATAAATTTATTATATACTAGCTGCTGCCCGCGACGTCGTCTGCGTGAAGGCTCTACAGGACCAAAAATACCTAAGACGTCAGTGTCGCTATAGTATTATAAGTAAACAACTTTCAAAATAGCATTAAAATATAATTTTTTTTTGCAAGCGAAGCAATTGAAAAGAGTTATGTGGGAATCCTGCTGAATTCAGTCATAAGATGTGACTGAAGAAAATAGAGAAAATAATGCAGGAATACATTCCAGGACACAAAAGAATAAAAATACGGACAAAGGTATCATCATACCTTACAACATTTCCCTATAAACTACGTTGGTAGTTATGCTGCCAGGAGCCAAAATGTAAAGAGAGTAAGGACTGGTGACGCGGGAGCAAGCGACGTACCGTTGCCCGTGTGAGAAGCAACTCGTCCTGAGATCGACACCCGCTGCCCTCAGTGTCTGCCCCTGTGACTTATTGATGGTCATCACGAAGCAAACACTCACGGGGAACTGTACACGCTTGGACTGGAACGGGAAGTTGTAAGGTATGAAGGGAATGCGTGGTATAAATACTGCCTCGCCTACGTCACAACCCGTAAGAATTTCCGCCTCAACGATGTGTCTGTGGAGAGAGATAACTTTAAGGCGGGTCCCGTTACATAATTTCGGAGGAGATAGGTTCCGAAGAAGCATAATCGGGACACCGACCATCAACTTGATGGCATGCGCTAGAAGTACACTTGCTGACAGGGAGTTCAGAATTCCACGGGATAATGTGTGGCGTCATCCTGCTCGACAACACTGTTTATCGAGATGTAGACCACTTCATTCCCCTCAATTTCCGAGAGAATGCATTCGTTATTTGCTGCAGCCTGATCATTTTTGGGCGTCGGCGTTATCGCTCACGTATACGACTGATGTCCCCGTACACACAGTGAATGAGTTCTTCTAAGCTGGATACCACTCTACCGAGAGACTCTGGAAGCACCACCTGTCAGAGTGCCTTCGCCAAGACTTAGAAGGACATCGGAGAATTCTTGCAATGCACGTGCATTGCCGCCGAGCCGAGTTCTCATATTAATGGTCAAGCGCAGCTAACAAACTCGTGACCACAACGAAGATCGTTTCAACGAAGCATTCACCTCGTCAGCCCTCGATACCCGTGTCACCACGGGAAGTGTTTGCCGGAAATCGCCACTGAACAGAACTGTGACACCACCCATCAAATGTTCTTTCCTTCGGATGTCCTGCAGGGTTCTGTCCACGGCCTCAACAGCCTTCCTATTGGCCATCGTACACTCATCGCATACGATCAGAGAGCAATCCTTGACCACGTGTCCCTTATAAAAAAGTAAACATGTTACTCTGGTTTTACCCAACCTTTTCAAGGACGGTGTCATAAATTAGTTTTTGCTCTGAAGAGAACAAAGTGACATGGTCATTTCGTATGGTGGTCATTTCGCCCGGATCGTAATTTATCCCAGCGTTATACTCCCGATTTCCACGGCCTTGATGCGGTGATGATTGGGGAGCTGTTAACCCATATTCGATGACAAATGACTACATCATGAAATGAACTGAGACAGGTGTTCAGCATGCGTTCATCAGTTACTTCAACTTTGTCTCCAGTAGCACGCCTCAAAGCTCGTAGAAAATCTTCAGAGAGATAATGGCAATACTTCTCCCACAAAGCTACCGGGTTCGCGACTCCACAAAACACCAAGATGACTGCTAACAGATGACGCATGCGGCTGGGACTGTCACTGATGCTCGCCTCCGCGAGGATCTCAATTTTGGTCACCGTCGAGAAGGTGACGTGCTACGCAGGCTGCGCGGTAAGTGGTATACTCCACGCCATCAAATGTCCTCTGGAAGGCGAAAGACGTCGGGCTTCGGACAGTTGGAAGTAACAACCGCAGAAAAAAAGCATTCGCCATTATTCGGATGCACGGTAGGTATCCAATGCGGTGTCTTTGAAAATTCCCGGAAAACCTTCCACAGCACCTCCTCGTCGACGTCGGTTAAATACACCCCTTAGCTTGTCGTACGTGTAATATTAAGGCACCACATCATACGTAAGGGATCTCGCAAACTGGTCGACTTCACAGAGCTAAAAAAATGTCACCATGTTAACACCGCATTTTTTTTAAATTGTCTTCCTCAACTCTGCTCAAGATTTTGAGGGTTTTGTTGGAACTTGAATTTGTCAAATCGAACTATACGATACAACTTCTATGAAAAAAAAAAAAAAAAAACTTTTATGAAGAAAACGCACATCACATCACATCACCATCTATGAATTTTAAGAATAACTAACTACTAACCTCGCCAACATGATAAAAATTTAAATTATTAATTTCCAAAAAGTGTTAACATGTAACTTGATTTGATTTTTATGAAATCTCATAGATGGCGCTGCTCCAAATTGTCTTTATACTACTAACATTCATTAAACTATTTTTCTCTGCCCAAGTTACTGAAATGGCGTAGTTTTTATAGTGTAAAGCTAGATCATAGCATGGCTTACTCAAAAACAACATTTAAATATGCATCGTTAGATTACACGCTGTAACAGAATGCGTGAGAAAAATAAAGATTCACAGCTCCTCCTCCGTAGGTGATCGCGTGATAATATGTAGCCTATATGTTGACCCGACCTCTCAGTAATATTCATGCAAAATTTGAAGTAAATCCGTGCAGTACTACGGAAGTGTACACAGTGAAGTACACTTTGAAGAAATGCCTAACGATTAAACACGTTATTGTGGCTAATTTATAAAAGATAGATATATACTATTAAGGATTTTTTTGTAGATCTATGAGAGACCATCATTTTTGTAATACATACTTTTGGTGTATTATCAACGTATGCGAGGATAAGAGCTCGAACGCGCATTTTCATCCGACTTGTTTCAAATTTATCGTCCCTTCTCAGCTCTTATGTATCTTAGCGTTATGTTATATAGCCTATAACCTGCCCAGGAGTATGGACCATAATCGTACCAAGTTTGGTTAAAATCTCTTCAGTAGTTTTTGACCCATGCGTGCACATACAGACAGACAGACAGACAGACAGACAGACAGACAAAAAATTTACTGATTGCATATTTGGCATCAGTATCGATTACCAATCATCCTCTAATATTAATTTTTAATATATATTCAATGTACAGAATTGACCTCTCTACAGTTTTATTATAAGTATATAGATATGTAGATTTATATAGAATATATATGTGTGTATATATATATGGATTGTATTTATGTGTGAGGTGTGTTTGTGTAGAGTATGAGTATAATGTTCATTATTTATGTATATATGATGCCGTGTCATGAACTAATGTTGTGTGGGTATGTGTAAGTGAGGTGGGTGTGTGGTATGGTGTAGGTGATTAGCAGATACGAGTAAGTATGTTTTCAGTTGCCTCGTAGTCTTGATCTTTCAACCACTCCTCGATTTTAAGTTTAGCATTAAAAGTATTTAATTCAGTTATGTTTATCTTTTTATTTATTTTCGTATATAGGTATGAGCTTAGGACATAGTGCTGACGCTTAGCGAAAGCGGTCTTGTGTGTTACCGTAAGAATAAGAGGCTTATTCTTGCGGCGTGTTGGGTCTGGCGGCGGGACCTTAGTGTGTGTTCGCAGTACGGATCGAAGCACAAATAGCTGTCTAACGGTAAGTACATTTGCATCTTTATATAATTGAGTGGTGGGATACATAAAGTTCTTCTTTGACATCACCTTAAGAACAGCTCTTTGTGCCCGTTCCAACTTCAGAAGCTTTGTCCGGACTGCGCCTCCCCACACTGTGATACAGTAGGTGATAACGGACTGGCAGATAGCAATATATACCATTCTAATCGTGTTAAAGTCAGCGGATGACTTAAGTAGTTTGAATACGTAAATCATTCTTCTGACTCTTGTACAAATAGTTTCAATGTGCAAGTACCAGTTGAGACCGCTATCAATAACCACACCCAAATACTTTAGATGATCTACCTCACGAAGAGAAAAGCAAGAACAGGGTGTATGGCCATCACATGTATGGGCGTTAATGACAAAGTCTGTGGGAGGTTTAGTACTGGGGTGTAGTTTGAACGGTATGTAATAAGTCTTATCCAGATTAAGTGTAAGAAGATTTAGCTCCAACCAACACATAACCGATTTTAGTGACGTTTCGGCAGAAGTTCTCAGAGTCTCCCAATCGGATCCATGAACAATAATTGCAGTGTCATCACCATAGGTGAATATTTTGGAGTTAGAGAGAGGTAAGCAGCAAAGCCCGTTGATATAGACCTGGAAAAGGGTCGGGGCAAGGACACTTCCTTGCGGTACGCCGAAGGAGGTGGTTTCCTCCCTACTAACGTGTTCACCAACTCTAACACACAGTCTGCGATTAGTGAGATAGCTTGCGAAAAAGTCAAGAGCTACGCCGCGTATGCCGATGTCTTCCAATTTTGCTAGGAGGATAGGAACAGAGACTGTGTCAAATGCCTTTTTTAAATCCAGGAATAAACCTAGGCAATGCTGTCTTTCATCAAGCTTTCTTGCAACAAACTTAGTTAAGTTGAGAACTGCATCTTCTGCTGATACTCCTTTTTTGAAACCGAACTGATTTTGTGCAATTAAGTTGTTTTTACCGAGGTACTGAGTAAGCCTAATATTTACTAGTTTTTCGAAAATTTTGGAAATAGATGTGAGACACACAGTCTCTGTTTCCACCCTTGTAAATCGGGTGCACAACAGCCTTTTTAAATGCCTCTGGAAAAATTCCAGTGGCAATGGAACGATTGAAAATATGGGTAATAGGGGATACAAGGATATGACGATATTGTTTTAATAAATTTGTGGACAGGCCATCCCATCCGGTAGCAGAATCTCGACGGAGCTGAATTATGGCGTTGTTTATTTCCGATTCATCAAATTCCAACAAAACCAATGAGTGAACGGGAGCATTTTTATGAGGCTGTGTTCGCGGATTGGGGGGCAATGCGAGGCGCGAGGTGATGCTAAACGCGAGGTCTTTGCCAACATTCGCGAAGTACCTACACACGTGATCCACAGCAGCTTGAGGATTAGGTTCAATGTTTAATAAGTTCGTGGAGGATGTAGGTAACTTTTTATAATTTGTCAAGTCTTTAATTTTTTTCCAAAGCGTCTTTATGTTTGTTTTGGCCTTCTCTAACTCATACTTTCCGAACTGAGCTTTTAGGTTACGTAATATAATATTACAGTGGTTACGGTAGCGTCTGTAGGTAATTCTTATGATGGCATTATCCGGCGACTTTCTAGAGTTCATGTGAAGTAAATCACGATGACGAATACACCGCATAAGACCAGGCGTTATCCATGGCTTAATATTTCTGTCTTTTTTGGGAATTCTGACCACATATGTATGTTTTTTTATTAAGTTCTGGATAACTCCGATCAGTTCGTCTGCAGCTATGTTTGCATCGTGCGTGTTCGAGATATGTGAGAGGTTCGTGCCTTCAATTTCCTTAACCAGCTTAGCAAAGTCCACTCGTGAGATAGTTTTTTGAAGAAATAGTGAAGGATTACTGGAAAAGATACGAATTTTCATCTTTGTATGCTACTTTCTGGTGTACAGAGAAGCTTTGGGTAAAATTGATTTAAATAATACTACTAGTATTTAGTTATATCGAATTAGAGTTAAAAACAGGCCTGTAGGTACCTGTAGGTAGTTTGTACGCAACGCCGACTATTAACTACAAGTCGTTGAACTCGCGCAGCTGACGTTTTCTTAAAGAAATTAATTTCGTACATGCGTAAATTAATGCGAGTTTTGGAAAAAGGTACTTTATTTTTTAATTTTATCATTACAAATCGATAATGTTTCATGTACCGGATCGACCCTCCACGGGATTAAAAAGATAAAAATTTAGCGGTGTATATGTGCGCAGCAGCAACGCGCTTTGTATGTAGATTGTCTTCTGTACCTACCTATCTATTAAATTTTTGACCTCACTACTTGCAGGTGGTCTCGCAGTCAAGCACTAGTTTATATATATAAAAAAAAACTCCTTGTCGTAGGTAAAAAAAAAACTAACTAGAAAACTAGCTAGCTTTTTAGCTACATAAAATATAGCCTATGTTACTCAGGAATAAAGCAGCTTTCTATCGGTGAAACATTTTTAGCAATCGGACCTGTACTTTCAGAGATTGCCTCCTACAAACAAAAAAAACATAAAAACAAACTACCTTTATAATAACAGTGTAGATATAATAATAATAACTGTACGGCTGTACCTCATTACGAACCAAGCCATCTTTTGCAACTATTTTAAATTGTCATGTAATTAGAATCGTTCGTAACAGTTTATTATCTCGGTATTTGGACTCGTTTATTACAATAGACAAATGACAGGGCCAATTGGCCGCCCACGAACCAATTTATCTTGCAATCCATTTTCCCATTATTAACTTTAATTACACAAAAATAGACAAATCGTTTGTTATTAAAAAAACTAAGTAAAAACTCGTGGTCAAAAAAATAATCACGAGTCAATTCAAGGTTAAGTTACACTTCTCGAGGTTACTGTATGGATAGGAGACCATCTAGTACATACTGAATTTCCTGCGAGCATTATTGGTTCAGTCAGGGACATGCAAGTAATCGGCGCGTACTGTTCCCGCGCGCCTCAAGGAGTTGTCAGCAACAGCAGGGACCCAGCCGGGTCGAAGCCTACTGGGGCCAGGGTTATCCGAAAGGGCGCTCGAGCCCCGGTATGAAGGCTAGAAGGAACGGGGTGAGTCTTTTAGTCAGTAAGAGTCTGACACTATCTACCGCTCCACCCAAGGGATGTCAATGCATGATTTTTCCCACCATAAAAAAAGGGATATGCAAGTAATACGAGTAAATAAGCTAGGCTTGCGTTTGAAAATACATAATACTTATGTCACATCTTCTAAATCATAAAAACAAACGAATTAAATTTAAAAAAAAATCAAAACTTTAAACTTCGTGCGCTTACGCGATTACGCAAAATTAATCCAACCAGTCATAGGTTGGATTATTTTTTTCATTTATAACATTCTTTATTTGTATGTATCTAAGTATATTTTATTATTGATGTTATTTCTTTTATATTTGTCTTTTTTTATAATGGATAGGCTCGCGTTTGACCACTATCTCACCTGATGTTAAGCGATGATGTGGCCGACGATGGAACACGCTTGCTAGAAGCAATCTATTTACTCTTGGCTTAAACACTTCTTTTATTAAGTTGAACCTGCCATAATATACACCACTATTTTTTAATTAGTACAAATACTTAAAGGGCTTATTAGAAAAGCCCTTGTTCTTTTATAAGTAAAATCTCAATAAATAAAATTCTTAAACAGCAAAGTTATTAGCGTTGGTTTATATCCCAAAATGTCACTCAATTTATGGAAATATTGTGCAGGCTATTGATTAATGAATGAATAAGTGATAATTATTAAGGAAAAACACTGCCCGCAGTATTTTCTACTAGCAATTGTTATGTTTGATTGATTCTATGATGAATTTACCTTTTCGTGGTCAATTTTAGGATTTCGGTTTTTTCTAATTTTGACTACAAAAATGATCAGTGACGGGTACAGATAGAGCCCCATTTTTTTTTGTACTAATTAAAAAGTAGAGGTGTATGTCTCTACACCGCCCTAAGGCAGTGGTCCGACCGCCGGCGAGAAAACGACTATCCGCGATTTTTTCTCTGAAGAGACGCACAATAAATGTACATTGCGTGTAAACGAAAGAGATGCATATATTAAAAGTTGCTCTTTGTTGGTTCACACCGCCAGCGACGACTCGCTTTACTAGTTTTGTCGCTGAGCGATGAAAAACAAAAATAAACTCGCTCAGCGATACTTGTTCCGCAATGCTCGCTCGCTTGATCATTTCTTTACAGTGCGGCATCGAAAGTACACTCGCTAATAACCCGGTGACAAAACTATTGAAACTACACACTCGCTTTCCGCTGATCGCCAACTCGTTTATAGTTTCTAGTTCTACTCGTTTCTCGTTCATCGTCGGCAGTCGGACCAATGCCTAAGGTCGACTGATAAAAAAGTTCAAAGACATGTGACATTCACCAACCCGCACTGGGCCCGCGTGGTGGATTACGGCCCGTTTCTTCTCCTAGAGAGGAGGCCTGAGTCCCAGCAGTGGGAACATTAAAAAGGCTGATGATGATGATGATTACATAGAGACGTGGACAAAGCCATTGACAGAAGTGACATTATTGTAAAAGAAAATTTTCAAAAACAGCCGTTTTTGCATGATTACAACTTGGTATTTTAGCTGAACCACTAAAGTGTTTAAACCATCGACTTATATTTTAGTGATAGAGAAGCCCTTTCATGGAAACTATTTGTCAAAATACTGAAAAGTTAAAACAAAAGTTCGCTGCAGCGATACATTGGCATTATGTCATCTAACAGAACTATTAAAACGTACAGCGCTAAGATACTCGTAGCTTATATAGGATACTTTTTTCGAGACCAAAATGATTTAAGCGCCATGAATTTCGTAGCACTTACGCGTTTCATTCAACATTGTGTAATGTTCAAGGTATATGGACTACATTACACCTGACGCCTAATCTAGTGCTTAGTACATATACATCGATACAACAGTTTCAGTTAACCAATTAAAAAGTTAGTAGGTCCCTACAACACAGCCTGTCTGTACGAGGCAATTTCGGCAAATCGAGTATCACTAAACTGTTTGGGCTATAAATTTCGTAAGTGCTTATATTGAACCCAGATGTATCCAGTGATAAAATAAGAAAAGTCTTTTGTTTGCGTTGGCCTCCTAATTTTGACCTAATAGTGGTGTCGTAGGCTTCTAGCTTAATTCGCCGTTTAGATAATGGCCTAGATTGATAACTAAGCAGGCCCGAGAGGTCGCTGCAGTCAATCGGCCCTACGAAGACCCGGCGGTGCTCTGTCCAAGCGGGGCACACCTGGGCATTTCTCCCACCCGAATCGAGGAAGCCGTGACGTCTCTCTACCCAATCCTAAAAGAGGATATACTTACTGCCATGATTATGGTGGGTCCAGAACTGGATGCGACAGTTGCTGTCGCCATATTGCAATTAGATTCCGCCGCAACTCAGTCCGCCATGATATTTATAAGTAACCTGATTGATATTTATTTGATGGACTGGCTGGCTGATGCTTAGGACATTCATACAATAGGGTGACTATGTGACAAAAGAGATTCCGACCCAGGTTACGTTCAAGACACGACGCGACGGTAGCTTCGCGTACCCATTTTGCTCGCTCACTCCACTCTAGACCTCGTCATCTCATTCATATTAGGTTCTATTAAACCCTGCAAACAGAAGCCTCCCTCTTAAATATCTAGATTTGACATATAACATAAGGGTTGGCCACACGGTTGCAATCCAACGTCCCAACCAAGGTGACCTTACTAGTTTCAATCTGTGTAGACAGCAGTTGTAAACCATGACCTTCAACGCCTTGGGTTGGGAGGCGCGTTTTTCCAGTCACCCAACGTGTTGGCGCATGGTTTACCAAGGTCACCTTGGTTGGTACGCTAGTTTGCAACCGTGTGGTCAAACTTAAAATATTTTTTTTTTAATAATTTACTTTAAATTTGCCTAGCTGTTTGGTTGAATGGCTGAATATCCTTCGGGCGATAAGTCAAGAAAGCTAGGCTATTTATTGAATGGCAAATTAATCTAGTGGGCTGTGACAGTCGCATGGCAGATAAATAAATTGAGTGTCTTGCTAGACTCGTTGGTTTAAGTACTGCTATTAAAGTAGTGTTGATGGCAGAATTAAGTAGGCCTGTCTCTTCTGTCAATAGCTCAAAAGATAGACCGTATAGTCCAATTAAATTAGTAAATGAAACTCTGTAAATGTAATGGGTTTTTTTTTACTGGCCTGTTGGTGTAGTGGTTAGTGGCCCTGACTGCTATGCCGGAAGTCATGGGTTTGATTCTCACTCACCCATTATTTATATATATGTATTCAATTAGAAGTATATAAGTATGTTTATCAGTTGTGTAGTACTCATAACACAAGCTCTGCTTTGCTTGGAACTAGACGTTGTGTGCTAGTTGTGAAATAATGTATTATGAATATTATAAAATGGGCATCAATTGGGTACGTATCAATACAAAATGAAGACAAGAGAAACAAAAATCTTAGAGAAAAGGTGTAGCGTTTTAATAGTAGTTTATAATATAGTAGTTTAAATGGTGGAGTATATTAATACTCCATCATTAATAGGTAGTAATGGTAGTTGTGTAAATAAAGACTAGTTATTACATTATAAAAAAATACTACCATACTGTCCGATACTAAAAAATTATAAATAATATTTATTTTGCAAATAGGTTTTTAAAAACACTGTTAGAAGTCATTTTTTTTTTTGTCTGTTTAAACTGGATGAGGCCGGTGTATCATAGCTGACTGCTCTGAGATGAAACCCCGAAACAAACTCAGGGGTCAGTGTTTTTTAATGTCCATACAGCGAATATGTAATGTTCAAATCACATGAGAACCATGGAGATTGGCGTCCGAGATGATCTTTTGAGGAAGGAACCGTACGAATGGAAGTTTTAGTGGACCTGTCCAGTCAGTGCAAGCATTAAAATACTGTGTTGCAGAGTTGCAATTTAAATTAAGACCCCCCCCCCCATGAACCATCTGGCCGAAATTAAATGGACGCAACTCTCGCATTACGTACATATATCTGTGCATTTATTTGCGGCCAGCAGCGCCCGGAAAGCCCGCGGCTGAACTTTAAATCGATTTTCTTTGCGAAAAATTGATTGATTTACATATACTATGTTGACTTTGAAGAATATTTAACCACCAATTTTTATGTGTAAAAATGTTTCTATAGATCCGAGCCGAAAAGTTGCGAAATTGCAAAAAATGTTTTTTAGACTAAATTAATAATAGCACGAAAAAATCAAATGTTGATAATGTTGTTCATGTCGGTATAATAATAAACATATATGTTTTTTAAACCTATAAACCTGGCCGTTACCGAGGAGTAGGCTTCAGAATGTCACTGTTTTATGTCACTTTTCGGGCGCTTGGGCCTTAAAACGAAAATAAAGAATTTTTTTCTGGATTTTTCTAGGAAAAACAAAGATATAGAAACCAAAATTTTCAGGCAAAAAATGTCTTACAAATGTGTACGAAACGACAATTAATCGTCATTCAAGTTGTACTGACGTATGTACAATCGGCGCTCGAGAAGTAAAAAAAATCTTAATATAAGTTTGGTTCGTGAAGGCCATCATTACCTTAACGATGCTGTTCCCAAATCCGTGACCACCTCATTATATCCACTTTATATACCTGGAGGAATAATGGCCACTTAATAAAAAGCTCGTAAAACACCACTTCGTTTGCAAGAACACTAATGTTGTTTTAATTCGGCCATATGGCTTAGGTTTTGGTATTTTTACACTCTTGATATTAAACAATGGTGTTGCCAGCATTGTTTTGAATATACGTAAATTAATTACGAAAGTTTGACGTGAATGATTTATAAGCTTTAACCGACTTTTTTAGTGTAAACGTTAATTCACACTATACGAGTAGGTAAAATAACATTAGACATTTATGAAAACCTAATACTGGCCGTTCAACCGTTTTTGACTTTTATTACGTTGGTCGCATGACAAATTGCGGCTGCAGTAAATAGTTTGTATTGTAACCACTATTTTGCTTTCAATGTCATCCTTATGCCTACTACATAGAAGTTAAAATCGGTTGAACAGACAGTAAAAAAACTATTTTTAACGCGAAGAGGGTATAGGAATTATTATTCCTGTAACTACCTATCGTGGAAGCTTTCATACACATTTAGAGTTACACACAATACCCGGACCGTTTACACATGCAGCACAGTACCGTTTGTTGTGGCGACACTTGGGGGAGGCCTATGTCCAACAGTAGACTTCCTTCGGCTAAAATGATGAAGATATAAATATTAATTGCCATACAAATATTAATTCCGCACCGCAGCACACGGGCCACATACCACTTTTGTAATGGTCACATCTCATGCCACATATGTAATGGTCACATCACATGCCACATAATATGTAATGTTCACATCACATGCCACATATGTACTGGTCACATCACATGCCACATATGTAATGTTCACATCACATGCCACATATGTAATGGTCACATTACATGCCACATATGTAATGGTCACATCACATGCCACATATGTACTGGTCACATCACATGCCACATATGTAATGTTCACATCACATGCTACATATGTAATGGTCACATCACATGCCACATATGTAGTGGTCACATCACATGCCACATATGTAATGTTCACATCACATGCCACATATGTAATGTTCACATCACATGCTACATATGTAATGGTCACATCACATGCCACATATGTAATGGTCACATCACAAGCCACATATGTAATGGTCACATCACATGCCACATATGTAATGGTCACATCACAAGCCACATATGTAATGGTTACATCACCTGCCACATATGTAATGTTCACATCACATGCTACATATGTAATGGTCACATCACTTGCCACATATGTAATAGTCACATCACATGCCACATATGTAATGGTCACATCACATGCCACATATGTAATGGTCACATCACAAGCCACATATGTAATGGTCACATCACATGCCACATATGTAATGGTCACATCACATGCCACATATGTAATGTTCACATCACATGCTACATATGTAATGGTCACATCACATGCCACATATGTAGTGGTCACATCACATGCCACATATGTAATGTTCACATCACATGCCACATATGTAATGTTCACATCACATGCTACATATGTAATGTTCACATCACATGCTACATATGTAATGGTCACATCACAAGCCACATATGTAATGGTCACATCACATGCCACATATGTAATGGTCACATCACATGCCACATATGTAATGGTCACATCACAAGCCACATATGTTATGGTCATATCACATGCCACATATGTAATGGTCACATCACAAGCCACAGACGTAATGGTCACATCACATGCCACATATGTAATGTTCACATCACATGCCAAATATTTAATGGTCACATCACATGCCACATATGTAATGGTCACATCACATGCCACATATGTAATGGTCACATCACATGCCACATATGTAATGGTCACATCACATGCCACATATGTAATGGTCACATCACAAGCCACATATGTAATGGTCACATCACGTGCCACATATGTAATGGTCACATCACATGCCACATATGTAATAGTCACATCACATCACAGCTGAGGTTGCAAGGTTTGTTATTGTTGTTGTTGCACCTTAAAGATAATTTTCTACTATAAAGGCACCATTCGAACCTCGGCTGCAGGCTGCGGACGCAGGCTGCGAATGCAGGTAGTACCTACATGACACGTACCTAGCCGTTGCCTGCATCCACAGCCTGGAGTGATTCCGAGGCTGGCTGCACTTGCTGTCTACGATTCAATCCAATATGAGCGCTATTGGTTTCGAATAGCGATTATTTTGGGACTTGTCTAAACAGGTTGGAGTGACTTTCTGCGATTGGCTGCGGCTGCAGGTCGTGGCAGCACTCGCAGGCGAAGCTTGGTAGCACATGCGGCCGCTGCTGCGTTCAGAGTGGTTTTCGCAAAAATCCATACTACTACAAAGAAAACCAGTCGTGTAGCAGCAGCCGGCTTCGTGCTTCCGCCGAAATTGCTACCTGCATCCGCAGCCTACTGCCGAGGTTTTTTTTTTATGGTGGGAAAAGTCATGCATTGACATCCCCCGCCCTTGGGCGGAGCGGGAGATAGTGTCAGACTCTTACTGACTAAAAGACCCACCCCGTTCCTTCTAGCCTTCGTACCGGGGCTCGAGTGCCCTTTCGGATAACCCTGGCCCCAGTTGGCTTCGACCCGGCTGGGTCCCTGCTGTTGCTGACAACTCCTTGAGGCGCGCGGGAACAGTGCGCGCCGTCGACGACTTGGGCTTGGTCCGGACAGTTACCGGACGGCCGGACAGCGAGCTACCCATTGCTCGAATGGCACATTTAAAATAATGTTCTACTATAACGCGTGTGAAGCCGGTAGCCGCAGCTAGTGAATAACCAGTTGGGTAAACATAGAACAGGGAGATCTGTTTGATGAAAGAGGTTAGAATGGCCTTGCTGGGGCAGGCATGCCACAAAGTAGGGCAATGCTCATAGTTTTACCTACCAATAGTAAACTTGCGATCTAAGTGTGCGTGGTCTGTTAGTTGCGTAATGCGCGTTCGTATTGGTTTATTGCCTGTAGTGGAGTTATAGGGTGGGAGACAAGGGTGGGAGAGGGGGGAGACTCGTTGTAGTACAAACCGGAAAGTATTTCCTTTCTAACCTCTTTCATCTTTTCTGTGGTTTAAATAGTAGACTCAAATAACCAAGCAATATTGGGATTTACTTTTCGCTCACGTTTTTAATATCAGTGATTGCTAAACGATAGAAAGGCATGGCTTTTACGTGATTTGTGTGAACAACTATTCAAAGTTTTTGATAGTAAGATGTATATACCTTCCAAACCGTTCTTAACCTTGTCAAAGAACATTACCTTTCTATCTAATATTCGGTACCTACTCTGGTTCTACCTAATTTAATTTCTTCCATCGCTAACCTTTATTTTCTTCTTTTCTTTTTCGCTTCCATTTAATTGTGTAACAGATAATATACAATAAAAATAAAATCTAGGGTTCCGTACCCAAAGGGTAAAAACGGAACCCTATTACTATGACTTCGCTGTCTGTCCGTCTGTCTGTCACCAGGCTGTATCTCAAGAACCGCGATAGCAAGACATTTGAAATTTTCACAAATTATGTATTTCTGTTGCCGCTATAACAACAAACACTAAAAACAAAATAAAATAAATATTTAGGGGCCCCACAGAGATAAAGACCCCCCCCCTCCCCCCGAGGGTGCCATACAAATAACGCGATTTTTTTTGCCGAATTTTCCTAAGTACTGTACGGAAGCCTTCGTGCGTGAGTCCAACTCGCACTTGGCCAGTTTTTATATTACAGCACTCTAATTAATGCTCAAATACTTTTATTTCTTTAATGAAAATAAGCACGAAATGGAAATAAAACAATACTTTGAATGCCTTTGAGTCAATAATTGTTCTGTAATTACGATGCTGCGTGTCCAAAGCATATTATTTATACATTTTTACTACATAAGAACCGGAAATATATTCAGGTTTTTTTACTTGAGGTCCAAATGAAATCAGCGTAAAATAATCAGAAATAACTAGTTAAATAAAGGTTTTTTTTTGTGAAAATTTTACACTAATTACCATTTGCTTTGACGTCGTTAGATTTGTTATAGAACACGTGTATTTTATCGTCATCGAAATCAAACGCGTATAAAAAATTACAAATCAATCGGATGACAATCAGGAGGTAAAACACAGTCTAAAAGGTTTTAATACTCAGACAGGACACATACTAGTAAGTATAGCTACGCTTCCAGTGAGGCACATCCCTAAATGCATCAAATGATTTGTAACGCCAGTAGACTTCCCAGCCGCAGCCGCACCGTAGGCGCGCGCTTGTGGACGGCGAGCAATGGGTAGCTGTCCGAACCTCTGGTAACCGTCCAGACCAAGCCCAAGTCGTTGACGGCGCGTACTGTTCCCGCACGCCTCATTGAGCTGTCAGCGACCGTAGGGGCCCAGCAGGATCGAAGCCTACTGGGGCTAACGGTCTGCTTCTGAAAGGGAGTCTCGGCCCCACTATGAAAGGCAACGAAGGAACAGGAGTAGGTTTTTAGTCAGCAAAAGTCTGACACTATCTCCCGCTCCGCTCAATGAATTATCCACCGAAAAAAAAATTGCATCAAGTCACAATACGCCAGTGGACATAAAATCGAACAAAATTTTATAAACGACAGCCTACTTGCGATTAAAAGTCGCACAGTAACACGTTTAATCTTCGCCGAGCATTTACTTTATTACACTTAATTAGGCCATTTCGCGGTTTCGTCTTGCGAACTGGCTTATAAAGCAATCCCTATCTTATCTCTTAGGTAATAAGACTGATAGTTCATTGTAGGGTTGTGTTTTTATCTGGGTGTATCGGTCGTTTAGCACAAAGGCATGTGCTGCAAATGGTCATCTGTTTAGTGGCTGTCGATTACTAGCGAGAAGCGAGTATTGTTATGTCTGAGTTTATTTTTATTACATTGTCAGTCGAAACTGAACCAATAAATTGAGCAATTTCAGAAAGAATTTCTTAAGTGATAGTTTGCGGACGACGAGCAATGTTGGGCGCCCTTTTCAGAAATTCATCCGCAGTCCTAGCAGGTATCGACTTTGCTGGGCCCCTATGGTTTGCTGATTTAAATGTACGTGGAACAGTGAGTAAAGTCCCACATACCTCCGTTGAAAAGGGAGGATCCTTCAACCAGACAAGTGTTATGGTCTGGTGGGAAACTGCCCGATAGATGATTTCGGGCTGTCTTATTCATTCAAATCGCACGGAGAACTTTGATTGCGCGATGCAGGATTAGTTCTTATGTGACGCCATAGATGTCACTACACTGTCGTAATCATAATCATTTATTTGGTTTGTAAACATAGGTATTACAGAGGGTGGTATAAATGGATAGTGCGCTATGTTTTGCCAAATATTGGCATACAAACTTGCAAAAAAATTCAGCATGCATATTAACAAAAATTTAAAATTATTATACAATGTCAAACAATTAAATGCAAAAAGTAGAAATCAAAACAGAATGTCAAAACAAAATAATTGAAATCTCACAAAAATGAAATAGAATGTCAAAAATTAAATGCAATGTCAGAAACTCAAATACAGTGTCAAAAAAAATGTCTCTCTATTACAACGCCAACCACCCAGAAGGTGAATTACGTAGAGTCTAAGAGACTATTGGCAAATATAGTCATTCACACACTCGTTAATTGTGACTGACTTACATAGTAAAAGCAATATAGATTTTTAGAGGCGAATAATGCTATTAAAAAAGAAGTCTGCATTAAATTAATTATTATTTTTGTTTGGTCTATTCAGAGATATAATTTTTCGGTTTAGTTTTTTATAAATAGCTAAAATTATTGGCTTACCAAAATAAATAATATCGTTGTCACAGGCACCCCACCCAGGTGTAAATAGCCGCGCACAGAACAATACTATCCAATCTGTATCTAACATTGAACGGGTTTGTTATGATCGTGTAACTGTTGCGCTAACGCTTCAATATCGCCAATATTGGAACGTTAGTTTTATGGTTTTTAGTACTCAATAATGCAAACCTGTTGTTTGCAAAGGAATAGTTGAATTTTTATTTTTATTTTTGATCTTGTTTGTGTTCTGGATAAGCTCATGGTTAGAATAACTGTAAGGGTTGCATGTTATATTTTTACCCAAAAATGTTTTAAAAGGTCACAAGTTGGATACCAACGACACTAAGTACAACACAGGTCACGGCAGGTCATAGCGGGCATTAAGAGCTAGCAAAAAGTTGGGTGCAAGGCTGCCACCACGGATATTCAAAAATCGGGTCTCTTTAGGTTTTGTGACGTGAGACGCCCGGCGGGGAGCGTCAGTGATTAGCTCGCTGCGCATCGCGTCTTAGACGACTCTCGTAATTCGTTCATTGCGCTAGCAGCATGTATCTAACAATGACGATGATTGGCTCGCCAATGTATGGAATGCGCAAAGTGATCCCCACTCTGACGCCGAGCCTTCAATATCCGTGTTGGCAGCTGTAAAAAATAACTCCTCAGTCGCCTGCAAGCGGGTTCGCCCGCGCAAATGTGGGTTTCTCCATAAGTATAAACTTTAGACACCCGTTTCATACCCTTAGAAGGTGAACCTAAAAGGAAAATCCTCTCTTTGTGCTCGCCTACGTCATACCTAAAAGAAAAAACATACATTCACCCGAACGTCGAACCTCCTCCTTTTCGAAGTCGGTTAAAAATGGTGCAAAATTTTACGGTCCTAGTAATTCCAGTAATTTCTCCTTTTTAGGGTTCCGTAGCCAAATGGCAAAAAACGGAACCCTTATAGATTCGTCATGTCCGTCTGTCTGTCTGTCCGTCCGTATGTCACTTTTTTCCGAAACTATAAGAGCTATATTGATGAAACTTAGTGAGTATATGTATTCTGTAAACCGCATTAAGATTTTCATACAAATATAGAAAAAAAATTTTTTGGGTTCCCCATACATAGTACTGAAAATCAAAATGTTTTTTTTTTTTATCAAACCCATTCGTGTGGGGTATCTATGGATAGGTCTTCAAAAATGATATTGAGGTTTCTGATATTATTTTTATCTAAACTAAATAGTTTGCGCGAGAGACACTTCCAAAGTGGTAAAATTTTTGTGTCCCCTTGTAACTTCTAAAATAAGAGAATGATAAAACTAAAAAAAATATATATGATGTACATTACCATGTAAACCGCCAACGAAAATTGGTTTGACCGAGATCTAGTAAGAAGTTTTTTTTTAATACGTGATAAATCTAAATAAAATACACTATTATTAAAACATCGATCAAAGTTACAACGAACTACAAGAACTTTTATATTATGTTACTTGCCACTACGAAACCCTTCATGGGCGAGTCCGACTCGCACTTGGCCGGTTTTCTTATTTATGTGTCTATGTTTACATATCTAGCGGATATAATTAATCTGTAAAAGTGAAAATTCTGTACATTAAAAATATCAAAAAAATAAATGGCAGGGGTGTTACTAGACCGACACCGAACCCAAAAATGTGATTAAAAATTTTTTTGTCTGTCTGTCTGTTCAGGCATCACGCAAAAACTACAGGTTCGATTACGATGAAACTTGGTACCTATAATTACTCTTTAATAACCTGGGCACCACACTGGGTACTTTTTATCCCTGAAAAGTATATACAATAAAAAACAAACTTAATTTTGCGGTTCGATCCCTAGACCCGATTACTGTACCAACCGCAAATAATAAGTTTGTCGTAGGTTACGTCACCCGCAGTGCAGTTCACTAAGGGGCACTGCACACGGCTAAGATACCTACTATAATATTTTATCCTAATTCATTAATAGTTTTTTATTAATAATTAATTAGTCTTTCAATTGTGTCTGTGATTTCCACGATTGAAAGGTTAAGATACAATATCGCTCGCCATACAATTCAATGGATTATCACACACGACGAAAATAATAAATAATATTTCATATTTTAGTATCTTAAAATGAATTTGTACGGAAAGTTTCAATTTTTGTCTGTGTCTGTCTGTTTGTTCCTGCTAATCTCTGAAATAGCTGGACCGATTTAGACGGGACTTTTATTGGCAGGTAGCTGATGTAATAAGGAGTAACTTACTTTAATTTTAGAAAAAACTAATTCAAAATCCTGTAGTCCACGCGAACGAAGTCGCCGGCACGGCTAGTACATATATTAAATCTGAAGAAGGTTTTAGTTGTGCGCGCATTACGTAAAATGTACGAAATCAATGAAGATAACTTTAAATTGTGTGTAACTTGATATATTACTTAAGCTTTGTTTCACCATAAGCGGTTAACTATATCGAAACTACATTAACTGTCTGTTAGGCGGTAAAAAGTTCACCGGGCCAGTTAGTTTTGAAATAAAAATTCTATATTTGAAGTTTAGAAATAAACAATTTTCCAATTTAATCAAAAGATCGAATGATGTTATAAAATATCTGAAGAAAATACCAATTTCCAGTTCAAAGAAAATGAAATCTCTTTCCTCCTTCGACCTTCGACCCGAACACAATAGATTCCGTTACACATGACCTCTTGACCTCGGAGACATTGTATCGACTAGCAATAAGTGACAGTTAGCCAAATATGGCGGCCTGTCATACAATAAGTACTCTCTCTTCTATCTTCAACATTATTTTTAGTATAATGGAAACGGATCTTGAGCGCTCGGCGTCAGAGTGGGGACTGCTTTGCGCATTCCATACATTGGCGAGCCAATCGTCGTCGTTGTTAGATACATGCAGCAACGCAGGGAACGAATTAGGAGTGACGTCTATGACGCGATGGCGCGGCGAGCCAATCACTGACACTTCCCGCTCCGAGTCTCACTTCGCACCACTAAAGAGATCGAATATTTGACTTCTGCACAACTTGAAGCCAGCGCTCAAGATCCGTGACGGCAATTGTAGATACTGAAGTCAATCTAAATCTACATACAAAGCGCGCTCGAGCAACGCACACATAGACACCGCTCATGGACACGATATCTCTGTGATATCTCGGAGCGCCTCGGCCCACTCGTCGAAAAGTTCCGGCTCAAACGCTCATTAATGTGCGTCCACCAAGCGTAGCTATAAAAAGTGAAGTACATATATGAAATAGTATTCTGTACCTATCTATTTTGTGGTTATGGTGTCCAACTTGTGATCATTTTTAAATATTTTTGGGAAAAAATCTAACATGGTGTATATTGAAATTGATTCAGTTACTGATTCTGAAAAACTATATACTCGTACTAAAAATAATGTTGTGTATTAAAATAAAGCGTCAAAAATATTTTCAGCGCGACGCCGATAAGAATTTTTTTGATCAACTTGAAGTGTGCCCAAAAGTCTGGTGATATTGATACCTTCATCTCTGCCCGAGATTTTTTTTTCTAATTTGATTAAAGGGCTTTGCCGCTTAGCGACCACATCGCCCAGTACAGAAAACACAAAAACTTACAATCTACCTTTAGGCTAACTCAAACAATTGTTTGGCTTTATCGGACATTGGAGAAGAGAGGATTGTATTACAAATGCCAATATCATAGGTTTTACTGAGTCCAAAAACATTAGTTTAATAATATAACATAATATTCCACAACTATCACACAGCGCCGTCTAGTCCCAAGCTAAGCAGAGCTTGTGTTATGGGTACTAGACAACTGATAAACATACTCATATATTTCTAAATACATACATATTATAGATAAATTACACCCAGACGCGATCATTTATTCTGTATCATCACACAAACATTTGTCCTGGGTGGGAATCGAACCCACGACCTCCGGCATAGCAGTCAGCATCACTAACTACTAGACCAACAGGCCTGTCAATACATTGACTTGTATCTCTGCCGGAGATAAAAGCCAGACCTTAGGTCATGCAAAGTGTCAGCTAGGCGTTTGCATAAATCTAATATAATATATGTACACTTGGACCACACGACACTAGAGTTCTTTTTTAGGGTTATGTACCTCAAAAGACAAAAACGGAACCCTTATAGGATCACTTTGTTGTCCGTCCGCCTGTCTGTCTGTCAGTCAAGACCCTTTATCTCGAGAACGCGTGGAGGTATCGAGTTGAAATTAAAACCATATACTCAGGTCTGCGGTTCTTTCAAGCTATGAAAAAATCAAACTTCTAAGTTTACGAATACAAAAGATACGGCCGTTTATGTCGCAAAAAAACGTATATTTTGATACTCTCAAAGATCGAAATTCATAGGATTTTTCCCGTTGACCCAGAATCCTGAAATTTGGCACAAAGCAAGATCTAATAGCACAAGTATAGGGAAAAATCTGAAAACAGTAAATCTGTTGTCAGTTGTCACCAACGTCACAAAAAAAAATTGCAGTTCGGAAAAATCTTCAAGACTCCTTTCGGGAATTGTCGTTTGCACGAAACCCTCAGTGCACGAGTCCAACTCGCGCTTGCCCAGTTTTTGCTTTTAATGTCATCCTTATGCTAACAAAATAAAAGTTAAAATCGGTTGAACATAAAGTAAAAAAGGTTCCAGTAACAGGCCGCGCGCATGCCGTACACTATTTACACGAACCGTTTCGACCCACTTTTGACCCACCTGTAGCTCAGTGCCTATTGCAAGTACAGCGATAAAATTGAACCTACGTTATCATATACTAGTATCAGAACAGTATGCCAAATTTCATAGATATAGCTTCAGTAGATCCTGAAATATGACCCTGTGAATATAGCTAATTTTGGCACTAACTCACTGACCGGTAATCAAAACCTCTAGACCATTTCCAATTGTCCAAGCGTTATGAAATTTGGCACACAGGTCGTGTGTTATATGTAAAGCAATCGGTCAAGCGTAAGTTGGCTCAATCTAATATTTATGAACCAGTGATATGAGAATAAGAATAGGAGAGGGGAGAAAGGGAGGAGGGGGTATAGAATATGTCATAAGAAATTTAAGAAATTGGTCAAGCGTGAGTTGGTTTAATCGAATATCAGAGCTACGGGGGTATAATAAATAAGTTTCTTTACCAATCTTTCTCTAAAGTTAACACATGATTGTGAACGCACCCACGATACAGGAAAAATTAGTAGCTTCAGGCAAAGTTTCATTGACGGACAAGTATCTACAATCGACTTTTTTTGATTTAAAAAAAAACTGTTGGTCTTCAATTTTCTCTCTTCAATCGAATCAAGGATATATTATAATAGCCTATTATGAAAATGAGCCTTCCGTCCCCGTTATAAGTACTTATTAAAAACGATCATTTTGTTTTCAAGGTCAATATACGGAATTAATTTGAACGGCGGAACTGAGGACCAATTAGATCGCTAGCCTAAAATAGACAGTCTGTGATTAAGATAATTGCAGTGTATTGGAGATGAAATAAAAAGATCTCTATTAAAGTAGCAATAACATAATAATACGCTAGCATGGGATTTAAAATAAGGTATAATTAAGATATAAAGATAATTGTAGTAAAAACGGATTGGACGAAACAAAACATTTTTACAAACTAGTGCACCTCACCATCAACGTTTGCATCACTGTTAATCATCAGTAGCCCGATTCCCGTAATGAAAACCGTAACGATATCGTAGCGATTTAGTCGTTTAGAATATTTCCGTATTCATATCCATCAATCGAGTTTGAACGACACCGATTTTATAGTCGTTTGAAATTCGTCAGTTTAAAAAAAAACATCTGTATTACATTATCCTAGTAGAATACTTATTAACCCCTGAGACCTCAAGCATTTAAACATGGAAATAAGTGGTAGATCGTGAATACCGCTTTTGGATAGGATTTCGATCGAACGACTGTAAAACTTTAACGATATTTGGCTTGTTCGATTTTACGTGAATCAGGCTACAGGTGGGATCGCAGTCAAGCACTAGTTTATATCAGATAAAAAAAAACAAACAATACTAAGAAATACCGTAATATTTGCTAAATAAATTTCATTTATTATTTATCATTTACCGACTTCCGAAATTAAAGTATTTTTTATCCTTTTAGAGTTTCTTTCTTCTAAAAATTTCTCTATGTAATATCGATGCCATTTTGACAAACTCCATCTAAAATAGTGCAAAATCAACTGTTAGATAAGGATTTAGCAGTTTGAGTCAATATCAGATATATTGACAGCACAGTTGGTGGTTGAATGATTAACTGATGTCCAGCGATCGCGAGTTATATTCGCGAACTGAACAAACTATACTCATCTGTTTAGGTAGTTAACTAGTAAACAAACTTAACATGTCTTTTATCTAAAAAAAATGTATTTAAAAATGATTACAATTAGATATTTACCTATAACAATGTTTGTTAATTAACTAAATTTAAATAATCTTTGTATGTCTTTTATAAGATTTATATATACAAATAAATAAAATTGGAGTGTGTTTGTAATATTGAAATTACCGCTTTTTACTACATGCACATGAATACACCAAATTTTTTTATTTTTTCAATTTTTGTCTGTCTATGTGTCTGTTAGTTACGGCTAATCTCTGAAATGGCTGGACCGATTTTCACGGGACTTTTATTGGCAGGTAGCTGATGTAATAAGGAGTAACTTAGGCTACTTGCATTTTAGAAAAAAATCCTTTATTTTAGAAAGAAACAAATTCAAAATCCTGTAGTCCACGCGAACGAAATCGCGGGCACAGCTAATTTCAAATAAAAAGACATATCAAGATTAGCTAACTACCTAAACTGATGGAGTATATACACCAATAGTTTAACTCACACTTTTTATTTTTATTATTTTATTCGCTCTACTTTTATAATTGAGTGGAAAATGCAGATGCTTTGTAGCACACTTGTTGGCATATCTAATCAATCCGCTTCCGAGTGCTCTTACACGTCATCAATACCTACCGATAATACGAGTATATTCAATAAATGATCCATAAAATGGATAATATATTTGAAGTGTTTTGTATCCGTAGTGTGATAACCTTAATTAAATAATGTAGTAAGTGGGAGGGTTTTTTTTACTTACTAACTATTATGATTACTGGATGCAAAATTATTTTTTACACTATTTGCTGGATATTGGTCTTTTATATTATAAATGGTGTAAGGGATAACCCTCCACAAACTTTAAGGGCTTGCTCAGTAGACAAAACTGAACAACCTACCATAAAAATTTTCTTCAGGAAACGAAAAAAAAATTCAGCGTCTCCATAAAAACTGTCCAATCAAGTTAATAATTGGCGCATTTTTTTTTACGTTTCCTGAAAAAAAATTGTATGGTAGGTTGTCCAGTTTCGTCTGCTGAGCAAGCCCTTAAAGTTTGTGGAGGGCTGACCCGCACTGTGCCCGCGTTTTGGATTTCGGCCCATTCCCTCTTCTAGAGAGGAGTTTATTATGATGTGCTATTGTCTTTTAATTAAATTATTTCACAGAATGTGTAAAAACTAGCATATCCAACACGGGGATAACGCTGTCGTGTGTGGCTTGATTGCTTCACTTCACTCAGGTTTATATATTAACTACCTCGCAGTGCTCGTAAGTCAATTATTATAAATCCCTTCCTGCACTCGGGATTAAATCTTAGCAACCTATGTTTCGTTTGGAAATCGACATGCCACCCGCGACTGCGCGAATCTACTATTATTTTCGAGTGTAATATCAGTACACTACACTGATGATCAAAAGAGACTATTCTAATATTCTCGACGTAGGAACCTAGATAAATATGGTCTATGAGCATGGTATTACGTTTGTATGGAGATTCATCCGTCGCCGGCACCTTAAGCTCCATCGACTATCTGTTCTACGAGCAATGTGCTCTGCCCACTCAAGATACTAAGTAAAAACTACCACAATAAACAATAATAATGCGATGCCATCATCCACCTAGTTTAAATCCATTAGTCACTTCTTACGGCTTAAAATAACCATTATTTTAACTGCATAAGAAAACTTGTTATTTTACAGTTATTCGTTTAAGTAAAAACGGTTCTAAATTACTCGGAACGCCATTCATATTTGTATAAGGACGCATCAAATTTATTCCACAATTTGCGCAAAAATCATTATTAAGCCCAACCTTATATGGGAATTTAATGTTAAAATGATATAAAAATAATGCTTTTCGGCAAAGTATTCAGAAATATAGGATGGTCGGGTTTGCCGTCGAAGGCAAAAGATATGGCTACCGCTTTTTCATAAGACTTTTATGAACATACCGAGAAATAAAGATTGCGTTTTAATGTTAATATAATAATTTTGAGAGCAACTGTGACTTTATCTTGTTACGATGGCGGCTGGCAATCGATTGAAGATAAAATCTTAGCTTAACGAGCAATCGTTAATTAAACTAAAGCTGGTTTTAAATAAAGCCTTTAATAACTTGAATTCATTGTTGAATTTTATCTTGAAATAAAATGGAGCGCCGAGTCGAAGTCGGTCTTAAACGTCGACTATAATAGCAAAATTACATATATTGATAGAATAGAATATCGTTCATTTATAAAAGTCGCATATTTGAAGTGAAATACAAAAATATTATAACGCACACAGTTGCATTTTTGCTAGAACTAGGTTGGACCTGTATTTAGCCTAGAATGTACTAGGAACCTTAAATATTAAATTAACAATTAATAAACTTAATTGATCATCATCCTATTGCCAAATTATAAATATAAACCTTTTGTGTTTTCTTTAGTTGGACATATAGTTGGAGATATTGTAGGGACCATTTTCCTGTCTGATTTGAATCTACGGTAAAAAAAAAACTGCTACCTGGAAATACAGCTGTCTAATTTCCATACAGTATAAAAAAAAGATGTAACACACAACATCATAAAATTGAAAAGGCGAAAAGTGAGTGTGTATGTATGTTTGAATGGATTTTTCAGCTGAAATAATGATGATGATCAACTAAACAGACTCCAATTGAATTGACTTAAGAACGAAAGGATAATGATGATAATCCAATCAGTTACAATTCGTGATAGTTTAAGATGAAGAAACATGTTAGAGTATTTCACAATTGACGATCTTAAAGTACCTAGTGGTTGTACGTTGTAAATTATTAACCCAAACCTCTCAGTAACACGTTTAAATGTTTTTTATTTTTGTATCCGGCTCGAAGGACCAAAAAGATGTTGGTATATTTTGTCAGTGACGATCCTCCAGTAGATGTTGTAGGTTGTAAATGATTAACACCAAACCACTAAGTAACGCGTTTAAATGTTTATTTGCATCCGACTCAAAGGGCCAAAAACATTTTGGAGTATTTTGTCACTAAAAATTTTTTTAGTAGTTATTCATTTGCGACCTCTAAGGTCACAAATGATTAACACCAAACCACTAAGTAAGACGTTTAAATTTTTATTTGTATCCAGCTCGTAGGACCAAAAACAGTATTGAAGTATTTTGCCGGTGACGATACTACAGTAGTTGTTTTTAATTGATTAACAATAAACCACTAAGTAACACGTTTGAATAATTATTTTTATCCGGCTCGAAGGACCAAAAAGATGTCGAAGGACAAAAATTAGGAAATATTCCATATTTCCTTATTTTTGTAATTATGACTAATTAAAATTGTAAAATTTCTTAGGCAAAACTCATTTTGCTGTATGAGCATTATTGGCTTGTACAAAACTCACAGTTGTAAACATACACTATAAACCCAGATGCCTCAAAATGTTTAAAGCAGAAGCAAGTCCAAAATATTTGTACCCTTAATGTTTATTTAATGGCCCATAACTGAGAGGATTGACAGTGTATATCTTTACTTAAACTGACGAGCTTTGAATACACCTACTTGAGAAAGGGGTTTTTGAAAAATATATTCATATCTTAACGGGAATGTGGACGGAGATGTTTACGAAGAAATATTTTTATTGAGTTTGTTTATTTTCACACATAAACACACGTTTCTTTAAACTAGAAGCAGGCAGATAATAAAAAAAACATCAATTATGACTCGAACTCATACATAGAGGGTTCCGTACTTCAATATTAACATCAAGCAAAAACGGCAAAAAAATCACGTTGTATGGGAGCCCCTTAAATTCTTATTTTATTTTGATTCAGTATTTATTTTTAAGATAGAGACCGATGGTCTTCTCTGAAGGAGGCCTTCTCCTTCTACTAAGAGGGGTTCTTGCTATTAGGACAAATATACGTTTAAAAAAATTAACAAGTACCTAACATAAATAATTTGAATATTTAAATGAATGAAATATTTTTTTTTTTAAATAAATATATGATTATAATATGATTCATGAATTTAATTGGATGTTTTTAAATTTATTTATTTTGTAATAAAATAATTATATTAATTTTGAATCATAGAGTTAGAATTAATTAAATATTACGATTGCATGCAATTATATAAACTATTATTTTGTAATTATTGCTATTATTTGGCAAGAAATAAAAGACTTTTTATTTTATTTATTTTTAAAGAGACTTCATAACTATCGTCTATCTGTTGCCGTTTTCAATATCGAGCAAAAACGGCAAAAAATCACGTTCGGGGTTAAGTGGGTTAAACGATTTTATTTTGTTTCAAGTATTTGTTGTTATAGCAACAAAAAAAAACATCATCTGCGAAAATTTAAACTGTCTAGTTATCACGGTTTATGATCTATATCCTTTTCACATGACCATACTAAGACAAACCATTCCTTTTCAACTTTTCAGTCACTTTCAGGATCTTGGACTATTTATTTATTTAGTACAGCAAAATAGCTTTAACATTTTATGTTAAAACCTTTCACTCTGTCTTCTCACTAAATCGCAAACTTTCTAACAATATCGTATTCCATTCATCAGCAAACATATCCAATCCAGGGTTGACCTCAACGAACCCGTTGAGCATCGTTAGCATACGCGATATACCTACAGCGCGACCAAATGGGACATTAAATACTTTATGTTTTTTAGAGCGACTGTAATTATTTGGAACAAATAATTGACACAACTCCGCATGTAAATCAGACGCCTCAGTGTAACCATGAATAACTTTGTAAGCTGTTGTAATTTGGTCAACAGCCCGCTTATCATTTAATGAGTTGCAATTTAAGCATGCTAAGATAAACTTAGTAGGATACATATATGGGTAATATCCCAATAATCGCTTAAAAAGGTACCTCAGGAAAGCTTTTTGAACTTTCTCCGGCTTGAGTGTATATGTAATACTGTGTGTAAATGACTATGGGTTACAATAGGCGCGGGCTTGCGGACAGTGAGCAATGGGTAGCTCGCTGTCCGGCCATCCGGTAACTGTCCGGCCGTCTGGTAACTGTCCGGACCAAGCCCAAGTCATCGACGGCGCGCACTGTTTCTGCGCGCCTCAAGGAGTTGTCAGCAACAGCAGGGAACCAGCTGGGTCGAAGCCTACTGGGGCCAGGGTTAGTTTGGAAAGACAGCTCTAGCCCCGGTATGAAGGCTAGAAGGAACGGGGTGGTTCTTTTAGTCAGTAAAAGTCTAACACTATCTCCCGCTTCACCCAAGAGCGGGGGTTGTCATTGGATGATTTTTTCCCAAAAAAAGGGTTACAATGAAACATTAAGATTTGAAACCTCAAGGTTTAGGACTGTAATCCCGAAACAATATTGATGCAGCTGGTAGTATTTAAATAAATTTACATGAATTTAGTTTCTTTCTATTCATAAATGCTTTGTGTTAATGTGCTAGGCGTAGCTCATTAGTGACTTCAAGAGGGCGCTGTCATCTCCTCCATTCATACCCTTAGAACACGTTTCACGTCATAAGAAGTTTTCGCTTTATGTCAAAGACAGCAGCTGAGCAACTGCATTTATTGTAAAGAGAGGAACATGTTACAGCTTTTCAGAATTATACAAATAAGAGCTTGAACATAGGTATTCAGTAAAATAAATGTACATCTTAGACACAGCAGCGTTTTCAGAAACTGTTAGATAAATTTATTTAACCTTTTGAATGTCTTAAGTTACATAGTTCGATATAAGCAATTGTCTTTCTATTGTGTCTCTAATTAAGGCATTCGATGATTTAATTAGTGTGTTGTGTAATATTTCAATTATTTTATTTAATGACACTAACTAACTTATCCTTGGAGTACATACTCCCGGGATTAAAATTGTGGAATTTTACTTCAATACAATAATTTTAGTTAAAATAGTAGATGCTCATTTGACTGAAGAATCGCGAAGAAATATGAAGATATTTTATATTTTCTACAATTGTAAGTGGTATTAGTTTCATAGAAGGATGAAATTGCAACACAATTTATTTGTAGCCGCGGACCAAAAGGCCAGTATTTTTTGTTTTATCATCCCAAATCAAAGGACCAACTAAATTTCTCTCCTCTACCATCAAAAACAAAATTATTAAAAAATACTCACACAACTCCTTCCCAAGCACCCACGTCTCTGGCTTAGAGTTGACTTCGACCAACACCGTCGGCGTACACACTAGCAGCACCATCAGATCCGCTATACTCAAGTTCACCAGAAATATGTTCGTCGAGTTCCTCATGTCCTTCGTCTTTAGTATCACTATTGGCACCATCACATTCCCTATCACTCCCAGACACATTATCACTATGCAAAACGTCATCGACGTCGCCTTTATGTAATACGGGATCTCGGCGTACTCCGTGAAATTGTCATTCGACATCGCGTATGTCGCATTCGTGAAATTCGCCTTCCCAAAACCCGAATTTTCGTATTCGTCCGAAGTTTCGTATGTACAGTTGTGTGTTGCATTTTTGTAGGTATATGTTAGGTTGGTGCAGTCGTAATGTAGTGTGTTCACATTCGTCGGTGTGTGTGTGAAGTCGGTTGTTGAAATCATGTGTGTGTGTCAATTCATAGTTTCACATTGTTCTTCTTTGGTGTCTGTTAGGACGGTGGCATTATCTGGGGCATCTGTAACAAGAAGAAAATTTCCATTATTATAAGATTCGAAAATGATTCATGTAAAAAGACTGAAAAAAAAATGGGTTTGCTGGTTTTATCTTTTTTAATGGAGCTGATAGCTTTACGGTCAAAGAAATGTGAAAAGCACAGTTCAATCAATCAAATATTTTATTTGCAAATCTGGGTACATTATGTAGGTGTTAGGAATGTTATATTGAGGTATATAATTTAGTGTCACTAAATTTAACCCATAGCAAAAATTTTGAACATGGAACATTAAACCTGAGCAAAAGTCAGTAAACACTATTTCATTTTGGGGATATTAGTGTAGATAGTGTCCAAATGTGTGTGTGGTCCAAATATTAAACGTTCGTTCATTTGTCAGTATCTAATTGCCAACTTTACCGTAATAATTTGATATCTAGTGAATTAAATCTCAAAGACCTTTTCAAAAACATTTTCATATTTTTTTAATTTTTTTTTATTATAATTTAGGTGTCTTCAAGGCTAGAGTGAATAGGCTCTTAATAAACTAGTGCGCCTCACTCACAATCAACAATTGCATCACTATTTACCATCAGGTGGGATTGCAGTCAAGCTCTAGTTTACATAAATTAACCAAAAAAATTACTTATTATCTTACCTACGTCAGAATCATACATGTAGCGACCGTCATTTCTAAAACCATATGGAATATGTTTTTGGAAATGACGGTTTCAGATGTTAATAAATAAACAATCGTAGCTCGAACTTAGCAGAAATTATAATAAATAATTATTCACAACGCTCCAACTATAAGACTATTGCTCAACAAATTTGTTAAACCAGCTGTTTCTCTGTACTGTGTAAATAATTTAATCGCAAGCTGTTACAGTCAACAGAAATGTACATTTCATTTCGTTTTTGTGTTGTTTATTTATTTTTCATTTCGTCCTTAGAAGTTAGGAAAACTTTCTCTAAGAAAGCTTTCTTCAAAATATTTAGAATTTAGAAATTTTGCAGCCATTTATCATAATAATCCTCCAAATGTAACTAAATGAAGATTTGAAAAATTGAACTGGAACAATTTGCCTGCTGCGGTCTTCGTCCTATTATAATAAGTCTCTTCAAGGCAAGAGTGAAAAGGCTCTGAATAAACTAGTGCGCCTCACCATCAACGATTGCAATTGTATCCTGAAATCCTGGGATCCTGCGATCATAAACTAGTGCTTGACTGCTCAAGCACTAGTTTATATAAATTTAAATAAAAAATAAGACCAGGAGCGGGAGCGCGTGTGTCTTTTACTGCCTAACACCATACCTATAGCACCATTACTATATACCATATATACCACCACTATACACCTTTGCCTATAGCGTTTCACGAATTTTCCTTTCCGAAATCTACCCATCGCCCCAGTAGGCCTTGCTGGCTTCTACAGTTTTGATGTCATCTTTTTGAGGCGCGCGTGGATCACTACGCGCCGTCGACGACTCAAGGTTGGATGGTGAGCTACTATCGATGTGTCAGCTGAGGTGTGAGGGCGTCCGCGTGTAGCCGCCTCTTTCGATAGCATTACAGCTTTGCAGAAGGGATCGGGCGCCACCCATTCCCCCTCGCTCCGGACCATGGCCTGAATCAGAGCCTGGTGCGAAAGGTCCACAATGTTCTCGTGGGGGTCCACGAGAACACTGTGGTGCTGCGAACAAGTGGAACACACCCCCACCGAATAACATTGTAAAACGTATAAAAATGCAAGGCATGATATCCATAAGCACTGTCTTTGACACTGTCTTTTTCTTTTCACCAATGCTCCACCATAAAAAATATTCTTCATACCGCCCACATTATGGAGATCCATCACAGTTATTCTGATCCAATTTACACTACAACCCACCCTGAATTCCACCTTGCATCACCTAAAAACGAATTACTTAAATTAAACGTTTAAATTACAAAATTCAACTGTAAATTACTAAGCAAATTGCTGTATGTTGGTACTTGTAATAACCCCAAAATGAAGGGAGGGTGTCATCATACAAATTAGTTTGAGAATTTAACACATTACGATGGTGAAATTCATCTTGCTATAACGAGGCTTGGTTGGTGATTATACGCGAGCCACGGAATGACGGAAGCATTTTAGGTTTATTTATGTTTTAAAACTTAGATTACATTTTTAGCTAAGCCGTAAAACAGATCTTGGAAGCCTTTGTCTTAGTGAATAAATAGAAATGTCAGAATTTGAAAATATTCTGGCGTTCATCGTCATCAATCATCATCATCACCATTTCACCCAAAAGAAATTTATTGCTAGACAGAGGCCTTCCCTATGAATCAAAATTCATTTTTTTTATATCCAACTAGCTTTTGCCCGCGCGGCTTCGCTCCCGCTCTTCCCTACTTCAGCCTACTATACCCTACTCTACCCTACTATACCCTACTGTACCCTACTCTACCCTACTCTACCCTACCCTACTCTACTATAGCCTACTCTACCCTACTCTACCCTACCCTACTCTACTCTACCCTACTCTACCCTATACTACCCTACACTACCCTACACTACCCTACACTACCCTACTCTACCCTACTCTACCCTAATTTTCATTTTTTTTCCATAAGAACCTTCTCCTCATAATAACGAACACAACAAAAAAAAATTTGCGAAATCGGTCCAGGCGTTGTTGAGTTATGCGCTTACCAACACATTTTGCGATTCATTTTTATATTATAGAAGATTGGACGTTTCCAATGAAGAAGAAACGGCAAGAAACTCTATGGTTAGTCTTTAAAATAATGAATGTTTTAATATTAATCATGGCCCAAAGAATCGCCAAACTTAAGTGGGTGGGCAGGGCACATTGCTCGGAGAACAGATAGTCGAGGGGGATGAAAGGTTCTGGAAAGGCGAACGCGTACCGGAAGACGTAGCGTTGGAAGGCCTCCAACAACGTGGACCGATGACCTGGTGAGGGGCGTGGGAATCCGATCCATGCGATACGCCCAGTACCAGTCATTATGGCGACACTTGGGGAAGGCCTATGTCCAGCAGCGGACATCTTTCGGCTGAAATGATGATGATGATGATGACAATATTAATAGATATGAGGAGACAGTGTAGATCAATTGTCACTAGGTATATGCAAAATCACATTAAAAATAATAAAAAGTGGTTCAAAATGGCCACAATAACCGGTCTCTCATCCATTGGATTCTCATGACCCTCATCAGATTAATAAATCTGCGTCTTCCGTTACGCGGTCGCCACACTCCAGAACCTTTCGTCCCACATTACACTACCCCGTCACATAGCCCGTACTACAGCATAATTAGTTAAACGTCCTAGAACGAAAGGAACCTACCAAATTACTCATTCACTGGCGAAAACCTTTACAACAAAACTTGTATAATTTGGAGTCCCCTGAATTGCGTGGAAACTCACCAAGTGGCGTTACTGTAAGTCATTTAGAGGTGATATATTCGTGAATAACGAGACCATGTGGGTTTAAGGAATATCTTGATGAAATTAGCTTTAGATTAGGAACTAGTGTTTATGCCATAGTCTATGCAATTACCACAGATTACAAAAACGAGTTGCACAAATTGAGCTACGGGCGCGTCGTGGTGTTGCCACTTTATAAAAATGTATTTGTCACCTTATCTATTTGTTTTAACTTAAATTTTTAACTTATCTGTATTTTTAGTTTATTTTTTCATGCACATCTTTTAATTAACTGCACCGTTCCGGCGTCTTTATGTCGACACAGCAACTGGCACACGCTGAAAACCAGCGCTGTGAGCTCAACGCATTATGCGTGAGGCCGCAGCTTTATGCTGAGCGTTCGGCCGTTTTGCGCGGAGGAGACGCCTTTTTTTTTCGGTGGGGAAATTCATCCAATGACAACCCCCGCTCTTGGGCGGAGCGGGAGATACTGTCAGACTCTTACTGACTAAAAAACCAACCCTGTTTCTTCAAGCCTTCATACCGGGGCTCGAGTCCCCTTTCGACCCTGGCCCCAGTAGGCTTCGACCCGGCTGGGCCCCTCCTAGGAAACGCATATCTTCCCAACTAATTTTGTAGAAGAAGATTGCTGTAATGTTATGTTTTGTTAGCTAGTTTTAAGGTTGGGTTTTTTTCACGTAAATAAACTGTTCTTCTTTCTTTCTATGCAGAATTGCTTAGAGCTCATACACACGAGTGGCATATAGCGGCTAACTGTCCACACTTCGGCAGCAGCCCTCGACACGTGTCGGCGGCAACTATTGACACGTCGATTATGGCCGTCGAAATTCCAACTTCAAAGATCACATGCAATGGAGTCGATTGAGAAGCGAGTGAGAGATCAATTTTTTGGTTCTAGGACATGCCAGTTTCGATGTTTTCCTTCACCGTTTTGAGAGCAGTGATGATGAAATAAATTTCACAAAGTAATGCGCGCCTGGCTGGTTTCGAACCCGCGATCTACAACTCATAAGTCGGGGCCTTTACTACTCGGCCTCCATTGCTCATCATGAGCACATACATTAACATAAAATATATTAATGTATGTGTAGTCGGTTACGACGGATGTAAGAACGATGGTTATCAGTCTAAAATATGAACCCATCTCTTTGAAATCACCATGCAGCCATGAAACTAATAGGCGTTCATACGTAGATCCTTCATTTATCTTAATGGCTACTGGCTACCGTTCTTATCCGATACTTGATCAGTTTTTGAGATAATTCTAAGGAAATGACACTATGCTTCAATTAGTTTAGATCTGAAGAGGTGTCAATGTCTCTTTTAGGGTTCCGTAGCTCAATAGGAAAAAACTATTAGTCTGTCTGTCTATTAACTCTTTGAATGTCGTAATTAGAGACACAATAGAAAGACAATTACCTTATGTCGGACAGTGTAGTGTGTCTGTAGTGGAGTGTGTAAGTGTAAAAGCCCTGTGAATTTTAATTCCCTTGAGAGTGTCGAAATATACGTTTTTGATAAAGGGCCGTATCTTTTTTTTCCGTTAACTCAGAAGTTTGATTTTTTCATAGCTTCAAGGGACCTTATAACTGAGAATATGTTTTTAATTTCAACTTCAACGGGCAGACAGTCGGGCAGCCAGACTGTCAGAGACTGTCAGACAGACGAACAACAGTGATCCTATAAGCGTTCCGTTTATTTCCTTTTGTGGTAAGGAACTCAGCTGAGCGAGTTCAATGACCTGTAAGTAGTTCGTACGCAACGCTGACTATTACCTACAGGTCATTGAACTCACTCAGCGGACGTTTTCTTAAAGAAATTAATTTCATACATACGTAAATTAATACGAGTTTTCAAAAAAAGGTACATTATTTTTTAATTTTATCTTTGCAAATCGATAGTGTTTCATGTACCGGATCGATCCTCCACGGGATTAACGGTATATACGTGTATAATGTACATATGGACATAATACATTTTGTTTTTCCAGCAGTAAGTGTTTAGCTAAAGTGTGCGTGTCTACAAATGTAGGGAGATTCTTATCCGTGTCTCTCGTTTGCCGGATATCCTGCCAATTAGCTGGATGTTGGCACATTAGGCTGGTCCGTCTTAATAGTTCCCAAGGTTGGGGCTTCCTAATCTTGATGGAGACATTTTGAGAGGAAATTGAGCGAAGAGATAACAGTTTTGATGGTAATTGTATGGAGATCCTGTTTCTTTTATAATAAGTGTATCTGCTTTTCGGTGTGTTCATTCATTCAAGGCACTGACAAACATCACTATCATTTCAGCCGATAGACGTCCACTTTTGGACATAGGCCTCTCCCAAGTGTCGCCACAATGAGCGATCCTGTGCGTCCCGCATCCATCGAATTTCCGCCAAGGGTCTGCTTCTGAAAAGAAGGCTCGGTACCGGTATGAAAAGCAATGAAGGAAAAGGTGGGTTTTTTAATCAGTAAAAGTCTGACACTATCTCCCGCTCCGCCCAAGGGCGAGAGATGTCATTTTGATGATTTTTAAACAACGAAAAAAAGGGGTCGTGGGGTTTTTCGAACCGGGACCGCGGTCCAAACTTCCACATATGATTTTTTTAGGACTACAATGACAAAAGCAATAAAGTACCGTTACCAAAGAAAACGGTAGATACCTATTTATTTTTGTATTCTCAAAATCCTACACAATAACAAAAAATACTTTTATAGGTAGAAGTTGGGGTAGGCCCGGTCCAAAAAGCCCCAGGATCTTTTTGAAATAGTATCACTAACTGAACTCTACCACTACTAAAAACAAAGAGAAAAAACACATGAAAAAAAGGAAAAAATAATAAAATTGGTATTTTTTTGCGGAAATTGCTTCTTAAAGGTGGCCTGTACTGATTTTATGGGAGTGCCACTAGTGCTATTGAATATCCATTTTTTGAAGATAAGGGGCTATGCATCTCCCGTAGTGTAGAGGATGTAGTCACTGCGACCTAAATGATCTATTGTGACTCGCCACCTTGTCATAGTAACTCGTTTAGCCCGATATCCATTACGGAATTTTTTCGAAGCATTAAAATGCTAAACCCCTAAGGGTTACTCATCAAGTCATCATTATTTATTCTTTTCACGCAAACTAAGATGTTCTTTCTCCATCACCACAAACATATCACAGAAATTCCACCAACCCTATACAATATAAACATTTCATCAGTTCTATGAGAACACAGACACAACACGGAATTAATTCACTTTCGCCAACGCCTCCTTGTCAAACAAATACATGCCAAGTAAATATATGCGCAAAGTGAATAAATGGACGAAAATACATGGAAACAATGCTTCCGGGGTGTCGGACTTGTTAGAGGAAAAATTCTCTGATACTTTGTGAGATTTTGTAGTGTTCCTTGTTTTGTTATAGAAAAGCCATGTAGCATTTTTAAAGATTTTGAATATAAGATATGATAATCATTTATTTAAAATCATTTTAGCATGTCATTACGTCAAATCCTTAAAAACATTAATACATGTCAAAATAAAATTATAAGTCTAGAATTACATATTGAGTAAGTAAATCTATAATATAATATACTATAATATAATATAATATAATATAATATAATATAATATAATATAATATAATATAATATAATATAATATAATATAATATAATATAATATAATATAATATAATATAATATAATATAATATAATATAATATAATATAATATAATATAATATAATATAATATAATATAATATAATATAATATAATATAATATAATATAATATAATATAATATAATATAAAAGTAATGAGGTAGTTTGTTTTTTTTGTATGAGGTAATCTCTGAAAGTACTGGTCCGATTGCTGAATTTTTTTCACCGATAGAAAGCTGCTTTATTCCTTATTGCCATCCATATTTCCATCTTTAAAGCGTATAGTTCCTTGAACCATTTGACCGAAATTATGTGAACGCAACTCTCGCACTCGCCTAGGTGGCAGTACGCAAACGCTGTGCATTTATTTGCGGCCAGCAGCGCCCGGAAAGCGCTTTAAACCCATTGTCTCTGCGAGATATTGATTGATTTACATATGCAATGTTCACTTTGAAGAATATTTAACCACCAATTTTTATGTGTAAAAATGTTTCTAAAGGTCCAAGCCGTTTCGAAGGAGTAGGGAAAAGTTGCGAAAAGTTGCGAAATTGTTAAATTTTTTTTTTTCGCCAAAAGTATTAATTGCACGAAAAAATCAAATGTTGATACATATATTTTTATAATTTTAACAATTGACCTAGCCGTTACGGAGGAGTAGGCCTCAGAAAATCACTGTTTTATGGCACTTTTCGGGCGCTTGGCCCTTAATATACGCGAGCGAGGCCGCGGAAAAATGCTAGTTAGTAATAAAAAATATGACCTGATAATTAAAAAAAGTAGTAAGTATGCCATAAGTTCAAAAGATGTCATTAAAAACTCATTTAAATTGTAGTAAGTTTTATCTACCTGGAAATTTTTAATTTTCTTTTTAAAGGTTATAGTGAAGTTGGTTTTATGTTTCAAATAAAGCTTTTTCTTTTTTTTTTTTTAGGCCTGGAAAATTGTTGTGATTACATAAACCATCAAAAAAAAAATGCGACCGGCGGCGGAGACCTCTCGCGCCGGGCCTTGGTTGAGGTCATGGTCCAGAGCGAGGAGGAGTGGCAGGTGGTCGCCGACTTCTGCGAAGCAGTAATGCTCGCAAAGGTGGAGGCCGAATCAGGCAACGGCGTTAACGCCGCCGCCGCCGCCGGGATTCTGATCCCGATTTCCGGCCAACGTAGGCGCGGGCTTGCGGACAGTGAACAATGGGTAGCTCGCTGTCCGGCCGTCCGGTAACTGTCCGGACCAAGCTCAAGTCGTCGACGGCGCGCACTGTTCCCGCGCGCCTCAAGGAGTTGTCAACAAGAGCAGGGACCCTGCCGGGTCGAAGCATACTGAAGCCAGGGTTATCCGAAAGGGAGCTCGAGCCCCGGTATGAAGGCTAGAAGGAACGGGGTAGGTCTTTTAGTCAGTAAGAGTCTGACACTATCTCCCACTCCGCCCAAGAGCAGGGGTTGTCATTGGATGATTTTTTCCCACCATAACAAAGGGGTTTAACTGTTTAGACTTCTAAAATGCAGGTATACGAGTATTTGGAGCACTCTAACATGTAGCTCATGTTTTAAACAGCTGCAAACTTAAGCTAAATGTTAATGATGAGAAGCGGAGAGGTAAAACAAATACGTTTGGTGGTATGTGGAACAGAGAGACATACCTCTCACATACCTCCGCTGAAAAGGGAGGATCTTTCGGCCAGACGGGTACTGTGTGGTAAGCAACTGCCCGATATATGACTTCGAGCAGTTCTATATGTTCTAATCGCGCGGAGAACTTTGATTGCGCTATCCAGGATTAGTTCCTAAGTAACGCCACAGATGGCGCTACATACGTTTTACAACTGTTCACAACACTATCCAAAAATAAATGTTTTAAGTTCTAAAAATAACTCTTCATGACTCTGACGTAAAAGAGTTAATGTCAGTTGAGATCGCAATTGTTATCAAACAAATTGTTAAACTCTGTTAGCAACTTATAAGGCTTGGGTTTCATTGGTAGCAAACAGCGAGTGACGGAACCTATTTATTTTTTCTTTTTATGGCTGTTTGTCAAAAGGAAATAATCACATGCATTGATCTGTAAAAAAAAAGTAAAAAAAAAAGAAGTGTAAAATATAAATTGGGTGGGTGTTCATTTATTTTCGACACACTTGCTCAGAAAGAGACTATAATTGCACTTTACTTAGGTATATAATGTAGCTTGTAACCAAACTGTTACTTTTTATTACCATTATGCACAAGCGTGATAATGTAATGATAACCTTTTTTGTTAAACCTCTGTTCTCAAATGAAACATTGAATTCGAAAATAAGATACATTAGGTATTGCGTTCAATAAGTACAAATTAGTGTCTTGCTTGCTTATATTATGCTAATTTGCGTTTAATTAAATTATTTTAACTTCTACGTGTTTAATAAATAAAACCTTTCATAAAATAAAAATATTTTTTCTTTTTATAAACGTATGCAACCTCATTCTTATTTTTATTCAAACAGCCTAGCTAGAGTAGCTAGTCTATGGCCGCCATTTTGCCACAAGAAGAAAGAACAATTATTTGTCGCCATACTACAAAAAAAAAAACAGTTTTGCTGTTAAAGCAATAATTAATTAATTTGTATTAATTTTCTTTTCAAGTGTGTCGAAAAACGTCGTATGATACACGTGAATATTGGCGATTACCGTCCTCGGCTCTCTAGATCCTCGCCTTCGGCTCTGATTTAAATACCGCCTCAGCGGTAATCACCAACATTATACACTTGTATCATAATGTACTATTATCATACCCATCTCATTGAGTTTCTATATTTTTGCCTTTTTTTATGGTGGGAAAAATCATGCATTGACATCCCCCGCCCTTGGGCGGAGCGGGAGATAGTGTCAGACTCTTACTGACTAAAAGACCCACCCCGTTCCTTCTAGCCTTCATACTGGGGCTCGAGCGCCCTTTCGGATAACCCAGGCCCCAGTAGGCTTCGACCCGGCTAGGTCCCTGCTGTTGCTGACAACTCCTTGAGGCGCGCGGGAACAGTGCGTGCCGTCGACGAATTGGGCTTGGTCCGGACAGTAATCGGACGACCGGACAGTGAGCTACCCATTGCTCACTGTCCGCAAGCCCGCGCCTACGTTGGCCGGAAATCGGGATCAGGATCCTGGCGGCGGCGGCGGCGATAACGCCGTTGCCTGATGCGTTCGGCCTCCTCCTTTGCATTACTGCTTCGCAGAAGTCGGCGACCGCCTGCCACTTCAATAGCCTTTGTTATTTGGGGCGATACAAGGATTCCAACGATACCTCATACATGTAAACCGGTTCAGTCAATTAGAAGTTATGTTGGAATTGTTTAGAAACTCTCATACATACTCCTTTTTTGGGGTAGTCGTGTAATAAAAAGGGATCGCTTTGTTGTCCGTCTGTCTGTCTGTCAAGACCTTTTATCTCGGAAAGCGTGAAAGTATTCAATTGAAATTAAAATCACATACAGAGATCAGCGGTTCCTTCAAATTGGGGCAAAATCAAACTTCTGAGTTAACGAAAAAAATTACCTACGTTTACGAAAGCTGATGATGATGATGAAATCCAGTACCAAAACGTTTTTATCAAAATACAAAAGTCTTGCTTAAGTTACAAAAAGTCTTGTTTAAAGCTGACTCTTACAAGACTGACTCTTACTTCCAGTCGACAGCGATGCGGAGGAGTTTTATGACGCCATATTTTAGTAGGAAGTAGCCCTTAGTGTGTATAGTTAGGTTAAGCATACTTAAATATTTTAATTTTGGTTTATTATGTATATATTTTGTTGCCTTAAGTTGTAAATAAAAGTGCTGCAAAATGTCTTACAAGAATATAATTTAACAATTTATTACTCAGTGGCCCTTTTAACGCCCCCTGGCTAATAGCGTATTCTTTTAAATCTGCGAGCACTCTGACAGCTACCTAACTTAGAGACCTGCTCAGACAATGTCTCGTACACAGACCATGGAACGCCTTCACGGCGCAACTATATTAGAATTGCCTGCGGTAAGTAAAATACCCCTAAAAAGCTAAGTTGATAATCTGCAATCGTTAGCGCTAGTAGAAAACTTCAAATGTACGGGGATAACGTCATCTCAACGCTCAGTCACGTGGTCAGAAAAAACAAATCAGGGGCGTCGCCAACTTGACAATATCGATACACGAGAAACGGTTTTAACTTGGCTAGGGGGGCCAGGTTTCGACTAACGTAGCCAAAGCCAGAAAAAGGTATTCAGCCAAAATTTTAAATTATATTTCATAAAGTCTAAAGATAAAATTACAAAAAGAAATATTATAAAAATCCCATTGATGGTGAAGTTGTTAATGTTTTCAAATCAACAGACAGAGACAATACTACAAGTTTCATTGTAAATTGGTGTCAAATGGTGTCAAAACATAATAGCGAATTCGCGCCATCCAGAACAAAAGACGTTTGGTGTGCCAAGTTAAGATATAATAACCTAAAAACAATTTATTCTAAAGTAATACGCCTGGCAGGGTTTGAACCCGCGACCTACAACTCGTAATTCGGAGCCATTTCCACTCGGCCACTACTGCTCTCCACTTCATTGTACACCTCATAATGAACAGAAACATTCTGCCCGACAGAATGTTTCTGTTGCCTCTGTTGTTGTTCTGTGGCCTGTTGGTTTAATGGTTAGAGGTACTGACTGCTTTAACGGAGGTCGTAGGTGCGATTCCCACCCAAGTCCAACGTTAGCATGATGAGCACGAGTTGTTCTGTATCTGGATGTAATTTATCTATTACTAGCGGCCCATCTCGGCTTCGCACGGGCAATAAATATAGCCTATGTTACTCAGGCTGAATGTAGCTTTGCAATGGTGTAAGAATTTTTGAGATCAGCATAGTAGTTTTTGAGTTTATTCGTTACATACAAAAACACAAATCTTTCCTCTTTATAATATTAGTATAGATTATAAAAGGCACCAGATAACCGTGGAATAAAGTACATTGACCTTTTCCTAATATCTCTGCGTGGGTACCCAAAAAACAAACAATTAGTTGTTTTTAGGGTTCCGTAGTCAACTAGGAACCCTTATAGTTTCGCCATGTCTGTCTGTCCGTCTGTCTGTCTGTCCGTCCTCGCTTAATCTCTGTGACCATTAGCACTAGAAAGCTGAAATTTGGTACCAATATGTATATCAATCACGCCGACAAAGTGGTAAAATACAAAATTGGAAAAAAAAAATTATTAGGGTAGCCCCCTATATGTAAAGTGTGAAGTGATTTTTTTTTAATTTCAACCCTAACGTGTGATATATTGTTGGATAGGTATTTAAAAATAAATAGGGGTTTACTAAAATCATTTTTTTATAATGTCAATAATTTCTGAAATAATCGCTCCAAAAGTAAAAAACAATGTGTGTCCCCCCCTCTAACTTTTGAACCATATGTTTAGAAAATATGAAAAAAATCTGAAAAGTAAAACTTTATAAGGACTTTCTAGGAAAAGAACAGTTTTTGTACAAAAAGACAAAAAGGTTCTACAAAATAATTTCTAGACTAAGTTTGTGGTATAATCGTATATGCAAGCATTTTTTTAAATTCATAAGTGGGTACACTTATTGTGACGGACGGGAAACTACGGAACCCTGCACTGAGCGTGGCCCGACCCGCTCTTGGCCGGTTTTTTCATTACTAGATTATGTAAATGATCACGATACATGTCGATTCAAGACAGCTTTATGTCTTTATTTCCGTTTTATGAGTTAAGAATGTCAACAAATGTAGAAGGGTCAATGACCGAATTTATCTGGTACCTACCTTAGTCATAGGAATATTATGTCTGCTTAGATTGGGACTAGATGGCGTTATATAACAGTGTTTTTTTCTTTTTTTTAATTGATATAAACTAGTGCTTGACTGCGGTCCCACCTGATGGCTTACCATCAGGTGGGATCACAGTTAAGCACTAGTAATGCAATCTCTGATGGTTAAGCGAACTAGTTTATTAAGAGCCTATTCATTCTAGCCTTGAAGACAACTAAATTATAATCGGACGGGAAGACCGCAGAAGGCAAATTGTTCTAGTTGTGGAATATTATATTATTATTATTTACAAAACACAAAGGTATGTCAAGAAGTTTGTGTGACAGATATTTTTTTTACCAAGAAAGAAAAAAAATTTTTGTTTCTTGGAAGTTTTTAGAACGCCATATTTGGTAGCAGCCGCAGAGTCGATTTTGTACTCTATGGTTTAGTGCATTGCGTAGGCGAACTATGTCTAGACTAGACTACGTCCATTCATAAAGCTACTCCGCCAATTGTAATAGTCTAGTCTGAAATTAAGGCGTTTTGTAGCAGCGGTTGTAAATTGTTCACTTAAAAGTAGAGGGTTTGAAGTATTTAACTCTCGTTGAGTTAAAATTGTTTAGTGGTTGGCAGAAAACGTTGTCTCTCTTTTCCATTGTTGTCTTTTCGACATATGGAAAAAATATCTAAGAGATTACCGTATTGAGGTTTTTGACGTCTGTCAGATAAAGTGTAAAATTACAGGGGCGTAAGCTGTTAAAAAGAGATGGAGCTACACAGGCCATATAGTGCTATTCTTTTCTCACAGTGATTTAAACATCTCATGAAATAGCTTGGAGTTGCAAAGGCTTACCGAAAGGTGTAGCTTTGCAATTCCTCTAACATAGTGGAATTTATGAGACCTTTCGACGAGTCTCAGGTTTAGATCATTGGTGATTAATTTCGTATAGTTTCTCAAACAGTACACCGCTAAATTTTAATCGTTTTAATCCCGTGGAGGGTCGATCCGATACATGAAACACTATCGATTTGTAAACTATTAACTACAGGTCATTGAACTCGCTCAGCTGACGTTTTCTTAAAGAAATTAATTTCGTACATGCGTAAATTAATACGAGTTTTGAAAAAAAGGTTCTTTATTTTTTGATTTTAGCTTTACAAATCGATAGTGTTTCATGTACCGGATCGACCCTCCACGGGATTAATACGATTAAAATTTAACGGTGTATATCATGGGATCTTCTCAAAGTGACTATCGCAGTCTTCATTTCTTCCAATGTCATTTTTATCATCTTCCACAAAATCTCAGTCTGTTTCTTCTTTTCCCTCCCTTACCGCCATTTACACTTGTCTCACTAATAATTGGGACTCAGGTCTATAAAAATTATAATTGTTATAAAGGTGTAACATGCCACTCTCCTAGAGGAGAGACCTGAGTCCCAGCAGTGGGAACATTAAAATGTTGATTATGCTATTGGTGTATCTTTGTGATTGTATATAGTATATATAGTTACTTCTCCACGTTAAATGGATTTCAATGAAACTTGGCATATGTCCCTCTGCCAAACTTCATGAAAATTCATTAATCCATCATGTCCTGGATGACTGTCTGTCCGTCGTTTTTTACCGGGAGTACGTTTTTATGAAAAACAATCTGCTAGATAATAACTATACGCTATTTTATGTACTCTGACGAAGTCGATAGCAGTAGCAAGTACTCAATGCTTTACACATATCTATAGAAAACTGCGCTCGACCCAATGACCGGGCCATCGTCGAATTAGCCGCCTGATCGAGTGATTCACTACCGACCATAGGGAGCAAGGGTTACTTGGATCATTTAGCTATATTTATATATTAGCTGGTAACACACTCCAGAGGGATTGTGGTTACTTATATTTTTCTTTGTAGAAAAGAATTAGGTCACGAGTTCAACCACTTTCGTTACGAGATAGCGTTTTCGCGGCTAGACTAGTGTTTAACACAAGGAATAAACATAAACAGACTGAAGTAAACTAAATCGAATAATATTACGAAATTATTATTTAGGAATAAAAATGACAAAAATTCAATAAAAAATTATGACCTGCTTGCATCCTTTTTATCTCGAGAGTTAGGAAATAACAAGAGAATATCCGAGTGAAGCCGATGACAAGAGCTAATCATACTACAATTATCTACGCTCATAATAAAAAGAGGTATAGTTTTTTTTTGTAGGAGGTAATGTCTGAAAGTACCGGTCCGAATGCTAAAACTGATACTTTTTCACTGATAGAAAGCTGATTTATTCGTGAGTGACCTAGGCTATTTAATACAAAATGTGGGCAAAGCCGCGGGCAGAAATTAGTTTTTAATATGCTAAAAATGAAAGATTGTGAGTGTGTCTATATGTATGTTTCTTACTTTTTATCGCTCAATCGGGAATTTGGTGTAAGGATAGAGCACGTCGTGGAATAGCATAGGATACTTTTTACACTATCAGACGAGCAAAGCCGCTGGCAAGAGTTAGTAGAACAATACATTTAACAGCAACTACATTTAAACCGCATTACATTTCAATTAAAAACACAACCCCAGCCTGCAATAGAACTGAGTTAAGCGTTTAACACAGTTGCACAATCCGAACTCCGAACAATGTTTTAAACTTGTTTTTTGTTTTAATCTTGTGTTTGAAACTTGTTGTTGATTGTTTAAGTTAGAGTTTATGTTGTTAGTTCAGCTGTTAAATAATTGGTTTTAACTTGATTGAGGGCTGTGGACTTGACTTTATATCTTGAAATAATTTTCTATATTCACGAGTATGAAACCGCTAGCAGAAACCTGTGAATTTATATAACAGTAAAGAAATAAAATCCCCCTTAAGAGGTCCCTTGCCGATTCATACATAATTAACATAAATACTTTGACTGGGTCTAGTAGTTAGTAGCCCTGACTGCTATGCCAGAGGTTTTGGGTTCGATTCCCACCCAGGACAAATGTTTATGTGATGATCATGATCATTTGTTCTGTGTCTGGGTGTAATTTATCTATAATATATGTATGTATTCAGAAATATATAAGTAGATATGTTTATCAGTTGTCTAGTACCCATAACACAAGCTCTGCTTAGCTTGAGACTAGACGGCGTTGTGTGGTAGTTGTGGAATATTATTATATTATTATTATATACCTATATAGTTAAAAACTTGTTGTTTCATTCAACGCCATAAAGAGGCAACGCAAACCATTGTTAAAGTAATCTGGCCAAATGGGGCTTTCTTGACCCATCTCTAACACGGTGCTAGTTTGGAGCCGCTACACAGTACATGCGTCACCTGATATGCTGCCCGTCCTGCACAAATACTTACACTTTTCAGGATTTATAGGATCTACAGGTTGCCAAAAACTCGTCAGAAAAAAAAAATAGTTTGAAAACGTTGACACGAAAAGAAGATTTATGAGTGGGTAATAAAGGGTCAAAGTTCACGCAAAATAGCAGATTTAGAGGTCTTTTCTGTACCTATTAGTTTTACATAAATTTATGTTTTTACTAGCTTTTGCCCGCGACTTCGTTCACGTGGAATAGTGACTTCCGGCAGATTTTTGGTTTTACCCACATAGTTGCCGACTCTTGACCAATAGATGGCGCTGTATGTCCGGAATAAATTTTATTTTTTATTTTATTTTTTATTTTTTTTTGTAATAAAAACTATCCTATGTCCTTTCTCAAGTTCCAAACTATGTCTGTACCAAATTTCACACAAATCGGTTCAGTAGTTTAGGCGTGAAGCAAAGACAGACAGACAGACAGAGTTACTTTCGCATTTATAATATTAGTTTCGATTTCAATAGAAACCTACATAATATCCACGAAAAATCTGTGCTTTCATTTATAGAGAAAGATGTAATAACGTAATAATCATGTTGGAGCATATATGTAAAATATATCTCTGGTTGGGCGCTCTTAAAGAAAAATATGCTAGCCAGAATTATGAGGGCCTCCAAAAACTTGAAAAGGCCTGTCTTAATATATATATGAAGATACGGAGCTTACTTAAAAGTTTTCAAAGCTTAAAGTTTATCTATATCATTTCTTTCATAAGGAAAGTAATAATTTCAGTTACGTTACCAGAAGAATTTTGTTTAGAAACTTTTAAAGGGTCTTCATTATTTGCGGGTCAATTAAAATAAGAGAATTTACATTTTGTTCATTTCCTAACATAGACCAAACAAGGTCAGTGTTTTTATTAAAAACTTTGTATTTTTTTAATTAGTATCCATAATCGTTTACGTGTATTGAAACTAAATCGCAAATATGTAGTAGGTATCCATTTGTGTAAGCCAATATTGGCATTCATCTATTTTATAAAATTGATTACTTAATTGGATTAAATTTAGTTCTAGTTTTTTTTCTGTTGCTATTTTTATTTTTTAATTTTGTTATCTTAGAACATCGTCATTTTACTTAAATTGGCATTGGCTTTCAGATTGCTTTTTTTTTTCAAAATCCATTTCTGATGATAGGATCCATGAGGAAGTAAAGGAGCTCCTCAAATATTAAGGGCATACATATAGTGATTGCAGTATTTGCATCAAGCATTTACCAGTAGCATAGTCCAAAAGTATCATTTAATGAAGAGGAATTGATGAAGAAGACCAAAAATGACCAACGGAACATCATAGTCACATAGATATCACATTGAAGGTAAATATTATAAGCAACTATGACAACAACCAAGACACCAAGACGCAGGAGAACCAAGGTTACCGACGTAGCTCGAAGAATCGCCAAACTTAAGTGGCAATGGGCAGGACACATTGCACGCAGAACGGATGGTCGATGGGGACGAAAGGTTCTGGAGTGGCGACCACGTACCGGAAGACGCAGCGTTGGACGGCCTCCAACAAGGTGGACCGATGACCTGGTCAGGGTCGTGGGAATCCGATGGATGCGTAATGCACAGGACCGGTCGTTGTGGCGACGCTTGGGGGAGGCCTATGTCCAACAGTGGACGTCTTTAGGCTGATATGATAATGATGATGATGACAACACATATATAAATAAATGGTTCTACATAGTTCTGATGAAAATAGTACCATCGAACTGATCTGATAAAGATGATAAAGCCGAGAGGTAGGCACCGACACTCCATAATTAATCAATTCTAGCCGTGTATAGGCTCATTAGAATTTCCATCAATTACACTTTGGCTATAAAGTACCATCGAACTGTTTTGATGATGGGGCCGGAAGGTGGAAAGTAGACACAGGAAATTTATCATAAAATAATGTATCATAGAAGTGTTTGGGTTTATTAGAATTGACATTCAGTGTTACACTCTCGCTGTGGTTTTAATGGTTATACCTTGAAGGTATCTTATATAGAACTTGCATTCAATTTAGGTTTAGCTAAAGGGTTTAACAACTAACTAACTAGCAAAAATAAACAACCGTGAAGTCAATACAAAAACACTAAAATTTTCAAAATAACTTTTGTTTCGGAAGTCGTTGTTAAATAAAAATAAATAAATAATAAAACCAGAAATATTGACTTCCGAAATTAAAGATAATATTGACGTTTTCTTCGTGTTATTTTGGTCAGATTGATTAATATATTCCTTAAGCAAGTAGATGCTCAAGTCTACAACACTTCACAAATTCTGTAAACACAAATATTTTGCAGAATTGATACTCTTGGTCCAAGGGGTCACAAAACCCCTTTTCAATTTGTAAGCCGCTGCATCAGCACATTTCTTCGATATCTAGTTCCACGTTCCTAACTGTCCAAACTAGTGATAGATTGCTGACCCACGCTCTGAGGCTGAGGGTTATACAATATTATCATCCTTTACAACATTCTCGGTTGGTATAGGTAGCTTTATCGTTGTAATAATATAAAGAGGTGTCTTAATAAGCCGTTACGACTAGGTCACCACTAATCTAAAGTGGTGACCTAGTTGTAATGGCTTCCTAAGCCGCAGTTTTAAACCCAGCCAGGTGCACTAAGTACTTTGTGTAATTTATTTCATCACCACTGCTCTCAAAACGGTGAATGAAAATACTCGTATCGTCAAAAATTTGAAGACATGTGACATCCACCAATCCGTACTGGGTCCGTGTAGTGAATTACGTTACAATCCTTCTCTTAGAGAGGAGGCCTGAGTTCCAGTGGGATATTATAAGGTTGATTTATGCTTATTCTGATATATTTTTTTACTATTAATTGGTTTGCGTTTGACTACTACACACTTTCCTGATGATAAGTGATGATATTATAGTCGATGAAGAAGCATACTTACCTAGAAGCTATTAGAACTTATTTTCTTTTGACTTAAACACCCTCAGGTTGTAGCTATCAAGTAACATAAACTCCGCAAGAGAATTCCATTTTCTCATCTGTAAAATTTATTATTAGACCGACATATGACTGACATAAATCAATTTGCATAGGATAATCAGCCTTATAATGTTCCCACTGCTGGGACTCAGGCCTCCTCTCTAGGAGTGACAATGGGTCGTAATCCACCACGCGGTCCCAGTGTGGATTGGTGGATGTCACTTGTCTTCGAATTTTTGTTCCAAAAAATATGCCGGTTTCCTCACGATGTTTTCCTTCACTGTTTTTGAGAACAGTGGTGATGAAACCAATGGGGTAGTTTCAGGGCCAAAATATTACATTTTATTTAGTTCGTATTTTAGATTATAAAAAAATGTTGGACACGTATTTTTTCTTTTTTCGATTAAACAAAAAATAACAAAGATATAGCCCATTAAAGTTACGTGTGATGTCACCCCGTGCGAAAAAATGTAGCACGGCGTTACGTAACACGTAACTTTCATGGGCTATATCTTTGTCACTTTTGGTTTAATTTACAAATAAAAAAATACGTTTCCGTTATTTAAAAAAAAAAATCTAAATGACGGAATAATTACATTTTTTACGGCAACTAGCCTATTACACAAAAATGCGCCTAGCTGGGTTCGAAACCGTGATTTACAATTCGTAAGTGGGGCTAATTCTCTCTAAATAACAGAAAAAAAAACAACAAAATAAGGTATTAGCACATCGATTAATGTCCCAAGCTGCTAAATAAAACATTACTACAATAAATCAAGCGATACGTAAACATTGACCACAAGCACGCCCTGCTTACTAGGCTAACTGTGTTTTCTCACAAATACGAATAAATTAGCCTTTAATATAAATCTCACTGTTGACTCCAGAAAAGGAGACGATTGAGTAGAATTTATGGACGAAATCAAATAACAAGCAAAATGTTTTGGCTAAGGGGAATTGGATAGGGGTTTTTTTTAGGTTTGAAATCATCCAATGACGTCTCCTACCCTTGGGTGGAGTGAGCTAGTCAGACTTTTACTGACTAAAGTGTGTATCCTGAATCGCGGGATTGTAAGGGATACGAGACGCACACGACCTTTCGTTGTGGTGACACTTGGGGAAGGTCTATATCCAGCGTACGTCTTGCGGTTGAAATTATGATGAATAACATCGAACGTGTGTTGTTAATAGTTACGTTCAGTAACTCCCAACCTTGATACGGACGAACAAAATTCATCTTACTTAATTACTTAATTCATCATGTGTAAAAACTATAAAACATGTTTGTAAACGCAACCACAATACAGAAGTAATTCCTAGTTTGAAGCAGCGGTTTTTTCTTCCATTTCCTCTAGTTTTTCATTACGCTATCACTGACTCCCTTTTATTTCATATTCTCCTCTCTTGGCCTCCCTATCTCTCTCCATCCATCCACATCTATACTAACAGCTCTTTAAGTAACACACGCAGCTTTCAAAAGCTGTCAAATGATTGCTTCCGCTCTGAAGTTTGTCAGACTTTTACAGATTAAAACTAAGTTCCTGGATCGCGATAACTCTTCAACGAATCTTACAATCCAACACAATCTATAAAGCTTTAACTTTCCAACAAATTAAAACACAATTATTTAACAGCTGAACTAACAAGATAAACTCTAACTTAAACAATCAACAACAAGTTTCAAACGCAAGATTAAAACAAAAAACAAGTTTAAAACATTGTTCGGAGTTCGGATTGTACAACTGTGTTAAACGCTTAACTCAGTTCTATTGCAGGCTGGGGTTGTGTTTTTAATTGAAATGTAATGCAATTTAAATGTAGTTGCTGTTAAATGTATTTTTCTACTATCTTTTGCCAGCGGCCAAAGAAAACCAACTTTACCTCTTTATTATATTAGTGTGCATAGGCTTGCGGTTGACCACTATCTCACCTGATGGTAAGCGATGATGTGGTTGACGATGGATCACACTTGCCTAGAAGTAACCTATTCACTCTTGACTTAAAGACCTCTAGGACCCTCAGGAATCGCTTATTTAAACTAGTAACTTTATTTAGAACTAGCTGCTGCCCGCGACGTCGTCTGCGTGAAGCCTCTATAGCACTAAAAATACCTAAGGTGCCAGTGTCGCTATAGCATTATAAATAAACAACTTTTAAAATAGCATTATAATATAAGTTTTTCTCGCAAACGAAGCTAGTGAAGAGAGTTATATGGGAATCCTGCTGAGTTCAGTCATAAGATGTGACTGAAGGAAATAGAGGAAATAATGCAGGAATACATTCCAGGACACAAAAGAGTAAAAATACGTATAAAGGTATCATACCTTACAAGACTTCCCTATAAACTACGTTGGTACGGATACTGCCAGAAGCCAAAATGTAAAGAGAGTCAGGACTGGTGGCGCGGGAGCAAGCGACGTACAGTTGCCCGTGTGAGAAGCAACTCGTCCTGAGGTTGACACCCGCTGTCCTCAGTGTCTGCCCCTGCGACTTATTGATGGTCATCGCGAAGCAAACACACACGGGGAACTGTACGCGCTTGAACTGGAACGAGAAGTTATGGGGTATGAGGGGAATGCGTGGTATAAATACTGCCTCGCTGACGCCACAACCCGTAAGAATTTCCGCCTCAATGGTGTGTCTGTGTGAAGCGAGATGACTTTGAGGCGGGTTCCGTCACAACTTCGAAGCATAATCGGGACACCGACCTTCAGCTTGATGGTATGCGCCGGAAGTCCTCTTGCTGACAGGGAGTTCAGAAATTCCACGGAATAACGTGTGGCATCATCTTGCTCGATAACAGTGTTTATCGAGGTGTAGACCACTTCATTCTTCTCAATTTCCGAGAGAATGCATTCGTTAATTGCTGCAGCCTGATCATTTTTGGGCGTCAAAATGGCCCGCTCACACAGACAAGAATTCTGTTGGTGCGGTATACGACTGATGTCCCCGTACACACAGTGAATGAGTTTTTCTAAGCTGGATACCACTCTACCGAGAGACTCTGGAAGTACCACCTATCTTACTTAGAAGGACATCGGAGAATTCTTGAGCACGTGCATTGCCGCCGAGCCGAGCTCTCATATTAATGGTCAAGCGCAGTGTACGAACTCGTGACCACAACGAAGATCGTTTCGACGAAGCATTCATCTCGTCAGCCCTCGATCCCGCGTCACCTCGGGAAGTGTTTGCCGGAAATCGCCACTGAACAGAACTGTGACACCATCCATCAAATGTTAGTTCCTGCGGATGTCCTGCAGGGTTCTGTCCACGACCTCAATTGCCTTCCTATTGGCCATCGTACACTCATCATCAGAGAGCAGTCCTTGAGCACGTGTCCCTTATCGCTGTTACGTGACACACCACAAACAGGCAGCGCTCTCTAAATCGATGGCAATTTTTAACATGGCATGTGCTGTCTTGCCTTCCGGAAGCAGTGTGGCAGCGATTCCTGACGACGCTACCGCAATAGCAATTTTGCCTTGGCGCCTGACCTCTGCAAGTATGCCAGTGGTAACAAATGTTTTTCCTGTTCCACCAGGAGCATCCAAGAAAAACATTTTATCCTAGTTTTGCCCAACGCTTTCAAGGACGGTGTCATAAATTTGTTTTTGCTCTCAAGAGAACAAAGCGACATGGTAATTTCGTATGGTGGTTATTTCGCCCGGATCGTAATTTATTTCAGCGTTATACTCCCGATTTCCACGGTCTTGATGTGATGATGATTGGAGAGCTGGTAACCCATATTCGATCAGTGGATTGCCGCCGATAGTAATGACCACATCTTGAAGTGAACTGAGACAGGTGTTCAGCACGCGTTCATCAGTTACTTCGTCTCTAGTAGCACGCCTCAAAGCTCGTAGAAAATCTTCAGACAGAAGATAGCGTTACTTCTCTCACAAAGCTACCGAGTTCGCGACTCCACAAAATACAAAGATGACGGCAAGTAGATGACGCATGTGGCTGGGACTGTCACTGACGCTTGCCTCCACGAGGGTGTCATCCCAATTAGGCAAAAGGCTGCGCGGTAAGTGGGATACTCCACGCCATCAAATGTCCTCAGAAAAGCGGAAGACGTTGAGCCTGGGACAGTGTGATGTAACAACCGCCGGAAATAGCATTCGCCACTATTCGAGTGCACGGTATAAACCCTACCCAATGCGGTGTCCTTGAAAATTCCCGGAAAACCTTCCACAGCACCTCCTCGTCGATGTTGGTTGAATATACCCCTTTGCTTGTCGTACGTGTAATATGAAGGCACCTCGTCATACGTAAGGGATTTCGCAAACTGGCGAATGCTATTTGCATTCGCCACTATTCGAGTGCACGGTATAAACCCTACCCAATGCGGTGTCCTTGAAAATTCCCGGAAAACCTTCCACAGCACCTCCTCGTCGATGTTGGTTGAATAGACCCCTTTGCTTGTCGTACGTGTAATATGAAGGCACCTCGTCTTACGTAAGGGATTTCGCAAACTGGTCGACTTCACAGAGTCTGAGAAATGCCACCATGTAATACCTAACACCGCATTTTTTTTAAATTGTCTTCCTCAACTCTGCTCAAGATTTTGAGGGTTTTGTTGGAACTTGAATTTGTCAAAACGAACTATAATATGAAGAAAATGCACATTACCATCTATGAATTTTAAGAATAACTAACTACTAACCTCGCCAACATGATCAAATTTAAATGAATAATTTCCAAAAACTGTTAACATAAACTTGATTTGATTTTGATGAAATCTCATAGATGGCGCTGATTTAAAATTGTGTTTATAATACTAACATTCATTAAACTATGTTTCTCTGCACAAGTTACTTTAATGGCGTAGTTTTTATAGTGTAAAGCTAGATAATAGCATGACTTACTCAAAAACAACATTTATATATGCGTCGTTAGATTACAGGCAGTCACAGAATGCGTGAGAAAAATAAAGATTCACAGCTCCTCCCCCGTAGGTGATAGCGTGATAATATGTAGCCTATGTGTTGACCCGACCTCTTAGTAATATTCATGCAAAATTTGAAGTAAATCCATGCAGTACTTTTTGAGTTTATCCCGGACATACATACAGACAAACAGACAAACAGACAAAAATTCTAAAAACTATATTTTTGGCTTCGGTATCGATTGTAGATCACGCCCCAAGTATTCTTTTTAAAAAATATTCAATGTACAGTTTTGACTTTCCTACGATTTTATTATATGTATAGATTTAACCCACTTAACTGTATAAAGCTTAATCTAATTCAACTGCATTCTTTATTCAACTATCTGATTTCTCTTCAGAGGAGCGTTAATTCTTTTTTTCTATCTATTATTTCATTGTTTATATATATATATTTTGCAGATTATTTATTTACAACTTATAGCAACAAAATATATACATAATAAACTAAAATTAAATTTTGCAGTATGGGAAATCTGTGTGTTCATTAACAACATGTTGACCTTAATAATAAGGGATTGTAGAGCTCAAATACAAACTGAAAATAATGTTTAATATGCGATGCGAATCAATTCGCAAATCATCACAGTTTTGAAAAGATAAATTTACTTTGATACTTTGCCATGAGAGCCGGTTGTCTTAACCACTGGACGGTACTGTTATATTTCCCATATATTATCCCAACCCTGCCGCAAATGCTTGCCAATAGTTTTAAGGTTTGGCTGCAGTTTTTGAGTTGACATCACTGCATGGAAATTGCCAAACAACTGTTTGGAATAAAACCATCGGGATTTTGAACCTGCATCTAACTTCCTACATTCATCTTTACTAGTGGTACTCGTATATTCCCGTTTCACCCCATTTCTAACACAATTTAATTAATTCCACGTCGTCTAGGGACGTGCTTAATAATTCCAAGCTATGTACATAATAATTAAAGGTTGGTGGCTACCACAGACCAACAACATTACTTGGTGGCCACTGGTAAAAGATGGCATTTTTAAACTTTTCATACAAAGGACTTACACACGCATAGCATAGCATAGTCGGCCATATAATGTTCCCACTGTTGGGACTCTGGCCTCCTCCCTAGAGAGGGAATGGGCCGTAATCCACCACGCGGGCCCAGTGCGGGTTGATGGATGTCACATGTCTTCGAATTTTTGGTTCTAGGACATCATAGGTATCTCACGATGTTTTCCTTCACCGTTTTAAGAGCAGTGATGATGAAATAAATTACACAAAGTAATGCGCTTGGCTTGGTTTGATCCCGCGACCTACAACTCGTAAGTCGGGACCGTTATCACTCGGCCACCACTGCTAACTTTCGCCTTTTTAATAGCAAAGAAATTACTATTATCCCAGGAAATTAGGATGGCAACCAACCGATTGACCTTCAAAGTAAACGTTCGCGAGTACTTTCGTAAGAAGTTGGCAGTAGTTTTATCATAGCGCTTATTTGTTTCCTTATTATTTATTTGCACCAATTATATCACTTGATTCGTATATTCTTCTTTTTCATTTTTTTTCTTTCTTTCTTCGTTGTAGTTTAAGTAAATATAAGTATATATATTACATTTATTGTATTTGGATTTTATAGGTATGTATTTGTATGAAAAATGTTAAAATATGTAATGATTAATAAAGCACTTACCACAATACGTCTCTGCATCACCCAAAAGTTGACTGGTAAAAAAAGGCCTTAAGGCCGCCTTTGTACACTTTTGTGCCTATAGAATACAATAAATAAGAAAGAACATTTGGATAGGCCATAGAAAATACTGTGAGATTTCCGAAGACTCGCGTCACAAAATATATATGTACAGAAGTCAAACTATACAAACCGCGCTCGAGCAACGCACACATAGACAACGCTCACGAACACGATGTCTCGGAGCGCCACAGCCCGCTCGTCGAACAGTTCTGGCACTAACGCTCATTAGTGTGCGTCCACCGAGCGTAGGTATAAAAGTGAAGCTCATACATGATGCGCGCCGTCGACGACTTGGGCTTGGTCCGTAAGTACGCCGTGAGGTCTTTCCAGCCACGCCTCAAAGAAGGGACTTACCGCGTGCTCGCGCCCTGTGTGGTATTCTGTACTCTTTACAATGTACATAATTATGAGGATGTTACATACATAGGTGAAAGTTTAAACTTTTTACGACGTAGCAAAATATTAATTTGAGGGGGTTTTAGGGGCTGTAATTTTAAACATAGCCCATTCTTATGTTACGTAGATGTTAACCCGGAATTTATATGGACTATAAACAACTTTAATTACTGTGAAAATTACTCTAAGCAAATAAAGAAGTCATGAAATGGTCCATTAAGTAGCATCTGATGAATCAACGTAAACACTGAATCAATCGCGAATGACAATGAGGGTGCGAAGGGAGACGAATTTTCTGCCCCGGGATTATATTAAAAAAACTGGATAAGTGCGAGTTGGACTTACGCTCTGTGGGTTCTGTACAAACTTATAAGTAAATACTTCAATCCCGAAGGGAGTCTCAAAGATATTTCCGGATAGCAAAAAAAAACTTTTTGTGACGATACAACTTTACTATTTTCAGATTTATTTCTGTACCTGTGCTATGAGACTTTGCTTTATGCCTAATTTCAAGATTCTGGGACAACTGGAAGTATCCTATAAATTTTGATTCTTTTGAGTGTGTCGAAATGTGCGTTTTTTGCAATTTAATGGCGTATATTTTTTTTTCTTCACAGCTTCAAGGAACCGCTGACCTGAATAAGTGATTTTACTTTATTTATTTTTTTCTGAACGGGGCACGTACCCGCATGACAACAATGTGGAGGAGTACTACGATGCCTGAGTATTCTTTGTGTTTTTGTATTTTATTTATGTACGTTTTGTATTTATTTAGGTTTTAGTATAAATAGTTTAAGTTTCTCATGTACATATGTAAACATTTCTACTCGTTACCGCCACGTGTTCCCGAGTTAAAGAGTATTGACACACAGATAAACAGACGGACAACCAAGTGATCCCATCTTTTTCTTTTTAGGTACGGAATCCTAAAAAAAGGTTACGGCCCTTTCCTTCTCCTAGAGAGGAGGCCTGAGTTTTAGCAGTGGGAATATTATAAGACTGCTAGTGTTTATATTTATACTAGGTCCGTGTGACAATATCACACTTAAAAATAACCCCACGTACTGAAAAGAGGCACTCAAAGGAACACGTTATTCCCAATTTTCCAGTAACTCGATTACAGAAAATCGTCCAACGATACAGCCGGAAGATATAATCGAATAAAACCGAGGATCAACGAAGCCACTTCATTCAGTGGTCCACTACAGCGCTGCAGCGCAAACTATCTAATTTTGTAGCTGCTGCAAGGATGCAACGGATAATCCTAATGAGATTTGCGTCTCACGGATTTTACTGGAATTTTGGCTTGAAGCTTGAAATAGTTTTAAGTTCAGCGAAGATGGGGTTAGCGGGAAATAAAGTTAGGGTTAAATGTCGCATACATATTTACCGTTAAATTTTCATCGTTTTAATCCCGTGGAGGGTCGATCCGGTACATGAAACAGTATCGATTTGTAAAAATAAAATTAAAAAATAAAGTACTTTTTTTCCAAAACTCGTATTAATTTACGCATGTATGGAATTAATTTCTTTAAGAAAACGTCAGCTGAACGAGTCCAATGGCCTGTAGGTAGTTTGTACGTAACGCTGACTACTACCTACAGGTCATTGGACTCGCTCAGTTCAATAATATTGTATTTTAAGCGAAAAATAACATGGTTCAGAGGTATGTGGAGTAGAGTATGAAGTCTCGCAAATCTCTATTGAAAAGAGAGGATCCTCCGACCAGACGGATGTTGTGTCTGACCCGGGCAACTGCACCATAATTTTGAACTATACGAAACTGATAGAAAAAGCTACATTTTCGAACTAGTTTTTGCCTGCGACTTCACTTGCGTATATGTATAAAATGTGACCTATAAGACTCAGGAATAAAGCAGCTTTCTACCGATATAAATAGGTATTTTACGAATCAGACCAGTAATTCCAGAGATTACATCCTAAAAACAAAAAAAAAAACAAACTATCTCTTTATAAAATTAGTGAAGATTGTACTTTTTTATATCTTAATGTTACTTTTCGGCTGAAAAGTTTGAGACTTTTAGGCCTGAGGACCTCTAGTGATCCGCGGACCACACGATAGGAACGACAGCTCTAAAACCAACAAAAACTGTTTTTGCTGGATGGAACAAAGAATATTTCAACGTATCGTAGTCTATTACAAACAAAAAGACCGCACTATTTTGCATCCGTATCGAACCTATGCTTCGTTTAGACACGGCCTACCACAATTCACTTTGTGCTAGCATGCCAAAAAAAACCGCTAAAAAACAAAAGGCTAAACTTTTTTTTATGGTTAGAAAAAATCATCCAATGACAACCCCCGCTCTTGGGCGGAGCGGGAGATAGTGTTAGACTCATATTGACTAAAAGACCCACCCCGTTCTTACTAGCCTTCATACCGGGGCTCGAGCTCCTTTTCGGATAACCCTGGCCCCAGTAGGCTTCGACCCGGCTGGGTCCCTCCTGTTGCTGACAACTCCTTGAGGCGCGCGGGAACAGTGCGCGCCGTCGACGACTTTGGCTTGGTCCGGACAGTTACTGGACGGCCAGACAGCGAGCTACCCATTGCTCACCGTCCGCAAGCCCGCGCCTACGGTGGCCGGAAATCGGAATCAGAATCCCAACGGCGGCGGCGAGAACGCCCGCCGTTGAAAAGGCTAACCCTGCCCGCCCACATCAAACTTTTTGTAGGATAGATAATCGGGCCGATTTTGTATATTTGTAACATTGTTCTGTTTTCTGACCGACTTTTTGTAGGACGCGTGCGTTGCACTATTGCTATCAGTGTGTTCTATTTTTCTCCTACAAAAAATCGGTCACCGATTATCGGACGTGAGCGAGCAGCCTTAGGCAGGGCGTACTTTTGTGTCTTGTGATAGTTACAAGCTACCGATGAATATTTGATTTCTATAGAACCAGTATGAAATCATCCACTCCCTGCGCATATGCAAACATTTTTTTTGTTGCTTCCACTAAACACTTACTCGTGACAATGAAAAAGTGTTTGGTGTTGGTAAGCAGAGCATAGCATAGTTAGCCTTATAATGTTCCCACTGTTCGGACTCAGGCCTCCTCTCTAGGAGAGGGAATGGGCCGTAATCCACCACGCGAGCCCAGTGCGGGTTGGTGGATGTCACATGTCTTCGAATTTTTTGGTTCTAGGACATGTCGGTTTCCTCACGATGTTTTCCTTCACCGTTTTGAAAGCAGTGGTGAAGAAATAAATTACACAAAGTAATGCGCCTGGCTGGGTTTGAACCCTCGACCTACAACTCGTAAGTCGGGGCCGTTACCACTCGGCCACCACTTAGTCACAAAATATATAGGTACAGAAGTCAATCTGCATACAAAGCGCGCTCGAGCAACGCACACATAGACACCGCTCACGGACATGATATCTCAGAGCGTCACGTCCCGCTCGTCGAACAGTTCCGGCTCAAACGCTTATTAGTGTGCGTCCAGCGAGCGTAGGTATCAAAAGTGAAGTACATACATGAGATTGTCTTCTGTACCTATCTATTTTGTGACTTGGTGTCGGTAACAAGAATAATAATGTCTCCGTTTGCGCAGCGTCTAACAGAACTGTCCAAAACGTGTGGCAGCTAAATGGTAAGTTATTCCCTGTCAACGAAGCTGTCATATTTTTGTACGTGACTTAGCCATGCAGACATGTTACTTTAATTAATATCTTTTGGACATAGATGTTATAAGCAAGTGTTATTTTGGAGAAGTTCTAAAGTTTTAATTTTAATTCTTAAGAATGGTTTACCTTTGGGTAAAACTATAGATTATTGAAGTTTCAATACGAGTGCTGACCGTAAAACTAATTTTTTGAATCATCAATAATTAAATGACAACTTAGACAAGTTTTATGCGCAGGTATTTATAAAATTTGTCTTATAAGAGCCATGCAAAGATTTTATATATCCCTAGAGTCGTGTTACTAGATCATGCTAGCCAAATAGATTGGTCGCCATGATTGAAATTTCTATTTAACTTTGAGATCGACCCAATCTCAAGGAATCTGGTCAAGTTTAAAAAGAAGTTAAAAGTAGCGCGGCACGCAGAAGATTATAGTGCTCAGACGAGTGTCCAATCACACTGCAATCTTTGTTCCTTTACTCTTATAGTTCGATGGGACAGTAATCTGTTATGACTTGGGAGAGAACAAGCACAGGACGAACAATTTCCGTGCTCTTCAATGCACAGAAATGGCATACCTCCTCTTTATGTCATTCTGAACGTCAACGAAAAAATATCAGTACTCATTGCTGAAGCTCTCGCTGGATTAGCTTCTTATTAATGGTATCTCGCCCTCTGTGACGGTTTTTAGCGCCATGAAGTGCGACGTGCAATTGGGTGTCCAGTGAGGAGAGGGCCTGATCACACCAACGATACCACCAAATTCCAAACTACAGGGCAACTACAGAAAATTTGGATTGGTCAGCACTTATGACCGCAAGACCAACGCGTATCGCCGCCGCCGTCGCTGGGATTCTGATCCCGATTTCCGGCCAACGTAGACGCGGGCTTGCGGACAGTGAGCAATGGGTAGCTCGCTGTCCGGCCGTCCGGTAAATGTCCGGACCAAGCCCAAGTCGTCGACGGCATGCACTGTTCCCGCGCGCCTCAAGGAGTTGTCAGCAACAGCAGGGACCCAGCCGGGTCGAAGCCTACTGGGGCCAGGGTTATCCGAAAGGGCGCTCGAGCCCCGGTATGAAGGCTAGAAGGAACGGGGTGGGTCTTTTAGTCAGTAAGAGTCTGACACTATCTCCCGCTCCGCCCAAGGGCGGGGGATGTCAATGCATGATTTTTCCCACCATAAAAAAAAAGACCAACGCGACAGTTTTAACCAAATAAGCAAATGCCGCATCTGAACTACATCCTGGTTTGTTGTAGTTTGCAGTTCGCATGTCTCACTTGTTGTTCCCTGCTAACGTTTATTCGCCCGTTAATTAATTTAAAATATTATCTGATGTCGTTGCAATTTACGTAGCTGCATGACATCGAAGTTTAGGGGAACGTGCACATGTGTATATTTCACAGCGAGCACTCGTATTGCATTAAGTCTGTCACGATAATGGGTTCGATTTGAATTGTGCATCATCACCATCATCAGCCTCTTCCGGAGCGAGGAGGAGTGGCAGGCGGTCACCGACTTCTGCGAAGCAGTAATGCTCGCAAAGGAGGAGGCCGAACGCATCAGGCAACAGCGTTATCGCCGCCGCCGCCGGCGCCGGGACACTGATTCCGATTTCCGGCCACCGTAGGCGCGGGCTTGCGGACAGTAAGCAATGGGTAGCTCGCTGTCCGGCCGTCCGGTAACTGTCCGGACCAAGCCCAAGTCGTCGACGACGCGCTCTGTTCACGCGCGCCTCAAGGAGTTGTCAGCAACAGTAGCCCAGCCGGGTCGAAGCCTACTGGGGCCAGGGTTATCCGAAAGGGCGCTCGAGCCCCGGTATGAAGGTTTGAAGGAACGGGGTGGGTTTTTTAGTCGGTAAGAGTCTGACACTATCGCCCGCTCCGCCCAAGAGCGGGGGTGTTCATAGGATGGTTTTTCCCATCGGAAAAAAAAAATCATCAGCCTCTTTTTTTGAAACCTAGGTAGTAGAGGTTTCAACGTTTTTTTTTTTCAAGCGTTCCGACTCGTCTTTAGTACCGCATACGTCAAAGGACTGGAGCAATTTGGCTGCTGCGATCTTCCCGTTCGATTATAATTTGGGTGTCTTCAAGGCTAGAATGAATAGCCCCTTAATAAACTAGTGCGCCTTACCATCAGGTGGGATCGCAGTCAAGCACTAGTGTATTTCAATAAAAAAAGTCTTTGTGTAGAATAAATAATTAAGAATTAAGAAAAACTATAAGATGCTATTGCATTACCACGTCACGTCTGTCTGTTCAAACCTTTAGGTATCCTTTTGTCATTGAAGTCTAGACTGATCGCTCCTCACTTACTGATGTGCATTTTAAACGATTACACAAGAAGCTTCTAAGAAGCACATAGTCTGGAAAACTCCAGAAAATTGCCGGAATTTGCTTAGAGAGACTACAAAAGTTCATCGCGACTTTTATTAGTGTAGCGTTTTACCGTTACAGTGTTACGCATCGCCGATTACTACCTACAGGTCATTGGACTCACTCAGCTGACGTTTTCTTAAAGAAATTAATTTCGTACATGCGTAACTTAATACGAGTTTTTAAAAAAAGGTTTTTTTTTTAATTTTATCCTTACAAATCGATGTACCGAAACGACCCTCCACGGGATTAAAACGATCAAAATTTAGCGGTGTATATCTCAAACAGCTATGACAAGTATTTCAGCTAAAGTGTTGTGGCGCGTAAAACACAGGATTGGCGCCCGGACACAGCAACGCGGGGCCGAGGCAGACCACGAAGGAGATGGCGGGACGACCTGGATGGCTTCCTTAAAAACTGGAATGAGAAAGCGAGGAACCGTGATCGTTGGAAAGAGTGGAAGGAGGTCTTTGGCCAGCAGTAGGACAATACGGGCTTACTATAATAAGATAAAATAAATAATTATGTAGCTAATGGATTGGCTTGTAAAATATACTTTTATGGATTTTGCGTTTCTAGAATAGGTTTCAACATTTGTAAAAATAAAAGAAGTGTGTGGTTTCTTCGGTGTTGAAGTGACTTTTGTAATGAAATGTTGTATTGCGAGCAAAGCAAAATATAGAAGTGTGCCGTCCCGTGTCTTTTCCTTATAGATATATCCCAATACGAAGTCTACCGTAAGCTGAGCTACACTAGTCCCGCTTGGGCAGAGCATCGCCGTGCCCTCATGGGGGCAATCGGCAGCGGTGATCTCTCGCGCCGTGCCTTGGTACAGGCCATGGTCCGGAGCAAGGAGGAGTGGCAGGCGGTTGCCTCCTTCTGCGAAGCAGTAATGCTAGCAAAGGAGGAGGCCGACCGCATCAGGCAAGAATCCTACCATCGGGGTTCCGATCCCGATTTCCGGCAACCGCAGGCGCGAGCTTACGGACGGTGAGCAATGGGTAGCTCGCCTCAAGGAGTTGTCAGCAGCAGCAGGGGCCGAGCCGGGTCGAAGCCTACTAGGGCCAGGGTTATCCGAATGGGTAACTCAGCCCCGGTACGAAAGGCAAGGAACGGGGTGGGTTTTTTAGTCGATAAGAGTCTGACAGTATCTCACTATCTATGTCATTTGGATGATTTGATAACCACGAAAAAAAAAGCTGAGCTACACGACAGTATCAATTCTCACTCGCTCTTTAGGTGATGCAGTCCTCTTAAATTAACAGGTTGACGTAATCACACAGCCTGACGCCATTTTATTCGTTTCATAAACTCTGTATAAATAACAGTTACCTGTATCTAAGCCACTGTCCCCATATATCAAAATTACGGCACAATCGCAAACTGGAACACAGTCATAATCGTACCAATTTGTCAAACAACTGAAGATCATCATCACTGTTGTCACTTGTTTGTTGTTTAACCGTAACAACTCTAACAGCACGAAAGGGAATCAAAAGTTTCAGTCTACTTAGAGAACGATACGGCTTAACCATTAAGCATCTTGACTTTATATGTAATTTACCTTTAGGGTCGCAACTGTCTTAAGCGGACGCCCGCGACGAGTTCCGTCGCGTGACGTCGTGCGTATGTCATGTGCTCGGGTCTCCGTAGCATATTTGTGATCAGCCTTTTAATGTTCCCACTTCTGGGACTCAAGCCTCCTCTCTAGGAGAGGGAATCAGATTATTACCTGCGCAGTGTCGCTAGTTAAACTTTAATGGAGTGCATGTAGTTGTAGTCGTGTCGATAGGATACTTTTCATTTATTTTTCTTTTTATTCGTTCATTCGACAGAGTTGTTGGCCGAGTCCCGCACCACCGCCTCTCTCGCGATACGACGCCACGTAGCTCTGTGTTTGGCGGCTTCAGTTACGCTTCATTTGTCATTTATTACGTAGCAAAAAAGGGCGCGGATGATCGCGCGGGTCCCCGCAACGGATCACTTTTGTAAGGACCACGCGGGCATCCGCTTAACGCAGTTTCGGCCCTTAGCTAGTTGTGAAAGTCTTCATTGTTTTGATAGTGAAATATAAGTTTTACTTCGTGCGTAAGTCAGACTCGCACTAGGCCGGTTTTTCTTCTTCCTCACACTCCTGTTTTGTGGGTTCGTTCATAAACTTCACAACTCACATACCTAAGACACCCAAATCCAGAACACCTATCTGTATATCGTACAACTATTTGTTCCGTGCGGGAATCGAAGCAAATACACAGCAAAACACAAAATCTACTATATGGAATTTGATGAAACTTAGAATAGCACTTATGATACTTTTTTCCAGAAATATGTTAACTTGGGATAATTTTCTACTATCACGCGGGTACAGCCGCTGGTAGGACCTAGTAGCGCTCATAATCCAGATACAAACGTAACCTAACTGAATAATACCTTCTCCAGGCAGCTCGTCCACACCCCTCCCCCTTCTCTTCCACATACCCCCCTCAGTCGTCCACCAGACGTCATGTAATACTCAGCAAATGTTGACCGACTCAGTAGCGATGAAACTACCTGCCTTGAGAACCTACTGAGTACACTTGAGGCCGTGAGAAGTGGTCTACGATTTATTGACGAAGAAATATTTTACGTTCTAGCGTGAGTCTGGTTTTAGTTAACAAATACATGAAATAAACTTATAATAATATCATTTATTTGAACAAGTAACTAGAATTCATAATCTACACCTAATATAATAAAGAGGTATAGTTTGTTTTTTGATTGTAGGAGGTAATCTCTGGAAGTATGGGTCCGATTGCTAACATTTTTTCGCCGATAGAAAGCTGCTATAATCCTGAGTGGCACAGGCTTTATTTTATGTACGCGGGCAAAGCTGCGGGCAAAAACTAGTTACACATATACAGAACGTAACATAAAACCTTACACCAAGAAACAAATAACATTTAAATACACACAGTGCAATATTTAAATTAATTATTTTGAGTATTTGCAATCGAAATTCACGAATGCAGTACCCCTAGCCAAGTTGATAATCTGCAATCGTTAAAGCTAGTAAGTAACTTCAAATGTACGGGAATGACGTCATCTCAACGCTCAGTCACGTGGTCAGAACAAAAGAATAGGGGGCGGGCCAAACTCCAATCTCGAGGCGTTCGACGCGAACGAGACGGTTCTAACTTGGCTAGGGGGGCTGATAAAATGCAAATCACTGCAGCGCCTTATATCGCTGACAGTCGAACCTTTCACCAGAGATGCATAAAAGTGGTCCAACGCTAGTGGCGGCAAACATGCCCGAGGCACTTATAATTGTGAATTGTGACCAAAAAAATAATATAATATACACTAGTGGCCATATTTGAATTGGAAAAATTTGCCTGCTGCTATATTTCTGTCCGATTATAATTTGGGTGTCTTTAAGGCCGGAGCTGCATGGTGTCGTATCGCGAGAGAGGCGGTGGTTTGGGAATCTGCGGGATTTGGCCGAGACATGACCACGACCACTCTGTCACCTTCCACAATTTTTTTTTTCATGAAACGAAAAAATAAAATCGGCATCGCCATTCAAATTGTCCAATCAAATTCATCATTTTGTATGGTGAAGCTGATTTTTTTTTCGTTTCCTGAAAAAAGATTTTGTGGAAGGTTGTTCAGTTTCGTCTACTGAGCAAGCCCCTAAAGTTTGTGGAGGGCTGTCCCTTACACCTTGTATATCAACGATTGTATCGCTGCTTACCATCAGGTGGGATCGCAGTCAGCATCGGTTTGAATCTGGTTTAAAATATGTATACAGTTTTTAATTCTTTTACTTTTGATAATTTCTTAACCAAAAACCTTTTTCTTACTTAAAACAGTACTTCTCTAAAGAACTATACCAAAAAAAACACAAGGAATACTTTAAATTATTATCAAAAATAAACTGTATTTATTTTAACAAAGATACCAAAGCCGCTACAAAGTTAAATTTACGCTAATTAGTTACAAATTGAGTCAAAGGAAAGTTATTTTTGGCGGAATTATTACTGACTATAATCGGTTCACAAATAAACCTTCAAAATTAATTGGTTTTTGCCATCTTTATTTAAGCCGAAGCCAAATTAAGCTAAGTAAAATTCCTCATAATTTTATTGAAGGTTACATCAAAAAGGTTGATGCTCCCGGTTCCTAAATACAAATGGGTATTAATTTTCTTTCCTTAAAGATATTTAAGCAATAAACTATAATATAGCATAGTTGACCTTAGAATATTCCCACTGTTGGGACTCAGGCCTCCTCTCTAGGAGAGGGAAAGGACCGTAACCCACCACGCGGGCCCAGTGCGATTTGGTGGATGTCAATTTTTGGTTCTTGAACATGCCGGTTTCCTCACGATGTTTTCCTTCACCGTTTTGAGAGCAGTGGTGATGAAATAAATAACACAAAGTAATGCGCCTGGCTGAGTTTGAACCCGCGACCTACAACATTAATTTAATTGGTTTATGTGAAACCTAAATATAGTTTATGTACAACACGGCAGGTCATAGCGGGTATTAGGCGCCAGCAAACAGCTGGATGAAAGTGCAAAAAAAAACCCTCAGTCGCCTGGATGGCCCGGTGACTATGTATTTTTTAGCTGACATAACAAGCTTATAACTTAGTGATTTTTCATGATACAGCAATTAAATTTTGTACATAGATTCTTTACATAAAAATACTAGACATGTGTTTCGAGTTTCGCATATAGATACTAAAACTAGTGTTGTATAACCACTAATAAACATCCCATTATCATCTTCCTTCCAGCCAACTTGATAATCTGCAATCGTTAACGCTAGTAGAAACCTTCAAATATACGGGAAAGACGTCATCTCAACGCTCAGTCACGTGGTAAGAACAAAAGAATAGGCGAGTCATTCAACGCAAGAGAAACGGTTGTAACTTGGCTAGGGGGGCTGGTCCCATATTACTTGGGGTCGGCAACACGTATTTTTCTTCCGCTCCGTCCTATCAACCGTCACGCTATCACTATCTCAAAGATCAACAGAAGAAACGTAAGAAGATTTTAAACAGTAGAAGCCTGACTATCCCTTTCTAGGTGGATTTTTTTTATTTAGACTAATATTATAAAGAAGTTAAAGTTTGGAGGTATTCTCTGAAAGTACTGGTCCGATTACTAAATTTTTTTCACGCATAGACAGCTGTTTTATTCTTGAGTGACAAAGAGATGACCCCTGAGTTTGCTTGAGTGTTTCTTTTCAGGGTAGTCAGCTAGGAAACACCGGCCTCATCTAGTTTAAATTGATGAAAAAATTGACGCGTAAAAGTGTTTTTAAAAAAAACCTTTTTGCAAAATAAATATAATTTAAAGGCTATATTTTATGTACGCGGTCAAAGCTGTGGGCAAAAGCTAGTTATTTTATTCTATTTATTATCAAATACGGGCTCATCAGCTATAAAAGAACTTACTTGTCAGATATTTTATAAGTTGCAATAAACGGTTATTATTAAGATGGAAGATTTGAAAAGAGTTCTTTAGATGGTACGCCGCCGCAAGATATTGTGATTAAGGTAAAAAATAGTGCTCGAACCCCATGGCCTTTTCTTTTTTTTTTTAGGTGGGAAGATCGCCGCCCTTGGGTGGAACGGGCGGGCGTGTCAGACTTTTACTGACAAAAAACCCACGCCTATTCCTTCGTTGCTTTTCATACCACGAGTCTTCCTTTCAGAAGCAGACCCCAGTGGGCTTCGCCCCTGCTGGGCCCCTACGGTTTGCTGACATCTCCTTGAGGCGGCTCGCTCTGGACGGTTACCGGATAATCGGACGGCGAGCTACTCATTGCTCGCCGTCGCCCGTGCCCCTACGGTTTGCTGACATCTCCTTCAGGCGGCTCGGTCCGGACGGTTACCGGATGATCGGACGGCGAGCTACTCATTGCTCACCGTCGCCCGTGCCTATGGTGGCCGGAAATTGGGATCGGGATCCCGGCAGCTCCTCCTTTGCTAACATTACTGCTGAAAGCCATCGACTGCCACTCAGAGGCAACATACTTGTCTTAAATAAAATTACTATGGGCTATATTTTGACCTTTACTTAATTCAAATTCCAGAACAAAAATAAACTAGACCAAACCAGTGATAAAATAACAAAAAACAACAAAATACTAACTGAAGAAACTTAATAAAATTAGAATTGTTGGTGTGTTGTTTAGCATTGTTTTCATAGACAATTTAATAAGAAGGAATTATTAAATTGTCTACGAAAACCATTTGACTTGGAAGTCTCAGAATATTTATTTAGTGGATAATCTTAAAAATAGGCGCCAAGAACACTTAGCACACGACTTTTTCACAAAGTACTGGCACTTTGTCCACAAGTCTGCCTCGGAGAGATATTCATTTCTTTTACTAGCTCGGTGAAAGAAAAATAAGATGGCCTGTTGTTTCAAGAGAAAAGATTTAATCCTACCTAACCAATATTAGAAATGTGAAAGTGTGGATGCTTCGATGTTTGTTACTTAATCATGCAAAAACGGCTGAACGGATTTGGATGAAATTTGGCATTGGCCTTTGACATGGAAAAGAACATAAGCTACTTTTTATCCTGGAAAAACTTCTTGTTCCTACAGGAAAACACGTTTAGAGTGCGATAACCGAAGTACACGCGGATGAAGCCACTGGCGGACAGCTAGTTCTTTATAAATTCTATCGGATATTAATTTGTTTGTTACTTGATTTAGGTAATTAATAATGGTAACTTAACAAAAACTTTCTAAAGCAGATCATAATGCTTTAGAAAGTTTATGCCCATAAAAAAATCTACATAGAAACATTGTATTCGATTAACGAATACACCAAAATAAAAATAAAATATGAATTTAATAATAAACCGTTTAGTTTGTCGTTCTTCTTCTTCTTCCTGCCCTTATCCCATATTACTTGGGGTCAGCGCAACACGTTTTCTTCTTCCATTCTTTCCTGTTACCCGTCACCATCACTAACTCCCTTTTCTTTCATATCACTCCTCACACAATGCATCCATCTTCAGTTCAGTTTGTCGTTGTACTCTCTAATGTAATGTAAGTGGCACGAGATCTTTTTTTTTTATGGTGGGAAAAATCATGCATTGACATCCCCCGCCCTTGGGCGGAGCGGGAGATAGTGTCAGACTCTTACTAACTAAAAGACCCACCCCATTCCTTCTAGCCTTCATACCGGAGCTCGAGCGCCCTTTCGGATAGCCCTGGCCCCAGTAGGCTTCGACCCGGCTGGGTCCCTGCTGTTGCTGACAACTCCTTGAGGCGCGCGGGAACAGTGCGCGCCGTCGACGACTTAGGCTTGGTCCGGACAGTTACCGGACGGCCGGACAGTGAACTACCCATTGCTCACTGTCCGCAAGCCCGCGTCTACGTTGGCCGGAAATCGGGATCAGAATCCCGGCGACGGCGGCGGCGATAACGCCGTTGCCTGATGCGGCACGAGATCTCCCTCCGCGTGTTAGACTTACTGACTAAAATTCACCGGCGCTTCTTCAATAGCCCTTTGCGTTCTCAGACCACAATAAATCTTTCAAACAATACTATTATCCTATGAAAAAAAATATCCTCCAAAAATCTAAACACATAAAAAACTCAACTCGATGGGTATCTGTCAGTACACAAAATATTCCTACATACAAAAACAAATGTACAAACTCGAGTAGATGAATAAATGAGTGGGAAAGCAAATAAATAACAGAATATAGTCACAAGAGCAATAAATAACTCCAGACGAAGATTATTTGCTCACGAGACATTCAATTTAACATTCTTATATCTAATAAAGTGTTAAATATTGAAACGTAACTTTATTTCATTCATAATTTATGATCATAGCTTGTGTTTTTGCGGGAATAGTAATGTAGTAGAGTTCTGATTTTGGAACAATTTGGAAAATTTTATTTTATGTTGTCCTTTTTCATTGTAGATGTCAGACATATATTTAATGTTGGGTTGTGTTTTCTAAAGAAACCAATTACGCTGATATTTATGTGTCTTTCTGAAATGAGAGTATACGAATGAAAATTATGATTTAGATAACAGAATTATGTTGAAAATAAAATATATCTTGTAGGAAATCTACTTGTATATTTTCAGATATACCTACAAAAAATGTACAACTGTAACTTTTACTCAAATTGTAGTACACGATTTTGCGAAATAACACATTTCACCTATGTAGGTGTTCTATTCTGAACACAATTCTGCCTAACATACCAGATACCAGGCAGAATTGTACCTAGAATAGAACACCAAAATTTTACGTATCACATGCTTAATCATAAATAAACTTAACTCAAAAAGAGAGTATTTGAATCCAAAAAAGTTGTTTCAAAAAGAAGATTAAGTTTTCAAATACCCTTTTTTGAGTAATTTTTTTTTTTTGTGAAAATGGGATTCTATCCGAAATTGTTACTGATCACATTTATGTAGTCAAAAGTAAAAAAAAAAACGGAATTCCAAAATTGTCAACGAAAATTTCTCATAATTGGTAAATTCATAATTGAATCAATTATCAATTATGAATTTACTAATTATGAAAAGACTACGACCATTTATAGATTTGGCGCAGCGTTTTTCCATAGTTTTACGTTCAATAGCCCGTACAACATTTCCATAAATTGAGTGACATTTTGGACAAACGCTCATAATTTTTGCTGTTTATGATTTTTTTTTTTATAATGAATAGGCTCGCGTTTGACCACAATCTCACCTGTAAGCGATGATGTGGCCGACGATGGAGCACGCTTGCCTAGAAGTAACCTATTCACTCTTGACTTAAAGACCCCTAGGTTATAGCTATCAGGAAACACAGACTCTGGCAGGGAATTCCATTCCTTGACTGTGCATAATGAATGTACTCCCAAAACGCTTTGTACGTATAGGTGGGATGTCCACCATGTACCGGTGGCGATAAATAATATGAATATTATTTATTTAGACTTAAATAATAACAAGACCATTTCTAATAAGCACTTTAAGGATTTTTACAAATTATAGTGTATAAGTTATGCTTAAAGTTCTTCAAATACAGACACTAATTATATCAAAACATAAAACTCAACGGCACACGTCACGAGTCCAATAACAGTCTGCATGAGTTTACTGGCAAAGTAAAACAATAAGAACTAAATTAATTTATGGCAAACAATTAAGATCAATGCTTTTACGACATAATGTAAGGACTACGTCACTTACCGTACAAGTTTGTATAGTTTTTGGTCATCTTAAGCATGGGCCACACGGATGTAATCCAACGTTCTGCAAGGTGACCTAACCTTTTTGAAAAATGGCGTAATGAGAGGTCACCTTGTTACATTACATTGGTAGTCTACACGGACTTGTTGCAAGGTCACCTCTGTTACAGAACACTGACACTGGACGCTGGATTACATTCGTGTAATCATTTCTTAAGCATGGGTTACACAGTTGTATTCCAGGGTTCCAACAGAAGTCCCATGGTGAGAACTTATGGATTGTTACATCTGCTGTCTTTATGGATTGCAACAAACAAGGTCACCTCTGTTACACGACACTGATTCTGGACGCTGGATTACATGCGTGAGACCAACACTTAAGCATGGGCTACACAGTTGTAATCCAGCGTTCCAACAAAGGTCACCTCGGTGAAAACTTGCGGATTGTTACGTCTGCTGTCTACACGGATTGCAACCACCAAGGTCACCTCTGTTAGGACGCTGAATCACACCCATGTGGTCCATACTTTATCGTTGAAGAGACGACAGCATTTTATATGATGTCGTTAAGTGATGCTCATTAAATTCGAGTGTAGTTGCGATGACTGATATATAAAGATACGCTACTTAAACTACTACTGGGTCATAAAATAAATCATCTAAAAGTGGTTGATAATATAGTCTAGAGTAGTAAAAAATACTGCGTGTCTACAGTTCAGATAAGATCATAAAACTAAACTCATAGCCTAACGGGCATAAAAATGGATTTACATGATTTATAGTACAGTTAAAAATCATTGTTTATTTATTTTTAATACGCACAGTATAACAATCATGTGATAAGGAGAAATGAAACGCATGTTGCTAAAAAAGTTATGAGTTTACATGTGGATGGATGGAGGGGAAGAGAGAGGCCAAAGAAAAGATGGATGGATTGTGTGAGAACCGATATGAAAGAAAAGGGAGTTAATGATAGCGTGACGAGTGATAGAACAGAATGGAAGAAAAAAACGTGTTGCGCCGAACCCAAATAAAACGGGACTAGGGCAGGAAGATGATGACGCACAGTATAACAATATCTAGAATTTAGTACAATGCTTATTTATTTATTTATTTATTTTACAATTTATGTACACACAAATATACTGAGGAGGATAACATTATTAGAAAACTTTGTACAAAGGTACTGCTTATTTCAAATAGAAATTTCTTCCAGCAGACCTGCGAAAGGAGAAATTACAAGAGATGTAGACAGTAGTGTGCAGAAATGAGAAAGAAGAGTTAGTGAAATCTTAAATTAAACCAATAAATACTTATATAACTATATATAACTTATACTAAAAATAAATACATAATATTTATATATATATACGATTATCAAGCAAGAGAGGAAAGGTAGTGCTCTTTTAATTTAGTCTGTACCTCAGGGGTAAACAATAGTAACTCCACTTTTTTGAAAATATGTTTTTTTGCACTGTTAAAATAGCAAGAACCAGTTCTATGTAATGGTTAGGGCATCAAGTTCTACGACATCTAGGGACAGAAATATCCAATCATTAAATCCACAAAAACATATCGGGTATAGGACTTCAAATGTTGATAAAATGGTTTACTCCTCAGCTTTATGAACACTTAATAATTATGTTTTAAAATTTATTGTAATTAGGTATGTGTAATACATAATAATTTCATCTAATAATTATGAAAAATACAGTTAAGCTTGTTCCAATATACTTATAGCAACTATGTCGAAAATACATTTAAAGTTTCTATCCGCGCGTTTTTGCCTCTCCTGTAAAATTTATTTGCTGGCACATAAAGTTGTTTAGCTCTGAGGTACAGTGGTACCTACTGTTAATATTTTCATTGATACGGAACGTCATTTGATACACATAGAAGTTAGTCACTGTAGAACTCGGTTCCTTAACACCATCACCTATGACTCGGACGAATTTCGCCTCGGTCATAATGACAAACTTTCTCCACTTGTATCAAAATTTACTATTAAGACATCTGGTTCCAGACCTGCGGAGAGATAAGTGAAAAAGGAAGCTAGACCAAACATAAACAGGAAAGGAAAATGTTACGAAAGGATAAGCTGTGTACATTTATTTGTAACACGCACACACACATTATGAAACAACCAAATTGCCAATATGAACACAATATCCCAAAAATGTCGACAAAATATCCACTGTCCCATTTCTTTGGCCCGACGTGTAGCAACAAAGCGGACACAGTAACGCACTTAACTTAGACGTAACCAGCCACTGTTAACAGTATACCGACTGGGTCAATATTCTATACACTTGTCTTAATGATTATTTACGGAGCTTGGCCATTTGATTTTTGTGGACTTGTTATATTGTATCAAAACGGTGAAGGAAAAAAATCGTGAGGAAACCGGCATGTCCTAGAACTAAAAATTCGAAGACATGTGACATTCACCAACCCGCACTGAGCCCGCGTGGTGAATTACGGCCCATTTCTTCTCCTAGAGAGGAGGCCTGAGTCCCAGCAGTGAGAATATTAAAAAGGCTGATGATGATGTTATATTGTAGAGACATTTAATTTTATGCGTTTGACCACTATCTCGCCTGATGGAAAGCGATGATGTGGCGCTTACCTAGAAGCATCCTATTCACTCTTGACTTAAAGACCCCTAAGTTGCAGCTATCAGGAAACACAAACTCCGGCAGGGAATTCCAATCCTTAGCCGTACACATAATGAATATGTTTCTATTTCGTATTCTAAAACACGAAAAGTATTGGTCCTGGAACATAATGAGGCAAATGAAAGGCTCATGTAAGTTTTAGTCGTTCAAAATATGAATGCTCTATCGTTCTAGTGTAAAAAGAGACATTGAATAAATTCCCAACGAAAAAAAAAATTCCCTAGAATCGAAACCGAGTTTATTTCTGTGTTGTCAACCGTCACTTTCTCTAATCAACGTGTCGTGTAATGTAAAAAACTTGCGCCAAAATCTGAGATGTTTTTAATCACCAATTTGGCTCGCTCTGCTTCTTGCCAAAACATCAATCAGTATGTCTGCGCTTCATAAAAATCAGTTCGGTGTAAGATCAACTAGAGTTGTTGAGACGCTGGTATTTTAGAATTCTCGGCATTCCTTTTAGATGAATCGACATCTTTTGTTTTAGAATAGAATAGAATGTGTCAAAGATTTTTTATAAATAGATCTGAGTAGGTACTCCATTTATTTTTGAGATTCCGTGAATCACGAACCCAGAAGTGTAGTGTTAACAAACAAGCTTTGAAGATGCATTACCTTTTTTATTTATACCTAACGTTACCCCACTTTTTTTAAATGGGAAAACATTCAAAACAGGGGTGTCCGACATTTACTGACTAAAATTCACTCCTATGTCCCTTCTTTGCCACCCATGAATGTTGCCCCACTTGGAATTACTCCCGTTTCGTGGCGTTCACAAATATTTACCAACTCTAATACAAAACGGCTAGACCCGGAACAATTATCTATAGGCCAGTAATCTAACGAACACACACCTCAACCACTGCAATCAATCAAAATTGTTTTTTGTCAACCACTGCTCCAAATCTAACCAATCAAAATTGTTTTTTGTCAACCACTGCTCCAAATCTAATTAATCAAAATTGTTTTTTGTCAACCCCTGCTCCAAAACTAATTAATTAAAATTGTTTTTTGTTGATTGTTGTTTTGGTTGTTAATTTTTGTTGATGTTTTAACAATCATCATCATCATTTCAGCCGATAGATGTCCACTGTTGAACGGTGGCCTCTCCCAAGTGTCACCACAATGAACGATCCTGTGCGTCCCGCATCCATCGGATTCCCGATTAGCCGAGCGTGTAATATTTTTGAGGTAAAATAAAAAATAATTACAATCAGAAACTCACTCAGGAATAACTTAGCTTGATATTGGTGAAATATTCTTGAAAATCGGTTTATCTCTGGGACTACAGAGATTACTTCCTACAAACAGAATTATAATATTAGTGTAGATGTATACAATATGTTACTGTGATATCTTTTTTTTAAAATTGCTGATAGGTTCGCGCTTGACCGCTATCTCACCTGATGGAAAGCGTCAATGCGGTCGACGATGGAACGCGCTTACCTAGAAGAAACCTATTCACTCTCAATTTAAAGATTCCCGGTTTGTAGCTATCAGGAAACACAGACTCCGACAAGGAATTCCACTCCTTAGCTGCACGCACAATGAATGTGTTCCCAGAACGCTTCGTGCGTGTAGGTGGGATATCCACCATGTACCGGTGGCGCATCGCCGTACGTCTGGTAGTCCGATGATAGAACGTGCTAGGCATTTAGTGTATATATTATTTTTAATTATTTAAGTTGTTTTTTAATATTTAAGTTTATTATGTATATATTTTCTTGTAACAAAAAGGCAGAATTAGGTTATGCAATTCCGACGCACACTCCCCGCAATGCAACCGGTAGAAAACCGGCAAGCTTGCAACTTGGCGTCGATGCTCAAGACTTTGAAGCCTCGACTCGACGATATCTATGGCTAATACATCAACCAGTAGTAACTAATTCACCGAATAACAGTAAAACTGTCAGGAACAGCTGTTTCACTAGAATTTAGTACCAATCATTCACGCACTGGTTTACTGAAACGTTTCATCTCTATGTTCTGTGAAACAACATAACTAATGTCATATAGAAATTAGCGTACAACATTAATCTTACCGCAACATTTTTATAATATTATTTTTGTAGAAATAAATGACATCGGCGACGATTTTCGCTTTTGTTTTCACAGAGCTGCGATGCAATACGATGTCTGTCGCGGAACCTGCGATACGACTTCGTGCGGTTTTCATAAAGGTTTGTTTTTATACATTTTTGTTATTGGTTTTTTGATTTATGAGTACATAATTTTATTTTTATTTATTTAATTAAGGTTCACCAACATCATCTCAGCCGACTGAAGTCCACTGTTGGATATAAACCTCCCCCAAGCGTCGCCACAATGCACGATCCTGTGCGTCCCGCATCCGTCGGATTCGGATGTCTGTCAGCTGAGATGACGATGATGAAGGTTCACCAACAGTTGTTACAGATATATATAGATAGGAACTTATAAATAATCGTGTCTTAACCTTTCAATCGTGGAAACTACAGACACAATAGAAAGACAATAGGTGCGTGAACGCCGGCGTTCTCTTGGGGTTTAATGAATATCTAACTGTACAACCAATTACAGGCAAACACCACATGCAAATTGCTCCTTCTATTATTAATCAAAACTATTTTAGGTATAATATGTATATATTTAAGAAATAATGATGGGCCAGAGTTCACGTAAAGTAGCAGATTTTCAGTATTTTAGTTTTACATAAATATTTGTTTTGAATCTTGTGGTTACAAGATATCTGTGTTTTAAAAATATCTAGAGAAAAATGTGTAATAATATCCATAGTCAAGTGGGAGCGTTATGATATTTTAATACAGATTTAATGTAATTATGTAAATCGCGCAAAGAAGTACACAGTGTTGTATGTGGATCGTTCCTCTACTAATGGACTTCATAAAAGTGGGTCAGAAAAGGTTAGGACTATGTGAGAACTAGTGATGTTATGGTTATAAAATTTCGGATTTGGATAAGAACATAGAAATGGTATATACCGGTTTCGGATACGAAATTGCGATTTGTTCCGTTTTAATACCACTCATCTAATACCACTGGTATTCGTTTGAACTCGTGTTAATTGTCTATTCTGAATGGATACCATTGCTCCAACAAAAACTAAAACAACAAACAACAAATCAAAAATTAAAAAAATACTGCTAACCTGCTCTAAATAACAACAAGTTACCATTTTTTTTATGCAAGTTAAGTTCTGTTTCCCCTAAGATGTTGAGGCTTCCTCAGACATATCTAAAAAAAAGTGATTAGTTAGTGAAAGTTATATTAAGTTCTTATAAAAATATTAGGAAACCAAAATTTTAGTAGGTTGACTTGAGTTGACTGTACTAAATTCAAGTCACTGGTATGGGTTTGTACATTAAATAAAATTATTTAAGGAGTGGTCTCCGTTCAGAATAGGAAATAAAATTGCGTTCAAACAAATATCAGTGGTATTTTCTCATTTTATAAGATGAGTGGTATTAAAACGGAACAGATCGAAATTTTTTCGTAGTATGCACTAGTTTCGATTACACTAGAATTTAAATAAAATACAAGTAGCAAATTAAATTTTTGTTTCTTAGTCTAGATTAGCTGACCCGGCAAACTTCGTATCGCCTATCAGTCAATAAATGTAATCATCGTAATATCTTATATTCCATAAAACTTCTAATTTCTTAATTATCAAAATATTCACTTCAGCACGATTCTCAGCATTATTATATATCATAAATTAAATTAGAAAGGTATTTATTTCATAAATATTATGTAAAGGAATATAATATAATAATGAATGGGAGATTCCTTCAGATATAAAGATATCCGTAGAAGAACCAAGGTTACCGTCATAGCCCGAAAAATCGCCAGAATAATAAAATAAGTTACCACTTCGTCGTCGTCGGCAGGGCAGATTGCTCGCAAAAAAGAAGGCCGATGGAGATGAAAGATTCAGGAGTGGAGTGGCATACCGGATGTCACAACGTTGGAAGGCCTTTCAAAAGGAGGCCTATGGCCTGGTGAGGGTTGCGGCAATCCAATCGATGCAAGACCAATCGATATGGCGTCATTTGGGGGAAGCCTAAACTTGCCAAAAAACCTCAACGATTTGATTTTCAAATTTCAGTCTACATCTACGTCAAACGACCTAAATACCAACGCCACAAGTATTGGAATTTCAATATTTTTTATGAGCAAATTGTTACAAAGTTATTTCATGGATGTGACAGACGAACAGACAGTTGACAACCGGAAATGGACAGAAACGAAGCATGTTGTTGGTTTTGTAAATTATTTTTGACATGTAGTAGTTAGTAGTATGACATGTCTGGACGTGGCGACGGCGACGTAGTGTGAAGGTCTAGGTGCGATTCCTAGACTACACTTGGCGACAGGAACAAGTCGGAAAAAGACCTGTCCAATTTTCATGACATTTAAAATCGTAATGTAAAGCCCCGTAAAGACATCGCGAGGCGTGCGTCGCGAATGTTTCGTTACGCATGCCTCATACGACGATATATCATGCGTGAGTCGAACGGCACATGCTCAAATTGAGCACAAAAACAACCACAAATAGAGTTCGTCAGTAGACAAAGCGAGACGGCGAGAAATTCAATATTAAAAAAAAAAGAGAAAAGAAAAGACGCCGGTGTACAAAACGATTACACTATGGGAATTAATTATACGACGATATCGCCTATACATCCGTCCACACGGAGCGCACGGCTCGTACTGAGGCGGCGTTTGCAACGATCGTATGACGCGAATGCTCACTGTAAGCACATACGTTCACACAGTCCGAGGCATGCGAGACGAACCATTCGCAACGTACGCCTTGTAATGTCTGTACGCGGTTTAATCTACTTATAAAACTAACAACTCATGGGTACAAAGTGGAGCGGTCTACACTGCCCTCTCTATTCTCTCTATTAATATTTTATTAAGCAAATATTGTAGAATCAATAATTTTTAGGGTTCCGTAGCTCAAAAGAAAAAAAACGGTTACAAAGAAACGCACTCAGCCTCACAGGACCGCAGAACTGAGTATATGGTTTTAATTTCAACTCGATACCTCCACGCGTTTCCGAGACAACGGGTATTGGCAGACAGAAAGACAGACAGACAACAAAGTGACCTTATAAAGGTTCCTCTTTTACTTTTTGAGGTACGAACCCTAAAAACGCTCTAAGTAGACTACTTCAAAAGTGGCGTGAAAACGTGTGCATATTGTGACGATTACCTCTTTAAACTTTTTGAATCATAATTATCACAAAAAACGGTGGCTCTTAGAAAAAAAAGAAGTATTTAGACCTTTTTGTAGATATTTCCCTGATCTCCAATTTTTTTTTGAGCTAATTTTATGGCGTTTTGCTGAAAATCGCGAAGAACTTGTTTTTTTTTCCAAATATTGGATCGATAAGGACTTTTTCAACCCACCATTTACAGACTTTATTGAGAGAAGAGTTTTTGGCTGAAAGGTGTCGTGTATCGATGTTTCCGGGGTCGCCTACGTGACACCACGCAGCGGAACACGACGCCGCGCCGATGTTATGTACGTGTAAAATAAGTTATGTTGTTTTAATATTATTTATTAGTTTATTATTGTTTAAGATTATTTTACGCATAAACAAAGCGCCGAGTCCTCGGCCGAGCGCTTATCTCTACAACTCGCTTACATCACAGCCTAGCAACATTTAACTGTCTATCTCGTACTCGGTACGTGTGATCAAGGCATAAGGGTCGGAAATTTTAGCAGACTACAGCGGTTTTGTTTGCAGAGGCAAATGTCAATAAGATGTCCAAAGAATATATGGAAATGTTCGTCAATAGCAACAGAATCTATAGAAAAATCTTGTCTATCAATTTGTGCCTTCTTTACACTCCATCAATATTTATATAGACTTGACTGTCGCCGCTGAAATACAATTCTGGCCAATGTTTGCAAAAAAACTTTTGGATACATTACACTAATAATATAAAAGACGAAAGTTTGTATGTATGTTTGGCAGGAATGTTACGGAGCTCCATAACCGTATCCGAAACTATCGGATATCCGATATAAAATAATATTCATAACCGAATCCGAAATAAAAGTTTCGGATAATATCGGATAGGGGCGGAGCCTAATTGCGACACGTTATGACAGCCTATCATAACGTGTCGCGTCGTAAAATATAAATAATAGTATGTATTTATATTTGACTTCTAAAATTCCTTAAAAATCTAATATTCTTAACCGAAATTATCCGAAACTAACGGATAATTCGAAATAATTTCATATCCGTATCCGTAACCGGTATAATAATCATTTCAATATCCATATCCAATCCGTATCCGAAATTTCATATCCATAACATCCCTGGTGTGTATGTTTATTATCCTATCAAACTCAAATGGTTTTTTTTTTAATTGATATAAACTAGTGCTTGACTGCGATCCCACCTGATGGTAAGCAGTGATGCAATCGTTGATGGTGAGGCGCACTAGTTTATTAAGACCCTATTCACTCTTGCCTTAAAGACACCTAAATTATAGTCAGACGGGAAGACCGCAGCAGGCAAATTGTGCCAGTCCCTCGATGTACGTGGAATAAACAACGAGGCAAAACGCTTGGTCCGGACCGTAGAGGTTTCAATAACATAAGGGTGGATACTCGCCGTTCATCGGCTTGTCCGATGGTAAAAGTAAGTAGTAAGTAGAAGGCTGAACGGATTTGCACACGGGTAAAACAAAAAGTATTTAGTTTTTTTTGAGAAAATTTCTCACTTTGACGCAAGTGAAACCGCTGGCACAAACTAGCACAAAATACGATAGTAACAAGAAAGTTGTTTTTAGATAAGTAGCTTATACCGAATTTGGTTCAAGAAAAATCACTGAAAGAATTAATTTATATTTTACTTTTTTTTTACTTGCTTTTGTATTTTCAGCAAGTCCTTTTATTAAATACCCAATTACCAAATTATTAAAAAAAACACGAAAATGTAGTCCGCATTTTTTAAAAGCCGGTCATATTGGATTGGGAGTGACGTCACTCTATTTTTGTAATTATTTTCAGTAAGCTCTTTCATTTGATTTCCATATCGTAGGAGCGCATTAAAAATAACTAGTCCGCCATCTTGGATTTTCCGCCATGTTGGATTTAGAATAACATCACACAACTAACCACGCATTGTCACCCAAACTAAACGTATACACACAATTTCAGCTCAATCAGTTGAAGGTATCTACTTCAAAATTTAGTTGCAAGATTCCACCCCACCAAACATAGTAACATGACATGCATTGGATACGTTGAATAATAAAGAAGACAAGAGATGTGATAGAAATAGACATAGTAAACTGGAATAAGAACAAAATATAGAATATAACTACTCGAAAAAGATCATCAAGATATAGGTAGCTGTACCAAAGATACATACCGTATCAGCACAAAATATATAGGTACACAAGTCAAGCTACATACAAAGCGCGCTCGAGCAACGCACACATAGACACCATTCACGGACACGATATCTCGGAGTACCTCGTCCCGCTCGTTGAACAGTTCCGGCTTAAACGCTCATTAGTGTGCGGCCACCGAGCGTAGGTATAAAAAGTGAAGTACATACATGAGATTGTCTTCTGTACCTATCTATTTTGTGGTATCAGTTACTTCATCTAGGTAGATACTAGAACAAAATTGAAAACACACAATCTCACATACGGTTAAGCACTGCAGTACACTCAAGCACAACAATGTTCTATTTACCAAAGATCCACAAAGATATCTTCAACTACCGTAAAAACGTATATAAAGATGATCGGAACAGTAATGCGATAGTAAGCGGTACAATCGCGTACAATCGTCTAGACAACGCACAAATTCACGTCACCTATATGTAAGATCTGTGAGACTGTGACACTATTAATGGACTGTGCCGTACAGTTATGTGCAAAAATGTTTGGCAATTAAAACTTTTGTTTTTGTCAATCTTGCTATACTCCATCGGTTTAGGTAGGAGGAGTGGCAGGCGGTCGCCGACTTCTGCGAAGCAGTAATGCTCGCTAAGGAAGAGGCCGACCGCATCAGGCAACGGCGCTCTCGCCGCCGCCGGGATTCCGATCCCGATTTCCAGCCACCGTAGGCGCGGGCTTGCGGACAGTGAGCAATGGGTAGCTCGCTGTCCGGCCGTCCGGTAACTGTCCGGACCAAGCCCAAGTCGTCGACGGCGCGCGCTGTTCCCGCGCGCCTCAAGGAGTTGTCAGCAACAGCAGGGACCCAGCCGGGTCGAAGCCTACTGGGGCCAGAGTTATCCGAAAGGGCGCTCGAGCCCCGGTATGAAGGCTTGAAGGAACGGGATGGGTTTTTTAGCCAGTAAGAGTCTGACACTATCTCCCGCTCTGCCCAAGAGCGGGGGTTGTCATAAGATGATTTTTCCCATCGAAAAAAAAAAAAAATCGGTTTAGGTATTTAACTAAATGTAAACAATTTCAACATGTCTTTTATCGAAAAAACATTCTGAAAAATGTATTATATCATATTAATTTACCAAAAACCGATGTTAGATAATTAACTAAATTTAAATAATTTATGTATTACTTTTATACGACTTATTTTGAATAAAAAGACATATCAAGATTGTTTACCTTAAGTTAATTATTGAATATTCAAAATTGAGAAGTAAAATGATCTAGTTTTCTTGCGTCAACTTGAGTACTCGACTTCATTAAAAAAAAAACTAAACTTAACAAGAGGCATGTTTATTTATTATTATTATATCTTGCACAATCAATCATTATTTAATTAATTTATATTGACATCTGTAATAAAACTTTTAACATTTGTAATGAATTATTTTGGTATTTTTAATCAATTTATTTTTGACATTTATAATTAAATTATTTTGACAATTATAATCAATTTATTTTGACATTTATTGTGAATTTATTTCGACGTTTATAATGAACACGGCTCTGACAGTTGAAAGAATGTATTTTGACATTTAATAAACTTATGACATTTATTAATTTTATCTTCTATTTTAGTGACATTTGTATTTCATTTAAATTGAGTTGATATACAACTATTATTTTTTTTTAAATCATAATTCTCTTAAAATTGTTCTATATGAAATTGCTGTGCCCGACAGGGTCCATGTGCACTTATTTAACTACTTCATAAGATCTTATGTAACACATGTGTTTTAGCAATTAAGATTGAATTAAATTGAATTGAATCACAACAAGAAATACGAGTCAATTGAAGAAAGATTTACAGAATTTAGCAAAAATGAAAATTTAAAGCCTTAACTTATTCATGCACGGTCTTCCGATAACCGTAAAACTGTCCGGGCCGAGCCCAAGTAGACAACGGCGAGTGTTCCATGCGCACCTCAAAGGAGAAAATAAAAACCTTATGCACTCTGGCCTTCCGATAACAGTCCGGGCCGAGCCCAAGTAGACAACGGCGAGTGTTCCACGCGCACCTCAAAGGAGAAAAAACAAACCTTATTCATGCACTCCGGCCTTCCGATAACCGTCCGGGCCGAGCCCAAGTAGACAACGGCGAGTGTTCCACGCGCACCTCAAAGGAGAAAAAAAAGCCTTATTCATGCACTCCGGCCTTCTGATAACAGTCCGGGCCGAGCCCAAGTAGACAACGGCGAGTGTTCCACGCGCACCTCAAAGGAGAAAAAAAAACCTTATTCATGCACTCCGGCCTTCTGATAACTGTCCGGGCCGAGCCCAAGTAGACAACGGCGAGTGTTCCACGCGCACCTCAAAGGAGAAAAAAAAAACCTTATGCACTCCGGCCTTCCGATAACCGTCCGGGCCGAGCCCAAGTAGACAACGGCGAATGTTCTACACGTAGCTCAAAGAAATTTCAGCAAAACCGTAGGGGCCGAAGCCAACGGAGGCCATGGTTTGACCTTCAAAAGAGAAACCCAGGATTCTGGAACGCTAAGCAAAGAAGGAATTTATGCATGATTTTAGTAAGTAAAAGTCTGATACCCCCTCTCGTCATTGTATGACTTTCCGCTTTAAAACAAAGACTTATTCATGTATAAATTAATTAATTTTAATCTTGGCAAGTATCGCGTGGAAGGTCTCCGATGTAATCAGGAACTTTGTTCAAGGACACGCCAACGAAAGCCAGTGAACCATTTTTCTTAACAATCTTAAAACTCACAAAGTAGGATCAACTAGATAAGAGTTTTGCTATCGTCTTGTTTGTCTAAAAAAACTGTCTGCCTTTTTATGAAAAACTAATAATGAAGAAATATACTCTAAGTTTTCTACCAACGAGTAACAATTGAGAAACTAATCTCGGCTTCAATGGCTTAGAAAATCTTTTGATTACTTCGAGCCTCTCCAGTTTCACACTTTGAAATTTTTTTTTTTACTATAATATGCATTATACGTTTTTCTTTACTATAATAATATGCATTACTAGCTTTTGTCCGCAGCTTTGCTCGCGTTAAATTCGGGGTAACACGGTTACTCTTTCTGTGAAGGGTTAGTGAACTCCCCTTAGCGAACTCTACTGCGGGTGACGTAACCTACGACAAACTTATTATTTGCAGTTGGTACAGTAATCGGGTCTAGACATCGAACCGCAAAATTAAGTTTGTTTTTATTGTATATACTCAAACAATAACCCACGACCTATTCTCAGACCTACCAATTTTTTTTTTTAATATTCTATGCTGTCCCACTGCTGGGTAAAGGCCTCCCCCAACTTCTTTCAGGTACCCTTTATTTATCCTACCAAATATTGAGTAAGTACAAAAAAAATCTTAAAAATCGGTCATACCATTCCGAAGGAATTTGATAACAATCTATGTGGCACGAGATTTTTATTTGTGTTCTAGTAAGTACTTACATAATTATATAAGAATTACATTACAAGGTACAATTTTATTTTTATTGTTGATAGGTTCGCGCTTGACCCCTATCTCACCTGATGGAAAGCGACGATGCGGTCGACGATGGAACGCGCTTAACTAGAAGAAACCTATTCACTCTTTACTTAAAGCTTCCCGGGTTGTAGCCATCAGGAAACACAGACTCCGGCAAGTAATTGCACTCCTTAGCTGTACGCTCAGTGAATGTTTTCCCAAAAAGTTTTGTGCGTGTAGGTGGGATGTCTAACATGTACGTGGCGCATCGCCGTACGTCTGGTAGTCCGATGATGGAACGGGCTAGGCGGAATCAGGTTATGCAATTTCTACGCACACTCTCGAAATGCAACGAATTTAAATACACACACACCTATTAATAAAATAAAAAAACTCAAATCATTACAATTTATTTATCATTCAATATATCTGTCACAAAGAGATTGTAGATTTTTGTATCTTATTCCGAAACATCTGATAAAATACTGCCAATAAGTAGCTATGTAAATATTTCTTTCAAAGACATGTCAAAGAAAAACATATTGTTAATTTAGATCAACAAAAAAATCAACACGTGTACTCATAAAAATCTATTACAATGTCCAATACTTACTGAAAGACAAAATTTAAAATCATAGAACAAAATATTTTTATTATTTATATTCAAAACATGCTGTCAGCATAGTCCTACTCCAAATGCCGCAAATAATACATATACAAACAAAATGCGGCAAATAATATCGCTTTTGATCTTAACAAAAACAGATCTGTATTATTTCTAAGCGTTAATGAATATGTAACAAAAGGCAAATAAACTTGTCAACAAAGTAAAGATCACGTGTTGAAAATGTGTCAAAGATTCGGTAAAATAGAATAGGTAGAAAAATGTTAGTTTTTTTTTTTAACCGATAGCAAGAAACTGGGCAAGCGCGAGTTGGATTCGCGCCCTGAGGGTTCCGTACAAATTTACCAATGTAAACAGTTCAATTCCGGAATGGAGTCTCAGAAGATTATTACGAATCGCAAAAAAAAAATTGTGGTGTAACAACAAATACATAGTTTTCAGATTTATTCCTATACTTGTGCTATAGGACTTTGCTTTATACCAAATTTTAGGAACGAGAAGTACCTTATTAATTTTGATTTCTTCAAGACTGTCGAAATGTTTGTTTTTTTGCCACATAAACCGAAGTATATTTTTTCAGCTTCATGAGTCTGTAGACCTGATTTCAATTTCAACTCGATACCTCCACGCGATCCCGAGATAAAGGGTCTTGACAGACAGACAGACAGACGGACGGACGGACAAAAAAGTGATCTTATAAGGGTTCCGTGTTTTCCTTTTGAGGTACGGAACACTAAAAAAAGATTCTTAATTTGGACGTTTTTCTATGTTTTTTAAGTCTAGGAATTACTTCTGTCTCGTGGGTGCTCTCACAAACATGTAAACTCACGTACACAAGACCCCACCCCCGGAACACTTATCTGTAGGCCATTGCCCATACTACGCGTTCCAAATGAGAATAGGACCGATTACCTATGTTTTGACGTTTCGTCGTACTGTCAAATCGAAGAAATTTTGGCAAAATTGAAGAACTGGATTCTGATTAAACTTTTTTCGTTCACAGTTCATAAATAAATTAAATTTTTCGTAAATTAATTAATGTTGAAAAATTTCTTTCCACGATTTGACAGTAAATCGTGACGTCACAACATGGCGACCGATCCTATTCTCATTTGGAACGCATTGTACAAATATTTGTTCCACGTTTGAATCGATACCACAAAATAGATACAGAAGTCAATCTCGTGTATGTACATCACTTTTTATACCTACGCTATGCGATCGCGCTAGGGACAGCGCTTTGCGCCAAACTTTATGAGTGCGACCGAGCGATTGAGCCGAGATATCGTGTCCGTGAGCGTTGTCTATGTGTGCGTTGCTCGAGCGGGCTTTCTATGTAGATTGTCTTCTGTACCTATTTGTGTCGATACTTCCAGATAGGTCCCATAAAAATCTAGTTTTTAAAGATTAAAGCGTAGCAACTTTTGATTGCAAAAAAGTAATTTCTGGTCTACTTTAAATTTCGTTGAAAAAAAATAGACAGCATTCTTATTCAATACGAAAAATAACAGAAAAAAATCAGTTCAAACAATAGGAAAAACAATAAAACCTGGCCCATTTCGCCAGATCAAAAGGATCTTTATCAGGCATCTTCAGACAGTTCTGACCTTCTGAAAACGTAATATATATCGCACTGAAAGTCTATATCATCGGCCAGTGTATTTACTGGTACACTAGCTAGTCCCGTGGCTTTGCTCCCGCAGCTCTTAGGATATGTACAGTTTTTCGAATTAGTTTTGTTTGATTTTATAATTTTAATGTTGGTTTTTATTTAATTTTATTTTTATTATTATTTTTTGGATTTGTACCTGTAATATAATAATATGATGATGTAATGATATAATGATATTATGATATAATGATATAGTGATATGAAGATATAATGAAATAATGATTTAAAGATGTAATGATATAATGATAATGATTTGTAATATGTGATTTTTATTTTGTCATATTATAATATTGTCATGACTCTCTGCACGTGTTGATTTCGACTAATTAGTACAGAGAGAGTACCTGTCATAAAATATATATAAATAAAATAAATAAAGGACTGCACGAGAGAAAGAGATGCGCAAAAATATAATATTCGCAAATATGAAGCATTTTACTAAAAATTTACAGATTTGATTATAAAGTTATACCAGTATAACGGTAAAACTTTGCTTGTAAAAAAATCTGACAAATTAATTAGAACGATTGCATGTATAATATATAAATCTGTTTTTTTATCGATAAAAGTAATTTTTAAAAGCATCTTCGTGGTTTTTTTACCGTACTAATTTAGCTGCATTGTATATTTATTTATAAAAATTTCATGCAACTCAAAAGGCAGTGGTAGCCGAGTGGTAACGGCCCCGACTTTTGAGTTGTAAGTCACGGGTTCAAACCCAGCCAGGCGCATAACTTTGCGTAATTTATTTCATCGCCACTGCTCTCTAAACGGTGAAGAAAAACATCATGAGGAAACTGGCATGTCCTAGAACCAAAAATTCGAAGACATGTGACATCCACCAACCCGCACTGGGCCCGCGTGGTGGATTATGGCCCATTCCCTCTCCCTCTAGGAGAGGGAATGGAGGAGGCCTGAATCTCAAAAGTGGGAACATTATAATCCGACTATGCTATGCAACACAAAAGTACACAGGCATATTGAGTTAGTGGCCCTGACTGCCATGCCGGAGGTCGCGGTTTCGATTCCCACCCAGGACAAATGTTTGTGTGATGAGCATGATCACTTGTTCTGTGTCTGGGTGTTATTTATCTATGATATGTATGTATTTACAAATATTTAAGTATGTTTATCAGTTGTCTAGTACACAAGCTCTGCTTAGCTTGAGACGGCGTTGTGTGATAGTTGTGGAATATTATATTATATTAATGTATTATGTTCATTGCGGACTCAGAATTTCCTTGATGGGCATGTGTCTTTGATCTATTACAAAAAGGGAATTGCAAAAGTTCACCAAACACACTGTCTGTCTTGCATTTATCTTGAAGATTAACATATATTTTTTTATTATATTTACTGCAGTGGATACTTTTGCGCATTATAATACTCGCGATTAGCTCCTGTAGTCCTCTTCATACGAACGATTATCACGTTTTCTGACTTCCAACCATAAGCAATATCTTACACATCAAAAAACAGACAAACAATTGTACCTCTTTATTACATTTATTAGTTTAGAACTGGATGTGATATCGCTTTTTTTGCGATAACCATCGTACGCGACAGTCCCGGCGACAGACTGGCGATCGGCCAACGCTTTGATGTCGCCGAAGCGCTAATCTAGCCAAAAGGGGGGCCTTCCGTGCGTGTGGGCAGGGCTGCTCAAGCTGTCGATCGCAAGAGATTTCTGTGTCGATCGTGGACATTACCAGAAAATAAAGCGTAGACAAAAATCGTTCACTCATACTATGACACTTCTAATCTGGTTATATTAAGCTTAACCCGTGCATATGTCTACAGATTAATTTAGAAATAACTAGCTTTTGCCTACGGCTTCGCCCGCGTACATAAAATGTAGCCTATGTCATTTCGGAATAAAGCAGCTTTATAGTGCTGCAATAAATTTAGCATTCGGACCAGAACTTCTAGAGATTACCTCCTACAAACAAAATAAAAACAAAAAAAAAAGCTATCACTTTATAATATTAGTGTACGAGTAGTGTTAGTAGTGTTTTTACTTAATATATATAAGTCTGTTATCGTCATCATTATTTCGTGTCAATGTCATTTTGATTACACCTGATCTGAATATTTAATTCAGGCCATAAAAGCTCATACAATTTAAATACCTATTTTACATTAGATACCTAACTTAAATTACTTGTGACTTGTTTAATATAATGAGATATGTCAAAAAAGTAAAAGTAAAAATGTCAATAACTTGAATTATGATAAAATAAATTAAAAATGTCAGTACGTTACTTTAAAAAATTATTAAAAGTAAATATTTAAAACAGAATCCATCGCCACGAACCCAAATATTAAAACCGCCGTTTATTTCAACCAATCTGTAAAATGGAATTTGAACTTCATCTCGCATTTAAGAGTAATGTTAATTCTTAATGTTAATGTTAATTTAAAATTATGAATTTAAAATAAACGTATCTAGATTTTTCGGTAATCATATGTTCTGTTCAAGTCATGTGGCATCATTCGAGATCACTTCATGCCTATAATCCATCTGTTTAGGTACTTAATGTTTACGTACATCTTGATATATCTTTTTATTTAAAATAAATCCTACAAAAAACACACAAGATTATTTAAATTTTGTTAATTACCCAACATCTGTTTAGGAAAAAAACCTAATTGGAAACATTTTTAGATACATTTATAGATTTTTTTTTAGTTAAAAGGCATGTTAAGATTGTTTACATTTAGTTAACTACCTAAGCAAATAAGCTTTGACAGGCCAGTTTTTTTAATGGTTAGCGCCCCTGACTTCTATGCCGCATATCGTGGGTTCGATTCCCACCCAAGACAAATGTTTATGTGATAAGCATAATCATTTGTTCCGTGTCTGGGTGTAATTTATCTATAATATATTGTATGTATTAAGAAATATATAAGTACGAGTATGTTTATCAGTTGTCTAGTACCCATAACACAAGCTCTGCTTAGCTTGGGACTAGACGGCGTTGTGTGATATTGTGGAATATTATTATATAAAAAAATAGAGTACAATCAAATGTTTTGATTCGTATCACTGTCTCTGTAAGTTTGAGCACCCCTGACAGTAGGCCATTGTTTTTTTTTGCGGCTGAGTGGATTGAAATCGGTTCGGTAAAGTATTAATGGTATTTGTGAATTATATTTATATTTTCGTGTAATGTCGCCAAAATGGTGAGGAATGTGTGTAGAGTGAATGTTCTGCTGTGAAGACTTGGCAGGCCATTCGTCTGGGTTCTGAAAACGTGGATCATTGTTATTCGATTTTAAGAAACTAATTAGATATATGATTATATATATAGGCTGACTGGTAATTAGTGTACGATACTTAAACACGTGATTGTGCTCATGATAACCAACAACTTTTATTATGGGAACAAACCTGAAACCTTTTTTTCGCGATTTCGGCTTTGCTCCCATAATAAAAATCACGTGTTTAAGTATCGTACACTTATTGCCAGTCACCCTATAAAAGTCGCTATGCTCGGAGTTTCCTTGCGTGATCGAATCAGAAATGATATCCGCAAGAGAACCTAGGTTGCCGACATAGCACGAAGAATCGCCAAACTTAAGTGGCAATGGGCAGGGCACATTGCTCGCAGATCAGACGGCCGTTCGGGCCGAAAGGTTCTGGAGTGGCGACCGCCGCTGCCGTCGCCGTCGGAAGGCCTCCTACAAGGTAGACTGATGACCTGGTGAAGGTTGCAGGAATCCGATGGATGCGGGACGCGCATTGTACCGACACTTGGGGGAGGCCTATGTCCAACAGTGGGGTATCTATCGGCTGATATGATGAAGTCACTGTGGTACTTGGTACTCTAGTCAGAGTTTTACACCTTTGGTAAGATGCCAAGAGCAATTTTATCTTTTCTTAAAGGCCAAAACACATGCCTGATATGTCAATTCAACAATATGTTTTTTTAGGGTATATATTTATATTTTAACGAGTGAATTTCAACGGCTGCTTCAATTTATTCGCAATATAATTTGTAGTGCATGTATAATTTATGTAGTTTGGCTTTTCAAGTATCTACATACTACACTGAACAACAATTGGAATGATTAGTATAGAATAGAATAGAATAGAATAGAATAGAATAGAATAGAATAGAATAGAATAGAATAGAATAGAATAGAATAGAATAGAACAGAATAGAACAGAATAGAATAGAATAGAATAGAATAGAATAGAATAGAACAGAATAGAATAGAATAGAATAGAATAGAATAGAATAGAATAGAATAGAATAGAAATAGGTACTTATATTGAAACAGGCACGATCTTGGTTAAATGGTGCCAAGACTTTTAAAGAAGTAACTATTGACTACCTCAGAGATAGCTGAGAAGGCTGACTCAACATTCGCTGCCAAATATTGCAAAAATGTTACAATGTATTTTTTTTTATTGTTGATAGGTTCGCGCTTGACAGCTATCTCACCTGATGGTAAGCAACGATGCGGTCGACGATGGAACGCGCTTAACTAGAAGAAACCTATTCACTCTCGACTTAAAGATTCCCGGGTTGTAGCTATCAGGAAATGTATTACATACATTATGCTTATGGTAACTTTGTTTTAAACTATCACAGAACGCCGTCTAATCCCAAGCTAAGCAGAGCTTGTGTTATGAGTACTAGACAACTGATAAACATACTTATATATTTCTAAATACATACATATTATAGATAAATTACACCCAGATACAGAACAAATGATCATACTCATACAAACATTTGTCCTGGATGACAATCGAACCCACGACCTCCGCATAGCAGTCAGGGCCACTAACCACTAGAACGACAGGCCAGTCAAAACTAAAAATAGAGTGGCTGTATTTGCTACAAAATAATTTAAAAAAAAATCTACATTTGCACAACCTGACGTAGGTATGGCAAATGTCTACCCCACAGAATAGATGAAAAAAGTTGGAATGGTTTTGTGAGAGCGGTAGGTGTACCACAAAGTAGGGCTGTAGGGTAGAGTATTGCTCATAGTTTAACTACCAATAGCAAACTTGTGATCTAAGTGTGCGTGGTCTGTTAGTTGCGTAACGAGCGTTCGTATTGGTTTATTGCCTGTAGTGGAGTTAAAGGGTGGGAGACAAGCGGCGACACTCGTTGTAGTACGATCCGAAAAGTATTTCCTTTCTAACGTCTTTCTTCTTTTCTGTGGTCCACCCTTACAATGTTGACACCTCTGAAGTTTGGACTAAGTGTTTCGCCTCGTCGTTTTTACCGCATACATCGAAGAACTGGAACAATTTGCCTGCTGCGGTCCGCGTATACACGAGATACCCAGACAGATATTCTGTCTGCAGGCATTATAGATATAAGTTCCGTACGGGAATTGAACTCGCGACACACAGCGCAAAAGTCAATCGTTCAACCGCTGCATCAACTGTGCCGTCAAGTTAAACACCAAAATTATAAAAGACTAGATTTTGCCCGCAGCTTCGCCCGCGTATATAAAATATAGCCTATGTCATCATATCAGCCGAAAGACGTGCCTGCCCACTGCCACTTAAGTTTGGCGATTCTTCGAGCTACGTCGGTAACCTTGGTTCTCCTACGGATATCTTCATCTGATGTGATCACGCAAGGAAACTCCTAGCCTATGTCACTCAGGAGTAAAGCAGCTTTCTATCGGTGAAAAAATTTTACCAATCGGACCAGTACTTCCAGAGATTACCTCCTACAAACAAAAAACTAACTTTACCTCTTTATTATATTAGTGGAGATTTTAAAGTCATATTCAAATTAAAAGAGTTTTTCTACGCTTATATTCATTCGAACTCCTTTTATGAGTACCCTTTTATTTTGAAGTGCACAATACGCACTTAAAATAAAATAAAAAGCTTCAAACTTATTTTTATTGCACACTTGTGTTGCTAGATTTAAAAATGAAGAACAAAAAGAAAATAAAATACTAAACACAATTTTGTTTAAAAGTCTTACTAAACACTAAAAGGTTTTTTTTCTCTGAAACGGTCTCTATGGCCACGATAAACACAACTGTTTATTCTTTACTAAAAAATAAACATCTAAAAAGGGCTCAATTTTCTTCATTTCTTTTAAAATAACCTGTGATCTCTATGGGGTTAATGATCGACCAAAATTACGATCATTCATATAACTGTCTTTTCTTATCTAAAGACTAGATTTTCCCCGCGCCTTTGCCTGCGTATAAAATATAGCCTATGTCACTCAGACATTAAGCAGCTTTCCATTAGTGAAACATACATATACACTTTAATACATATATTATGTACATTAAAAAACTAAAATACTAAATAAACTATTTATACTCAATCATAACTATGTACATAAATATAATACAAAATGACAAAGTGCGCTCAGGCGTCAAAGTATTGCTCCACATGTCATGCTGTCATCCGGAAATGTGCCCAGAAGACTGACAGCATTGCCACGTTGAATGGCAATGCTAATTCTTTGGGCGAAGAACGAGAATTATTCTATTAGTGAAAAAATTTTAGCAATCGGACCTGTATTTCCAGAGATTTTACCTCTTTATAATATTACTCTCTCTTTATATTATTGTGTTTAAACCAATAGAAAGAAAGAAAGAAAAGATTTAGAAGCCAGTACTGTCATAAATTATCTTGTAACCCAAATCTCAGTTGAAAGGTTACCCGTACAAAGAATCAAAGCTTGTAACTGTCACAAATTCGAAACCTGCACATCAACTATCTCACGATTTACTGAAACATTTGCAAGCGCACGAAAGCCAAAGCAATGTTAATGAGGGATAAGCAGTACTTGAAGTTCAATGATCCATATTTTATATCAACTTGTAACCATCAAAATGTTTTGTGGATCGTTGTGTAAGGGTGTATCATAGTGAAGGCGGAAGCGAGAGCGATTTATCACCATGATGATACTGTTGGTGTTGATAGTTGTTCAAGGTCTGAGTGTCTTGTATGAGTGAGTCTGTGAACGTGTACAAACGATACAGGAGTACTTCCTAGTGTGTGGCAACGTTCTTTAAAAGAAAAAAAAAAAGACGTGTGGCACTCGGGGACTGCCGCGGTAAAGCTATTGCATAGCATTTTTATCAACAACATTATTTATTTTATTTATGCAGTATTTTTTTCCTTTGTTGTTTTTCTTTGATATCAATTGAAGTTACACTTTCACACATTGAATTGAATTTTGATTGATTGTTCACTCATTTGTTTTTTTATCGGTCACCACGCTCAAAAAATAAATGAGTGGGGGGTGTTAGGTTATTTTCGTTACGGAATTTCTGGATTCGGTCTCCACGCTCAAGGCCCGCGATAGAAACTATGCAATAGCTTAAAAAACAGTGTTTATCTATCTAGTAAACACGAAACTGACGACGAGACGAGAGCAGTGGTGGCAGATTGGTATCGGCCCCGACTTACGAGTCGCGGCTTCAAACCCAGCCAGGCTTATTACTTTGTGTAATTAATTTCATCACCACTGCTCTCATAACGGTGAAGGAAAACATCGTGAGGAAACCGGCATGTCCTAGAACCAAAAATTTGAAGACATGTGACATCCACCAGCCCGCACTGAGCTCGCGTGGTGAATTACAGCCCATTTCCTCTCCTAGAGAGGAGGCCTGAGTCCCAACAGTGGGAACATTATAAGGCGGACTATGCTATGCTATGCTACCTATCTAGTGTTTGTGTGCCAAAAAAATATTTTCTTTGTTCTTTTCTAGTACGGCCTCAAATCGCTATACGCCCTCTCTCCGCCTCCCACTATGTCCTACCTAAGTTTGAGGGCAAAACAACCCAGATACAAGAGAGCAATATATCTAGAATCACGATAAAATCATGCTGCTCATGTATTTGTAGAAGATTCCCAAGTTTCAACCGTTTATCATACGCTGAGCATAACACTAAGTGGTATTGCCTATATTGAAGAAAATATTGGGGGAATCGCTACCTACTATGACTACCAAAGTGTTATTGTCAATAGCAAAGTTTTTGCTTACTATTAAATACCGATTTACGTAAGTGAGTAGTATATAACGAAAGTTTATTCGTGTAGGGATGTAAGACCGGATAAATGGGAGTACTTTTTAAAATCATTTTTATATCTCTTAACACCCACCACATACCAAATAATAGTACATCATAGTCAACCTTATAATGTTCCCACTGTTGGGACTCAGGCCTCCTCTCTAGGAATGGGAATGGGCCGTAAACTACCACGCGGGCCCAGTGCGGGTTGATGGATGTCATATGTCTTCGAGGTTTTGGTTCTAGGACATGCCGGTTCTCTTATGTTTTTCCTTTACCGTTTTGAGAGGATGTGGTGATGAAGTACTTTATAAAAAGTAATGCTAGGTTCGAATCCGCGATCTACAAACTCGTAAGTCGGGGCCGTTACCACTCGGCCATCACTGCTCTCAGAACAAAATAATATTTGATGTAATTACGTATTACAATCGGAATACCAACACTTTTGGGCCCTGGATTTCTATGCGGGTTTCATAGTTTGCTGAAAACATACACGAATCAAAACTCGAACTCAAAATCATAAGTAGGTACTTACATCTTCAGATTTTTTTTATGGTGGGAAAAATCATGCATTGACATCCCCGCCCTTGGGCGGAGCGGGAGATAGTGTCAGACTCTTACTGATTAAAAGACCCACCCCGTTCCTTCTAGCCTTCATACCGGGGCTCGAGCGCCCTTTCGGATAACCGTGGCCCCGGTAGGCTTCGACCCGGCTGGGTCCCTGCGGTTGCTGACAACTCCTTGAGGCACGCGGGAACAGCGCGCGCCGTCGACGACTTGGGCTTGGTCCGGACGGTTACCGGACGACCGGACAGCGAGCTACCCATTGCTCACTGTCCGCAAGCCCGCGCCTACGGTGGCTGGAAATCGGGATCGGAATCCCGGCGGCGGCGGCGAGAGCGCCGTTGCCTGATGCGGTCGGCCTCCTCCTTAGCGAGCATTACTGCTTCGCAGAAGTCGGCGACCGCCTGCCACTCCTCCTCGCTCCGGACCATGGCCTCGACCAAGGCCCGGCGCGAGAGGTCTCCGCCGCCAATCACCCCCACGAGGGCACGGCGATGCTCCGTCCAAGAACGACCTGTATGTAATTAGTACGCAACGCCGACTACTACCTACAGGTCATTGGACTCGTCACTCTTCTTCTACAGTTTATCACAGACAGTGGCTGTCACGGGCCGGACCGGTGACATTATAAATCTTACGATTCAATGTTGCGGAACGGATTTGGCCCGCAGGCCGTAGTTTAGAGACCCCTGCTCTAGAGTCATCTACACTAATATTATAAAGAGGTAAAGTTTGTTTTTATGTTTTTTTGTTTGTAGGAGGTAATCTCTGGAAATACTGGTCAGATTGATAAAATTTTTTCACCAATAGAAAGCTGCTTTATTCCTGAGTGATATATACATTTTATGTACGCAGGATAAGCTGCGGGCAAAAGCTAGTGAATAATACATAGCGCCAATATTTAACAAAAGTTTTCCACATGTTTATTGCCTATAAAATAACATTTATATTTGACTTTGGAATGAGTTATAAGTTTTCTTTTCGCCATAATTCACAAACAATATGAAATGCAAATTAGTTTTTCGTGACCTTTCTGAATTCTTAAACGCTTGCGTGAATGCCAAAAGATCCTTTGAATCATGTGAAATCCAAATGAAATCCCCTGCCCTTAGGTGTACCCATCCGCTCCTTTTTGGTCAGACTTTCACTGACTAAAACACCCACCCCGTTCCTTCGTTGCCTTTCAAACCAGGGCCGAGCCTTCCTATCAGAAGCAGACTCTTGGCCCCAGTAGGCTTTGATCCTGCTGGGCCCATATGGTTGAAGACTCTACGGTCAAGACTAAGCGTTTCGCCTTATCGTTTATACAGCGTATGTCGAAGGATTGAAACAATTTGTAAACTGCGATGTTCCTGACCGATTATTATAATTTATGTGCCCTCCAGACTAGAAGCCTAGAACCTAGAGTAAATAGGCTATGTCTCAGACAAGTGTGAGACGTCTTAGACAGAACTGTTTGGTCTACGACAAGGGGCGCTATTAATTAACTGCTGTGCTTCAGCATCAATAGTTTTATCGATGGGATCGCAGTCAAGCACTAGTTTGTCATAAAAAAAGAATATTCTACCCGTGTGAATTTCATCTCATCCAAATCTGTTCAATTTTTAGGACGTTAACATATACAGGGTTACTTAAGACACTGGCAACCTCTCAAGGCTTTGTTACTAACATCATAAACAGCAACATTTAAACAACATGTAAAAATATTGAAACTGAACGTTCTAAATATTACGAAGTCTATGCTAAGCAAGCGACTGTAGAATAACGGAGGGGAGCGAGGCCGGGCGGCGGGGGTGCTTGATAGCAAAATACAGAGTTGAAAAGTGTAAGATAGAACAACGAAATCTTGAAGGTTTGTTTTTAATAAATGAATTACGTTTTGTAAAAAGTCATAGAACAAAAGTTGTCACTTATGATGTTAGTCATACAATCCTGCAAAGTTGTTAGTGTTTTGCAAATAACCCTGTGTACAGAGTTACTTTATGACATTAGAAAGAAAAGATTCAGTGACCAGCATTAAGGTTAAATCATAAAATCCAGTACAGACGATCATCACGCCTTATCGGGATCCACCTTTTACGATGTAGTCAAACTCAGTAGCCGGAGTCGTATGAAACATATCGCTGTACTTTAACAACGAATTTAACGGCTGATATAAAGAAAGAAGACAATAAGAAAACCATATCCCTTTATCTATTTCCAATGAAAAGGCCTGTTGTATTTTCTTTACAGTAAAATTGTGAGAATTCAAACCTATATAGACTTTTAAAGAAATTGGATTTTATCCGATTTTATTTTTAAATTTACTTTTATTGATTGTATCAAATATAAACATACTACTTTTTTTTTCATTGGGAAAATATGGCGTCCCCGCTCTTGGGTAGACTGGGAGATAGTGTCAGACTTTTACTAATTAAAAACCTACTCCTGTTCCTTCGTTGCCTTTCGTACCGGGGCTAATCTTCCTAACAGAAACAGATCCATGGCCCCAGTAGGCTTCGGGACTGCAGGGCCCCTACGGTTTTCTGACAACTCCTTGAGACGCGCGTGGAACAATACGCGCCGTCAACGTCTTGGACTCGGTCAGGACGGTTACCGGACGATCGGATGGAGACCCATTGGTCGCCGTCCGCAAGTCGGCGCCTACGATGGCTGGAAATCGGGTTCGATATTCCAGCGGCTGCTGGCGTGTGAGGGCCGTTGCCTCAAGCTTGCGGCCTCCTCCTTTGCTTCGCAAAAGGAGGCGACACGTTTTTTTTATAAGGGATAACAACACGTTTTTTTGCTCCTATTCTGTCCTGTCACCCGTCACACTATCACTAACTCCTTTTTCTTTCATATCACTCCTCACACAATACATGCATCTTCTCTTTGGACTCCCTCTCCCTGCTCATCCAAAAGAAACCCTAAAAAAGAACTCACTCACTCTCTGTTTCTTTAGTCTCAGTCAGTGAGGAGAGAACTTGTCACGAACTTTGAAAAATTTAATTTTGTTATAATAGGTGTGGATCTTCTCTTATGGCGCTGAGACTTGGACGCTGAAAGCAGCAGATCGCAAACGCATTGACGCTTTTGAGATGTGGTGCTGGAGAAAAATGCTTCGTATCCCTTGGACAGCATTTCAGACCAACGTATCTGTCATCCAAGCGTCTTCGCAAAATTCTGCAATACTTCGGTCACATTGCAAGGAAAGGCGATGGAAACCTCGAAAGGCTAATCATGACTGGTAAAGTAGATGAAAAAAGGCCTCGCGGGCGCAGCCCAATACGTTGGTCTGACCAGATCCGCACCGCTCTTGACTCCATAGTATACAAGGCCCTTCGCACCGCCAGAGACAGGAATAAATGGAAAAAAAACATAAAAAGTAAAGTGGTCACGACCCTCAGCATTGAGGAATATGACGCAAGGAGGAGGTGTAATTCCTACTCTAACATTTCTCAATAGGTACTCTTGATTATTTGTTTCATTAATTGAAATTGCCCTTTAAAAGCATTTTGGATTGAACATCTAATTGAGTAAAAAACGACAACGAAATTGTGACCGTATTTTGTTTTTATTAGCACACAAAAGGTTACAACTGTCCAACGTCTTGACATCAGCGTTAAAACGCCCACACTGAGGTAAGGGGTGTTCTGTTTTTATTTTGGTTAAAAATTCAAGGTCTCACATAATGTGGATTGTGGTGCGAAGGCCGGGAGAGAGTCGCAAGAATCCGATCGATTTTTTTTATGGTGGGAAAAAATCATGCATTGACATCCCCCGCTCTTGGGCGGAGCGGGAAATAGTCAGACTCTTACTGACTAAAAGACCCACCCCGTTCCTTCTAGCGTTCATACCGGGGCTCGAGCGCCCTTTCGGGTAACTCTGGCCCCAGTAGACCCGGCTGGGTCCCTGCTGTTGCTGAAAACTTCTAATGGCGCGCGGGAACAGTGCGCGCCGTCGGCGACTTGGGCTTGGTCCGGACAGTTACCGGACGGCCGGACAGTGAGCTACCCATTGCTTACTGTTCGCAAGCCCGCGCCTACGGTGGCCGGAAATCGGGATCAGAATCCCGGCGGCGGCGGCGATAACGCCGTTGCCTGATATGTTCGGCCTCCTCCTTTGCGAGCATTAGGTACTGCTTCGCAGAAGTCGGCGACCGCTGAATCCGATGGATGCGAGACGCACAAAACACCGTTGTGGTGAGTCTTTGGCGAGACCTATGTCCAGCAGTGGAGGTCTTTTGATTAAAATGATGGTGAGCCACTCCTCAAAGACGGGAACTACCGCTATGATTATGGCGAACCCAGTGACAGGAGAGTTGGGTGAGAGACGTAGACATATTTTTTTTTTTAGCAATACGGATGTTCGCAGGACGTGAGTTCTACAGGCGTAATTTTTTTCTAGTTTTATTGTTGATAGGTTCGCGCTTGACCGCTATCTCACCTGATGGAATGCAACGATGCGGTCGACGATGAAACGCGCTTACCTAAAGTCTACCTATTCACTCTTGACTTAAAGATTCCCGGGTTATAGCCAACAGGAAAGAAACTCCAGTAGGGAATTCCACTGTAAGCGCAATGAATATGTTCCCAAAACGTTTTGTGCGTATAGGTGGGATGTCCACCATATACCGGTGGCGCATCGCCGTATGTCTGGCGGTCCGATGATGGAACGGGCTAAGGAATTAGGTTATGCAATTCCGACGCTCACTCCCCGAAATGCAACCGGTAGAAAACGTACAGGCTAGCGACTTGGCGGAAAAGGAATTGGAATAGAAATGAGATAATTGAAGTCGGTAATTACATTATTGAAATGATTGTTAAAATTCATAGTTAACTATTTTGTCATTCAAAAAAAATTTGGACTACATTTTCTTTACTTTTGACAGGTTGAAGCTTGACTATCTCACCTGATGGAAAGCAGCGATGTGGTCGACGATGGAGCACGCTTACCTGCAAGCACAAAAGAGAAACATGATCAATTTACTTGCTGCGGTCTTCCCGTCCAATTATAATTTTGTTGCCTTTCAAGGCTAGAGTAAATAGTCTCTTTATAAACTAATGCGTCTCACTATCAACGCGAATCACTGGTGGAAACACAGTCAAGCACCAGTTTATGTTATTTAAAAAAAAAAATATTAATCAGTGTTACATACTATAACATTATTTCTAGTACTAGCTGCTGCCCGCGACATCGTCTGCGTGAAGGCTCTACAGTACCAAAAATACCTAAGATGTCAGTGTCGCTATAGTATAATAAGTAAACAACTTTTATGGAAACTAGAAATATTTATCTAGTATTTTTATGTAAAGAATTTGTCTAGAAAATGTCATAACTGTATCAAGAAATGGCAAAGAAAAAATCCTGATGAATTGTATCAAAAAGTAGTACAAAGTTACAGTGGGTACCGCTTGTTAGCATTCCATGAAATATTAAGAGTAGTTTAGTAGACAAACAGACTGACACAGAAAGGGCTTTGTTTTTTTTTAAACCATCATCATATCAGCCGAAAGACGTCCACTGTTGGACATAGACCTCCCCCAAGCGTCGCCACAACGACCGGTCCTGTGCGTCACGCATTCATCAGATTCCCACGACCCTGATCAGGTCATTGGTCCACCTTGTGGGAGGCCTTCCAACGTTGCGTCTTACGGTACGCGGTCGCCACTCCAGAACCTTTCGTACCCATCGACCATCTGTTCAGCGAGTGTGCCTTGCCTGCTTAAGTTTGGCGATTCTTCGAGCTACGAGTATATCGTTAACCTTGGTTCTCCTTCTACCTTCGTTTTTTTTAATGCTATGTTCAGACTGCCTGACCCGGTAAACCCAATTCTGTCAAAAAGAATTAACAACGAACCCAGCTATAATTGAACGAAGATTGACAATATTGACAGCTACAAACAGTTTTCATTTGTGAACATTGTGTTTTTTACTGTCTACCGCACAATTTTTTTGAACCTTTCTGTAATTCAGTTGCAAAAAATGTTTTGCTAATTTGATCCAGTTATTTTCGAGTTTTGGGCTTTTAAGCTATTGCATAGCTTCTATCGCGGGCCTTGAGCGTGGAGATCGAATCCAGAAATTCCGTAACGAAAATAACCTAACACGCCCCACTCATTTGTTTTTTGAGCGTGGTGACCGATAAGAAAACAAATGAGTGAACAATCAATCAAAATTCAATTCAATGTGTGAAAGTGTAACTTCCATTAATATCAAAGAAAAAAAACAAAGGAAAAAAAATACTGCATAAATAAAATAAATAAATAATTATAATTGCATAAGTTGATCAAAAATGCTATACAGTAGCTTTACCGAGGCAGTCCCCGAGTGCCACACGTCTTTTTTTTTCGGTGGGAAAATCATCTAAATGACATCTACTATTGGCTTTTGTATTTTTGTAATATTATGTTGATTTGGGCGTCTATTTCTTCTTTCTTTCTTTCCCATCCTTGGGCGGAGCGCAAGGGTGTGTCAGACTTTTACTGACGAAAAACCCACTCCTGTTCCTTCATTACCATTGCTCCAAGGCCCCGGGGATCTCTAGTCTTTCGGTCCTGCTCGGCCTCTACGATTGCTAACAACTCTTAGCACATTAACACTACGAACCTTCGACGACTCAGACTAAGCTCATGCTACCCAATGTTAAATGAACTAGGCTAATCTTTATTTCGCAAAAAATCACGATTACTATCAAAACACGAAGACATAATCGTCAGAAAAAGCTTGATCTATTCAATACACCATGCTCTCACGTTTTCTACCATGACCATATTAAGCGGAACTATTTTAAAACCCATAAAACCTAGTGGGCGAACCGGATTGCCAAATCTTGATTAACCAATGTCTTTTAGTAAGTCAACCTTCACTTTAACCATATCGAGCAAATCCAAATAGGTTAAGAGATTTTGCTAAAGATTGCATGTCGTCACCAGATCTTTGAATTGATCTCTTCATGTTGTGACTGATCATTACATGAAATGGTGCTATTGGAGCTAAACGCATGATCATTTCATAATATAGTCAAACATGGCTGATTATATCGTGAAATAGTAAGTTTGTTCACCGGTAGAGTTAATCGTTCCTCAGTGTATTTCTGTTATCTTCTTCAAAATATTTGTTCCATCAAAATACTAATTGTGTTTTAAAATATGCTCTTCAAAGCCATTCAAAAAAATACCTCTAAGGAGATTTTTTTAGGTGGGAAAATCATTGAAAATCATGAGATCCTCAACTCTTGAGCTGAGCGAGAGGTACAGTCAGACTTTTACTGGACTAAAAACCCACTCCTGTTCCTCCGTTACCTTTCGTACCGGAGACGAGTCTTCCTTTCAGAAGCAGTTAGCCCCAGTAGGCTTCGACCCTACTGGGCCCTTACGGTACCACTAAGGAAATAGCGGGGTCTGTGTTCGTTAGCTTCGCTGGCTCACTAGACCCCACCATCTCCTAACCTAAACTGTCGGAGTCGGGGTATCCCAAGTCTTTTTATAATATTCTAAAAAATTATCTAATAATTGATGAAGTATTTTTAATTAAATTTCATTAAAGATTTTTGATGCACAGAAATTCTAGATAAGAATGGCCAAATGTGGATGGACATAAATCATCGAAGTTTAAATTTTAAACGTTCTAACTAGTTTCAGCTGGCCATATCATGAAATAAACAATTCTAAAATCTAGCCACGATAGACTTAAACACACGTACGTCAAAACCATGACCGTTTTATTTACAGTCGGTCAAAAACACATTTGAAATTCCACTGACCCTGTTGGTAATAGAAATAAAGATACTGCCATAGATTATAGCATTGCTTACGTCAGAACATTTGAAACCATGCTAATAAGGGCTTGGACACACGTGACGACTTGTCTGTAACTTATTTTGTTCCTCTTCGAATGGCTAACGATTTTTTGGCGAATTGCTGATTCTATTTATTATACATGTGAAGGTTGGAACAATGGTTTTTGACTTAGTGAACGAACATGTTTCAATTTGGTTGTCCATAACAACGTTTGGAACAGATAAATAGTCATGATTATCGATGAAATCTGCACACATATTAAAAAAAAAATATACAGTTATATGTTGAGTGTGTGGTGATGATTGCTATTTTTTTTTAAGTTTATATTGTTTGTCGCCCAGCGAAGTGAGCACGGGTTAGGTTAGGTTTCATTCAGGGTTTATTTTTATTCGATTTAGTTGCTATTGTAAAGAATTCACATTTAATCGTCTCAACTAAATATAATATATTTAAAAATAATTCAAGAAAATAGATGTGTAGTTTTCCTACCTACTTAAAAGTAGAAATAAAAGGTAAAAAACTAGCTAAACTTAGCAACATTCAATTTCTCATACAGCTACACTAATATTCACTAGAATATTGTGCAAAAACAGAAACATATCAACCTTAACCAACTTTAAGAAATCACTGTCCAAAAAAGACGCATCGTCAAATCGCAAGTCTGCCCCGCGCCTTATCTGCGGTAATGGAATGACACTAAAGTGGATAATGCACCGCCGGGTGGATCACTTTACAAATTCGCTTGTTGAGTGGACACACAGATTCCTGATAGTGTTTGCGGTGCCTGAGTGCTTGTATCGGACACGATATTAAGTTTTTTGTTGGATTTCACAAAGTATGGGAAAAAGCTTAGAAAGCCAGCTGGCGAGATGACTTTACTGAGGAAACTTTATACAGGGTATACAAAAAGGTGTCGTTATATTTTAAAAATTACTTCTGCTCAAGGAAATGGACATCTTTCTCGAAAAAAGACATAGACAATTCTGGTGAATTGTTTACTTCATCGGTTGATCAAAATTTGTTTAGAAGGTACAATATTATGACTTCTCCGAAGAATTTTACAAAAAAAAATTACGACATAGAGAAAAGGATACAATTTATTCTGAATAAAAATTCAAATTATTTTTTTTTTCATGGTTTTACTTTTATTTAGAATGTTATGGTTTTCAGAAAAAAATATATATAATGATTGACCCTTTCAATCGGTATATAACAATTGTTTTTCTTGTATTTATCGCGTCTGGATTCCGATTTACACAAACGATTATTTTAAAATCTTTGAATGCAGTTTATACTGATTTTAAAATAGGAATTTAGTATCAATTTAGAAATGTACTAAGTTAAGACTTTATTTCTATTTTCTTGCCTTTCCTTTATGTGTCAAAGTCATGGGAGGGTTCCTAAAGGCTATATTTCAATGGGACACCATGGTGGCGCGACCAGTTGTGCCTCCATGGTGTCCCGGTGAAATATAGCCCTAAGCTACCAAACTAGACACCATACAGACACCAGAGTTGCTACACGTCCGAGCTAGCGTGCACCCTAGGTGAGTAACTATCTATAGAGCTATATACATTTTATTGGTAGCGGCGACTGGTCGCGCCGCCATGGTGTCTCGGTGAAATATAGCCCTTAAAGTACTTAGGTACTAAAGTTTTTTATAATGTTTTGTAGTTTATAAATCATCATCATCATCATCAGCCTTTTTATTGTGCCCACTGCTGGGACTCAGGCCTCCTCTCTAGGAGAGGGAACGGGCCGTAATCCACCACGCGGGCCCAGTGCGGGTTGGTGAATGCCATATGTCTTCGAATTTTTGGTTCTAAGACACGCTGATTTCCTCACGATGTTTTCCTTCACCGTTTTGAGAGCAGTGATAATTAAATAAATTACACAACGTAATGCGCCTGACAGGGTTTGAACCCGCGACTACAACTCGTAATTCGGAGCTATTACCACTTGGCCACCGCTACCCTCAAATGAAGAATGAATGATTCTAATTATAGTTTCTCTGATTTCAGTTATGTATCTTATCTTGACAACATTAAAAAAGACTGATGATGATGATTCTTTATTGTACACCAAAAATAAAAATTAGGTACAACAGGAACTTAAAATTAAGTAATAGGGTGTCACAATGGGAAAATGGAAACAAACCGATTAGCATTCAAAATCAAAGTTCGCGAGTTGATTCGTAAAAAGCTGGCAGTAGCACAGCGTTAATGTTTTTCTATTGTCGATTTGGACCAATTATTTGACTATTTTAGTGCATTTATTTAGTGTATTAATAAGAGTATATATTGTATAGTTGTATATATTTATTCTATGGTTTATTAGTATATCTATTCTATGGTATAGTAGTATACAAATTCTTGTTTTTGCCTTTTTCTCACTCTTTTATTGCACCTACCACTACTTTTTCTCCGCATCACCCAAAGGTTGACTGGAAGAGAATGCCTAAGGCCATACAGTCATAAGTCCGCCTCTGTACCCATGTGCATAAAGTGTTAAATAAATAAATGGGCGGTGAAACAATTTTAACATAGACTCATGCGCCCATGCATACAAACTTTCGCCTTTATAAAATTAGAATAGAACAGAATAGAACAGAATAGAAATGCTGTTATTCGGTACAGACACAGGACAACGCAAATTAGTGTGATGTATATGTACACATATAGTATCGTTAATATTTCAGCCGAAAGACATCACCTATTGGACATAGGCCTCCTCCTGCTGTTGCCACAAACCGTCCTGCGTGTTTCACATCCATCGGATCCATCCATTTATCATGAACAAAAAAAAAAAAATTTGCACGTAACTCTATAGTCAGCTTTTCCCAAAGTGGGCGATAACGCCCCCTTGTGGGTGCTGCTGGCCTAAAGGGGGGTGGTAAGAGACCTAGAAAAAATGGAGGCGTTGTGTAGAGGCTTCGGTAGGCGATTTGTAATTTCATCAATTTATTAAACAGCATCAGGTTTATCCTTCACATTAGTTTTTGTATAAGAATCGGTTATGTTTGTTTTATATTGAATTAAAAAAAAAACTCTGTTTGAATACTATAAAGTTGCGTTTCAATAATCATTCTCATTGGCAGGTGTAGTCCGTAAGAGTTAACTTGAGATTTGAGCGCCGTTACTGTGTACTGTGCTCAGGTCTCAAGTTAACTCTTGCGGATTATAGTAAAAGTATCTTTTAGAATGAATGTTGAATCTCCGCTAATATAGCTCACAACGATTAATTTATTTAATTTGAAGTTATAGTGGTTTTTAAGTAAGTTAAAAATAGGGGGCGCTAAAAATTTATGTATTCTCAAAGTGGGCAGTAGACAAAATAAGTTTGGGAACCCCTGGTCTATACAGACCTCCAAGACCAACGCACTTTCGCATCGTGAGACAGAAAAAATGGTACCACAAAAAAAACCGCCATCAAAGCTGAAATAAAACTTCAACGGTATAAAACAAAGTTAATGTCTTTCTAAATATCTTATAAAAGCATTATAACCTACATAATATTCTTCCAGATATTTTCATGGCCCATAACGATTGTTCCTATCTGCTGTAAAGTAAAATTTCAGTGAACCTACTATAGTGGTTGCGTTGTAGTAATAAGGTCAATGACCCACTGACATTCTTAATTTAAAACCATAGAAACTCTTCTGCCCTACGAACACTATTGATATAGTAAACATGTTTCTGTCAATCACGCCTGAATCCTAACTAATATTATAATTGTGAAAGTGAATGTTTGGATGTTTGTTACTTAATCACGCAAAAACGGCTGAACTGATTTGGATGAAATTTGGCATGCATATAGCCTTTAACATGGAAAAGAACATAGGCTACCTTTTCTCCCGATTCCTAAAGTACCTAATGCCACGCGGGCGAAGCCGCGGGCAAAAGCAAGTAATTTTATAATTATAGAAAAGGCATACGGATAGACCCTATCCTAGGTTGAGATATAGGTTAAGTTTATATCCTTGTCCTATCAGTAAAAAGGCACATTTCCCGCGGGCAAAGACGTAGGCAGAAGCTAATAATGAATTCAAACCTTACCGAAAAGTACCTTACATCAATTTACGCATGAATTAAAGTTATGCATAGTTTAATGTATCCCTACAAAGATATATTAAGGAAAGGGCAATGACCGTTAATGTCATGCTAAAACGAAACTACTATACAATTTTACAGGCTGTTTTTAGGAACACATTAATTTAATGATCTGGAAAGACAATATATAAACATGTTCCAACAAAATGGCAGCCTTGTAGGTAACGGAAACATGTCGTCAGCTAGATGCTAGCTGTTAAAATCAATCGAGGGAGAAATTTTACTGTCGTGGTATATTTTGGTAGGCTCTGTAATATACAGTTGTAATTTTTACTCTCTTTATAACCCTTTATCGTCTACGTTGGATATATTCGAGAAACATTCTCGAGTTTTTCAGGGTCGGACATTCACGACCAGATACTTCATCTCGTCAGTTCTTCTGCTACCTATGAAGATTGAAAAGCTAAACGATTTGGAGCACCCTGTCGCTAACAAAGGACCCTGGAGAATAGCCTTTTCCGTAAATAAATTATAATTTATTTACGGAAAAAGACGCAGTCTTAAGAATAGCTTGCAAATTGTAAACATCCTATAATTCTCTGACTCTGCTCTCAAAATGGTAAAGACACATCGTGAGGAAACCAACATTTGCTATTACCGAATTTCGAAACGTGACATCCACTAAACCCGTACTGGACCCGCGTGGTGGACTACGTGGGTCCTAATCTACCCCTCGGGTCCAATTAAAATTTGTTAGTGGAAAGCACATCATAGTGTAGTATAATGCATACTGTGTACAATTTTGACCGGACCGGACCGGCCTATATTCTATAACTAGCTGCTGCCTGCGACTTCGTCTGCGTGAAGGCTCTACAGCACCAAAAATACCTAAGATGCCAGCTATAGTATAATAAGTAAACAACTTTTAAAATAGCATTAAAATATAAGTTTTTTTGCAAACGAAGCAAGTGAAGAGAGTTATATGGGAATCCTGCTGAGTTCAGTCATAATATGAGACTAAAGGAAATAGAGAAAATAATGCAGGAATACGTTCCAGGACACAAAAGAGTAAAAATACGTACAAAGGTATCATACCTTACAACACTTACCTATAAACTACGTTGGTAGTTATGCTGCCAGGAACAAAATGTAAAAAGAGTCAGTACTGGTGACGAGGAAGCAAGCGACGTGCAGTTGCCCGTGTGAGAAGCAACTCGTCCTGAGGTCGACACCCGCTGCCCTCAGTGTCTGCCCCTGTGACTTATTGATGGTCATCACGAAGCAAACAGTCAAGGGGAACTGTACGCGCTTGAACTGGAACGGGAAGTTGTGAGGTACGAGGAGAATGCGTGGTATACATACTGCCTCGCCGACGCCACAACCCGTAAGAATTTCCGCCTCAATGATGTGTCTGTGGAGCGAGATGACTTTAAGGCGGGTCCCGTTACACAACTTCGGAGGAGAAAGGTTCCTAAGAAGCATAATCGGAACACCGACCTTCAGCTTGATGGTATGCGCTGGAAGTCCACTTGCTGACAGGGAGTTCAGAAATTCCACGGGATAATGTGTGGCATCATCTTGCTCGACAACAGTGTTTATCGAGGTGTGGACCACATCATTCTCCTCAATTTCCGAGAGAATGCGTTCGTTATTTGCTGCAGCCTGATCATTTTTGGGCGTCGGCGTTATCGCTCACGCACCCAAGATGCTGGTGCAGTATACGACTGATGTCCCCGTACACACAGCAAATGAGTTCTTCTAAGCTGGATACCACTCTACTGAGAGACTCTGAAAGCACCACCTGTCAGAGTGCCTTCGCCAAGACTTAGAAGGACATCGGAGAATTCTTGAAATACACGCGCATTGCCGCCGAGCCGAGTTCTCATATTAATGGTCAAGCGCAGAGTACGAACTCGTGACCACAACGAAGATCGTTTCAATGAAGCATTCACCTCGTCAGCCCTCGATCCCCGCGTCGCTACGGGAAGTGTTTGCTGAAAATCGCCACTGAACAGAACTGTGACACCACCAATCAAATGTTCGTTCCTGCGGATGTCCTGCAGGGTTCTGTCCACGGTCTCAACTGCCTGCCTATTGGCCATCGTATACTCATCCCATACGATCAGAGAGCAATCCTTGAGCACGTCTCGCTTATCGCTGTTACGTGACATACCACAAACAGGCGTTTCGGCGCTCTCTAAATCGATGGGAATTTTAAGCATGGCATGTGCTGTTTTGCCACCCGGGAGCAGTATGGCAGCGATTCCTGACGACGCTACAGCAATAGCAATTTTGCCTTGCCTCCTGACCTCTGCAAGTATGACAGTGGTAACAAATGTTTTTCTTGTTCCACTAGGAGCATCCAAGAAAAACATTTTACCCTGTTTGTGCTCTGAAGAGAACATGGTGACATGGTCATTTCGTATGGTGGTCATTTGGCCCGGCTTGTAATTTGCCTTAGCGTTATACTCCCGATTTCCACGGCTTTGATGCGGTGATGATTGGGGAGCTGCATTGACATCCCCCGCCCTTGGGCGGAGCGGGAGATAGTGTCAAACTCTTACTGACTAAAAGACCCACCCCGTTCCTTCTAGCCTTTATACCGGGGCTCGAGCGCCCTTTCGGATAACTCTGGCCCCAGTAGGCTTCGACCCGGCTGGGTCCCTGCTGTTGCTGACAACTCCTTGAGGCGCGCGGGAACAGTGCGCGCCGTCGACGACTTGGGCTTGGTCCGGACAGTTACCGGACGGCCGGACAGTGAGCTACCCATTGCTCACGCGCCTACATTGGCCGGAAATCGGGATCAGAATCCCGGCGGCGGCGGCGGCGATAAAACCGTTGCCTGATGCGTTCGGCCTCCTCCTTAGCGAGCATTACTGCTTCGCAGAAGTCGGCGTCCGCCTGCCACTCCTCCTCGCTCCGGACCATGGCCTCAACCAAGTCCCGGCGCGAGAGGTCTCCGCCACCGATCGCCTCCACGAGGACACGGCGATGCTCCGCCCAAGCAGGGCACACCTCGACGGTGTGCTCCACCGTGTCCTCCGGGTGTTCCGCACAGTGGCGACACCCGGGCGTCACCTCCGCATGAATCCCGTGCAGGAAACTCCCGAATGAACCATGTCCGGTGAGTACCTGCGTCATGCGGAAGGTAAGGATGCCGTGAGGTCAAGGCGAAAGACGTTGGGCCTCGGACAATGTGAAGTAACAACCGCAGAAAATAGCATTCACCATTATTCGGATGCACGGTATAAACCCTACCCAATGCGGCGTCCTTGAAAATTCCCGGAAAACCTTCCACAGCCCCTTCTCGTCGATATCAGTTAAATACACTCCTTTGCTGGTCGTACGTGTAATATGAAGGCACTTCGTCATACGTAAGGGATCTCACAAACTGGTCGACTTCACAGAGCTGGAAAAATGCCACCTCTCACACCACAAATGTAATACTTAACACCGCATTTTTTTTTAATTGTCTTCCTCAACTCTACTCAAGTTTTTCAGGGTTTTATTGGAACTTGAATTTGTCAAAATAAACTATATGACACAACTTTTATGAAGAAAATGCACATCACATAACATCACCATCTATGAATTTTAAGAATAACTAACTACATGATCAAATTTAAATTATTAATTTCTAAAAAGTGTTAACATGTAACTTGATTTGATTTTTATGGAATCTCATAGATGGCGCTGCTTTAAAATTGTCTCTATACTACTAACATTCATTAAACTATGTTTCTCTGCCTAAGTTACTTAAATGGCGTAGTTTTTATGGTGTAAAGCTAGATATTAGCATGGCTTACTCAAAAACAACATTTAAATATGCATCGTTAGATTACACGCTGACACAGAATGCTTAACATAAATAAAGATTCACAGCTCCTCCCCCATAGGTGATAGCGTGATAATATGTAGCCTATGTGTTGACCCGACCTCTTAGTAATATTCATGCAAAATTTAAAGTAAATCCATGCAGTACTTTTTGAGTTTATCCCGGACATACATACAGACAAACAGACAAAAATTCTAAAAACTATATTTTTGGCTTTGATATCAATTGTAGATCACGCCCCAAGTATTCTTTTAAAAAAATATTCAATGTACAGTTTTGACTTTCCTACGATTTTATTATATGTATAGATTATAAATATTATTTCAAAGTTATGTTTTTTTTTATATGGGTATGCAATTTATTTTTTACTAGCTTCTAGCCCGCGGCTTCGCCTACCTACTTACATAAAATATAGCCTATTACACTCAGGAATAAAGCAGCTTTCTATCGGTGAAAATAATTTTCGCAATCGGTGGTTTTAGAGATTACCTCTTACAAACAAAAAAACAAACAAACGAACTTTACCTCTTTATAATATTAGTCTAGATAAATGTAAATTGAGTAAACTGACACCATGTAATACAATGTTTTTATTGAACCAACATTGTTATTGTTAATCTTTTTAACAGAAAGGTTGACTGTCAGAGAATGCCGTGTGGCATTTAGTCAGCCTATGTACCACTGTACATGCAGTTTGCGTTTAGCGTGAGAAACCATTGGATGAAATCCCACCCTGAAAAAATACTACAATGTTTTAAATGAATAAAGATTGTTATTGGCAGGCCTGTTGGTCTAGTGGTTAGTAACCCTGACTGCTATGCCGGAGGTCGTGGATTCGATTCCACCCAGGACAAATGTTTGTGTGATGAGCACGATCATTTGTTCTGTGTCTGGGTGTAATTTATCTATAATATGTATGTATTTAGAAATATATACCTTAGTATGTTTACCAGTTGTCTAGTACCCATAACACAAGCTCTGATTAGCTTGGGACTAGACGGCGCTGTGTGATAGTTGTGGAATATTATATTATATTATATTTTACTGATACATTTTACATTTGCAATATACAGATTAAAAATATACAGTCCATAGAACATAAGTAATGGACAATCCATTAGGGAGACGGGAAGCTGCATTCGCTTTTATACTGATAATATCAAGCTGTGAGATTAGCTACAGGGATATATTAAATGTTAAAGTAGATTTATTTTAATTGTATTGCATATTGTCTTGGCACACTCGCGACATAGAATTTTACATTACATTATGTGAAGGTAAAGGCTCTTACTGAAACTGTTTTAAACGAAATTGTGCTTCTGTGTAGAGGGGAATTTTTTCTTTAGGGCCGACGCTGCGTTAAACGGCTACATACATACCATTAAAGTTACTATCTCCCGCACCGCCCAAGAGCGGGGGATGTCAATGCATGATTTTTTCCCATCATAAGAAAAAATAAAAACACCGTTAAAGTTGAAATAGCGACACTGCGCAGGACATATATTTGATAATATTTGACATGCCTGTTGGTCTAGCGGTTAGTGGCCCTGACTGCTATGCCGGAGGTCGTGGGTTCGATCCCCACCAAGGACAAATGTTTATGTGATGAGCATGATCATTTGTTCTGTGTCTGGGTGTAATTTATACGAAAGAAAGAAAGAAAATACGTTTATTTGGCACACAGGTACACACAACGGCAAGAGCCCAGCTGGGTCGAAGCCTATTGGGGCCAGGGTTAGCTCCGAAAGATAGCACAGCCCCGGTACGAAAGGTGGGTTTTTAGTCAGTAAAATTCTGACACTATCTCCTCCCGCTCCGCCCAAGAGCGGGGGATGTCATTAGATGATTTTATGAGAAAAAAAAAGATATAAATAAATGAGATACATACAAATATAAATTGGATATAAAAATATAAATTAGATACTCAGCTTGCTTAGGTTATTGCTTAGTGCTGTATAATTTAGTTTTGCTTTGTGTACCCATTTATTTATTCATTTATACTTCATGCACATAAAAGTACAGAGGCGGACTTAAAGCCTTAGGCATTTTCTTCCAGTCAACCTTTAAAGAGATAAGGTGATTCCAGGATTGATATACTAATAAACCATAAATATTACAATACACTTACAATTATAAAATATATGCATACTCAAATTAATAAACTACATACATATATACCTACCCTAATATAGTCAAACAATTGGTTCAAATCGACCATTGGAAAACTTTAACCATGTTTCGTGTTGCAACGAATAATTTTAATCTATCTATCTATAAAAACAAAAAAAATATGTTAGATGTAATAAATCAGCTATATAAACCAGATAAAAAAACCGGCCAAGAGCGTTTCGGGCCACGCTCAGTGTAGGGTACCGTAGTTTCCCTTCCGTCACAATAAGTGTACCCACTTATGAGTTTAAAAAAATGCTTGCATATACGATTATACTACTTCGTCTATACTACTACGTCTTTTTTGTACAAAAACTGTTCTTTCCATCAAGTTCAAAATGATTTTCCTAGAAAGTCCTTATAAAGTTATACTTTTTAGATTTTTTTCATATTTTCTAAACTTATGGTTAAAAAGTTAGAGGAGGGGACACATTGTTTTTTACCTTTGGAGCGATTATTTCCGAAATTGTTGACATTATCAAAAAAAAGATTTTAGTAAACCCATTTTCATTTTTAAATAGCTATCCAACAATATATCACACGTTAGGGTTAAAATTAAAAAAAAAAATACTTCCCACTTTACATATATAGGGCGGCTACCATAATATTTTTTTTTCCAATTTTTATTTTACCCCTTTTTCGGCGTGATTGATACACATATTATTACTAAATTTAAGCTTTCTAGTGCTAACGGTCACAGAGATTAAGCGAGGATGGACAGATGTACAGACAGACAGACAGACAGTCCTAGTTGACTACGGAACCAAAGTGTTATCACTCAAAATATTGATTATTTCGAGACGAAAAATTGTTTTCGTGTACTTTCTTGCGATTTTTTTTTTCAGAATCTTGGATTATTTTTAGAAAATGTTTTTGCACAAGTCTTTTACTTATACCTTAGACTATACACTGTATTTTTTTTGGGCTTGTACTATGTAGCAATATGGCTAACTTTGCAACGAAAAAGAGGGCGTTTTTACGGTGCCCCTGTATGGGTAGCGCCTTAAAAACCCTATAACCAGAGATCGAACCCAGAACAGGCGCAAAAGTTACGCCCACATAATTATGCAAGTGTGTCATAACGGAAGGGCGACGCCGTTATCGCCGACATAATGTCAAACATATCCTTACCTGCATATCAAGACGTAATGCGTTGTTATCAGCAACAGTCTCTTATCATTTCGTCTTGTACCAACGAGTTTTACGGGTTTTTAAGTACCGTATGTACTGCTTCGGAAACGCGTAATGGTTTGATAGTACTGTGGAAGTTGTACATTGTGTTTAAGGTCTATTAATGACGTATCTTTAGGTTTTTTTTTTTTAAATTGCGCTTTTAATTTTTCGTTGTTGAAACCTCTACCGTCCGGATTAAGCGTTTATACCGCGTACTTCGAAGGACTGGAACAGTTCTCCTGCTGCGGTGTTCCCATCCAATGTAATTGTGACTGGTAATTAGTGTACGATACTTGATTCATTAAACCCCAAGCGAACGCCGGCGTTCGCACACCTATTGTTTTTCTATTGTGTCTGTAATTTCCACGACTGAAAGAAATCAGCTGTTCAGTACATTTATGTTTGCCTAATGTACTGTTCAGCTGATATTTTTTTCGCGATTTCGGCTTTGCTGCCATAATAATTTTTTTTTGTTAAATTGAGCACAATCTTTCAATCAAGTTTATGTATCGTACACTAATTGCCAGTCACCCTATATATCTATACTAGCTTTTGCCGGCAGCTTCGCCCACGTACATAACATATACCCTATGTCAATGAGGAATAAAGAAGCTTTCAATTGGCGAAAAAAATTTAGCAATCGGACCAGTACTTCCAGATATTATCTCCTACAAACAAAAAAACAAATTTTACCTCTTTATTATATTAGATTTAGGCTCTTAATAAACTAGTGTGCCTCACCATCAACGATTGCATCACTGCTTACCATCAGCTAGGATCGCAGACAAGAACTTTTGTGGGTTTTGTTTTAAAAATCTAGATTCAACAAAGCAAAACAAAAATACGACCCAAGAAGAAAAGAAATATTATCGTTAAACAAAATTTTGAAATGCATCGTTCTACCGTAGGCGCGGGCTTGCGTGTGTGTGAGCAATGGGTAGCTCGCTGTCCGGCCGTCCGGTAACAGTCCGGACCAAGCCCAAGTCGTCGACGGCGCGCGCTGTTCCCGCGCGCCTCAAGGAGTTGTCAGCAACAGCAGGGGCCCAGCCGGGTCGAAGCCTACTGGGGCCAGGGTTATCCGAAAGGGCGCTCGAGCCCCGGTATGAAGGCTTGAAGGAACGGGATGGGTTTTTTAGTCAGTAAGAGTCTGACACTATCTCCCGCTCCGCCCAAGAGCGGGGGTTGTCATAAGATGATTTTTCCCATCGAAAAAAAAAATGCATCGTTCTAAAATCAGAATTCGAATTCCCGCCCAAAAATATTCTACATTGTCTATGTAGGTCAGCTTTAATAAAAGCAAAGGCATTTGCCCATACTTCTTAGATCTTTTTCCATTGCATCGAAACGAGGTTATGATAAAATTGCCCGATGTCCGGGGAAATCTGCAACTTAATTGCTAGCCTGGGGCACTCTGTGCACTCCGGGGTTTATATCAATAAGGTTTATTAAAAAATGGAAAGATTAACTTAAATGGTTTTTAGTTTATAGCATTAACGGTTTTAAAAAGGTACTTAAGATCGTTTGAAAAATGTCTTTGAAAGAGTGAGGATATATACATTATTTTTAGTTTGTACGAAACCTTAGTTCAGAATCAGTAACTAAATAGATTCCAACAGTTAATTTTTTCCCAAAAAAATTACACACCATCGACATTAAGTACAGTACGACACAGGTCACGGCAGGCCAAAGCGGGCATTAGCTAGTAAACAGCTGGATGCAAATGCAAAACAACCCCTCAGTCAGACTATGTATTTTTGCTGACTTAACAAGCTTATAACTTTGTGATTTTCCATGATACGTCGGTTTTGACTTTTAATTAAAAAATACTAGACAGACTTTTCAGGCTTCACTTATACTAAAACTAAGCTTGTTTAAGATGAAACACTAAAAAATAATAAATGGCCAGCTATTTTGGAAAACTGACATTATTGTTGACGTCAAAAATTTTAATAAATTATCTGGAAGCGAAACGATGAGAAAAAAAGGTGGAGAAATTAAGAACGAAGGATGAGCCTTGAACACAAAAGGTAACTGAAGAAACACGGATGAGTTTGGTCTATAAAAGTCTGATGCTCCTCGCTCCACCCACTGATTGCTGATTTTCCACTAAAAAAACTCTTCGGTACCCTCCAAAACATCACCATCTTCTTGCCCTAGTCCCGTGTTACTAGGGGTTGACGCAACACGTATTTTTCTTCCATTCTGTTCAGTCACCCGTTACACTATCACTAACTCTCGTTTCTGTCATTTCACTCTTCACACAATCCATTTATTATTCCTTTGATATCCCTCGCCTTCTCCATCCAAACAAAAAATACTGGAAGAAAATAATAGGTATCACAAACTTTTATTTTGTTTAACCGAAAACCTCTTCACGGCACTTAATACAAATTAAGGACAACAAAAGCCAATGACCGCTTTAAGCCGTGACAAAAAACAAATCCACTATAATCCAAGCCATCCATAATTAAATCAAGCAATTAAAACTTAAACACTTAAAATATGCCGCCAAGAATACCGGACCGACCATTATTTTAAGAAAATAATTAACAAAACTTCTTAATTTTCAGTCAATAAAAAACAGAACTTTGATAACTTAAAGAAGAATGGTGAACTAGACGGTGGCGGAAAATGAACGATTGTTAACTTTGGTGACCCATTTTTCGCTTTTACTAGGCCGACTGACCGCACTTTCTTTCAGACTACCCCCATTGGGAAAATTTTCAAGCCAGTTCTAAACTAAAATTGGCTTTTCAATCAATACATTAAATTGCATCGATTAGGTAATTTAGACCTTATTGAAATCTCTCGTCCAACTCCCTTTCAATTAGCTCGGTTAGCAGGCTTGCAGCATTTTAAAAACAGTCTAACACTTCAAACTTACCCAAAATTGGCTTTCAGTGCAGACCTTTTAATCCATTTTCTTTGTGAAATATTGATTGATTTACATATGCTATGTTCACTTTATAGAATATTTAACAACCGATTGTGTAAAAATGTTTCTAAAAATCCAAGCCTTTGCGAAGGAGTAGGGAAAAGTTGTGAAATTGCTAAATAATTATTTTTAAACAAAAGTATTAATCGCATGAAAAAATCAGTACTTGATAATGTTGTTCATGAATTCATAATAAACATACATTTTTTTTTTAATCCTGTTAACCTTGCCGTTATCAAGGTGTACTACAGGCTTCAGAAAGTCACTGTTCTTAGGGACTTTTCGGGCGTTTGGGCTAAAATCGTGGCACAGCGCAGCGCGTCTCGTAGAGCAGCTTTGAATGTCCGCGCATCGGCGCGTGCTACTGCCGCGCGCCCTCTATACGCGGCTGGGGAAACAACTCCCGGGGCTGCCAACTACACAACACTGCAGTGTAGCTATGGTCTCACGCTATACATAAGGTCCAAACGCCCGAAAAGTCCCTAAAAACAGTGAAGTTTCTGTTGTTTCTTAGACGGGGCAGAGGCCGTCTACAATGTGCCGCCATCCGCTTCATTCCAATCTAATTCTTCGCTATATATTGTGTGTTATGAACGTTCGGTGGTATAACATATTCGTAAACAATACCGTAAAGAAAACTGCTTAAATATTCTTCAGTTTTTAATCGTATGTCTGTACCAACTACACACATGTATCTTACAAATCCGACTGTCATCGCCAGAGACACGTACGGAATACGTTTGCAGATTTACTAATAGCATTTACACATATTCTGCATTTTAGAGTAATAGTACATTTGTTAGAGATTCCCTCTGAATTATATTATATATCTCCGAGTATGAATTAGGGACGCTTTAAAATATCCTCCGCAAATGGCTACACTCGCTTCTGCCTGCGCCTTTGCCCGCGTGAAAGTAGAAATTATCCTAATAAGGGAACATATTATTCCTAGGATAAAAATTATCCTATGTGACAGGACATGATTAGAGGAACGTGAAGGAATAAAAAACACATATTTTAATTTTACCTTCATAATAAAATGTACTTAATTAATATGAAAAAAGAAAGAAAGAAAAAGTGTTTATTCGCGTCAAACATGACGCATACCATAACAAAATAAAAACAATATGGACTAAAAGTAGCACGTAAGATATGCGTCACATCCGCGCAAAACGGCCAGCGCTCAGCAAAATGCTGGGACTCATGAAAAACAGAGCCACAGCGCTGATTTTCAGCACCAGCCGTCGTCGACGATGAGACGCCGATCGGTCAGCAATGATTGCAAACAATTAAAATAATAAACAAATTAAAACTTAAAATAACAATAAATCCAACAATAACCCCAATAAAATATGAAGCTATGGCCTAAGTATTTTTTAAAGAGAACTTTACCGCCATACTAGGAACTACTCCTGTATCGTAGGTGCGTTCACAAACATATAAATTGTCAAACAGGAGACACCCAGACCTTTTTTTTATGGTGGGAAAAATCATCCAATGACAACCCCCGTCTTGTGCGGAGCGGGAGATAGTGTCAGACTCTTACTGACTAAAAGCCCACCCCATTCCTTAAGCCTTCATACCGGGGCTCGAGTTCCCTTTCGGATAACCCTGGCCCCAGTAGGCTTCGACCCAGCTGGGCCACTGCTGTTGCTGACAACTTTTTCAGGCGACTTGGGCTTGGTCGGACAGCGAGCTACCCATTGCTCACTGTCCCCAAGCCCGCGCCTACGATGGCCGGAAATCGGGATCGGAATCCCGGTGGCGACGGCGAGAGCGCCGTTGCCTGATGCGGTCGACCTCCTCCTTTGCGAGAATTACTGCTTCGCGGAAGTCGCCGGCCGAGACACCCGGACCTGGAGCATCTATCTGTAAGCCATACAAGTATTTGTTCTGTGCGGGAATTGAAACTACAACACTCGGCGCAGCAATCAATCGCTCAACCACTGCGCCAACTGTACCCTAAGTTACTTAAACCAAGGCCTAAAACTCAGCTCTGTTACTAACATGTTAGGCTGATTATAACAGTCTACAATAGTATTATAAAGAGGTAAAGTTTGTTTTTATGTTAAAATTGTTCACCGATAAAAAAGTGGTTTGTGTCTGAGTGACATAAGCTACATTTTATGTACGCTGGTTAAGCCGCGGGCAAAAGCTAGTATTATTTACAATAGAAACTATTTTAAAACATATTGTTTCTTTCGATACAAAAGGAAATAAAAAATCATCCCACTTTATCCACTTTTTTACTCGTTCAGTAGACATAAAATCAATGGCTAAAGTGCCTCAAATAAATTGCGAAAAAGAAGAAAACAGCCGCTTATTTATTTGCACCAAAAACTTTGAGTGAATTGATTACAAGTTGAGAGGCAGTTTATAAAGCTAGGCGGGCAATTTTTCTACATTGTTCCTTCCATAAATTAAATTGTACACCATCATTATAGCTTAGTAGGCTTTCTTTAGGTTCATTGCCTTAAGGCGTATAGTACCTTGAACCATCTGGCCGAAATTATGTGAACGCAACTGTCGCACTCGCTTAGGCGGCAGTACGCAAATCTGTGCATTTATTTGCGGCCAGCAGCGCCCGGAAAGCGCTTTAAATCAATTTTCTCTGCGAGATATTGATTGATTTACATATGCAATGTTCACTTTGAAGAATATTTAACCACCAATTTTTATGTGTAAAAATGTTTCTAAAGGTCCAAACCGTTTCGAAGGAGTAGGGAAAAGTTGCGAAAAGTTGTGAAATTGCTAAATATTTTTTTTGACAAAAGTATTAATTGCACGAAAAAATCAAATGTTGATATTATCCAAACTTCCAAACTAATATTATAAATGCGAAAGTAACTCTGTCTGTCTGTCTTTGCTTCACGCCTAAACTACTGAACCGATTTGTGTGAAATTTGGTACAGACATAGTTTGGAACTTGAGAAAGGACATAGGATAGTTTTTATTGCAAAAAATAAAATAAAAAATAAAATAAAATTTATTCCGGACATACAGCGCCATCTATTGGTCAAGAGTCGGCATCAATTCAGTACTGAAATTTCCGGAAGTCACTATTCCACGCGAACGAAGTCGCGGGCAAAAGCTAGTTGTTTATGAATCTATAATAAACATATATTTTTTTCAAACCAATTGACCTAGCCGTTACAGAGGAGTAGGCCTCAGAAAATCACTGTTTTATGGCACTTTTCGGGCGCTTGGCCCTTTTAATACGGGTTGCAGACTCTCAGCTCGCATAGCTGACGCAGTTTTCCAAACTCGTGTGCAAATCTCAAACTATGCGAACTAAGCTATACGAAGCTAAGTTACGTATACGCCAATGCGCAGCTACGCGAGCTAAGCTGAGCCCTAAGAAATTGAATGTGTTGACGTACCCAAGGTATGGGATGTCTTTTTTAAATAATAATAGGTCAGTATTAATCTTCTTCTTCTCTGTGTAATGTATTCATCATCGGAATTTTCTTCATCGATTATATTCATGGCGAGGGTCGTCCGTCTAATTGAACTTCGTAACACTGACTGAGCTTTGGCTTAGCTCTTGGTGTGCACGCCATTTATTTCTAGCTTAGCTTAGCTTAGCTTACCCTAGCTTGATAACTTTAGCTTCGGGATAGCTTAGTTTTCGGTCTGCAACTGATTAAAGGATTGCGTTCCCGAAGGGCAACCTTTGGAAACCTATTACTATTACCACATAAAAGATGAAAGAAATTATAAAGGAAATACTTTCCGATTTGTATTACAACGAGCGTCGCCGCTTGTCCACACGCTTTAACTCCACTACAGGCAATAAACCGATACGAACGCGCATTACGCAACCAACAGACCACGCACACTTAGATCGCAAGTTTGCTATTGGTAGTTGAACTATGAGCATTGCCCTACTTTGTGGCACGCTTGCTCCGCCCACAAGGCCATTCTAACATCTTTCATATGTTCTGTGACTACTACTCTAAGGAGTGTTAAATATTTTATAAAAATTATTTTTTACGAATGAAATCGCGAGATAAGTGTTAGTGATTAAATAATTTTCCAGTAAATCGTATCACAAAATAGAAACACAAGTACTTTTGAGTATCTAATTACTAGGCGTTCCAAATGAGAATAAGACCGACATTCCTATGTTTTGACGTCTCGTCGTACTGTCAAATCGAAGGAATTTTGGTAAAATTGAAGAACTTAGAGATGAGTAAAATCGAAGAACTGGATTCTGATTAAACTTTTTTCGTTCACAGTTCATAAATAAATTAAAATTTTCGTAAATTAATTAACGTTTAAAAATTTCTTTCCTCGATTTGACAGTAAATCGTGACGTCACACCACCCACCCATTGCACCATCAGGTGAGATCGCAGTCAAGCACTAGTTTGTATCAATTAAAAAAAATGAAACTCCCTAAACTTTCCCACCCGTGTTGCGGTTAGGGTTACCATATATCAGGATCTGTCGTGAGGTTTCAGAATTTTCGGACTCGTCTCAGGATTGCGGCTGGATTTTGCAAATGTTATAAAATCTGAGGGTTTTAAGGATTTTCAATAAAATATAGCTTACATTTTAAAAACTTCTTACTTTGGTATGTACTTGGGCAATTAAAAATTGTGTAAGTGTATAACCGGTGGTAACAGCTCCTCGTCTTGTGTGAGAATTGAAAAAAAAAAAATGTCCTCTCCATACAAACTGTCCAATCAAGTTTTTAATTTTGTGTGAGGCTAATTTTTTTTAGTCTGTAAGAGTCTAACACTAACTCCCGCTTTCACCACGAAAAAAAAAACCTCCTACAAATAAAAAAAAATCTTTAACTCTTTATTATATTATAGTGTAGATAAATCGTATAAAAGACATACAAAGATTATTTAAATTTAGTTAATTATCTAACATCGGTTTAGGTAAATGCCTAATTGTAAACATTTTTAGACATTTTTTTAGATAAAAGACATGTTAAGGCTGTTTACATTTAGTTAACTACTTAAACAAATGGAGTAAAGAACTTTATTTCTCTGACCTCTTTGGCGGTTCTCTATAGGACAGGAGAATCTAATCCCTCCCTATTGACCTCAGAACCTTGACCTTTGGCGTACCCTCTCAGGCACAGAGAGTCTATTTATTACCAGTTTAATTTACACTGCAGTGCCACTGGACTGTAAAAAGTCTTGAAAGGGGTTAGATAAGTTTTGTTAAGGATTTATTTAAACCACATAGTGATTTTAGCAAATTATTCTCTCGGGAAATAAGGGGGGTAAATTACGGGAGTGGTCAAAAGAGTCACTGTGATCCTGAAACGCAAAAGGCAACTGAACGAACACGGGTGGGGTTTTTTTTTAATCATAATCATTTATTTTGTTTATAAAACAAGGTATTACAGACGTTATAGTCAGTAAATGTCTGAAACTCTCGCCCAACCCCGAGAAAATTATTTGTTGACTTTCTACCAACAGAAATACACCATAAAATAAAATTAATGTGAGTTGTAGGGAGGATATTTTGAAATACTTTGAAAAAAAAATTGTATAAGCATTGAACGTCTCATAACTAAAATGGAAGAGTTTTTTTAGCAACTAAGGCGTTGTCAGCAAACCGTAGGGGCCCAGCAGGGTCAAAGTCTACGGGAGCCAAGGTCGTTAAGAGCAGGGGATGTCATTAGATGATTTTCTCACCTAAAAAAAAAATAAACAAATTTGAAACATGTCGCAGATGGGATCGCAGTCAAGCATTAGTTTATATCAATTACACCATTCTAACCTTTAAGGAGAGTAGTTAAGGGGCCGGCGACGGATGAATTTCCATACAACCGTAATACTACGCTCATTTGCAGTTGGAGCATATTTCCAACATATTATGATGATATTCGGTTATAGACAATATTTATCTAGGTTTCTACGTCGAGAATATTAGAAATATTGTTATTTTTAATACAGGAAAAGCCAAATAGCATGTTTTGCCATTTACGCTGTAAAAAAGTACGAAATAGAATTCGCTTAAATTTCTTTTTGTTTTTTTTTTCAAAGAAAGACAATATTTATCTAGGTTCCTATGAACCTAGATAAATATTATCTATAACCGAATATCATCATAATGTGTTGGAATTATGCTCCAACTGCATATGAGCGTGGTATTACGTTTGTATGGAAATTCATCCGTCGCCGGCCCCTTAAGGTGTGTTAAAGACTTTATAGAAATACATATACATTTTTAAATCTTTTATTTTATTTTATACCATATCAAATTGCAGTAAGGAACTCAAGATCTAATTAAGAAGAAGCTGTAAGAATTAAATGTCTAATAACTAAAACGGAAAAGTTAATAAAGCAACTAATTCGAAACACACACAAATACTAATATTAATGCGCTTCACCGTCAACGATTGCATCACTGCTTACCATCAGGTAGGATCGCAGTCAAGCACTTGTTTATATCAATTAAAAAAAAATCTTCTTTTTACCTTACGCCATATCAAATTGCAATTAGGAGCTCAAGATCTAATTAAGAAGAAGCCGGCAAACATCAGTTTATCACTTCACTATAAAATATATTGGGCATGCTCATTAATTTTCAATAATTATGAAGAAATGAATATTAAATTAAAGGTTTATAGTGGCTAATAAAACCAACCTCAATTAAAACTGCATTCCATAATATGAATATTAAAACGTTTAAGCATTTAAAATGTAAAGTTGTTTACAGATTAGCAATGAGATAAAAGAAATATGGGGACCAAAAAAAAAAATCCACAAAAAAATGTATGAGCATCTGTATACAACAATTGTAATTCCCTGCCGGAGCCTGTGTTTCCTGATAGCTAGAACCTAGGGTATCGGAACCAGGGGGTCCAGATCGAGCCCAATCCGTCGACGGCGCATACTGTCCCCGCGCGCCTCAAGGATTTGTCAGCAACAGCAGGGTCCCAGCTAGGTCGAAGCCTACTGGCGCCAAGGGTTCTGAAAGGAAGACTCGGCCCCGGTATGAAAGGCAACGAAGGAACGGAGTGGGTTTTAGTCAGTAAAAGTCTGACACTATCTCCCGCTCCGTCAAGTCACCCAAAGGGCAATGGAAAGGGCTATGTTCGGAGTTTCCTTGCGTGATCGCATCAGAAATGAAGATATTCCGCAGAAGAACTAAAGGGTGCCGAATCACCAAACTTAAGTAGCAATGGGCAGGGCACATTGCTCACAGAACAGTTGGCCGTTGGGACCGAAAAGTTCTGGAGTGGCGTTCGCGTACCGGAAGATGTAGCGTTGGAAGGCCATATACTGGTGGACGGATGACGTAGTGAAAGTTGTGGGAATCCAATGGATGCGTTTTTTATTTTACACTTTTTAATTATGGTACCACCACAAAAAAGTACCCCTCAGACAAACATAGATACCTTATAGCCAGAGTGCATCTCATAACGATTCTAATCCCAGACACGGTTAGATTACATTACAGATCTTCTGGCTTTATCATCAGATCAGTTCGATACATCCCCTTTTTCTTTCAGTCAGACATCGACTACACGTATAAACAAAGCAATTTTACTAGTAACGACAGTTCTGCTATGATCATATGAGGAGTTCAGTTCTATATCTTCGAAGTCCATGAACAGATCATGACAGTATTTCTATGAAACCAACTTGGAAACATAACCTTAAAAATAATTGTCAAAATCGGTCTACAATAAACCGAGATATCGGTGAACAAACATACAAAAAAAAAAAAACAAAAAAAAAATACATTCAACCGAACATATTCGTAGAACCTTTTCCTTTTCGAAGTCGGTTAAAAAAAAGTCCATGTCGCCAGTAATTTATTTACGCGTCTGATATTAATCTGTTACTGCCTTTCCAGCTTCGCATACCAAAGCAATCTCCAATCATTGGAAATTGGTCGTAAAATATATCATTCAAATGTGTCATAACTTTTACCAAAACATAAACAAGTCGTTACGTAAACGTGCAAGTTAACGTTTCAACATATTCTTTTATTCTGGTATTGACCTTATGGTTGACTCGGTATTATTTATTTTATTTATTTATTTATTTATTTAACAATTCATGTACACACTTAACTTACATAAGAAAAGAAGACAGAAACAGAAAAATAGGTACATAGGTGATGCTTATTTCTAACGAAATCTCTTCCAGCATACCCGCGAAAGGAGAATTAGAAAAAAAGAGAAGTAGACACCGTGTGTAAAAGTGACAGGAAAAGAAACAAACAAAACAATTATTATAAGAATATACCTACCATATAAAAATATATATACTATCATAAATATAAACATACATATAATAGAATAAATACCGCAAAAAATACATACTGACCATATTATATTATATAATTATAAATACATACTAATAAGCAACTATGACGAAACAGAAAGATAGTGTTCTATTTAGTTTTTTAGTGTGTTTTATTATTCTATTTAAGATTAACATATGATTATGGCATGGCTATTTTTGGCAGATTAATCCTTTGGGTCATCTTAGATATTGCTTTATTTGGAAGACGGAGGCGGCAAATTTTGTCTCTGTGATTAAATAAAATATCCATTCAACTGATAGAACAAGTCATGGACGTCGGGTTACCAACTTCTCATCATCATCATCATCATCATTTCAGCCGATAGACGTCCACTGTTGGACATAGGCCTCCCCCAAGCGTCGCCACAACGAACGATCATGTGCGTCCCGTATCCATCGGATTCCCGCTACCTTCACCAGGTCGTCAGTCCAACTTGTAGGAGGCCTTCCAACGCTGCGTTTTCCGGTACGCGGTCGCCACTCCAGAACCTTTCGGCCCCAACGGCCGTCTGTTCTGCGAGCAATGTGCCCTGCCCATTGCCACTTAAGTTTGGCGATTCTTTGTGCTACCTTTTCTTTTTTATAAATCTGTCGGATACTCCAATGTGAGTAATTTCTTAAATCGGAATTTCCATACAATCGTAATACCACGCTCATTTGCAGTTGGAGCATATTTCCAACATTTTATGATGATATTCAATAATTCTACCATCGGACAACCCGACGTACGGCGAATATTCACCCTTACGTTGTTGAAACCTCTACGGTCCGGACTAAGCGTTTCGCCTCGTCGTTTATACCGCGTACGTCGAAGGACTGGAACAGTCTGCCTTCTGCGGTCTTCCCGTCCGATTATAATTTGGGTGTCTTCAAGGCTAGAGTGAATAGGCTCTTAATAAACTAGTGCGCCTCACCATCAAAGATTGCATCGCTACTTACCATCAGGTGGGATCGCAGTCAAGCACTAGTTTATCTCAATTAAAAAATATTCGGTTATAGACAATATTTATCTACGTCGAGAATATTAGAAATATTGTTATTTTTTATACAGGAAAAGCCAAATGGCATGTATTGCCATTTACGCTGTAAAAAAGTGCGAAATACAATTCGCTTAAATTTCTTTTTGTTTTTTTTTTTTTTTAAAGAAAGACGTAGGAACCCCTAAAAAAGCCTATTGAAAAGTTTTATATGTAACATAAAACTTAATTTATATAGCATCATATAAATTGTTCACAATGACAAAAGTTATTTAAAATAACAAAACAAAATGAGCCAACTTGTTGTTGAAAACTTTTTTATTTGTCCATAAAATATGTCTGTCTGTAGTTTTTATTATTTTACAGACAATTGATATTAGTCGAAGTTTCTCAAGTTTTTATTAAAAAAAAATGCTTAGTTGAATTTGGAATATCGTGGAAGTTTATGTCATAAATTGTTGAACAAATGTTTGGAAACCTTTCAAATGGGCAAAATGTACAGGAAAAAGTCGTAGCTATTTCTAATTCAGAAAAGTTTAATCTTTCTAGAGTAGTCTAAGAGTTGTCTGAGATTTGTTTCTTAGGAAGAGTAAGTACAGGAGCAAATCGCAAATTTTATAACGCGTAAAACGTAAGTACTAAAACTTATTTTTATAAATGTTTGTCCTGTGATAAATGAAGGTTTACAACAATAGTACATTGTTACACTATTTAGTCCCTCGAATTAGCGACCTCGCTGCGCTCGCCCGCCAACTCCTTCTCGGGATGAAATGAGTTACTTTCACCCGGAGGTAAACACTGTGCTTTTCATTACGAATATGAGGAAACTAAAAATAAAGTTTGTTAAACCTTAGTCGTCGTACCATGATTTTAAGTAGGTATCTTTCTTCTGATTTAGGTGGTAAAAGGTATTCCACTACTGCTTAGCTTCTTCTCTTATGAAATTAGGCGTTAAATCACTATTTTAATGATAAACATAACGTGTTAATACAAATCTCTTTGTACGGAAATGTAAATAAAACTCGAAAAAACCAACGACTGATTGGCACTTTCCCGCCATTTTGTTTTTTTTTCTGGGGCCGGCCAGCTATTCAGCCTCATTAATGAAAAATTTGAAATAGTTTTTTTTTTTTTTTTTTAAATAAAGTATTTTAAAGAAATAGTTGAACAAATAAATCACTTAAAATATAACATTATTTAATTAACACTTGTCTTTAAGTTATTTCAATTTTATATCGCGCTGTGATTGACTGGCTGTATGGAAAATTGGAACATGGTTCAATAGAAATGTGAAGATTGAACTAGTTTTTTTTTTAAATAATTTGACAGCTGTCAGTTGTAAAGTAAAACTCCCTAGGGATGAAAAGTATCACTTTCAGCCCGCTGATCAGGCAACTTCAGACCTACTTTCCAGAGTATGAGTAATGAAAAATATATTTAATAGTAAAAGTAAATTATCCACTGCGGTAAACAGATTCAGAAAAATATATAGGTATTCTGCAGGATAAATGCAAGTTAGGCAGTGTGTTCGAAACATACACTTCTGGACACATCTATTGGCCCACCTTGTATTTTCAGTTTCGTCTGGTCCTAGCTAAAGTTTTATATTAGGTCGAGCAAAAAGTTTTTATGCAGTTTTGAACCTGGCACATTCACAATTTCATTCAATAGTCTTTTTTTGAATTTCGAACACAGAATTTAAAGAAACAAAAGACAATTTGGAGCCTGTTTGTTGATATCAAACAATCGAATACTAAGAAAACTTGGTTTTATTGGTTTACTTGGATTTAATTCTTAAAAAAGTGATTGATATCTTTGATTTTGCAACAAACATTACTTATTCTTAACATTAAGGTGAGGTTTTATTAATAATCTATGGATACTTCACCTGAAGTCGTCACCCAAGCTGTGGCACTTATTCAGGCCGGACACAGCCAAAGAAACGTGAGTAACAATAATATTAATAATATTTCGAGCAATAATATTTCGGTAGGGGCCATCGAAACCTAAACTCTAAGGTGGGCCAATAGATGTGTCCAGAAGTGTAGTACATCTAACTTATATAGCACAATAGAAACAAATGACGCACTTTTATTAGGTAGATATTTTTATCGATTAAAAGCCGGTTAATTAAATTAATAATAATAATATAATATTCCACAACTATCACACAACGCCGTCTAGTCTAAAGCTAAGCAGAGTTCGTGTTATGAGTACTAGACAACTGATAAACATACTTATACAATTTCTAAATACATACATAGTATAGATAAATTACACCCAGACACAGAACAAATGATTATGCTCATCACATAAACATTTGTCTTGGGTGGGAATCGAACCCACGACCTCCGGCAATCAGGGCCACTAACCACTGGACCAACAGGCCTGTCAAATTAAATTTAATAAAAATAATTACAAACATTCTGATTAGTCAGACTATTTTACAAGCAACGTTTTACCTTCATAATGTTTTGATATTCAAATCTGTATTTTTTAAGCAAAACTTTAAAATACTTCATGTTTGTAAGCATGTGTTATTATGCATCTGTTTCTTTTGTATGCAGTCTGAGAGTGATCGTGCTTTAGGCAGGTACTGTAGTCCTCTTAAACCTTCTTTTATACTTTATACTTAAAATAATATTATTTCTAGTGAAAGTAAAAAAATATGCCAAGGAAACCTACCTACTCCCGGAATTAAAAATATTACATGTCCTATTCTAAGTCATGGTCTTATCATTAGCCTAACCTTCAGCTAATTAAGCGTGAAATTATAATAAATTATAACTAACACACACATACAAACTTTCGTTTGTATTGTAATTTTCGATACTCCTAATGCTATCTGCATAATTTAGCATAGCGTGATGGCCTAAATATGTAAACTCAAACAAATATCCATTTTTAGATTCCGTCTTTTGGATAGCAATGTTCGATAGTGCAAAACGGTGTCATATTAATGCTTAATGCGCGTTATTTTAAGTCCACTGTATGTTTTAGTTAGATTATTTAATAAATCTTGTTTTGATCTTCTGGTTGTCTGCTTTGAGAACCCGCAACATTACATGGTGACCTGGACTGGATGGTGGAGTCTCACCTGGACGATGATGGTGAAAGCTTGCCTAAAAAAAATCCCGTTAACTCTTGACTTAAGAGGCTCCTTTTCCACTCACCGATCGTAAACATCGATCATGGTTTAAAAGCTTGCTACTTCATCTAACACAATCCAACGCGGTGTTTGACGAAAAGGCAACGCGAAAAAGAGAAATCGCCTAAAAGCTCTGTTAGCATTCGGAATTACCATGTGAAAAATAATGGAATTACCATGATTTACTAATATATTTTATAAAATTTATTCCAGAATTTCCAGAAAATACGTGTTTTTTTAAACCCTTCAAATTTTTTGGTAAAAAATTTCGTCATTTAGAATCTAAACGTCCATCTTTTATTTGCTAGTTTTGCGACGTGTCCTGCCAATTTTAACTTTAATTTACTCTGAGTAAGTTAACCATATTTGCATCATCATCATCATCATTATCTTGCATCATCTAACGGAATCTACTACGCGAAGTTTGACGAAGAGGCAACGCGAAAAAAGAGAGATAAAGCCTAAAAACTCTGTTATCATTCAGTAATTCCGTGATTTAGTCGAATATTTTACAAAAGTTGTTCCAGGAAATACGTGTTCTTTTTTTAACCCTTGAAAGTTTTAAGTCGTCATTTAAAATTTTGATATTTACTTACAAGACTTCTATTTTTATAATTTTTTTTTTATTTTTACTCAAAACAAAAAACTAAGTAACTAATTTTAGAATGTGTCAAAGTTCATGCAAAATATCTGATTTTCAGAGGTCTTTACTGGATTAGTCTTACACAAATTTATAAATAGATTTTAATAGAAGCCTAGATAATATCCATAAGAAACTGTGTTTCCAAAATATCTAATGAAAAATTTGTAATAACGTTATAATCGCATAAGAGCGGTTGTATAAAAAAAAAGAGAAAAAAAATGTCGAGTTACATCCCCTTAAGTTAAAACCCTCTGCCCCCCTAGCCAAGTTACAAACGTTTCGCTTGCGCCGAACGCTTCGAGTTGACCTTGCCGCGAATTCTTTTGCTCTGACCACGTGACTGAGCGTTAAGACGACGTTATTCCCATACATTGGAAGCTTTTTACAAGCGTTAACTATTGCAGATAAGCAACTTGGCTAGGGGTACAGGTTTTTTAGCTATTCAAAAACAGACTGTGGCAGGGTGTTCGTCATTTTCGTTAAAACTTTTCAGTCATGCTACATTGCCAGCATCTTGCGCAACCAAGCGGTGAATGTGATAGTGTTATCTTTACTTAACACCTAGTTTACCTCCCGGGGTTGTGCTTTGATAGTTTGTACATCCTTGGAACCAATCTATTTATCGTCTTTGCATTTGCTCAAACTTGTCTTCATTTATTTTGAAGTTTAAGTAAAAAGACAACTTTTTCAATATATCTAACAAAAATACAATCTACACAAAATTAATAAATTTCGAAAAAATATGATAAAAATAACTCGCAGTTTATTTTATTTTTGCTTGTCAGCCATATCGCTATCAGTTGTCTTATTAATAAAGTGAACAAACCACAATGATACGACACTTATTAAATTAAGGCTGACACACACGATGGAGTATCTTTATATTTATCGTCAATCTTATAATATAAAATATATAGCCATATAAATAAAAAACACACAGTTTAAAACAAAGTCGCTTCCCGCTTTCTATTTGTCCCTATGTATGCTTAATAATAATAATGCTTATCTTTAAAACTCCGTGAAGGATTTAGATGCGGTATTTTTTTAATAGATAGATTGATTCAAGAGGAAGGTTTAGATGTTTATAACATGCATAACATAGTAGAGAAACACTGATAATTTTAGAGCTTTCTATTTTGATATCGTAAATAAACACAATTCTTGCGCTTATATTGCAAACGCTGGCTGAACAAAGTATTGTACACTTTAAAAAGGTCTACAAAAAACTCCGCAATGGTATATATCTATCTCATATGGATAACCCACAATAACCATTTTTTATCCTTTACTTTTTACTAGAAATAATGACTTATTTACGAAGTAATTTTAAGCAATACAGCATTAATTCTTATCCAATAAAGTACTTTAAATACATTTTTCATTGAATATAGATCAATATGACTCTTTACAGCATATAATTTAAATGAATATGTTCGATGATATTACACACTAAAAATGCAGGGACATAGCAGTTTCAGTGGTATCGACTTTGCACCCGTGCGAAGCCGGGGCAGGTCACTAGTAATTACATAAATCTCATATGTTTGTTGAGTTGATTGAGTTAGTCACGAGTGTATAATTATTAAAATGTTGTGTCACAGTGTTTGTTTTCAAACTCCTCCGAATCGACTTGATCGATTTTTATGATATAGGATTTTGTGTATGTTTTGTAGGTCTGAGAATAAGTATAAGCAAATTTTAACTCTTGTACCTCCCCACTTTATTTTTTTATTTTTATTATGAAGAATCTTTGCCGGATCATCTAATATAAAAATGTGTATGTTTGTTACTTCATCACGAGTAAACAGCTGTACTTTGGATGAAATTAGGGACATTACTTATTCCGGAAGTATTTCGAAAAGCTAGTATAAAAATAAGGGTAGTAATTTCTCGGTCTGGATTTTATTATTGATCAATATTTGTCGTTAGTTTAGTTAATTTATCGCTTACTCAAATTCATACCGCTCAAGTTATTAAAACAGTATCTCATCATAAGCCGCAAAGTTTTCTTTTAATCACTCGTTTTATAATTCCCCAAAATATAATAGTATATTCATCGTGTGTAACAGCCTTTACATTGTCGACTCTATTTTTTTCGGTCTCCACAACAAATGTTCAAGTTAGATCTAAATAAATTTAATGAGGTTAGTGACCTAGACCTGTTTCTTGATTTGGTAAGGATCAGACTTTTCGAATTCTTATTTTAAGTTTACGCAGATTTGAATAGAGAACATTTTTGCATGGAAAGTTTTTTTTTAAACTGAAACAGTGCGACGAGGTCGCGATAGACCGCGAAGGAAATGGCGCGACGAACTAGATAGATTCCACCAGAATTGGCAAAAAGACGGCCGAGCGCGTGAAAGATGGAAGGAGTGGAGGGAGGCCTTTGCCCAGGAGTGGGACAGAACAGGCTAACAAAAAAAAGGTTTTTTTTTATGCGAGACAACTAATTTATACTCACCATGTTTTGATTTTTACCCAGCGTCCATTTTAATTAAAAAATATATAGTCCATTTTAATTTAAAAAAAAATGTTGTTTATATTTGTGAATTTATATAGATTTAAAAAGTTTGAAATTAGTAGAACCTGGCATTAAAGACGCTTAGATTGTAGCTAACAGGAAACACAGACTCCGGCATGGCGTTCCACTCATTAACTACGCACGATGAATGTGTTCCCAAAACGTTTTGTGCGTACGGGAGGGATGTCCACCATATACCGGTAGCGCAACTCTGTACTTACATCTATTGATCAACCCCCCTAGCCAACTTTCAACCGTTTCGCTTGCGTTGAACGCTTCGAGTTGGCCGCAAAGCCGAATCTTTTGTTCTCACCACGTGACTGAGCATTGAGATGACGTCATTCCCGTGCGTTTCAAGCTTTCTACAAGCGTTAACGATTGCAGATTTGCAACATGGCTAGGGGTACTGATGATAGAACGGGCTTTTTTCCGGTGGGAAAATCATTTAATGACATCCCCCGCTCTTGGATGGAGCAGGAGGTAGAGTTAGACTTTTACTGACTAAAAACTCAATCCTGTTCCTTCGTTGCTTTTCGTACCGGAGCTGAAGTATCTTTCGAACGTGGATTAATGATGATAAGTTTGAATAACAAACAGAAGATGCAAACAAAGTCCAATTTTCGAATCGCCATTAACTCAGTGCTATCTGCAAAGCTCCGCAGTCACTAACGTAATAACTCTAACTAATGAGGCGTCAAAGAGATAGATAAAGTGAGTCAATGGGTTAAATCTAACCCTCTTTTAACCAAGTTCCTCCCCAGATGACAAGGAGTGGCAGATTTAAGTATCTTAAAAGTTTAAATTACTTTTTAAATTCGCTCAGTTGGGAATTTTCAGTTGGCTGACATAAAATCGGAATTCATTTTTTATCTTTGAAATGCTAAGTAGAATCTTAAGTTTAAAACTCTATTTAATTCTAGTACTTCACCCGCGATTTCGTTCACGTGTATTATTTATTATTATTATTAGGTAAATAAGATAATTTTATTTGATAGCATTCATTCTTTCTAATAAATAATTTCAATAGTGATCTAATTTCAGCTTTTACTACTAAGCCTCCGTTATCGTAAGCGGTAAAGAACTGAAATTTTCATAGAATCTGTGTTATAGAAACAATAAACAAACAATTAAAATTAAAAATTAAAGTGGATTCTCATTATTTTGCTAGACCAGAAACATTATTATGTAGTACAGAACCCTTCATGTCCGACTCACACTTAGCCAGTTTTATAATACTTCAAATATCCTTCTTCTTCTGTTTCTACACACTACGATGAAATCTTGACATTTCCTTTGAATTTTTCCTTTCGTAGATTCGCTGGATGAAATTTCTATAAAAATAATATCTTTGTACTCATAGTTACGAAGTATTTTTATGTATCATTGTTTCTTTGAGTGTACCTGCTTTGTAATCGCTTACTAATATCATTTATAATTATGTTGTCTTCAATAGCAACAATTCTTTCAAAAAAAATACAAAATTAGCGTTAGTTCTAACTCGCTACACCATTTCAAAGAAAAATATCCCCCCGCAAAGCAAAAACCTGATCTAATTTCAAAGTGTAACAAAAAAAAAATAGAACTCCCGACAGCTCGACCCGACATCCGATACAAATGCTATGTTAGGCGAATAAACTTGGAATAACTTACCCGAGATATCTTCCTACTGACTTCATAAAGTTACTCAAGTTATTTTTAGAAGAAATAACATTGGCACAATGTGTGGCTACATCAGTACGAACTTGAAGATTTATTGGCGCAACGAAGGCATCAACACACAGAACAGAATGAAAAAGGTTAAAAGGCCTTTTTTATGGTGGGAAAAAATCATGCTTTGACATCTCCCGCCCTTGGGCGGAGCGGGAGATAGTGTCAGACTCTTACTGACTAAAAGACCCGCCCCGTTCCTTCTAGCCTTCATACCGGGGCTCGAGCGCCCTTTCGGATTACTCTGGCCCCAGTAGGCTTCGGCCCGGCTGGGTCCCTGCTGTTGCTGACAACTCCTTGAGGTGGGCGGGAACAGTGCGCGCCGTCGACGACTTGGGCTTGGTCCGGACAGTTACCGGACGGCCGGACAGTGAGCTACAAGGTTATTTGTGGGCGGGGCAGGCGTGCCACAAAGTAGGGCAATGCTCACAGGTCCACTACCAATAGCAAACGTGCGATCTAAGTGTGCGTGGTTTGTTAGTTGCGTAATGCGCGTTCGTATTGGTGTGTTGCCTGTAGTGGAGTTAAAGGGTGGGAGACAAGCGGCGACACTCGTTGTAGTACAAATCGGAAAGTATTTCCTTTCTACCCTTTTTTATCTTTACTGTGCATTAACATATAACATGGTTCTTGTTATACTTAATAGAACGTGGCAAGTGGAAAATTGAAGATTTACATAATGATTACGTTTGGGCTTACGCTTTTTATAGCATAACACAGGATCGGAGATGATGTTGTGCAGGATTGGAGATAATAAAAATGCTTATTCCAGTATTACTGTAAGATTTATTCCCATAACATTACTCTTTTATTTTAAAAAATCTCTTGCGTCTGACAGTCGTCTTTGATACTTAAATTCTTTATGCCCATTTCAGGCGTTTTATATGATATATGATTGCCACATTTACATAAGTATGTTTATCAGTTGTCTAGTATTTACAACACATGCTCAGCTTAGCTTGGAACTAGACGGCATTGTGTGATAGTTGTGGAATATAAAAACAAATATGTATAAAAAATCTGTCTCACTTCTTTTACAGGTTTTTTTTTGTTATTGTTAGGTTTGCGCTTGACCGCTATCTAACCCGATGGAAAGCGACGATGCGGTCGACGATGGAACGCGCTTACTAGAAATAACCTATTCACTCTTGACTTAAAAAAGCCAGGGTTGTAGCCATCAGGAAACACAGACAACGGCAAGGAATTCCATTCCTTAGCTGTACGCTCAATGAATGTGTTCCCAAAACGTTTTGTGCGTATAGGTGGGTAGCTCTCAAAAATATTATCATCAAACTGAATGAATAAAATAATTATGAATAAGTCATACGTTTGCGTTTGTGTTATGTTACCAAAGTTATGACTACACGGCCGTGTGTGTATAAACTACAGTTTTAAATATTCTGCGTTCTGTACTAAAAGCTGAGACATCTGTACTTCGTTGTTTATTTTATTTTATTTATTTATTTAAACTTCATGTACAATAGTGGTACATAGGCGGACTTAATGCCACAAGGCATTCTCTACCAGTCAACCTTTGGGTTAAAAAAGACAACACTGTGGTAGGTTTGCACAATAAACAAATACATAATAACAAATAGTTCAAATGGAAAAATATAAAATAAGTTATTTATAATAATAAAATACATACATATGCTAAAATAATAAACTAATAAATACTATGAAAAATATGAAATCACTATGAGAACTTAATAACAATACTGAACGAAGACCGAACTAAGGTTGAGAGGACTTCAAGTAGTAGTTCCGAATTTTACGTTTAAAGGATAATTTACTTTCAGCTTTTTTGATGTCAAGGGGAAGCACATTCCAGAGTTTTATGGCGGAAACAGCGTAAGAATTGGACATAAAGCCAGTACGGTGAGGAGGAATATGAAAAAGCATGTTTTCGGATGCACGAAGGTTAAGATGATGAGAACTGCCCAACACTTTAAAATATTGTTTTAAATAATCAGGAGCACAAGGATCGTTCATTATGGTGAAGAGCGTGCAGAGGGATCTGAGGGATCTCCTCTGACGGATAGGCAGCCATTTAAGCTGAGAACGGAAGGAAGAAATGTGATCATATTTACGAAGGCCAAATATGAAACGAATGCAGTTATTGAGAAGTCGATCCAATTTGTTTAGAAGTTCTTGGGATAGATCAGAGTAACAAACATCAGCATAGTCAATTATAGGCAACACAAGCGACTGGACCAAAGTAGTTTTAGTGCTTGACGGTAGGAAATTTTTGAATCTATAGAGAGACCGCAGCGTGAAGGTGACTCTCTGGCTAACCTGAGCAATCTGTTTATTCCAGCTTAACCTATCGTCAATATATAAACCTAGGTCTGTATTTTCAGTCTTACACACGGTTTTGTCAATCCCCCTCGCGCGCGGGGGAGGTATCATTATTACGCGATTGCGCGTTTTTACTTAAATCGTGAAAAAAAAAACATTTTTTCTGGTTTTGTCTAGGAAAAACAAAAATAAAGAAATCGAAATTTTCGGCCAAAAAAATTTCGTACAAATGTGTATGGCGAACATTACACGGTTGGTTTTGCTGTCAGTTTTGCCACAGTCAAAACCTTGATTGACGAAATACCTACCGTCTATTTTGACAGGCCCGTTGGTCTAGTGGTTGACTGCTATGCCGGAGGTCATGGATTCGATTCCTACCCAGGACAGATCTTTGTGTGATGAGCATGATCATTTATTCTGTGTCTGGGTGTAATTTATCTATAGTATCTATGTATTTAGAAAAATATAAGTATGTTTATCAGTTGTCTAGTACTCATAACACAAGCTGTGCTTAGCTTGAGACTAGATGGTGTTGTGTGATAGTTGTAGAAAATTAAAAAAAAATGCGTTATGATTGGTGGAATTTAATTACGCTTGCATAACCGTGCAGTGTTCGCCTTATATAAAACAACAATTCAGCATTTCCAAGGTCATTCAATTTGTACAGACGTTTGTACAATCAGCGCTCGAGGGGTTAAAAATCCTTACTAATATTATAAAAGCGAAAGTGAGTTTTTTTGTCTGTTACGTCTTCACGCCTAAATGGCAAACTCGATTTTGATGAATTTTGGTACAGAGATAGTTGGGACCCTGGAAACGGATCCTGAAGGGGAAGAAAGAGGCGGGTGATGCCGCGGGTAAAAGCTAGTATATACATATAAATAATATAAATATACATTTATAAACAAAAGCAATCAATTTAAAGAATCATTAATAATGTCACGATGAGAGAAAAACTGGCCTCAAAAATAATGGAACTTCTCCAATTCTCCGTACATTTCGGAAAAGAGATCCATTAGTTAGTTTCGCCCTATATTCCGGAGTTGAGCTAAATCTGTTGTTCTGTATGCTAATCATAATTTTGCTGAAGTCTGTCCTATAATGGAAATTCCACTTTAATAATTTACGGCAAACTCTGCTTGGAATTTTCAATTCTCCCTTGTTTCTTTTGATTTGACCAATTTTTTGGTTATATTTTTTTTAGCCGACTTTCATTTAAGAATGTGGTTTTCAAGACGTCTGATTTTTTTAATTTTTAAGGTTCCGTACCTCAAAAGGAAATGACGGAACCCTTATAGGATCACTTTGTTGTCCGTCCGTACGACTGTCTGTCTGTCAAGACCATTTATCTCGGGAACGCGTGTAGGAAACGTGTTGAAATTAATATACAAAACATCTATTTTGACACTTATGGGAATCAAAATTCATGGAGTACATCCCGTTACCCTAGAATCCTTAAATTTGACACGAAGCAAGGTCTCATAGCACAAATATAGAAAAAAATCTGAAAACTTTAAATTAATGGTTACGTCACAAAAAAGAAATGTGATTCGGAAAAATCTTCGTAACTCAATTTGGGTATTTGTACTGTTTTCATATGTACGGTCCTCAGTGCACAAGTCCAACTCGCCCTTGCCCAGTTCTTTAGCCGTCTTTCGGCTGAAATGATGATGATTGATGACAATCTTTTTTTTATAATCCCTTAGTATCCCGTATTACAGAACGTCACACAAAACTCAAGCCTTACTTAAATTTAGTTTCAACCAATCAAATGGTTTGAATCTAGTTTTAAGTAATGCTTGAGTATTGAGCGATGTTCGGTAATACGGGACTTATTGTGCCTAATGCTATTTATTTGTTTAAACTTCGTGTACCATCAAAGACACTTCCGCCTGACCACCGCTAAGATCATTTCTGCTTGCACTCGAAACGAAAACTTGGAAGGGTTTGGTAAAGACTAGACTTTTAGTGACTAGTTAGTCTACACTAATATAATAAAGAGGTAGGTAAAGTTAGTTTTTTGTTTTTTTTTTTGTTTGTAGGAGGTAATCTCTGGAATTACTAGTCCGTTTGCTTCAATTTTTTCACTGATAGAAAGCTGCTTTATTTCCTAAATGACATAGCCTATATTTTATGTACGCGGACGAAGTCGCGGGTAATAGCTAGTCACTAATAAATGATAAATGATCTTTATTTTGCAAGTAGGTTTTATAAAAACACTTTTACACGTCAATTTTTTTTTTCGTCAAATAATGCTAGATGAGGGCCGGTGTTTCCTAGCTGACTACCCTGAGAAGAAACACCGAAACAAACTCAGGGGTTAACTAATAAAGAACCGATATCTCGACATCTTTTCGGGCAAATAAAATGTTTTTATATTTTCTTTTTCTTCTATATTTTCTTCAGCAGCTTCTTTGATATTCTATAGTAGTTAGCAGTTACATTCATTCACAGTTACCTGTAACTCTACGGCTATTCTCGGCTCGGCCACATAAAACGGCTCCGTTCAAGCGATTAGTATCAATTCTGTGTTCAATTGACGAGATTTATGTTCTCCAGTGCACTCCGTGTTGCTTCACCGTCCGCCTGTAGGGGGACCATGAGTTGGGAGGAATAATTCTATCTTTTTTAGATTCTGTTTCTCAGAAAGAAAAAAGCGGAACCCTTATTGGATCAATTTGTCTGTCCGTCCGTCCGTCTGCCAAGACCCTTTATCTCGGGAACGTGTGGACGTCTTGAGTTGAAATTAAACCATCTAATGATTAGTGACCCTGACTGCTATGCCGGAGGTCGTATAAACGTGTATGGCGAACATTACACGGTTAGTTTTGCTGTCAGTTTTGCCACAGTCAAAACCTTGATTGACGAAATACCTACCGTCTATTTTGACAGGCCTGTTGGTCTATTGGTTTGTGACCCTGACTGCTATGCCCGGAGGTCGTGAGTTCGATTCCCACCCAGGACAAATGTTTGTTTGATGAGCACGATCATTTGTTCTGTGTCTGGATGTAATTTATCTATAATATGTATGTATTTAGAAATATATAAATATGTTTATCAGTTGTCTTGTACCTAGTATCTTGGGACTAGACGGCGTTGTGTGATAATTGTGGAATATTATTATTATTATATACTCAAGTTTGCGGTCTCTTGTAGGTGGGAAAAAATCAAACTTCTAAGTTACGGAAAAAAAGATATAGCCGTAAAGTTTAAATATCATCAGATATTTCAATCTTCCTTTAGCTTACTTTATTAAGACCTTTTATTATCATTGAAATCCTACATCAATGATATGGATGAATACTGTAACCTTATTGGTAATTACAGTTTTAAGCCGTTTGGGGTCGAAACGCTTCGTTCATGGGGTCCGAGTGCGCGTCGCCTTTTCGAGGAAATTTCATGCCGACTGATCGACACTTTACGTGACCGGACTGGCTCGTTCTTCGCCCAAAGAATCAGCATTGCCGTTCAACGTGGCAATGCTGCCAGTCGTCTGGACACTTTTCCGGATGACAGCGATGTGGAGGAGTACTTTGACGCCCGAGCGTACTTTGTCATTTTGTATTATATTTATTTATTTACAAGGTCTTAGTATAAACAGTTTATTTAGTTTTTTTTTTATGTAATGGATAGGCTCGCGTTTGACCACTATCTCACCTGATGGTAAGCGATGATGTGGCCGACGGTGGAACACGCTTGCCTAGAGCGCAATCTATTCACTCTTGACTTAAAGACCCCTAGGTTATAGTTATCAGGAAACACAGACTCCGGCAGGGAATTCCACTCCTTAGCTATACGCATAATAAATGTGTTCCTAAAACGCTTTGTACGTATGGGTGGGATGTCCACCATATACCGGTGGCGCAACGCCGTACATCTTGTGGTCCGATTATGGAACGGACTTGGCGGAATTAAATTGTGTGTTTAAGTTTTTTTTTATGTACATATGTATTAAAGTGTATTAATATATATTTAATACACTTTAATACATATGTACTGTATTAAAGTGCATACTGTATAGCAAAATAAACATCAATAATATGGCCAAATCTGGCCAGTTTTTGTTGGCCATAACATGAAGTAATAAATTCAAAGATCTGGCCACGACATACCAATTACGAAAGGAAATGCTCTTTAATTTTCCACTTAAAGATATTCAGAGAAGGTTGATCCTGATTTAAGTGAAATAAATTGGACTCGGTAGTTTCCAATGGGCTTCTAACTAGTTACCGATTAACGCTGCTTTTAGTAGTTAGTACCAGTAAAGTTTGAGCCATCAGCAACCACTGTTGCTAACAACTGCGGTTCTTGCTATAGCAATCGATTATAATTATATTTAATACAGAAACGGTATAGACTGATACTGTTCTAATGTAGTGTTGAATGTTCTAAACTTGAGGGGTTCGTGGTTAAATATAACCGCAGGGTTCCAACGGTTAACATGCGTGGGGTGAATATTCGCCCCAGACCAATATTTACATCCATATTCTATAACCCTTCTAGCGCTAGGGGGTCAATGACCTGGAAAATTGACATTTTTGCGTAAATCAAAAAAACTTTTTCGGTATTTTTCTAAAACAAACTAATAATAATATAATATTTTATAGAAAACAAAATTTTCGGCCAAATAAATTTCGTACAAATGTGTGTTTAAAAACGAAAATTAAGCGTTTTTCAATGTCATCCGAGTTGTACAGACGTATGTAAATATATGGCGCTAATAACTACTAGCTAAGTGATACAATCTATAATCAACTGATTATAGATTGTGTCACTTAGCATAATCCTAATTAAATAAACAAGATTGAATGGGAGAGTAATACCGTCTCTTGATGAGGACATAATTCGTAAAAAAAGAGCTGAAAAGCGCTTGGGACGTTATTTCACCACATTATCGTCAAGTTCAAAATTTTGCAAAACATGCAATAAATCGATATATGTATGTCTGGAGCATCAAGTTCTAGTTTGCTCAGATTGTTTTGACAATAATAAAAATCTAAAAATATCTTTAGACATCGTAAACTTCATGGATTTTTCCCTCCTATTAAAAAACCTTTTTAATTTCGTGTTTATTAAATTAAAATGTAAAGGTGTCATATTATTTATAGTAACAAAATAAATATTAAACAATATTTAAACACTAATAATTGTTCATAGTCTCACCTATCAACAATAAAAAAAGACGTGCGGCACTCGGGGACTGCCGCGGTAACGCTATTGCATAGCATTTTTATCAACTTATCCAATTACAATTATTTATTTATTTTATTTATGCAGTATTTTTTTTCCTTTGTTTTTTTTTCTTTGTTATTAATTGAAGTTACACTTTCACACATTGAATTGAATTTTGATTGATTGTTTACTCATTTGTTTTCTTATCGGTCACCACGCTCAAAAAACAAATGAGTGGGGGGTGTTAGGTTATTTTCGTTATGGAATTTCTGGATTCGGTCTTCACGCTCAAGGCCCGCGATAGAAGCTATGCATATTTTTCCTATTTCAAACCTACAGTTTTTCTTCGCTTCGTTCCTAATCCGGTACTGTCAGATTTGTAGGCATTTTCGTTTAGCCATTCTGTTCGTTTTTGCTAACTTTCCGCTTTCCGATACCTATATATATCTATATCCTCTGTTTTGGTCCATAAACATTTAACGGCTTGTTTGTGCCAATGGACATTTATGATTTAGATTATACAATTTTTGGCATAATACCAATCATCAATTAAAATCAGATGAGTGTCGTCTTAAGCAACACTGTTTTTTTTTTTAATAGATATACATACTAGTGTTTAACTGAGATTTCACCTGATGGTAAGCAATGACGATAAGCAATCTGTGATTGTGAAGCGCACTAGTTTAATAAGAGCCTATTTATTTATTTAATCTTCATGCAACAAAAGATACAAAGGCGGACTTAATGCCTTAGGCATTCTCTATCAGTCAACCTAGGGTAGTGCATAGACAAAATGGCAGGTGCATAAAAAAAAAAGAAAATATTATTTAAAACAATTATAGAATTATATATAAAGCTAAATTTAAACATACATATACAAAATCATATTTAATAAAAATATATAGCTATACATACATACAAATATATACTATATATATATATATACACAAAGAAAAGGTCTAGCCGCTAGGAGTCTATTCTAGGCTATTCTCTCTAGCTTTGAAGACATGACAACGAATCGGATGCAAAGACTGAAGCATATTATATCAAATATACAAATATAGAATCCATACGGACATGATTTAAATAAACCTATTTAAATGAAATAAAACCTGTCTTATATGTGTTACAAGGTATCTTATTTCATTAAGCTGCAAAAGTATTTCTAAGAAAATCAGAATGAGAATCGGGAACAATTTTAATAGTTTAGTCCACTTACTGTATTGGCTACCCGGCTACTAAGAAGTGAAATAATCCGTCTCATGAAATAAAAGTTGTAAGAGATTCAGTTATTTTCCCCTCAGTAATCATTTTAACAAAAATAGGTTTATGTGTTTGCTTCCCAATGTTTGATGTTGATCAAATTATTTTCTTTGTTATTTTTTCTACGCAGCTTTTACTCAAATCTATTATTTTTTTACTGACAACAATTTCAATTAAGATATGAAAATGTTAATGCTGACATATAGCAAAACTGTGGCATCAGCTGGGACAAAACCTATTGTTGCAATAGGTTGTGCGAAGGAGAACCCCCCGGGGTTCTGGAACGAAGACAATGAAAGAATATGGGAGTGAGTTTTTGTCGGTAAAAAAATGTAAATGTAAATCAAGATATGAAAATAATATTTTTACAAAATCTTATGTTTAGAAAACAAATAAATAATTTAACACAAAAATTACCACAGATAATATGTTTATCACCAATAAATATAGCAGCAAGACAATTTAACATATTACAATTTCCGGCGACTGGGGACCCAATTCTCACAACGTTCGTAATGAAACCATAATGACATTTAAATCAGTCCAATTGGGAGAAAGTACATGAAAAATTGAGACTTGGCTGAAGTCCAAACGAGTAAATAAACTTTTTTTGTGGGCTGACAGTGTAATACCGTGAAATCTTTTATATGCGCAAACGCAGCATAATCATAAAAAATAAAGGAAAAGTACGTGTAATAATTGTAAAAGTGTTATAATTCTTACAGCACTAGTGCTTTTGAGTTTTAGTTAATAGTGATAACTTGGAGTGAAATACTACTACTACTTTGTGAATAGACTAGCTTCTGCCTGTGGTTTGGCTCGCGTGAAAGGTTTCTTCATATAAATTTTGAGACCCCCTTTTTTAATGGTGAGAAAAATCATCCAATGACAACCCTCGGGAGATAGTGTCAGACTCTTACTGACTAAAAGCCAACCCCATTCCTTAAGCCTTCATACCGGGGCTCGAGTTCCTTTCGGATAACCCTGGCCCCAGTAGGCTTCGACCCTTCATTGCCTTCGTAACGGGACCGAGCTTCCCTTTCGGATAACCCTGGCCCCATTTACTTTGAGACCCCCTTAGATGGTGAATTTTGAAAATTTGTCTCTTAATGCTTGCCTACGTTATAAAAGAATTATAAAAGGATTGTTTAAAATTTCACTATCCTAATCTCAGCTTTGGCTGTGCGTTGATGTCAGTATTTATATAGTTAAGTGGCTTCCTCGATGTTACTCCCGTTCACTCGTCAATGTTGCGTCTTACTAAAGTAATATTATCTTCGGATTTATGTTATTAGTCTGAGGCAAAATTTCTTGATTATGATGCAAGATAAAAATCTAATGAGTTATACATATAATTATATCTTCTTCTTCTTCCTGCCCTTATCCCATATTACTTGGGGTCGGCGCAACACGTTTTCTTCTTCCATTCTGTCCTGTTACCCGTCAAACTATCACTAACTCCCTTTTCTTTCATATCACTTCTCACACAGTCCATCCAGCAACATGTTTGGAATAAATTATACATATAATTATATACTTGTATAAATTCAGAAATATATAAAACGCAAAAAAATATTCTAGAAAAAATTGGTCCCTGGACGTCATAGGAAGTTGTAAAGAGTCTCCAGCGTAATATTTGGCTAGAAACTAAAAGCATAATTTGTGATCATAATGATCAAAACGATTACTAAGTGGGAGCATTAGGTCAGGATGTATTAAATATAATTATGTTGAATAGAGGAATATTTAGAAGTACCAAGAAAACATCTTATAACATGATTTAAATTTGGTAAGCAGTGGTGGTCCAGTAGTTATGGTTTGTGAATAGAAAGAAAACTATTTATTTTGGCGCACAAAACATTGTAGACCAGAAAAACTTAAGACAAACACAAAACAAAAAAAAAACAAAAAGTAACATAGGTCCAGTTCAGCGAAATGCCTTTTTTCAACTGAACCTTTTAAGGCGTGAATGGATAAAAAAAAATACAATTAGTGTCAACACTACATTACATTAGTGTGAATATAAAACATAATATGTGATAAAAGAGTATATTATGTGTTCAATGTACAAAAAATAAAGCGTAATCGTGAATAATCATAGGTCGCTGATCCAGTCCTAGCCAGGCGTATTGCTCTCGAAACGGTGAAGGAAAACATCGTGAGGAAACCGACATGTCGTAGAACCAAAAATTCTAAGTCATGTGACATTCACCAACCCGCACTGGGCCCGTGTATTGGATTACGACCCATTCCCTCTCCTAGAGAGGAGGCCTGAGTCCCAGCAATGGGAACGTTAAAAGTCTGATTATGATAAGCTATTAATGCTACGTTGATATTTGCAAAATTGAAATTTGGAGAGCAGTGGTGGGCAAACGGTAACGACTTATGAATTGTAGGTCACTGATCCATTCGTAGCCAGGCGTATTACTCTCAAAACTGTGAAAGAAAACATCACTAGTAAACCAAAATGCCCTAGAACCAAAAATAAGAAAAAAATAAACTTGTGACTTCCACCAATCCGGACTAGACCCGCGTCTTGGATTACAGCCCATTCCCTCTCCTAAAGAGGACGCTTAAATTCCAGCAGTGGGAACATTAAAAATCTGATTATGATAAGCTATTAATGCTAAATTGACGTTTGCAAAATTGAAATTTGGAGAGCAGAGGGTGGTCTAGCGGTAATAGCTTATGAATTGTAGGTCGCTTGTCCATTCGTAGCCAGGAGTATTACTCTTGAAACGGTGAAGGAAAAGATCGCTAGGAAACCGAAATGCCCTAGAACCAAAAATAAGAAAAAAATAAACTTGTGACTTCCACCAATCCGCACTAGACCCGCGTGTTGGATTACAGCCCATTCCCTCTCCTAAAGAGGAGGCTTGAGTTCCAGCAGTGGGAACATTAGAAGTCTGATTATGATAAGCTATTAATGCTAAATTGATGTTTGCAAAATTGAAATTTGGAGAGCAGAGGGTGGTCTAGCGGTAATAGCTTATGAATTGTAGGTCGCTAGTCTATTCCTAGCCAGGCGTATCACTCTCAAAACGGTGAAAGAAGACATTGCTAGGAAACCGAAATGTCCTAAAAGCAAAAATACGTAAAACATTAGACTTGTGACTTTCACCAAACCGCACTGGGCTCGTGTGTTGGTTTATGAGCCTTGAAATTAGGCTTGAGTCCCACCAGTGAGAACATTATAAAGCAGATTATGCCATTTTATTTATTATGATTAAAATTTAAGCTAAACATGAGCACGGGATGGCTTTGCCTTAGATTAGTATATAAGATACACTTATATACTAATCTAAGTATTACCTAAATATTACCAAACTGGTGAAGCCGTTTTGCAAGCAAGCAAATTTTGACACACGGTATCATAAGCTTCAAGCGCTTCAAAATACTGTATCTTCATTTCTTAAGACGTAAATCGAACCAACCCTTTGAGGGATACTACAAAACATGAGCCATTCACAAGAAACCCTTTAGGGTTCAAGTATCAAAAAGGTACTGCTTAAATAGCTACAAAGGATGATCGATTTCCTTTACAAAAAACTAATTTCAAAGCTATCGGTTCTTTTGAACCAATGTTGCGTTTTTCATTCATTCACAAACACTTAAAGAACTAGCTCTTGCCTGCGTCGTGCCCTGAGTGTTAATGAGTCAAAACTACCAGACTATGAAGTATCCTATATCATTTTCCAACGTCTACCCTTGTCAAATTTTGTCTAAATCTTCTTAGGGTCGTCACACACGGACCACACGCGTCAGCCACAAAGTCAAACAAGAAGCTGAAATCAGCCACAAAAGTAGCCGAAGCGCGCGACAGTCATTTGTGGTCGATCGTCGACTTGCGAACTAATCAATAGGTAGCTCGCAATATAGGAGTAAGTTTTAGCCAGTACAAGTTTTTTTTTATGGTGGGAAAAAATCATCCAATGACAATCCCCGCTCTTGAGCGGAGCGGGAGATAGTGTCAGACTCTTACTGACTTAAAGACCCACCCCGTTCCTTCTAGCCTTCATACCGGGGCTCGAGCTGTCTTTCGAAACTAATCCTGGCCCCAGTAAGCTTCGACCCAGCTGGGTCCCTGCTGTTGCTGACAACTCCTTAAGGCGCGCGGGAACAGTGCGCGCCGTCAACGACTTGGGCTTAGTCCGGACAGTTATCGGACGGCCGGACAGTGAGCTACCCATTGCTCACTGTCCGCAAGCCCGCGCCTACGGTGGCCGGAAATCGGGATTGGAATCCCAGCGGCGGCGGCGAGAACGCCGTTGCCTGTTGCGGTCGGCCTCCTCATTAGCGAGCATTACTGCTTCGCAGAAGTCAGCGACCGCCTGCCACTCCTCCTCGCTCCGGACCATGGCCTCAACCAAGGCTCGGCGTGAGAGGTCTCCGCGGCCGAAGCCAGTACAAGTCTGATACACCCTCCCATTCCTTCCTAAAGTGGGAGAAATCATTGGATGATTTCCTAAAAACCAATAACACACTTGTGGTCGACACTAATTGCAGTCGGTGGCTGTTACTTTTTCTCCTCTAGTACCTACTGTAATATAGCATTTTTTAATCCCAAATCACTGGACAGCATTGAATCTCTGCTATAAATAATACTTTATCTTTATTTATTTCAACCAACAACAAACGTACGTTCGTGCGTTGCCTTCGACTCGAACAGATTAATTGAGGTATGGGAGAAAGGGCTGGGGGTAGCGCGAGCGTCGTGTGGCGGCATTTAATATCGGCGAATAGTAGCCGGTGCGGGTTATTATAAGCAGCGAGCAACGATTTGTAGCATGTGGCGGCTACTGGCGTCAACCATGTGTGGCGAGTCTGTACAAAATGCATGACACTACAGGAAATATGCCGGTGGTGGAGTTTTGTAGTTGTGGCGGTGAGCCTGTTGAGCGCTCTTGATGAGCATTTCGTGTTCGTGATCACGTCTCAGACTAGTCTTGTATCACCGCATCTCTCAAGATGTGGCGCCTTGCAGATCCTTGTAGGCTTGAAAGTTGTCGTTGTCACAGCTTTAAAAAGATCCACCGGATTGGAGAGCGTCCACGGGAACTTTTGCCCTCACCCCACCAATCTTTCTATCGAGTTCTCGTTACGAGTCATATGCCCAAAGAACTTGAGGATTCGTATTTGCACAGACGACAATAATTTCTCATTGACATTGCTACTCATATTTATCGCACTTATTAATTTATATTCTGATTATAGACAAGCCCTTTCATGGAAACTATTTGTCAAAATACCGAAAAGTTAAAACAAAAGTTCGCTGCAGCGCTACATTGAAATTATGTCGTCCAACAAAGCTACTAAAATATACAGCGCTAAGATAACTTTTAAAGGATACTTTTTTCGCGATCAAAATGTCTTAAGCGCCATAAATTTCGTATTTCGCATAGTAGCATAGTGCGTAGTACATATATAAAAAAAAATATATCGATGTGTGTTCGTTTATTACTTCTTCATGCTGAAACCACTAATGGGATTTAGTTGAAATTTGGCATACGGTTAGATTATGTCATAGAATAGCACATCATCATCACCATTTCATCCGATAGATGTCCAATGTTGGACATAGGCTTCCCCCAAGTGTCGCCACAATGAACGACCCTGTGCGTTCCGCATCCATCGGATTCCCGCAACCTTCCACCTTGTAGTAGACCTTCCAACGCTTCTCAACCAACATATCACAGTGTCTGAAGGTGAAAGTCTATGACCAGTGTGTGTTGCTAGTGATGACATATGGATCCGAAACGTGGTCGTTCACAATGGGCCTCATCAGAAGGCTTAAAGCACCCAAAGGGCGATGGAAAGGGCTATTCTCGGAGTTTCCATGCGTGATCGAGTCAGAAAGAAGATATCCGCCGGAGAACTTACTGAGATACATATTGCCGGCACGGATCTTAAGCGCTGTCTTCAAGTTGCGCAGAAGTCAAATATTCGGTCTCTTTAGTGGTGCGAAGTTATACGCGGGGGCGGGGAGTATCAGTGATTGACTTGCCGCGCCATCGCGTCATAGACGACACTCATAATTCGTTCCCTGATCTTGCTGCATGTATCTTACAACGAGGACGATTGGTTCGCTAATGTATGGAATGCGCAAAGCGATCCTCACTCTGACGCCGAGCGCTCAAGATTCGTGACGGTAATCGTAGCACGAAGAATCGCCAAACTTAAGTAGCAATGGGCAGGGCACATTGCTCGCAGAACAGATAGCCGTTGGGGCCGAAAGGTTCTGGAGTGGCGACCGCCTACCAGAAGAGCACATTTATGATACATTTTATTCCTAAAGCATGTTTTATTGGGACAATTATCTACTGTCACGCGGGCGAAGTCGCTGGCTGTAGCTAGTAGGTATTTTCGTATAAGTTGAATTGGATTTTTTAAGCTATTGCATAGCTTCTATCGCGGGCCTTGAGCGTGAAGACCGAATCCAGAAATTCCGTAACGAAAATAACCTAACACCCCCCCACTCATTTGTTTTTTGAGCGTGGTGACCGATAAGAAAACAAATGAGTAAACAATCAATCAAAATCAAAATTCAATTCAATGTGTGAAAGTGTAACTTCAATTAATTTCAAAGAAAAAAAAACAAAGGAAAAAAAATACTGCATAAATAAAATAATTAATAATTATAATTGCATAAGTTGATAAAAATGCTATGCAATAGCTTTACCGCGGTAGTCCCCGAGTGTCACACGTCTTTTTTTTTCTTACAAAAACGGTATCTTGACAACCAAACATAACGTAAAGTTTTCTAAAGGACATAAGCGTTCCTCTGTGGAGTCTCAATCCTTTTAGTATCATGCTCCATTTTTATACAAAGATTTTTGCGTGAAATGATTTACGATCAGCTTCTAAGCTATTCACGGCACGGAAAGTGGTATTAACATTTTAAGAGGACTGCTTTCATTTATTTATTAAATGGGTTAAGTTGATGAATAGCTGATTAACAGTATCATAGAAAGGATTGCTTTTCTTTTTACCCGACTACGGCAAAGCCAAAGGAGGGTTATGATTTTGACAGGCTATGATGTATGTATGAATGTATGTTCATCTGTTCCCTCATAGTTTCTAATCTACAAATCGGATCCCGACTTTTGAGGTATCGTTAGAACCGTCTTAATCGTCCGCTAAACATAGGCTACATGACAAATTACACAACTCGATATGGCGCCCTCTAGCGGGCAAAAACTAATGTGTTAAAAAAAACGTTTAGATAAATACACCGTGTTTCAAACTCGTGTTCGTGTCCCTCCAAACTTTCTGCTCCTGCGCCGTCTCTAACCAGTCCTGCTACCTCTTTCTAGGTCGGCCTCGACGGGGATGCCCAAATTAATGTCTATACATCATTAAGGCCCGATCAGTTTAATCCATAATTTACTTTCTTTTTTTTTTTGTTTAAAAAGTAGCCTTCTGGTAAAAAATTACCATCGCCTCAGAACAGCGTTTCCTTTTCCTATAAAATGTAGTACCTATATATTTATAATAAAAATCGGACAAGTAAAAATTTGCAATTTGCTAAAACGAAAATTAGACATAAAGACCAATTATAAGTTAGCAAAAAAAAAAACAATTAATGACTATTTTTCCACTTAGCAACATACGTTAAGAAATTCTAGCATAATCAGTTATTTTTAATGTTCCCAGTAGTGGAACCAACCTCTGTAAACGAAGGAATGGGCCGTAATCCAACACGTAGGCCCAATGCGGCTTGGTAGACGTTAAACGTCTTCAAATTTTTAGTTCTAGGACATTTTACACACAATGTTTTCATCACCGTTTTGAGATTAGAAAGAAGAAAGTAAGTCACTTCGAAAAAAATTAAACCTACTACAAAAACACCTTTATCTACATAATTTCCAGGACTGTCCCGTACACCGTCCAGGCTCATAGTCACCCTACAAGCAACACATTATAGAACATTTGTTTCGGGATATCTTAATGAAGATACATGAAGGGGTCAATGTTTTTATGTAACCACTGCCGACGCCCAATGGCCAACCTGTTCGGACGTACCGAAAGATTTACGCGCGAATATGGAACGTAAATTATAATTTATTGTTCTACTAGCTTTTGGCTGCGGTTCCTAAGGAATATACACAACCGTCGAATAAAAAGTATGTCCTTCTATAACGTATAATTAGTTGAACAGTGGTCACAGTGTTGTATATCACTATTTCACGCGCATTCATCATCTCCTCTCTCAAAATCTTATTATGCTATCAAAATTCACCGTATCGCATCGCATCGCAGATTTGTATGCGCCCTTAAGAGCATCCAACCCGACATACATTTTCACTGTTTTTATACATATACCCGCTCTTACGTGATTATGACGTTATTACACATATTTCATTAAATACTTGTGGATTTTATCATGGCTTCATCTCTTTATAAATTTTTGTAATCTTATTTATATCTATTTTTGTAATCTAATCAATTTATAATTTTTTGTAAACTAATCCAGTAAAGACCTTTGAAAATCTGCTATTTCTCATGACCCTTCATACTGCACTCAAAAATAAAAAACGTTAAAAAAATATAACAATAGAATCCTTACAAATTTAATCAAGATTCTGAATGATATTTTTTTTTCCACTATTTTTCCAGGAAATACATGATTTTTTTTTAAGTAATATTCGAATATATGACAGTAGTAAAAACTGGGCAAGTGCGAGTCGGACTCGCGCCCTGAGGGTTCCATACAAACTTACCTATGTAAATAGTTCAATTCCGGAATGGAGTCTCGAAGATTTCTTTGAATAGCAAACAAAGTTTTTTTTGTAACGTTACAACAAAATACTTACCTGCTTTCAGATTTATTCCTATATGTTATAAGACCTTGGTTTATGCCAAATTTCAGAATTCTGATTCAACAAGAAGTACCCTATGAACATTGTTTTTCTTGAGAGTGTCGAAATTTACGTTTTTTGCCGCATAAACCAAATTATCTATTTTTCTCGTTAACTTACAAATTTGATTTTTTTACAGCTTCAAGAGTTTACAGACCTAAATATATGGTTTTAATTTCAACTCGATACCTTTACACGTTCCAGAGACAAAGGCTCTTGACAGACAGACAGACAACAAAGTGATCCCATAAAGTTATTCCTTTTGAGGAATTTACTTTGCCCTAAAAAACGAGTGCTAAAGCTTCTAGTATCAGTAGAGTGTGTATGCCAAATTAAAATAGTTTTCTTTCTTTCTTTTTTTCTTTCTTTCTTTCTTTCCATCAAATTGGTTGCCAAATGAGCCAGTCACAATTTTTATAGCCATAGTCATAGTCATTTATTCATTAACAATAAATTGTATCTGAAATTACAAACAGTTAAATATTACAACAACACAATTAATATAACATTGTATTTACCTCAAAGATCATCAATAGTTTAAAGACAATTGTTCAATAAGAATCTTTTGAGCTTTATTTTAAAAGAGCTAGAGTATATAGCGCTCTTCAAATCTAAAGGCAGTTTATTAAACAAAATAACCGATTGATATCTGGGACAGTGCTTCACAATATTTAAATTAGGCTGTATCTTGTAAAGTTTCATATCTTGACTATGCGTGCCTTCTCTAATCTCTCGTTCTTCTGCAGTCTCATATTCGTGTATAGAATTATGCAACGTCAAAATTCTTGTCACACCTCTTCCGTAAGATAAATAAAGATAAATAATCTCTAAGAAGCAGATAATCAAGCCCAGATTACTACATCATGTCACACTAAACCGCTCCAGAATTATGATGGGTTAGAACATCTATCATAAAAGATTATGACTTAATCCTAAGTATATATCGTTAGTTTTAGTTCGCTATGATATTCTCATGTTCTGTAGTAAGGTTTTATATTCTGTTTCATAGAGATACTAAGGTCGGCGTCAGATAACCGTGGAATTACGTTCATTGACCCTCCTACATTTTTTGACATTCTTAATTTCAAAAATGGAAATAAAGACAGAAAGCTGTCGACGAATCGACTTTATCGTGATCCTTTATATGATCTAGTAATGAAAAGTAGTACATAGTTGGTTTTTCGGGTAACTAAATTTTGTTTTTTTTTAAATGGCCGACTGGCCTGTTGGTCTAGTGGCTAGTGGCCTTTTTTCATTTTTCTATATATGTATGTATTTAAAAATATATATCTAAGTATGGTTATCAGTTGTCTAGTACTCATAATACGAGCTCTGCTTAGATTGGGACTAGACGGCGCTATGTTATAGTTGTGGAATATTAGGTGTATTAATATTAAAATAATATGAAGCAGTGGTAATTGGCTGCTATCCCACCGGATGGTGGGATAGCGGACCGATTTCGCCCACCTAAATGTAGAAAATCAATTCAAGGGAAACTATTACCGGGTTATAAAGTATCCTATGTACTATTTCAGTATATGATCTAAAATTATTGCTAGTTATGAAATACTAGCTGCTGTCACTGGCGTCGCCTGCGTAGAAGTTGAAAATCATCTCAAGGGAATCTACTTCTGGTACATTTTAATTTGTTGATTAAAAATTGTTTACGTTCCAGGATATGAGGAAACCGGCAAGTCCTAGAACCAAAAATTCGAAGACATGTGACATCCACCAACCCGCACTGGATCCGCGTGGTGGATTGCGGTCCATTCCCTCTCCTAGAGAGGAGGCCTGAGTCCCAGCAGTGGGAACATTAAAAAGGCTGATGATGAAGATGATGATGATGATAAAATTAGTATGATGTGTTTGTCACACACACAAATCTCATATTATCATAGATAGTCTAGACCTGTTTAGTAATAATATCATCAGAACCTAGGCACCGACCCTGTCAGCTATGTTGATGACTAAATTGCAACGTCGTAATTAGGGTTGGCAACTGTAGCTACTCTAATATTGTACTCTACTTTACGGAAGAGTACGCACTTTATAATCTACGAACGCAATAGAGTATGCTCAAAAGCTTTACTTCAGTTTTTACTTTTATTTTGTGTTTAAACTGAATGAATCCTGCCACTTTATTGATATTAATGTTTCATTAATTAATTCATTAAACCCCAAATGTTCATTGCATTTCTATTGTGTGTCTAATTGCGGTATTCGAAAGGTTAATAATAATAAAACTAAATTTATTTATATATCTAAACTAATAAATATTAATAATTTAATAGGTAGCTATACTAATTATAAATAATAATATTTACAATATTTAGAAAACACTTTTTGCCAGTTCAGTACCTATTTTAATAAAAGGAAAATTCTTTCAGTACTATCTTCTTAATCATTAATTGCGGCAAAAAAATACACCATTGCTTCTATGATGTTTCGGTAGTCCTACAATTACTCCACTAACTACTGATATTTTATAAGTACTTACCCATGTATGATAGGCGTATGTGTTTTTTTTTTATTATTTTATAACAACGAAATATTTGTTTTTCTAAAAGTCAAATAAAGACAATCTTTTTCTAAAAATGTACTCTTCAATTCCTCCTCCTAAAATCAGATAATATACTCAATTTCTTCTCAAATAAGAGACAACCCTAATCGCAATATACAGCATTCCAGCTACGCAATATAATTGGTGCGAAATTGCCGCTCAAACTCGCTAAGAGCAGATTTAAAAAATGACTACTAAATTACATAGCCTCAAAAGCCTGTGATTCATTCTAACTCGTTTATAAAGCTTACTGGGTTGCAGAATAAATAATGTCCGTATAGTATCGCTATATGGTACCTATTGCTGTATCCTTTCTGCCCTACTTTGTAACGTACCCTACTTTATACCGCACCCTACTTTTTTTGGTGGGTAAAAATCATCAAATGACTTGGGCGCCACTGGAGGTAGTGTCAGACTGTCTTACTGACTAAAAAACCCACCCCGTTCCTTCGTGCCTTTCATACCGGGGCTGAGCTACCTTTCGGAGCTAACCCTGGCCCCAGTAGGCTTCGACCCAGCCCCTGCTGTTGCTGACATCTCCTTGAGGCGCGCGGGAACTGTGCGCGTCGTCGACGACTTGGGCTCGGTCCGGACAGTTACCGGACTACTACTATTAACCCTACTTATTAACCCCGGTCTTCGGAAGTCATAGAAAGATCCTTGATCACTGTAGGCACGAACTTAAGGACGACGAGCAATAGTAGCTCGCCGTCCGGCCGTCTTGTAACTGTCCGGATCAAGTCTGAGTCGTTAATGCTAAAAGTTCAAGTACACTGTACACACACGTCGATCTGAGCGCGTTGGTCTCCTTACATCTTATATGGAAACTAGACTTGTAGAGCTACACTTTATCCACGCCACGCGACGTCGTTCCTTGGCTGTTCATGAGACAGCTTGGTGATAGACAGACAGACAGTAGAATCTTATCAATAAGGACCCGTTTTTACCCATTGTGTACGGAACCCTAAAAACTGGCACTTCACTTGAAGATAAGGCATGTGATTAACTTGCTGTACGTGACCCCTAGTCGCAACGTTAAAAGCTGCTATTCAGAGAGGATAAGAAATTTATGCAGAGAAATCGAAGTACAAATACACTGCGCACACGTGTGTTTAAAGTGTATGTTACAACGTCCATGCAAAGCAATCGATAGTACAATAGCGGAAGGTAGCGGGTATTGTGCGTAGTAGGTGTAGGTGGGTACAGCAAATAGTAAAGTAGAAATGTGTTAAATAGAACAACGAAATCTTGAAGGTTTGTTTTTGGTAAATGAATTATATTTTGTAAAAAGTAATAGGTTAAAAGTTGTTGTTTATGATGTTAGTAATACAGTCCTGCAAGTTTGTTAGTGTTTTACAAATAACCCTGTATTAAGATAGATATAGAATTACTCTTGTTTTCTTCTTGAAGTGAAGAAAGATCGAAGTAAGTGCTAGCTAGACTCATTTATATCAATACTCCTTTTTTAGATGAAAAATCATCTAATACCTTCTCTTGCTCTGTGTGGACTGAGAGGGGTCAGACTTTTACTGACTAAAAACACACCTGTGTCCTTCAGTTTCCCTTTGCATTTTCCCACAGGTTTCCTTTTCAGAAAACCCTGCGATGAGAATCCTGCGTAACATTATTATTTATTAATTAATGAGAAAAAAAGATTAACCATAAATTCAGACCATAGACAGTCCATAGACTGTAAGTTTTTTTTTTATATTCTTGTCTAGTTCTATGGATATATAAAATATTTGAGTTCTACCGACTGTCTTATAAAATGAATACCAAAGAGTCTTTCTTCTATAGCAGCCGACCATAGATAAAGTCATATAATTCAATTTTTCCAGGTCAATTTAAGACTTTTCACAACATAAACAACCGCCATATTCATAATTCCTGGAGCTAAATGAATGACAATATGTTGAACTATTTATGTTCGTGTTAACATTAATTAGTTTTATGTTTACACATTATTAAGATATATATTAGAGTGTGGGAAGATTAATTTTGTGGAGTGATTTATACAGTGATGCTTTGAGGAGGTTGTGTCTAAGTAATTATAACCACACAGACTGCTTAAAGGGCCTATTACACTACGCGTTATTCAGCACACGATATTCAGACTCGTTATATAATATTTCATTCCACGCGCCTCAAGGAGTTGTCAGGAACAGCAGGGACCCAGCCGGGTCGAAGCCTACTGCCAGGGTTAGTTTCGAAAGACAGCTCGAGCCCTGGTATGAAGGCTAGAAAAAACGGGGCGTGTCTTTTAGTCAGTAAGAGTCTGACACTATCTCACGCTCCGCCCAAGAGCGGGGGTTGTCATTGGATGATTATTCCCACCATAAAAAAAGTTTTATGTTTACACGTTAGGTATTAAGATATATATTAGAGTGTGGGAAGATTAATTTTGTGGAGTGATTTATATAGTGCTGCTTTAAGGAGGTTGTGTCTAAGTAATTATAACCACACGGACTGCTTAAAGGGCCTATTACACTACGCGTTATTCAGCACACGATATTCAGACTCGTTATATATTTCATTCCGATTAAGACAGTCTGACCCTTATTACAATACGCGACATCGACTAAGACTGTCCGAATATCGAGTTGTGTACTAGGCCCTTAAGGCTGAACTACTCCCGGATTCGAACTCAGTGATGGATGAGGCCAAAAACTGCGCTGTCTCATCTGACATCTTATCTGACAACGATAGTGTCAAGTATAAGGGCCTGCGCACACTTGAGACAAGACTTGTCTAAGACGTCTAAGACTTGTCTACGACGTCTTACAAGTATTTCGCTCAGTAGACGAAACTGAACAACCTTCAAAAAGATATTTTTTCAGGAAACCAAAAAAAAAAAAATCGGCCTCTGATTGGACAGTTTGTAAGGAGAGGCCGATAAATTTTATCGTTCGTCATCATTTCAGCCGAAAAACGTCCACTACTGAGCAAGACCAGTCGTTGTAGCGACGCTTGGGGGAGACTAAACGAGCGGTCTTGCACGTTTCGCATCTATCGGATTCTTGTGACCCTTCCTAAGTCATCGGTATATCTTGTGAGAGGCCTTCCGGCGATACGTTTCCTATTACGCGGTTGCCTCCCCAGAACCCAGCCTCTTCGACTATAGCCCATGGTCCGGAACGTGGAGGAGTGGCAGGCGGTCACCGGCTTCTGCGAAGCAGTAATGCTCGCAAAAGAGGAGGCCGACCGCATCAGGCAACGGGGTTTTCACCACCGCCGGGATTCTGATCCCGATTTCAGGCCACCGTAGGCGCGGGCTTGTGGACAGTGAGCAATGGGTAGTTCGCTGTTCGGCCGTCCGGTAGCTTTCCGGACCAAGCCCAAGTCGTCGACGGCGCGCACTGTTCCCGCGCGCCTCAAGGAGTTGTCAGCAACGGCAGGGACCCAGCTAGGTCGAAGCCTACTGGGGCCAGGGTTAGTTTTTTTTTAGTTAGTTAGTAAAGGAACAGGGTGGGTCTTTTAGTCAGTAAGAGTCTGACACTATCTCGCGCTCCGCCCAAGAGTGGGGGTTGTAATTGAATGATTTTTTCCCACCATAAAAAAAGCCTCATCAACCATTTGTTGCGCAAGCAATGTGCTCTTTCCACTGCCACTTAAGAATGGCGATTCTTAGGGCTACATATATGTCGGGCTTATTTCTTTTGCTTTGCTCTTCATTTCTGATTTAATCACGCAAGGAAACTCCGAGTATAGCCCTCTGCATTGCCCTTTTGGGAGATTTGGTTACTGGGTTGTGGATGTCAAAAAGGCAATCGCACTAAATTATTGATACATAATTATATTTCAGGCAAAGAGTAAAAAAAAAATATTGCGGCTTATTATTATTAGATATATTTATTGGCGGTTATTTTCTATTGTACGGCAATAGAAAATATTTGACAACCCTATAATATATATTGCATAAACTACACTAACATAATAAAGAGGTAAAGTTTGTTTTTTTTTTTTGTTTACAGGAGGTAAAATTTTTCGTTTTTTAATTTTTTCACCGATTTAAAGCTGCTTTGTTCCTGAGTGATATAGGCTATATTTTATGTACGCGGGCGAAGCTGTGGGTGAAAGCTAGTTTTAAATATACAGATCGAAAGAACATGAAAAACGATGTAAGACTGCATCAAAAGTCTTCATCTTTACGCCAATTATAACGAAAACATGAACTTAATTTTTTTTTTTAGACCGCCATTTTGCCCGTTAATTTAAGTTTTTGTGTAAGCTGTATTACTTTTTGGTGTACAATAAAGTTTATTCTATTTTATTGTATTCTAATTTTTAATTTTCTTTATGGCCTTCGAATGTTTTTTTTTTATAAAAGCGCGCATTACTGAGTCACGATAAAGTTCGAAACATTTTTGTGGTTCACGGGAACTTTTATTTTCTTCGAGGAAGTTACAAAAACGATATCGTTTTGTGTCAGTTGTAATAAATGGTCTTGTGTTTGGTTTTGGGTACTATTATATAATTTTATTTCGCATCTAGCGTTTTTGTAACCTTGAACTTAATTTGAAAATGAAGTAGTTTTTAATCGAATTGTTTATCACAATAGGGATTATGTAAGAAAAAATGGAGTTAAAAATAAAACATTAACTAAGAAAACTACACAAAAAATAGAAATTGGACTTTGACGTCAAAGTCCATGTTAGATTTCTCTTTCTCTTTGAAAGTTTGAAGCTTTATAGCTTCTTTGTTATTAAAGACACAAATTTAAAAGTTATTTCGTTTGCTTATTAGCATATAAAACAACTACATGCGTCTTCCGTATTGGCAATAATACGTATAATTACTAGCTTTCGCTCGCGGCTTCACCCGCATTAAAAATATAGCCTATGTCAATCAGGAATATGTTGTCTATTAACTGCTCCACCTTTGTTTTAATAATTATATATACACTTTTTTTTTTCTCTGACACATTGCTTTTGCAATATTTTTATTTCAACTGTCATAAATTTGTTAGTAATTTATTTTGTTAATATTTTATTGATAGTTGTAATTATTATATTATTCCTGTTTTTTTTTTTTTTAAATGGCCTGTTTTTGTATTGTAAATGTGAGAACACTGTATACTCCACGAACTCTTAGACTACTTCCTATTACGACTTACTTTGTTTTTTACTGAGAAAATTTTGATTGTGCTTTTGTGCACAATATTTGACTGGTCTACACTGTTCTTACATAACATCTATCAATATTGTAAAACAACCACTTTTTAAAAGAGTAACCATGGAGTTTCTTGCCGGTTCTTCTCCATAGGAAACGACCAATTTGGAACCGTGCACTAACTTCTGACGTTTTATAAGTGCCCATGTAGGCCTATATGAAATAAAAATATTTTTGGTTTTGATTTTGAATAAAGTAGATTTCGATCGGTAAAAAAATTATGGCAATCGGACCAGTACTTCCAGAGATTACCTCCTACAAACAAAAAAAAAACTTTTCCTCTTTATAATATTAGTGTAGATTGCTCTCCCCCTATAACAAATAGCGTAATAATTTATAGGCTTTAAATTGACCAGAACTATTAAGATTATGCATTCAAAACTTGAACAGGATTGATACAGCAGTTTTTGCGCCAACTGAATACGTCGCCCCATATTTTATATATAATAGAAATTAAAATCAACTTCACTCTTGTCTTGAATTGTCAAATCGCTTAATTGACGCTTTGCGTGACCTAAGGGCTGGCTTCTACCTCGGTCAGAGAATAAGCATTGCCATACAACGTGGCAATGCCGCCAGCCTTTTGGGCACACTTCCAGTCAACAGCGATGCGGAGCAGTTTTATGACGTCATATTTAGCTAGGCATTTAGTGTATATATTATTTTTTATTATTTAAGTTATTGTTTAATTTGTTTATTACTTCACTTTTTATTATATTAGTGAAGATAATTTATAAGTAGTTTCTAAACCATGAGAAGGACTAACTTAACAATTTTCTCTATCCGTCCATTTCAATGTTAGTTTTTCTTAATAAAACAGGAATCTAGGCAAAGAATAGAATCCAAGAATCTGGAATCGATATTAACGTGATTCCCATCACTATAACTTATTAGGTCAATCGTGTGTGTGAGGATTGAAAGAAAAAGGGACATCCTTAATTAACCCACATCTTTAGTCTATACCTACTTATAGACTGTGAAATGGAAACCGGCCCTATCTCAATTTTACCAATTTTGCAGGATGAAAAAAAGACTTTTGCTTCAATTATTATTGAAGCATCTGCACACTTAGTCAAGTTGTTATTCTGCAATCGTTAACGCTGTCAAAAAGTGATGAAACGTATGGGCATGACGTCATCTCAACGTAAAGTCGCGTGGTCAGAACAAACGAATAGACAATTGGTAGCCAAGTTCACATCGCATCTTTCAAAATCGTAACTACAGTGTTTAACACTACATCCTTTGTTATACAAACGCTACATTGTAGAACGAGCGGCCGACTCAGGCGCGTCAACATGGCTACCAACTCATCGTTTTCTACGATTGCTGTCACCGAGGCGTTACCGATTAGAAAACGGAATTCGACATAAACTGGTTGGAACTTGGCTAGGGGGGCTGGTATATTAACCTTTTGAATATCGTAATTAGAGACACAATAGAAAGACAATGAGAGAGCGAACGCCTGCTTGGGGTTTAATGAATTAAGGTAGGTGCCAGATAACCGTGGAATAGTGGTCATTGGCCCTCCTACATTTGTTGACATTCTTAATTTAAAAAACGGACATAAAGCTGTCTTGGATCAACATGTATATCTAGTAATGAAAAGGAATTAATTGTTTGTTTTTCGAGTACCTACGCAGATATATTAGGAAAAGGTCAATGTACTTTATGCCACGGTTAGCTGGCGCCTTCTATAAATAAAAATACATTTTTTTTTATATATAAAAAAGTGACTACACATCTTATTAAAAAAAAAAGAAACTATATTTTTTTTAAATATGAAATCGAGATCAGACAATAAAAATGTTGAATTCAGTACAAGTTGAATAAAAGTCGATTCTGGCACATTTAAGTGTATCTGACATAGGATTTCTTGTAACGCTGCGGGGTATGAAACAGAATGAAAAGAGCAGTGGTGACCAAGTGGTAAAGGCCCCGACTTATGAATTGTAGATGGCAGACCAAAACCCAACCAGGCGCATCACTTCGTGTAATGTTTCATCACCACTGCTCTCAAAACGGTGAAGGAAAACATCGCAAGGAAACCGGCATGTTCTAGAATCAAAAATTCGAAGACATGTGACATTCACCCGAACTGGGCCCGCGTGTTGGATTACGGCCCATTCCTTCTCCCAGAGAGGAGACTTGAGTCCTAGCAGTGGGAACAATAAAATGCTGCTATATGCTATGCCACGGTATTAAAAAGTGAAAATTCAAAAAATTGAGATAGGACCAGTTGCCAGTTCAGACCTTATGTTATTATCTGTGGACATTATTTTCGCGGGAAAATGTGCGAAAGAAACTCTCGTGTTTGTGGGAGATTTTAGGAAAACGGACCGCTAACTTAGCTAACTTATTTTTTTTGTGGGAAATTGGAAGTAATTATCAGAACTTGAATATGAAGTAAAATAAATCTTTTAGGACTTAAGACTATAAAATTATGAAATCTATCTTATTGTTTGTAAACTTTATTCGCTAGTTTTCTATAAAATTTTATTTTGTACACTTTTGTACTTTGATTTTTTTATTATTAGACTACCTATTTGTATTTGTACGCCTTTGTAGGCAAGACATATTGAAACTTCTATTTTTATTTTTGTAATAAGTCCAACTTTTTTTTTAATCTTAATTTTATTTTCAAGCATGTTGTTCTTGTTTTTGCATGTTGTTGTTGTTGTTCTTAATTTTTATACTATTCTTTATTTTTCCTCATTTATTTGTTATTTGTAAATTAAATTCAAGGCCAACTCAATTTCGAGAATTAAGTGACACTAATGGGAGAAGACACTGACTTCTGTAAAACAAGTTTTTACCTAGCTCAGAATGACGGCTTCAAATCTTACTGTGTAAAATAATTGTTTGTGTCAATAAACTATTTGATTTGATTTGAACTAATTTTTGACAAATAATAGCTTAAAATCTTATCTTATATCGTGTATTTAATTTTCAAAAAAAAAAAAATTAAATATAACTTATTTCATCTTTAAATGAAATACCGTTTAAGATGGCTCGGGAGAAGAATGTCTGGTAGGACTTTAGGGGGACCTTTGCCCAACAGTGGGGCAGTAAGGGTTGGAAAAGTAAAACTTATAGATTTATTAGCATGTTTTAAAGTATTTGCCTTAGTGCTTTAAGAAGTAGACCAATCAAAGTTACTGTTCCAATTTATTGAGTCAAAATTTGCTGTCCATAAAATACGATTTAATAGCTTCAATGTAGAAGTAGGAAATAAATTCTTAGGTAATCTTTATAGGTTTAAAAATATTTAGCTGACATTACAAGTCGAAGTCGGTTTTGTTTCAAGAAGATAATTTAAATCAATGTTTTATAGTTCAATAAATTTGCCTTTGATAGCTTTGTAGATAATTTATTGAACATACGGGTTTTATTAACTTTTTATCGGTACAGTATTTTACATGAAGCGAAAACTATAAACTTGAATCGTTCATTTATTTATCACAATTAAATAAAAACAATTAAAATGATTAATAAATATAATTATTTATTAATTATTATTTACATAATTTAATTGATTAATTGATCGATTGATAATAAATGAATAATCACAAAATAACCTGAAGTTTGCTTTTATATATTCGGACAACATTAAATAACAAACTATTATAAAAAAAATAGTTCAAAAGTCACTTCATAATTCAATTTAGAATTTGTTTGACATCTTAGCAGACATTACAAATTAACTAAAGTATTTCTTAATTCTAAAAAAACATGTCTCATTCGCTACGTCTTTGATGATTTTTCACAGTGTCAATCTTCAATGAATAATTTCGTCGCAGAAACTAAATTCCTTACGAACCCATCCCAATAACCTATTTCGAACGCATCAATTAATACTCGAACCGAGAATAAAAAATCAAAGATCTAATACTCACACAATTTTATATTCCGGTCATCAATTCACTCACATTAACACAAGTAATTATGATACAAACACTGTTTTGACACTATTGTAGTAATTATTTTGTCACTAATGTTTACGAAAAAACTTTCGCGCGGAAACTTTGGTAGGAGCGGCGTGAGGACGTCTGCATTCGACGCTGTTCGCGCGACAACTGGCCAACTGAATTTTCACACCCACGGAGTTTTCATTTGGATCACGCATCGAGGGCGGGAAAGCCGACTTCGAGATTCGAATGTTCATCATTGTCTATGATGTGTACTTACGTAGGGCGAGAGCTAATTACTGGCCGCCAAGAGATAATTTAAGGTCTCGAGTTGTTGAAAGGGAACAATATTTTCTTTATAAAAACCTCAGTTTTTCTTTGCGTTTGACAGTAGTTTACATAGCGTTGAGATTTTTATGTTCAATATTCGTAAAAAAGTAATGTTTTTAGAATTTATAATATTAGAAAAAAACACATTCAAACAAACTGTAAATCAACACTTTCCCATGTCAAAAATGCCAAACAACGTTAAAAATGCCGTCACGCGTTCAAACTGACAAAGATGAAGTTAGGTTTTATTGAATCTATCTTATCTAATTATAAAGAGGAAAAATGGTTTGTTTGTTAATATGAGGTAAATATAGTTCTTTCTGAATCAGTAGGATTCAGAATGGATTCCAATTGCACTAGCACTAGCTTCTGACGTTTTATAAGTGCCCATGTAGGCCTATGTGAAATAAAAAACTTTTGACTTTGACTTTGACTTTTGACTTTGACTTTGACTTTGACTTTGACTTTTGACTTTGACTTTGAATTTTATACCATGTTATATTTTCTCCCAAAAATATTTAAAATGGTCACAAGTTGGACACTAAGTACAACGCGGGTCACAGCAGGGCATAGCGAGCATTAAGTGCCAGCAAACAGCTGGGTGCAAGTGCAAAACAACTCCTCAGTCTCCTGGGTGGCCCGGTGACTATGTATTTTTGTGGGCATAACACCTTGTGATTTTGCATGATACAGTTATAAAATTTTGTATGTAGATTCTTTATACACCGTTTTTGATCGTTTTAATCCCGTAGAGGGTCGATCCGGTACATGAAACAATTTAAAAAATAAAGTACCTTTTTTTAAACTCGTATTAATTTACGCAAGTACGAAATTAATTTCTTTAAGAAAACGTCAGCTGAGCGAGTTCAATGACCTGTAAGTAATTAGTACGCAACGCCGACTACTACGTGCAGGTCATTGAACTCGCTCAGTTATTTCAATATATACCTATGTATGTATGTATGTATAGAGTATAGATTTACTTGGTTTAAACAAAGTAAATAATGAAATAAAAAACATATTTTGGACATGCCTTTATACGTAGGGGCCGTCGAAATCTTTTAAAAGACGTTGTCTTTGGTAAAACCCGTTAGATTGGTATCTATGGTGATAAACTCTATGCCTTTTACTTTTGCATTTGGTATGTTTGGTACAATTTTACTTTCTCTCGAGAACAAAACAGTTTACCGTTTGTATCGTTTAATTTATACGCTTGACATGTTTTAGAAGGACTGTTGAATAATGGATTAGATTATGTCATATTATGTCTATAAATGGATTAAACTGTTGGTACTTTCGGTGTTTTACAGGATGCATTTTGGAGAGTGTGTACAGGAATTGCATGACTTAATTCCGCCATCTCAATTCTACCGGACAACCCGACGTACGGCGAATATTCACCCTTACGTTGTTAAAACCTCTACGATCCGGACGTTTCGCCTCGTCATTTATACCGCGTACGTCGAAGGACTGGAACAATTTGCTTGCTGCGGTCTTCCCGTCCGATTATAATTTGGGTGTCTTCAAGGCTAGAGTAAATAGGCTCTTAAAAAACTAGTGCGCCTCACCATCAGAGATTGCATCACTGCTTACCATCAGGTAGGATCGCAGTCAAGCACTAGTTTCTATAAATAAAAAAAAAGACTTTATTTATTTATCAAAACATATGCACTAATAAGTTATTACTCCTTTGGGCACGCCATAATTATGGCAGTAAGTCCCCTCTTTGAAAAGTGACTGAAAAGACTTCGGGGCGTCCTCACCATCCGCTTGACGCAGGTCCTCATCGGACATGGAAAGCTTCCTTCACCGGATTCGAGCAGGAAACGCCTGGAGAACACGGTGACGTATTTGGGCAGAGTACCGCCGTGCTCCTGTGGAGGCGATCAGTGGCAACAACCTCTAGCGTCACTCCCTAGTACAGGTCATGGTCTGGAGCGAAGAAGAATGGCTGGCGATTGTCTCTTTCTGCGAAGCAGTAGCTAGCCGTCCAGTCGTCTGGTAGGTAACCGTCCAGACCGAAGCCGAATCGTCGACGGCGCAGTGTTCCACGTACTCCTCAATGAGATATCGCCAAAACCGGAGGCAGTGCCGATTTTTGGGTCGGAAATCATCCAATGACTTCTCTCGTTCTAGGGCGGACGGGAAGGCGTGTCGGACTTCAACTGACTAAAACTAACTCTCACTTCTTTTGCTTACGTTCCCTTTACACGCAGATTATCATCCATAAACATTGTTACTTATGTCTAAAGTAATGTTTGTAATTGCATTACAATATTGTCTTATCTTGCTTTAGCTAATTAGCTTTATCATTACTTCTGTAACTGTAACTTTCTTCAATATTCCCATATTATACATATGTGGAGGCTTGTAAATGGCTCATCGTGATCTATCTTATCGCTTATTTTGTATTGTTAGCTGTAAACCACCCAAACAAAATAAAATAAAATAAATAAATAAGAACCCGAGGTTCCCTTTGGACAACCCTTGGCCCCAGTAAGCTTCGACCTGGCTGGGTCCCTACTCCCTACGGTTGCTGACGACTCCTTGAGGCGCGCAGGAACAATGCGCCGTCGACGACTTGGGCTTGGTCCGTACAGTTACCGGACGGCCGGACAGCGAGCCACCCATTGCTCATTGTCCGCAAGCCCGTATTGATGTACCTACTATTTCAATCGTCACACCATCGCTTTCCATCAGGTGAGTGGTCAAACGAAAGCCTATCCACAATAAAAAAAAACACATTATATGCAGTATTAAACTTATACACTAGATCCTATATTGTGATCTCTCTATTATTCAAAAGATGGCTAACTTACTATCACTGTATTAAATATTTAAATAATATTTATCTTGAAAAAAAAAAACAATTGAAACATACATTGTGGGCCCGTAAAACGCAGGATTGGTGCCCAGACACAGCGACACGGGGCTGCGGCAGACCACGAAGAAGATGGCGGGACGACCTGGATGGCTTCCTTAAGATTTGGAAGAAGAAAGCGAGGAACCGTGATCATTGGAAAAAACTGGGCAAGTGCGAGTCGGACTCGCGCTCTGAAGGTTCCGTACAATGAAAAACCATTTCAATTCCCGAATCGAGTCTCGAAGATTTATCCGAATAGAAAAAAAGTTTATTTTGTGACGTAACTACAATTTTTCAGTTTTCAGATTATTCCTATACCTGTGCTATATAACCTTGCTTCCTACCAAACTTCAGGGATCTAGGTCAATAGAAAATACCCTATAAATTTTGATTCCCTTGAAGTGTCGAAATACACGTATTTTGCGTCATAAGAACTTGAGTATATGGTTTTAATTTCAATACGATAACTCTACGCGTTTTTTGAGATAAAGGATCTTAGCAGATAGACAAACGGACGAACAGACGGACAACAAAGTGATCTTATAAGGGTTTCGTTTTTCCTTTAGAGGCAAGGGACTCTAAAAATGGAAGGATGCCTTTGACCAGCAGTGGAACAATATAGGCTAGCTATAATAATAACATACATTAGACTTGGACTTTTCCCAAGAAAATAGGTACATATATTTCAATACAAATTCAATTGAAACGAACATCGTCATACAAAATCTCCATTCAACTAAAGACGAATTAGGTCAAGTGTACAGGCTACCGAGAAAGGTTGACGAATACAAACGAACATAAATACATGATCTAAATTACTATTATACTTATAGTACTAAGGAATGCTGTGACAGGAGGCAAGTTTGTCTTTTTCCTCATCTGTTTTCAGGAATTTAAAATGTCATGAACATAAATATTTCGTTGTCGTCCGCTATAGTTGATTAGAGAATGGAATTTGAAGTAAATATACAATATTTATCTACACCATCTACTCTAGTATTATATTATATTATATTATATTATACCTATTATATTATATTATATTATATTATATTATATTATATTATATTATATTATATTATAAAGAGATAAAGTTTGTTTTTTTGTTTGTACGAGGTAATCTCTGGAAGTGCTGCTCTGTTTGCTATTTTTTTTTATTTTCATTCTTAAGTGACATAGGTTGTATTTTATGTTCGCAGGTGAAGCTGCAGGCAAAAGCTAATCATGAATGATGCACACACTTATACACACCCCAATCCAAGTAACACAACAACAGTTATAATTCAAGCACTAAAATTTTATTAATAATTTCTTAGCTAAGCCTACGTCTGACGAGGCAAGTGTTATATACAAAATTTATTACAATCATTAAAAATAAATTAAAATACAAAATTTGGCATATGCAGATGGAGCGACATATTCAATATTGTTTCAAATTTCCTTATTAAGATAAAAAAAATGTCCTTAGAGGCAATTGGGTACCCACCTAATGTTTATTTAAAAGGTTAGTTATCCTAATGGGCGGACGGCGAACTATGGGTAGCTCGCCACCGAGTCTCGCGAGCTTGAGTCGTGAGTGTGGAGTGATGTCAGCAAACAGTAGGAGCCTAGAAGGGTCGAACCCTATTTGGGCCATAGGTTGTGCGAAAGAGAACCCCAGAACGAAGACAAAGAAGGAACAGGAACGGTGTTTAGTCTGTAAAAATTTAACACGCCCTTGCGCTCCGCCCAAGAGTGGAAAATGAAGTCATTGGATGATTTAAAAATTATATTAGAAAAAAGATAAATAATATGGGAATCGACCCCCTACAGTGACTGCTATCCCACCTGATGGTAAACAGTAATGCAATCGATAATGGTAAATCGCACTAGTTTATTAAGAACCTATTCACTCCAGCTTAAAAGACATCTAAATTATCATCTTACGGGAAGACCGCTGCAGGCAAATTATTCCAATCATTCGATGTGCGATAAACTTTGAGGCAAAACGCTTGGTATGTTTTAAAATAATTTAGTTCATCTTAAAATAAGAATGTCTATTTTAAAAATAGCTGAAATCGAATCAATAGCCCATTGCGGTTCTATTACATTCAGGATGAGCGTTTATTATGTTTATAGGTATGTTATACAGAACTATCTGGTTAGGTATAACATAACCAGATAGTTAAATGCATATACAAGCATTTTTTTTATTATTGATAGGCTCGCGTTTAACCATCATCTCTCCTGATGATAAGCAATGGATATCTATACTATATACTATATATAATATTATAAAGCTGAAGAGTTTGCTTGTTTGTTTGCTTGAACACGCTAATCTCAAGAACTACTGGTCTGATTTGAAAAAATATATCAGTGGATAGCCTATTTATCGAGGAAGGCTATAGGCAATATATCATCACGCTAAGACCAATAGGAGCGAAACACCAATGAAGAATGATTCAAAATCGTTGGATTTTTTTCCTAATGAGAGCTTCCGCTGCGTAAACAGTTATAATTTCGCAAAATTCATGTGTGACAGAATTGTTCCTCTTTAAAAGTTCTAAAAAAAAGTCTGCAACAGCATATGTCTATCTTGTAAGGTTAGCTCACTATAACCTTTTCTATGGTAACCAAATTTGTTCTAAAATGATGCATTATTTGCGAAGGTGTTTTTATAAACATGATATTAATCCTTATCCAAATAAAATAAAACAACAAAGTAACTATTCCTCGCGGACGAAGTCGCGGGCGGAAGCTAGTAATTAATATAATAATATTATAAAGGCGAAAGTTTGTAAGAATGTGTTAGTGTTTGTTACTTCTTCACCCTGGAACGGCTGAACGAACCTTGACACAAGGGAATACCATGTCCTATAAAAGCACATAGGATATTTTTTTATCAAGAAAATATGTTCTCTTGGGATAATTTCCAAGAATGACACGAGCGGGCTGGCAGTAGCAAGTACATAATCATCAACAACCTTTTTTTTAATGTTCACACTGCTGGGACTCAACCCTCCTCTCTAGGAGAGGGAATGGGCCGTAATCCACCACGCGGGCCCAGTGCGGGTTGGTAAATGTCACATGTCTTAGAATTTTTGGTTCTAGGACATGCCGGTTTCTTCACGATGTTTTCCTTCACCGTTTTGACAGCAGGGGTAATGAAATAAATTACACAAAGTAATGCGCCTGGCAGGGTTTGAACCCGCGACCTACAAGTCTTGAGTCGGAGCCAATATCTACCACTCGGCCACCACTGATCTTAGTACAAACTGCCCAAGTATTATAAACAAATAACAATAGTGTAATTGGCGTCTGAGTTGATTCTATTTCAGTAACAGAAAAAAAAAACGTCATCTCAACAAATTCAAGATCAAAAATCTCCAATCTATTCTTAGAACCGACACATTAATACCGATAACCTCGAGACCGAAATATTTCTTTCCTTCATTCACAAATCAGTGCTATAAAAAATATATAACACTTCCCACTATTTACGTATTGTTACAGTAAATTATATTAGAGTGCTAACACATATGAAAACAACGTATTTTATACAACATTACTTTAATACATGCGAAAATTTAAACACATCTACATTATATTATAAAGAGAGAGTTTCTTTCACTGTTTGTAAGAGGTAATCTCTGAAAGTACAGTACCTATAACAATAGTATTTGTCGGTACTCCATACCGACTACGTAAATATTTTGTATGGCTTTTACAACGCCTCTAGCGGTCACTTACGAAACCAAAATTTGCCATACAAAATATTTACGTAGTCGGTATCGAGTATCGAAAATACTATTGCTTTAAACTCTTGGTAAAGGTACTGTACTTTCAGAGATTACCTCCTACAAACAGTAAAACAAACTTTACATCTTTATAATATTAGTGTAGACGTGTTTCGGGTTCATAAGTTCATGATAGAGACCGTACTGGTCCAATTGCTAACATTTTTTCACCGATAGAAAGCTGCTTTATTCCTGAGTGACATAGGCTGTATTTTATGTACGCGGACGAAACTGTAGGCTAAAGCTAGTGTCTAATATTTTTATGTAAAGAATTTATGTACCTACAAACATAATTTTATCATGATCCTCAAAATGGAACTCGTCACCACCATCATTCAACAATTTGCTGAAGCCCACGAACACAGACTTCTCCGACACGTGAATGTTGAGGCTATACAGCTGTTAGACAATACGGACCTAGTGCGTAGACTAAAGACAACTAAACCTTTTGAAATAGTGTAGTGTTTAAAGTTAGTGTTTAATAGTGATCAATGCTGTGCTATGCATATTACACATGAACAAAGTGTTTTTATCAATATCAGACTCTAAGAAAGTGCTATGGACTTCTATAAGTGCTAAAGAACGCTATTCTTAGTTTAAGCAAAACCGTATAAAAATAAGTTAGAGTTAAATTACTTATTAGTCTATAAGCTAGATTGTAATCAAATATTAAGAAATTTAATTAAAAAAAAAAATATCATGAAAAATCACAAAGTTATAAGCTTGTTATGTTACATGGTTGTCTGCACAAATACTGGGGTGACTAAGAAGCTACTGTGCTCCCGCAGCCAGCTGTACGCTGGCGCCTAATGCCCGCTATGAGCTGCCATGATCTGAACTGTTCTTAGTTACGGTGATGCTAACTTGTGACCTTATTTTTGGGAATAAATATACCTAACATGGTGTAAAAATTTCTGAACAAACTATATTCACGTTTTGCATATACTAAAACTGTTGTATAAATTGAAATAAATTAGGTCCAACTTGTTTACACAAAAAGTCTGCAAGAGAAAAGAAACTCACTAAAACTGAATGAAACTGGTTCAAAGTGGATGTAACCAGAATTGAATGTTTTGTGACGGCTAATAAATTCTGGCTTGTTATTTCCTTGTTCACGTCAAATTGTAGATGTCATGACTTCAAATGGTCCAAGTTATTATATTAGGGAACAGATTACTTTGTAAGTAGATATTCAAGACGCACAGAACCAGTGGGTACAGAAGACAATCTCATTCATGTACTTCACTTTTTATACCTACGCTCGGTGGACGCACACTAATGAGCGTTTGAGGCGGAACTGTTTGACGCGTCTCGGATCGCTATCCGAGACGCGACCGAGACATCGTGTCCGTGAGCGGTGTCTATGTGTGCGTTGCTCGAGCGCGCTTTGTATGGAGATTGACATGAATTTTGTGGTTGTAGCGACAATTTTTTTAGACTGTAAATCATCAGTCATTAGACTTCTGCCGCTCTAGGGCACAACGGGAGTGCGTGACAGACTTTTACTGACTAAAACCACACTACCTTGCGTTCCAGGCGCTTCCCGTTCGGGCTATCCATAGCCCTATTAGGATTCGACCCTGCTGGGCCCCTACAGTATTTTTGACATCTTCTTGAGGCGCGCGTAGAACACTATGCGCCGTCGACGATTCTTGATAACGGATCTCCAGGCCCTCACCCTAAGGAGCGAGGAGGAGTGGCAGGCGGTCGCCGACTTCTGTGAAGCAGTAATGCTCGCAAAGGAGGAGGCCGACCGCATCAGGCAACGGCGCTCTCGCGGATAGTAAGCAATGGTTAGCTCGCTGTCCGGCCGTTCGGTAACTGTCCGGACCAAGCCCAAGTCGTCGACGGCGCGCGCTGTTCCCGCGCGCCTCAAAAAGTTGCCAACAGCAGGGGCCCAGCTGGGTCGAAGCCTACTGGGGCCAGGGTTATCCGATAGGGAACTCGAGCCCCGGCTCCACCCTTAAAAAAGGCCCTCACCCTAAAAAATACAAGAATGTGTACTTTCAGTCGGTGGGAAACATCTGAGTTTGGTAATCAATTATGAAGGAAGGAAACATATTATGAAGGAAGAACAAAAGAGACGAGAAGCAGTTCCATGTATAAGAGTTGAGAGCAGTGATGACCGAGTGGTAATGGCTCCGACTTAAGAGCTGTCAGGCGCATTATTTTGTGTAATTTATTTCATCACCACTGCTCTCAAAACGGTGCAGGAAAACATCGTGATGAAACCGGCATGTCCTGAAACCAAAAATTCGAAAACATGTGACATTCACCAGCCCGCACAGCACCCGCGTGGTGGATTACGGCCCATTCCCTTCTCATAGAGAGGAGGCCTGATTCCCAGCAGTGGGAACTTTAAAAAGGCTGATGATGATGATGATGATGATGATGTAAATGAGTTATGATTGTGAGAGTGAAACATTAGAAAAGATAGGCAGATTTATTGAGTAAAAACATTAGTCAGTCAGCAAATTGGTGCCGGATGCATAACGTAGATACATATACATCATATCCACCTCTTGCGCTAGTTTCATTATTCTTGGAGTGCCGAAATATTGAATCGACCCAGATCTTTGCAATGAGTTTGGCGCCATTAGTAGCATGTAACATAGAGCCCAGTCACAAAATAGATAGGTACAGAAGACAATCTACACACAAAGTGCGCTCGAGCAACGCATACATAGACACCGCTCACGGACACGATGTCTCGGTCGCGTCTCGGCCCGCTCGTCGAACAGCTCCGGCTCAAACGCTCATTAGTGTGCGTACACCGAGCGTAGGTATAAAAAATGAAGTACATACATGAGATTGTCTACTGTATCTATCTATTTTGTGGATATACTCTGTAGAACGCCTCAGTACGCGTCCGCCGAAACACTTATTCCAAATACTAGGTCCACCTTTATTTAGGCGATTTACTTTTATTACTGGGGCCATGGTCCTGATAAGCAAGGCAAAGAAGGAACATAGGAGGGGTTTTAGTCAGTAAAAGTCTGACACGCCCTCTCGCAAGCCTGAGGACACGGTGGACGCCAGGAGCACACGGTGGAGCACACGGTAGAGATGTGCCCCGCTTGAGCAGAGCATCGCCGTGTCCTTGTAAAGGCGATCGGAGGCGACCATCTCTCGCGCCGTGCCTTGGTACAGGCCATGGTCTGGAACGATGAGGAATGGTAGGCGGTCGCCATCTTCTGCGAAGCAGTGATGCTGGTAAAGGACGAGGCCAGCCGCCGCCGGACTTCCGATCCCAATTTCCGGCCACCGTAGGCGCGGGTTTGCAGACAGCGAACAATGGGTAGCGCGCAGTCCGACCGTCCGGTAACTGTGCAGACCGAGCCCTATTCATCGACGACGCGCACTGTTCACGCGCGCCTCAAAAAGTTGTCAGCAACCGTAGGGGCGCAGCTGGGTCGAAGCCGACTGGGGCTAGCGTCTATTTCCGAAAGGGAATCTCGGCCCCGGTATGAAAGGCAAGAAGGAACGGGGTTGATTTTTTAGGCAGTAAGGGTCTGACACTATCTCCTGCTCCGCCCAAAGGCGGGGTATGTAGTTTGGATGACTTTTAGCCAACGAAAAAAACACCCATTTCTATTTTTTCTATTTTACCATTACCATTATTATCTGTAAATATCGTATCACTCATCAGCTTGCAAATGAACTGACATTGTTTACATTTTTATCAGAGCATGATTGATGCGTAGATTAATACTTCACTGCAAACAAACAAACAAGTGTGATCGATTGTTATTGAGCTGCTCTGTGTGTCTTAGCTTCATTAAGTTAATAAGATAAACACGGCTTAGGTGGTGGGTGAGACGATTCAGGTCGTTGAGGTCATTAAGTGGAGATCTGGGGCCAGGGTCTAGTTCCGAAAGGGAGGTAAGTTTTTTAGCCGCAGTACGAAGGCAACGAAGAAACGGGGTGGGCTTGTAGCGACATCTATGACGCCACATAAGAACTACGAAGAAAATACAAAATCCTGCATCGCGCAAACAAAGTTCTCCACGCGAATTGAACATATACGACAGCCCGAATTCATCTATCGGGCAGTCGCCCACCAGACTATAACATTTTTTATGGTGGGAAAAATCATCCGCAAAGACAAGCCGCGGTCTTGGGCGGAGCGGGAGATAGTGTCAGACTCTTACTGATTAAAAGCCTACCCCGTTCCTTCGTTGCCTTCGTACCGGGGGGCTTGAGCTATCTTTCGAATTAACTCTGGCCCCAGTAGATAAACTCCATGGACACTCTTACACCCATACACACACCATCCTAAGAGTTACCAACATAAATATTGGTTGCATACTTCTTGTGTATCTCCCTGTAATCACAACAATCATTATTTCAGCTACTGCTGCACATAGACCTCCCCTAAGCGTCGCCACAACGACCGGCCCTTTAAGTCTTGCAGTCATCGGATACCCGTGACTTATAATCTAAGTTTCTTGCATGTAACTAACTGTAACGCCTGTCAAAGCGCCTAGCAAATATTGACAAATTAAAACCCGAACCAACAGTTTTACTTGCTTTCTGAAGGGGAATATCAGGGTAAATGATAACGTTTGAACTTGGTATAGTTAGTGGCACGAATATTGAGCGCTCAGCGTCAGAGTGGGGATCGCTTTGCGCATTCCATACATTGGCGAGCCAATTGTCGTCGTTGTTAGATACAAGCAATGTTGCAAGCGCAGGGAACCAATCACGAGTGACACGATGGCGCGGCGAGCCAATCACTGACATTCAACGCCACCGCGTCTCACGTCGCACCGCTAAAGATACCGAATATTTGACTTCTGCGCAACTTGAAGCCAGCGCTCAATAATCGTGCCGATAACTATAAGGAATTGTAAAATTCACATCAGTACTTGCTCAGTTTCGTACAGCAACCTCATACAAGAGAGGCGGGTGAATTAACTACGAGTCATCGTGATACATAATTTGTCTATATAACTTAACAAAACACTCAACCATGACATTTTGATGAAGTGCCTAGCTACCACATCGCTTGAGTTTAACCCACTTCAAAATTAGCATTGTATCGTCTACAATAACACTTGAACTGCACAACTTGATTCTACGATATGTTTATTTAGTTAATTAAGATCAGTTTGAATGGCAGATCTTCCGAGGCCAGAGCAAACGAGCTGAGTGAGAGCGGGAGCAGTTATTTATTTATTTATTTATTTAAATCTTTATGCACAAAAAACTGTACAAAAGCGGACTTAATGCCTTAGGCATTATCTGCCAGTCGACCTTAGGGTGGTGCAGAAACATAACATGGCAGGTGCAACTTTATAAATAGACAAAACAGAAGAGAAACAAATATATACAATAGTAAATACATTATTACGTACATATATAAATAAACAATGCTGTGGTGAAAAACAAATCCAATACATAAGCGTGGTGAAGGTTCTACCAACAGCAGCAGCAGCAGCAGTTATCAGAAAGGTATCGTGTTTTTAAACATTTATTATTATTTTAATTTTTGTATTTGACTACTGTGGATAATGGAGACTAGCTAAGACTAGCAAGTCATTCTTAGTTAACAGCATTCGCTTTTATAATAAGCTGCCAAAGGCGGTAACAGAACTTAGTGAGGGAAAATTCAAAAGTCATATCAAGCGTGTCCTAACCGAAAAAGCATATTACAAGGTTAAAGACTATGTCGAGGACACGCTTGTTTGGCAATGACTACCTCTGCACATGTGGCCCCCTGGTAAATCATCAATATTTTGTCTATTAACTGCTCCACCTTTGTTTTAATAATTATATACACATTTTTTTTTCTCTGACACATTGCTTTTGCAATATTTTTATTTTTATTTCAACTGTCATAAATTTGTTAGTAATTTATTTTGTTAATATTTTATTGATAGTTATAATTATTATATTATTCCTGTTTTTTTTTTTATATATATAGCCTCTTTTTGTATTGTAAATGTGAGAACACTGTATACTCCACGAACTCTTAGACTACTTCCTATTACGACTTACTGTAATGTTATTAATACTTACGTTTACTTTACTTAACAATAATCACATCTCTTTATAATATTTCTTATATATTTAGTTTGTTTATTTTCTTTGATCACTGTCATCTGTCATGTCACTACTATTTTCTTCTATGGTTTTGATTAGGTATCAACAAAGAGTATTTTTATAGTCTTAGGTTTTATTCTTTTACTCTTAATATTATTTATTTTGTAAACATATAATTTGCTAACAACAAATTATATGTTCTCACTATCTGTAATCATTCTTTAAAATTAAATTGTAATTTATATCTTTCTTGTGAAACAGCAATGCTGGCTGAAACCTGTTTTCAAATTTTAAATTATGAATTGACAGCCAGCATAGCCGTCAAAATTGATAAAAAACCATGTTTGTGAGTTTCTTAGTCAGTTTTCGGTCAGACTCTTAGTGCAGCTACATGTTCAGTTCCTGGTGTCAGTTTTTCTTGGTTCAGCTACATGTGACAGTTTCTTGGCTCAGCTCTTGATGTCTGTTTTTCCTGATTGAGCTCCTTGGACCATGAAGACCTCCTCAGAGAAGGAACTGAGGACCTCCTCTCTGCCTCTGCCGGCCCTCACGGCAGAGGGCTGTTCTACATTTGGACCTGGCCTCTGAGGGCCTCCTCTCTACTTCTGCCGGCCCTTACGCTGGAGGGCTGTGACTACTACTATCTGTTGCTGCCTGCGGCTGTGTAGCCTTCGCCGTCCTTCGTACGGCTGAGGGCTGCGCCTACACCAGCTGCTGTGCTCCGCCGTGACGCCGTTTGAGCTGACTTTTTATATCTTTTTATATCCCTATTGTTTTTATATGCTTTTATTTGTAATATAACCTCACAAGGATTCATATCTATATATATTATTTCTCCCTCCATACTTTCCTCCCTCACTCAACCTCTCACTACTCACCACACGTGCCTTGCCAGGGCTACTCCCTGGAGGCACTTACACTTACACTTACACTTACTCCCCATACGTGCCTTGCCAGGGCTACTCCCTGGAGGCACTTACTCACTACACTCCCTCTAGCACTCGCGTAACACTCTTTCTCTCCTCTTACTATACACTTACTCTTCTTACTCTCACTCTTCCTCTACACTCCTCACTCCCATACTCCTCCTTACCCTCTCATGTAACTGTTACACTCATTTGTGTACACATTACGTTACATTACTTTGTTTTTTACTGAGAAAATTTTGATTGTGCTTTTGTGTACAATATTTGACTGGTCTACACTGTTCTTACATAACATTTATCAATATTGTAAAACAACCACTTTTTTAAAAGAGTAACCATGGAGTTTCTTGCCGGTTCTTCTCAATAGGAAACGACCAATTTGGAACCGTGCACTAACTTCTGACGTTTTATAAGTGCCCATGTAGGCCTATGTGAAATAAAAATATTTTTGATTTGATTTGATTTGATTTGATACTCTTGAAACGAGAATTAAGAGCAGGGTCTGCGTTAAAATTTTTAAATATAAAGATACTGGACAGGTCTACTCAAATCTGTATGGTTCTTTCTTCAAAAGACCATCTCAGACAAATTTGTATCATTCTCATGTGATTTTGACCATTACTGATTTACTGTACTTGGACTTTAAAAGAGACTTTGACCCCTGAGTCAGTTTTACTTTTTCTCGTTTCTTCTCAGGGTAGTCAGCTAGGAAACACCGGCCTCATCTAGTTTAAAAATGACGTGTAAAAGTGTTTCTAAAACCTAATTGCAAAATAAATATCATTTATCATTTATACCATAAAAAAAACTTGTTAAGCTTTGATTTTGAAGTAGGTTTCGATCAGATCATAACTCCACATTATTGTTTTAGAAATACACCATTATTCTCTAAAATATAAACAGGAAAAAATACTGATTACAAAACCACCATTTTAACTAAACTTCAAAGCATAATTTTCTGAGACCACATTACTAAATAAACGTGTAAAAACTAGCCGCAACTATAAAACTCTTGATAGTGTTACTAAACGCATAAAAATGTAACAAACATGGGACGGACGGAAGACGAATGTACGCTAATATGTAGGCTAGCCTGAACGTAAATCAATTTTTACAACGATCACACATATAATAAAGAGCAGAAACAGAAGTAAAACAATGCTAGGTATATGTATGCACCTACAGAAAAGATGAAAGAGTTTAAAAAGGAAATACTTTCCGATTTGTACTACAACGAGTGTCGCCGCTTGTCTCCCACCCTTTAACTCCACTACAGGCAACAAAACCAATACGAACGCGCATTACGCAACTAACAGACCACGCACACATAGATCGCAAGTTTGCTATTGGTTGTGTCAATTATTAGCATGATCATATTTGCGCCGGGCCTTGGTACAGGCCATGGTCTGGAGCGAGGAGGAGTGGCAGGCCTCCTTCTGCGAAGCAGTAATGCTAGCAAAGGAGGAGGCCAACCGCATCAGGCAATGGCGGCGCTCACAGCGCCCCAGCCGCCGCCAGGATTCCGACCCCGATTTCCAGCCACCGGAGGCGCGGGCATGCGGACGGCGAGCAATGGGTAGCTCGCTGTCCGACCGTCCGGTATTTGTCCGGACCGAGCCCAAGTCGTCGATGGCACGCACTGATCCCGAGCGCCTCAAGGAGCAGTCAACAGCAGGGGCCCAGCCCGGTTGAAGCCTACTGGGGCCAGGGGTTATCCGAAAGGGTGTGACACTATCTCCCGCTCCGCCCAAGAGCGGGGGTTGTCATAGGACGATTTTTTCCCACCATAAAAAAGGTGCGAGTTTGCGGACGGCAAGTAACGGGTAGCTCGCCGTTCGACCCCGAAGCACACAGCGCAGCAGTCAATCGCTCAGCTATTACTAATTTTATCGCGAACGTAGCTCGACTCGTAAACGGTGTTAAATGGAACTTCTACGTCGCCATTTGTTATTGAAAAGATATATGCGTTAAAAATAAATACAAACTATACATACAGATAGGTATTTTATATTTAATATAGGTATCTCCATTTACTAACCTATTTATTAGCCTATTCTTATTTAGTCTCTACTTCTGATTGTGCTTAGAAGTTAAGCGATGGGCTGCTGCGCTGCGTGTCGCAGGATCGATTCCCGCACGGATCAATATTTGTAATGTAAAACTTACAGATAAAATTGTTTCAGCTCTGTCTCACGTAGGTATGTTAGTTTACATATTTTCTAATTTACATTCGAGGATAAATTATAAAAGATAGGAGTAAATACTAATTTAGAGCAAAGTTTTTTCTTTTGAAGAACAAAAAACAAAATACCGATGAGTGCTTAAGAGTACACGATAGAAGTGATCGGTTATCCGAAAGGGCGCTCGAGCCCCGGTATGAAGGCTAGAAGGAACGGGGTGGGTCTTTTAGTCAGTAAGAGTCTGACACTATCTTCCGCTCCGCCCAAGGGCGGGGGATGTCAATGCATAATTTTTCCCACCATAAAAAAAAAAAATAGAAGTGATAACTCAATCAAATACAAATTGTACTAGCAGACGCATCGCTGGTGTCGCGAGAATGATATGGATCCGAGACGCACAGTAATGTGCATTGTGGTGACACTTAGGTGATGCCTATGTCCTACAGTGGACGTCTTTCAGTCGAAATTAGGAGTCAAATTCGTCCCTCCTTATTCTTGGTCACACACAATTTTCGATTATTGTCGCTTCGTCCAGCCTAGAGTTCTTCGTCATCCCAGTATTTACCTAATTCTCTCCACATATAGGTTTGTGCATTTCGATATAAAGCAGTTGTGGCCGAGTGGTAATAGCTCCGACTTACGAGTTGTAGGTCGCGGGTTCAAACCCTGCCAGGTGTATTACTTTGTGTAATTTATTTCATTACCACTGCTCTCAAACCGGTGAAGGAAAACATCGTGAGGAAACGGACTTGTCCTAGAACCAAAAATTCGAAGACATGTGACTTTCACCAACCCGCACTGGGCCCGCGTGGTGGATTACGGCCCATTCCCTCTCCTAGAGAGGAGGCCTGATTCCCAGCAGTGGGAACATTAAAAAGGCTGATGATGATGATGATTTCGATTTCAGGTTTGTTCGAAAGAGTTTGGAACGTAAAGGAAGGAACAACAACTTTTACTACTCCGAATTTAGTCAGTAAAAGTGGTTAAAGCCACCTGTGTGCATTCGTTTTAACATCTCAAACTCTGAGGAGAAGGTAGGTATTTTAATATTTCACCTTAACAAAGACACCTTTTAGATGTATAAAACACATACTAATACTCCATTGACTTACATGATACAAAAATATCTCAAAAAGAAAAGTCAGTGACGATTACTGACTTGTATTTAATCGACGTACGGTGGAACCTCCTCCTTGCGCCGTATTCCTCAATGCTGAGGGTCGTGACCTCCCTGTTTCATCACTCTAACCCTTATGATATTCCTCCATCTGTTTCTGTCTTTGGCGGTGTGAAGGGCATTGTACATCGTAGAGTCAAGAGCGGTGCGGATCTGGTCGGACCAACGTATTGGGCTGCGCCCGCGAGGCTTTTCCCATCCATTTTACTGGAACAAATAGGGATAAAACAAATGGGGAAAATCCATTCAAGAAACTATATTTCATGATAGTTTATCTCTCTATCTCTCTCAAGTATTTTTCACCCACATGCCATATCGAACACGTAAATATTTCGAACATCAATCATTTTATTTTAAGACAACTATAAATCTTTACAAACATTTAGGCGCACCACGCAGCCATAAATAAAACAATAAACACGTGTTTTACATTGCACTACATTATAGACTGCGAAGCATCAAGCGAAATGAGTGTTGTTTGCCTGTCTGTTTGTCTGTCTGTTTATTTGTCTGTTTTTCTGTCGGTTTGTCTGTCTGTTTGTCTGTCTACTTGTCTATCTGTCTGTTTGTCTGTCTGTCTGTTTGACTGTCTGTTTCTCTGTCTGTTTGTCTGTCTGTTTGTCTATCTGTCTGTTTGTCTGTCGGTTTGTCTGTTTGTCTGTCTGCTTGTCTATCTGTCGGTTTGTCTGTCTGTATGTTTGTCTGTCTGTTTGTCTGTCTGTTTGTCTGTCTGCTTGTCTATCTGTCTGATTGTCTGTCGGTTTGTCTGTCTGTTTGTCTGTCTGCTTGTCTATCTGTAAGTCTGTCTGTTTGACTGTCTGTTTGTCTGTCTGTTTGTCTGTCTGTTTGTCTGTTTGTTTGTCAGTTTATCTGTCTGTTTGTCTGTCTGTTTGTCTGTCTGTTTGTCTGTCTGTTTGTCCGTCTGTTTGTCTGTCTGTCTATCAGTTTATCTGTCTGTCTATCTGTTTGTCTGTCTGTTCGTCTGTCTATTTGTCTGTCTGTTTGTAGTGTTTTTTCTTGGAAACGTTGATTTTCTTACGATGTTTTCCGTCACCGTTCTGTTAGTAGAGGTGATGAATTAAATTACACCAAGTAAAGCGCCTGGTGGGGTTGAACAATCTACACTAATATAAAAGAGAGGAAAAGTTTGTTTTTTGTTTTTATATTTTTGTGATTGTAGGAGGTAATTTCAGAAAGTGGTCCGATTGCTTAAGTTTTTTCACCGACAGAAAGCTGCTTTATTCCTGAGTGACATAGGCTATATTTTATTGTAAGCGGGTGAAGCCGCGGGCAAAGCTAGTACATTATATAGGTAGGTCGTTATTTATAGAATAAATAGATATGGTTTCTGTACTATCGGCCGATCGAAAAATTTTATTGCTCGATAGACCAATAGTAGGTACGATACGCAAATAAAATTAATTTATTCATTTTCGTTTTATTTCTGTGTGGCTATTTTAGTTTGTTTTCGTTTGACTTTTGTTTTGCCGCTCTTTTCAAAGCTGGTTTACTGAAGACTTTCACTAGCGTAATGCCTTGATCACACGTACCGAGTAAAAGGGCGAGACAGTAAAACGTTGCTCGGCCGAGACAGTGATGCTAGCGAGTTGTAGAGATAAATGGTGGAAATACGCTGCGTAAGCATTTTCCATTTTGATCGTCATTTATTCATTCACAATCAATACAATACAACAAGCCTGTACAAAATTTTCATAAATTGAGTGATATTTTGGGCAAAAAGGCTGCCAGGCTTAAATGGGATTGGGCGGGTCACGTCAGCCGCATGAGCAGTGACCGCTGGGCAAGTATCACCACCCGGTGGGTTCCTGCAAACGGTAAGCGCTATCGAGGTCGTCCTAGAAAGAGGTGGCGAGATGATCTAGACGAGTATCACGAGAACTGGTTAGAGACGGCGCGAGAGAAGAATGTCTGGAAGGACTTGGGGGAGGCCTTTGCCCAGCAGTGGGACAAAATGGCTATTAAAAAAAAAAAAAGTGATATTTTGGGGTATAGTCTGTCAAAAAAGTCAAACGATTTCGGTAATCAAATCAAATTATCAAATTCTTGAAATCTGATGTAGTCAACACTGGTTGAACCATCAAGTTGCCAAGAGATGATCATTGTTTACTAATAGAATCTTATAAGTGGTTTTGTATGTCTGTATAAATAGTCTTTTTAATTCGTTTAATTTTCTAGTCATTTGACTTTTTAGCAAAGCCGAAATCGCGAAAAAAATATCAGCTGTTCAGTACATTAGGCAAACATAAATGTACTGAACAGCTGATTTTTCTTTCGCGATTTCAGGTTTGTTCCCATAGTAAAAGTTGTTTGTTATCATGAGCACAAACACGTGTTTAAGTATCGTACACTAATTACCAGTCACCCTATATAAACAAATTATATAGTCTAATAAGTCAACCGACTTGGAAATTTTGTATAATATTTAGTCATTTTAAAAATATTTATATTCGACACTTTTTATAAAGTTCTTCTGTTAGTAAACAATGATCTCTGTCTCTTAATCAACCTTGATTATTGAACCCGTGTTGACTGCATCAGATTTAATTAAATCCAGTCTCTAATAACTTTGCTGTTTATGAATATTATTTATTGAGACTTTACGTAAGTACTAACAAAACCTTTTTGTACTATTTAAAATTAGTGATGTATATAATTATATTTGTTTTTATGAAGTTAGAAAAACGCAACAATTCAAAGCGTATCGCTTAACCTACCGCAATTCGATTTGATGCCAAGAATTCATTACGATGTACGACCCAATTAAGACTTTTTGTTCGCTGTGTTCGGAGGCTAAATATAAAAGCAACTATACGTGTGGATGAAGTATTACCGTAATATTTTATAGGCGTATGTTTTTGAGTATATTGTATAACATGTTAATGTGTAATTATAAACACAGCGTTTATTATGCGTACCTACAGCTAAGTAGTGGAATTGGGATGCCTGAGTCTGTGTTTCCTGATAGCTACAACTTAGGGGTCTTTAAGTCAAGAGTGAATAGTTTACTTCTAGGTAGACGAGCTCCATCGTCGGCCACATAATCACTTACCATCAGGTGAGATAGTTGTCAAACGCGAGCCTATCAATAATAATAAAAAAGCTTTTTCCCGCAGCTTCGCCCGCGTACATACAATATAAGTAGCCACATAGGTTACTTATATTGTATGTACGCACTCAAGAATAAAGCAGCTTTCTATCGGTGAAAAAATTTTAGTTAGCGGACCAGGCCCCCTAGCCAAGTTACAATCGAATTCCGTTCTCTAATCGGTAACGCCTCGGTGACAGCAATATTGTAGTTGGCAGCCATGTTGACGCGCCTGAGTTAGCCGCTTGTTCTACAATGTAGCGTTTGTATAACAAATGATGTAGCGTTAAACATTGTAGAAACGATTTTGAACGATGTGAACTTGGCTACGAATTGTTAATTCGTTTGTTCTGACCACGCGAATTTACGTTGAGATGACGTCATTCCCATACGTTTCTTCATTTTTCGACAGCGTTAACGATTGCAGAATAACAACTTGGCTAACCGTCCAGTACTTCCAGAGATTACCTCCTACAAACAAAAAAAAACAAACTTTACCACTTTATTATATTGGAGTGTGCTCTTTGGTCCTTCAAAATCCAATGGCTGATCGGATTTCAATGATATTTGGTACATGGGTGGACCGTATCGTGGATTAGCACATAAGAAACTTTTTATTCTGGGAGTATTTTATCGCAAGCGAACAGCTTTGGGATAATGCTCCACAGTTGCCAAAACAGATCTTGAGCGCTCGGCGTTAGAGTGGAATCGTCTTCGTTGTTAGATACATGCAGCAACGCAGGGAACGAATTAGGAGTGACAAGATGGCGCGGCGAGCCAATCACTCACTCCCCGCCCTCGCGTCTCACTTCGCACCACTAAAGAGACCGAATATTTGACTTCTGCGCAACCGCTCAAGATTCGTAATGGCAACTGTACTATCACGTGGGTTGAAGTGTACCAAGTTCCATCAGAATCCGTTCATTTATCAAGCTTGAAGGACTAAAGAATAGGTTGGAAAATAAGAAGAAAATCGTAATTGAGCGCAATATTTTTAAATTTCAGTTCAATGGGACTGATTATACAAGATTTAAGTGCATCCGGTGTGCACAGTTATGGCACACTCAAATTATGATTGATGATAAAATTCTGTTTTTTCCGACGCAAGTAAGAAGCAAAAAAATTCACACACAAGAAACCTTTCAACTGAAGTTCTTTGATCGCTCTTCTGTCAGAGGAATCAATATTCAGATCTAATTGAATAAAGATGCCGTGGGCGACCTAATTGAGTATAAATCTCAATGAATTTCAATACAAAAGCCATCATCGCGTTCTTTGACATGATTGTACTGAGAAAAAACAAGTCATACAAATCACAAAATCGAGAAATTTTTATTTATTACTAGCGTTTGCCCGCAGCTTCGCCCGCGTTCATAAAATATAGCCTATGTCATTAAGTGTGAGTTGCACCATTTAACTATAACGATAACAAAGTCGTTAACAGTTATCAAATCGTCGAATTGACCTATAGGCGGCCGTTTCACGGAAGGTTATGGTTTGGTTACCCTAAGGAATAAAGCAGCTTTCTATCGGAACAGTATTTCTGAGATTACCTCCAACAAACAAAAAAAAAACCAAAAAAAAACCGACCTCTTTATTATTGATCATCGAAGATCTTTTCGCCCTGTTTTATCGACGAGTCGGTTTGAATGAAACCACATTTATTAATTATCACCGAAGGGTCTTAGACAATCCTCGGTAACGAAACCATAGCTTGAATTTAAATCGACCAACGCCATCTAGCGAGGCAAGAGGTACACATGAGAGTGACAGTGTGTGAGTATATTTGTTTGTTACTTCTTCACGATTAAATGTATTTGGATTTTTTTTTAGATTGGAAAATCATCCGATTTCCCGCCCTTGGGCGAAGCGCGAGGGCGTGTCAGACTTTTACTGACTAAAAACCGACTCCTATTCCTTCTTTGCCATTTTTCCAGGGCCTCGGGGATCTAGAAAGAAAGAAAGAAAACTATTTAATTCAGCATACACACTCACACACAATGTAGTAACAACATGTAGACACTAATAAATTATAATAATATAAAAAACCGGCCAAGAGCGTGTCGGGCCACGCTCAGTGTATGGTTCCGTAGTTTCCCGTTCGTCACAGTTGAGTCACATGAGTTTAAAAAAATGCTTGCATATACGATTATACTACAAACTTAGTCCAGAAATTATTTTGTAGAACCCTTTTGTCTTTTTTGTACAAAAACTGTTCTTTCCATCAAGTTCAAAATAATTTTCCTAGAAAGTACTAAAGTTCTACTTTTCAGATTTTTGTCATATTTTCTAAACTTATGGTTCAAAAGTTAGAGGGGGGGGACACATTGTTTTTTACTTTTGGAGCGATTATTTCCGAAATTATAGACATTATCAAAAAATGATTTTAGTAAACCCCTATTCATTTTTAAATACCTATCGAACAATATATCACACGTTAGGGTTGAAATTTAAAAAAAAAAACACTTCCCACTACACATCGGGGGGCTACCCTAATAAAAAATTTGGAAAAAAAACATTTTTTTCCAAATTTTATTTTACCTCTTTGTCGGCGTGATTGATATACATATTGGTACCAAATTTCAGCTTTCTAGTGCTAACAGTCACAGAGATTAAGCGAGGACGGCAGACGGACAGACAGACAGACAGACAGACAGACGGACAGACAGACATGGCGAAACTATAAGGGTTCCTAGTTGACTACGGAACCCTAAAAAGACAACTAGCAATGTGTGCCTCACGCACACACGCACGCACGTGTGATCTCTTTTGCATCACCCATGACCCCAGTAGGCTTCGACCCTGCTGGGCCCCTGCGGTTGCTGACAACTCACTGAACAAGTAAACACACACGTGCCGTCGCCGACTTGGGTTTGGTTTGGGTGGTTACCGGACGCCGGACGGTCGGATGGCGTGCTACCCATTGCTCACTGTCCGCTAGCAAGATTTGGATGGAGCCTTCGAGCCGCGCGTCTCAAAAGTTGAAACGCGCGGCTCCAAGGTTGAGCCGCAGAACTACTTCTCCCACAAGGATAAGGACACTGCTTCAGAGATCTTTGACTCTCCTTCGTGGAGAGCGCCTACTCTGGGCCCGGAATGGCATCCGGCACACGGATGGAAGTAATAACGAAAGAAGACACGTCCAGTTCAGCATAACGTCAGACCATTATGACATTACACCAGCAGCAGCAACAGTGCAGCAGCACTGTTGTCTTTTTTAACCCAAAGGTTGACTGGTAGTGAATGCCTTGTGGCATTAAGTCCGCCTATGTACCACTATTATCCATGAGGAGATGGCTGACGCTGGCTGTCTAACTATCTAGGGTCTACGGATATACTTAAAGGGTTACTAATATCATAAACAACAATTTTGTTCTGTGACTTTTTACAAAACAATTCATTTACCAAAAACAAACCTGCATTTTAGTTGTTCTATCTGACACATTTTGACACAAAGCGTTTCGCCTCGTCGTTTATACCGCGTACATTGAAGGACTTGAACAATTTGCCTGCTGCGGTCTTCCCGTCTGATATTTTAGGTGTCTTCAAGGCTAGAGTGAATAGGCTCTTAATAATCCAGTGTGCCTCACCATCAACGTTTGCATCACTTCTTACCATCGGGCGGGATCACAGTCAAGCACTAATTTATAACAGATAAAAAAAAATCAAGTCTGTACTTTGATATACCTACACTAAGTCTGTATAACGCGACGCAAGCGCATCTAGCACCCCCGCCGCTCGATGCTCGCTCCCCTCCGCTATCTCCCCTGCTTCGCATAGACATTGTAATATTTAAAACATTCAATTTAAATATTTTTGTATGAAAATCTGATGAACTAAAATATGATAATTTTTTAAAAGTAATAGAATAAAAGTTGTTGTTTATGATGTTAATAACACAGTCCTGAGAGCTTGCCAGTGTTTTTTAAATAACCCTGTAAATCAGTTTTTTTACGTGTGGACTGTCTTCAAATAACACATTGAAACTACTTTTATCTTAGGGGTACGTTCTTTTTTTTCTTTTTCTGTTTTTAGGGTTTCGTGCCTCAAAAGGAAAAAAACGGAACCATTCTAGGATAATTTTTTTGTCCGTCCGTCTGTCTGTCTGTCTGTCAAGACCCTTTATCTCAAGAACGCGTGGAGATATCGAGTTGAAATTACTCATGTCACACCATATACTCATGACTGCAGTCTCTTCAATCTCGAAAACGAATCAAAGAGATACGGCCGTTTATGTCGCAAAAAAGCGTATGTTTTGATACTCTCAATGATCGAAATTCATAGGGTACTTCCCGTTGACTTAGAATCCTGAAATTTGGCACAAAGCAAGGTCTTATAGCACAGGTATAGAAATAAATCTGAAAACAGTAAATTTGTTGTTAAGTACGTCACAAAAAAAAATCAATTCGGAAAAATCTTCGAGACTCAGCCTGGTGACAGACAGATGGACAGACAGCTGTTGTGGTTGTATATCTAAGTACTTTTAAGACTATTATAATCGCTTATACATATAATGATATGTTATCCCAATAAACGGACAGTCTTACCACAGCATTCATTCGATTCATTTCTATCCTATCGCCAATCCCTACATGGCGACCGTGATACCCGAACTCTGGTCGAGTGCATTCGCGCGTACTAATAAGGACTAAGATATATAAACATCTATTGAGGACAGTGACTTCAATGTAATAAGTGCGAAATAAATTTTATCAAGATGTGTTATTATTCAGAACCTAGACACAGTGTGCAACTGACGCACCAATTATATCAGAAACCTGTTCCTGAAAGTAAAATAAAAAGTGAAGTGAAGTCTTAGTAATAGGGTCTCGTTTTTGCCTTTTGGGTACGGAACCCTAAAAAAGCCACTGGAAGCAATTAGCATCTAATAAATTGTTGAATATCAAGGTTAGTATGAGGAAAATTAAATATTATCTCGACTTTTTAACAACCCACGCGAGTTGTAACGTATAAGTACGTTAGTGATGACTTCGTGTATTTTCAAAGGAAAATTTTATGAATGGTTTATTCCTAATGTCGATGTGCCCCTAATTCTAACACACTCAACGATTCATTAAAAACAAGCCATGTGCCAATTCTTTTCTATTGCGTTTTGGTTTTTCATAGAGACTGCTAGTTTCTGCCAGAGGTTTTGGCTGCATGAAACTAGAAAAAATATCATAAGGTACACATCAAACTTTGTCCGCCGCTGACTGTGAGCATGCTTACTGTCAGCCGCAGTGTGAACATAGACTTAGTGTGCAATATGCATTCTCACCAAACCATACGTTAAGCGTTGTATGCGTTACTTGCACAGGTTACTTGTGTTACCAAAGTAGTAGACTTACTGCTACGTGTAGTAGAATGAATCAGCCACCGAGAGTCTGCCAAAACGCATTGCGTTATAGGTTATAAGCGTATAGTCGGTTGGGTGTGAACAAGAAGTTAATATAATATATGGAAAAATGTAAAACTGTGGAAGGCGCGCTCACAGTCAACGGCCGACAATACGTGTGGCCTGAACAATGCCTGAGACCTACTTCTGTCCATGGACGCGTAGCTTCAAAAACGCGATACCGGCACGGATCTTGAGCGCTGGCTTCAAGTTGCACAGAAGTCAAATATTTGGTCTCTGTGGTACGAAGGGAGACGCGGGGCAGGGAGAGTCAGTGATTGGCTCGCCGCGCCATCATGTCATAGACGTCACTCGTGATTCGTTCCCTGCGCTTGCTGCATGTATCTAACAACGACGACGATTGGCTCGCCAATGTATGGAATGCGAAAACCGATCTCCACTCTGACGCCGAGCGCTCAAGATTCGTGCCGGTACATGAGCAGTGACCGCTGGGCAAGTGTCGCCACCCAGTGGGTTCCTGCAAACGGTAAGCGCCATCGAGATCGCCCTAGAAAGAGGTGGTGAGATGATCTAGACGCGTATCACGATAACTGGTTAGAGACGGTGCGAGAGAAGAATGTCTGGAGGCCTTTGCTCAGCAGTGGGTCAGTAATGGCTGGAGAAAAAAAAAGAAAAAAAAAAGATTCTCACCAAGGAATTACTCCCTATTATTATTATTTTTGAGGATAAAGGGCTATGCATCACCCGTAGTGTAGGGGATGTAGTCACTGCGACCTAAATGACCTATTGTAACTCGCCATCTTATTACAGTAACTCTTTTAGCCCGAAGGCTTTCAATAAATTCAGAATACTCCTAGCTTTTAGAGTTTTAATCTCCTCCGGGCGAATAATGTGTCGGCCCAGATGGACACTGCGTTTGTGGATAAGGGACCCGCATTCACACAAAAGGTGCTTAGGTGTCTCCCTCTCCTGATTACAGTACCGGCAAACATCAGTGTCACTCAGTTTCATGTGAAATTGGTGCCTGTTTAGTTTGCAGTGGCCGATTAAGGCGCGGGCTATCGCACAGATGTTCGTCCTGCTAAGCTCAAGAAGCTCAGCCTTTCGGCCTCAGCTCGGAATTACTCCATAGGTCGTGGATGCGTTCACAAACATGTAGGTAAACTGATATGCACAAGGCACCCACACTTGAAAACTACTTGTGGTTCTGTACAGGAATTAAACTTTGGACACCGTACCGCAGCAGCAATGCGCTCAACCACTGAGTCAACCGTGCCATCCAGGAGAAACGAAAGAGTAACAAACATACGTACATATAATCGCATAATATAAACTTTCGCCTTTATAAAATTAGAGTGATTACATGAGCACTTAACACATTAAAGCCATGTATGATTGGCACCTTCCTGTGGATATCCGCTCTGCCCCGATTTTTCCACACTGCTCGCCTCTGCTTCACTGAAAACCAAAGACATTAAATGTAGAACTACCAACCACACATGTCATAACGAGAGGAGTTATTTGATGATTTCTTCAGCTACACACGATACGAACCAGGAACAGCCCCATAGTCAACCAAATCACGCGCGTTAATTTACGAACTCAGAGTTTCAGCACAAAATAGATAGTACAGAAGACAATGTCATGTATGTACTTCACTTTTTATACCTACGCTCGGTGGACGCACACTAATGAGCGTTTGATCCGGAACTGTTCAACGAGCGGGACGAGGCACTCCGAGATATCATGTCCGTGAGCGATGTCTATGTGTGCGTTGCTCGAGCGCGCTTTGTATGTAGATTGACTTCTGTACCTATGTATTTTGTGATTTCGGCCGACGCGACGGTACAGCATATTTTGTGTCGAATCCGAAAACTAGGTTTTTGCCGAATCCTTCGATTGATCACTATAAATAACCTCTAACACATCTACCACAAGCTGATTAGCATTCAAAACTAAAGTTGGAGAGCTAATTCGTAAGAAGTTGGCAGTAGTATCATCACAACGTTAATGTTTTCCAATTGTCGATCTGGACCAATTGTTTGACTATATTAGTTAGGTATATAGTTTACTAGCGACCCGCCCCGGCTTCGCACGGGTGCAATGCTCTTGCCGCACCGGGCGGCCGGCCGGTAGGTGCCGCCGCAAACGCTACGTCCCGCAATTTTTAAATCTGTAACATCTTCGAAAATATTCACTTAAATCATATGGTGTATCTATATTAAATGAACAATGTATTCAAGGTATTTAATTGGTTAAGGATTAATGCTGTATTCGTTAAAATCGCTTCGAAAATTAGCCATTATTTGTCGTAAAAAGTAAATGACAAAAAAAAAGTTATTGTGGGTTATCCATAAGAGATAGACATATACCATCACGGACTTTTCTGTAGACCTTTTCAATGTGTACAATACTTAGTACATTATTTTGATAAAACTCGTAGGGTTCAGCCTGCGTTTGCAATGTAAGCGGAAAAAATGTAATTATTTAGGACATCACAATAGAAACCTCAAAAATAACAGTACTTCTCCACTATTTAATGGATGTTATTATACATATAAACTTTCCTCTTGAATCACTCTATCTATTAAAAAAAACCGCATCAAAATCCGTTGCGTAGTTTCAAAGATTTAAGCATACAAAGGGACATAGGGACAGAGAAAGCGACTTTGTTTTATACTATGTAGTGATTAATTTGGAGTATATACCTATTGTATATGGTGAATAAAGAAAAAGAATGGATAAAGTGAGAAAAGAGTATAGTAAAGGAAGTTTGAAAGTGGCGCCAGTGACTGAAAAGTTGAAAAGTAATCGGTTGTCTTGGTATGGTCATGTGAAGAGGAGGGATGAAGCGCATATTACTAAAAGAGTTCTGATTATACATGTAGATGGATAGAGAGGGAGAGGAAGGCCGAAAAATAAATGGATGGATTGTGTGAGAAGTGATATGGAAGAAAAGGGAGTTAGTGATAGTTTGACGGGTGACAGGACAGAACGGAAAAAAAAAACATGTTGCGCCGACCCCAAGTAACATGGGATTAGGGCAGGAAGAAGATATATATATATATGGTTTACTAGTACTTATGTCTATTCTTGTATTCGTCTTCTCTCTTTTATTTATTGCACCTACCACTATTTTTCTCTGCATCACCCAAAGGTTGATTGGCAGAAAATGCCTAAGGCATTAAGTCCGGCTCTGTACTATTGTGTGCATAAAGCATTAAATAAATAAACCTCTAATTACTTCACTACCACAAAAACAGATCAGTCTATTTTTATCTCAGGTCAACGCCCCAATCTTTTTTCCCACCATAATCTTTACAGCCCCATTAGGTCATCACGACCCTTAAATGGGCGATCATAAACTGTGACAGAAATATGTGTCTTACAGGAAAAATAACACATAAAAAATCTCGGGGAACACTTCCTTTTGCCATTATATTCTTTGTTTTCCTTGAATCAGACTAGTCTCAGCGAATTGAGAATTTAATTGCCTGTACAGCTATATTTTCTTTTAGTATAGATCATGGAGTTAATGGCGTTAATATATCTTTTAAATTAGATCGCTGGTCATATAGAAATTCATTCGCAAAAAAAAAGTGGAATGTGAAAGATTTACACTTTGCATTAAGGAACGTAACATTTCTGTCTACGTGTAATTTGCAGTATAAATAATAAAAAGGTAAAGTTTTTTTTGTATGAGGTATTCTCTGGAAGTACTGGTCTGATTGTTATAATTTTTTCACTGATAGAAAGGTGCTTTAGTGACATAGGCTATATTTTATGTAGGCGGGCGAAGCTGCGGGCAGAAGCTAGTCGTTTTTCATTTATCATATTTTTTTATCTTAGACTTCTTTTTTTTTTAGATGGGAAATCATCCAGTGACTTCTCCCGCAATACGGCAGTTTGCCGACATCTCCTTGAGGTGCGCGTGGTACACTACGCGCCAGCGACGACACTGTTCGGTCTGAACTATTACTGGACGGCCGGACGGCAAGCTACTTACTGCTCGCCGCCCGCAATCCCACGCCTACGGTGACTGGAATTCCTTATGGCTGGTCCTGGTGGCTGGGGCGCGAGGAAGTACCTTTCCTCACGCGTGCGGCGGCCTCTTTCGCTAGCATTACTGCTTCGCAGAATGAGACGACCGCTTGCCATTCCTCCTCTCTCCGGACCATTGCCTGTACCAGGACCCGTCGCTAGAGGTCATTGCCCCCGATCGCCTCCACGAAGACACGACTGTGCTGCCCAGGGGGTCGGGCACTAGCACAACTCCACTGTATCCTCTGGACGGTTCACACAATTGCACCCGGACGTTTCTTCCGCTCGAATTCTGAACAGGAACCTCCCGAACTTACCATGTCTGGTGAGGACCTGCGTCGTGCCGTCTTTCTAGTCACTCCTCAAAGAGGAGACTAACCGGCATGAGTATGGCGTGCCCAAGACTTCTTGACCTTGAACTTTCGTAATTTGTTTCTTTTGAACTGAGATTCCCATTGAAATTAGTTCTAAAATAACGGGCAATATGATTTTAAATTATATTTATTACAAAAACAAACATCTCAACGTTATTTGCAGTACAATATTACTCAATGTAACTACATTGCAATAAAATTAACTGTCTGACTTCAAGATTAAAGGCGTGTGACACAGCATATAAATATATCGAGACCCACCTCAGCGATTTTGGCAGTTACATAAATTATATGTTTGAATTATTGCCCTCTGTGCGAACGTGTTGGCTTAGACATCGTCCGCGCTTTGGCGTCTATCACCAATACTGAAATTCCAACAACCAATTTGAACATTTCAATTCCATTACTGGTTTTGGTCCATGGACATGTGACAGAACCGGTACAAAAACAGCAATGAATGGTAAAGACTTATAAATGTCGTTTCGAGTGGGTGCTTCTATGCCACCTGTTCGTCTGATTTTATGCCGTAATAGACAGTAGCCCACCTGCCGCCGCCCTGTCTAGTTGTCTAGTTACAGAAGGTGGAAGGGATCAGAAAGGATCAGAAGATCCAGTTTGTAAGACCCGACAAGAGATAAAATTGTTTATATCAAATCAAATGCTTTTCCTTATTTTATTTTATGAGACCCACCATTTGCGTAACTGTTTGTCAGATTAGTGTTCGTATTAGGGACGTTCTTCTTTTCTATCGATATTAATCAATTACAACAAAATAGTGTGACGGAGACGTATTGATCGTCCAGTTCGTCACGCAAATAAAAAATATGAAAAAGACTTTAGTGTGGGACGCTACCTGGGTCATTACTATCTTGCGCCATCCCGTCTTATTAGCTCGTCGTGCAGTGCTGGTACTGCCGCTGCACTGCTTTTTTACATTATTATTTTTAAGACCAGTATCGCCGCGGACGGCAAGCAATGGGTAGCTAGCTGTCCGACCGTCCGATAACTGTCCGGACCGAGTCCAAGTCGTCAACGGCGCGCACTGTTCCCGCACACCTCAAGGAGTTGTCAGCAACAAAAGAGACCCAACTGTGTCGAAGCCTATTGGGGCCAGAGTAGCTCCGAAAGGTACTCAGTCCCGAAAGTCTAACACTATCTCCCGATCCGCCCAAGGGCGGAGGATGTCATTTGTATGATTTTTAGCCACCAAAAAAAAAGGCCAGTATCGCCTGAAAGTTTCAAGCGTCCATGAGCGCCTGTGAACAGCAGAGTTTCTGCCAGCAGCCGACCGTGGCCAGCTCTGTCAGCCTCTCCACGTCGCTACCGGCCGCTGCAATATTTAGGTGTGACTCGGCCCTAAGTGACCTTAGAGGTGAGAGAGACGCCGAAGATTTAGATACACAATGACGATAATGCATAAAGTGAGAAATTAGCATGTTAGAGAAAATTTTTAAGTTGCGCCAGTAAATGCAATGTTTTTTTTTTATTAAATAAACTAGTGCTTGACAGCGATCCCACCTAATGGTAAGCAGTGATGTAATCGTTGATGGTGACCCGCACTAGTTTATTAAGAGCCAACTCACTCTAGCCTTGAAGACACCTAAATTATAATTGGATGGGAAGACCGATGCAGGCAAATAGTTAAAAAGGAATCGTTGAATAATGAATGTGAAGAGTAGGAATAGACCGCATTTTACTAAAAGTGTGAAGCTAGAACTACATTAGACCGACGCACACATATAACACTCCTGATTTGTACATAGAACGACGTCGCGTGGCATCGCGAGGCGTGGATCTAGTGTAGCTCTACAAGTCTTGTTTCCATAAAACTTGTATGGAAACCGAAGCGCCCAGAACCGCGTGTGTAGCACACATGTGCGCAATGTACCTTTTTAAGTACACGAAAAATCTGTATTAACCCATTTTGTAGTGCGTAAACTAGTGCGCCTCACCATCAACGATTGCATCACTGCTTACCATCAGGCGGGATCGCAGTCAAGTACTAGTTTATAACAGATAAAAAAAAAAATGAAAGTCACATGTAAAATACCAGGACCATTACCATGGAGTCTCTTACCGGTTCTTCTCCATAGGAAACGACGAATTTGGAACCGTGCACTAGCTTCTGACGTTTTATTAGTAACCAAGTAGACCTATGTGAAATAAAATTATTGAGTTTATTTTTTTGAATTTTTGAAAAGCCCGTGTTTAAAATAAACGTCTGTTTATGATTGGTTAACCGCAATCAATCGAGTTGATATGGACCACAGCTTTAATTAATTGGGCTTTCAACGTCGACTATTAATTAGCTTTTTGACGCGGTTGCATGACAGGCGATTGGATTCAGTGAACGTTATGTATGATAGCTGACTGATTATAGGGTTTTGTACCTCTGACGGTTAAAACGTAACCCTTATAACATCATTTTGTTGTCCATCTTTCCGCCTATCCGTTTATCCGTATGTCAAGACCTTTTTTCTCAAGGACGGGTTGAAGTGCAATTAATATGGATTATTCAGATCTACCACTTCGAGCACGATAAAAAATCAAACTCCTAAGTTAACGCAATCTAAAGAAAAGGCCATTTATCTAAACTAATGTAATGAAGAGGTATTTTTTTTTGTTTATAGGAGGTAATCTCTGAAAGTACTGGTTCGATTGCTAAAAAATTTTTACCGATAGAAAGCTGCTTTATCCCTGAGTGACATAGGCTATATTTTATGTACGCGGGCGAAGCCCCTGGCAGTATCTAGTGCATTTTATAGCGCAAGTTTTGACATTTGCAAGGAAATAAAACCTATACGGTACTTCTAGTTGACCTGGAATCTTGAAATTCGGCAAGAAGCAAGGTCTCATTGCACAAGTAAAAGAATTAAACAAGAAAAAAAAACAAATTACGAATTAATTTTTTTTATAAACAAAATATGATGATTTCCGATAAGAATGTTGCAGTGATTTTAAAATAAATTGTTGTGTTTTTTATTCAATGACCGATTATAAAATAAGCCATTGAATGTCACAAAAGACGACAATAGCAGACCGCACACAACGATCAACTAAACTATTCAAAACTTATATCAGAGTAGGGTAGGTTCACACGATTTATCACAACTTGAAAAGTATCAAGACGTGTTAAAATGTCAGCTACCCATTACTCGCCGTCCGCAAGCCCGCGCCTACGGTGACCGGAAATCGGGATCGGAATTCCGGGGCGGCTGGGGCGCTGTGATCGCCGTTGCCGTATACGGTCGGCCTCCTCCTTTGCGAGCAGGGGGGAGGCCTGCGGGTTTGCGGACAGTGAGCAATGGGTAGCTCACTGTCCGGCTGTCCGGTAACTATCCGGACCAAGCCCAACTCGTCGACGGCGCGCACTGTTCCGCGCGCCTCAAGGAGTTGTTCGCAACAGCAGGGACCCAGCCGGGTTGAAGCCTACTGGGGCCAGGGTTATCCGAAAGGGCGCTCGAGCCCCGGTACGAAGGCTAGAAGGAACGGGGTGGGTCTTTTTGTCAGTAAGAGTCTGACACTATCTCCCGCTCCGCCCAAGGACGGGGGATGTCAATGCATGATTTTTACCCATCATAAAAAAGGGGGGGAGGCCTAAGTCGAACAGTGGACGTCAATCGGCTAAAATGATGATGATGATGATGTAAAGAAGAAAGATTTGGTTGCGAAAGATGACGATTGAACTTCTGCTGTCCTTTAATCTACATGTAATTCTAGATATTATTCAGTTATTTACTACAGCAAACGTAAATCAAGTTACGTGAAAATAGTTCTCTAGATTTATTATTGTATTGATGTTTATTTTGGAAGAGTATCTTCTAATAAATTCAAGATATAAGGCCGTCTCAAATGGAGTAAATAAACTTATAGGATTACGATTTTTTTTCCTACATAAGAATTATATGGAACATATCAATAGTCTTGGCACTAATAGACAGTTATTTTTTATTTAGTGAATAGGATATAAGAATATGTAAATCTGTATTTTGGTAATACATTCGATTCTGTAATGAATTGTATATACAACATATTACTTTTAGTATATTTTATGGTGGGAAAAATCATCCCATGACAACCCCCGCTCTTGGGCGGAGCGGGAGATAGTGGCAGACTCTTACTGACTAAACGACCCACCCTGTTCCTTCTAGCCTTCATACCGGGGCTCGAGTTCCCTTTCGGATAACCCTGGCCCCAGTAGGCTTCGACCCGGCTGGGTCCCTGCTGTTGTTGACAAGTCCTTGAGGCGCGCGGGAACAGTGCGCGCCGTCGACGACTTGTGTCCACCGTCGATGATTTGTCTTGAGTTTTCAGGATTTTTGGACTCTTCTCAAGGATTGCGGCTGCATTTTGTCTGCTGCGGTCTTCCCGTTCGATTATAATTTGGTTGTCTTCAAGGCTAGAGTGAATAGGCTCTTAATAAAATAGTGCGCAACAATGTGTCTCACGGTAGTGCCAAATTGGTTCAGTTCAGCATAATGCCAGACCACCACGCAGCAGTTGCCTGACGCTGGTTTTCAACTGAACCTTTGAGTGTAGGTGAGTAGAATAGAATAGAATAGAAATACTTTTAATCGGTACAGACACAAGCACAACGGTTATATACACAAAGTAAACAAGAATAAAAGTACAAAGTACGCCGAGCGTGCCCGCACCGAAAGGGTGACGAGAAACAAATGAAAATCAGTTTTGATAAATCTGGATTAAATATATAAAAGTATGTGACATTTACTGTAACTATTTCGATGTTTCCTCGTACAAGCATTTCGTCGCATGTGCATTATTCTTAGAATACGTCGTGAAATAATATCTAGCACCAACGTTACGTTGACATATTCTCAGAATTCAACAAATAAATGTTCTGGTCTCCGCGTGTCATGGTTTGCAGTATCTGTTGTTGTCTAATTTAACTCTTTGAATGCCGTAATTAGAGACACAATAGAAAGACAATTGCTTATGTCGAACTGTGTAACATAAGACATTCAAAAGGTTAATGGCATTTGATAAGGAGAAACCGTGTAATGATTTCTACCAAATATAATAATTACTATCAATTGGACTGGCCTGTTGGTCTAATGGTTAGTGACCCTGACTGCTATGCCGGAGGTTGTGGGTTCGATTCCCACCCAGGACAAATGTTTGTGTGATGAGCATACTCATTCGTTCTGTGTCTGGGTGTAATTTATCTATAATATGTATGTATTTAGAAATATATAAGTATGTTTATCAGTTGTCTAGTACCCATAACACAAGCTCTGCTTAGCTTGGGACTAGACAGCATTGTGTGATAGTTGTAGAATATTATAATTACAATAATTATATGCCTTGACCACACGTACTGAGTAAACGGGCGAGACGTGCTCTCGGCCGCGTACTCGGTACGTGTAAACACGGCGCCGAGCGCTTTTCTCTGCAACTCACTTACATCGCTGTCTCGGCCGAGCAACATTTTACTGTCTCGCCCTTTTACTCGGTACGTGTGATCAAGGCTGTCAAGTCAAACGACTTGGGAATTTTTAAAGGAAATAAAAAACTCTGTTGTGGGCTACGCGAATTTTGGTTGTCATCACTTGTTTCTTGAGATGATGATATAGTTCTACAACAGATGTTGATCGTATTATGGTTAGTGATGATGAATCAATAACCGGGATAGAATATTTAGTATTACCAGATTTCTCTTACGATTCCAGATTTGTGTGGTAATGTAAAATGGGGTGAATAAAGACAAAACTTTAAAGGGTCTCGTTATTTGAATATTTTATGCTGCATTTAACTATATCAATTTTTTTAATGAATTGTTATTCTAAAAAATCGATGCTTTGTTTGAGGCCGATATTATAGTTTCGGAATGATAAACCAAACCAAAGTTTTGTCTCTATTCACCCCTAAGTCTCTATTCACCCCGTTTCACGGTACTCTATACATATTTATGACACTATTATATCTTTGCAAATGAATCCTACTTTTGTCATAAGAATTTCATTAAAGAGACTGAAATAAGTATATTCTAAACGAAAATCTTTTTCATTTTTTATTGTTAAAAAGTCCCTTAATAATAGATATTAAATCATTAAAAAATCCTTTTATTCGATACTTTTTATAAGGTTCTTCTATTAGTAAACAATGATCAAGATCTCTTAATTAACGTTGATTTTTGAACCAGTGTTGACTACGTCAGATTTTATTTTACCCTAACAATTACCCAAGTCGTTTGCTTTTTAGACAGACTTACCAATTATAATAATTACAACTAAAATAATTATTGGGGGAAGTTGGGACCGCGGTCCCGATCCAAACAGCCCCACGACCCAAATTACGCATTGTTAGAAATTCACAAATATGCAACACGACGATGTCAGTCTAATTCAATTCAGTTCTTCTGAAGCTGAGTTCCTAGTACAGACCATAATTCATTGCATTTCCCAGAAGTCACTAACCAGGCCTGTGAAACTGATTCACTGGTGACGGACTGATATTTAGAACCAGTTAAATTAGTTAAAGAACAAAAAATAAAAAGATAATTGAAAAATATAATTCATATGCCAGTTGATTCTTTGATGGGCAGAGCACCGTCACGTCCTTGGTACAGGCCATGGTCCTGAGTGAGGAGGAGTGGCAGGCGGTCGCCTCCTTCTGCAATGCAGTAATGCTAGCAAAGGAAGCGGCCGCAAGCGCGAGGCAATAGCCTTCGCGACACAGTTGCCGATTCCGGTCCCAATTTCCGACTACCGTAGGCGTGGGCTTGCGGACAGTGAGCAATGGGTAGGTCGCCATCCGACAGTCCGGTAACCGTCCGGACCAAACCCAAATCGCCGATAGCGCGTAGGGTTACCACCCACCCTACACTCAACAGGGTCGAAGCGTACTGGGGAAATAGGTGATGCGAAAGAGATCCTCAGGGCCCTGGAACAATGACAAAGAAGGAACAGGTTTTAGTCGATATTTCCACATAAAAACAAGTTGATTCTTTGAATATGGTCTCATTAACACCCTAGAGTTATAAAAAATAAAAAAAAGCAAGTGCGAGTCGGATTCGCGTACTGAGGGTTCCGTACAAACTTACGCATGAACAGTACAATTCCCGAATTTACGAAAATTTTTGCGAATCGCAAAATATATTTTTTCCTGATGTACAAATTCACAGTTTTCAGATTTATTTCTATATTTGTAGTATAAAACCTTGCTTCATGCCAAATTTCAGTATTCTAGGTAAATGGGCTCCCCATTTGAACCTATGAATTTTGAATCCCATAAGAGTGTCGAAATACACGTCTTTTGCGATATAAACCGCCGCATCTTTGTTTTTCGTTAACGCAAAAGTTTGATTTTGTCACAGCTTCAAGGGACCGTAGACTTGAGTATATAGTTTTAATTTCAACTCAATACCTCCACGCGTTCCTGAAATAAAGGGTCTTGACAGACGGACGGACGGACGGCCACCAAATTGATCTTATAAGTGTTCCGTTTTTCTTTTAATCCCTAAAACACGTCGTAAATCAGTATGGTCATCTCTTAGCTGCCAGTGGCTTAATTAAGTTTTTATCTTTTAATTATTTTACATTTTTATTTCATTATCGACATTGTGCTCACATGATAGAAGCAACAAGTAATATGTAACCAAGCATTATATGTAACACATAATATGATTTAAAAGAGTGTCCATGGAGTTTCTTGCACGTTCTCCTCCATAGAGACCTACTCTTTGGAACGTGCAATTAAGCTTCACTTTTCTTGGACTGACCGACATTTGACTATTCAAAAGTTCCTGTAAATGGTCTATTTGAAATAAATGCTTTGATTTTGATTTTGAGTATCTCGGTTTCATGTCCGTTTCACTGTAGGTACACTTCCTATCCTTTCTATTTCTCGTGAAGTGCGCTCTAATATCGTTTGCGTCACGTCGCATCGTAAAATATTCAATTTTCAGTTTGACGCACACCGTGACGTACCTACACGTTATCTAATACGAACCAGTTTTCTACACTAATATTATAAAGAGGTAAGTTTCTTTGTTTTTATGTTTTTTTGTTGGTAGAAGGTAAGCTCTGGAAGAACTAGTCTGGTTGCAAAAATTTTTACAGAAAGCTGTTTTATTCTTGCGTGACATAGGCTATATTTTATGTATGCGGGCGAAGCCGCGGGCAAAAGCTAGTATTTTATGAAATGGCAATAATGTAGCATCAAAGTGCCGCCACAATACAGGTACAGTTGCCACAAAGGATCTTGAGCGCTGGCTTCAAATCGGGTCTCTTTAGGTGGTGCGACGTGAGACGCGGGGGCCGGGAGCGTCAGTGATTGGCTCGCCGCGCATCGCGTCATAGACGCCACTCGTGATTCGTTCATATCGCTTGCAGCACGTAGCTCCCGACGACGACGATTGGCTTGCCAATGTATGGAATGCGCAAAGCGATCCCCACTCTGACGCCGAGCGCTCAATATGTGGCAACTGTAACTTATTATTTCATCAGCTTTAATTAGTGCCCGACCGAATGTTTCGGTTTCGGTCGAGTTACGGCAAAAAAACGAGTTTCGGTTCCGTTTTGGTTTTGGTGGCAACCCTGCCGAAACTAAGACCAAAACCGCACTCGTGAGTTCTCGCTCTATGATCGGTTATGTTAAATACCGTTAAATTCCATCCAAGCGAGTCAGCAATGAAGACATTTTACCGAATCCACGTGCTTGTGTTTGCAGTTCGTTTTACCTATTCCCAAACTAAAATCGCAGTAAAATTCATGATAGTCAACGAATATAAATACGTAAATTTATAATGCATTAAAAAAACAAAAAAGGATGATTATAATAACTTTTTCTTTATTTTTCCTTCAAAACATGATCCTTTTAAGGAAGTTTCGGTTTCAAATTAAGACTGTTGCCGAAATTCGGTTCCGATTTCGGTTTCGGGTGAAAAACCAGTTTCGATCGGACACTACATCAGCTAGTAAATGCATGCGACTTTATTTGCATCAGACTCGTAAAACAGCACAATTTCAAAAAGTGTTTTATTTTTTTTCCATGGATCCCTATTTTTTACTAAAGTAAAAGTAGCTCGGACAACCCGACGTACCTACAGCGAGTATCCACCCATACGTTGTAGAAATCTCTACGGTCTGGACTAAGCGTTTTGCGTCGACGTATATACCGCGTACGTCGAAGGACTGAAAAAATTTGCCTGCTGCGGTCTTCCTGTTCGATTATAATTTGAGTACCTTCAAGGAAAGAATTAATAGGCTCACAAACTAGTGCGCCTCACCATCAGAGATTGCATCACTGCTTACCATTAGTTGGGGTCGCAGTCAAACACTTTAGTTGCAGTATATATTAATAAAAAAAAGCTTGAGTTACTCTTTATTACATCAGCTTCTTCTTCTTCCTGCCCTTATCCCATATTACTTGGGGTCGGTGCAACACGTTTTTTTCTTCCATTCGTTCCTGTCACCCGTCACACTATCACTAACTCCCTTTTCTTTCATATCACTCCTCACACAATCCATCCATCTTTATTTATTTATTATATTCTTTATTGTACACCGCATGAACAAAAAAGATACAGGACAAACATAATAATAGGCTTTCTTTGGTCTCCGTCTCCACATCAACTATCCAATAGTAAAGAACCGTCAAAACTCATAAGGGCAAGAGCCCCCATCCATTCTTATACTTTTTCCTTTTCTTAACTTCATTTGGCCAATCGTTTATGTAAGAGTCTAACACATCACGCCACCTCCTTCGAACCTACCGCGTCGCCAATTCCTGTTAGTCGGTATCCAGTCTCTCTTCCTCGGTCGGTCCAGTCTCTCTCTTCTTTATACTATTAGTGTAGATTCACGCGAATGAAATCGGGAGCAAAAATGATTTTACCTTAAATGATGGTGAACCCGTTTAATTCCCTTTCTTGTGCCCTAGCAAAAAAATCCGCTACGTATATAACCGAATACAACTAAACAGTCGCCAACTCTCAAAATAACACTTCCCTATCATATATATATGAAAAAAACATCTGTAAGTACCAAGATCTTAAAACACATTTCACCATAAAAATCTGTTCCAAAGTGCCACTCAAACTGAAATTAATCCATCTTCGTCAACGTCGGTTGCCTTCCTATGCTTCATATACATTGCGGGCCAACTATGTTTGATATCAAGTCACGTCCTAACAAAACTGGTAATGTATTTCGTGTATTAGATTTTTTATAGCCACAGCTGTGTTCGGTCGTCAGCTGACATATATGTCAGGGTAGATGACAAGCATTTTAATATATCTAGTCGGTTTATCGATTCCATTACTGGTGGAAGGCTTATTCTGGGTTCTAGCACAGTAGAGACGACAGAATTTAAATATTGAAATCTGGCATGTCATATCGTCTAAGAAGATGGTGCTGGCGCAGCCATCAGTACCCCTAGCCAAGTTGCTAATCTGCAATAGTTAACGCTTATAGAAAGCTTTAAATGTACGAGAATGACGTCGTCACGCTCAGTCACGTGGTCAGAACAAAAGAACTCAAAGCGTTCGGCGCAAACGAAACGGTTTTAACTTGGCTAGGCTGGTCAAATAAGCCAACTTGGACGACTAGGTGGTTTATTAAACGCCAGCATTGAATATCTTGAAGTCATTTATTTGAATTATATATTGATAAATTCGTGATAATTGGAGAGGTGGAATCAAGTCATGCAATTCCTACGCACACTCTCCAAAATGTATCCTGTAAAACACCGAAAGGCTGAGTGATTTGGATGAAATTTTGAGTGTATATTTTGCGCGGGTCCCTGGATGGTTTGAAATACAATATCGGACTCGCTAGGTAGCGAAGCAACCTAGTTCTCAAATTTTTATTCGTACAAAATTCCGCGGCGGCGGCGGGACTGCTAGTATTAAAATAAAACCATTACCAAAGTTGTCATCAACCATATTGAAAACATCGCTTCGAACCAGCGCGCACTGGTGACATTGATACGGTGAAAAATTTTTTTTGTTATTTTTTTACCAACTGTCATGTGTTCAATTGCGCGCACCACATGTTGAGTTACATTAAGCCGTTTTTTTTTAGGTGTAAAATCATCCAACGACATTTCTCGCTCTTGGGCGGAGCGGGAGGGCGTGTGAGACTTTTACTGGCTAAACCCACCTCTGTTCCTTCTTTGCCTTCGTTCCAAGGCCCTGTGGTTCACTTTCGCATAAACCATGACCCCAGTAGGCTTCGACTCTGCTGGACCCCTAAGGTTTTGCTGACATCTCCTTGAGGCGCACGTGGTACATTACGCGCTCGTTCCTGGGCTCGGTCCGGACGGTTACCGGACGGAGCTACCCATTGCTCACCGTCCGCAAGCACGTGCTTACGGTGGCTGGAAATCGGGATCCCGCAGTTAGGGCGTGAGAACCGTTCCTTCGCATGCGGCCGCCTCTTTTGTTATCAGTACTGATTCGCAGAAAGAGGCGACCGCCTGCTACTCCTCCTTGCTCCAAACCATTGCCTGTACCAAAACCCGGCGCGAGAGATCGCTACCGACGATCGCCCCCACAAGGACACGGCGATGCTCTGCCCATCAGGGCACACAACTACCGTTTGCTCCACCATATCCTCCGGGCGATCCACACAGTGGTGACACCCAGAAGTTACTTCCGCACGAATCCGGTGCAGGTATCTGTCGAACTTGCCATGTCCGATAAGACCTGCGTCATGCGGAAAATGTGGACGCCGTGATGTCTTTTCAGCCACACCTCAAAGAGAGGACTTACCGCCATAATTACGGCGTGCTCATCACTGAGTAAGCCATGTGAGATTATAATATTCCCAATAATGCCTCCAACCCACCTCTTTCAATTAAGCGACACTAAATACACTTTAAACAGTAAACAGTATTATCATTTACCAGAGCTACTTTACTGAAGCTGTATCACTAGACCCTGAACGTGCTTCGAGTAATAGTTAACGGATTTATTTATTGTTTAAGGTTATGACGATACACGTCAATAAAGCTTAATTTTAAGTGATGACTAGTTGTGACCCGTGACTTCACTCCTGTGACCTGTTTTACAGGGACTGTGTATTTTCAGTAGATAACAAGTTATGTTCTGATGCCCCAGAGGGGACCTTTCATGCATGAGGGTGCGGATTCAAAACCGAGCTTGCCTGGTTGCACCTTAGAGGAAGTACCTCTTCAATATTGAGAAATGAGTATGTTAGAGGAAGTTTGAAAGTGGCGCCAGTGACTGACAAGCTGAAGGGGAATCGTTTGTCTTGGTATGGTCATGTAAAGAGAAGGGATGAAATGCATGTTACCAAAAGAGTTATGAGTATACATGTGGATGGGTGGAGAGGGAGAGGGAGTCCAAAGAAAAGATGGATGGATTGCGTGAAGAATGATATGAAAGAAAAAGAAGTTAATGACAGCATGACGGGTGACAGGGTAGAATGGAAGAAAAAAACGTATTACGCCGACCCCAAATGAGATGGGACAAGGGCAGGAAGATTGGTAATATCTTTCTAAGTTCATTTTGGACGTTACTAACACCCCGTGCCTCAGAAAGCACGTAGTGTTTGTCTAACAAGTCCAACGACTTCGATAATCTAATGAAATAATCAAATTCTTGAAATCTGATGTAGTCAACACTGGTTGAACAATAAGGTTGCAAACAGATGATCATTGTTCTAATAGAATCTTATAAAAAGTATTGATAGAATCTACTGAGCGAAACGGTGAAACTTACTGACATTATTGGTTTGATTAGAACACGCGGTTACTATAAGCGGGGACCGACGCATATCAATACTGTTTCTGCTCTGTACCTCGGACTTGATAGCAATAACGTCTATGGATTACTGGCCTAGACTGTGACACTTATAAGTTTGATTTTTTTCACAGCTTGAAGAGAACGCCAATCGGAGTATATGGTTTTAACATAAACTCGAAAAAGTATTGTATGTAATATTATACAACGCGCCCAAGCTGCAGCGCCATCACAATATCAAAGCTAAAAAAAACTGTTCTCTCGTCGAGCTGTTTGGCGGATATGTCAGGCGCTGGTAACTTAGGCGCGTTACTACTCGTAAATGGGTCTCGGAGAAGAATTGAGTATAATTATATGATTAAACGAACTTACCTTAAGTGAAGTTCTATCATAATTATACGAAGTTTCTTCTCCGAGACAGATTTTTTAATTCGTTTAAAAAATTCCAATTAGTTTGGCTTTTAGACAGACTATAAAACCGTTGACCCCGGTTGTGATTCGTAGTATTTGACATTCGTTAATGGTATTCAGATGCCAGAAAGTCTGACCATCAATCTATCCAAGAAGTATCGTGTAGCCTAGTAACAGGGTTATGGGTACAGGTACAGGCAGACGCTGCATGTAAAACACAGGTATTCATCCCCATCCAGTTACACTGGAAGCAATATTAGCAGATGGTCTCTATTGGTCCTGTACCTGCAGAGACCACCTACAAGCCCCATCAACAAGCCCAACCTACAAACAAACACACACTCGTACAAATCTGCTCATAATTTAGATAGACAATATTGACATGTGTTCATTCTGAATGAGGTAGGCGGTGATGAGATCAAGCGACCTATTTCACGTCGTCTTATGCGTATACAATCAAGATTATGTATTTTAGATTACTTGGATAACTACAAATATGTATATGTAGTTTGATATGGATATTTATCACACGCTTCCTGTTGTTTCTGTAGTCTTTATCATTTTTTCAGTTTTTTCAGTAATTTTAACGTATGTCTGGCAATTTGAGTATTTTCTGTGGCCTACCCAAATGTCCTTTCTTTGGTATTGTTCGTCAGGTCGTAGAGCTCCTTAGTAGTCCTAAGTTGAGCTTTTCGAATACTGACAAATGCTTACACTGATTGGACAGGTCCACTCAAATCTGTATGGTTCTTTCTTCAAAAGACCATCTCAGACCAATCTGCATGGTTCTCATGTGATTTGACCATTACATATTTACTGTATGGACTTTAAAAGAGACTTTAACTCCTGAGTTTGTTTCGGTGTTTCTTCTCAGGGTAGTCAGATAGGAAACACCGGCCTCATCTAGCATAAACTGACGAAAAAAAAATTGACGTGTAAAAGTGTTTTTTAAACCTATTTACAAAATAAATATCATTTATCATTACCAATCAGCTAAAAGACTTCGACTTCTGGTCATAGACAGCCCCAAGTGTATCCACAATGACCGGTCCCTTGCCACTTGCATTTATTCCATGGCGACCGGATGTCCACCAAATCCAAATGAACAGGCGTGTTTTATTGCACAAAAGGATGAAAGAGGTAAAATATCCTTGTGGGCGGGGCAGGCGTGCTTCAAAATATGATCATGCTCATAATTGATACAACCAATAGCAAACTTGCGATCTAAGTGTGCGTGGTCTGTTAGTTGCGTAATTCGCGTTCGTATTGGTTTATTGCCTGTAGTCGAGTTAAAGGGTGGGAGACAAGCGGTGACACTCGTAGTACAAATCGGAAAGTATTATATTTATTACTCACTGGTGGAGTCAAGATTGAGATATAGCATTCAACAATGGGGAAATAGCTACAAATATAACTCTGATAGAGCATTTCTGCTACAAAAGAGGGCGATCAGAACTATGGTTCGCATTCCCCAAATCGAGTCCTGTCGAAAGTATTTCCAAAGTCTGTCGATACTTACAGTACCTAGTCTTTATATACTGATAGTCTTGACTAGTCTGGCAAAACACATAAATGATTATGAAACGCAGGACGAAAGACACCTAAGAGAAAGCACACGGAATCAATACTTGAATCACAAAGTAAACCCCAAATTAAATATTGCAAAACATTATGTTCAATATCAAGCGGTAAAATTATTTAATTGTTTACCTAAAGAACTGAAAGAGATATTATATAAAACCACTCAATTTAGAAATAAAATCAAAAACTTTTTATTGGAAAAATGTTTCTACTCAGTTGAGGAATTTATGTCTCAACGCTATTGTTAATGATGTTAATTTCATTTGTTGTTTTTGTTTGTATTACTTATGTACCACAAAAGAACTGTTTTTTATGGGTTATGAAATATGTTTTTAAATTTTTGTAAGGTAAATATTTTTCTTTTTCTTTTTCAATATGACATTTTTAACTATTTTAATGATTTTGAATTAGATGATTTTTGACAAATGACGAATTTTAAATTTTACTATCTGTTATTATTATTTTTAATTTTATTCATTTTTGTTATTATTTTATAAAATACTAGTGGTTGACATTATGAACTTGTGACATTATTATTTCTTTGTGTGTTGACATTGTTTTATATTTGTGATTATTATTTAATTTTATTGATTAATTGATTTTATTGGAAATGTTTTAGCTATTACCAATTAATTTATTTTCTATTTTTTTTTTGTAAAACATTCAGACACAATTTATATTGTTAAATGAATAAATAAATGAAATGAAAAATGAAATGAATGAAATGTTTCCTTTCTAACCTCTTTCATCGTTTCTGTGGTTTATTGCCTTTAAATACCACAGCTTATGTTTAGATGCCTTGCCTTTTTGGCCTCGCATTCTATCTTTGATTTTAATTTTTTTTTTCGACTGCGTTTTGAGCTTTATTTTTTTTTATTTGATCGTTTCACGTTTGATCACTATCTCATCCGATGGTAACCTATTTATTCCTGACTTAAAGACCCTTATGTTGTGGAGCTATCAGGAAACAGACAAATCAGATATCCACCACACCAGATATTTCTCTAGTGAATTGTGTGTCTCACGAGTAAACATTTTTCTTTCGTTTTTCTTTCATCCAGCAGGGTTTTAAAAAACAATATATCATTCCACAATCAGTGCTTTACAGAATAAGGTTGTGTATGAAAAAGGCAGCGAAACGGAAGCGTCATTAATCTCGCGTAGTGGCTACATGTGTCGCCATCAGGCGGTGGCTGAAGAGCGAGGGATAAAAAAAAACGCAGAGGGGAGATTTGGAAGGAATAAAGGATGATTTGAGTCAAGTGGTTAGTAGAATGAGGAAAATCTGGTTGGAAAGTGTTAGTAGGTTTTGTACTTGTTACAGAGACAATTTTAAACAATTTTTCTTTATTAAGTCACTGACTGACTGCAGCTTTTTTACGTGGAAACTTATTCCATTTTAACACAGCATATTATTTCGACACATATACAACATTAGTTTCAGTTTTTGCGAAACCACAAAACACGTGTCTATTTTAATGAAAAGAATCTGAACACAAAATTTCATAACTGTACTATGAAAAATCATGAAGTTATAAGGTTGTTATTACCTGGTTGGCCACACAAACACATGATCACCGGACCACCCGGACGACTGAGGGTTTGTTTCACTCCCGCATCCAGCTGGGTGCTAGTGTCTAATGTCCACTATAACCTGCAATGACCTGTGTTGTACTTAGTGTCTGTGGTGTCCAGCTTGTGACATTTTTTTTTTAATTTTTGGAAAAAATGGCATGGTGTAAAATTTATTGGAATTTATTCAGTTACTGATTCTGAACAAACTAATAATATTTCTAGTTTCGCATATACTAAAAATAATATTGTATACATTGTCACATTTTCTATCTATCTTCGGCCGTTCAAGAAAAGTCTACGATAATTTGTTCTGTTACCTTTTTTTATAATAATAAGGAAAATATGCTCGAAGAATATGTGAAGCCACTTGTGAGGCTTATGGTAGATTTTTTTCCTTAATGCAGAACAACACCAGATCGCATGTCACTAGAACAATTTGTGAATACATGTAGGACGTTGGAATCATTGCGATAGAGAGGCCAGCTCGTAGTTCTGATCTTTTAATCCAACTGAGCATATCTGGAATTTATCTGGAATGACCTTGAAAGAAGACTTAGTGCAAAAAGCCTGGCTCTCACGCCTCCAAGAGCTTTAATTTGTCATTGACGAGAAATGGGACGTTAAAATTAATGTGGTTGATGAAAAATCTACTCGATTTTTCCGCATTAATTAATCGTATAAAAAGCTGTAATAAGGCTAAGGGAGAGAAATACACTTTATTGACAAACAGGATGACCAAGAATTTCAAATTTGACTCTCATTCTTTCTTAAATGAAATTTGGTAATTTTTCCCATATGTTGGATTTTGTGCTCTAAACCCTTTCAAGGATATTTTTTTACACTGTATTTCATATCATTAGAAAGGTAATTAAATAGGCTTTCAATTAGTATACAACAAGTTTTCAATAACTATTCACATTCATGACAACAAAAAGAATTATGATGTGCGTTTTTTTGCTCTCGAGTTTATCTATCTATCTATCTATCTACGTTCAACAACGAGACATAATATGAAGTATTTCTAACATTTTTCAACTGAAGGACATTGTTAGAAAGAACATACGCACGCGGTGCAGCTAGTGATGTTATCCTAACGAAATGATATGTTCCCTCGCCCACGCCCACAACTCGAGAATCATATTTAACTGAAATATACGGGGCTATATTGCGAGCTTTACGGTTTTAATCCACCCACAGACAGCTCCTCGAAGACAGAGAGCTTTGAGTAAGTGAGCATTTCTGCTTGTAAGATAACATTATATTATATAATACTTGTATTTTTTTATAAGGATTAGTTGGCATTATTTTCTCGTCCGACATACAACAGTACCTCAAAACGAAATTCTATGGCCACTGCATGTTTACACTGATATCGTATGGCTCTGAAATGTTGTCGCTCAAAATGAGAGTCATCAGAAAGCCAATCAATGTCAATTGAAAGCGTTATACTCGCAGTTTACGAATTAGAAATGAAGAAGACCTCAGGAGAACCAAAGTTACTGACGTAGCCCGAGGGATCACTAGTGGCTGTGGGTAGGGCACATTGCACATTTGAAGCAGGTTGTGTACATAACAAACACGAGCTTTTTAATTGACCATTCTATCCACTAAACGCCACATAGTTGTTCAATCTCCTTGCCAGTAATGATCTAGCAGAATGTAAAAACATGACACATCAGTCGAGAAACCTAATCGCACAGCTAACGCCCTAACTCCAAGAACCAGTATATTAAATCTCCAACTAAAAATATATCAGCCAGAAACCGCGTGGGCGTCTCAGAACTGCCAACATATTCGCAGCCTTCCACCCGTCGCGTCAGGTACAATTTAGTTACAGAATCGCACTGAATCCAACAGGTGAGTACAAATACGAATGAGGTTACTATAAATAGAGCCGCTGCCTGATGCAATTTGTGTGAAGACTGATTATGAAATGAAGATAGTTTGATATTTTTCTCAAAATTGTAGTTGAAACAGAGTAAATAGCAGCTTTGGACTCGATGGAAAGGATTTGGTTAAGTCCAATCTTCAAAGCCTTGAGCTCAGGCGTAGGGTAGCCAGCGTTTCGGTGTTTTACAGGTTGCATTTTGGAGAGTGTGCGCCGGAATTCCATGACTTGATTTCGCCATCTCATTTCTACCATCGGACAAACCGAGGTACGGTAAGTCGATCCACCCTTACTTTGTTGAAACCTCTACGGTCCGAACTAAACGTTTCGCCTCGTCATTTATACCGCGTTCATCGAAGGACTGGAACAATTTGCCTGCTGCGGTCTTCCTGTCCGATTATAATTTAGATATCTTCAAAGCTAGAGTGAATAGGCTCTTAATAAACTAGTGTGCCTCACCATCAACTATTGCATCACTGCTTACCATCAAGTGAGATCGCAGTCAAGTACTAGTTTATATTAGATAAATAAAAATTTATTTGCTATGAAAGCGTGTTTTTTTTTTGTTTTTTTTTTAAACTATATTTTTATTTTTCACTAAAAAAAGACGGATTATTGTCAATATTGATTATTGTCATCAGTCTCTGATGGGTGTGCAATGTTTGAAGAAAATCTGATCGCCCAAAGTTGGTCAAAATCGAGCTCAAAGGCGTTGGTTACAAACATACAGGTGAAGCTAATATAAGCGTGTTAAAAAAAAATGTTTGGCTGTAGGATAGTTCGAAAGAGTTACTGCAGCTCTGGAACGCAAAAAGTACCAGAAAGTTTAGGTGGGAAGTCATCCAATGACTCATCTCTAGGGAGGAGCGGTCTTTCACTGACTGAAACCCACTCTTATGTTTCTCCTTTGCATTGCTTTTAAGGACCCCGAAATTTTCTTTCAGAAGCAAACTTATGATCCCAATAGGCTTCAACCCTGCTGGACCCTTACAGAGGGTAACAGAAGGTGTGTTTAAGTCCAAAATTCGCAGTCCTGTGCGGCTCGTAATTAATTTTTTTCTGTTGTACTTATCATTGAGGGATTTTGCCGTCCTATTTGGCAAGTGAGTTGGCGATAGCAGTGTGGTTATTTCAATGACTGGCCTGTTGGTCTAGTGGTTAGTGACCCTGATTGCTATGCCGAAGGTGGGTTCGATTCCCACCCAGGACTAATGTTTGTGTGATGAGCAAAATCATTTGGTCTGTGTCTGGGTGTAATTTATGTATAATATGTATATATATAGTTTATCAGTTGTCTAGTACCCATAACACAAGCTCTGCTTAGCTTGGGACTAGACGGCGTTGTGTAATAGTTGTGGAATATTATTATTATTAATGCGCAAATATTAATGTTGCTGCCCAATTTCTGGTGTGTCCTTTAGTCACCTCTTATGACATAATTAACGGCTTATACAAAAAAATAAAGATCTTTTCGGTTAAAATCACATTATGTCACCGTATCCTCTCACGTTCATAGACGACTCATGTTGAACTTAGCTATGTAAGCCTGCAACTGGGTCATATTTGATGGTTTTTCAGTCAGGAGCTATTTTTAACTCTTGTTCGTTCGTCACAAAAGGTCAATAGGGTTGTTGACACACCCCTTTGTCGTCTTTACTGCTTTATGCATTCGTATTGTAAACTTTAATCAACCTTTTTATTACTCAATGTTAGCTTAGAGTCTAGAAACAGTAATGTAGCGGTGATGGAGTTTATGTCCACCACGCTCACGCCCCTTGATCTCAAGGTCAAATATTTTATTAGTTCCTCTATTCAGGCAGAATAAACCTGTTTTCTTTCTTCTCAATATACAAAATGTGACGAAACGTCATGAAGAGCAGAGGTGACCGAGTGGTAACGACCCCGACTTATGACTCGTGGCTTCAAACCCAGCCGCGCGCATTACTTTGTCTAATTTATTTCTTGACCACTGCTCTCAAAAAACGGTGAATGAAAACATCGTGAGGAAACCGCCATGTCCTAGAACTGAAAATTCGAAGACATATGACATTCATCAACCCGCACTGGGCCTGCGTGGTGGATTACAGTACAGACCATTCCCTCTCCTAGAGAGGAGGCCTGAGCCCCACCAGTGGGAACATTAAAAGGCTGATTAACTATGCTATGCTGTGAGGAAACGTCATGGACACCTAAGGTCAATGATCTTGATCTCAAATCCAGAAATAGGAGCCCCGGGGAGCAGGTAATCGTTGAGCTATCTTGGCAGTAGTAAAAAGTTACTAGGCATATCTACTCAGGTGCATGTCACCCAATTCTCTTACTTTAGATACATATTACTTACGTGTTTTACCACGTCGCTTTTTTCGCAAAAGAAGTAGTTATTTTAATCCCTACGTTGTAACTGCTGTTAAAATCGATTTCTTTTCGCATTTCGGGTAACAATTTTGCTAGAGTAGGCAACTTTTTTCTTTTACCCTTTTTTTTTGGAAAAAGATAGGGGAGAGAACATTACGGCAAAGGAACTTCATTAGTGAAACGCACTGTATTAGAACTTCTTTCTCAAAGCCGTCAAACCGAGCCTTCTCTATCTCATAGGAATAGGACATCAAGATGTCAAATTTTACGGCGCGGACTCTTTGTATGGGTGAAAGTACATTATTTAAAAAAAAAAGTTTATTTTAAAAAATGATGACGTATCCAAAAAATAAAATAATCTTTCCAGTTATCAAAAGCCAGTTACTATTTTGACCCAAAACAATTGCGGAATACATATATATAAACACACTATATTTTCGATTGTTATGTAATGGTAGGTACAGGTCACGCATGTTATGATACCCACGCGCGAGTGAACTTACGTGAACTTAGATAAAAAAAAATATGAATATTTAAGCGTTATCTTATTGTAACAGTAACGTACAGTCAACATATAAAATAGAATAAACTTTAATGTAAACCAAAAAAGTAACATTTTTTTTTTATGGTGGGAAAAAAATATGCATTGACATCCCCCGCCCTTGGGCGGAGCGGGAGATAGTGTCAGACTCTTACTGACTAAAAGACCCACCCCGTTCCTTCTAGCCTTCATACCGGGGCTCGAGCGCCCTTTTGGATAACCCTGGCCCCAGTAGGCTTCGACCCGGCTGGGTCCCTGCTGTTGCTGACAACTCCTTGAGGCGCGCGGGAACAGTGCGCGCCGTCGACGACTTGGGCTTGGTCCGGACAGTTACTGGACGGCCGGACAGCGAGCTCCCCATTGCTCACTGTCCGCAAGCCCGCGTCTACGTTGGCCGGAAATCAGGATCAGAATCCCGGCGACGGCGGCGGCGATAACGCCGTTGCCTGATGCGTTCGGCCTCCTCCTTTGCGAGCATTACTGCTTCGCAGAAGACGGCGACCGCCTGCCACTCCTCCTCGCTCCGGACCATGACCTCAACCAAGGCCCGGTGCGAGAGGTCTCCGCCACCGATCGCCCCCACGAGGGCACGGCGAAAAGTAACATATTCGTACGTTATGCATAACAAAATGAAGTTTCACCAAAAAGTAGATATTAAAATAAATACAAATTATGGTGTTACAAATATAATGTACAACTTGCGACTAGGTTGCCTAACTTTGGCATAGGCCTCCATCATGTTTTTTCTTTTGTATTTATTTGCACAAAATAGATAGGTACAGAAGTCAATCTACATACAAAGCGCGCTCGAGCAACGCACATATAGACACCGCTCACGGACACGTTATCACGGAGCGCCTCGGCCCGCTCGCCAAACAGTTCCGGCTCAAACGCTCATTAGTGTGCGTCCACCGAGCGTAGGTATAAAAGATGAAATATACACATGAGTTTGTCTTCTGTACGTATCTATTTTCTGTTATTTTTGCGTCTATTTAGGTAGAATAAACATGTTTTCGTCTTCTTCTTTCTACTTCATATTTTCCACTAAATATAATTTAGGGCTGTCCTCGTCCATGTTCTTCCTGCAGTTGCCTTTTTTATTTTTTTTTATTTTTTTTTTTTTTTTTTTGTATCTGTTATAAACTAGTACTTGACTGCGATCCCGCCTGATGGTAAGCAGTGATGCAATCGTTGATGGTGAGGCGCACTAGTTTATTAAGAGCCTATTCACTCTAGCCTTGAAGACACCCAAATTATAATTAGACGGGAAGACCGCAGCAGGCAAACTGTTCCAGTCCTTTGATGTACGCGGTATAAATGACGAGGCGAAACGCTTAGTCCGGACTGTAGGTGTTTCAACAACGTAAGGGTGGATACCCGCCGTGCGTCGGCTTGTCCGATGGTAGAATTGAGATGGCGGAATCAAGTCATGCAATTCCTGCGCACACTCTCCAAAATGCAATCTGTAAAAAACCGAAAGGCTGGCTACCCTACGCCTGTGCTCAAGGCTTTGAAGATTGGACTTGACTAAATCTGGATCACCAATCAGCCTCTTCGCACGCCTTTCCATCGAGTCCAAAGCCGCCAGGTGGCACTTTGCAGCACCAGCCCATATGTGGCTGCAGTACTCCACACACGATTGGACCTGTGCTTTGTATAACACTAAAAGCTGTCCCGGTGTGAAGTACCGCCGGACTTTTGCAAGAACGCCTAGTTTCCTAGCAGCTACTTTGGCTTTGGACTCAATTAACCGCCCAAAATTGAGGTCGGAGGAAATTTCAATACCCAAGAGTTGAAGGCGGTCGGTACAATCCAATGATACATTCTGAAAAGTAGGAGCCGAGGTGAACGGGCTCCTTTTGGCGGTGAACAGACACGCCTGTGTTTTGGCGGCGTTGAATCCCACCAGATTGGTTTTGCCCCACTTGGAGACTGCCTGAAGTGAGATATTCGTACGCTCTACCATAGCCTCTCGTTCAGACCGGATTTGCTCTTTACTAGCCCGACCACCTGGCAGGTATCTCTCCACAACTGTGCTATCATCTGCATACCCATAGATACCGGGCATCAGCAGATCATTAATATGCAGCAGAAAAAGAGTTGCAGAGAGAACTGACCCCTGAGGAACTCCGGCATTAGTCGTCATGGGCTCTGATGAGCATCCATCGACAACAACTCGAAGAGACCGTTCTCTCAGGAAGTCTTTTACCCAGTTAATCAGACCAGGGGAGATGCCGTATGCTGGAAGCTTACTCAAGAGGCTAGCATGCCATACCCTGTCGAAGGCCTTCGAGACGTCTAAAGAGACAGCAATTGCTTCCCCGTTCTTCTCGAGGGCCTCGCCCCACAAGTGGGTGGCATACACTAGAAGGTCCCCAGTAGATCGATTTCGGCGAAACCCGTACTGTCGGTCACTGAGGAGATCGTTACCTTCTAGGTATGCCATGAGGCGCGAGTTCAATACACGCTCCATAATCTTACAGAGTATGGAGGTTACCGAAATCGGCCGATAGTTGGCAGGATCGGCACGACTGCCCTTTTTGGGCACGGGTTGCACGTTGGCAAGCTTCCAAGACTTGGGCACTATTCCAGTCCTAAACGAGAGGCGATACAAGCGTGTCAATACAGGAGACAACTCGGGCGCACAAGCCTTGAGAACAATCGCTGGTATACCATCGGGTCCACTAGCTTTATTCACGTCTAGACGACACAGTGCTCTCAGAACTTCTTTGTTCTTTATGCGAACCTCGGGCATCGAAGTGTCACAATGAGGTAGAGTCGGTGGAGTAGCACTGCCAGTATCTAGACGAGAATTATGGGCGAAAAGAGATGCAAAGAGACCTGCTTTCTCTCTCGCCGTATGAGCCAGTGTTCCGTCAGGTTTAACCAGCGGAGGCAATGTGGGCCGACAGAAGTTCGCTTCGACCGATTTGGCAAGGGACCAGAATGCTTTGCTACCGGATGGCTGTGCAGAAAGCTTTGTGCCAATATGGGCAATGCGGTCAAAGCGAGCCTTCTTTAGTGCCTTTTTGTAGGACTTGGCAGCACGGTTAAAGGCTCTCTTCATTGAGCTCAGATCCGGAGATTTGCGGTCACGAGCGTCAACCCAGGCTAGAAACGCCGAATGCTTACGCCCTTCAGCTTGAACGCAATCAGCGTTGAACCATGGGTGAGCTGAGCTTCCGATGGGATTTTATTATTATTGGTAGGCTCGCGCTTGATTACTATCTCATCTGATAGAAAGCGACGATGGAGCACGCTTGCCTTGAAGTAACCTATTCACTCTTGACTTAAAGATCCCTTTGTTGCTATCAGGAAACACAGACTCCGACAGGGAATTCCGCTCCTTTGCTGTACGCAAATAAATGGGTTACCAAAACGTTGTGTACATATGGGTCGGATGCCCTCTACGTTTCGGTGGCGCATCGTCACGTGTCTGATGGCCCAGTGATGGAACAGGCTTGGTAGAATTAGGCTATGCAATTCCGATGCACATTCCCCAAAACACAACAAAACCGACAGGTTAGCAACATGGCGTTAACGCAGAATCAGAATCAGAATGTCTTTATTGTGGGCATAGGTTACAGACATTCTGATTCTGATTCTGACGCATCGTTCGTTGCCGATGACCTTCTATGCCCGCTTTTCAATTGACTCAAGTGCATCAAGTTGGTGTCAGGCAGATCCGTCCCAAAGATGAGAACAGTACTCCACACACAATTGAACTTGCGATTGATAAAGTTTGAACTGCTGTTCCGGTATGAAGTACTGTCTGCCTTTTGCTAAAATTCCAAACTTTTTTGCACCTAGTTGAGCCTTTGACTTTATTTTGTCTTCCCATCTACGACATTGTCTTCCCCGTTTTCTTTTTGTGTTTCTGGAATACTAGAAATACAATATTTTTGTTCCATTTATCTGTCTGTTATGAGGTAACCTGTCCATTACCGTTTTATTTTGCTTGTCGCAGTACCTAGTGACATTGTCTGTTTTTATTCGTTTTCTGATTAATGTGTTTCTTATTTTATGTACAGTTCTTATCGTAGGACCTCTTAGGTTATCAGTATACCGGGTGATTATAACGTTAAATATAAATTCATGTTTAAGAAATAGAGTTTTTATAAATTGCACCGGGAGTGAACGCAACTCAAAATGTTCAGAATTTGTGTACTGGCGTTATTATTGCTGTTCTTAGAGGTAGCCAGTCCTTTCTCTTGGGGTGAGTAAATTACAAATAATTATTTCTATGACATTTTCTACCATAAAAAAATATAGTTTAAAAAAACACGCTTTCATAGCATTTCAAACTAAAAAGTGTAAAATAATTTTCAATATAGGTAGAAAATAATAATAATGAACGAAAAATATTAATATCATTGTGAAAAAAGCGTGGGGCGCTCTGTGCCGTATTTCTTAAATCGAGAGAGTTTATTTTCGTAAATCGAGCACCCCACGCTTTTTTCACAATTAATATTTTTCGTTCATTATTATTATTTTCTACTTATATTGAAAATTATTTTACACTTTTTAGTTTGATATGCTATGAAAGCGTGATTTTTTAGTTTTTTTTAAACTATATTTTTATTTTTCACTAAAAAAAAAGGTTTATTGTATTGTCATCAGTCTTTGATGGGAGTGCAAAGTCTGAAGAAAATCTGATCGCCCAAAGTTGGTCAAAATCGAGCTCAAAGGCGTTGGTTACAAACATACAGGTGAAGCTAATATAAGCGTGTTAAAAATAACTACGGCTTAGCCAAAGGACGGTTATGATTTTTTTTGACAGTCTATGTATGTATGTGAATATGTTCATCTGTTCCCTCATAGCTCCTAATCTACTAATCGGAAATCAACATATGAGACATCGTTAGAACCGTCTTAATCGTCCGCTGAACATAGGCTACATGACGTGTCACAAAACTCGATAAGGCGCCCTCTAGCGAAAAAAAAGTAATGTGTTAAAAATAAAAATTGAGATAAATACGCCGCGTTTTTTTATCATTTGAAAGGCCTTCACTAGTACATTTCTAGAATATTGCTCAAATTTAAAGAAATTCTCTCTAACAGACAAAAAATAATGTATTAAAAAATATATTAGGATTAATACACCGTGTTTTATCTCATGTGAAAAGGCTTCTTTGGTATTTATAAAAATATAATCAAAATTCAATGTTGCGCCCTCTAGTGGACAAAAAGTTTTGTGTTAAAAAAATAAGATAAATGCGTCGTGTTTGGTATCATTTGAAAGGGATTCACGTAAATAGTATAGAAGCTCAGAGATTTAACATTAACATTTTGGAAAACTTAACTGGAAAAACAAGAACAGAACAAACGACATGCCTACGGCGTCTCTTTTTGTTCTGTTCTTGTTTTTCCAGTTAAGTACCTTGTTTATTTCAGCATCCTGAAAAACTTATTTCACACTTTTTCAGTGTCGTTTTTTTTATCGTAGTCGGGTTTTAGTTTTTAGGGTTCTGTAGTCAACTAGGAACCCTTATAGTTTCGCCATGTCTGTCTGTCCGTCCGTCTGTACTCTGTGACCGTTAGCACTAGAAAGCTGAAATTTGGTACCAATATCTATATCAATCAATGGAGATTAGCCAAGACCAGCAAGTCATTTTTAGTAATTAGCATACGCTTTTATAACAAGCTACCAAAAGCGGTGACTGAACTTAGCGAAGGAAAGTTCTAAACCCATACTAAGCGTGTCTTAACTAAAACAGCATATTACAAGGTTAAAGACTATGTCGAAGACACGCTTGTCAATGATTTGAATTGGTAATGACTGCCTCTGCACTTGTGGCCCCCTGGTAACTCATAATATTGTGTGAATACATCTATTAACTGCTCCATCTTTGTTGTAACATTTTTTTTTCTAACACATTGCTTTTGCAATATTTTTTTATATTATCTGACTCCAACCACATTAAATTCGTTAGTTTTTCTTTTTTGGTTGTTAACGTCTCATTTATGACAGTTGTAATAATTATTATTTTTCTAGCGTCTTTTTTTCTAAATAGCCTCTTTTTATAATGTAAATGGAAGAACACTGTAGACTCCAGGAATTTTTAGATTACTTCATATTTTAAGTCACTTTTTTTAAAAGATTATTTTTATTGTGCTTTTGAGTATAATATAGACCGGTTTCCACTGTTCTTAAATAATGCCTATTAATACTGTAATGTGGAAATATTGTAAGTAGTTACAACCATTTTTTTAAAAGAGTTACCATCGAGTTCCTTACCGGTTCTTCTCCATAGGAAACGACCAATTTCAAACCGTGCACTAGCTTCTGACGTTTTATAAGTGGCATGTAGGCCTATGTGAAATAAAAAACTTTTGTCTTTGATTTTGACTTTGAATCACGCCGACAAAGTGGTAAAATAGAAATTGGAAAAAAAAATATTTTATTAGGGATTTTTTTTTTCATTTCAACCCTTAGGTGTGATATATTGTTGGATAGGTATTTAAAAATGAACAGGAGTTTACTACAATGACTTTTTGATAATGTCAATATTTTCGGAAATAATCGCTCTAGAAGTAAAAAACAATGTGTGTCCCCACCTCTAACTTTTGTACCATAAGTTTAGAAAATATGAAATAATACAACTTTTCAAAAAAGTGTTTTTGATAAGTTGTACAAAATAATTTCTGAAATAAGTTTGTAATTTAATCGTTTATGCAAGCTTTTTTTTAACTTAGTTTACATATTTAATTATCCTGAACGTACCTTCTTTTAAATAAAAAAAGAATGATTAAAATCGGTTCATGCAATCCAAAATTATCACCGAAAACCCAGCATATATAACCCGTCTACTTTACATAAATTAGTAACCCAATTCCCCGAGAGATGGCGTTGTACTTTGGGCTACTTCGCGCCGTTAAGAATTTTTCTGAGTTGATGGGGTCGGGACAGGTATAAGCATTTATACTGTCGAATTGTTCAGTTGGTCTCTCGTTGGCATTGGTGGTATTTGTTCTACTCGTTGTCTATCTCTCATTGTTATTAATAAGAATATTTGGTATAGTAGGAAATTGGTATTGGGTTTCAGTAACTTAAGTGGGGACACTTATTGTAATGGACGAGAAACTACGAAACCCTACACTGAGCGTGTCCCGACACGCTCTTGGCCGGTTTTTTACTTTTTTTTATTTCACATTTCCTAAACCACACTCCATTCACCATCGAATTTTTCTTAAAAATTTTGGCTTCTTTTTTATCGTTGGGAGCGTCTTGATCATCTGCTTGTTATACGTTTGGAAACCTGAGGTCTAATAATCAATGAATCGATTTTATAGTTCAAGAAAATTTAATACATTAGAATGTTTTGTGATAATAAGAGCGATCTATTGCTCGTCGTCCGAAAGCCTGCGTGTTCCGTGACTGGTAGTCGGGGTTAGAGTCTTGGCAGCTGCGGAGTAAAGATGTTTATTCCTCACGCGAGCGGCCTCCTCTTTCGCTAGCATTACTGCTTTGCAGAAGGAGGCGACCGCCTACTATTCTTCCTTACTCCGTACCATGCTGACCGGCCCAGAGACATTATAAGGACTTATTAATCTTTTAATGCGGATAGCTCCGTCATCTGTTTCTGGAATTGTGATTCTTAATATACAAATTTTACGGGAAATGTGATTTAAGGGACAAAAAGTACTTTGGTAAGTCTTTAAATTGTACCGTAATCAACCTAACAAAAACATTCATGTTTCAGACATCGTTGTGTGCGCAGGCAAACAGCTAAGATTTTATAATAACGGAACGCGTACCCATACAAAAGAAATTCCGGCGGCAACTAAGATTGTATCAGTAGCTTACGATCCAGTTCACTACAGGGTGCTGTTTATCGATGCGAACTACCCGACCACGTCAATATCCAGTTATGACATATCGAAGAGAAAAATACAACCTTTATTTATGAGAGTATCAGAGGGACGTAGCTCCACGACCATTGTCTACGAACCCGTCAAACAGTTATTATTCTTGAGGGATGCTCATACAATATACTCGTATTCTTTAAATCCTGCATCTTCAAAAAAATCATATGAGGGAAAGATTTTAGTTACGTCGGATTACTACTTCAATGATTTCGCCGTTGACAGCTGTGGAGGGTACGTTACTCGTACTAATGATTAATTGGTACACATACTGGCAAAAAACACTTGATTTCAAACATATTAATTTGGTGAAAAAAAAAACAAAACACAAAAAATACAACAAACAAAACCTAACTACAAAATTAAAAAAAAATATTTAAAGAACCTTTTTTCAGAATTTACCTTCGTGTACAAGTTTATGCATCAGCAAAATTCAATTTGAATATTTATAAATATTTACTAATAAAATTACAGGTATGTTTACTGGATCACTGATTTGGAGCTATCGAGGATTCGGTTTGATGGTTCCGAGAGAGAAGTTTTAATTAACACTACTGTTGGCTATCGACCAAGTTTAGCGATCGATCAGCAAACACAGAAAATGTACTGGATAGAGACCATATTGGTGAATGGTAGTAATCAGCTGGCTTTACATAGTGCCAATTTTTATGCAAAGAACAGAACAGTTCTATACGAAATAAATGACACATCTGTATATACAAGTTCATTGGTCGTGTCAAAAGATTACATCTACTGGGTGAACACAGAAATGGAAGTTTGGCAATTATCGAAGAATCTATCAGAGCGTGCGCCACTAAAAACTTTTTCAACTCCTAGGATTAACTTTCCGTATCGTAACCGTTTAGCAACCAACTACGCAATACAGGATCAAATTCAAGGAATAGAGAACTGTGAAGCTTTACAAGGTCTGATTTTGAATAACTCGAAGCCTGAGTCTACAGCTTTAGTCTGCCATAACTACTGTTTGGAAGGAGATTGTACTGTTAATGCTGAGGGAGAACCTACATGCAGGTAAAACATGTTCATCTCATTAATTTCTAGCAAAGATAAATTTAAGAGAAGTAGGCACGGAGCGGGAGATAATGTCAGTTTTACACACTAAAAACCTACACCTGTTCCTTCATTGCCTTTCGTACCGGCGCCGAAACTTCCTTTCAGAAACAGATCCTTGGCCCTAGTAGGGTTCGACCCTGCTGAGCCCCTACGGTTTCCTGACAACTCCTTGAGGCGCGCGTGGAACAATACGTGCCATCGACGTCTTCGGCTCGGTCCGGACGATCACCGGACGGTTGGACGGTCCGGTCCGGTAACCTACTTGTTGCTCGCCGTCCAAAACGGGTAAAGGTTAGAATAAGGTCAGCTTACGACGCTTGAAGAAAGCAATTGCTTTCTTCTTGTAAACTGATCCTCAAAATTAACGAAACCTGCTAGAGCCGATGCCCACCAGGGTAGGGGGATAGTTTGAAAGAGTTACGGGGCCCTGGAAAGCAAAGGGTGACTGAAGGAACACGGTGGGTTTTATTCAGATACAATTGCCGGCACGGATCTTGAGCGCTGGCTTCAAGTTGAGCAGAAGTCAAATATTCGGTCTCTTTAGTGGTGCGAAGTGAGACGCGGGGGCGGGGAGTGTCACTCATTATTCGTTCCCTACTCTTGCTGCATACATCTAACAACGACGACGATTGGCTCGCCAATGTATGGAATGCGCAAAGCGATCCCCACTCTGAGCCCGAGCTCTCAAGATCCGTGACGGTTATTGTAGGGCGCTTTCAATTTATATGTCTTTTGAAGGCTCGCTACGGTGCGGATGTAGTGCGTTAGTCGTACTGGGTACGGATGATCGTTTTTATACAAAGCGCGTGGTGCGGCAACCTTGTGGTAAACGATCGACAGCAGAACGGCAACGTCACAAGTACCACGTGTTCAATTCAGTGGTGAATAGTGCGGTGTTAGATAGCGGATCACTGGCATACAAACGCACGACAGCCAGATACATTTTCAATTTAGACGCTTGTTGTTGGACTGCTGACGTACTGCAACCAGCCGGCTGCGGCACAGTAAACGTGTGGCAGCGATCCGACATTGAAAGCGCCCTAAAATTCCGACGTTCTGTCTCTCTCTCTCACTTCACTCAGAGAGGGAAGAGTTATTTGATGATTGACCTCTTAAAATTAACTCTTTGAATGCCGTAATTAGAGACACAATAGAAAGACAATTGCTTATGTCGAACTGTGTAACATAAGACATTCAAAAGGTTAAAGGTTAAGAATGATTGCGCATTCAATTCTGCTGTTACAACTAGTCCTAATTATATGTTGGTTTTCTTGATGATAAAGTAACTGTTCTGTAATCTTCGTTATTTCAGATGTAAAACCGGTTATTCTGGTGAAAGATGTAAAGTAAACGCGTGCCAATCGTATTGTTTAAACAGTGGTGAATGTTCCTTAAATGAGCAAGATCAACCAGCCTGCCGATGCTCAGAAGATTACGAAGGAAAACGATGCGAATTCCCGGCTTATTTTATCAAATGTGTCCAAACTTTAGCATTGTTGAAAGACGTGCTAAGTGCAGGTAAAAATCATTAAAATCTGTTTAACGGCTTATCAACGTCAGTTCTGGCCATTTTCCATTCTCATTCTTTCACTCATGCTCTTGCCTCCTTCTTCGAGGCAGTAGTGCTAGCAAAAGAGGCGTTCGCAAGATTGAATGAACGGACATCCTCACGCTTAAACAGTAGACGCCCCGGAATTCTAGAGTCGCAGAGTTATCTCTGGCCACCGTAGGCGCGGGCCTGCGGACGACAAGCAATAGGTAGCGCGCCGTCCGGTAAGGACCGAGCTCCAATTGTCGACCAGCAGGGCCGACGTCTGCTAAGGCCATGGAGAAATTCCCGTGCTCCTTGAACGCAAGAAGAGTCATGGATTCCACTCTAAAACGGTCCTTCCGTTCATCAAATAATCAAAAATTTCCCACCTCCGAAAAACCAAGCATTGCTTGTTCACTTTTACATCTGTGTGATCTTATAAAAACCCGTGCTGTGTCGAGTCCAGTTGTTCCGGCTTCAACGCTGAGCGCTCGCGACGACCGCAACAATCACTATCAGAAAACCGTTGAAACTAAACAGTCTAACGTTTAGTTAATTGACATGGCGCAGACTCGTTAATCCAGATCGATCATCATCATATTCCTGCCCTTGACCCATATCAGTTGGAGTCAGCATAACACGTTTTTTTCTTCTATTCTGTCCTGTCACCCATCCCGCTATCACTAAAGCAAGAACTACATAAGGCTGATGCACGCATGTAACACGCCTGATTTGTACGTAGAACGACGTCGCGTGGCGTGGATCTAGTGTAGCTCTATAAGTCTATTTTCCATATAAAATGTTTAGAGAAGACCGACGCGAAATCGCGTGTGTTTCACACGTATGCGCGGTGTCATCATCGTCATTATGAGCGTCCAATGTTGGACATAGGCCTCCCCAGGAGCGGTGTAATTCTAGCTTAACTTCCATTTCTTTCATATCACTCCTCACATAATACATAAATTTTGTCTTTGTTTTTCCTCGCCCTCTCTATATTAACCTTTTGAAGGTCTTATGTTACATAGTTCGACATAAGCAATTGTCTTTCTATTGTGTCTCTAATTACGGCATTCAAAGAGTTAAATATATATTATACTCAACTCTTTTTGTAACATGCTTTTCATCCTTCCTCTTCACATAACCTTCCTAAGGTAAACGATTGCCTTTCAACTTTTCAGTCACTGACACTATTTTCAAACTTCCTCTAATATGCTCATTTCTCTTTTATCCATTCTCGTCACTCCACACGTCCATCTCAACGTTCTCATCTTCGCTACATGCAGCCTTTATTCATCAGACTTTTTCACCGCCCAACATTCTGATCCATATAGTATGACAGGTCCTTGGTTGGTAGGTTGACACAGATCGATAATGTCATTTATATTCTTAGCTAAATATCAGTCCAAATTTATTTTTTTATAATTGTTAGACTCGAGTTTGACTACAATCGAAGCGATGATGTGGCCGGCGATGGAGCATGCTTGCTTAGAAGTAACCTATTCACTCATGACTTAATGACCCGTAGGTTATAGATATCAAGAAACACAGACTCCAACAGAGAATTCCACTAGCTGTACGCTGACTGTTTACCCAAAACGCTTTGTACGTATGGGTGGGATGTCCACCATCTACCGATGGCGCTACGTCGTACGCCTAGTAGTCCGATAATGGAACGGACTTAAAATTACAACAATAAAACTTTTTTATCGTTTTTATCATTACAGATGTACCGCCGATTGCTCTGAGCACAGTGCGAGCCGTGGAGCCGACGTGTGCTTCGACTATTGTCTGAAGAACGCAGCTTGTTCGAGACGAACACGAGATGTGCAGCTGCTGAATAGTTTACTTTCACCTCTACCATCACCACTACGTTCTACTCAGTGGAATTAAGTCAGGCCTCAGCCAGTTTTAATGAGTTAGCGTAAACCTACTGTAAAATTTATCATCATACAGATAAATGTTAACAAATTATAACTTCAGTGTTTCGTTTTAGAGATTATTTAGATATACAAGGTGTAAGGGGCAGCCCTCCACAAACTTTAGGGGCTTGCTCAGTAGACGAAACTGAACAACCCACCATAAAAAAGAGAAATTAAAAAAAATTTGGCCTCTCCATACAAACTATCCAGTCAAGTTAATAATTTTGTATGGAGGGCTGTCCCTTACACCATTTATACCTTCACTTGTAGTTACACATATAATGTCGCCATCTGTGCCTTTAGTTTAAAAACAAAATAAAAATGTGGGTAAACTGATACCGCTGCGTTCAATACATCATTCACATTTCAGTGCCTCGCCTTTTTGTACTTCGATCTAGTTTTTTCGGTAGCTTAGTGCTTTTAGTGTTTTTAAGCTGAAACACCGAAGGGAAAACGTGATGATTAGGATTCGTATAGTTAAATTAAGAAGATAGTAGTTGGAAAGAAAATAACGTCCGCGTCGTAGGGCTATATCTTCCTCGAATGCTGAACTTTAAAAAAACCAATAAAGTTTAAACTGTTACTGGCTTCTGCCCGCGCGGCTTCGCTCCCGCTCTTCCCTACTTCAGCCTACTATACCCTACCCTACTCTACTCTACTCTACCCTACTCTACCTTACTTTACCCTACTCTACCCTACTCTACCCTACTCTACCCTACTCTACCCTACTCTACCCTACTCTACACTACTCTACCCTACTCTACCCTACTCTACCCTACTCTACCCTACTCTACCCTACTCTACTCTACCCTACCCTACTCTACCCTGCTCTACCCTACTCTACCCTACTCTACCCTACTCTACCCTACTCTACCCTACTCTACTCTACTCTACCCTACTCTACCCTACTCTACCCTACCCTACTCTACTCTACCCTACTCTACTGTACCCTACTCTACCCTACACTACCGTAGTCTACTCTACCCTACTCTACCCTTCTCTACCCTACTCTACCCTACTCTACCCTACCCTACTCTACTCTATCCTACCCTACTCTACCCTACTCTACCCTACCCTACTCTACTCTACCCTACTCTACCCTACACTACCCTACCCTACCCTACCCTAATCTACTCTACTCTACCCTACTCTAGCCTACTCTACTCTAATAAACCTCACGGAGCCCGAGACCTTTCCAACGAATGCAAAACCGTGGAAATCGGTTCGTGCGTTCTGGAGTTATAGCGTCAGGAAGGAAAACCCGACTTATTTTTATATAGTAGATGTTCGATTATATTACCGCATGGAACAAATATTTTTATTATATACGATACGGTCCCGGGTCTGGTTGTGTTGTATATTTGTGTTTACTTGTATGGGGATTGCACCAATGATACCGATTCTCCTTTAAGGTGATGGCACGCGAGCATATTCGCAAGAAGTTGGTAGAAACATCACAGCATTGATTGGTTGGATTTGTTTTTCACCACAACATTGTTTATTTGTATGTATTTATCTAAGTATGTATTTACTATTGTATTTGTCTCTCTTCTGTTCTGTCTATTTATTAAGTTGCACCTGACATGTTGTTTCTGCACCACCCTAACGTCGACTGGTAGATAATGCCTATTTCATTAAGTCCGCCTTTGTACAGTGTAATTTGCATAAAGCATTAAATAAATAAATAATTCGTTGTGTGGGGTAATTTTTTTTTTGTTGAGCTCCTTAGCAATATCCTGAGTTGAGCTTTGCGAATTTACTGGACACGCACTTCGTTTTTCGCACTTACTGGACAGGTCCATTCAAATCTGTATAGCTCTTTCTTCAAAAGACCATCTCAGACAAATCTGTATGATTCTCATGTGATTTTGACCATTATATGTTTACTGTGTGGACTTTGAAAGAGACATTAACGCCTGAGATTGTTTTGGTGTTTTTTCTCAGGGTAGTCAGCTAGGAAACACCGGCTTCATCTGGTTTAAACTGACGAAAAAAAAATTGACAAGTTTTTCAATTGTGATATGATGTATATGATTTACTAATTATTCTTATATGCACTATATTTATATATTATTATTATTAAAAATAAATTCACGAATTTTATATATATATATTCTATCTCTTCTTTGTTCATTCTTTTTTGATAGACTATTATTATGTAACATCCGTAAATATGTTCGTGATATCACAGCAGGCCGTAACGTAGCATATGCTGAGTTAGGTGCATTTTTGGCCTCGCACTGATTATGTCTTTCTTTTTTCTTTTCATTGTGTACTTTTAGTTTATATGATTGTGTGAGGCACGAATAAACGTTTTTCTTTCTTTCTTTCTTTCTTTAATAAAATAATGAGAATAAATTATTTACATCAAACCGTTCATTATGAATCCCTAGTAAGCAAGGTATCATACTTCTGAATACACAACTATGTAATTGCTAACATGTCTCGTATAGGCCGAAGGTCGTGAAGCCATAGATGATGGAAGGTCAACCGCTAACACAATACAAACAGTCCTTCAATCCGAAGCCGAATGGGCTTGAGGAGTACGCAAATATACGAGTCAGATGATTCGAGACGAACTTGGAGCTTAGAAATAGGGTGATATGCTAAAAGAGCCCAGACTGTAGTATATACAATACTTGCTTTTGCCCACGGCTTCGCCCGTGTACATAAAATGTGGCCCATACATAACTAAATTGTAAACATTTTTAGATAAAAGACTTCAAGATTGTCTATATTTAGTTAAATACCTAAACAGATGAAGTATAGATTATAATAATATTAAGTACATTCTACTTTATTATTTTTATTTTTCATGTTATTCTTCTTCGGGTATACAACATGTAACATATCAAACATACGTCTACGAAACGAAACGAAGCGATTTCTGCAGTTTATAAGTACAATTCTTGATAAACTCTTGATGAACTGAACCGTTTATTTCTTTATCGACTGTACGTGAGTATACGATGGCTACTAGTGTGGTGCACCGATTTCCATATCATTTACGCGTAACTACAATTAGAATCAAATATTTCTTACCAAAAACACTACATATGTGCATTTAAGTAACGACTATATAAATAACTTTGTTCTAATTAATGGTGTATAGCTTAAGGGAGTTTGCTTTATTCCAGTTACATCTACACCAATATAATAAAAAGGTAAAGTTTGTTTTTTTGTTTGTAGAAGGTAATCTCTGCAAGTAATAGTCCGATTGCTAAAATTTTTTACCGATAGAATGAATACGCGAATGAAGTCGCGGGCAAAAGCTAGTTTTAAATAAAAAGACATACCTATCAAGATTGTTAACGTTTAGTTAACTACCTAAACAGGTGGAGTATAACTATCTTCCCAATCAAAAAATTTCTTTCTTGAATCCATTTCCACGTCCTAAATTCGTATTTACACAATCTCGTGACAATATGAAAGGTCAGATTTTCCTACAATTTCGGTACTAACTTATCTTGTGAAGTAAGGTGAGATGTGACTCCTTACTTATTTATCTACAAGATTCCCCTAAGGAAATAAACTGTATTGTACTTGAACAGTTATCAACTTGAGGTCATCAACCTCTGAAAATGCCCAAGTAGCAATGGAATGTTTATCTGAATTTTCTTAATTTTTCTTAGTTATAAAATAAAATCGACTACCGACTCGATTATTGACTTACGACTACCTGCATGCGCAGAGAGAGTACTTGAGTTGAACTTGTATGAAATCATCCATTCCCTGCTAATACGTAAACCTTTTTTGTGTTCAGTTGCATCCACTTAACACATACTCATGTCAACGCGAGGAGGAGTGGCAGGTGGTCGCCGACTTCTGCGAAGCAGTAATGCTGGCTAAGGAGGAGGCCGACCGCATCAGGCAACGGCGCTCTCGCCGCCGCCGGGATTCTGATCCCTATTTCCAGCCACCGTAGGCGCGGGCTTGCGGACAGTGAGCAATGGGTAGCTCGCTGTCCGGCCGTCCGGTAACTGTCCGGACCAAGCCCAAGTCGTCGACGGCGCGCACTGTTCCCGCGCGCCTCAAGGAGTTGTCAGCAACAGCAGGGGCCCAGCCGGGTCGAAGCCTACTGGGGCCAGGGTTATCCGAAAGGGCGCTCGAGCCCCGGTATGAAGGCTTGAAGGAACGGGATGGGTTTTTTAGTCAGTAAGAGTCTGACACTATCTCCCGCTCCGCCCAAGAGCGGGGGTTGTCATAAAATGATTTTTCCCACCGAAAAAAAAATACTCATGTCAACCAAAAAGTGTTCCGTGTCGGTAACTGGAACAAAAAGTGTCTCCGTTTGCGCAACGCCTTAAAAACCACTTTTGACTGAATCCATATCATTAAAGGACAAAACTTCTTTTCTTTTTACGTCAACCATTTTAGACAACCCACTTTTTTCTCATAACAGCATCTGAAATCAGAGAGACGTTCATAGTGAGATAAAAGGTGTGAAACATAGATCTGCCCCCTATCGCGACGTCTTAAGAGGGCCCCGATCCGTCAATCGTCAATGTAAGCATAGTTAAAAAGCTTGTTGTTTGAAAGAAAATGCAAAATACTGATATTTTGCATAATTGTTACAATGTCTTTACTGGATTACTTTTACACAAAATGTTTTATTTTTAACAGATACCCAGCTAATAACCAGCAGATATCTGTATTGCTAAAATATCCAGAAAAAGATGTATAATAATATCATAATCACTTAAAAGCGAGTATATGGAATTTATCAAGGGTTGGGCACTCTTAAAAGCACCATGATTCAAGTGTAAGAAAGACAGAGCTATACGGGGCGAATAGCGCTATCTCTCTCCCACGACGGAAGCATAATACCATTGGCGTTTCGTAGTACCGGCCCCCGAAACATAAAGGATATCAAGCTTCAAGAAGCCAAAACATTGCGACAGCGAATCTCTAACGTTAGCCGATCTTCAAAGAGCATGTTTATATTTAAATATAAGTTAATATCGTCGCCACGATGGTTGAAAGCGACTGTGTATTTATCAAAACCGAAGTTCATTGAACGAGGTTTCGTAATACAATCTTTTGATTTATTTCTAAAAATTTTATTCCGCGGGTTTGTTCGTATAGACAGAATTGATCCCAGCCCCCCTAGCCAAGTTACAATCGAATTCCGCTCTCTAATCGGTAACACCTCGGTGACAGCAATTGTAGAAAATGATAAGTTGGTAGCCATGTTGACGCGCCTAAGTCGGCCGCTCGTTCTACAATGTAGCGTTTGTATAACAAAGGATGTAGCGTTAAACATTGTAGAAACGATTTTGAAGGATGTGAATTTGGCTACGAATTGTCTATTCGTTTGTTCTGATCATGCGACTTTACGTTGAGATGACGTCATTCCCATACGTTTCATCACTTTTCGACAGCGTTAACGATTGCAGAACAACAACTTGGCTAAGCGTGCAGAGCCTGGCGCGAGAGTTTGCCGTCGATATTACTTAGTATACGTTCAAACTTGCTTGTAACTAAAATACAATTATCGATTGAACTACTCACGCAACCTAAATATAATGTCCCAAAATATAATCAAAAAATGAGGTAACATTTGACAGATTTATGACCACAAAATTAGCTACACAGCTTCATAAACAAATCAAATAAGATTCAATTACGAAACATCGTCCATTGAACTTGGTTTTCGATCTAAACTATTATAGTAGAGTTAAATTTGTTGTTGGTGGGTTTGTTGTGGTTTCTAGAAGTGTGGTCCCCCTATCCTAAATACAGGGTGTAAGGGACAGCCCTCCACAAACTGGGCTTGCTCAACGGAAAAAATCGGCGTCTCTATACAAACTGTCCAATCAAGTTTGTAATTTTGTATGGTGAGATTGGTTTTTTTTTTTCGTTTCCTGAAATAAAAACCGGCCAAGTGCGAGTCGGACTCGCCCATGAAGGGTTCCGTAGCAGCTAGTAACATAATATAAAAGTTCTTGTAATGTGTTGTAACTTTGATCGATGTTTTAATAATAGTGTATTTTTTTCGATTTATGACGCATTAAAAAAAAACTAATTACTAGATTTCGTTCAAACCAATTTTCGTTGGCAGTTTTTATAGTAATGTACATCATATATTTTTTTTAGTTTTATCATTCACTTATTTTAGAAGTTAGAGGGGGGGGGGGGGACACATTTTACCACTTTGGAAGTGTCTCTCGGGCAAACTATTCAGTATAGAAAAAAATTATATTAGAAACCTCAGTATCATTTTTGAAGACCTATCCAAAGATACCCCACACGTATGGGTTTGATGAAAAAAAAATTTTTGAGTTTCAGTTCTAAGTATAGGGACCCCCAAAATTTATTGCTCTTTTTCTATTTTTGTTTGAAAATCTTAATGCGGTTCACAGAATACATCTACTTACAAAGTTTCAACAGTATAGCTCTTATAGTTTCGGAAAAAAGTGGCTGTGACATACGGACGGACGGACAGACAGACAGACAGACATGACGAATCTATAAGGGTTCCGTTTTTGCCATTTGGCTACGGAACCCTAAAAAAGTCTTGAGGAAGGTTGTTCAGTTTCGAGCCAAGTTGATAATCTGCAATCGTTAACGTTAGTAGAAAACTTAAAATGTACGGGAACGACGTCATTTCAACACTCAGTCACGTGGTCAGAACAAAAGAATCGGGGGCGTGGCCAACTTGAGGTGTTTGACGCAAGAGAAACGGTTGTAACCTGGCTAGGGGAGCAGGAACGCAAAGGGTGCACTCCACCCAGAACGAGAGGAGGTATTTTACGGTGTTCCACCTAAAATACCCTTTTTTTATACCCGTTACTACTCATTCACTAAAGATATTTAATAACAGTCGAAAACTAAATAATCTATGTTAACCTATATCCCTATTTACTACGCCGTGAAGATGAACTGCTGACAAACAGTTTGTCATTTACACTCTCATCTAAATACCCAATAAAAATTTCAAGCTTCAACATTAGTTTGATTTAGTATAGTGAAAAGATTTATCAAATAACACCATGTTAACAAACTGGTATAAATAACGTGTTACGGCAGTTAACTGGTATTTATTAGTGTAACTGTTATTTTTATAAATAACAGATGTTTTATGCACTATCCGCTTTATAAATAGAACTGTAGTGAAGGAAGATGCAAATCTTGGGCCTACCTATAATAGTTAATATCTAATAATGTTATCCTCCTCAGTATATTTGTATGTACATAAATTGTAAAATAAATAAAAAATAAAATAAATAAGTTATGCTTTTTTTAAGGTGGAAAATCATAAAACCACACCTGTATCCTTCAGTTACCCTTTGCGTTCTAGGACTACCGATTTCTTTTTCAGAAAATCCCTGCCGTCCTAGCGAGCATCGGCCCTGCTGAGCCCCTACAGTTTGCTGACATCTCTTTGAAGAGCGCGTGATCATTACGCGCTGTTGACAACTGGGCCCGGACGGCCGGACGGCGAACTAGCCGTTGCTCCGCAAGCCCACGTCTACCGTAGATAATAGTCGTGGTCGGAATCTCGGCGGCTGGGGCGTGAGGACGTTCGCTAGCATTACTGCTTCGCAGATGGAGATGACCGCCTACCATTCTCGCTCCAGACCATAGCCCGAACCGGCCCGGTGCGAGAGGTCGCTACTGCCGAGTGCATCCACGAAGACACGATGATGCTGACCCAAGCGGGGCACAATAGCTATACACGTGTGTTACATCGTTGGATAGGTTAAGTCACTGCAGCCTTCGGCTCCGTAACCCACTCACCTACGGCACGTGCGAATTCCGCTTCGGTCGCAAAGACAAACTTTTTGCACCTGTATCGAAATGTACTACTACATTTACACTAATTATTATAAAGAGGTAAAGTTTGTTAAGCTATTGCATAGCTTCTATCGCGGGCCTTGAGCGTGGAGACCGAATCCAGAAATTCCGTAACGAAAATAACCTAACACCCCACACTCATTTGTTTTTTGTGACCGATAAGAAAACAAATGAGTAAACAATCAATCAAAATTCAATTCAATGTGTGAAAGTGTAACTTCAATTAATATCAAAGAAAAAAAAAACAAAGGAAAAAAAATACTGCATAAATAAAATAAATAAATAATTATAATTGCATAAGTTGATAAAAATGCTATGCAATAGCGTTACCGCGGCTGTCCCCGAGTGCCACACGTCTTTTTTTTTTGTTGTTTATAGAAGGTAATTTCTGAAAGTACTGGTCCGATTGCTAAAATGTTTTCATCGATAAAAAGCTGCTTTATTCCTGAGTGACATTGGCTATATTTTCTGTACGCGGGTGAAGCCGCGGGCAAGAGCTAGTCATTATTATAATAGTTAATGTAAGCGACAGAATTATACATCCTTTTTTGGGTTACTCGTGTTTCACAAAAAAACTTCATTTCAATATATTTTTATTTTTGTTACACACATACTTGTACCCAAATCGAGATTGCCTTTTCATCTCAGAAAGGTCTCGGGAGAGTCATGGTTAATTCCTTTTTCAGTCACGTTACTTGTCTACGTGTTGGGTATAAATAGGTCTACCGTTGGCACGAGCATGTGGACGACGAGCAATGGACTGTTCGCCGTCCGATAATGAAAAAGGATGTTTCACATACGTCTCAAAGATATGGTGCTTAAAAATCATCCAGATGACATCCCCCGCCCTTGGACGGAGCGGGAGATAGTGTCAGACTTTTACTGACTAAATAACCCGATCCCGTTGCCTTTCATACCGGAGCCGAGCCTTCCTTTCAGAAGCAGACCCTTTGCCCCAGTAGGCCTCGACCCTGCTGCGATCCTAAGGTTGCTGACAACTTCTTGAGACCCGCGTTGAACACTACGCGCTGTCGGCGATTCAGGCCCAGTCCGAACGGTTACCAGCATTTTGGCTAGCCACAAGTTATTTTTTTTTGCCAATGGATACCCACAAAACAGATGAAAGACGTTAGAATGGCCATGTGGGCGGGGCAGGAGTGCCACAAAGTAGGGCAATGCCCATAGTTCAACTACCAATAGCAAACTTGCGATCTAAGTGTGCGTGGTCTGTTAGTTGCGTAATGCACGTTCGTATTGGTTTATTGCCTGTAGTGGAGTTAAAGGGTATGAGAGAAGCGGCGACAGTCGTTGTAGTACAAATCGGAAAGTGTTTCCTTTCTGACCTCTTTTGTCTTTTCTGTGGCAAAACCAATTAGACTCGGTTAGCCAATTCCACTGAAACACTGATTTTAATTAAATTAAAAGCTATTTTTGTGCCTGCAAATAGTAACTTACTACCCAAGAGAAAACATTAATTATAACATTACACAGATATGATTTGACACGTGCGTTGTAACTAGACTTATTGACACGTGCCAACCATGCGTGACACGTGTAGGTAAGTATCTATCAGGTAGTGATTTCCCTGGACAGTTACTGCTGATAAATATACAAGATATGAACATACATGATATATTGCAGACCAGCTTCTGCCAGCGACTTCGCCCGAGTGGAAATAGAAAATATATAGCCTAAAGTAGGGGCCAGATAACCGTGGAATAACGGTCATTCCCTCCTACATAGGGTCAATGACCGTGACATTCTTAATTTCAAAAACATAAATCTGTTTTGAATCGACATGTATCGTGATCCTTTACATGATCTAGTCATAGATTATCTAGTATTTTAATAATAATATAATATATATAATATAATATAATAATAATATATATATAATATTTATCATAGATATTAAAAAAAAATCTTAATTGTTTGGGTCCAGACTTGGATTTAAATAAAAGGCAGTGGGCTGTAAAACTGACAAAAAGTATTTAACCAATGGCAGCTATGTCCGCTCTTTCTCCTGCTAGGTGGCACCTGTGTGTTTGGAGGTCATTCATTTTGACAGCTCCTTGTATCGTTGTATGGTAATTTGTTTGTTTATGTGAATTATGGTAGAAAAATACGGATCTTGGACTGTTTGAGAATTAAAAAAGAAACAAGACGAAGAAATGATTATATTCTCAGCTTAGATGATTTATCTTTGGGAAACCTGTATCCCGATGTTCTGGATGAGCATAAAGGCACAACACAACACTGGGGCATTTTATTTTTACAAAAACGATGGTTATTTACTTGAAAACACAATATTTCCTTGAAAATGTATTGAGTTTGACAGATAGTATGACCTCCAAGTTTATTAGCGCCATCTATTTTGAGCTTTTGAGCAGATTACACGCCATTGAATGTTAGGTATAGAGAGGAATTTACAAGGCGCTCATGTATCGTCAGGCCTGCGACCCCGAATATCTCACGCGCCGTCGCCGTAGCCTGCGTTGCAGCACAAAATAGAAAGGTACATAAGACAATCTCATATGTACTTCACTTTTTATACCTACGCTCGGTGGACGCACACTAATGAGCGTTTGAGCCGGAACTGTTCGACGAGACGCGACCGAGATATCGTGTCCGTGAACAGTGTCTATGTGTGCGTTGCTCGAGCACGCTTTGTATGTAGATTGACTTCTGTACCTATGTATTTTGTGGTTGCAGTCAGACGAGTGACGAATGCAGCCGACGCCGGCGCCCAAACAAAAACTACCCTAAAATACGTTTTAAAGGGTATTCATGTTTATATAAAATAATAAATCAACCATTTGTCGTCCCGCTAATACGCGATCTAGTTACCTCTTTCTCTTTTTTTATAACCATGAAAGTAGGATGTCTCTTGACGACTTTTATTTTTAACTTCAAAAGGTGATTTTACACGTACGCTGTAGATATCGTCACGTATTACATATGTGAACGAACCTTAGATTAAAGCTAGAACTACATTCAATGATTATATAGAGTTATTTCTAAAACACTGTCAAACTCTTAGGACTATATTACCATCGTGCGGAAGTGACGCCCAGGTGTCGCCACTGTGCGGAATGCCCGGAGGACACGGTGGAGCACACAGTCAAGGTGTGCCCCGCTTGGGCGGAGCATCGCCGTGCCCTCGTGGGGGCCATCGGCGGTGGACACCTCTCGCGCCGGGCCTTGGTTGAGGCCATGGTGCGGAGCGAGGAGGAGTGGCAGGCGGTCGTCCGCTGCTGCGCTTTACTTTTGTGTGCATAAAGCATTTCATAAATAAACGCCTCGGCAAGTCGTTGAGCTTGCTATTCGAATTCTGACATATGCTTGCACTGACTGGACAGGCCCCCTCAAATCTGTATGGTTCTTTCAAAAGACCATCAATTTAGCTTCACTTGTTTGACTGACCAACATTTTGACAACTCAAAAGTGCCTGTAACTGGTCTATTTGAAATAAACTTTTCTGATTTCTGGTTTCCATCTCAGACACCAATCTGCATGGTTCTCTTATGATTAATTGACCATTACATGAAGTAATCATGAACTTTAAAAGAGACTTTGACCCCTGAGTTTATTTCGATGTTTTTTCTCAGGGTAGTCAGCTAGGAAAAACAGGCCTCATCTATGTAGTTTAAATTGACGAAAATATTGACGTGTAAAAGTGTTTTTTTTTAAACCTATTTGCAAAATAAATATGGTCCTTATTGGAATGACCAGATAATCATACCTAAGAAACGATAATTGTTGTAAGATTTCAACAAAATACTTCTAGGCTACCGTGTTCCATCGTCGACCACCAGGGCCTGATCTAAGGGGGGGGAGGTGAGCGGGGCATTTGCCCAAAGCGGCAAAAAATGAGGGGTGGCAAAATTGACCTATTTCTATCTTCCAACCTAGCCATTAGCCATCCACACCCAAGTTGGCAGGTTGAGAATTTTATGTGCCAATTTACAACTTATTTCAAGTTGGATAGTGGATATAAGTAAAACTTAAGGGGCCCGCGACGGATGAATTTCCATACAAACGTATGGAAATAATACCACGCTCATCATTCTTTTAAAAAAACAAAAAGTAATTTAAGCGAATTGTATTTCACACTTTTTTACAGCGTAAATGGCAAAACATGCCATTTGGCTTTTCCTGTATTAAAAATAACAATATTTGTAATATTCTCGACGTAGGAACTTAGATAAATATTGTCTATAACCGAATATCACCATTTGTTGGAAATATGCTCCAACTGCAAATGAGCGTGGTATTACGTTTGTATGGAAATTCATCCGTCGCCGGCCCCTTAAGATTCATGACTTATATGGTTTTGTGTACCTATTTAAAGGGCAGCGAAAATTATCTTTGCCTGGGGCAGCTAAATAGCTAGATCGCGCCCTGTCGACCACATCGCCGCTTTACATCAAGTGAGATAATTGTCAAACGCGAATCTATCAATAGTCAAAAAATAATTATTATTAAAAGCTCATTGCTTCAACGTAAAACTCATCAAATGAAACCTTTTTTTATCGATTATCATAATTGATGACCACCATTCACAAATATTAATCCCAAACTAACAAATCACCCGCTTGCCCCTAATTCCGGGTGATTCTAATTCCATATCGTATTTCATACACCCCTGTAAATCATGACCCGGCGGGCCAATAGCGTTTAATTTCAGGAAATTAAAAAAAAACCGTCTTGTCATAATTTGTCGAGGCATCGTAAACTTGTCATGGTAACTAGTATGATGAATGGGTCGTTCTCGTTAACTAGTATCGTATGTCCCGTCACTCTGATTGGGAGGAGGGAGTGGAAGCTATACGAAAGATATCCTAACGTGGGCACAATGTGGGCGGCCTTATCGCACAGGGCCAATCTCTTAAAGACAACCTTTGGTTGGACTGAACGAAAGGAGATAGATTTAATAAATATACACCGTTAAATTTTGATCGTTTTAATCCCGTGGAGGGTCGATCCGGTACATGAAACACTATCGATTTGTAAAGATAAAATTAAAAAATAAAGTTTTTTTTTTTAAACTCGTATTCATTTACGCATGTACGAAATTAATTTCTTTAAAAAAACGTCAGCTAAGCGAGTCCAATGACCTATAGGTCTAGTAGTCGGCGATGCGTACAAACTGACGGATTGACATATGAACGCACAGCCAAAACTACTGGGACCAGGAGCGTGACATGTTGCACAAGGCTGGTGGCGACCACTAAGAGAGAATTTTCCAAAAGCCCCCTAAGGGAAAGAAACGAGGATTCTAAAGCATTGAGTCATCTACTTTCACAAGAGCAAAGCCAATGGCAGAGGCTAGTATACTAATAAATATCAAAGATAACATTGAGAACGAAGAATAAACAAATATTATAGCGTTAGGAGCATTACGCAAAAGGTAACTGAAGGACACAGGTGGGTTTAAGACAGTAAAGGTTTAATTCTTCATATTACCACCTGAAAAAATGGATCTCCCCTGAGGCACGCTGTGCACGGCAGCAAGAGATCACAGCTGAGCGCTGACTACTATACCCGTTATGACCTGCCGTGACCTGTAGGTATTGTACTTAGTGTCGGTGGTGGGTGTCCAACTTGTGACCTTTTTTAAGCATTATTGGGAAAAAATATAACATGGTGTAAAAATGATTGCAATCCATTCAGTTACTGATTCTGATCAAACTATATTCATGTTTCGCATAAGTATACTAAAAAAAGTCGTATATCTACATCTATACCAATATAATAAAGAGGTAAAGTTTGTTTTTTTGTTTGTAGGAGGTAATCTCTGGAAGTACTGGTCCGATTGCTAAAATTTTTCTTCCGTATAGAAAGCTGCTTTATTCCTGTGTGACATAGGCTATACTTTATGTACGCGGGCGAAGTCGCGGACAAAAGCTAGTATAATATAGAGGTAAAGTTTGTTTTTTTGTTTGTAGGAGGTAATCTCTGAAAGTACTGCACGCTTAGCCAAGTCGTTATTCTGCAATCGTTAACGCTGTCGAAAAGTGATGAAACGTATGAGAATGACGTCATCTCAACGTAAAGTCGCGTGGTCAGAACAAACGAATAGACAATTCGTAGCCAAGTTCACATCGTTCAAAATCGTTTCTACAATATTTAACGCTACATCCTTTGTTATACAATGCTACATTGTAGAACGAGCGGCCGACTCAGGCGCGTCGACATGGCTACCAACTTATCGTTTTCTACAATTGCTGTCACCGAGGCGTTACCGATTAGAGAAGGGAATTCGATTGTAACTTGGCTAGGGGGGCTGGTCCGAGTACTAGAATTTTTTCACCCACAGAAAGCTGCTCTTGTTCCTGAGTGACATAAGCTATATTTTATGTGCGCGTGCGAAGCCACTGTTAAAAGCTTGTTTAGGAATAAAGGTAACGGTTAGGAGAATTTCCAGCACTTCTGCCGCCATTAACGACTAGTTTAAAGATACTTCTACAACAGTAATGCTCCTTTCCAATTTCACCGAGTGGATTGAACCACAAACACAGTACAACAACGATTTAGAAAAACAATTAGGCAGTGTTTTACACTTTGCCATTTTCTTATGGTCAGAGTTATGAAATTGATTTATTTATTAATTATTTATGCACATTACGAAAGGCAACGAAGAAACAGGAGTGGGATTTTATTCACTAAAAGTCTGACACTATCTCCCGCTCCGACTAAGAGCGGCGGATGTCATAAGATGATTTTACCAACGCGAAAAAAAAAACCGTCACAGTCTAGGTTAACATATTACGAATTCTTGCTCACGACGGCCGCTGTGGCCTGGGGTATATCGTTGATTTCGTTATTCTGTCAAACCCTTTTTAAATTTAAATAAATACTCTGTTCCAGTTTGTAATACAATTCCTAGCGGTACCAGACGTCTTGTAGCGCAATATCTAGCTGAATGCATCTGTCTTGCCACCAGGGAAAACTCGCAAAGTGCTCAGGAACAACAGAACTGCTCATCTCCCCTTACAAAATACTCGTATTACATTGTAATATGCTTAAACTATTTTTTTTATGGTGGGAAAAAATCATGCAATGACATCCCCCGCTCTTGGGCGGAGCGGGAGATAGTGTCAGACTCTTACTAACTAAAAGACCCACCCTGCTCCTTCTAGCCTTCATGCCGGGGCTCGAGCGCCCTTTCGGATAACCCTGGCCCCAGTAGGCTTCGGCCCAGTTGGGTCCTTGCTGTTGCTGACCACTCCTTGTTGCTTAAACTACTGTTAAGGCGCCTTTGAGATGTGGTGCTGGAGAAAAATGCTTCGTATCCCTTGGACAGCATTTCGGACCAATGTATCCATTCTGCGTGAACTAAAAATCTCCTCGCGGCTGTCATCCGAGTGTCTTCGCAAAATTCTGCAATACTTCGGTCACATTGCAAGGAAAGACGATGGAAATCTCGAAAGGCTAATCGTGACTGGTAAAGTAGATGGGAAAAGGCCTCGCAGGCGGAGCCCAATACGTTGGTCTGACCAGATTGCACCACTCTTGACTCCACAGTATACAAGGTCCTTTACACCGCCAGAGACAGGAATAAATGGAAAAACACCATAAAAACGTAACGTGATGAAACAGGGAGGCCACGACCCTCAGATGACGACGCATGGAGGAGGACTGTTAAGGCGCCTTGAACAGCTGCGCCTGTGTAGAGCCGCATCATCATCATCACCAGCCTTGTTAATGTTCCCACTGCTTTGACTAAGGCCTCCTCTCTAAGAGAGGGAATGGGCTGTAATCCACCACGCGGGCCCAGTAAGTGTTGGTGAATGTCACATGCCTTCGAATGATTTTTAATAGAGCCCCACCGACCTTTAAGTCCATTTTCTTTGAGAAATATTAATTCATTTAAATATGCTATGTACATTCCGAAGAACACTTCAACAGCTATTTTTTTGTGTAACCATCTGTTTTTTTTTTAATTATTGATAGGCTTGCGTTTGACGACCATCTCACTTGATGGTAAGCGAGGGTATGGTCGACAATAGAGCACGCTTGCCTAGACCTATTCGCTCTTGACTCAAGTCCTTCCTCTTGACTTTCTAATGAGCAAAGCCTAAGGGAAAACATGTGGAAAAACCAGTTTTTAATGAAATTCTTTTTTTCATAGCAAGCTTTTATAGCACACCTGTATAATTAATACTCGTCAAGACGAATCATACGAGCCGAAACTCGATGAGGTTGTGTCGTTTAACTACCGAGTTCCTACGGCCACCTACCGATTCCATCATCAGTTCCGCTCAATGTCATAATAATTTTGCATTGTCATCTGATTTACACTTGCATGCAAAATTTCAGCACAATCGGTAACCGGGAAGCGGATCAAATTTAATTTGCAAGATTTGATGACAGACAAATATCGGGACAACTAAATAAAAGCTTGTAATATATCATTTCGTTATTTATTTATTTTTGCAACTGTTCTCTCAAACCTCTATATAAATCAAATCAAATCAAAATCAAATCAGTTTATTGCAAACATGTTGTACAGTGGTTGCAATAAAAACAAAGAGTTTCAAACATGCACCCTGTAAGGGCACTGCAAAACAAAACAAATAAATAAATTTCAGTAAAATAAAATACATTTTAAAATTCATTTTCAATATTACATTTAAAAAGGCAGAAATTATTGATATTACAAGTGTTGCCGCCGCTACGCTGGCCACACTGGTGGGCGGAGTCTACACCGAGACCAACCGACGGCGAGCGAAGAGATCCGAAATTCCGAACGACGGGACGACGCTGCGCCAGAGCTCCAGAAACCACTGCGACGCGCGCACGTTATTCATTGAGTTTAACATAGCAAATTCATACAGATGTAATAGTTTTTCTTAATTATATTAGTTGATGCCAATCAATTTTTTATTGAAGAAGCAACCCACAGTCCAGCACACATAAAAATTAGGTACACAAACCAAAACATCCAACAACAAGTATTAAAATAAATAAATAATTGGATAATGTCAAATCAATTAAATTTCAAAATAAATATAAATGTCAAAATAAGTTTAAATGTCAAAGTAAGGATAAATAAAGTTAATTCTACATGGTCGTAGTCCACAAGTTTGTCTTCAAACTTGTTTATACGAACTAGTGTCTGAAGCTGAACTCGGTCGCATTTCTGCATATTGCCCATGTTTTATTCAAGGTTCTTTCTTCAGAGATTGAAAAGTCGTTAAAATATTTAAATCCACTCCATACAACAGTTTTACTAAAAGTTCATGTTAATAGTTTTGTTAGCTTCTGGTGAAATGTTTACACAGAGAGACCACGTCTTAAAATAGGACATAGAATAATTTTCTAGATTAAAAATAAAAGTCGGTCAAGCGTGAGTCTAAGTCGCGAACCGAGGGTTCCCTACAAACTTATCTTAATTTATATAAATCTCGTGTCACAATGTTTGTTCTCAATGGACTCCTAAACCACTTAACCGATTATAATAAAATTCGCACACCATGTGCAGTTTGATCCAACTTGAGAGATAGGATAGTTTAAATCTCAAATTATAGTCACAATTTTAATTTATTGCTAATTATTTGTCTGTTATTATTTGACAGTCACAATTATCTGTTAACTCCAAATGATTCTAACAGATGTCGATACCTTTCGACTGGGTTGAGTAAGTAATCAATAGATGGCGCTGCTCAAAAACTTTAGCCACAGCAACGCGTGGCCGGGTCAGCTAGTATACCTATATAAATAGTCCAATTCCCGAATCGAGTCTTTTTTTTAATGACATAATCCAGTGCCTGCGATCCCACGTGATGGTAAGCAGTGATACAATCGTTGATGGTGAGGCTCACTAGTTGCCCGGGTGTCGCCACTGTGCGGAACGCCCGGAGGACACGGTGGAGCACACAGTCGAGGTGTGCCCTGCTTGGGCGGAGCATCGCCGTGCCCTCGTGGCGGTCGATCGGCGGCGGAGACCTCTCGCGCCGGGCCTTGGTTGAGGCCATGGTCCGGAGCGAGGAGGAGTGGCAGGCGGTCGCCGACTTCTGCGAAGCAGTAATGCTCGCAAAGGAGGAGGCAGAACGCATCAGGCAACGGCGTTATCGCCGCCGCCGTCGCCGGGATTCTGATCCCGATTTCCGGCCAACGTAGACGCGGGCTTGCGGACAGTGAGCAATGGGTAGCTCGCTGTCCGGCCGTCCGGAAACTGTCCGGACCAAGCCCAAGTCGTCGACGGCGCGCACTGTTCCCGCGCGCCTCAAGGAGTTGTCAGCAACAGCAGGGACCCAGCCGGGTCGAAGCCTACTGGGGCCAGGGTTATCCGAAAGGGCGCTCGAGCCCCGGTATGAAGGCTAGAAGGAACGGGGTGGGTCTTTTAGTCAGTAAGAGTCTGACACTATCTCCCGCTCCGACCAAGGGCGGGGGATGTCAATGCATGATTTTTCCCACCATAAAAAAAAGGCTCACTAGTTTATTGTCTTGTGACTCTTGCCTTTTTCGGACTTTATGCTATCTATAGTTACTTGTTGTATAATATAAGACCTTGCTTTATGCCAAACAGGGTTATAATAAACGGCCTTAACTTTAGGTTGCGTTAACTTAGTTTTATTTTTTACTGCTGCCTGAAATAGCAGATTTAAGTATTACATATTAATTTCAACTTCACCCCTCCTCACGCTCCTGAGAAAAAGGATCTTGACAGACGGACAACAAAGTAATAGGGGCCCCGTTTTTGCCGACTTATATACGGTTCCCTGAAAATATGGGAAAGTGTTTTTAGCAAAAGCTAGTAAAAGATAGTATCTTTTACTAACTTTTGCTCAATAAAAAAGAGTATATTTTTTTGTATAATTGCTTCACTATATGTATAGAATTCTAGTTTTTCTATCTTTATTAATACATTCTAAAGTAACTACAATTTACGGCTGCGCCCGCATATATATTTATTACTTAGCTAGCTGACTCGGCGAACTTCGTACCGCCTAATATTCAATTAATGTTAGCTAAACTGGTATTATTATTATCAGAATTATATCATAATTTAGTTTTAAAATGACATTTTAATGAGTGATGGCGTTGTACCCGGATTTTTTTCGTAAGCTTTTCCATATTTTCTCACTGTTTAAACCTTCCCTGAAATAAAACAAATATTTAAAGATAAAACTTAGCCTAATAGGTTCAGCCGTTCTCGAGTTTTAGCGAGACTAACGAACAGCTATTCATTTTTATATATAAGATAAATTATAGCCTATACCTAATGTGTTAATCCAGGATACCAGCTATACCCATCAAAATCAGTTGAGCCGTTTGAGCTCGAAGGATAGAGAAACATACACACACACAAACCAAATTTTCATCTTTATAATATTTTATGATAGAAAACTTCACCATTACAGTCAGACAGGACATTGATCTCTATAAGTCTCCTCAATATTCCCTCATACCTCAAAATGTTCTAAAACTCAGAACGTTTAAAATGGAACTGTTCAGTAACACTCCGCTGGAAAGTTAAAACATTCGTACTTATTGAGTTTCCTGTCGATAAAACGTCATATAACTGGGGCATGCCTGTTCTCATGAATACGCGAACCAAGGGATTTAGTAGACGAATTTACTTACCATTTTTTTATTGAATAGAGCTAGAAGAACAGGCTAGGTGCCGTAAAAATGTAATTAGTCCGACTTTTAGATTATTCAAAAATAACGGACACGTATATTTTCTTTTTTCGACTAAACAAAAAATATCTTTATTTTATTAGCCTTCATCCTCTCTCCTAGCTTTGCTGTGCCCGACAGGGTCCATATTGGTCTTATCTTTATTTTTATATCATCTATATTATGTACATATGGAATGCAATAAAGTATTGAGTATTGAGTAAAAAAGATATAGCCCATTAAAGTTACGTGTAACGTCACGCCGTGCTGCATTTTTTCGCACGCGATGACGTCACACGTAATTTTAATGGGCTATATCTTTGTTATTTTTTGTTTATTCGAAAAAAGAAAAAAATATTTGTGCAATATTTTTTTATAGTCTAAAATACGGACTAAATAAAATATAATTATTTTGACCCTGGAAACTACCTTATTCAAGTTCAGAATTCGGCATTCGTGTGCATATAACAAAACACACCCGAAACTACTGGGTTTAGGAACGTGTTTTGGCACAAGGCTTCTTTTTACGACGTTAGCAAGCACTTTATTTATTAGCTTATTATGTGTCCCACTGTTGGGCAAAGGCCTCCCCTTGCTCCTTCCAAACTTCTCTGTCTAGGGCGATTTCTGGCCAAGTTTGCCCCACGAACATGATCAGATCGTCACACCACCTTCGCCACGGTCGACCTCGACGGCGTCGACTTCTTTCTGGCGTCCATTGTGTGACAATTCTCGCCTTGGGACAATTCTTGCGACATGGCCAGCCCACTCCCACTTCAGCCTGGTTGTTTTTTAAGCGCACTATGAAATGATTTTTGGAAATTCAACTTGTAACCTTTCAGATACCGTCAATTTGAGACACAATAATAAAACAATAGATGCGCGAACGGCGGGTTTAATGCAGGGGATGTTAGTGTTGTTGTTGGAGGGGTTGTTGTTGTTGAGGGGGTGTTGTTGTTGACTTTCAAAGTTTGTATGGACAAACTTACTTTCATGCGAGCGAAGCTGCTGGTAAAAGCTAGTTCTATAAAATAATATTTTAACACTACCAGCAAACCACAAACATATTGTAATGATATTTGCCCGTTTTGAAACGCAGATACTCATATCTATGGAGAAGAACGTTTAAGAATCTCCATAAACACTAAAAATATCACTGTTTAAGACTCAAACCCAAAACCTCACGCTCGATACTCAGACTTGTAACCACTAAACCAATTTAGCTTCACTTTTCTTGGACTGACCAACATTTGACTATTCAAAAGTGCCTGCAAATGGTCTATTTGAAATAAATGATTTTGAATGTAGATATTAATGGTTATTTCCTGATGACGAACCCTAATGAACATGTCAACCTGGCATTCAAAGGAAATTTTAATTATTATCAATCTTCAAGTAGTGTCATGTCACCACACTCCAGATTTCGGCGGGATCTCATGGTGGAATGGCGTCAGCGACTATCGCAACCCCGTCATGGGCACGCCACAATTATGGCGATAAGTCCCCTCTTTGAGGCGTGGCTGGAAAGACCTCACGGCGTCCTTACCTTCCGCATGACACAGGTCCTCACCGGAAATGGCAAGTTCGGGAGGTTCCTGTTCCGAATTATAGCGGAAGTGACGCCCGGGTGTCGCCACTGTGCGGAACGCCCGGAGGACACGGTGGAGCACACAATCGCGGTGTGCCCTGCTTGGGCGGAGCATCGCCGTGCCCTCGTGGGGGTGATCGGCGGCAGAGACCTCTCGCGCCGGGCCCTGGTCGAGGCCATGGTCCGAAGCGAGGAGGAGTGGCAGGCGGTCGCCGACTTCTGCGAAGCAGTAATGCTCGCCAAGGAGGAGGCCGACCGCATCAGACAACGGCGCTCTCGCCGCCGCCGCCGGGATTCCGATCCCGATTTCCAGCCACCGTAGGCGCGGGCTTGCGGACAGTGAGCAATGGGTAGCTCGCTGTCCGGCCGTCCGGTAACCGTCCGGACCAAGGCCAAGTCGTCGACGGCGCGCGCTGTTCCCGCGCGCCTCAAGGAGTTGTCAGCAACAGCAGGGGCCCAGCCGGGTCGAAGCCTACTGGGGCCAGGGTTATCCGAAAGGGCGCTCGAGCCCCGGTACGAAGGCTAGAAGGAACGGGATGGGTTTTTTAGTCAGTAAGAGTCTGACACTATCTCCCGCTCCGCCCAAGAGCGGGGGTTGTCATAAGATGATTTTTCCCATCGAAAAAAAAAAAAAAAAAAACCACACTCCAGATAAAATGACATTATGGCTGACGTGTTTATGACAGGCGAGCTAAATAGAACACCATATAAATGAGTGACAGTAAAAATGTTCGTGCAAGAAACTCCATGTACCATCAAAGACACTTCCGCCTTACCACCGCTAAGTTCACATTTTTGCTTGCACTCGAAACGAAAACTTGAAAGGGTTTGGTTTGGCACCGCGCCGCAGGATTCATGCGATTTTTTTTTAAGTAATCAGGCAGAAACGACTGTGATAGTACACTCTTAACCGAATTTGAATACCGTAATTAGAGCCACAATAGAAAGACAATGAGTGAATGAATTCAATCATATTATAACTTACATATAATCTTGGTCACATATTTCTTGTCACTTCCATTACTCGTAGTATGTGAGCACAAAGTAAAAAAAAAAAACTGTAATTGAAATAAGCCACTGGCAGCTAAGATTTGCCCAGTCTCAATTGACAGCGCCCGTTCACGAGAATGACGCGTGCCGGAAACTTATTGTGAGTTCTTTATCGACATTTCCGACTTTATAACTGTCGGGGTTCACCAAATTTTACTTCACCACTTTTCGACTATGGCGCCAGATGACAGTGGAATAAAGTACATTGACCTTTTTCTAATAAATCAAATCAAATCAAATCAAAAGCATTTATTTCAAATAGACCATTTGCAGGCACTTTTGAATAGTCAAATGTCAGTCAGTCCAAAAAAAGTGAAGTTAAATTGCACGTTCCAAAGCGTAGCAGATCTCTATGGAGAAGAACTTGCAAGAAACTCCATGGACACTCTTTTAAATCATATTATGTGTTACATATAATGCTTGGTTACATATTTCTTATTGCTTCTATTATGTGAGCAAAATGTAGATAATTAAATAACGATTAAAAAAAAATAATTAAAAGATAGAAACAGAATTAAGCCACTGGCAGCTAAGACATGACCATTCTCATCTGACTAAGAACCCGAAAATGTCATTATTTCCGTTTTTAGGGTTCCGTAGCCAAATGGCAAAAAACGGAACCCTTATAGATTCGTCATGTCTGTCTGTCTGTCTGTCTGTCTGTCGGTCTGTCTGTCTGTCTGTCTGTCTGTCTGTCTGTCTGTCTGTCCGTCCGTATGTCACAGCCACTTTTTTCCGAAACTATAAGAGCTGTACTGTTGAAACTTAGTAAGTAGATGTATTCTATGAACCGCTTTAAGATTTTCATACAAAAATAGAAAAAAAAGCAATAAATTTTGGGGGTCTATATATATACTTAGAACTGAAACTCAAAAATTTTTTTTTTCATCAAACCCATACGTGTGGTATGGGTTTGTGGTATCTATGGTCTTCAAAAATGATATTTAGGTTTTTAACATTATTTTTTTCTAAATTGAATAGTTTACGCGAGAGACACTTCCAAAGTGGTAAAATGTGTCCCCCCCCCCCTCTAACTTCTAAAATAAGAGAATGATAAAACTAAAAAAAATAAATGATATACATTACCATGTAAACTACCAACGAAAATTGGTTTAAACGAGATCTAATAAGTAGTTTTTTTTTAATACGTCATAAATCTAAAAAAATACACTATTATTAAAACATCGGTCAAAGTTACAACGAACTACAAGAACTTTTATATTACGTTCTTGCTGCTACGGAACCCTCCATGGGCGAGTCCGACTCGCACTTGGCCGGTTTTTTTTAAATTAAGAATGTCAACAAATGTAGGAGGCTCAATTACCTTTATTCCACGTATAACTGGCGCCTATCTTAAAACCCATGAAAACCAATAAATACGTGTGTAGAACAAAAAATGCCTAGAACAATAACTTTTCTTAAGGCCATTCATAATAAAGAGCCTTTAGTAATTAATGATTGTAAGGAAGCATTGTCCAAAAGGTTTTGCGGGTGACGTATAATGAATAAATTGCGGGTACAATAGATTTTATTTTCATTCCGAAGTTGAGCCGAAGTGTGACGAAGTGAGCACGAACGATTCATTGTTTCGTAATTTGATCTTTAATTTGTGAAATTGATATCCGTTTTCAGCGTTACACAATAGGAAGTTGACGACCTAATTGAATTATTATGATGAATAGGGACAAATTTTCATTTAAAAACCTGCGCTACATTGACAATTACTTGTTTTACATATATTTAGCTCGCTAAACTATAGATTAATGGCGAGAAACGTTCGTTATACAATCACTTTTTTTTGTGAGAAAATTCATCATCATCCAATGACATCCCCCGCTCTTGGGTGGAGCAGAAAAAAGAGTCAGACTTTTACTGACTAAAAACTCCCACTCCTGCTCCTTCGTTGCCTTACGTACCGGATCTTCCTTTCAGAAACCAATCCTTGGCCCCAGTAGGCTTCGATCCTGCTGAGCCCCTATGGTTTGCTGACCACTCCTTCAGATAGATAGATAGATAAATCCTTTATTGGTTACAGCACAAAACATGCACCAAAATACATAAAGCACACAGATTATAAAAACTAAGCACATAGACAACAACAAAAGAATAAAAAATAAAATAATAACACATGTAGGTACAGGCGCATTTAGTGCTTAGATTATCAAGGCCTATAGAGAAAAACTTAAGAAAATATTCACACTTTCATCAAAAATATACTCCACAACAGAAACCCGGACAAAACATTCTCTCCATCAACAGCGTCTCACAAAAATCTCCATGGCATTTGTGAATTTTCATCACAGCCGGTATGAAGGGACGGCCATCACCGACTGTTTTGTCAAAAAAGGTTGTGCAATAAAACCTCTCGAGGACACAAATTATTTTGCCGACGTTACCCGCGACCCGGATAAATTATTCATTGCTGGGTGTATTCTGAGGAACGATCTCTAAACGAGAACTAAACGTTTGGTATTTGACGTCACTTGAGAGGATCAACTGCGATTGACGATCAATGATCAAAACACCGATCATTTTTTTTTAAAGTAACTATGTAATTTCCTGCAGGTTTTTCTTCATAGGAAACGACCATTTGGAACCGTGCACTAGCTTCTGACATTTTATAAGTGCCCATGTAGGCCTATGTGTAATAAAAACAATTAGATTGCCTTTTTTTGAGGTGGGAAATCATACAATTATAATTCCCGCTCTAGGGCGGAGCAGGAGGTCGTGTCAGACTTTTACTGTTTATCTTCCTTCTTTGCCTTGCTTTCTGAGGTCCCGGGGCCCCTACGGTTTTGCTGACGTCTCTTTGAGACGTACATGCAACACTACACGCCGTCGATGATCTGCTCTCGGTCCGAATAGTTACCAAACGGCTGGACGGCGACCTACTCATTGCTCGTTGTCCGCAAACCCACGTCTACGATGGCTGGAAGTCGGGGTTGGGGTCACGGCACCTGGAGTGCGAGCACAGTCATAATATTCCTGACCTCCAAAAAAGACTGGATTGATCACTTCTAGACAAGTTCAAATGACAAATCAATAACTTACGCCATACCTACCATGCCATAAGGTTCGATCATAACAACATTTGGTTTGAAAGGCAAGTTTTAACGATTAGCTTTTTTCCTACATTATTTTAAATTGATTGAGAACGAATCCCAAGTAAAAAACAAGGTTATTTTCGTCCTATTTTGAAAATCGGACTTCAAAATAGCCCCAAATAGGACGAAAATAACCGAAAAACCATTTCTCTATAGTATAAACAGTCGTTTAATCTGAGCGGGCGAAAGTGAAATGATACTAAGGCTGAGCCCACATTTGCGATTAAGTAGTCGATAATCGCATCATAGGAGTACAAACACAATTCAACTGCATTTCTGTGTTTCTTTTCGGCTGGAGGCCACACTCATCTTCGACTTCTGCGGTACTCACCCTGTATCCATAACGAACCGACGGGTATTGCCGAAAACGGCACGATAACTGCCGATGTCACTCACCGCATAAAATCTAGGTGAAATAAATGGCGTCTAACTATCTGGAGTTCTATGCGATCCCAAAATGCCTGTAAAAACTAAAGGCAAAGTCTGTAACCGTTATAAAACCGGTTTTGCACTAAATCGTTCATTAAGAAAATTTTTGAAAGAAAGAAAGAAAAACCGGCCAAGTGCGAGTCGGACTCGCCCATGAAGGGTTCGTAGCAGCAAGTAACATAATATAAAAGTTCTTGTAATGTGTTGTAACTTTGATCGATGTTTTAATAATAGTGTATTTTTTTCGATTTATGATGCATTAAAAAAAAACTACTTACTAGATTTCGTTCAAACCAATTTTCGTTGGTAGTTTTTATAGTAATTTACATCATATATTTTTGAAGTGAAAACTTCTTTAGCGGCGTTGAGCACTTTTTCTGTAATGGGTATATAAAATCTTAAACTCGCGTCAGGACACGTGACCTGATCGAAAAAGCGTAAGACAGATGGAGAGTATTTAATGTAAAATAATTGTATAGTCTGTGCGATAAAAGAACCGTCGTGGCGTAAAGTGAAAACAACATTAAAGATTTTAAGTAGCAACACAACCCAGCCATCCGTCAAATGGCAAACGTCATATCAGGTTTGTTTATTGTATTATTTTATTGTGATTTTAATTGAAATCTTCAGAGATGTGATAAAAAATTTCACTGAGCTGTAGGGGAAATAATATTTAATATATTACAGTTTTTCCAAAGATAACAAATGGCAAATGACACCATTATTGATCAAAACAAAGTCACGAACTTGGGAAACATTGGTATGCTGTGTTTTTGGTACGTAACACTTTTATTTTAATATTTTTAGACTTCCTAGGTGAACTCCTGACCCTGTTATCTCCAAATATATATAAATTAAACGGAAATTCATTTAAACATGACGATATTTGTTTATTTTATTTTTGTCAATATTTTCGATGGCTAGTATAAAGAGTATTGATACTTTAAATTTATAATGCATTTCGACTAACTTAAAATATTTCTTTTCAGGCTTGAGTGAGGATACAGTAACTAAAATAAAAAAGGGCAAGTGCGAGTCGGACTCGCGCACTGAAGAGTCTGTACAAATTTACCGAAATCAATTCCCGAATTGAGTTACAAAAATTTTTCCGAATTGCAAACATTTTGTAGTGATCTGATCTACAAGTTTTCTGATTTTTCCCTGTACTTGTTCTATGAGACCTTGTTTTATGCCAATTTTCAGGTTTCTAGGTCAACGAGATTCACCCTATGAACTTTGATTCCCTTGAGTATCGAAATATATGTTTTTTGCGACATAAACAGCCGTATCTTTTTTTTTTCGTTAACTCAGAAGTTTGATTTTTTCACAACTTCAAAAAACCGCAGACTTGTGTGTATGGTTTTAATTTTAACTCGATACCTCCAAGCGTTCTCGAGTTAAAGGGTCTTAACAGATAAACAGACGGACAACTAAGTGATCCCAAGGTTCTTATATGCGAGATGGTCCCTTACAGGCTAAATAGATTTTTTACGAAGCAACATTACAAATTCTGAAGTGTACTTTATTTTCATAGTCATTAAGTTCATATTTTTTATTGATTAGCTAAAGGGAAAAATGATAAAGATAACGAGTAAGTGGTAGTGTGTCCCATTTTTACCTTTACATTTAACAAACATAAACTTGCTGCTAGCTACAATATTCCAGTCAGTGATAATGGACCAATCCCAGTCAAAGTGATGGAACCATTTTCGTTGAAACTTGGTAAGTGGTCGTTGGTGGAACCTACCTCGATAGGCAGTACAGCATTTCCTTCACGCTATTTTCCTTTACCGGTTCGTGTTTGCATTTAAATGTTCATCATCGTTGCAATCGAAAGATGTCCACTGTTCGACATAGGCTTCCCCCAGGTGTCGCCACAATGGCATTACGCAAAAACTTATAAACGGATGAATTTAATGATAAACGTTGCTATAATGTAGCTTATAACCTATATTTTTGCTAAGTTTCATCACGTGAGCAAGTTCAATAAATGGGCTACTAATATTATAAATGCGAAAGTTTGTGAAGGTAGATCTAGGTACTCGTATGTGATGTGTTGCGCAAAAACTACTAGACAAATGAACTTAATTATAAACATTTCAATAATATAGCACATAAGCTATAACTTTGCAGTTTCATTAGGTGAGCAAATTCAGAATAGGATAATTTTTATTATAGAGTGAAGCCGCTGGAAGAAGCTAGTCTAACATAGTTTAAAAATATCAAGATTTAACAGTCGCTCTATAATGACGTCACAATTTTGCTTACATAACGAAAACAATATTTATCTACAGCAGCGCCCTCAAATCCCACGACGGTTTACTTTCCGCACAGACTCAGTTTTAAAGTGTTAAATTTTTAATCTATACTAATATTATAAAGCTGAAGAGTTTGTTTGTTTGTTTGTTTGTTTGTTTGTTTGTTTGTTTGTTTGTTTGTTTGTTTGTTTGTTTGAACGCGCTAATCTCTGGAACTACTGATCCGATTTGAATGATTCTTTCAGTGTTGGGTAGTCCATTTATCGAGGAAGGCTATAGGCTATGTTTTATTTTTTTCAAAATTAGGGATCCGTAATAAAATTGCTATTTTGTAACACAAGGTGTAAAATCGAAAACCTATTATTGCGTGCGCTGCAAAAACTATTGACAATAGAACAAAATGATGTACTACGGGTTTGTAGATCCCATTAAGACCTACAAAAAAGTCCGCGAGAACATATATCTAGCTATCATGGTTTAATCACAATAACCGATTTTGTGTTCAAAATAATTATTAAATCGTCTGAAAGAAAAAAACTACATTAAATATGTATCGTAATATTAATCTTTATCGAAATTAAGCATTATGTTATCAAGAGTATTTATGTAGAAGTAAAATACTTTTTTTTTCATCTCAATCGGATATTTCGTTTAAAAGTTATCACGTGTGTAAGATGTTAAGAGTTGGTACCTATTAATGAGTTATGGGCCATGGAGTTTTTTATCAACATAAAATCCTGTAATAATCTTTTTAGAAATATATTTGTTGATGATTGTAAGTATAAGATCTTTGAAGAGTATAATAAATACATTTATGAACGCGGTAATTTTGGGAAATACTGATCTGATATGAAAACTGTTTAAATATTAAATAGTCCATTTATTGAGGGAGGCAATTATAGGCAATATTTTATCTCGGTATTTCCACGGAAACGAGAAAAACGCGGGTGAAACCGCGGGGCACAGCTAGTGTTATATAAATTGTCATGTTTGTGTACGATAGCGCAATAAATGAATATTGTATTCTACCACATAAATGATAGTACTTTTATACTGATAAAGCAATTGGTGCAAAATTATTCCCTAACCATTCCAAAATATCAAACATGCTCAACGTTAATAATCAAGTTTTCACTTCTGCTGGCACTCCCGGAGTGCAACCCGTCTTTTTTTTTTAGTTTTATCATTCTCTTAATTTATAAGTTAGAGGGGGGGGACACACATTTTACCACTTTGGAAGTGTCTCTCGCTCAAACTATTCAGTTTAGAATAAAATGATATTAGAAACCTCAGTATCATTTTTGAAGACCTATCCATAAATACCCCACACGTATGGGTTGATGAAAAAAATTTTTTTGAGTTTCAGTTTCATACTTAGAGTATGGGGACCCCCAAAATTTATTGCTTTTTTTCTATTTTTGTGTAAAAATCTTAATGCGGTTCACAGAATACATCTACTTACAAAGTTTCAACAGTATAGCTCTTATAGTTTCGGAAAAAAGTGGCTGTGACATACGGACGGACAGACAGACAGACAGACATGACGAATCTATAAGGGTTCCGTTTTTTGCCATTTGGCTACGGAACCCTAAAAATGGACGTTACGTTGGGCGGGTGGACTTATGAGGGTAATTTTAAAGCCACACCCATTGCTGAGAAGCTGACGGAGTCCAGGCTACAGTGGCATGGACATATGTGATACAAAGATCCAATGATCATGTGGTGAAGAAGTACCTTTCTATGTCTAGACAGAAGAGACGGAGAGGCAGACCGCTTACTACGTGGATAACGAATGTCAGGAGAGACATAAGTTGCTGGGACTGTCTGATGATGATATTTATCAGCAATACTTTGCTAGCACGTCAAAATTAAGAACGGAAAGAAGCAAGGCCAAAAAAGAAGACCTGCCGTCATGGGATCTGCAGGCAACAGTCCTTGCACGCATGCACGATTTGCGCATGATTTGGCAACACCATGGCGAAACTCCGCTACGCACGGCAAGACGCGTAGTGCACAGAGTTCCAGCGAGATCTGGTGGTATGGCAACAGTGACTGTCGCAACCCTACGCTGGACACGCCACAATCATGGAACTACTCTCTTTGAGGAGTGGCTGTAGAGGTGTCACGGAGTCCTCACCTTCCGCATGACGCAAGGCCTCACCGGACATAGTAAGTTTGGGAAGTTCCCTCACTTGATTCAGGTGGAACAAATGCCCGGTTTTCTTTTCCCACAGTTTCTTCGTGTAAAATACTAGTATTGGACAGCATCTGAATATACTAGAGGCTAACCCTAACACCTAGCCGACTGAAACTGGTTTTTCAACTGAAACCAAAACCGAATTTCGGCAACAGCCTCAGCAACTTCCTTACAAGGATCATGTTTTGAGGGAAAAATAGAATATAAAAAAAAAACGTTATTTTATCACTCGATTTTAGTTTGGAAGTAGGTAAAACGAACTGCAAACTCAAGCCAGTCACGACATGATTAGACACGTGAACAAAATGTCTTCATTGCTTACTCGCCTGGAAGGAATTTAACGCACTGAACATGACCGATCACAGCGCGAGAACTCGACTTGAGTGCAGTTTCGGTTTCGATCGTAGTTTTGACAGGTTTGCCTCCAAAACCGAAACTAAACCGAAACTCTTTTTTTGCCGAATTTCGACTGAAACCGAAACCGAACATTCGGTCGAACACTTCTTCTTCTTCTTCCTGCCCTTATCCCATATTACTTGGGGTCGGCGCAACACGTTTTCTTCTTCCATTCTGTCCTGTCACCCGTCAAACTATCACTAATTCCCTTTTCTTTCATATCACTTTTCACTTTTCAAACTCGTTTTTTTGCCGAATTTCGACCGAAACCGAAACCGAACATTCGGTCGAACACTACTAACAGCAATTAACCACTGTCTTCAAGAAGTGCTTAGACCGTAAAAAAACGTGAGTGTATAGCTAGCCTTATACCGATTGAACTCAACACCGACCGCTATGTATGATGTATGGCTGTTTGTCGCATTAGGGAGGCAGATAAATAGTAATAATGGGGCCAATAAAGGGATTATAGTTTATTGGTCCAGCGTGGAGATTAATGGGGGAGGCGAGATGTTTTTGAATAGAGTATATAATACGAGTATAGAAGTAAAAAGTCCTAAAGTTGCAATCATGGAAACTTGACTCTCAATTACATTAACACTTACCATCTGGAGAAATGTGTAAAAGCTTGACCCTACTCGTATCTATTTAAGTATATACAAAGTGTAAGGGACAGTCCTCCACAAACTTTAAGGCCTTGCTCAGTAGACGAAAATGAACTACCTTCAATATTTTTTTTTCAGGAAACGAAAAAAAAATCAGCCTCACCACACAAAATGATAAACTTGATTGGAGAATTTGTATGGCGAGGCCGATCACGATAAATGTCGATTCAAGACAGCTTTATGTCTTTAATTTTAACTTTATTTTATTTTAATTTATTTATTGAATTTTAATTTATTGGATTTTTATTGATTAACTTTATTTTTTATTGACATTGCGAAATTTATTGTTATTTAGGATTATAATTTTATTTTATATGGGTTCTTACCTGAAATAAATGAATTTTATTTTTATTTTTTTTATTCCTTTTTTTGAATTAAGAATGTCAATAAATGTAGTAGGTTCAATGACCGTTATTCCACGTTTATTTAACGCCTACCGTACCTAACTATCTTATATACTTCTTATATACTTTGTAACAACTCACATGTGCTGTTTAAATGACAAAACAAACCATTACCGTTCGTTCCGAAACATCAAAACTTTAACATTGCATTTATGTTAAAAGCAGTACTTTATTTATTTACTTAACCACATTAACTTAATGTTAAACTAACGCTTAAATGACTGACGGGTCACTTAATGTGTTTGTGAACTAAATTGCCACTTTGCTTATAACTTTGCGAATGGAAATACTATTTTGTTTTATGATTTTTAGGGTTCCGTAGCCAAATGGCAAAAAACGGAACCCTTATAGATTCGTCATGTCTGTCTGTCCGTCCGTATGTCACAGCCACTTTTTTTCCGAAACTATAAGAGCTATACTGTTGAAACTTTGTAAGTTGATGTATTCTGTGAACCGCATTAAGATTTTCACACAAAAATAGAAAAAAAGCAATAAATTTTGGGGGTCCCCATACATAGAACTGAATCTCAAATTTTTTTTTTCCATCAAACCCATGCGTGTGGGGTATTTATGGATAGGTCTTCAAAAATCATACTGAGGTTTCTAAAATCATTTTTTTCTAAACTGAATAGTTTGCGCGAGAGACACTTCCAAAGTGGTAAAATGTGTGTCCCCTCCCCCCCCCCCCCTCTAACATAAGAGAATTATAAAACTAAAAAAAATATTTGATGTACATTACTATAAAACTACCAACTAAAATTGGTTTGAACGAAATCTAGTAAGTAGTTTTTTTTAATGCATCATAAATCGAAAAAAATACACTATTATTAAAACACCGATCAAAGTTACAACACTTTACAAGAACTTTTATATTATGTTACTTGCTGCTACGGAACCCTTCATGGGCGAGTCCGACTCGCACTTGGCCGGTTTTTGTTTCCTTTTTTTTTTGTTTTCAGCTCTTAGGCTTTTTTTTATGGTGGGAAAAATCATGCAATGACATCCCCCGCTCTTGGGCGGAGCGGGAGATAGTGTCAGACTCTTACCGACTAAAAGACCCGCCCCGTTCCTTCTAGCCTTCATACCGGGGCTCGAGCGCCCTTTCGGATAACCCTGGGCCCAGTAGGCGACCCGGCTGGGTCCCTGCTGTTGCTGAAAACTCCTTGAGGCGCGCGGGAACAGTGTGCGCCGTCGACCACTTGGGCTAGGTCCGGACAGTTACCGGACGGCCGGACAGCGAGCTACCCATTGCTCACTGTCCGCAAGCCCGCGCCTACAGTGGCCGGAAATCGGGATCAGAATCCTGGCGGTGGTGGCGGTGGCAAAAACGCCGTTGCCTGATGCGTTCGGCCTCCTCCTTTGCGAGCATTAACTAGCTCTTAGGCTGGTGTTTAGCTACCTTTACGGGCCAAGCGAAGTAAATGTAGCGTGTGGTGATGTGAAGGAAGCTTTGTGAAGTAGACCTATTTCGTGTTCGTCTATTTGTAAGAACTTTCTGACAATTATTATTATTATAATTATATGTATGACCTTTATTGCACACCTTAAATTAATAAAGGACAAACATTACAAAAATCAGTGCACAATGGGCGGTCTTATTGCAGGCAATACGATGTATTTGTTATGAAGCAATATCTTCGTGCCAAAAGTAGTCAGTCTTCTGTGGCTCGAAGAACCGAATAAAAATGTGGTAAGTGCCGCCTTTAAAGAAGTGAAATGATTGCTACCCAACGGCGAGTTACCTACCCATTGCTCGCCGTCCGCAAGCCCGCGCCTACGATGGCTCAGATTCCCGGAGGTGGTTACGGCAGAAGCGCCGTCACCTCACACGTGCGGATAAATTTAGCCATAAACAGTGCTAACACATTTTTATTTTCTACGCCTCGTGCGTTCCTTCTGATTCCGCGTTGGGCCTAAGACAAGTTAGTGTTACCCTTGGGACTGACTGCGCAACTTTATTACTTTCAAAGTAAGCCTATTTACGGGGGATGTGTGAGTAACTGCCTAATAATAGTTGTTTTCAGGCGTAGTTACTTCTTTTTTTGATATTGAGCATGTCTATAAGACGTCTATTACACTACCTTCTGCTAGCGGGTTCTTCGTCCTTAGCAATCTACATCCTATAAGAAACCTACTTGCTAAATTATAAGTTTATAGGTGTTTATAGTTTCTGAAGTTTCGTGATTATATCAGTGGGTGGAATTTCACTAATTTTATATACAAGGTGTAAGGGACAGTCCTCCACAAACTTTAAGGGCTTGCTCAGTAGACGAAACTGAACAACCTTCAACAAAAATTTTGTTCAGGAAACGAAAAATAAAATCAGCCCCTCCATAGGAACTGTCCAATCAAGTTTATAATTTTGTATGGCGAGGCGGACTTTTTTTTCATTTCCTGAATTGTTTTTTATGGTTGGTTGTTCAGTTTCGTCTACTGAGCAAGCCCTTAAAGTTTGTGGAGGGCTGTCCCTTACACCCTGTATAGATTTAAATACAAAAGTGCTAATACCACTTTTAGATGGCAAATGGTCGTCGTGGGTCGTTGGCTTCGTCGTTGTTAACACCTCTACGGCCCGGACTAAGCGTTTCGCCTCGTCGTTTATACCGCATACATCGAAGGACTGGATCAATTTGCCAGCAGAGGTCTTCCGATTAAAATTTAGGTATCTTCAAGGCTAGAGTGTTACTCTTAATAAACTAGTGCGCCTCACTATCAACGATTGCATCACTGCTTACCATCAGGTGGGATCGCAGTCAAACACTAGTTTAAATCATTAAAAAAAACATCAAACGACTTTCCTGCTCTGAGTGGAGCGAGAGATTCTGTCAGACTTTTGCTGACTAAAAGCCCACCCCGTTCCTTCTAGCCTTCATACCGGGGCTCGACTTCCTTTTCAGATAACCCTGGCCCCAGTAGGCTTCGATCCGGCTGGGCCCGTGCTGTTGTTGACAATTCCTTGAGGCGCGCGAGAACAGTGCGCGCCGTCGACGACAGTACCCAGCACTGGGTTGCAATAGTCGTTGACGCCTTTTCACCATGAGCTCCCGCCGGAGAAATTTACATTACCTGTACCTGTCAACATGACCCTTAAAGATTTATAAGTATGTATTATTTATTGTGTATATTATGTTTATGTATAGAGTGCTGTGTGCACTTATTTTTTTAGTATATTCTTAGTTTTATGTTAGGCTTAATCTATGTGTCTAATTTTTATTTTATTGTTGTTTATTCTTTTGTTGTACATTTAAAGTTTCTCAAACGTAAAATTTAATGCTCTATTATGTGTTTTGCTGTCAGAAAACCTGGGTGTGAATTAAGCTCACCTATGTACATCAACTATCATTTTTACTGTATGTATAAATTATGTGTACAATAAAGAGTAAAGAATAGTACCCGTCTAAAAAACACAATAACACAGTCCGAACTCCGAAGAAACTTAAATAAAAGCTAACTTCGAACAAACTACAAATTAATTCAATCACAAACTGAACACTACGAATACGTCTTACAACTTTAAACGTCTTCACAAACTCAATCTATGAGAATCTATTCATTCTTCTCTATTCCTCCCCCTCCACCCCTACCCCCCTTTTTATCAATCCCGCCAGTTTCGGATGCCAATGTCGAGTAACTTTTGGAACGTGACTGTTACTGTTTTGCGCTACATTGCTATTTTGGGTTTTTTTTTCGTAGGGTAAAAATCATCCTAATGGCATTCCCCGCCCTTGGGCGGAGCGGGAGATACTGTCACTCTTACTAAAAAAACCCACCCCGTTCCTTCTTGCCTTTCATACCCTGGCCGAGCTTAACAGACCCTTGCCCCAGTAGGCTTCGACCCAGCTGGGCCCCTACGGTTGCTGACAACTTCTTGAAGCGCGCGGTAACAGTGCGCGCCGTTGACGACTTGGGCTCGGTCCGAACAGTTACCGGACGGTCGGACTGCGAGCTACCCATTGCTCGCTGTCCGCAAGCCCGCGCCTGCGGGCCCCTATTTTGGCGTAAATTATCCTGATAGAATTTTTGTTGAATGAGCAGTGGTCGCCGGGTCGCCCTGTGGTAACGGCCTCGATTTTCGAATTGTATTTACCATCAAAGAGGCTTGACCACCACTAAGTTCATTTTTGCTTGCACTCGAAACGATAACTTCAAAGGGTTTTGGTTTGGCATCGCACCGCAGGATTTTAGCGATAATTTTTTTAAGTGATCAGGTAGAAATGACCGCGATGGTACGTCACAGGTTAAATGCCAACCCAGGCAAATGCATTGCTTTATATTATTTATGATATCGTCACCACTCTTAAAATGTTAAAGGTAACGTCGTAAGAAAACTAGCGCGTTCTAGAATAAAAAAAACAAAGGAATGTGACGTCCATCCCGCATTGGTACCCCACGGGGCGTGTGAAGATTTGATACAGGGGTGACTGAGAGTTTTTAGAAAATAAAAACGGAATGATCTAAAAGCCTTTGTACAAAGCTTTCCGACGCCTAAAAGTTCATGTAAGACTTTTTGTACTGGACTCATACCAATGCCTAAATGCCGACTGAAAGCAGTGGTAGCCGAGTGGTTATAGATCCGACTTACGAGTTGTAGGTCGCGGGTTCAAACCCTGCCAGGCGCATTACTTTGTGTAATTTATTTCATTACCACTGCTCTCAAAATGGTGAAGGAAAACATCGTGAGGAAACCGGCATGTCCTAGAACCAAAAATTCGAAGACATGTGACATTCACCAACCAACACTGGGTCCGCGTAGTGGATTACGGCCCATTCTCTCTCCTAGAGAGGAGGCCTGAGTCCCAGCAGTGGGAACATTAAAAAAGCTGATGGTGATGATAAATGTCTAAAGCTTTCTGAATCACCCTTCCATCAGCTTCTGTCATTAGCCGCAAAGCACACACGTTATTTTCATTAATCGCCGTAAAAGGACGTCATTATCGTTATCACCTAATCACTAATAACTGTCTACTAAAAAATAAACCAATTTTCAACCGTACACCCGAAATAAAGTTCAGTTGAAAACCAGCGTCAGGCAACTACCATGTAGTTGTCTGATATTATTGCTGAACTGGACCTATTTGTCGCCGCCGTGAGACACACATTGCTAGTTGTCTCTTTTTTTTATATACGTATAATAATTTATCAGTGTCTACATGTTGTTACTACATTACATTGTGTGTGACTACGAGTGTGTATGCCAAATAAAATAGTTTTCTTTCTTTCTTTCTTTCATCATTTCAACGAAAGACGTCTACTGTTGGACACATAGGCTTCCCCCAAGTTTCGCCACAATCCTGAGCACCTCGCCTCCATCACATTCCCGCAACCCTTACTAGATCATCAGTTCACTATATGGTCATAATTGACGTTATTTACAGGATGCACTTTGGAGAGTGTGCGCAGGAATTGCACGACTTGATTCCGCCATCACAATTCTACCACTGGACAAACCGACGTACAGCGAATATTCACCCTTACGTTGTTGAAACTTCTACGGTCTCTTTTTTTGGTGGGCAAAATCATCCAATGACAATGACTTCCCCCGCTCTTGAGCGGAGCGGGAGATAGTGTCAGACTCTTACTGACTAAAAAACCCACCGCGTTCCTTCAAGCCTTGATACCGGGGCTCGAGTTCCCTTTTGGAAAACTTCTACGGTCTGGACTAAGCGTTTCGCCTTGCCATTTATACCGGAACCATTTGCCTGTTGCGGTCTTCCCGTCCGATTATGATTTGGGTGTCTTCAAGGCTAAAGTGAACACGTTCACTAGTGCACCTCTCTATCAGAGATTGCATCACTGCTTACCATCAGGTAGGATCGCAGTCAAGCACTAATTTATATCAATAAAAAAAAGTTATTTACTAAAAATAAACCCTTCAGAAAACAATGTAATATGTTTATTCAGAAAACTTCAGAAAACAATGTTATAACACTACCCCTGTCAAAATAAACTTCCGTTCGTCCCGGACACATTTAGAGTCCTGTATCTTGGGACACAAAGTTATTTCGAGACGAGCTAAACAAATAAGTCTTAACACCGAACGAATCAACAACGTAATTGTCTACACAGGGACACGGACAACTTTGATTTAGTTTAGGAAGTCTTTTAATACTTTCAGTACTAAGGACCCAGTATATAGGTCATACAATAATAGAAAAATCTAAGTATAGAAGAATGTGACCATGATTTTATTTAATTATTTAAACTTCATGTACAGTAGACCACTACTGTACATGAAGTTTCCGCCTATGTACCAACATAGGCGGACTTAATGCAACAAGGCATTCTGTACCAGTCAACCTTTGGGTTAAAAAAGACATTACTCTGGTAGATTTGCACAATAAACAAATAACAAATACATGAAATGGAAAAAAAAGTTATTTATACACAATATATGTATGTATGTATAATAAAATACATATACTGATGTATTTTGTACTTTGTATTGTTTTCCAGAAAAGTAATCATAAATATTTTTCGGGTAGGAAAAAAAATTCAAAATATACAATGATCTATTATATAGTATAAAAAAGATTGTAAACTTAAATATTCTTTTAGCCATAGCGCGCACTGGTGACTTTTGTCACGGTGATAATAATTTTTCTTCCCATTTTTTTTAACTGTCACGTCACCAAGTGCGCGCACTACATGTTGTAGTACAGGATACGGTTAAGAACGACCTTCACCGGTTTGTTTAATGGATGAAACCTATTTTATGATAAATTTAGTATGTTAAATAATATAACGCGGGTGGGTTGCCTGAGAAATTCCTGGTCAAACCATTTTTTTTTTTTTTTTGTATCATGCACCGGTGTGTTTAACGAATAAATTTAATACTAACCGAAAGAGTGAAGCCTTTAGAACATAAAAATGTTGGGTTGCCTATTTGTTTCCTGGCATAGCTATGGGTTGCCACTTGCCAGGTATAAACAGATGTGCATAAACAGGTGTTTTTTTTGGATACAACAAATTCTATATCAAAATAAACGCTGTTTCATTAGAATACGATGTTATGGTGTTGTCTGCAAAAAAATCTGGTATGAATAACGGTTGTGCATTTTTCTAAAAATAAAATAAATTTTTAATTATTAATATCAGGAATTTCTTAGGCAACCCACCCGCGTTATATTATTTAATACACTAAATTTATAATAAAATACGTTTCATCCATTAAACAGACCGGTGAAGGTCGTTCTTAATCGGATCTTAGACTATTGGGTTCATAAGCACGGTGACTTTTTTGTCAAAAGTCACCAGTGCGCGCTATGGCTTACTCTCGAAGAATATGTTAGCCCCATCGTAACCTAATCGCAAGCGCGCTATGTCTAAGTTTACAATAATCAACACAATTGATTAAATGTTTTTTACCACGGTTGAGCTAGCGATACATTGCTATGTCAAACAGTCTTAGCAGTATCAATTCTAGGTTCAACCAGAATTTAAAAAAAAATCCTATAATTTTATTGATCTTTTGCAATTTTGTCAGTATCTCCCGTTTGATTCTTGACACATTCCACCAAAAGATGCTGGCATATAGCATAGTCGGCCTCATAATGTTCCCACTGTTATGACTCAAGCCTCTTCTCTAGGAGAGGGAATAGCCCATAATCCATAGTGGTGATGAAAACAATCACACAAAGTAATGTGCCTGGCCAGGTTTGAACCCGTGACTCGTAAGTCGGAGCCATTACCACTCGGCCACCTCTGCTCCGTATAATTATACTATTCACATTATTCTTACACAAACAAGCGATACAATCCACCCATAAAAAGTTTACAATCTTTCATAAGTTATTCAACCAACTCACATACATACCCTTAGCTAGGGTTGCCAACCGTACTCTAAAATAGAGTATTGTACTCTATATCAGGTTGGTGTACTCTATAATCTATAAGAGGACTCCAAAATACTCTTTTTTACACCGTGTTTACTATATAATTAGTGCCAGTCACACACATAATATGATGCACCTATTACAGAAATAAAAAATAGTCAACTATTTGGACGAAAGTGGAGTGACGGGAAGAGAGAAACAAGGTCTTCATTTAAATTGATTAAATTTAAATGAGCTTCTGTTCTTATGTAAACTTAGAATGTTTGGAGTCATACAATTCTTTAAAGAACAATGAAAAATCTACACTAATATAATAAAGAGGTAAAGTTTGTTGGAGGTAATCTCTGAAACTATTGAGTCTTTGGTACTTGAAACAAATAAATAAATTGTAATCGGATTACAAAAAAATTATCACCGATAAAAAGCTGCTTTATTCTTGAGTGACATAGGCTATATTTTACGTACGTGGGTGAAGTCACGGGCAAAAGCTTGTTAGTTACATGCTATAAAAAGTAGCAAAACATACATGTTTAAATTTTTCATATAAATTAAACTTTTTTTAGAAGTCCGTACTCTTTTTTTACCTCCCTTGAAATGAGATATAGGTACTTTATTTCTTCTAATAAAAATTGACAACCCTACCTTTAGCAGATATGCACAAACTAGGCTATCCACTAACTTTACTGTCCTAACTTATGGCCAATATGGCTGCCAACAAAGAAAGTCTTTGGACGAATAAAAAGTGGACACTGATTAAATTCTTTGTAAGGTCCGTACTCCGGGTGGAGTTATTAATCTTTTTTATGAGGCAACTTGATGGGGTCCTCGAAAGATTATGCTTAAGAGGACTACAGAGTCCCTACTACAAGCTCTCAACACGATCCATTTAAAGATCTAAACAGCAGTAAAGCTAGCAAAGGAGGAAGCCGCACGATGCAAAGGCGCTCACGGCTCAGCCGCCGCCGAGATTCCGATCCCGATTTCCGGCCACCGTAGGCGCGGGCTTGCGAACGACGAGCAATGGGTAGCTCGCTGTCCGATCGTCCGGTAACTGTCCAGACCGAGCCCAAGTCGTCGACGGCGCGCACTGTTCCCGCGCGTCTCAAGGCAAAGGTTAGCTCCAAAATGTAGCTCGGCCCCGGTGTGAAAGACAAGAAGGGATGGGGTAGGTTTTAATCAGTAAGAGTCTGACACCATCTCCCGCTCCGCCCAAGGACGGGAGGGAGATTTCAACCCACCAAAAAAAAACAACCTTAACTGAACTTTTGATGGGATGGAGCTACAGCTGTGTATGTAAATGTCTGTGTTTCCTGATAGCTACAACTTAGGGGTTGTTAAGTCAAGAGTAAATAGGTTACTTCTAGGTAAGCGTGCTCCATCGTCGAAAACATCATCGTTTAGCCAAGTTGCTAATCTGCAATAGTTAACGCTAGTAGAAAGCTTCAAATGTACGGGAACGATGTCGTCTCAACGCTCAGTGACGTGATCAGAACAAAAGAATTGGCGGCAAGGTCAACTCGAAGCGTTCGACGCAAGCAAAATGGTTGTAACTTGGCTAGGGGGGCAGGTCATCGGCCTTTTTTTTTTCGATGGGAAAAATCATCTTATGACAACCCCCGCTCTTGGGTGGAGCGGGGGTGGAGAGGTCTTCTGAAGCTGCTCTTCTCGGTACACGGTCACCACTCCAGATCATTTCAACCCCAACGGCCACCTGTTCTGAGAGCAATGTGTTGTTGTTTTTGCGCTGTTGTTTTATTTATGTTCTATTCGCGTGAAGAACGCTGATATCGCAATGCAGGATAGTTCTTATGCGGTGATATAGATGTCGCTAGCGATGTAAGAGGTAATTAAATCTACATTTTAAATGAAAGGGTAAAAATTAATAAATACGTGAATGGCGGACAAAAATAACGATTTTATCGACCCGGATATAATATTAATTTAAAAAAAAAAATAATAATAATAATAATATATAATAATATAATCTGTGGCTCGGCTGTCAAATTGACTGACAGCAAATTTTTTCTCGTCAATATTTTTTACTCAATTTAATTAAATAATACTATAAAAAAATGTCTAATCACCGAAAAACTACCAGGAAAAAATAAGAAAAACATTACGTCACGGCCCTACATTATATATAATACCTACAACAAAAGTGAATAAACAACGACATGGCGATGAAATAAATTTGACAAATGCTGACAAGAAGCCGGGCACGAAGACTAGAAACACACCCAACAACTTCGGGTTCGTCGCTCAACTCCGCCTCGCAGCCACCGGGACCAGCGCCAGCCGTGAGTCCAGTGATTCCGGAAGCTGCAGTTGCGTCGAGTTCGAGCGACGAATACTTCTCGCCGCCGACGACACCACCACCTGCGCGTCGGCGGGGAAGAGGCCGACCTCCGGCCAGCTTGGGACCTCGAGGCCCGCCGGCCTCTGACAGGGTTCCCGCTGTCGGTGGAAGTGTGCAGCGCATGCGATGGACATCATCCATCAATGAAAATGTCATGCGCTCATACTTTGGGGCTACAGAGGGGGGAATTAACCTGACTGCGTACCGTGGTCGGATGCTCTCTCTGTTTCAGGTGCTTGAGCCAGCTGTCAACGTTTCGGTCCAACGACTATCGGATCAGGTGCGGGTCATCCAGCGTAATCGTATGTTGGATGACGCCGTACTTGATAGACTGCGCCTGGAATCACAGAGTTGCCGTGTTTCAGCCGCTACACCACCGGCCGCGGCGCAACGTCAACCCAGTGCTGCACCGCGACCCGACCACATTGGTGACGCCGATGATGACGCGGCAATATCTGTGAGTACCCAATGTAATGAACGATTGAGGGGCGCTTTGGAAGACGCATTTCGGGAATACCGCTCCATACCGCCGGAGCTTAGACCACGCCTACCTCGTTTGCCCATGCACAAGAGAAATAGGGCGCTGGTGTGTGCTTTAGATTCGCAGCTATCAATTTGTTTTGATAGCAGCGAAGACCTCGCTGATACCCACTCAATCTTGTACTGTGCGGCTGTAGCAGCATGTCGTGTAGCTCACGTTAAATTTCCTAATTGTAATAGAGCTACACGACCAGCTGTGCCTGCTTGGCAGTGCAGGATAGAGCGGCGTATCGGTGAGGCTAGAGCACTCATCGGCAAGCTTATCTGCTTCAGGGAGGGCAACACTCGCCCTAGGGTGATGCGCTTTGTGAAGCGGGCATTCTCGGGGACTGATATTAGTCCTCGAGATTATCTGCCCTGCGTCACAGAGCGTATCGACTTCCTGAAGCAGAAGATCTATGCATGGGCAAACCGTATTCGTAGGTACAAGCGGCGAGTGGAGCGGTACACTCAGAATCGTACATTCCAAAGCAATAAAAGGTGGGTTTATAGGGCTTGGGAGCGACCGGACCAAGGTGTGACTGATACGCGCCTGCCGGATGATGACGCCATGTGTTCATTTTGGCGCAGCATTTGGTCGGCGCCTGTCAGTCACACCGAGGGTGATTGGATTCGAGAGGTCGAGCGCGCATGCGATCTTTTACCAGAAATGGGGGCAATAACCATCAGCCCCCAAGATGTAGCCCGTGCAGTTCGTCCGTTACCGAACTGGAAATCTCCAGGGCCGGACGGGCTGCACAATTTCTGGCTCAAATGGTTTCAAGGGTCGCACGCTCGCTTGGCATCTCAGTTCCAATCTGCCTTAGAGTCAGGGTCGCTGCCCCAGTTTCTAACAACAGGAATAACCCACCTGCTCCATAAATCAGGTAGTACTGCGGAACCCAAAAATTATAGACCGATTTCGTGTTTGCCGACGGTCTATAAAGTTCTTACATCCATTCTGAGAGCTAAAATCAATAGTCATATTGAAACAAATTCTATCATGTCTGTCTCTCAGAATGGATGTAGGAACGGGTCCCGCGGTACTAAGGAGCTGCTCCTCATCGATATTGCCATTAGCCAACAGGTTCGACGTTCTCGAAAGAACCTGTCGGCATGCTGGATAGATTATAAGAAGGCCTATGACTCTGTTCCTCATACATGGCTCATGAGGGTGTTAGAACTGTATAAAGTTGATGCAACTTTGCGCACCTTCCTGATGTCATGTATGGGGCAGTGGAGAACAGTCCTTCACTATCCGGGATGTCGACAGATTTGGGAGAACAGCGAACCGATAAGGATTGAGCGTGGCATATTCCAGGGTGACAGTCTGAGTCCACTGTGGTTTTGCCTGGCTTTGAACCCTCTCAGCACACTGCTGGAGGGTTCTGGCTTAGGTTACCGGTTGAAAAGAGGCGGTCAGGTCATATCTCACCTTCTTTACATGGATGATCTGAAACTCTTTGCCCCCAACAACTTGCAACTGATGGAGCTACTGAAGGTAACTGAAACCTTCAGTAGTGCCATCAGGATGGACTTTGGTGTGGACAAATGTGCAGTCATACATGTAAAGCGAGGAGAGATTATGGAATCCGAGGGAATTCAACTCTCGGATTCCATACACCTTAGATCCCTCAGTTCAACCGAAACATACAAGTATTTGGGTATGTCGGAAGCGTTAGGCATCAATACTGATGACGTGAAACAATCGTTGAGGGAGCGCTTCTTTAGCCGCCTGAATAAAGTACTGAATAGTCTTTTGTCAGGCGGAAACAAGGTGCGCGCTTTCAACGGTTGGGTCATGCCAGTATTGATGTATTCTTTCGGCATACTCAAATGGACTCAGACAGAACTTGACGCCCTGGATAGGAGGGTCCGTACACTACTTACCGCAAATCGGATGCATCACCCACGGTCATCGGTGATGAGACTGTATATCCCGCGGAAGTGTGGGGGTCGTGGCTTCTTAAATGCCAAGTCCCTGCACAACCGCGAGGTATGCAGTCTCAGGGAATATTTCCTAGCCGTCGACGTGGGTATGCACCGAGATGTGGTGGCGGTGGACAAGGGCCTCACCCCGCTCTTCTTAGCTAACGAGAACTGGCGCAAACCTTTAGTACTGGATACTAATGACCGCAGGGAAGTATGGCAGGGCAAGGAGCTTCACGGACGCTTTTACCGGGCCTTACATGGGCCCGATGTAGACCTATTAGCGTCCGTATCTTGGCTACGTTTCGGGGACCTCTTCGGGGAAACCGAAGGTTTTGTCTTTGCAATTATGGACGAAGTTATGATGACGAACAATTACCGGAAATACATTGTGAAGGATGGTACGGTTGACATCTGTCGGGCATGCCACCGGCCCGGAGAATCAATCCGACACATTATTTCTGGGTGTTCTCGTCTGGCTAACGGAGAATATTTGCATAGACACAACCTCGTAGCCAGGATTATTCACCAGCAACTTGCTCTTAAATACAATCTTGTAGAATCAGAAGTACCGTACTACAGGTATGTGCCCGACCCAGTTCTCGACAATGGCAGTATCACGTTATATTGGGATCGATCTATCATCACTGACAGGACTATTGTTGCCAATAAGCCTGACATAGTGGTGATAGATCGACTAGAGCGTCGCACAATGATTATTGATATAGCGGTCCCTCATGACGAGAACCTCGTGAAAGCCGAGAAAGATAAACAAACTAAATATCTTGACTTGGCTCGCGAGGTTGTCGACATGTGGGAAGTGGATAGAGCAATCATTGTGCCGATAGTCGTGACGGCCAATGGCTTAATTGCCAAGAGCCTCGATCAACATCTGCGGAGGCTCTCGTTAGGCAGCTGGATCAAGGGCTTGATCCAGAAGGCAGTGCTCCTAGACACGGCGCGTATTGTCCGGAGATTCCTCTCTCAGGAGCCCTGACCACCGGCAGCTTGGACCGTGTTCCCGATGCCGGTGGGCTACTATTTTTTATATTTTTAAATGTTTTTTTAATGTTATTTTTTTAAGAAATATTTAAAAATATACTATAATATGTACATAGTAATAAATAAATGGAATAATAATATAAATATATATATTTTTTAATATCCTTAGGATTGATTAGAATAACGATTTTACACAGTTATAGATTTTTAAAAAAGTACTTACAAATTTTAAACTAGATATTAAATTCCTGAAACATTTTTACAACTCTTTAACATAAAATAAATAACGCAAACTGAAAACATCTGAAATCTTATCAAACCATCTTACAATCTTGTACAAAACTCACAGGCCGCAAAGATAGCAGATATTCAAAGCAAAAAGTAAAACAAGGCCCCTTGTATAGAAGTCGCAAGTTTAACCAAACGGAAATTATATTTTCAGCTCCGAAACTTTAACAAATGCAGACCCTGGGACACTGGGTAGACTAGAAAAACAGAAGGATAAAAAAATATATATACCGCTAAATTTTGATCGTTTTAATCCCGTGGAGGATCGATCCGGTACATGAAACACTATCGATTTGTAACGATAAAATTAAAGCGAGTTCAAAGACCTTTAGGTAGTAGTCGGGGTCGCGTACAAACTACCTACAGGTCATTGAACTCGCTCGGCCGATGTTTTTTTAAAGAAATTAATTTCGTATATGCGTAAATTAATACGAGTTTTTTAAAAAAAGGTACTTTGTTTTTCAATTTTTCGTACTAGTGCAAAACAATAAATAGCGTGCCTGAAAGTGGTAGATATAAGAACTGACCTGCTAGCCAAGTTACAACCGTTTTGCTTGCGTCGAATGCTTCGAACTAGCCACGCGCCCAATTCTTTTGTTCTGACCACGTGACTGAGCGTTTAGATGACGTCATTCATCTACATTTGAAACCTTTTACTAGCGTTAACTATTGCAGATTAGCAACTTGGCTAGGGGTACTGTACTCTAAGTGTATTGAAAAAACAATCGTTTTTTTCTCGTTGGGAAAAATGATCCAATGACAACCCCCGCTCTTGGGCGGAGCGGGAGATATTGTCAGACTCTTACTGACTAAAAAACCCATCCCGTTCCTTCAAGCCTTCATACCGGGGCTCGAGCGCCCTCTCGGATAACCCTGGCCCCAGTAGGCTTCGACCCGGCTGCTGTAGCTGACAACTCCTTGAGGCGCGCGGGAATAGCGCGCGCCGTCGACGACTTGGGCTTGGTCCAGACAGTTACCGGACGGCCGGACAGCGAGCTACCCATTGATCACTATCCAAGGAAATATCCTTCAAAAGATGGCTAGAATTGCGAATAGTTGGACTTCTGACGTTTCGCCTCGTATTTCAATGAGGACGAGGTGTTAATTTCCTGGCATCTATACCTTCTGGTGCGGCATCATTGTTTGGAGAAAGTCCATCATCAAAGAAGGAGTCAAACCACTGTGTGGTTGGTACCATCTAGCGTTTTTGTTTTTGTTTAGCCAGGCGTCCAGATCCGGATAAAGAATGGTCAGACTTTTTAGTTGCGTGTCCGGTCATATGTTAGGCTTTTTAAATCTAACCATTTTGTTTAGTTTTCATTTGAGTTTTGACTTATATGTACCGCAACAAGCAGAGCGGACATGCAATTAGTCTAGCAATTATATGTATAAATTAACTAGCTGTGCCCGCGACTTCGTTCGTGTGGACTACAGGATTTTGAATTTATTTTTTTCTAAAATAAAATTAGCCTATGTTACTCCTTATTACATCAGCTACCTGCCAATTAAAGTTCCGTGAAAATCGGTTCAGCCATTTCAGAGATTAGGACAGGACAAACAGACAGACAGACAAACAGACAAACATTGTAAAAAATGTTGTTGTATGTACCGTATATATATTCATTTGCATGTAGTAAAAAGCAGTTATTTCAATATTAAAAACAGACACTCCAGTTTTATTTATATGTATGTATGTATGTATAGAGTACCTATAGATTTTATTGTTTTTCCGTTACAATTTAAAAAGATTTTATGTATGTATGTATTTTTAATTTTATCATTATTAAAAAGTCATCTTACACTTAAAAAAAATGTCGGTCTTTTACTGTCCCCGCACACGGGCCACAAAAAAAAACGCCGGTTCAAGCTTCTTTTTGAGGCGGCCTTTTTTTGTGGCTCGTGTGCGACAGTGCCGCCACAAAAAAACGCTTGAAGCGGCTTCAAACTTCTCCGGATACAAGGTGTCACGCGCTTCAGCTTTTTTTGGTACCGGTTCCAATTTATTTTTTGTGGCTGCTTGCAGTGTTTTTTTGTGACGGCGTTTTTTTGAGGCCCGTGTGCGGGGATGCTTAGACCAAATGTCTGGCTATATAGGATAGATAGAAAGAAAGAAAACTATTTTATTTGGCATGCACACTCGTAGATACACACAATGTAGTAACAACATGTAGACACTAATGATTATATAAAAAAAGAGACAACTAACAATGTGTGCCTCACGGCGGCGCCAAATAGGTCCAGTTCAGCAAAAATGCCAGACAACTACGTGGTAGTTGCCTGACGCTGGTTTTCAACTGAACCTTATTTCGAGTGTATGGTTGAAAATCGGTTTATATTTACTCAGTTATTACATGTGGATAGCCTGTTCGGCTTTTAAGTTTCAGGGCCTGGCAACTCCAGTACCATCTGAAGTCTCTCCGTATTGCTAACCTCATTAGGTATGTATATTACGTGAGGAAAATAGAAATGAACTTCAATAGTATAAAAATCTCTCCGGCCCTGTGGATGTGGATGTGAGAGTGGATTGTCGGACGGCGAGTAATGTGTAGCTCGCCATTCGATAAAGATCAAGGACTTTCCGACGGCACGTTGCGTTTCACGCGCATGTCAAAAAGATGCTTGTTGACAAGGGCCGATGTCTGCCGAAGCTGCGCGTTTGTTCGAAGGATTTACCATTGCCCTGAAGCAAATGGCCATTGAAGGAATACAGGTTAGTCAATAAAAGTCTAACACTCCTGCTTTCTCCACAACAAGACAATAAGACGATTTCTGGCCACCATAGGCAAGGGCTTGCGGACGGCGAGCAGTGGGTAGCTTACCGTCCGGTCGTCCACTAAGGATCAAGCCCGGGCCGAGACGTAACGGCGCGTTGTGTTTCATGCGCTCCTCAGATATTAACGGAACTGTGGCATTGACACACCTTCCTACTCCACCCAAAGCGGACGAAACATTTGATAATATTCCACGTAAAAAAACTGGACGGAAGTGCGAGTCGGACTCGCGCCCTGAGGGTTCCTTACAAACTTACCTACCTATGTAAAGAATTCAATTTTCGATCTCCAATTTTTTTTCAAATACGAATTTACAGTTTTCAGATTTATTCCTATATTTGTGCTATAATAGCCACAGCAAACTAGGCGACTTGTCGAGGCGTTGTCGTTTGCATTTGGCGTCTTGTCGCCGCGACTAGACGCGGAGCTGTCGCTAGCGTTGGCGACTAGTCGTAAGACAGACGTCGTGCAGGAAGCAATCACTAGTAGTGGAGTATTCGAAAGAGATGGCCGTGTTGTTTTATTCTGGTACACTTTTTTCAGCATTTTTGGAACAGATTTTAAGCATAATTCCTCCCAAACCTGATTTTTCTTGCCTCGGTCACTATAGTCATCTGAACGTAAGTCCCAAATAGCAGGACGCGCTTCGACGTCCATAATAAATACATAGACATCGAACGTATCCATATTTGAGATTCTCAATAAAATAAACACGTACACCTTCCTCAGCACTCAAAGCGAGACTGACGCAGAGCTGTCGCGCGACTGTTGTCGTGTGTGCTGTGCCCGGCGTCACTTGGCACAAGTAGCGAGCACGCGCGACGCCCCTAGCTTGTCGTCGCAGCTCCGCGACTCTGACGCCAAGTGTGCGAAGCTTTAAACAAAATGTATGAAATTGTCGGCCGCAGCCGGTCGTCGCGTCTAGTCGCCGAGCTGTTGCTGTCGCGTGTCGCCTAGTGTGCGCCCAGGATAAGAAAGGTCTTACAGCACACATATCTATCAATAATCTAAATCTGAAAACTGCTTTATGCCGAACAGGATTCTGGGTCAACGGAAAGTACCCTATGAAGTTTGTTTTCCTCGAGAGTGTCGAAATGTAAGTTTTTTGCCACATAAACCGAAGTATCTTATTTGTCGGTAAACTTAAAAGTTTCAGTTTTTACAGCTTCATTTTTTTCTGCAGACCTATTAATTTCAACTGAATACCTCCGCGCGTTCCCGTGATAAAGAGTCTTGACAGGCAGACGGACGGACAACAAAAACAAAGTGATCCTATAAGGGTTCAATGTTTTCCTTTTAAGGTACAGAACCCTAAAAAAAACGTGAGATGTTAAAAAATGGTTCGCCGTTAGAAAGTACAGATTTTATAAAATTATCTGTAAAAATTGCAAAACCAGATAGCGATTCCATTATTCGTATCTGCCAAAAGTTCTTTATACATATAGCTATCTACCGATGATCGATGAACTGAAAAGGTAACTGAACTAGAGTGAAAAGTGTTGTAGGGAAATTCAGAAGCCATATTTAGACCGAGTAGATTGATTGTCAAAAGCTTTTAGTATCAGATGAAATGTACATAGTAAACAACTCTATCACAAAAAAAAGAACAAATGTATCCCTCGACATGCCGCAAAGAGGTGTCAGGAAAACTAAAGGGGCTCAGTTGCCAAAAATTGCCAAGAGATGATATAAGTTAAGTCAACGTCAAATTAGAGGTTAGATATACCACAAAATATATAGGTACAGAAGTCAATCTACATACAAAGCGCGTTCGAGCAACGCACACATAGACACCGCTCACGGACACGATGTCTCGGTCGCGTCTCGGACCACTCGTCGAACAGTTCCGGCTCAAACGCTCATTAGTGTGCGTCCACCGAGCGTAGGTATAAAAAGTGAAGTACATACATGAGATTGTCTTCTGTGACTATCTATTTTGTGGATATACTCTGTAGAACGCCTCAGTACGCGTCCGCCGAAATACTTATTCCAAATACTAGGTCCACTTTTATTTAGGCGTCACGATTTTTTTTTACGGTTCTTTACCTAGCGAGTCGCCGTACGCTACGAGTATTTTGGCATCTCGAGTTTTTTAATGTTTCCACGAATCTTCGTACGTTTAAGTAATATTAGGACGATCAAGTAATAGAATATTTTCGGTTTAGCAGGCTTGATACTGATAGTTTTTTGTATAATAAAATTTAAATACGCCTAAATACTCGAGACGCGTTAATGTAGTGCGGACGAAATATATTATATACCCCGTTAAATTTTGATCGTTTTAATCCCGTGGAGCGTCGATCCGGTACATGAAACACTATCGATTTGTAAAGATAAAATTAAAAAATAAAGTACCTTTTTTTTAAACTCGTATTAATTTATGTAGTAGTCGGCGTTTCGTACTAATTACCTACAGGTCATTGAACTCGTTCAGCTGACGTTTTCTTAAAGAAATTAATTTCGTACTTTATTTTTTAGTGTTTCATGTACCGGATCGACCGTCCACGACCGTCAACGATCAAAATTTAACCGGTGTATAGTCTTTGCGCGTCCAATCACAGGCCTATTCCAAAAACTTGTTCCAGTATACAATACGTTTCATCTCTACATCAAATCATCTACTGACTTCTCCCGCTCTAGGATGGAGCACAAGGGCGTATCAGACTTTTACTGACTAAAATCCACTCATATGTTCTTTCCTTGCCTTGTATCTGGGGTTCCCTTTCGGACAACCCATGTCCTCAGTAACTGTAGAGTCTGTCTAAAAGGTCAAACGACTTAGGTAATCTAATCAAATAATCAAATTCTTAAAATCTGATGTAGTCAACACTGGTTGAACAATCAAGGTTGCAAAGAGATGATCATCGTTTACTAATAGACTTATAAAAAGTATGAAAAGAGTTATGAATTTACATGTGGATGGATGGAGAGGGAGAGGGAGGCCAAAGAAAAGATGGATGGATTGTGTGAGAAGTGATATGAAAGAAAAGGGAGTTAGTGATAGCGTGACGAGTGACAGCACAGAATGGAAGAAAAAAACGTGTTGAGCCGACCCCAAATAAAACGGGACAAGGGCAGAAAGAAGAAGAAGAAGACTCTTATAAAAAGTATTGTATGTAATCTAAATTACAGATTTTTTTAATTCGTTAAAAAATTTTCAAGTAGTTTAACTTTTTAGGCAGACTCTAGCATTATTTTTTATAACTATTAAGATATAAATAAGTATTAAGATAACTATTAAGATAAAGATATTTTGGCTTGCTTTATTTTTACCAATAAATATTGTTATCTGTTTCAAACATTGAAACTTTAAAAATTGTTATTACTAAGTAAGAAAACAGTTCTTTGTTAAGTGTATTTAGTTTAAAAAGTATGCATTTCAACACTTAAATAGTTTCCTTATCAACTACTAAGTACCGTAATGACTCCAAACTAGTGCTAACTAAAGCCAGGCAAATCTAAGAAGTACCGTTTGACAGTAAATTTTAATTTGTTGATTAATAAAATTGTATACATTTAATGTTTGTTATAAAATAAAAAAATAACTTCATCATTCAATGGTTTTGCGAAAAAGAAAATAGAAATAGTGTAAGTTACGCCAATAGCATAGTCGGCCTTATAATGTTCCCACTGTTGGAACTCAGGCCTACTCTCTAGGAGAGGAAATTGGCCGTAATCCACCACGCAGGCCCAGTGCGGGTCGGTGGATGTCACATGTCTTCCAATTTTTTGATTCTAGGACATACCGGTTTCCTTACGATGTTTTCCTTCACCGTTTTGAGAGCAGTGATGATGAAATAAATTACACAAAGTAATGCGCCTGGCTGGGTTTGAACCCGCGACCTACAACTCGTAAGTCAGGGCCGTTACCACTCAGCCACCACTGCTCACTGGCAAGTAACGCCTCTAAAAAGCTATTTTTATAGAAAAGTGTCAAACGGTACTTCTTATATTTTTTTTACGATGTAATAGCAAACACGTGGTAAACACAAACTTCGCAGTGGCGTGCACATTCCCTTCAGTTCGTGCACTGTGCCCCACATAGATCGGAAAAGTTACCTCGTAGAAATAAGTTTCTCACTTTGACAGCTGACGTAAGCTCAAATGTCAATGGTGCTCGCGGTTCTTTTTTTTCTATAAATACACGGAATACACCGTTGTTTTGCGGGTAAATAGAGCATTGCGAATGCGAGATATGCTGCTATTTCATAAGCTTTTTATTGTATGTATGTGTATGTTCGGCTCAAATCTTGCAACTCAATTTTGAAGCAGATATCTTCAACCGATGGAACTGAAATTTTGTATACATGTGTAAAGTGCATGACAATGCAATATTATGATGAGATGGAGCTGATCTGATTATGGAGCTGAAAGGAAGCCGTAGGAATTCTGCAATTAAACGATACAACCCCATCGACTTTGGGCTCTTTTGATGTGTATTAACGAGTACTTTGATCCTTTATGGTAACCAAGGTCTGAATATGGAGTTGCGAAGTGGCCATGGGAACGCTGCAATTGAACGACACATCCCCATCAAGTTTGGGTTCGTTTGATTTGTATTGACATTGAGGATCTGATGATGGAGCTGGTAGGTGGCCATAGGACCTCCGCAATAAAACGATACAACCAATCGAGTTTGTGCTCGTTTGATTCGTATTGACGATTACTTAGATACTATATGGTTACCAGAGTCTGAAGATGGAATTGGAAAGTGGACATAGGTACTCCGGAATAAAACGACACAACCCAATGGAGTTTGAGATCGTTTGTTTCGTATTCACGAGTATTTTGCCTAATATAGTACGTAGTACATATACACCCTTACAGGTCGCGCGATGAATCAAGATCGCTCGGCAAAAGTGGAAGGGGCATGCGCAGTATTCAATTCTACGGTCTATTTGGCGACGTACGGGCGGGTGTGCGCCGTCGGCGACACGTCATTGGTGGATAGAGTCGCTCTTCAATTCCCGCGTTGCGTTCTCGCCTCTCATTGGATACTGTTGTACTTGGGTACTGTTGCGTACAGCTTGTGTTATCGTAATAGTAATACGTAGTCGTAAAAAAAATGGTTAAAAATAAAGTTTTAAAACGGCTAGCCAGAAAAATGTTTTACGACGTGAATTATTACGTTAAAGAAAGACACTAACGAAATTATTTTTTTAAATTTTATGTTTTATTTTAAAATTTTTAACGTTTTGAATTTACCTACTTACAAGATAAATTACAATCAAAAACTAGTGTTATTATAAGTTATGTTACTAAGGTTCAAACATACAAAATTAAAAATAAAATCGTAACATACTAAGAATTTCTGTGCGCAATTGTACACATGCGCCGATTGCCCCCACTACTTTCACTGAGCGATCTTGATTCACCGCGCGACCTGTAAATTTTGATCGTTTTAATCCCGTGGAGGGTCGATCCGGTACATGAAACGCTATCGATTTGTAAAGAAAAAATTAAAAAATAAAGTACCTTTTTTTTAAAAAAAACGCATTAATTTACGCATGTACGACATTAATTTCTTTAAGAATACGTCAGCTGAGCGAGTCCAATGACCCGTAGGTAACAGTCGGCGTTGCGCACAAACGATCTACAGATCAATGCACTCGCTTAGTTGACGTTTTCTTAAAGAAATTATTTGCCTAAGGCATTAAGTCCACCTCTGTACCCATGTGCATAAAGTGTTAAATAAATAAATAAATAAATCCAGAAATGAGGAAATAAATGCGAAAAAAACTTAAAAGTCTTCTCCTATAAAATTTAAAAATGAGCTGTTGTGACACATTAAAGGTGCGACATATATCGACGAAAAATACCTTTTGCAGATCAATGGACTGGCGAGTAAACATTGCTACCACCGGACCAACAGACAATCTTCAGTGTACCACTGTAAAATATCGTTGCAATAGCCAAGTAGTGAAGCAAATTCTTTTAGCTTAGCTTCCATTGTTATCTCGCAAAGACAAAATAAAAGAAACGTCTGTCTCTTTTGTCTTTGCCTTCCTTAGCTTTCTTTGTCTCAAAGTCTATAATTTTAACGACGATTTTCGAAGTTATTTTTATTCGAGGAAAAACTTCCTGTTTTATTTTAACACTCTTTTATTAACTACTTAAGAGCCGGTTGTAGTTACTAAGTAAATATGAACTCCACCCGGGCGGAGTCAATTTCGCGGCCCTGTAACAGCGGGTTTATTTTTATAAAAAAAAGAAACAATAATTATTCAACATGAAATAAATATTCAATAAAATACAAGCTTTATTATTTTTTGTACCTTTCAATTATTTCCGTGACGTAGGTAATCTCTTAGACGTAAACATTTGAAATCGTAAGTGAGGGCCAGATTCGCAATATTTTTTAATCGAGTAAACTAATTTATATCATGTTTTGATTTTTATCACATGAGCAAATTTTAATAAAATATTTTAATGGTGTTCTATTTCTGGATTTACAGATGTTTAAAAAAGTTCAAGTGATGTTAGCAAAACCGGTAGGTACCACTCTTCCTTCTTGCACATGTCACCCAACATATTATTTATGGCCAACAACAACAGCAGGGCATCGGCAAAGTTTCCGAGGCTCGTACGTGGACACGATGCTCAGTTGTGCCGAGTTTTTACATTTTGCTCTCAACTTTTAATGGTAGCAAACGAGTTTGCGAACTTTCTGAACTTTGGATCACAGGGTTAAAGTATTTTATATTGGTGAAAACGTGTTATTTTTAACCAACTTTCAAAAAAGGTGGAGGTTATCAATTCGTTTTTTTTATTGTGTTAGTTACCTCAGAACTTCGTTGTTTATGGACCGATTTGCAAATCTTTCCCCTCAAAGGAATGCTTCCAGATTCATCCCTTGGGTTAATTGGAATTGATATATGAAATAGGTACTCTGACTATAAGTATTTCGTAAAACATATGAAAAAAAAAACCAAAAAAAAAACAATAACCGGGTTCCCTAAAAAAAACACTTAAACTTTAATTAAAGAAGTCGGTGTCAAACCATACCGAGAAACACCGACTTCCGAAATTAAAGTTATTTTCATTAAACGCCAGCGGGCGTTCGCGCATCCATTGTCTTACTCACGGATATCGACTTACTATTGTGTCTCAAATTGACGGTATCCGAAAGGTAATCGTTTTTGTTGTTTTTTTTTCAGAAGTCTGTTATTTTTTTTTTCTTTTGTAAAGTTTTTTTAGTAATTAGGTACTTTCCGATGATCAGTTCACGTCACGGGTCACATGGCTAGTTGGTTTTCCTGTTATCTGTTTGTACCAATAGTTTAATGATAAATGTTTGTAATATGTATATATATCATACATATTACAAACATTAATGTATGTTTCTTATATATATATATATTTCTTATATATATATATATAAGAAATACATTGATATGTTGGAAAATATACAGCGCAAATTTCTCCGTGCAATGCCAGTTGCTCAATAAATACAAACTCTTGACGCTGAGCTCTAGACGCAAACAGTTAGAGGCAATGACCTTATATAATATTGTTAATGACAATTTTGACTGTATCGATCTGAACAATGTACTGTGCTATGCAGTCCCCAGAACTGTTCATAGAAGGCAGGTGCGTGCAGGCTCACTATTTGCAACAGGTACCTGCCGATCTAATGCAGGGCAGCGTGAACCGATTCGGCGAATGGTAACAACATACAACAATGTATTTGAGCATATCGACATATTTACATGTACCACATCAAAGTTTCGAAGCCTATTGTATCAGACACTTAAGTGCTCTGATTAGTATTATTAGTGCTTTTCTCTTTATCTTATAATTGAGTTCTCTTTTATTTCCTTTTTTTTCTCTCTTTTTTAATGATTCGTACTTTTTCTGTTTGTTTTTAATATTATTTATAACTTGGAGATGTCATTGGAATGCATGTAACCTGGCAATTTTAAAATTTCTAATTAATGGTAAACTGTGAACAGCGCTGTGGGCTACATTATTATTTAAGTTTTTTCATGTAATCATGTTTTTAATATCACATAATGTAGTTGTTTGCTGTTCCTATGAATAAAAATAAAAATAAAATGTACCTACCTAAAAAATACATAAATGGTGTAAGGGACAGCCCTCCACAAACTTTAAAGGCTTGTTCAGTAGGCGAAACTGAACAACCCACCATAATTATTTTTTTCAAGAAACGAAAAAAAAAATTCAGCCTCTCCATACAAACTGTCCAATCAAGTTAATAATTTTGTATGGTGAGGTGAGGCGGATTTTTTTTTCGTTTCTTGATTATTTATTTTTTTATGGTGGGTTGTTCAGTTTCGTCTACTGAGCAAGCCCTTAAAGTTTGTGGAGGGCTGTCCCTTACACCCTGTATATATTTTTGTGATTATGCATAGTCTCGCGTTAGACTAACATCTCACTTGATGGTAAGCGATGATGAACCTACGACGGAGCACGCTTGCCTAGAAGCAACCTATTCACTCTTGACTTAAAGATCCCTAAGTAGTTACTATCAGGAAAATCAGACCATGCGCGAGGGAACGGCCCTCACGCCCCAGCTGCTGGGATCCCAACCCGTTGGTACGGGCTTACGCACGGTGAGCAATAGGTAGTTCGCCATCTGACCGTCCGGTAACCGTCCGATCCTAGCTAAAGTCCAAGCGCGCCTCAAAGAGATGTTAGCCAAACAGGAGCCCAGCAGGGCCGATGCCTACTCTGGCCAGAGATTACTTCCGAAATGGAAACCTATAGTCCTGAAACGCAATAGGCAGAGAAGCATATAGATGTGGTCTTAGTCAGTAAAAGTCTGACACACCCTCTGCCCTAGAGCAGGAAAGTCATTGCATGACTTCGCAACTTAAACAAAAAACGCAACAGTCCATAGTTATATCTATCAATAGTGTACTGAAGTACTGACCAATAAAACTGTTTACGGCCTCGACAACTGGCGACAAGATACAAAATTGACAATAACGTTTGATAGCAACTACAAATGTGGCGCTATTAATTCTTTATGTGTTAATTTGTCAAAAAGATCATCATCAGCCGAATGATTCGCTGGCCTGTTGGTCTAGTGGTTAGTGACCCTGACTGCTATACCGGAGATCGTGGGTTCGATTCCCAGGACAAATGTTTGTGTGATGAGCATAATCATTTGTTCTGTGTCTAGGTGTAATTTGTGCTTGTGTTATGAGTACTAGATAACCGATAAACATACTTATATACTTCTAAATACATATTGTAGATGAATTACACCCAGACACAGAACAAATGATCATGCTCATCACACAAACATTTGTCCTGGATGGGAATTGAACCTACGACCTCCGGCGTAACAGTTAGGGTCACTAACCAATAGACCAACAGGCCAGTCAAATAAGATATATACTTATATCCTATTAGCTTTTGCCCGCGCGGTTTCGCTCCCGCTCTTCCCTACTCCACCCTACTATACCCTACTCTACCCTACCCTATCCTACTCTACCCAACTCTACACTACTCTACTCTACTCTACCCTACTATACCCTACTCTACCATATCAAACTTCACATAAACCATTTACTAAATAGTCCGAACAAAGCATAAACATTTGGTTTGGATGGATGAACCCGTTCTTGAGTTATAAAATTACAACGAAAAGTGGCATTGATTTTTATATATATGTAGATAGAATTAATGAAGAGTTTTATAACTGTCATGTTTTTATGAATAGTAATTCCCTAGTTTGTATGAATGTACCCTTAAAACAGGATAGTGGCCAGACAGCAGTAACACGCGTAGCAATCGGGTCAGGAGTTAACGGGTCATTACCTCCCCTAAACGACATTGAATGACGTGCCTGTCTTACTAAAGAGGTTTTACTACTGCAGTTTATTTAGTCACAATGGCCACTAAGGAAAAACAACAACTAAATAACATAGAGAACTATCTGTCATCATTTTGTTCTAATTTTGAATTTATTTTCCTTGTAAATAGTATGTCCCATCGACTTTTAAACAAAGGTTTTACTATCCTGTATATAAACTATACATATAAATAAAATTGGAATGTCTGTTTGTAATATGGAAATAACTGGTTTTTAGTACATGCATATGAATACGGTACATACACCAAAATAACATGTTTTTCAATTTTTGTCTGTCTGTCTGTTTATCCGGGCTAATCTCTGAAATGGCTGGACCGATTTTGACGGGCCGTTTTTTGGCAAGTAGCTGATATATATAGCTACTTTGATTTTAGATAAAATAAATTCAAAATCTTGTAGTCCACGCGAACGAAGTCACAGGGCACAGCTAGTGATATCTTTGCTTAGTGATGGACAAGCCTTTTCATGGAAACTATTTGTTAAAATACTGAAAAGTGAAAACAAAAGTTCGCTGCGGCGCTACTGCATGCATGGAATTAGGATATAACATCGATAAAATGCACTAGATTACGCGTGCCAAAACTCACTTCAGTCGAATCAGGTGTAATGTCGACTGTACACCTTAAACATTACACTATGTTGAACGAAAAGTCTTAAGTGCCACGAAATTCATGGCGCTTAAGATATTTTGGTCACGAATAAAGTATCATCTAAAAGCTATGTGTCTTAGTGCTACATGTTTTAATAGTTCTGTTAGATGACATAATGCCAATGTAGCGCTACAGCGAACTTTTGTTTTAACATTTCAGTATTTTGACAAATAGTTGCCATGAAAGGGCTCACACAACGCCATCTAGTCTCAAGCTAAGCAGAGCTTGTGTTATGAGTACTAGACAACTGATAAACATACTTATATATTTCTAAATACATACATACATACTATAGATAAATTACACCCAGACACAGAACAAATGATCTTGCTCATCACACAAAGATTTGTCCTGGGTGGGAATCGAACCCACGACCTCCGGCATAGCAGTCAGGGTCACAAACCACTAGACCAACAGGCTTGTCAAATGCCCTTTAAGACCAGTGAAAACGCACCATAAACTACTTCACACGATGGGCGAGTAATTACCCGGAGAAGCTGTTAATCCTAATAGGCCCGTAATAAAACAGCTTTAGTTTGGGCCCTTTCTGACAGGTGGACAGTTCGTGAAAGCGATTTGTGATCCCGAGAAGTTACAAATGACAGCCATTGGTCTAAACGGGTTTTGAGGTATTTGCATGGAATTAGTAAGTTCTCTATAGGATCTTTGGAAATACTGACTACAAAGTCTTGTCAAGAAATGTAAGCAAGGATTTTATATACCTTACGGTAGTGAGTGTGTGAGTTAGTGAGTGTTAGGCTCAATTTATACCGCCGAGGAATGGAATGGAATGGAAGCGTCAATTTCGTAGCTAAGGGAATTCTCGAGAATGCGCGAGGATTCCCCGAAAGACGCGCGATCTTTTTTTGGCTCGTATTAAGTTTGCTAATACAACTGACATAAAGTTCATTATGCTATGGTCTATTTGAAATAAATGCTTTGATTTGATATGTACAATTTCGTTGCAAAAAGTCGTTTCCATTCCATTCCGCGGCGGTGCAAATTGATGTGGTGAGTTTCGACCCTAAGGCATCGCAAGAACTTGCGAATTGATTCGCACGAAATCGCATTGAAGCAATTCATATCGTAAGTTTCTGCGATGCGCCGTATCGTATGGCATCGCAGTATTATTTAGGAGCCCTTATCCAGCTACCAGATTGTGAAAAAATACTAATATTCAGATGCATCCTATCATACCGAGTATCAGACCTTAACATTAGTAAGTTGTAGAACTCTCTTCAGCCTAGCATTCGTGAGTTGAAAACTATTTCTCTATTTAAGACTCAAGTAAAAGAGCACTATCTTTCCTCTCTTGTGTGATAATCTTATTTTTATATATATTATTTATTTATTTTTAGTAAAAGTTATATATATATAGTTTTATATCGTTATTTATTAGTTTTAGATTTCTCTATCTCTTCATTACTTATTTCTGCACACTACATCGTGTCTACATCTCTTCTGATCTTTCCTTTCGCAGGTCTGCTGGAAGAATTTTTTTTTATGAAATAAGCAGTACCTTTGTACATAATTTATAATAATGTTGTAATGTTGTCTAAATTGTCTTAGTCTGTCACTGTACTTATTAAAATAAAATAAAATAAAATCTTCTTCTGTATACTATGTGTACATAAATTGTAAAATAAATAAATCGTAAGGAAAATGGTTGAAACTAAGTGCCCATGTAGGCCTATATGAAGCAATTATTTTTAAGTTAATTCTGGAAGAATAATTGTGTAGAAACGACATATTATTACAACCACCTTTATTCAGGCCTTCTAAAAGAAGAAAATAAGTTCCAAATAGAAATAAAGAAAAGCAAGAGAAAAACAATCAACAAATCCTTCCCCAAAAATCTATTGTAACAATACTGCCAAATCATCTTATAATTTGTAGACTATAACAATAACAATCGGTAAACGTCTGCCGATGGAGATGATAAATGTGGCTTATAAACCCCACGACAGCCATGTAATAGGCTGTCATATTGTAACAAATGATCGAATAGCGACACTATCCGCCATCTTGGGTAAAAATTGGCGCGAAACATGGTTTTGATTTTAATATCATAGGTGTTTATTTTATTAATTTGTCACTTTCTGAGTTGAAAGGGATGTATATTGTTATTAAAATTTGTTAGTTTTGTTTTTATTTAGTCTTGTACACACTTGTGCAAATCTGTTGGCCAAAAATCTTTCCTATAAAAATCACAGCAGAGAATAGACAGAAATTTACTAGATTTTTCTATGAATTTATGATTTTATACGTATTTTGTAAATATGTTTGTAACTTTTTTACCTCGAATCTTCCAAAGAACTGAATTGATTTTGACAGTTATATAACCGTCAGATTCCATTAAAAGAAACCCAACTGTCTTTAGTTATGTATGAGGTGTTTAAAAACGAAAATAGAAATAGTGGATTTTTGATGCTAAACTGTTAAACTATACAACATTATTGTTAATTACGACGCTGTGAGCGCAGTTGCCTGATGCAGTCGGCCTCCTCCTTTGCTAGCATTACTGCTTCCCAGAAGGAGGCGACTGCCTGCCACTCCTCCTTGCTCTGGACCATGCCCTGTACCAAAGCCCGGCGCGAGAGCCGCCGATCGGTCTCACGAGGGCACGGCGATGCTTTGCTCAAGAGGGGCACACTTCCACTGTGTGCTCCACCGTATCCTCCGGGCGTTCCGCACAGTGGTGACACACGGGCGTCATTTCCGTAGGAATCTGGTGCAGGAACTCGAATTCACCTTGTCCGGTGAGAACCTGCGTCATGTGGAAGGTGAGGACACCGTGAGGTCTTTCCAGCCACACCTCAAAGGGGGTACTTACCGCCTTAATTGTGGCGTGCCCAAAGAAGGAACGGGATGGTTTTTTTGTCAATAAGGGTCTGACACTATCTCCCGCTCCGTCCAGGGGCGGGGGATATCATTTGGATGATTTTTATCTACCAAAAAAAAAGGATTATTGAATTGACAACGGTCTTTAATGGGTGTGCAAAGTTTAAAGAAAATCTGATCGCCAAAAGTTGGGCAAAATCAGGCTCAAAGGCATTGGTTACAAACAAGCAAAAATACAGGTGAAGTTATTAAAAAATAGAAATTTAGTTTGATGTTATAAAAGTTTAAAAACATAAATCTAGTGAAGATTTTCTCTTTACAAAAAAAAAACAATGAAGAAGTTAAGCTAAGCCAGTGAAGACGCTAGCGTGCTAGTCTGTACAGTAAGTAATTAAGAACTGGCTAAGATCAGTAAGCCTTGGATACTGTCTCTTGAGAATTGTTAATTGTACTAGACAAACTATTATAAATTATGATAAATGTAATAAGTTTCTACTACGACTATGAAGTTTGTTGTAGCTTTGTTATTGCAACTTTCTTCTCACCTTTAACGATTTTTAACATAGTTCAAAAAAGGAGGCGGACTTAAAAACTTTTTACAAAAAATACAAAACAACTTCAGTCACCTTTTTGTCAAGGTGGAAAATCATCTAATGATTTCTTCAGAAAAATCTCTCGCGCATTAGGGCGGAGCGGAAAGACATGTCAGACTTTTACTCGATTTTTAACATAGTTTAAAAAAGGAGACGGACTAAAAACTGTTTACAAAGAATACAACCAACTTCAGTCACCTTTTTTTCAAGGTAGAAAATTATCTAATGACTTCTTAAAAAAAATCTCTCGCACACTAGGGCGGAGGGAAAGACATGTCAGACTTTACTTACTTAAACCCACTCTGTTCCTTCAGCTACCCTTGTGTTCTAGGTCCACGGGTTTCCCTTGTAGAAGTCGACCTATGGCCCCAGTAGGCTTCGGCCCTCATTGAAGCGCACGTGGAAAACTACGCCGTCGTCGACTAAAAACAGTCCATTACTCATAAACACGTCTAATTTCCCTTACTCCACCATTTAGCGTAATAAGTGAGTTACATTAAGTAAGGAGTGCTATGGATTACGATTCGTCTGACGTCAGACCGAGCTTTCTGAAGAAGACAGTAGATTGATGATGATGGATTGCAGCGAATAAGAAATGGCAACACTTAGGAATTCGGTGAATTTTACCAAGTAAAAACAATTTGACTTACAGATACGTTTCTACCGCGTACATCGAGGGACTGGAACAAGTTGCCTGCTGCGGTCTTCCCTTACAATTATAAAGGTGTCTTCAAGGCTAGAGTGAATAGGCTCTTAAGGGCCAAGCGCTCGAAAAATGCTATAAAACAGTGATTTTCTGAGGCCTACTCCTCCGTAACGGCTAAGTCAATTGGTTTGAAAAAAATATAAGTTTATTATAGATTCATGAACAATAATATCAACATTTGATTTTTTCGTGCAATTAATAGGTACTACTGTCAAAAAAAAATATTTAGCAATTTCGCAACTTTTCGCAACTTTTCCCTACAAGGAGTTGCGAAAAGTTGCGAAACGGCTTGGACCTTTAGAAACATTTTTACACACAAAAATTGGTGGTTAAATATTCTTAAAAGTGAACATTGCATAATGTAAATCAATCAATATTTCGCAGAGAAAATGGATTTAAAACGCTTTCCGGGCGCTGCTGGCCGCAAATAAATGCACAGATTTGCGTACTGCCGCCTAGGCAAGTGCGAGAGTTGCGTTCACATAATTTCGGTCAGATGGTTCAAGGGACTATACGCCTTAATTGGGCGACTTAAAATTTACCGCGAAGTGCCGCGCGACAGCAGCGCGGTTGCAGCGCTGCCGTCCTGCGGTAAAATATATACACAAAAAAATAACCTAACCTAACCTACGTACATACTACTCTGTCAAGAAAGTACCGGGAAAAGATCATATTCAAAATTTTTGTTATTCATCCAAATTTATTTTATCACCTTCAAAGTATTCAGAAACGATACACTTACGCCAACGAATAATCCAATCATCAAAACATTTCTTAAACGCTGTTTCCAAAATTGAGTTCAGTTCTCGCCGCGAATTCTCCTTTATGTCTTCTACAGATTGAAAACAAACTCTTTGTTCGATGTTTTTGTCCATTATGAAATTCGCAATACACACTAGATATGATATAACTAAAAACAGCACTGTATTTAATATAAACAACAGATGCAACTCAAACTCCGCGCTAAAATGGAAAACAGTTAAAACAACAAAAAAAAATCAAAAATTTGAATTTGGAACCCTAAACAAACCATCCATTCCCGATACTTTTTTAACTGAATGTATAATACAAAAACATCAAAAAATGCGAGACGCACAGAATCGTTTATTGTGGCGACAATTGGGGGAGGCCTATGTCCAGCAGTGGACTTATATCGGCTGAAATGATGATGATGATGATAATCCAAAAATGTGGCCAGAACACTGGCAACATTACTTACTACTCGTACGAGTCGTACGTTGAATAGCAATGCTAATTTTTTGGGCAAAGAATGAGCCAGCGTGGTCACGCAAACTGTCGAAAATTTTTGTTGTCAGAATTCTTAGACGAAAGCAGACTAACTAATAATTACACGAAGACAATAGCAACCTAACGAGCAAACCCCCTGAGGAAGAAACGCGACATACACAAAGGATTCCACTACTTATAATTCAGAACAGCGGCTGTTTATAATGGTGTAATATTCCACAAAGATCGTTAATCTGTCATTAATTCCACGTTATGACTATGAACGATGGCTCCATATGCTTTATGTACCATTTTGACATTAACTTTAATCTAACTTGGGCTAGGGATGCAGGGGCCTTAAGTCGCGTACAGACATCACACAGGAACAGTGCGCGCCGTCGACGACTTGGGCTTGGTCCGGACAGTTACCGGACGGCCGGACAGCGAGCTACCCATTGCTCACTGTCCGCAAGCCCGCGCCTACGGTGAGTGGAAATCGGGATCGGAATCCCGGCGGCGGCGAAAGCGCCGTTGCCTGATGCGGTCGACCTCCTCCTTAGCGAGCATTACTACTTCGCAGAAGTCAGCGACCGCCTGCCACTCCTCGCTCCAGACCATGGCCTCAACCAAGACCCGGCGCGAGAGCTCTCCGCCGGCTATCACCCTCACGAGGGCACGGCGATGTTCCGCCAAGCTGGGCACATCTCGACTGTGTGCTCCACCGTGTCCTCCGGGCGAAAATTTGATTGCTCGCCACAACGTGCTGATTTTAACTTTTGGTTCTATACGCTGGTCGTAAATACGTCGCGATACGACCGAAAATAGGCCCATTTTACACGAATCAGTATCGTAATAGAGTTACATAGTAGTCGTATTAACCACTATTTGATCATTTAGTGGTCGTATAGATGTCATAAGGACCTCTTTTCGTTGAGTTATGAGGTCAAAGTGATGAGATAAATGTACTGAATTAAGCCACGCCGTGCCCTTTTTTCGGAAGTCGGAAACAACTAGTCGCTGCCGGCCGTGGTTCGGTTCTTAGTAGGCAGTGCAGAGTTCTGGGATGCGGTGATCTCCTTCTACGAGATGACTTTCTGTTATCAGACTGCGAAAAGGGAAAAAAGCAAACTGTAATTTTCCATGTTCTTTCTAAAAAGGATCGATACATGACATCCACAACGCAGTAATAAGGCATGACACAATGCCCTTTAATGGAAAAGGGTCTGAACCTGCCAATATATTTTTTTTTACCGTTAGTTAGAAAACTGCTTTATTCCTGAGTGATACAGGCTATATTTAAGGTACACGGGTGAAGCTGCGGGCAAAAGCTAGTATTTAATATTACAAGGAAGGGGTGACAACCCTGAGCCCACTGCAACAATGTAGGACAAAGAGTTAACACACTCACTCGTAATTCGGGACATTCGGCGGTCTCGTGCATAATTCAGACAGTGTTACACTTACCAATTAGAATGTGCGTTATATTTTTGTTTATCACGACTTTGTCTTCGTATTATTAATTCATTTTCTAGCTTTAAACAGATACAAATTGGTATTTGGATTAACGACATATAGCAGCCATTGGTTTTTAATTAGTTTTTTACTTTATAGATATACACCGCTAAATTTTAATCGTTTTAATCCCGTGGAGGGTCGATCCGGTACATGAAACACTATCGATTTGTAAAGATAAAATTAAAAAATGAAGTGCCTTTTTTTACAAAACTCGTATTAATTTACGCATCTACGAAATTAATTTCTTTAAGAAAACGTCTGCTGAGCGAGTTCTATGACCTGTAGGTAATAGTCGGCGTTGCGTACAAACTACCTACAGATCATTGAACTCGCCCAGCTGACGTTTTCTTAAAGAAATTAATTCACTCCACAAATTAACTCCTCCTTTTCGAAGTCGGTAAATAACGCAGCGCTGGTAGGTATTCTGTTAGGGCCCTTAGTAGGGAATATTGTAATACTGGGCCGTAGTGATGCCACGGTCACACACACGGAGGTCAAATCAAACTAGATATTGAAACAAAATAATAAATAGTAAAGAAAACATAGATAAAAAGCGTGAGTTTATGTTATTGTGTGTTTATGACACAAAACATTTATCACATAAAAAGATATAATAGATGCCTTTTATTTAACACGTGCAAATGCAAAACAACCCCTCAATCGCCTGGCTGGCCCGGTGACTATGTATTTTTGCTGACATAACAAGCTTATAACTTTGTCATTTTTCATGATACAGTTATGAAATTTTGTACATAGATTCTTTACATAAAAATACTAGACACATGTTTTGGGTTCCGCATATGTACTAAAATTAATGTTGCATATACATACATAGGTACCTATTATAAGTGGGTACGAGATAGATATCGTATTCCTCCAGGAACTCATAATATAAGAAAATGAGGTAACTGACTTCTCTGTACAAACTACAATGAGCCTAAATTGGGTGCTTCAAAATTATTACTAAGGAACCCGATGTAATCCGTGTAAGTGACCCAAAGAGTTATGGGCCAGCCAAAACATTAACTGCCTAATTAAGTCCTCGGCTAAGGCACCACTTACACCTGAATTTATCTAGTAATAAGACTATGGAGGCACAGGAAATGGCTTTTGGCTAGCCTATAAAATAAATCTCATGTGTACTCAAATCTCTCCGTATGCCATAGATACATAGATAGGTACATCCTGACCATCCTGTATTACCCCTGAGTTTGTTTCGGTGTTTCTTCTCAGGGTAGTCAGCTAGGAAACACTGGCCTCATCTAGTTTAAAGTGACGAAAAAAAATTGACGTGTAAAAGTGTTTTTTCAACGTTAATATCATGTACAAATAGGCCTTTTATTTGAGGTAAAACATGATCAAATAATTTCTGCCGCTATGGGAGGAGCGGGACGAAGTGTCAGACTATTACCGACTATAACTCACCTGTGTTCCTTCTTTGTTCCCTTATTAGTATAGTTTTTCCTTGTAATGTGTGTTCAGTGGTTGGATATTTTTACCAAGTTTTTGTGTAATTAAAAAAATAAATCATTATTTCAAAAAACACGAACAGGGCCGTTCGTTTTGGTGACACTTGAGGTGACCTATGTCCAACAGTAGACATCTTTTGGCTGAAATGATGATAATGATGACCAGCAAGATTTCGATATAACGAAAAAAATTATAATCAAATAAATAATCAATAATAAAGTGCTAATTTTAATTCCAGAAAAACCTTCGATTTCTGCGGGAAAAGCCACGATTGCAAACCGAGAGAAAAAAATCGTCACTACATAAAGTAATACTGGTTCCAGGTTTGAACCTTGAGAAACGCCTGAAGCTACAGGCACCTTAGAAGACTGTCATTCATACACGACCACAATATTTGATCTAATTATAATAAAAAAGGTATTTCACAAATAACTCTACAGTCTCATAAATTGTGCAATATAAAATGATAGACAAATCGTATTTTTCCGGTCACGTATGCATTGCCCTCATTCGCTCAAATGCCGATGTTAATTGGCCAAAGGCGACTCTTCTTGATCAATTAGTCCATCATTAAATCTTTCTTTAATTTATCAGGAACCATTCTACTTTATTACCATTTTATTGAATTCAGTATTTGATTGGAATGGCGAATGTTTTTGGTGACTCTCATTTTACTTTTGTGATTGAATAAAATAATTTATTGTGTTTTGTAATATCGATGCTGATTTTATGAATACTCATTTAAAAGTAATAGGAAATGAATGTTATTTTTATGTGTGCTTAAACGTTGGTACTGAGACTGTGAGTTTTTTGTTTCCAAAATACATAAGGCAACGGTAACATTACGTACATAAGGCATTCTCATTTTCAATAATCCAGTGGGTTTTACGGCACGTGGAAAATACAAAATGAACGAAATCTAAGAGATTGACTGTGTCATATTCAATGAAATAATCAGCTGTATTAATTCGGATTTCAATATAATTATTTTGACTATATATTTTTTTTTGCATTCAAGTGCAGGACCCCTGAATGCTCGGGGCCTGTAGCATTTGCTACTCTTGTGACATGAATAATCTGCCAATGAATAGGAACGATAGGAACTCCATGATGTAGCCAAATTTTGGAAAATTCTGTCTTAGTGCTCAGAAAGGATTTTCGATTTTAGGATGAAACAAGGGGTCCGAAGTTTGTGTAGAGTAGGGTTGCTATTCGTCCCGATACGTCAGGACATGTCACCGTTAATAACTGTGGTGTCCCGACCAGCTATAAAATATCCCGACAAACATAGTCGAGTGCAAAACAAGTTTTTAAATATTGTCGACGTAGACGAACAGAATCGCTTGGCAGTCGACACTGTGGAAGCTATTCTTCAATGTAAAATTAAATTTCACTTGAATTGTGAAGAATTTTATAAATTTATAAAAGGTAACTGACAATTACTGTCCCAAATAAAATCATCCAATAAATATAAAAGGGAATGATGTTAATTAATAGTTATGTTATCCTCGATAATTATTAAATAAATAAATAGATACATATAATTCCAAATGGTTTTCTTTTATAGTTTCTATTTTTTTTTTAATTTGCGATGCGATATGCGATGGCTTTGCTATTGCCCTTGTTTACCGATGAACACAGTAAATACTAAAAACCAGCCAAGAGCGTCGGGCCACGCTCAGTGTAGGGTTCCGTAGTTTCCCGTCCGTCAAAATAAGTGTACCCACTAATGAGTTTAAAAAAATGCTTGCATATACGATTAGTCCAGAAATTATTTTGTACAACATTTTGTCTTTTTTGTACAAAAACTCTTCTTTTCATCAAGTTCAAAATAATTTTCCTAGAAAGTCCTTATAAAGTTCTACGTTTCAGAATTTTTTCATATTTTCTAAACTTATGGTTCAAAAGTTAGAGGGGGGGACACACATTGTTTTTTGTTTTTTTGCGATTATTTCCGAAATTATATACATTATCAAAAAATGATTTTAGTAAACCCCTATTCATTTTTAAATACCTATCAAACAATATATCACACGTTAGGGTTGAAATTAAAAAAAAAATCACTTCCTACTTTACATATAGGGGGGCTACCCTAATAAATCATTTTTTTCCAATTTTTATTTTACCACTTTGTCGGCGTGATTGATATACATATTGGTACCAAATTTTAGCTTTCTAGTGCGTACGGTCCCAGAGATTAAGCGAGGACGGACAGACAGACAGACAGACGGACAGACAGACATGGCGAAACTATAAGGGTTCCTAGTTGACTACGGAACCATAAAAAGGTCCCTAAAGTGTAATTGTCCCGACGGGGCCTTGGGGATTGATGGCAACCCTAGTGTAGAGAAACTACTTTCAAACGGGTGAAGCCACTGCCAAAAGCTAGTCTACTATCTATATTATGTTTACCTTTGTTTATTGTAACTTCTAAAGTATCAATTTCAAGTCTAATGGACGAGGGAATGGCAACATATGTTCATACTGACATTTAAGTCAATCATATGAAATTATCGTTAAAACTGACTTTCAGTACGTGAAACCTTTTGTAACTAGACGATTAAATGGAGAATTGTTGTGGGTTGGTGTTGCCTTAATATATGAGCCTGCAGACGATGAGCAATGAGTAGATCGCCTTCCTGCCGTCCGGTAACCGTCCGAACCGAGACTGAGTCCAGGGCCCCAGGAATCTCTTTTGCATCAACCTTGGCCTCAGTAGGCTTCGACCCTGCTGCCCCTACGGTTGCTGACAACTCCTTGAGGTGCCTGTGGAACACTACGCGCCGTCGACGACTTGGGGTCGGCCAGGATGATTGCCGGACGGTCGAACGGCGAGCTACCCATTGCTCGCAGTCCGTAAGCTCACGCCTACAATGTGTATGTTTATTGTAATTTTAAAAGCGTGCCTTAATTTTGCAACTAGGGCACGTTACCGACTGGGACATGTTACCGGCTGGGGCACAGTAACAGCTGTGGCACGTTACCGACTGGAGCATTTTACCGGCTGGGGCACAGTAGCGGCTGGGGCACGTTACCGGCTGGGGCATGTTACCGGCTGGGGCATGATACCGGCTGGGGCATGATACCGGCTGGGGCATGTTGCCGGTTGGGGCACGTTACCGACTGGGGCATGTTACCGACTGGGGCACGTACGTCTGGTTTACCCCATAAAAACGTGCCCCCGGCACAGTAGCGGCTGGGGCACGTTACCGGCTGGGGCATGTTACCGGCTGGGGCACAGTAGCGGTTGGGGCACGTTACCGACTGGGGCACGTACGTCTGGTTTACCCCATAAAAAAAAATCCTGGAGCACATAGGACACTTTTTATCCAGGGATTAAGTATGTTCCCTTGTGATAATTTTCCTTTCACTAGACAAAAAAAACGTACGACAGGTTTTACTCGAACGTCTGGCAACCCTATCGGCACGCATATTTCCCAACGGCCCAATGTATTAATCTAACCAAGAGTATTAAAAATACATCAAAAATAAACGTAATCCATGCAAAAATAACCATCTTCTGTCACACTTCAGAACACACAGAATTAAAACACACGGGAGTAAGAACGTTTCACTTAAAATAGAATCCCATTTTGAGAGTATTCCCTATCTGTTTGCTTTCATCTTTATTTTGGTGGTAGTATTGCTTTACATTTGTCTATGAAACTGGAAACCTATATTCCATCTGCTGTAGTTAACTAAACGTAAACAGTCTTGATACTTATGTCTTTTTGTTTAAAATAAATCGTTTCTAAATTGTAAACATTTTAAATACAATTTTTAGACATTTTTTCAGATAAAAAGACTCGTTAAGATATAGAAAGGTATTTTTTTTTAAGGCAACGATTTAAAAAAAGAACATTTTTCTTTTTTCTTTTGACTTAGCACATTATGATGTGCATTTAGCCAATGTCGTATTTAGAAAGTTTTTTATTTTTATTTTACATAGCGCAAGAAATACTTTTTTTATCCAAGAATAGCTTTCAGGATAAGTTTTACCCGTCTACCAAGTTTCATTGAATTCCGTTCAGCCATTTTACGTGAAGAAGTAACACACACGCTCTTACAAACTTTCAGCTTTATAATAATATAATAATCATCATATCAGCCGAAAGACGCCCACTGCTGGATTTAGACCTCCCCCAAGCGTCGCCACAACGACCGGTCCCGTGCGTCAAGCATCATCGAATTCCAGCGACCCTGATCAGGTCATCTGTCCACCTTGTGGTAGGCCTTCCAACGCTGCGTCTTCCGGTACGCGGTTAGGCAACGTATGAGCGACAGTTCTCCTGTCTCTGTCTCGCTCGCGAAAGGACCTATTCCACTGCGCTGAATATCGCGTGCGATATTCCGACTCGTACTATTTTTCATTCGTAGAAAGACAGTCTAACCCCTATTACACTGCGCGATACGTCGAACCATAGACTAGATACGTACGGCGCGCACTGTTCCCGCGCGCCTCAAGGAGTTGTCAGCAACAGCAGGGACCCAGCCGGGTCGAAGCCTACTGGGGCCAGGGTTATCCGAAAGGGCGCTCGAGCCCCAGTATGAAGGCTAGAAGGAACGGGGTGGGTCTTTTAGTCAGTAAGAGTCTGACACTATCTCCCGCTCCGTCCAAGGGCGGGGTATGTCAATGCATGATTTTTCCCACTATAAAAAAAGAGACTAGATACGTCGAACCATAGACAAAACGAGTCTGAATAACGCATAGTGTAATGTAATAGGTCCTGAACTGTCGCTCATACATTGCCTAACGTCAAGTAACGGTCGCGGTCTTCGTTCCCGGTCTCCTGTCTCGGTCGCTTGTCTCTGTCGCGGCGCGAACCGCAGCCTTTACACGTGTGCGTCGGTCTAATGTAGTCCTAGCTTTATGCTAGTCCGAGATTGAGTGGTTACGAACACTCATTACATCCAAGGTTCCGCACAAAATACATTACATATTTCTTTGTTTCAATTTAATAAATAAAAAAATACAACAAAATAACCTACTTACATGTTTCAGCGTTCTAATGCGATTGTCTCCGCGGGAGCTCAGCAATGAGGCAGCGCTCCAGTAGGCATGCATTAGAGATCCTTTCAGTGGGCATGGTTGGTTAACCCCCTTAGGCGGTTATCACACTGCCACGCACCCCGCAGCGTAGTGCGTGAATGCGTGTCTTAACGTTGCTTGTAAGTATCTCCGTTTGTATAGAAAACACACACAGTCCAACACACTGAAACTGCATTCACGCGCGTTCATGCAGACCACGCGCCTACATGCGGAGAAACATGCAATCACGCGCGGGGTGCGGGGCGACACACAAGGAATGGCACACTAAGTCTCGTAGTACCGAGCGTGATGTACTATATAAAATAAGTCGGGTTTTATTTCCTGGCACTATAACTCCAGAACGCACGAACCGATTTCCACGGTTTTGCATTCGTTGGAAAGGTCTCGGGCTCCGTGAGGTTTATTAGAGTAGAGTAGGGTAGAGTAGGGTAGAGTAGGGTAGAGTAGGGTAGAGTAGGGTAGAGTAGGGTAGAGTAGGGTAGAGTAGGGTAGAGTAGGGTAGAGTAGGGTAGAGTAGGGTAGAGTAGGGTAGAGTAGGGTAGAGTAGGGTAGAGTAGGGTAGAGTAGGGTATAGTAGGGTAGAGTAGGGTAGAGTAGGGTAGAGTAGGGTAGAGTAGGGTAGAGTAGGGTAGAGTAGGGTAGAGTAGGGTAGAGTAGGGTAGAGTAGGGTAGAGTAAGTTAGAGTAGAGTAGGGTAGAGTAGAGTATAGTAGGGTAGGGTAGAGTAGGGTAGAGTAGGTTATAGTAGATAGTAGGCTGAAGTAGGGAAGAGCGGGAGCAAAGCCGCGCGGGCAACAGTTAGTTTTGTATGAAATGTGTGCGTGCCTGTGTGAATTTACAAAACGCACCTACGCGCGTGAGGACCTAAAAAAAAACCCGCACGATGATGCAGATCTACACACTCCCGCAAGTACGTGCGTGAATTAAAAAAGTACTTTTTGCAAAAAGTGAATTAGTTTAGATAAACTTATCTATACTTATAATAAAACTGTAGAGAGGTCAATTCTGTACATTGAATATATATTAAAAATTAATATTAGAGGATGATTGGTGATCGATACTGATGCCAAAAATGCAATCAGTAAATTTTTTGTCTGTCTGTCTGTCTGTCTGTCTGTCTGTCTGTGCACGCACGGGTCAAAAACTACTGAAGGGATTTTAACCAAACTTGGTACGATTATGGTCCATACTCCTGGGCAGGTTATAGGCTATATAACATAACGGTAAGATACATAAGAGCTGAGAAGGGACGATAAATTTGAAACAAGTCGGATGAAAATGCGCGTTCGAGCTCTTATCCTCGCATACGTTGATCATACACCAAAAGTATGTATTACACAGATGGTGGTCTCTCTAGCTCTCTCTAATAGATCTACAAAAAAATCCTCAATAGTATATATCTATCTTTTATAAATTAGCCACAATAACGTGTTTAATCGTTAGGCATTTCTTCAAAGTGTATTAAATCAATACATAAAATAAAATCGTACGAAAGTCAAAACTGTACATTGAATATTTTTTTAAAACAATACTTGGGGCGTGATCTACAATTGATATCGAAGCCAAAAATATAGTTTTTAGAATTTTTGTCTGTATGTCCGGGCTAAACTCAAAAAATACTACGTGGATTTACTTCAAATTTTCTATACTTATAATAAAACTGTAGAGAGGTCAATTCTGTACATTGAATATATATTAAAAATTAATATTAGAGGATGATTGGTGATCGATACTGATGCCAAAAATGCAATCAGTAAATTTTTTGTCTGTCTGTCTGTCTGTCTGTCTGTATGTGCACGCACGGGTCAAAAACTACTGAAGGGATTTTAACCAAACTTGGTACGATTATGGTCCATACTCCTGGGCAGGTTATAGGCTATATAACATAACGGTAAGATACATAAGAGCTGAGAAGGGACGATAAATTTGAAACAAGTCGGATGAAAATGCGCGTTCGAGCTCTTATCCTCGCATACGTTGATCGTACACCAAAAGTATGTATTACACAGATGGTGGTCTCTCTAGCTCTCTCTAATAGATCTACAAAAAAATCCTCAATAGTATATATCTATCTTTTATAAATTAGCCACAATAACGTGTTTAATCGTTAGGCATTTCTTCAAAGTGTATTAAATCAATACATAAAATAAAATCGTACGAAAGTCAAAACTGTACATTGAATATTTTTTTAAAACAATACTTGGGGCGTGATCTACAATTGATATCGAAGCCAAAAATATAGTTTATAGAATTTTTGTCTGTATGTCCGGGCTAAACTCAAAAAATACTACGTGGATTTACTTCAAATTTTGCGGGAATATTACTAAGAGGTCGGGTCAACATATAGGCTACATATTATCACGCTATCACCTACGGGGGAGGAGCTGTGAATCTTTATTTTTCTCACGCATTCTGTGACAGCGTGTAATCTAACAATGCATATTTAAATGTTGTTTTTTAGTAATTATCTAGCTTATAATAAAGTATTATCTAGCTTTACTCTATAAAAACTACGCCATTTCAGTAACTTGGGCAGAGAAACATAGATTACTAGCTTTTGCCCGCGCGGCTTCGCTCCCGCTCTTCCCTACATCAGCCTACTATACCCTACTCTACCCTACTCTACCCTACTCTACTCTACTCTACCCTACTCTACCCTACTCTACCCTACTCTACCCTACTCTACCCTACTCTACCCTACTCTACCCTGCTCTACCCTACTCTACCCTACTCTACCCTACTCTACTCTACCCTACGCTACCCTACTCTACCCTACTCTACCCTCCTCTACTCTACCCTACTCTACCCTACGCTACCCTACTCTACCCTACTCTACCCTACCCTACTCTACCCTACCCTACTCTACTCTACCCTACTCTACCCTACCTCTACCCTACCTCTACCCTACTCTACCCCTGACGTTTCATGTCAAGTCACACGGGAACGCTGTCGAACGGGATAAAAAGTATCTTATGTCCGTCTCCTGGCTCTAAGCTACCTCCCTACCAATTTTCACCCAAATCTGTTCTGCCGTTCTTGAGTTATAAGTGGTGTAACTAACACGACTTTCTTTTATATATATAAGATTGAAAGTTAGTAGTATAAGGACAATTTTGAAGCAGCGCCATCTATGAGATTTCATAAAAATTAAATCAAGTTACATGTTAACACTTTTTGGAAATTAATAATTTAAATTTGATCATGTTGGCGAGGTTAGTAGTTAGTTATCCTTAAAATTCATAGATGGTGATGTGATGTGATGTGCATTTTCTTCTTTGTATCGTATAGTTCGTTTTGATAAATTCAAGTTCCAACAAAACCCTCAAAATCTTGAGCAGAGTTGAGGAAGACAATTTAAAAAAAATGCGGTGTTAACATGGTGACATTTTTCCAGCTCTGTGAAGTCGACCAGTTTGCGAGATCCATTACGTATGACGAGGTGCCTTCATATTACACGTACGACAAGCAAAGGGGTGTATTTAACCGACGTCGACGAGGAGGTGCTGTGGAAGGTTTTCCGGGAACTTTCAAGGACACCGCATTGGGTAATAATGGCGAATGCTATTTTCTGCGGTTGTTACTTCCCACTGTCCGAGGCCTGACGTCTTTCGACTTCCAGAGGACATTTGGTGGCGTGGAGTATCCCACTTACCGCGAACCCAGTAGCTTTGTGGGAGAAGTATCGTCATCATCTGTCTGAAGATTTTCTACGAGCTTTGAGGTGTGCTACTGGAGACGAAGACGAAGTAACTGATGAACGCGTGCTGAACACCTGTCTCAGTTCACTTCAAGATGTGGTCATTTCTATTGGCGGCAAACCGCTGATCGAATATGGGTTACCAGCTCCCCAATCATCACCGCATCAAGACCGTGAAAATCGGGAGTATAACGCTGGGATAAATTACGATGCGGGCGAAATGACCACCATACGAAATGACCATGTCACTTTGTTCTCTTCAGAGCAAAAACAAATTTATGACACCGTCCTTGAAAGCGTTGGGTAAAACCAGGGTAACATGTTTTTCTTGGATGCTCCTGGTAGAACAGGAAAAACATAAAATTTGTTACCACTGACATATTTGCAGAGATCAGGAGGCAAGGCAAAATTGCTATTGCTGTAGCGTCGTCGAGAATCGCTGCCATACTGCTTCCAGGTGGCAAGACAGCACATGCCAAGTTTAAAATTCCCATCGATTTAGCGCCGAAACGCCTGTTTGTGGTGTGTCACGTAACAGCGATAAGGGACATGTGCTCAAGGATTGCTCTCTAATCGTATAGGATGAGTGTACAATGGCCAATAGGAAGGCTGTTGAGGCAGTGGACAGAACCCTGCAGGACATCCGCAGGAACGAACATTTGATGGGTGGTGTCACAGTTCTGTTCAGTGGCGATTTCCAGCAAACACTTCCCGTGGTGACGCGGGTATCGAGGGCTGACGAGGTGAATGCTTCGTTGAAACGATCTTCGTTGTGGTCACGAGTTTGTTAGCTGCGCTTGACCATTAATATGAGAGCACGTGCATTGCAAGAATTCTGCGATGTCCTTCTAAGTCTTGACACCTCGATAAACACTGTTGTCAAGCAAGATGACGCCGCACATTATCCTGTGGAATTCTGAACTCCCTGTCAGCAAGTGGACTTCCAGCGCATACCATCAAGTTGAAGGTCGGTGTCCCGATTATGCTTCTTCGGAACCTTTCTCTTCCGAAATTGTGTAACGGGGCCCGCCTTAAAGTCATCTCGCTCCACAGGCACACCATTGAGGCGGAAATTCTTACGAGTTGTGGCGTAGGCGAGGCAGTATTTATACCACGCATTTCCTTCATACCTCACAACTTCCCATTCCAGTCCAAGCGCGTACAGTTCTCCGTGAGTGTTTGCTTTGCGATGACCATCAATAAGTCACAGGTGCAGACTCTGAGGGCAGCGGGTGTCGATCTCAAGATGAGTTGCTTCTCACACGGATAACTGTACGTCGCTTGCTCCCACGTCACCAGTCCTGACTCTCTTTACATTTTGGCTCCTAGCAGCATAACTACCAACGTAGTTTATAGGGAAGTGTTGTAAGTTATGATAATACCTTTGTACGTATTTTTACTCTTTTGTGTCCTGGAATGTATTCCTGCATTATTTTCTCTATTTCCTTCAGTCACATCTTATGACTGAACTCAGCAAGATTCCCATATAACTCTCTACACTTGCAAAAAAACTTATATTTTAATGCTATTTTAAAAGTTGTTTACTTATAATGCTATAGCGACACTGACATCTTAGGTATTTTTGGTGCTGTAGAGCCTTCACGCAGACGACGTCGCGGGCAGCAGCTAGTTACTAATATAATTTAATTTATCCGAACTCACTAACCATGCATAAGCCAGTAATGGCTTTAGAGGTTTTTAGTATAAAAAGTCAAATGTATACTGTGTTTATCTTGAACATTAATAAAAAATAAAAAAAAGTGCGTTTTCATGCGCTACGCTGCATGGTACGTGGCAGTGTGATAGAGTAAGACTAAGGAATGGCTTTTCTTTCTTGTTACTAAGGCGGTGTGCTACGAAGGATGCCTCCTCCTTCTTGAGTCGTATTCCTCAATGCTGAGGGTCGCAACCTCCCTGCTTCATCGCTTTAATTTTTATGATTTTTCTTCATTTATTCCTGTCTCTGGCGTTGTGAAGTGGAGGTACGAAAGATGTAGTGCCTAACTAAGCCAGCGTAAAGCTTATAACGAGGATGGAAGGCGGGAGAGAGAGAGGCCAAAGAAAAGATGGATGGATTGTGTGAGAAGTGATATGAAAGAAAAGAGAGTTAGTGATAGCGTGACGAGTGACATGACAAAATGGAAGAAACAAACGTGTTGCGCTGACCCCAAATAAAACGGTACAATGGAAGGGACATGATGATGATGAAGCCTATAAAGAATACTAAAGGACCCCCCAAATCTTAATAAATGACAATTTAAAGTCCTTTAACTTATTTTTGAAACGGGCTCGCGAGCCGCTTGCGAGCCACTCTCGAACCGCTTGCGAACGGCGCGCTTGCTCGCGCTTGGCTCGTTCGTACGAAACCCCTGCACCGCCGCGTGCGCTTCTCGCTCGAGAACGGCTCTCGAGCGACGCTTTCGCCAGATCTGCCGCTCTAGCCAAGTTACAACCTTTTCGCTTGCGCCGAACGCTTTGAGTTGACCTTGCCGCCAATTCTTTTGTTCTGACCACGTGACTGAGCGATAAAACGACGTCATTCTCATACATTTGAAGCTTTCCACAAGCGTTAACTATTGCAGATTAGCAACTTGGCTAGGGGTACTGGACACACCATTAGTTAGCGTTGGGTTATAGAAAAATCTGGATGTGGTGAGAAATCATATGGCTCAGGTATCTTGACTTGCTTTTATACGTCCAAGCGGTACCCAGCAGATATCCGCAGAAGAACCAAGGTTAGCGACTTAGCACGTAGAATCGCCAAACTGAAAGTGGGCAGCTGAAGAACAGTATGCCATAAACTATAATGTTGTGAAAATAAGCATAGCAAACTTACCTAGCTGTGACTATAAGTATTTGTCAATTCCCTTATTTTTTGTTACTGCATAGAATGCAGCTGAGCTCAATCTACCTTACAGATTTTTAATATAAGCACCCTACTGCTATTTACAATCGAAAAAGTTTTAAGTATCATAGAATACTGTTTCCGCCAAAAAAATAAGTTTTTTGGCCACCAAGAATAATATTGAGGCCAATTTGAGGAATATTCGGCTAAAGTAGACTAGACACTATCCTCAAACACTAGCTCGAACAGTTTTGATACGCGAAACATGATTTATTGAGAAATATTTATTAAAAACAAAAGTTGATTTTATTCGGTTTTCCTGGGACCAATTTTTTTGGTTTATTGTTTGTTGTTTATTGTTTATTGTTTATTGTTTATTGTTTATTGTTTATTGTTTATTGTTTATTGTTTATTGTTTATTGTTTATTGTTTATTGTTTATTGTTTATTGTTTATTGTTTATTGTTTATTGTTTATTGTTTATTGTTTATTGTTTATTGTTTATTGTTTATTGTTTATTGTTTATTGTTTATTGTTTATTGTTTATTGTTTATTGTTTATTGTTTATTGTTTATTGTTTATTGTTTATTGTTTATTGTTTATTGTTTATTGTTTATTGTTTATTGTTTATTGTTTATTGTTTATTGTTTATTGTTTATTGTTTATTGTTTATTGTTTATTGTTTATTGTTTATTGTTTATTGTTTATTGTTTATTGTTTATTGTTTATTGTTTATTGTTTATTGTTTATTGTTTATTGTTTATTGTTTATTGTTTATTGTTTATTGTTTATTGTTTATTGTTTATTGTTTATTGTTGCTTTTTGTTTATTGTTGTTTATTGCTTAAAGTTTGTTTAACGAAAAACTCGTTATGTGACCTTTGACACCGAGTATTTTTTTTCCAGATGAGGACTTTTTAGATTTCAATTTTCAGCTGGTTGCGCGAATTTTTGTAATGTTACTCGTATTTTTTGGTCTAATTTGACTAGTCAAGCCGGTTCGGACGAGTTATGTTACTAACACTGTGACATGAATTTTGTTTATTAGATATAATTTTATGAAAGCTTAGTTCAGTGCACTAGTCAATTCATATCTGTTACTTTTTCTGTTGCATCAAATTTCTTTTCATATCTGTTTCATATCCGTACAATTTTTGTGAATAACACCCAAATATGGTTATTGAGAGCAGTGGTGTGGCCGAGTGGTAATTGCTCCGACTTACGAGTTGTAGGTCGCAGGTTCGAACCCAGCCAGGCACATTACTGTGTGTATTTTATTTCATCACCACTGTTCTCAAAACGGTGAAGGAAACCGGCATGTCCTAGAACCAAAAATTCGAAGACATGTGATATTCACCAACCCGCACTGGGCCCGCGTGGTGGATTCCCTCTCCTGGAGAGGAAGCCTGAGTCCCAGTAGTGGGAACATTAAAAAGGTGAAGATGAAATATGGTTAATGATAAAAAAAGAAACAAAATTAAAAAAAAAAAACAATGTATTAAAAATACGATAACAATCATTTTTTAGGTGGTGGTGGTGGTGGGCGGCGTTGGTTGCGGCCGACTTGCGGCAATAATGGCGGAGGATCGTAGTGCGAGTGCCACACCCTGTACGCGAAATACTCCATCAATGCCAGGGCCAGCGGGTACAAAAACTTGTGACCTGTCTGCGGAACCACGAAGTACGCCAGGCAAGCAGCCCCCGCAGTGTACCATCCATACTCGCGGTTAAGCGTGTAGGAGTAGTGGCACAACGATAGGATGTTCAAGGCAAGCGCCACGTTTCCAACATGGACATTGTCCTCGCCAGCGACTGCGAGAGCGAAGGGAATCACTCCCGACAGCACATGGATTGCGGAGATGACCGTGTCGCTTCTACGGAGATCCGCGTTAAGGCATGGCAGTGCCAAGTAGCGGGCAGCCTTCGAGCTGATCACGTACGCAGCGCCAAGATCGTCGCCGAGAATTCCGCCTGCAGAAACGACAACAAAACAATTAAAACAATGAAGAAAGAACACATTTATTTGACGACAGTTTTATAGTAAATACAAAATAACGCCTAAATCACACTCTAATCGCTTACGTCGGATTAACTCGACAAATTTTTCGTGTCCATGACCATATTTACGACGAAATACTCCTTAACTTTTTAATTCCTAGTGTCACTTATAGATGACAAAAGAGCTGATGAGATGTTAAAGAGAGTGTTTGATCGTAAATATACGACTCTGGCGATATGGACAGGAAAACTATTTGTCAGATTAATCCGACGAAAGCGAGGGCTTCACGACTGTACGTAAGGGATTCCAGTAAGTGTTGTTAGGACACAGACGCTGTCTGACACTGATATTTCAATGCAAAATTGCAGTTTTCATGCAATTGACATAACTGTCAACTGACTGCACAGATCGCTTAGTGGCGGTGTGTAGTTGGCATGTAATTTAGTTCTATCAAGCCGAGTTTGCTGGTAGGTTCATTTTTGACAGGTTATCCACCTCAATTAAAACAAGGCGATAACGTAAAAGTAGTATACACGCCATGGTATACCTGAGAAGTTTGTCTGTACTGTTGAATTTTTACAGATAAACCGGAGGCCGGAACGTGTATGTTGCACAACTGTGCAGGTTTCCTCACAAACTTACCTGACAGCTATAACTGTATAGGCAAACCTGTCAGTTATACCCTAGCGTTTACTTTAAATTCTCAGAGGTACGATGACATAGGAGTTTGAAGCGAGATATGCGATCTGCCAGCATTTTCTGGCTATCCTAACTATAAACATCGGATATATCTTCTGTGTGTAAAGAACAAGTCCTGACTCGTTTGCCGATCATCAACAATCAGCCCCGAACTGGATCAAAAACGCTGAAATTTTGCACAGAGGATCCTTTTATGATGTAAACAAGGAAGAAAAAAATACTTTTCAAAATTCAGCCAGAGACCTACATGTACGAGATTGAAGTCACTGACAGAAGCTGGTATATTATATCCACGCCTGAACCTCTCAAGTACGGTTGAGGTTACTTTTAACCTTTCGAATACCGTAAATAGAGACAATAAGACAATGAGGAGAAGTAAGGAGATGAGATGGAGGATGGAGTTTAATTTACTAAAAATGCCCCGAGATCTGAGTTTAGCTGCTCTTGGCGTCTCAATTACTTACACCACAAGTTTTTTTTTTTAATTTTAGAAAAATCAAGTAGGTATTTAAGTTTATTTTTTCAGTTGTAGCGTGCGCTCTAGTCGAAATATCCTCGTGGAGACACGTTTTTATCGAAGCATAATACCGAAAATGCGGCCAATACTAGCCGAAGTCAGTGAGAGTCTGACACACCTTCTCCGGCCCAGAGATAAGGATAAAGGTTGGTTACGGATGTTGAGAAAAAAAGGGCGCTATGTTAATGAATTAGAAGTTGAATTTAAAAAAGAAGTTTTTACCACAGGATCGCCCATCGGTATCGCCTCTGGTTTGGCACGTGGAGTGGCCGCTTCGTTCCTGTGGAAGAACTGGCGCTGGGCACCATCATACCTACTTTGATAATGAAAGAATCCTAGTACTCCGTGTATGAAAAAATTAGCGTGCATTCCAGGATGCGTGTAGCTCGCGCTGTTCATCCGGCTGATACCTCGCCCGGCCACGCAGCACAAGACGATGTGTGCGATAGAAGTATTGAGGTCGTCGCCATCGCTTCCCATAGCATTTATACACTACTTTAAACACAAAATATTTTTAACAAACACAGGAAATTAAATTAATTTTAGCACTCCCCATGACATTAGTTTTTAGCTGAAAAAACAGTCTTCAAGTGTCATTGGACAGAAAAGAATAAAAACGGATGTCAAGTGTCATTCCAATTTCCAACAGAATCTTTTTTGTTTAGATTTCAAGATGTAACTACCTAATTAAAAATAATGTAGATTTGCAAGAAGACTTTATTTAAATTGTAATGTTTTGTGCAGAGTGGGTTACGCCTTAAGAAATTACTTTAGCAGCGTTACTCTATATTACATCTTGTCGAGAGACTGATAAAAAGTTGACGATAATACTTTTGTTTTTATTGCAATAATTAATATTTATAAATTTTCTATCAATGCGAAGATTGATCGATCATGTAGAAACAAATCAAACAATTTAATAAAATAGTTTTGGTGGAACTTATCTCAAAAAAAAAATGTTAAAAAACCGGCCAAGAGCGTGTCGGGCCACGCTCAGTGTAGGGTTCCGTAGTTTCCCGTCCGTCACAATAAGTGTACCCATACCCACGTAGAGTGTAAAAAATGTTTGCATATACGATTATACTACAAACTTAGTCCAGAAATTATTTTGTACAACCTTCTTGTCTTTTTTGTACAAAAACTGTTCTTTCTATCAAGTTCAAAATGATTTTCCTAGAAAGTCCTTCTACTTTTCAGATTTTTTTCATATTTTCTAAACTTATGGTTCAAAAGTTAGAGGGGGGGGGACACATTGTTTTTTACTTTTGGAGTGATTATTTCCGAAATTATTGACATTATCAAAAATGATTTTAGTAAACCCCTATTCATTTTTAAATACCTATCCAACGATATATCACACGTTAGGGTTGAAATTTAAAAAAAATCACTTCCCACTTTACATATAGGGGGGCTACCCTAATAAAACATTCTTTTCCAATTTTTATTTTACCACTTTGTCGGCGTGATAGATATACATATTGGTACCAAATTTCAGCTTTCTAGTGCTAACGGTCACAGAGATTAAGCGAGGACGGACAAACGGACAGACAGACATGGCGAAACTATAAGGGTTCCTAGTTGACTACGGAACCCTAAAAACTAAAACCCGACTACGACAAAAATAAACGACGCTGAAAAAGTATGAAACTAGATCTTCAGGATGTTGAAATAAACAAGGTAAGTAACTGGAAAAACAAGAACAGAACAAAAAGAAAAGCCGTGGTCACACGTTATAGGTACCAACCGAAACACTTGTGACCATGGCTTTTCTTTTTGTTCTGTTGATATTTTTTTGATAAGTACTAGTGAAGTCCTTTCAAATGATATCAAACACGATGTATTTATCTTATTATTTATTATATTCTTTATTGTACACCGCATGAACAAAAAAGATACAGGACAAACATTATTCAAAATAAGTGTACAATGGGCGGCCTTATCGCACAGGGCGATCTCTTACAGACAACCTTTGGATGGACTGAAAGAGAGGAGAAAGATATAGGGCTGTCAGTGTACATTTATCTTATCATTTTTTTTAACACATTGATTTTGGTCCGCTAGAGGGCGGCACTTTAAATTCGAGCAATATATTGGAAATGTACAAGTGAAGCCCTTTCGAAATACCATTCACGGTGTATTTATCTCCTTTTTTATTTTTAACACATTACTTTTTGTCCACTAGAGGGCGCCATATCGAGTGTTGTGTGTGACACGTCTCGTATAGGCACTAGACTGGCGAGTTCCGATAAGTAGATTTGGGTTGGATTAGGGATTTGTGAGGGAACAGCTGAACATCGCATACATACAATGACATTGCCTGTCTAAATCATAACCCTCCTTTGGCTTTACCGTAGTCGTTTAAAACTTTAAATAGTATGTGAAGGTATATTTTTATTTTATGCGGTACGGTTTTTTTTTTTGTAAATAAACATACACAATTACAGGTACAATTAACTCTCTCTCAGGGAGTCAAAAAGAATCTAATGATACAAATAAAAATATCTGAATTTGAATCTGAATCTGAACTTCATTGGTTTAATAATAATTGTACCTAATCCATCAAGATGTTCCGGGGCTACAAGTTGTATCAAAGAAAAAGACATACACAACACTCTCGGGAAGCATTACCTTCATTTTGAGGCAGTCGGGTAGAAGAGTAGAAAAAAACAAACATGATTTTTTGTTTAGTAATGTGTTTATATACTAGATGGCGGTAAAAACCGTGTTGGCTTCAATCCACTTTTTTTATTATTTTTTCACAAATTAGATTAGTGGATAATTGAACGTAATACTAATGATAAGATTATAAATCTATTTTATATTGTTAGACGTTATGATCGACAAAAGTATTGATATTATTAAATTTATTCTATGGCATGCTGAATAGCCTTGTTTCTGTACTTGAAAATATCGACCGATGGATAGGGAAGTTGGAAATTAAAAAAAAAAAACAAGCTGCCATTTTGCTGCATTTGAGTTCAATAGCGTTCGTTTTTGTGTTAGTACTCTTAATTTTTCTGAAAATCCAGTGAAATACTTTTATAGTTCGAGAAATTTGAAATCGAAGCAGCATAACCAACACAAAAATGGCAGCAAGCGATTCCGGGACGGATGAGTCACTGTATCCTATTGCGGTGCTCATAGACGAGTTGAAAAACGAGGATGTGCAACTTCGTTTGAATTCTATCAAGAAACTATCGACCATCGCGTTGGCCCTGGGCGTGGAGAGGACCAGGTCAGAGCTGATCCCCTTCCTGACGGAGACCATTTACGATGAAGATGAAGTTTTACTCGCCCTTGCCGAACAACTGGGTGAGTTACTTACATTGCTAACATTATAATTATCTTCAGAAGATTATCTGTAACTGAGCAATGTATGTTTTGATAACCTAGTTATTGTTGTTTTTATACTGTTTCAATAAACAATGCTTCTCATCCTAAAGTCTAAGTTTTTGTTCATAAATAGTATAATAATTCATAGAAGAATAGTAAATCAGGCCTTAATCAAAAGATAAACATGTTTTTCGCGCAGAAATTTAGAGTACTTATCATATTGATCTCTTACACTGTCTCGCTATGGTAATGGACCTACTTCATACCTTAGACCAGCCATACTCAAAGTGTGCTCCGCGGAACCCTAGGGCTCCGCAAAGCCTCTGTCAGGGCTCCATTCGAATACAAATCACAATGTGGAAGAAATTATAAACGCCAGAGGAGCCTTGCCATGATGTGTTAAAATGACAAGCGTGCGAACGAGAAAGGGGGATGGAGCTATACACCCTATATAGCTCTATTATTTTAATAGTTCGCCTTATGAGGTTGTGATAGGGTCTCAGTGTTACAATTTTTGTTTAGTTAAAAAATAAAATGGAGTGGCATACCTCGCATTTGATTTTACTGTAACTTATTCAAAGTAAACATTGACCGTAACCCGTCTTTTTTTATAAGGGCTCCGTCAAATATTTTGCCTTCCATTAGGGTTCTGTTGGAAAAAAAGTTTGAGAACCGCTGCCTTAGACAATGAAATTCAACAAAACCTGTTTGATATTTACACTATTTTACTATTTTCCCCTCAGTTCTGTAGAAAATTTTTTTCTATGTGAAGGTGAATTATTGTGTTTAAAAGGGTCTATTTTTCCATCAATTTTTAACTAAATAATGCCAGCCAATAATCATGTACCAAATTAATTTTGTAAGTAGTCTACAATTTATTATTTATACACAGTATTTATCTTTTCAATATTGAACAATTCTTATTTTTTAATTCTTAATGTACACCAAAACAAGTTATATAACATATAGTTAAAATAGAGTTCTTGTATTAGATGAGCTTAACTCAGAGTTACCACAAGATCGTTCAAAAGATTCATTGCAGCCCTAGACAGCAAAGGGGTTGCTATATCTCTGTAGCGTAGTTAATTCGTTAACCTTTCAGAAACAATTTGAAACAAACAGATGTACGAATACTGGCGTTCGTTTATGGTTTAACCTTACAGATACTGTCAATTTGAGACACAGTAGTAAGACAATAGGCGTGCGAACGTCGGTGTTCGCGCACCTTTTGTCTTTCTATTGTGTCTGTGATTTCCACGTTTGGAAGGTTAATGAACTAAACCTCAAGCGAACACCAGCATCTGTGTACCCATTGTCTTTCTATTGAGTCTCTATTAACACGATTGAAAGGTTAAAATATAGAAAACTAGATACGTCATAATATTCAATCTTACAAAATTTCTTCCAGGAAACTTCATCAACCTGGTTGGTGGTGGTGAATTTGCTCACTGTCTCCTCCCACCCTTGGAATCCCTGGCCACCGTAGAAGAGACGGTTGTCCGGGACAAGGCCGTGGCTTCGCTGCGTGCTGTAGCCGCTCATCACACTCCTCAAGCTCTGGAGCAACACTTTGTACCACTCGTCCAACGTCTTGCTGGCGGTGATTGGTTCACATCCCGAGCCTCTGCTTGTGGACTGTTCAGGTAAATTATGGAATATTGAAAGAATGAAAATGTGTTTTTAAGCACCAGGTTTGAAACTTTATTTATTTATTTATCTTCCTTACAACTATCATTACAGGTGTACTTAAAATAAACAAATATATACGTATAGCCTACTCTAATCAACCCTATAACATAAAATAAACAATAGCATTTTTGCGAATTCACTCGAGCTACATGTAAATATATCAATATTTACGTGAAGCTGGTTAATAATTCCAATTGCACGGGTCAATGGCGTTTTGGCAAGAAGATTGGTCCTAGCAACTGGAACGGCTAGCAGCGGCGGGCGGCGCCGCCTCCACACGTAGCGGTCAGGTACACACAAATTGAGGTGTTGCAGCACTCCTGGGTTATACTCAATGCCACGAAGTAACCTAACCAAATAGGAAACAAGCGTGAATGCACGTCGTACCTTTAGTTGATTGTACCCGACCATACCGAGCACAAACAGAGTGGGGTACATCAACGGGTAAAATGGATACACCCCATACAGTTTCTTGTACAAGTAGCGCGTGAATTTGTTCTGTACTCGTTCCAGCATTGTCGAGTATTTGGCCTCATGTGGATCCCATATAACAGCACTATGTTCCAGTTGACTCCGGACAAGTGAGTCATATGAACTTGCCACAAAAAAAATAAAATGTAAAAAAAAATATATACAAATAGGATAAATATGTGTTACATGCACTGCTGTGTGTCGAACAGCTGTATAGTTGTCTCTGGGATTCCAATCAGAGAAAGTTTCACTTTCTTCTATATTTTATTTTGTTTTTTAAAAGAATAAACAAACATATTTTTTCTACACTGCATATTTTTTCACAAACATCAATAAGAAAATGACCTTGTTAAATGTATGTGAAATTAATATAATAATAACTGCAAAAAAGGAAATGTCAAACACAAATCCTTGAAAAGTATTTCCAGTACAAATGGTTGTATTTATTTTATTCTGAATGCCATTGCCACCATTCTACTTTAGAGTAAGAGCCGAAGGACATAACCGCGTTGTGGCGCCGCGCTGCTAAGCGGCGTAGTATGTGTAAATGTAAATGTGGCAAAGGCCCTTTGCAAGCTACATTTGACGGAAACTCCGTCAGTGTAGCTAAGGTTACAAAATTACAAATGGCGGGCACACTACGCGGAGCGACTGAACTTCCACGTAGTGTACCTACTATTTATAATTTTAGGGGGCCCCCAAGGGACTCGGGCACTACCCCGTCTAGTCATTAGACGCGTCCGCACAGAGCGAACAGCCTCGCGAGGTATTTCCCGCGCGAAGAAGTTCGGTTAGTGTGGACGTGCCTCGGCCGAGGCAAGCGCTCGCGCTGCCGCGGGCGAGCGACCGAGTGACCGAGCTATCCAGTGTCGGCTTTTTGTTTTGCTCAAAGGCGCCTCAGTCGTTAGTTGCGCGCGGCAACCTAGCGGTGATACCGAGGCTGCCGCGTTCGCGGGATAGTTTCCTCGCGCAGCTAATGCCTCGCGAGACTGCTCGCTCGCTATCGCTATTCAGTAGCTACGCCAGTAACTCGTGACTGTTTCAGTCTTATATTATTCCAATCTGTCCTCCAGCGTGTGTTACCCGCGCGTGTCGGCGCCGGTGAAGGCGGAGCTCCGGCAGCACTTCCGCTCGCTGTGCCAGGACGACACGCCCATGGTGCGTCGCGCCGCCGCCTACAAGCTCGGCGAGTTCGCCAGGGTCGTGGAGGTGGAGTACGTCAAGAGTGACCTCATACCCATGTTTGTTACGCTGGCTCAGGTATGTTGATTTAATTCATTAAGAAAGACAATGACAGCGCGAACGCTTGGAGGCAGCGTTCGCGCTGTCATTGTCTTTCTATTTTGTTTCTAATTGACGGTATTCGAAAGGTTAATACTGATTTAGGCATTTGAAGTTGAGTATTTCTCAAACTCTCGTCTCTGTCGGTATCACTCTTGGCAGAGTGGTCGCGGTAATAACTTAAGGTGTTGGTGGCAAGCATCATAACACGCCGCCACTCCTCTTTGATGGCCGCCTTCTTCATGCATTCGTGTGTGAAAAGCACAATACTCTACTTTAGCCTTTCAATCTGTCAAAATTTGTATTTTATTATTATTAATACAGCTTTATCTGAATAAGCTATACCACATTCATCTAGTTTCTATCTCATCCCAGGATGAGCAAGACTCAGTGCGTCTGCTAGCCGCAGAGGCCTGCGCAGCCGTAGCGGCTCTTCTACCGCCCGAAGACATGGAGCAGCTGGTGATGCCGACCGTGCGCGCTCGCGCGGGAGACACCTCGTGGAGGGTGCGCTACATGGTGGCCGACAAGTAAGACAGAACACCTCCCTCAGGAGCCTGAAGACATGGAGCAGCTGGTGATGCCGACCGTGCGCGCTCGCGCAGGAGAAACCTCGTGGAGGGTGCGCTACATGGTGGCCGACAAGTAAGTAAGAACACCTCCCTCAGGAGCCTGAAGACATGGAGCAGCTGCTGATGCCGACCGTGCGCGCTCGCGCAGGAGACACCTCGTGGAGGGTGCGCTACATGGTGGCCGACAAGTAAGTCAGAACACCTCCCTCAGGAGCCTGAAGACATGGAGCAGCTGGTGATGCCGACCGTGCGCGCTTCCGCAGTAGACACCTCGTGGAGGGTGCGCTACATGGTGGCCGACAAGTAAGTCGGAACACCTCCCTCAGGTACCTGAAGACATGGAGCAGCTGCTGATGCCGACCGTGCGCGCTCGCGCAGGAGACACCTCGTGGAGGGTGCGCTACATGGTGGCCGACAAGTAAGTCAGAACACCTCCCTCAGGAGCCTGAAGACATGGAGCAGCTGGTGATGCCGACCGTGCGCGCTCGCGCAGGAGACACCTCGTGGAGGGTGCGCTACATGGTGGCCGACAAGTAAGTCAGAACACCTCCCTCAGGAGCCTGAAGACATGGAGCAGCTGGTGATGCCGACCGTGCGCGCTCGCGCAGTAGACACCTCGTGGAGGGTGCGCTACATGGTGGCCGACAAGTAAGTCAGAACACCTCCCTCAGGAGCCTGAAGACATTGAGCAGCTGGCGATGCCGACCGTGCGCGCTCGCGCAGGAGACACCTCGTGGAGGGTGCGCTACATGGTGGCCGACAAGTAAGTCGGAACACCTCCCTCAGGAGCCTGAAGACATTGAGCAACTGGCGATGCCGAACGTGCGCGCTCGCGCAGGAGACACCTCGTGGAGAGTGCGCTACATGGTGGCCGACAAGTAAGTAAAAACACCTCCCTCAGGTGCCTGAAGACATGGAGCAGCTGGTGATGCCGACCGTGCGCGCTCGCGCAGGAGACACCTCGTGGAGGGTGCGCTACATGGTGGCCGACGAGTAAGTCAGAACACCTCCCTCAGGAGCCTGAAGACATTGAGCAGCTGGCGATGCCGACCGTGCGCGCTCGTGCAGGAGACACGTCGTGGAGGGTGCGCTACATGGTGGCCGACAAGTAAGTCAGAACACCTCCCTCAGGAGCCTGAAGACATTGAGCAGCTGGCGATGCCGACCGTGCGCGCTCGCGCAGGAGACACCTCGTGGAGGGTGCGCTACATGGTGGCCGACAAGTAAGTCAGAACACCTCCCTCAGGAGCCTGAAGACATTGAGCAGCTGGCGATGCCGACCGTGCGCTACATGGTGGCCGACAAGTAAGTCAGAACACCTCCCTCAGGAGCCTGAAGACATTGAGCAGCTGGTGATGCCGACCGTGCGCGCTCGCGCAGGAGACACCTCGTGGAGGGTGCGCTACATGGTGGCCGACAAGTAAGTCAGAACACCTCCCTCAGGAGCCTGAAGACACGAAGCAGTCGGTGGAGGTGACCTATTCTCATAAAAGCACTGTAGCCTGCTTCACGTAAAATCAAACAAGCCAAATATCGTTGAAGTTTTATAGTCGTTCGATCGAAGTCCTATCCAAAAGCGGTATTCACGATCTATCGACTTATTTCCAGTTACATTAATAAGTATTCTACCAGGTAAATGTAATACAGATTTTTTTTTTTAAATCGACGAATTTCAAACGACTTCAAAATCGGTGTCGTTCAAACTCGACTGATGGATGTAAATACGGAAATGGTCTAAACGACTAAATCGTTACGGTTTTCATTACGTGAATCGGGCTACTGGTCTAATGATTTCTCCGGTTCTAAGGCGGAACGGGACAGTCAGACTTTGACTAAAATCCTCTCCTATGTACCTTCTTTGCCTTGCGGTTTAAGACCCCGGGTTTCCCTATCGGAAGCCAAGCCATGGCCCCAGTAAATGATAAATGATCTTTTTACACCACCTGCTCGATAATGTCTTTTTATACGTCATACAAACCTCACTTAAAGCAAGTCATTCTATCCCTAGGAAGATAATGCAGTATGGCCAATCCCTAGGGAATAATGAGATTTGAATTTGGAACATTAAAAATCGTCAACATTGTGAATTAAAATGTAGGCGCATCGAACAAGTTGACTCGAAATTCAAACCAAAGAGTATGTAATCACTGTGATTCAAACTAGCCACTAACAAAAAAAAAAGAAAATAGAATGAAACGTGCGTACTGACGGGAGCGTTAAAGAAAACTGAAACTAGAATCTTGGAGTAGTGAATTTTGTTTGTTTGATGAACTTGTGAATACTCGTATAAAGTCTGTCTAATAAGTCAAACGACGGAATTTTTTTATAATATTTGATCATTTAAAAAAATACTTATATTCGATACTTTTCATAAGATTCTTCTGTTTATAAACAATGATCTCTATCTCTTAATTAACCTTGATTATTGAACCCGTGTTGACTACATCAGATTTAATTAAATCCTGATAATTACCCAAGTCGTTTAACTTATTAGACAGACTCTAATACTTATATATCTCTTATGATTTGGTCGACCAAATTGTCTTTTAATTATCTCACAGATGGTGTAAAAAGTAGAGTATGCAACACGGGGATAAAGCTGTCTTTGTCTTGGGCGGCTTGAATTCCTCACTTCACTCAGGTTTCTTTATTAACTCCCGAGCATCGCGAGACGCGCGACATATTTTATAAATCCCTCACTATCGTTCGGGATTAATATCAGCAACCTTCTTTTCGTTCGGAATTCAACATGCCGCCCGCGACTTAAAGACACTGCTTTATCCCCTAGTCACATAAACTACTATTATTTTGCAAATAGGTTTTTAAAATAACACTTACACGTCAATTTTGTTTTCAGACAGTTTAAACTAGATGAGGCCGGTGTTTCCTAGCTGACTTCCCTAAGAAACACCGAGACAAACTCAGGGGTCTGTCTCTTTTAAAGTCCACACAGTAAAGAACATGTAATGGTCAAATCATATGAGAACCATTAGTGTCTCAGATAGTCTTTTGAGGAAAGAACCACACAGATTTGAGTGGACCTGTCCAGTCAGTGCAAGCATTTGTCAGTATCGTGTAGCTCAAACTTAGAACTACTAAGGGGCTCAACGACTTGACGAACAATGCCAAAGAAAGGACATTTGGGTAGGCCTCATCAAATACTCAAAACTGCCAGACACCATGTTGAAATACAGAAAAGGAAAAAGTTATCTACATAGTCCCCACATTAACAATAATAAAATAGTATAGAAAGTAGGCTTCGGCCCTGATGTAGGACTGTTGAAGCGGTCGGTGGATTTTAGTTTACGCCGAAGCGGCAGGAGAGGCTTTTCGATTCACATGGAATTTTTCCAACGGCTTTTTAACTGGTCAACAGTAGCCCGATTCACGTAATGAAAACCGTAACGATATCGTAGCGATTTTGTCGTTTAGAACATTTCCGTATTCACATCCATCAATCGAGTTTGAACGACACCGATTTTAAAGTCGTTTGAAATTCGTCGATTTAAAAAAAAAGTCTGTATTACATTATCCTGGTAGAATACTAATTAACGTAACTGGAAATAAGTCGATAGATCGTGAATACCGCTTTTGGATAGGACTTCGATCGAACGACTATAAAACTTCAACGATATTTGGCTTGTTTGACTTTACGTGAATCAGGCTACTGGTTTGTACAAGTCATATACACAGCAATCAAAGGCGGCTTTATAGTTAAAAGATTGTCCATGTTGTTTCTTGCACGTCCTCCATAGAGATCTACACTTTGGAACGTGCAATTTAGCTTCACTTGTTTGACTGACCGACATTTTGACAATTCAAAATTGCCTGTAACTGGTCTATTTGAAATAAACATTTCTGATTTTGGATTTCTCATCTGTTTTACTATTACCGGCACGGATCTTGAGCGCTGTCTTCAATTTGCGCAGAAGTCAAATATTCGGTCTCTTTTGTGGTGCGAAGTGAGACGCTGGGGCGGGGAGTGTCAGTGATAGCTCGCCGCGCCATTGTGTCATAGACTTCACTCCTGATTCGTTGCCTGCGTTGCTGCATGTATCTAACAACGAAGACAATTGGCTCGCCAATGTATGGAATGCGCAAAGCGATCCCCACTCTGACGCCGAGCGCTCAAGATCCGTTTCGGCAATTGTACAACACACAACAAAATTACGCAGTAATGCCATACATCGTTATTTGTATGATTGCAGGTTCGTGGAGCTGCAGCAAGCCGTGGGTCCGGAGCTGGCTCGGTCGGACCTGGCGCAGATCTTCCAGGCGCTGCTCAAGGACACCGAGGCCGAAGTGCGCGCCGCCGCCGCTGGCAAGGTCACTCTTAAATCAATCAAAACATTTATTTGACTATTCAAAAGTGCTTGTAATTTATTTTACAAACATTCTTCTGAGATAAAACATAAGACTTAAAAAAATTAGGCACTCATTGTGACCTAAGCTCGCCTTGGTACATGAATTGTCAAATCATTGTATTAATGATTAGTTTTGTGTGTACAATAAAGGATTAAAACAGGCTATTGATTAAAGTAAGTTTATTATAATTAGAACTTTTATTACCTACAGGTAAAGGACTTCTGCATGAACTTGGACAAGGCGCACCAAGAGCACATCATCATGACAATGATCCTGCCACAAATCAAGGACCTGGTGTGCGACGCCAACCAGCACGTCAAGTCAGCGCTGGCCTCCGTCATCATGGGCCTGAGCCCCATCGTCGGCCGCCAGAACACTATCGAACACCTCCTGCCTCTGTTCCTCACCCAACTCAAAGACGAGTGCCCTGAAGTCAGGCTGAACATCATATCCAACCTAGAATGCGTCAACGAAGTCATTGGAATCCAGCAGTTAGTGCAATCTCTTCTTCCCGCTATTGTGGAATTGGCAGAAGACACAAAATGGCGCGTCCGACTCGCCATCATCGAGCACATGCCTCTCCTCGCCGGACAGCTCGGCCAGGAGTTCTTCGACGAGAAACTCACCGGCCTGTGCATGTCTTGGCTCATCGACCACGTCTACGCCATCCGCGAAGCCGCCACACTCAACCTCAAGAAATTAGTCGAACAATACGGATCTCAGTGGGCAGAGACAAACGTCATCCCCAAAGTACTCGCCATGTCACGCGAACAGAACTATCTCCACAGAATGACTTATTTATTCTGCATCAATGTTCTGTCCGAAGTGTGCGGCAAAGATATCACAACTAGGGTACTCCTGCCAACTGTCTTGTCCATGGCTGACGACAATGTTGCCAACGTAAGGTTCAACGTCGCTAAGACTTTACAAAAAATGGCGCCTTTCCTTGACCCCGCGGTTATTCAGCCGCAAGTTAAGCCTGTACTTGAGAAATTAAACGTAGACCCGGACGTAGACGTGAAATATTTCGCCTCGGAAGCCATCGTCGGAATCGCTGGGTAACTTAGCTATAATAACACTTAAAAATTGCATTTGTTGTAGCAAAATTACAGTTGCGGGTATTAAATATCGAGGGGTACGATTCGGAAAGCTAGAAAATGCAGTTTTTTTATAACAATATTCATATAAATGTTAGTAATTAATACACAGTACGATCCATGTGCGTAGCGTAAGCTGGAGTATTTTATAAACTAGTATTTATTACTCTATGCCTGGCGGAATTCGAGTTTCGTAAGGGAAATTTTCGTATCTATTTGTAGAGAATTAATTTCTTCATTCCAATTAACATCTGAAACATACAATAAACAAAATATTTACATGACCACACTGAGCATGTACATAGTGTCAGATACAATTGAAATAAAATATTATAAAATAAATCTATTTGTGTTTTATTTAAGTTACTGAAGCTTCTTTTACAATCATTCCAAGAGGTCCCAGGATCCCCGAGTCCTGAGATAAATACAACCCTACACATCTCAACATGAGCATCACGTACAAAAACAACATTTTCCGTAACGTACAGTAAGGGTCAACTCACAGCAAAAGAGCGTCGAAGCGCAGCGAAGCGGATCGCAGTTTCAGTGTCATATGAGTTTTAACTTTATTTTCATTGCTATAATACTTATTATCGCATGAGAAACTCGAACGAGTCGCGTGGATGCCCGCGGCGCCGCGAGAATTCCAGCGAATTCTATGAACGGTAAACGGGTCGCTGCCCTTCGCCGCTCTTTCGGTGTGAGTTGACCCTAAAATGGAGTGAATAGAGACTTAGAAGACAAGAAAACTTTAAAGGGTATTTTCTGGATATTTGAATATTTTTTGCAGCACTTAACTATATCATTTTTTTAATTAATTGTTATTCTAAAAAATCGATGCTTTGTTAGAGACCAATATTATAGTACCTATCAAAGTGAAAAACCAAACCAAAGTTTTGTCACTATTCACCCCGTTTTACGGTAGTCTCTCTTCTCCCCAAGCATAGTCATTCTTCTTCTTCACATCTATATTCCTTTCTGTTGTCTTTGCGTTGTAAGACGACGGGTAACCTTTCCAGAAGTCCACCCATGGACCCAGTAGGCTTTGGCCCTGCTGGGCTCCTACGGTTTTACTGACATCTCTTTGAGGCGCGCATGGTACACTACATGCCGTCGATGACTCAGACTCGATAGTGGTTCGGACGGTTATCGGACAGCCAGACGGCGAACTACCCATTGCCCGTCATCCGCAAACCCATGCCTACGATGGAAGAATAGTTCTTCTTTTTAGCCGAACCTTTGCAGTTTGCCTCGTCACGCTCTTTAGCGCTCTATTATATTACTGTTCTAAGTAACAGAAAAGGATGGAAGCATAAGATCCGATTCGGTGAGATGATGATCGGCTAGATCTAGCTCAAAACATAAGATGATGCCCTCAAAACAATCTGTAATATAAAAATGAATCGCTAAATGTGTTGCTAACATCGAGTTGCTAAGCGCAAATCTCGAGAACGGCTGAACTGATTTCGCTAATTCTTTTTTTTTGTATTTGTTATTGTGAGAAGGTACTTACGGAAAAAGAATATAAAAATTATACATAGGGTAGAGCAAGAGCGAAGCTGCGGGCAAAAACTAATAATAAAATAAAATCGACGCCTCGTAAAACAAGTACCTAGTGGTAAGTTTCTTTTTTTCTGTGGATAAAAATCATCCAAATGTCATCCCCCGCCCTTGGGCGGAGAGGGAGATAGTGTCAGACTCTTACTGATTAAAAATCTCACCCCGTTCCTTTTTGCCTTACATACCAGCTGGGACCCTGCTGTTGTTGACAACTCCTTGAAGTGCGCGAGAACGGTGCGCGCCGTCGAAGTGATGGCAGGTTAGATACTGTTACGTACGTGGGTAATCAAATGCCGATTTACTGACGAGAGAAGTTTATTTACCACAAACAATAACAAATTAGTCCAGTCAACAATAATCCGAATCGCAATTAACACTAGAGTACCGTTACACTATCGCTTTAGTCGTTGATAAAAATCACTTCGAGTACTAGGGTAGTTCGCTCTTGATCGCAGTCGAAATCACAACTGACTCGCTTCCGGCCGGGGGCCCGTATTTATATGCGGAGCCAAGAAAATTCTAGATACCGACGTCCCCGGATCTATCCAGAATTCCAGAACAATTGAATCGCTTCTCGAAGTCATAAATCATTTTTATTTCTCGTAATAATAAAAGTCACGTTCATGCGAATTTCGACTCTATTGTTAACGTCGGAGAGTACAAATTCCCTTACGGTTAGATGATACCTATTACTACATGTACCTTGGTAGGTAGGTACCTTGTGGATGTTTCGAGATTTTTCCAAGTCTGTCTAAGCAAAACTACTCTAGACCTTTCGAACAGCAATGCGTTTTAATTATTACGTGCCACTCGTTATTTTCTCGGAGATATGGTGTGTTCACGTTTAGTGGCGTAACAGTGCCCCCCTCTTAGTCATGCTCGTCCCGAGCATTATTAGATCCGTGATACGGCGCCAATCTATCCACATGAACAACCTTGGGTTTCCCTCTTAGCCCTTTCTTGATGCGGTAGGTCACGTCATTAATCCTTTTTAACACGGTGTAAGGTCCCTCCCATCGAGCTTGGAGTTGCAGTGACTTCCCTTTTCGTCGAAGCGGGTTGTGGAGCCAGACCAGTGTACCCTCCTCAAATCCCTTGGCGTTGGCATTACGGTCGTATCTAGTTTTCATTTTTACGCTGGTGTTCATGCTATTCTCACGAACTCGTTTATGCACTTCGTCCAATTGATCTTGAAGGTCACTTACGTAATCTGTAACTGGCTTAGTCTTGTCAGGTGGCACGCCAGTTATGGCATCGACCGGGAGTCTCATCTCTCTGCCGAAATTCACTCTTGCTGGGGTATGTCCCGTGCTATCATGCACTGCCGATCGGTAAGACATCAGAAATAGTGGAATATACCGGTCCCAGTCCTTCTGATGGTCGTCGACAACCTTAGCCAGGTGATTCTCCAGGGTTTGGTTAAACCTTTCCACCATTCCGTCCGACTGAGGATGCGCAGGTGTTGTGCGTGTCTTATAAATTCCCAGAAGAGTACACATTTCCTGGAACAGCGCAGATTCGAAGTTACGGCCTTGATCGGAATGGATTTCCAAAGGTGCGCCATACCGACATACTACTTCTTCGACCACCTTCTTCGCCACTGTCGTCGCTTCCTGATTAGGTATGGCGAAGACTTCGGGCCACTTTGTGAAATAGTCCTGGATCACCACTATGTACTTGTTTCCGTCATTTGTAACTGGAAAAGGTCCAGCGACGTCGATAGCGATGCGTTCCCATGGGGCTCCCACATTGTACAGCTGAAGCCTGCCCCTGCTCCTAGTCTGTGGTCCTTTCACAGATGCGCACGCTGTACATTTCCGACACCATTGCTCTATGTCATCTCTACAATTGAGCCAGTAATACCGCTGTCTCACTTTCAGTAGAGTTTTCTTGATGCCCAGGTGTCCTCCAGAAGCACCATCGTGTATTTCCTGTAGCAGGGGGACTACTTCACATCGTGGTTCTATCACTTGTGTGGTCACCTCCTTGCCATCGTTCGATTCCCATTTCCTACAGAGCACATCATTTTCTAGGACTAAACTGTCCCACTGTGCCCAGTAGCTCTTAGTTACGGGACTGTGTGACGATACTTCACTCCACTGGGGCCTAGTTCCGCTGCGCTTCCAGTCCAGTATAGGTCGAATATCGTCATCTTCTTCCTGGGACTTCTTGAAGTTGCCTTCAGCCCTAATTAAATTAACGCGTTCTCGGGCTTCATTCTGCTGGCAGTGTCTGCAGTCATCATTACATGGACGTCGCGACAGGGCGTCAGCATTGTTATGCCCTTTTCCACTACGATGTTCCGTCACAAAGTTAAACTCCTGCAGCTGCTCGAGCCATCTTGCAACTTGGCCCTCAGGGTTTTTAAATTGTAGAAGCCATTTCAATGCAGCGTGATCCGTCCTCAAAGTAAATTGTCTTCCTATGAGGTACTTGTGGAAATGCTGCAAGGTTTTTACCACAGCCAGCAGTTCTCGTCGAGTCACGCAGTAGTTTCTTTCTGGCTTTGAAAGTGCCTTACTGAAGTAAGCGATTACGACCTGTCTGTCACCTTGCACCTGTGACAACACTCCACCAATTCCCGTGTTGCTGGCATCGGTATCAACGACAAATCTTCCGTCTCTGCTCGGGTACCCCAGTATAGGCGCTACACATAGCCGTTGCTTTAGCGCGTCGAATGCTGACTCACAGTCCTCGTCCCAGATAAAATCTCGTTTATCCTCAGTCAGCTGATGTAAAGGTTTTGCAATGTCCGAAAAATTCTTGACAAACCGCCTGTAGTATGTGCACAACCCTAGAAATGCACGTACTTCCGTTTTGTTCTTTGGAACCGGCCACTGTTGGACTGCCTTTATCTTCTCAGGGTCGGTTCTCACTCCGTCGGCGGAAATAACATGTCCTAGGTAGCTGACCTCCTTCTTGAACAGGGCACACTTCTTTGGGCTTAGTTTTAAGTTAGCCCCTCGTATCCTGGTGAACACTTTCTCCATATTCCTCAGGTTTTCCTTAAATGTGCGACCCATTATAATGACGTCATCCAAATATACCAGACAGACGTCACCAAGAAGGCCCACCATGACTCTCTCCATGAGGCGTTCAAACGTCGCTGGGGCGTTGCATAACCCAAAAGGCATGACGTTAAATTGCCACAGGCCGCTGCCAATACCCGTACTGAACGCTGTCTTTTCTTTATCTTTCTCGCTGATTTCCACTTGCCAGTAGCCACTTTTCAAATCAATGGTCAAAAACCACTTCATGCCACTGAGCATATCCAGCGTATCGTCTATCCTTGGTAAGGGATAACTGTCCTTCTTCGTCACATTATTCAGCATTCTGTAGTCCACGCAGAATCTGGTGCTGCCGTCCTTCTTCTTCACCAGAACGACTGGAGAAGACCATGGACTCGTAGAAGGCTCAATTATTCCATTATCAGCCATGTCCTTTACCATTTCTGCTACCTCAGATTCCTTAGCCCAGGGTATGCGGCGCGGTCTCTGTTTAATTGGTCTCGCATCACCTGTATCTATCTCATGCTTGACGAGACCTGTTCTCCCGCAGTCTTTTCCCGTTGCAAAGATATCTCGAAACCGTAGCAGAAATTCCCTTGCTTGCTGTAGTTCCGAAGTCGATAAGTTGCTCTTAGAATTTTCCAGAAGTTGCTGGATGTGATCAGTTTCGACTTTGTTCGTGTCTTGCTTTGCTGGAGATTTATTGATTTGACGGAGATACTGAACTTCTTCACATCTCCCAACAACACTGTTTTTCTTCAGTTGGACCTCTTCTTTCCCAAGGTTCACAATCCTGACCTTGGATTTCCCTGTCGTCATAACTAATGTTCTGGCAGTGATGAGCTCCGGGTGCCGGCCAATATCTTCAACCATTACACATCTTCGTTGCCCGATTTTCTTGGGGAATTTTACTTCAACTAAGGTTTCTGTTCTCGGAGCCAGTGTGGTATTCTTTAAACAATAGAGGTTGCATGACTTAATTCCTCGCAGGAAGACTTCTTGATCTGGGAATTTCAATACTCCCCTGTCGATATCTAAAATACATCGGTTATTCCGCAAGAAGTCGAGACCCAGTATGCAATCGTCGGTAATATTCGCAATTAACGCAGGATGGATATACACTTGATCACCGATTTTGAACTCAATTTCTGTATCACCGAGGACGGAGACTGGCTGGCCGGTTGCTGTCTGAAGTCGGCAGGATGGAGACTCTTTTTGCCACAAGATGGTGCGTTTCAGCAACTCAGGTCTTATAACAGTCCGTGACGCCCCCGTGTCAACGGTGAAATTGCAAGCACGATTATTCAGCGTCCCTTCGATGATCAAACTATTTCCGTTCTGAACTTGATTGATGGTGATGGTTGGGGCCTTCAGTTGACCAGCCAGCACCCGCCCCGCGGCCCTGGCGACATTTAGTTTAACGACTCCTCGTTAACTTGAGTTCCACACTTCCCCTCTTCCTCTTGGGGCAATCGGTACAAATGTGCCCTTTTTCTCCGCAACCGTAACACGTCGGAATAAAGCGGGACTTTGCCGAAGAAGAAGCCACCACTTCTCGGTGACGTGGTTGCGCTGATGGCGAGACCACCACTTCCCTAACTCTATGCGTACGTGAGTCTTGTCGTACGGCTTCTACTTCCAGAGCGTGAGCCATCGCACTCTTCAGAGTTTGGTGGTGTCCGAGTCGCACCGTAGCTCTGACTTCAGTATCCCGTAGGCCGTCGATGAATGCTTGCACCAGATTTACTTCCACCGTCTCTGGTGTCATTGACATGTACGCACGCCGGACTAGCCGTTCAACCTCGACTCCCCATTGCTGGAGGCTCTCGTTCGGCCTCTGCGTTCTCTCGCGTAACTGCGCGCGGAAAACGTGCTCGAGGTGCTTGTCTCCATAACGAGTGTCCAGTCCCTCCATGAGACGCTTCAATGTCCTGCCGTCCGCAGGGAGGTTCTCTAGGACCAGCAGGGCGTCCCCTCGTAGAGCCAAAGTTAATGCCGCAAAAGACTGCTTATCATCCCAGCGGTTCGTTTCGATCAATGTCTCAAATTGGTATTTAAATGCCGTCCAGGAAGACGTGCCATCAAAACGCGGCACATCAAATTTTGCCGCGGATGCACAGGGAGTGTGCGATGGTGAGCCGACAACAACGGGTTCGCGTGCTTCGAGCTTGACGATTTTTTTGTTGATGTCCAGCAGGCGATCTTCGTGGCCATCAATTCTTGTTTCGAGGCTATCAGCACGGGCGGAAACCTCTTTGACCTCCAAGGTGAGATTCTTTACCTTCTCACCCAACGTGACGAGGCCGTGGTCGATTTTATCGAGGATCAGGTTCTGCTTAGCCTCCTGATCGCGGCGAGCGGCTTCCTGTTCGCGGCGAGCGGCTTCCTGTTCGCGGCGAGCTTCTTCCTGGTTCGCTGCGATTAGGTCCTGAAGCTTACGCTGGTTGGCCTCCTGTTCGCGGCGAACTTCTTCCTGGTTCGCTGCGATTAGGTCCTGAAGCTTACGCTGGTTGGCCTCTTGTTCACGGCGAGCGGCTTCCTGGTCGCGGCGAGCGGCTTCCATACTAGCTTGCATGGCGGCCAACACCGCAGCGAGGTTCAATTCCGAGGATGGTCCTGTTGGCACCTCAGCAGCTGCCGTTGCTCCCATGCCAGCCTGATCTTCCTCCTCCATACGATGACGCGCAGCATCCATCTCCATTTGCCTCCTTGTTCGTGGTCGCTGTTCGTCGTCCCTCGGTGTTAATGGCATTTCACTTCTGACACCAGTTGTTACGTACGTGGGTAATCAAATGCCGATTTACTGACGAGAGAAGTTTATTTACCACAAACAATAACAAATTAGTCCAGTCAACAATAATCCGAATCGCAATTAACACTAGAGTACCGTTACACTATCGCTTTAGTCGTTGATAAAAATCACTTCGAGTACTAGGGTAGTTCGCTCTTGATCGCAGTCGAAATCACAACTGACTCGCTTCCGGCCGGGGGCCCGTATTTATATGCGGAGCCAAGAAAATTCTAGATACCGACGTCCCCGGATCTATCCAGAATTCCAGAACAATTGAATCGCTTCTCGAAGTCATAAATCATTTTTATTTCTCGTAATAATAAAAGTCACGTTCATGCGAATTTCGACTCTATTGTTAACGTCGGAGAGTACAAATTCCCTTACGGTTAGATGATACCTATTACTACATGTACCTTGGTAGGTAGGTACCTTGTGGATGTTTCGAGATTTTTCCAAGTCTGTCTAAGCAAAACTACTCTAGACCTTTCGAACAGCAATGCGTTTTAATTATTACGTGCCACTCGTTATTTTCTCGGAGATATGGTGTGTTCACGTTTAGTGGCGTAACAATACAATTTCTTTTCGGACATTTATTTGAGGACACAGTTATTATAACAAACAATGCAAACTCATTGAAAAGTAAAACCTGAAACCTCCAACAAAGAGGTATATGTAGAAATAAAAAGTTTTGATTTAATTTTGTATCAATTAAAAAAACATGTATGAAAGTAATCTTAATCAACTTTTTGGGAACAGCAGTGGCCTAGTGGTAATTAGTCCCGACTTACAAGTTGTAGTTCGTAGCTTCAAACCCAGCCAGGCGCATTACTTTGTGTAATTTATTTCACCACCACTGCTCTCAACTCGCTATAGGAAAACATCGTGAGGAAACCGGTATGTCCAACTATTCGAAGACATGTAACATTCACCAATCCGCATACCCTGTGTGTTTTACGATCTCTCGTAGTGGGAACATTATGCTAATCAACTTTAGTTGCTAACCATACCCTTACCCCATACATCCCTTTACGAAGTGTGTTTATCGATTTAATTCAAAGGGTTGCATTTGTATACACTTTATTGTACACCAAGGTTACAATATTTAACCTTACCTTTTTTACCTTTTAATAAAAAAAAACATGCAATTGGCGGCCTTGTTCCACTCGGCATTTTTTTCCAGGAATATGGGATGGCTAGAGATTGCCTGGACACAAAATAGGGTTTTGGGGTATTATAATTCCAAAGCAAGTTTTCAATGAAAACACAATAATTCGGTCGTCGTAATCTCCAGATATGCAGATGTGTTGTAGGTAAGTAGGTACGCCCTCGCGCTCCGCCCAAGAGCGGGTTAATTCATTGGATGATTTAACACCTAAAAACCGGCCACGAGCGTGTCGGGCCACGCTCAGTGTAGGGTTCCGTAGTTTTCCATCCGTCACAATAAGTGTACCCACTTATGAGTTTAAAAAAATGCTTGCAGGACTATACAACAAACTTAGTCCGGAAATTATTTTGTAGAACCTTTTTGTCTTTTTGTACAAAAACTGTTCTTTCCATCAAGTTCAAAATAATTTTCCTAGAAAGTCCTTATAAAGTTCTACCTTTCAGATTTTGTAAACTTCATCATCATATTTTCTAAACTTATGGTTCAAAAGTTAGAGGGGGGGGACGCATTGTTTTTTACTTTTGGAGCGATTATTTCCGAAATTATTGACATTATCAAAAAATGATTTGTGTAAACCCCTATTCATTTTTAAATACCTATCCAACGATATATCACACGTTAGGGTTGAAATAAAAAAAAAATCACTTCCCACTTTACATATAGGGGGGCTACCCTAATAAAACATTTTTTTCCAATTTTTATTTTACCACTTTGTCGGCGTGATTGATATACATATTGGTACCAAATTTCAGCTTTCTAGTGCTAACGGTCACAGAGATTAAGCGAGGACGGACAGACAGACAGACAGACATGGCGAAACTATAAGGGTTCCTAGTTGACTACAGAACCCTAAAAAAATTATATGCATTACTTATCTAAAGAATTTCACAAGTTATGCAATTAATGAAATTATTATGAAAGACGCTTACGTCATAACAATTGAGAAACATGACGCAAAAACATCTTACATTACACCATACTATTTTGATCAGGGGATTAGCCAAAAGTCTTCTAAAAATCTATGAAACGTTAAGTTTTTCTGAAAAACTTTTGTGAGAATAGCGTTAACAACAAATGGATTGTCCATTAGTACCTAATAGGTTATAATAATTAGAAGGGCGGGGCTTCCCTTAAAAAAAGGAAAAGAAATATCACAAAGGCATCCTGGATGACCCATTGTTGTATGGTGGCTGGTGGCATGTCATCACTGATTGCCAAAGCCCTCTATGGTACAGTATCAGAAACCGTTGAACATAACGTTCAACGGCTGACGTCTATTAGTAGTATGAGTCACGCGTGATAATGACGCAAGTCGACGTATTTTCCTCAATCTACCACACACGATCAGTTTTACTGTCAGTTCCTGCTGATGTTAAAACATTAGATGACATCGTTATTGTTTCTGCTTCAAAATTGCATTTAGTAGGAGCCATTCAAACACTATGTTAGCGTGATCGGATAACATAGGCGTTATAGAGGGAGGGGGCGAGTGGGCCATACGTACTCCAGTAAACGGTCGAGCCCCCACCCCAGGATGTTGGGCCAGCCATTCGAAACTATCATGATGTCAAATTAGTGATTACTGCTCACAAAATTCAGGTAAGTATGTCAAGAGCTAGGCCTTCTGTGAAAAACAACCCTAAATACGAAAATACTCATCTAAGTCGTTTCTAGCTATTTCTTTCAGAGGTAAGGACTTGCATGTACCTACCTATCAAATCAAATCAAATCAAAATCAAAAATATTTTTATTTCACATAGGCCTACATGGGCACTTATAAAACGTCAGAAGTTAGTGCACCCGTTCCATAGGAAACGACCAATTTGGAACCGTGCTATACTGACCTACCGTAATAAATTACTAATATATCGTTGTACAATCGGAACGTTATATCATCACAGTGGTTGTAGGTTGCGCATTTTTGTTTAGCTCCGATATACTTACCAAAAAAAGATAACTTTGCATTCGACACCGTCGATCGTCGGTCAAGCGAAACTGACAGGACGGAGTGCAAATATGTGGATTCCCCTTAATCCGCTTGGTACCTGCTTTTCGTGTTTAGAGTTTAAAAGCCGAAATTCTCGGTCTGTTATTCAGTATCCGAGCGTCGGGTCTGGCGAGAGGTGGCTCTCGCCAGAGACAACTACTTTTAATCACTCCGTGTTGAGGAGTTGTTTACCAACACAGTTCAAAATGGTTAATTTTTATATTTATGCGAAAGATTTCTCCATCTCAACAAACGGAGTGGCATATTATCATGACAATGGGCTAAATATTCTCGGACAGTTTAGAGGTGAAGTGAATTCAATTAAGAGTGCTATCGCAGAAGATTACGAAGAATCGGAAGTTGTTTATTTACATTGGGGAAACCGGTGTGAAGAAGTCAACGAAACCAAAGTTTTCAGGACGTACTGGAACCAGGTTGGAAAATACACAAATACTATGCCGGAAACTATTATTGAATGGGTAAAAGAAAGTATTGATCCCAAAGAAGACACAATTAAATTGTTGTACATCATCACCGATGGGCACGTCAATAAGCGGAGCTTCGACAAATGTGTATCACTTAATAAAAATATTAATTATGAGAAGGTTGTGTTTCACGCGTTGAATGAGGACTTGAGTTGCATCGACTTATCGGTTACTGCATCGTTTATTAGTAACCAGTGTACAATTTATCGCAACAATATTCTAATCGAAGAAACTGATATTTCCGCAGAGTTTGACTACGATAAAATTACCGCCGACAACTTTGCTACCGAAATAGAAAATCTGAAATCTTATATCAAATTCAAGTTCCTAACATCATGGAAAACCAATGCTAAATCTCTGGCCGAAATTGAAAAGCTGAAAAACTTGAAGAATAGGCTGAATACTGTGACGACAGAAAACATCCCAGAAACGATGGATAAAAATACATTTATACGGGAATTTAAGAATACGAACTGGTACAAAAGTTTCAGCAATGCATCATACGATTTGAAAGTGGACATTGAAAAGTCGATTACTACTCTGATTAACTACATCGTCAATGATAACAAATCTTATGCCTTCGATTTTTTGAAGTTTGAAAACACATTCAGCAATAAAGTTTCTGAAGAACCGATCGATGACATTAGTTTTACTACTGAACAAGAAATTGAATTTCCTGATATCATTTTGACTGAGGAAAAAGGTATACCTGTGATCATATGCACAGAATTGAAACTCCTGGAGAAACTTGTTTTCAAATCATCGGAATCGGCGTCTTTCTCAAAATTCAAAGCCATGATGGAATGTCCCTTGTTTCTAATAGAGGATCCTGATCTCAATGAGTCATTAGGTTACTTCTACACCTTGACTGTTTACAAACAATTATTACAGGAAGGTTTAAAAATAGAACCTCAAACTCGACGACCATTCCACGGCGGGCTAGTGCTGGTGGATACCGATGATTTCGACAAATACAACGATTATATTTTGTCTGCGACTTATTTCAATTTTAAAAAAGTGAAATATAACATCGGTTTGTTTTACTACGTGCTATGGAAAATTTGTGAGAAAAAACAGTGGATGGACAGAAACGTAGTGGCACAGTTCAAAAAATACGCTTTGAGGCGAGTCAGTACAACGCAGTGTAAGATTGGACTGTCGTCTCTACCATTAGAACCTTTAGTGAATACTTCGTTACCTACTGCTCTGTGGTACTGCATCGAGATGTCCACGCTCATCTTCAAAGACGATCCTGAACGTTTCTCTCACGAACGTATGAGAATGTATTACAATGTTGCACATTTTATGGTTGAAATCTTAATCAATCTGGACTACAAGCTAGACTTGGAAGCCATTAATAAGCGAAAGGACTTAATAAAGCATATGATGATTCTAAAGAAAATTAATTCGCAGAAAGAAAAGGTTCTGTATATGGCAGAGAAAATTTTCAAAAAAGTTAACGGTTTCCTAATCAGTGAAATTGAAAATTCGGCGAATGTGAAGAAACTAAATTATTCAAAGTTGAAGAACAAAGAAATGATACGAGACGACGTTATTACTGATGAAGTGAATCTCGAGGAATACGTGCACTTCCTATATCACACTGATGATTTTCCGGTTCATATTTGCGAAAAAACATATCGCCCTTTTTTCATGATCGACCAAAATGAATCTTTTTATAACAAGTTGTACAAAAATGCGAATCAGGTTGTCGTCAATAATATTGAAGATAAGACTGTGTTGTCATATGAATCAATTAATCAGTTGGAATTCAGTAAAATTCCGTCATTCTGTAATTTGTACCTACATTGTGTTAAAGACAACGATCGGTTTCCTACTTTAGAAGAATTTATGGAGTATATTTTGAAAAAGAAAAGGTTCACGAACAATTTAGTGACCATTTTCCCTGTTAATGTTTGCAGTACAATTGAAGCAGTATTTAGAAGTTATGAAAGTGTGATCAAAGGTGTGAAACTCAAAGACTTTGTTGAAGTTAGTTATAAGTATGTTTGTCGGTTAGATCGAGTTAAGGCACAGACTACTTTAGACTTTGAAAGTGATAATAAAATTTTGGAGTTTATTCATAAAGAGGAACGTAAAGTCAATTTGAAAATAGTGAAATCAGAGAAAAAGAAAAAAAGAAAAGAAACAAAAAAAAAAGAAACAAAGCAGAAAGAAACAAAAAAAAAAGAACGAAAGAAGAAAGAAGCGAAGAAAGTAACGTGACGTAGGTAAGCTTAAGGCTTATAGTCCCTTGAACCATGGCCAAAATTATGTGGACGCACCTCTCGCACCCGCCTAGGCGGCAGTACACAAATCTGTGCATTTATTTGCGGCCAACAGCGCCGGAAAATCGCGCGGCTGACCTTTAAATCCATTTTCTTTGCGAAACATTGATTGATTTACATAATGCAATGCTCACTTTGAAGAATGTTTAACCACCAATTTGTATGTGTAAAAATGTTTCTAAAGATCCAAGCCGTTTCGAAGGAGTAGGGAAAAGTTGCGAAATTGCTAAATATTTTTTTTAGACAAAAGTGTTAATAGCACGAAAAAGTCAAACGTTCATAATGTTGTTCATGAATCCATAATGAACATATATTTTTTTCAAACCTATTAACCTGGTCGTTACCGAGGAGTAGGCTTCAGAAAGTCACTTTTTATGACACTTTCCGGGCGCTTGGGCCTTCAGTTTGATTGATATGCAACGCTAGTCTTCAAATAAAGTGAGGTAAGAACGGACGTGTGTTTTACTGTTAAGCAACAAAATATTACAGAAAGGTTCCATGTAAATGATTTAATTAGATCTTAGGTAGCTCAGCTCTGTGATATTGATTCTAGATCTACTTATGTACTTAGTGTTTTCATGTGTTACAACAAATACACAATTATATTTTTTACGATTTTGTTTATTTGTATACTTATTGTTATTTATTTTTTGACTACTTTCCCCTGTGGTTTCACTTTGGCTCCTAGCCCCTGGCGTGCTATTGTCTAAGAAAACAGCCGTGAACGCAGCGCTGGCCGCAGCGACGAAATCCAAATAGGTAGGTACATTGGATTAACATTTCAATGAACCTATACATTGGACTGTTAATTCATCCAATAGCATCTCCCGCTCTTGGGCAAAACGGGAGATAATGTCAGACTTTTACTGACTTAAACACCCACTCCTGTTCCTTCGTTGCCTTTCCTACCGGGGCTGAACCTTCCTTTCAGAAGCCTTGACGATGATAATCGAACGGAATTCGGGAGAGCAAAATGCAACACGTTCGCATCGCACGTAACCACTAGGTCATGGTCAACTAAACACAAAAGCCGCAGGCGCATCAAAGGCCGGCGGGGTGCAAGAGCGAGAGAGGGATACGTAGATATGTTTGTTTGTGTGCGTTGCCAAATTATGAGATAAGCACGTATGCAGTCTGGGATCTTTGAACTGTATTTATTCCACACGTTGTGATTTTAATTGCGAAAAATGGTAAAAATAATGTAGGTAACTTTTTTTTCATTAATTGATAAGGTTATCGATTCTAAATCATTTCTGAAAATTTGGATGGTAATTGAAAAATTTCCCTGCATGTAGATAGTACACCATCAACTTCCTAAGTACTTACCTATCTTTTTCTCCTTCTCAGTCAAATCCATCCAAAGGTTGGCTAAAAAATCGCTTTTAGCGATAAGACCGCCCCGTGACACCCTATTAATTTTAAGTTTCTCATGTTTATTTTTTATTTTTGGTGTACAATAAAGAATCAATCTGTCTATCTACCTTTGCCCCAGTAGGCTTCGACCCTGCTGGGCCTCTATAGTTTGCTGACTACCTACTCCTTGAGGCACGAGTGGCACGATATGCGCCGTCGACGTTTTGGGCTCGGTCCGGATGATTACCGGACGGTCAGACGGGACATAGATACCCGTGGACGGCGAGCTACCCATTGCTCGCCACTATAAGCGGCGTCTCGTAGCGTGCTTCAAAATTTTTCATACAAGTCGCGCTGTGAATCAAGATCGCTCGGCAAAAGTGGAAGGGGCATGCGCAGTATTCAATTCTAAGGTATATTTGGCGACGTGCGGGCGGGTGTGTGCCGAGGGCGACACATGATTGGTAGATAGAGTCGCTCTTCAATTCCCGCGTTGCGTTCTCGCCTCTCATTTGATACTGTTGTACTTGGGTACTGTTGCGTACAGCTTGTGTTATCGTATTAGTAATACGTAGTCGTAAAAAAAATGGTTATAAATAAAGTTTTAAAACGGCAAGCCAGAAAAATGGTTTACGACGTGAATTGTTACGTTAAGAAAGAAACTAACGAAAAAATATTTTTTTATTTTAATTTTTATTTTCTGTATTTACCTACTTACAAGATAAATTACAGGTAAAAACTAGTATTATTATAAGTTATGTTACTAAGGTTCAGACATACGAAATTAAAAATAAAGACCTAACATACTAAGAATTTCTGTGCGCAATTGTACACATGCGCCGATTGCCCCCACTAATTTCACCGAGCGATCTATTAAGGGCCAAGCGCCTGAAAAGTGCCATAAAACAGTGATTTTACTACTCCTCCGTAACGGCTAGGTCAATTGATTTGAAAAAAATACATGTTTATTATAGATTCATGAACAATAATATCAACATTTGATTTTGTCGTGCAAATTATACTTTTGTCAAAAAAAAAATTTAGCAATTTCGCAACTTTTCCCTACTCCTTCGAAACGGCTTGGACCTTTAGAAACATTTTTACACATAAAAATTGGTGGTTAAATATTCTTCAAAGTGAACATTGCATATGTAAATCAATCAATATCTCGCAGAGAAAATGGAATTAAAGCGCTTTCCGGGCGCTGCTGGCCGCAAATAAATGCACAAATTTGCGTACTGTCGCCTAGGCGAGTGCGAGAGTTGCGTTCACATATTTTCGGCCAGATGGTTCACGGGACTATACGCCTTAAGGTCGCGCGGTGAATTATCACCGCGCGACCTGTACTTTAGTTCTCGCTCGCTACCCCGCGCTTAGCTGCCTGCCACTAACAGCAGCGGCAAGGCCGCGGCCTTTCACACGTGAACGGGCATGCATAATCAACCCATACCTAATAATAATCCTTCCGCTTTTTTCATAAAACCCTAAGAGAACGCCGGCTTCGCGCTGCTATTGTCTTACTTTTGTGTCTCCAATTGACGGTATTTGAAAAGTTAAGAATCTATAGGAGATATAGAAATACACTGGACAGCAAATAAACCGAGCCACCCGCTGCCTAGGCACTCTAATTCGATTTTCTCAAAAACTAAAAAACCTACAATTATTAAAGTTGTACCTACAGAAAGTGCGTTTCATGGTGATTAAAATGAAAGGAAATTCATTGGGTTTAATCAATATTTCAGTGTTTATTAAGGAATTTACAAAGAAGAGTCGCTTTCCAGTCGTGACAATCGTTAGTAATGATAAAGTGAAAAAAAAAAAATTAAGCCAAAAACAAAGATAAAATCAAAAAAAAGTTTTTGATCAATATTCCGTATTCCCTCCCCTTGCTCGGATAACTGCCAGCATCCTTGTATTCACCGACCCTACGAGCCTGACGATAAAATCTTGAGGAATTGTATTCCACTCCTCTTCAATTGCGATTCGCAGCTCTGGAAGCCTTGTTGGAGCAGGTAGGGTGGGCTCGAACCTGACGTTTCAGCTTATCCTATAAGTGTTCTATCGGATTCAAGTCCGGGCTTCGAGCTGGCCAGTCCATCGTACGAATGCTAACGTCGCGTAGATACTGGGTCACCACATGAGCAACATGAGGCCGTACATTATCATGCATCAATTGCATATCCTGTCCGATATATCCTGCGTAAGGTACCACATGGTCTAGATTTCAGTAATGTAGCGATGAGAAGTCAGTCCACGTGTACGGCCCGTCGGTTCGATGAAAACTAACGCTATATGTGCTGTTAACGAGATGCCGCCCCAGACCATTACAGATCCTCCTCCATAAGCAACAGTTTCCTCGATGCCACACTGAGAATAACGTTCTCCAGGGCGACGATATACTCTCTGACGTCGATCACTTCCATGTAGACTCACCCTGGTCTCATCAGTGAAGAGTTCATTACTCCACTGCTCTAATGTCCAATCCCTATGCTCTCGAGCAAATTCAAGTCGTGCTCGACGGTGTGCTACCGTTAATGCTGGGCCTGTTGCAGCTCTTTTTGGGGTCAGGTTCCGTTCAGCAAGTCTCCTTCTGACGGTATCTGAACTTATGACCACTTGGCGTTCGTCACGCAGACTTTGTTGGACTTGAACTGCGTTGAGGTGGCGATTTCGCAGAACAGTAAGGTGGATATAACGATCATTTGCTGCTGATGTAGCCCTAGGTCTGCCCGTACCTGGACGGCGATCGAATGCTCCAGTCTCTAGGTATCGTCTGTAAACTCGTTGCAACGAAGATCTGCTGATTCGAAGCCTTCGAGCGACTTCACGTTGCGCAATGCCTGCTTGAAGTAATGCTACAGCTTGAGCTGCTTCCTGAGGTATTGTATCCATTATTAATCGAAAAAAGTAGCAAAAACATACGCGTTTGAGCAAACTATGGACAAAAACTAAAGAAATGATAAGAAATATCCGACTATCCTCATTGTAGAGAAAAAGAACGCTAATTTCAAACTCTGGTGAAAACAGAGCAAATCGTTAGCATTGTGTTTGTTTCTTGATTACAATGCGAGTTGACGGTACTTTCGAATTAATTTGTAGTCATTTTAATCACCATGAAACGCACTTTTTGTAGGTATAACTTTGATAGTTGTAAGTTTTATACTTTTTGAGAAAATCGAATCAGAGTTCCTAGGTAGCGGGTGGCTCGGTTTATTTGCTGACCAGTGTATTTTAAGGCGCAAAAAATCAGGTTCACTGTTCGTATAAAATCATAGTCCGATGATGGGATGGCAATCCGACACGACCGGGGAGAGATCTGGCGCAGAAAGAATACATTTTATATTCTTTATTGGACATAACTTTACAAATTATACATAGTAAGAAAGCCGATGTACACAGGCGAGCTTAACCCAAAATTGGGTTTTCTTACAGCAAACCTTAACATCTCTACAAGACTGCTATGCCGGAGGTCGTGGGTTCGATTCCCACCCAAAACAAATGTTTGTGTGATGAGCACGATCATTTGTTCTGTGTCTGGGTGTAATTCATCTATTATGTATTTAGGTATTTAGAAATATATAAAGGTCATTTTTTAATTAAAGACTATCATTTGACATGTGCGAATGTCAATTTCTGAAAATATGTTGCCAGATTTTTAGTAAAAGTGATGTCTCCAAATTCGATTTTTCAAACCGGTTTTTTAACATTAGAACCTTTATGGAAAATAGGACTAAGATACTGTATGTGTGTGTTTATATAAAGTCTAATATGAATTGAAAACTAAAATATTACCATATTTTTTAACACTCCTCCTTTTACATAGGCTAAGAACTCATAAAGCGGTTTTCACTTCTGTAGAATGCTAAAGATATATATGTAAAAAATTAAAACACGTTTCACGACGCATTTTACGGCCGTGGTGTGCGCAGTTGTTTGCGGCTCCCACTGCAATGGCAAGGAACTAGTAGAATCGCGCGAGCTTTGATCACCTGCAGCCTCGGTGGGTAGCGCCCGCACGCTTTGAGGTCGGTTAGCGCCCACAGTTGCCTTCAGCGGGCATGGAAATCCGATGCATCCAGAGCCTTAGAAGCCGTTTTTAAAGCTGTTGTAAAGCTGTTTTTAATTCTTCTGTGAAATAAGTATAACGCAACAGCTCGTGTTTGGTGTGTTTCCATGGCGGTTCAGAGCTCAACTGATAATCAACCGCCCGTCTTTCGATTTTCAACCACCAAGCTTTTTTCTGCTGACAACTCCTTGAGGCGTGACCGTGGCCTAAATCTTCAGATTGGTCCGGCGGCGTTGCTTGATGTGGTCGGCCTCCCCCTTTGCTAGCATTACTGCTTCATAGAAGGAGGCGACCGCCTGCCACTCCTCCTCGCTCCGGACCGTGGCCTGTACCAAGGCCCAGCGCAAGAGATCGCCACCGCCTATCGCCCCCACAAGGACACGGTGATGCTCTGCCCAAGCCGGGCACACCTCTATCGTATGCTTCACCGTGTCCTCCGGACGGTCCACACAGAGGCGACACCCGGGCGTCACTTCCACACGAATTCGGTACAGGTATCTCCTGAACTTACCGTACCTTACCGGAATTTTATTTGGCCCAACGTATGACATGAAAAGACCATATTAAGCAGATATGGAACGAAGTAAATAATCGATTCAAAAACGTTTATTGGATGCTTGGCAAGCAGTCAACTCTATCCCTAAGCAATAAACTTAGAGTATCAGTTTTAACAAACCGATTTGGACCTTATAATACTCAATTAAGTTCTCCAGCCAGTAAATCCAATATACTTTGCCTTCAAAGAGCCCAAAACAACAGCGGACCATAAGTGGTGCAGCCTGGTTCACACGTAACACTGAAATACATGAGTACCTAAATATGAAGACTGTCAGAAGTCAAAATAAATGGATATCTATGCTGGGCAATTAAAGCTCCGTCCCAACCCATTGAGAAACATGCTTCTATTACGAAACCAATCAATCGACTGAAAAGAATAAATGTGCTGTATGACTAACGAGAGTTAAGGCAGTGGCTCTAACCTACCAAAAGTTTTATTTACCGCAACCTATCTGAATACAGTCAATTGGACTGATCACATGAATAAACTTAGACCCACATTTTTAGGTGGCTTCCTTTTATGCTTTAGAATTTAAAAAGTTATCTTCATTAGTCGTTAAGCTGTAAATACAAATGTCTGCATTGTAAGAAACCGACACATATTTCTTTTTTTATTGCTACAATTTCGATAAATACATAATTATACTACGAGATCCGCACGAAAATAATACACGAAGAGGACTTGGGTATGTTTTTACAATGATCTATTATTCGTTTTCATACCGACGTCATTATTAATAGTACCTATTCATTAAGTTGTAATAATGTGTTCGCAAAAATATCAGCTTGAGTACCTAAATATTTTCGTCATCACCAAATCGAGACGAAAAAATAAAATGACAGCTTTAGCTAGTCTTTCAATTCTTAAGCTTAAATTATAATTTATTTTATGAGTATTTGTGTCTATCAAATTACCTTCAGGAAATACAAAAACTGATCATAATTAGTTGCATAAAAATCGAAATTATTTTTACAAAATTTTTTCGGTTTTTTTGGTCAGTATCGGTTGCGGTACCTCACTATTTATGAAGTGGAAAAAACATGCAACATTCGTATTGTCAAATCGTAGTCTTTGATTAAAACACGAAGAATAAGTAAGTTTATCAGAACTTCGGTCGCGTTCCTTCGGCATAGTTTAGATACGAAGTGCTCGCCGCGTCGCTGCCATTCCGGTGTGACTCAACCCTAATAGCACGATCGAGCATTTTACTTTTCTTGTTGTACCTATGCTATGACCCCCCACCGCGTGTCTGTCTGTTTGCGATAAACTCAAAAACTACTGAACAGATTTTCATAAGCAAGGTAGATGTTGTGTGTGTTGGTGGTGGCGGTGTTCTGTGGTGTTGTTAGTTGATGTTGTTTCGAGAATTAAAAAAAAATTGTAGGTTGACACAACCACAAAATATATAGGTACCTACAGAAGTCAATCTCACGTACAGTACAATTCACGAATGATGGCGGGCGTGAAGTTAGCCTTTGCGAACTTTTGCGCATACTACACTCTTCTCGCACACGCACGACGTTATTTGGTTCCTAAAACACGTTACTGCGCAACCTTCTTCACGGCCGCCATCATTCGTGAACTGTACTATATGTATAGTGTACTTCACTTTAAGTGCCCACGCTTGGCTGTCGCGCTTGGGTCACCGTATTGCGTCTTACTGTACGAGTGCGACCGGGCGATTGATCCAGGATATCGTGTCCGTGAGCGGGGACTGTGTGCGTTGCTCGAGCGCGCTTTGTATGTAGATTGTCTTCTGTATAGTACAATTCACGAATGATGGCGGGCGTGAAGTTTGCGCAGAAGGCTGCGCAGTAACATGTATTAGGAACCAAATGGCGACGTGCGTGTGCGAGAAGAGTGTAGTATGCGCGAACGTTCGCAAAGGCTAACTTCACGCCCGCCATCATTCGTGAATTGTACTGTACCTAACTATTTTGTGACACAATACCCTTGGGAAGCTGGGCCATGCGTCGCTAGTGTCACTTATATGAAGAAAAACGCACAACAACTTTCTATATTTTATTTCCATTGAAAACAACAGTATCCTAATTCACTTTAATTAGCTGAATACAGAGTTTAGCTGGAGTGAACAGGAGAACATAATTTGGAATGTAACGTATCGTTACTGGGCTATTGTTTATTTACATCAACATAATTATAGGTCACATCATAAACGGCGAAGTTCCAAGCGATATCACACTATAAATAGTAACATCTTGATTTACAACAGATTTCGATTATTATTATTAGATATAATTTGAACACATGTCAACAATTTGTGCACACAAAATTACTTTTTTTTTCGTCTTTAGCTTTTATCGTTCATACTGTGTTCGAAGCACCAAAAATTAAAGAAAAATGGCATCTATTCAACATAATAATTTAACTGCTCATTACATTCTATGTTATTAATGATGAAAATATATACACAAGTCGTGTTCAGCATTACGGGCTGTTTACTTACGATTTAAACGCGTTTATATAATTTTGCACATGATCGTAATACATGTATGTAATACATTATAAACTATTAACAACTTACTATTAAACAGTATTTTTATCTTACATGAATATCGTGGTCGGAGTGCAGACTTGGGGTCGCATTCGTTGGATATTTCTAGCACGAAGATCTTGTGTAGCGCTTGAATGAGCAATTTTTTCGCAATCGTAATCCGACTATAGTTTCCAGAGTCATTGAAGCAATCCTATATTTTATTTCCCCTAATTGTCGCATGTAATTATAATTATCTATTTTATTAACGTTCACAGCAATTAGTGGCATCACAGTGCGTTGCTCAATGAGACTGGCTAAAATAGCTCGATAAATTTCGTCGGTTGTCCCGGATTGCCCTCTGTTGGTCACACAAGCGCTACCCGTGCAGTGGGCCGCCGACCGCTCCGAGCCCTTAGTGGCGCGAGTCCCTCGGGTAGAACTCGGCGAGGATAGAGGCGGGGATACGCTTCAACATCTCCTTGGGGAAGATACGCAGCAGCTGCCAGCCGATGTCCAGGGACTCGAATACTGTGCGGTTCTCGTAGTTACCCTGGAGTAGACAAATGATTAGGTGTTACTTAGAAATGTGCATAAAACAAATTTTCTAAACTTGGTAAGTTTGATGTAACATGTTAAATCTGTGAACTTTTTTTGGTTTGAGATCTAATTGAGAATTACTAAACAAATATCTGCATCATTTATTGATTTATTGGTGAACAATGAATCAAAATTCAGATGCCTAAAGGCACAAAATATACTTTCTCACTTCCTCCTCATCTCTTGTACAAAATTTTACATTTACTAAGCTTTACGACCCGTTCACGACTTCGGTGTTAGCGGGACGAGCGGCATCGGTAGGCGAGCGCGTCTCGTGGCGTGCGCGAAACATTTTCATACTTTTGTTCTTTTACCGCTCGCTGCTGCCGCGCTAAGCTACCGCTCACACCGTCAAGTTCGTGAACAGGGCCCCAAGTCTGCTATTTTTATAAATTCGTCATTCCAACACGATCCCATTGTCATTTTGCTAAAAGTTTATATTCTGCTAATTCATAATGATCGATCATTGATCGGTCAATGGTCTTGTAATATAATTGTGGTAGAATTACAATACCGAGCATATTAAAAGCACTAACTGCGCAATGTCGTCGTAATGGTAGGTCACTGATCAAAGGAACTGTCAAAATTTTTGCAGATTACCGCATAAGTCAGATATTAATTTGTCAATATGTACGAGATTACCATTCTATTGACATTTCTTTCAATGGAGTGTCAGTGGTTGACCATCGGAAAGTCATACTGACGCCATTTTATTAGTAGATTACCAAAACTTGCCGATATCAACAATTATGAAATCAATGATAGACCATTCTGACACTATTGTAATAGCAGACTTGGGGCCCAGGCCGTTGGGCTGTAAGGGTCAATTCCCACTGAAAGAGCAGCGGCCGGCAGCGTCTTTTTGAGGTAAAATATTACAAGCTATTTTGAATCTTATCTACGTGATTAAAAAGTTCATAGTCATTTGAAGGCAAAGGAGGGGTAGCGTGGCGTCGCGAGGCTGTACGAGCCTTCTACCGACTAGTCAAAAGAGGCGCCGCGCGGCTGATCGCGGCGCAGCTAGCTGTCGTGCGGCCGACCGCGGTGCAGCTGACAGACTCGCGGCTGCGCGCGAGCGACCATTTCCTACCCGCCCGCCGCACTAGTTTTCAAAGCTACCACGCGGAGGCTCATTGCGGCGCCTCGGGATGCCGCGCTGCCTCTCGCGGCGCCGCACTGCCCCGCGCGGCGCCGCGCTCAGTCACTTGCTCTTACGGCCGCTGCGCGCCGCTGCTCTTTTAGTGGGAATTGACCCTAAATCTTCTTTGACACAGTGAATTTGTGAATTGTACGTACCTGGGAGATGAAGTTCCTCTCGAACTTGATGAGGAACTCGAGGTAGAGCAGATCGTCGGGCGTCAGCGCCTCCTCTCCTACGACGGCCTTCATGGCCTGCACGTCCTTACCGATGGCGTAGCAAGCGTACTGCAACGAAACACAAACATTACTTTACTGATTATATGAAAAAAAGTATTGAACTTTTCCACATTTTCGCAACTTTCCACTGATGTCACTGGTTATTTGACTTATCAGCACAAACAACCGACCCGAGTCAGCCCAATAAAACGTGACCGGTCGAAATAAAAATGTTGCTTTTAAAATTCTTGCCATCAACAATAAAAAAAACACCTGTCTCAAGTGCTGCCAGCTACGATAGTATAATTAAATCATAAAAATCTTTTAAGAACTGTGTATTTGTAAAGGGTGAGGTGTTAAAAATGAGCAGAAACCAATATATACATCTCTAAATTTTATTCTCTCAATTTGTAAAGATAAAATTAAAAAATAAAGTACCTTTTATTCAAAACCTCGTATTAATTTACGCGTGTACGAAATTAATTTCTATAAGAAAACGTCAGCTGAACGAGTTCATAATTTACTCAAAAATGAAAAAAGTCAAAAAAGTACAACATATAAACCTAACAAATTTTATCAAGATTCTAAATAATGATAATGTTTTTCAAAAACTTTTAAGGGTTTAAAAAAAAAACACTTATTTCCTGGAACAAGTTTTGTAAAATTTTCGAGTAAATCACGGAACTACTAAATGCCAACGATTATTCAGGTATTATCACTCTTTTTTCACGATCGACGTCAAACATCACGTTGCCTTTTCGTCAAACATCACGTTGGATTGCGTTAAACCATGCTCGATGTTTACGATAGGCAAGTGGAAAAGCAGCCTCTTAAAGATTAACTTCGTCAATTTTTAACATACATTTCATCATTCCTTTTCTCCATTTCAGTAACAAAAGAACAGTAACTTTAAATAAACATATGTTACCAGCTGGTTAGAGACGTCGGAGTGATCCTTGCGGGTCATGCCCTCTCCGATGGCGGACTTCATGAGACGGGACAGGGAAGGCAGCACGTTGACTGGAGGGTAGATCTGTCTGTTGTGGAGCTGACGGTCTACGTAGATCTGTAAAGAGAACATAGGATAAGTATGATAATAGGTTAATAGTCAAGCGTGCTCCAGCATCAGCCACATGGCCGCTTGGGATAATGATCAAACGCGAGCCTATAATAAAAAAAAATAATTCAACAAAACTGATATGAATTTATTTACCTTCCAGATAAGTTTACTAGAGCTAGGGATTATTTGAAAGAGTTACCACAGCCCTGTAATGCGAAAGGTAGCTTGTAAGGTTTTTTTTTTTGTTTGGTGGGTAAAAATCATCCCAATGACATGCCCCGCCCTTGGGCGGAGCGGGAGATACTGTCAGACTCTTACTGACTAAAAAACCCACCCTGTTCCTTCTTGCCTTTTATACCGGGGCCGAGCCTTCCTTTCGTAACTAGACCTTATCCCCAGTAGGCTTCGACCCAGCTGGGCCCCTGGTGATGCTGACAGTCGTTGACGGCGCGCGGGAACAGTGCGCGCCGTCGACGACTTGGGCTCGGTCCGGATAGTTACCCGACGTAACTTGTAAGGTGGGTTTAAATCACTAAAACTCTGACACCACATCTTACTCCACCTAGAGTGGGAAGAATTATTTGATAATTTCCTATCTCAATAAAAGTAGATCAGATAACTTTACCAGTAGTGTATAGACTATTTTCACTTTAATGACCACACCCCTACACTGGAAACCCAGTACTTTCACAAAAAGTTGTCGATAGAAAGTGTGTCACATCCACCCATCTTTTCTTTGGCCTGTCTCCCTCTCCACCCGTCCACATGTACGTATAACGTATACAGAATGGCGTCTTACCTGTCCCTCAGTAATATAACCCGTCAAGTCAGGAATGGGATGGGTGATGTCGTCGTTGGGCATAGTAAGAATGGGGATCTGAGTGATGGAGCCGTTCCTGCCTTCCACACGTCCAGCGCGCTCGTAGATCGTGGCCAAATCGGTGTACATGTAACCTGGGAATATTTATTATTTTGTTAGTAATTATATTCATAAGATGAGCCTAATGGACGCGTTTACTGTCACATTCTACAATTGCCGGCACGGATCTTGAGCGCTGGCTTCAAGTTGCGCAGAAGTCAAATATTCGGTCTATTTAGTGGTGCGAAGTGAGACGCGGGGGCGGGAAGAGTCAGTGATTGGTTCGCCGCGCCGTCGTATCATAGATGTCACTCATGATTCGTTCCCTGCTCTTGCTATAAGTAACTAACAACGACGACGATTGGCTCGCCAATGTATGGATTGCGCAAAGCGATCCCCACTCTGACTCCGAGCGCTCAAGATCCATGACGGTAACATTTCCAGCACAGTGACATATTCGCACACACCAAAAAACTCTTTAAATAAAGATTAAAAAAAAACTCTATAGAAGGTGCCAGGATTACCGTGGAGTAAGTACATTGACATTTTTCCTAATACCTCTGCGTAAGTACCCGAAAAACAAGCAATGAATTGCTTTTCATTACTAGATCATGCCAAGGATCACGATACATGTCGATTGAAGACAGCTGTATGTCTTTATTTCCATTTTCGTAATTTAAGAATATCAACAAATGTAGTGGGGTCAACGACTTAGATTATATTATCTGTAGACATAGCCATAAGACTGTAGGGAAGTGCGGAAGTGAGAAGCATATATACGAAAGAAGTGAGAAAATTGAGACAAAACATAACATTCTCTAGTCTCATTCGACGTGCCGCTTTTTTGCTTGGCTCACTTTAAAAAGTGAGCCAAAGAAAGGCCTGACACTGTCACTGAGAGGTCGACTCGAGTCAATTTTTATGTCTTTAGAATAATTTCGGCAATTAAAGTAATAGTTTTGGCGTATGTATGACAAATACACTCATAAAGTTAAGTTTTTAGTGTATTTCAGTGGTCATATTTAAGGGAAAGTTTACGTAATAACCTCATTTTAGAAATATAGTGAAAGAAAAAAAGAAAAAGAAAAAACTTTTATTCGTACCTCACACATACAGTAGAATCCGATAATATAAATAATAGGAAAAACTTTAAAATCTGTGCAAGGCCAAAAGGGCGCCTAACTCAGCATATGCTGCGATATTTAAAAAGATAAATAACGCAGCGCTGGTATTCTGTTAGTGCTATAGGTATAGGTATTTAATCTAAGGTCAACGACCGTTATTCCCGTTTATCTGGCACCTACCTTAGTATGTTTAGAATCGATATCAGCTGTTTTTAAAATAGGGATTTTTTTTATCCCCTGGACGTCGAAGCATCCAAACCTCTTGCGGTTCCCGCATCCCGAGCTCCACTAGGTTTTACAGTAGCATGAGCGCCAGAAAGTTACCTGGGAAACCACGTCGTCCGGGCACCTCCTCACGGGCGGCCGACACCTCACGCAGAGCCTCAGCGTACGAGGACATGTCCGTCAGGATGACCAGCACGTGTTTCTGTAATAACGAAGTTAGTTGTAGAAAACTTGATAATTTAGTGGCACACATTCATAGCCGTCTAGAAATAAGGGGATTTTTCGATGAAATTATTGAAGAGTGCAGATAAGGGACTGCTTCGATTAGGAAAAATAGGTGTACTTTTCTGCAGTCTGTGCTTCAAAACTTGCAGCTAAAGGGATCTATACCATGACACATGATGCAATAAAAGTGGCTAATTGTTAATAGAAAGTTAATTGTATATCTATACTTAATATTATAAAGCGGAAGAGTTTGTTTGTTTGAACGCGCTAATCTCAGGAACTACTGGTCCGATTTGAAAATTTCTTTCATTGTTAGATAGCTCATTTAATGAGAAAGGTTATAGGCTATATAACATCACGCTACGACTAATAGGAGCGGAGCAGTAACCAATGATGCGGGTGAAACCGCAAGGTACAGCTAGTATAATATATCGACACATCAAAGCCTGTGTTCATTTTAACATACAATGTCAGTTTTTTTTTTATTGTACTGTTTTATGAGTTTGACGCGGCCGAATTCGCGGGCAACAGCTAGTATCAACTATGTCCCTCTAATAAATCTAAATAACACAATAAAATCTACACTAATATAATAAGAGGTAGTTTGTTTTTTTTTTGTTTGTAGGAGGTAATCTCTGGAAGTACTGGTCTGATTGCTAAAATTCTTTCACCGATAGAAAGCTGCTTCATTCTTGAGTGGCATAGGCAATATTTTATGTACGCTGGCGAAGCTGCAGGCAAAAGCTAGTAATAAATATTCCTTACCTCACACTGGTAAGCCAAGAACTCGGCGGCCGTCAGCGCCAGACGTGGGGTAATGATTCTCTCGATGGTAGGGTCGTTGGCCAAGTTCAAGAACAGGCACACGTTCTCCATGGAACCGTTCTCCTCGAAGTCCTGCTTGAAGAAGCGGGCCGTCTCCATGTTCACACCCATAGCGGCGAACACGATGGCGAAGTTGTCCTCGTGGTCGTCGATCACGGATTTGCCGGACATCTGGTGGGAGAAATTTGAACATGGTAAGTACTGATTCGGGAATCCAATTCCGCACCTTTTTTGCGGGATCAGAAATGAGAGATTACTTGTGCAAGATCCAGCATGATATTGATTTTTTTTCTAAAGAAAACGGTTTTAGACGATGCACTGATGTTCAATTCCGCTATAAACTCTAGACGCGCTGTAGACTATTGAATATATTTTTTTAGCGCGATATTTTATACGCTATTAAAAAAAAAAAGAAAAAACGTTTGTTTTTTGTATAGCAGTAAAACCCCGCTATCAATTTGCCGTTATCATTTTATTCGGCAACGCGTCCATATTATTCTAACCTATGGCAAGTACATAAAACAGCCCTACCTATTCAGATCTCTGGTGATAATATACACGATAATCTATGGAATATAGCTTAATAAATAAATAATGTATTATTTTATTTACAAATACCACCGGAAGATGTCCACTGTTGGACATAGGCCTCCTCCAGGTGTCGCCACAATGAACGGTCCTGTGCGTCTCGCATCCATCGGATTCCCGCAACCCTTACCAGGTCATCGGTCCACCTTGTAGGGGGCCTTCCAACGCTACGTCTTCCGGTACGTAGTCGCCATTCCAGAACCTTTCGGCCCAACCTCCTCCTTGTGTCATTTATCCTCAATGCTTGAGGGTCGTGACCTCGACGAATAATTTTCTTGTGGACTTCGGCCCAACATATAATAACCAAAATATAAAAAACATATAAAACAATTCAGAAATGTTTCTCACCTTGACAAGACCAGCCTGTCGACAGATCTGAGCGGCAATTTCGTTGTGAGGCAGACCGGCGGCCGAAAAGATGGGGATCTTCTGACCACGAGCGATGGAGTTCATCACGTCGATGGCAGAGATACCTGGGAACCATCACATTGTTTACTTACACTAAAAAACAAGAACAGAAATATAATAGAATAGCATTTATTCGGCGCAGGCGTACAATATACAACAACTTATTAAAATATTTAAAAAAAAAAAACTGGGTAAGTGCGAGTCGAACTCGCGCACTGAGGGTTCCGTGCAAACTCCAATTCCCGAATGGAGTCTTGAAGATTTTTCCGAATTGCAAATTGTTTTATTGTGACGTAGGTAACAAAAAATTAACAATTTTTAGATTCTTTTCTATAGCTGTGCTATAAGACCTTTCTTTGTGCCAAATTTCAGGATTCTGGGTCAACAGGAAGTACCCTATGAATTTTGATCTTTGAGAGTATCAAAATATACGTTTTTTTGCGACCTAAATGGCAGTATCTTTTTTATTCGTTAACTTAAAAGTTCGATTTTTTCACAACTTGAAGGGTCGCAGACCTGAATATACCTAATATACCTCCACGCGTTCCCGAGATAAAGAGTCTTGACAGGCAGACAGACGGACGGACAACAAAGTAATCCTATAAGGGTTCCGATTTTCCTTTTGAGGTACGGAACCCTAAAAAGACTACAGAAATAAAAAACAGTGTAACTTACCAGTTTGAATCATCTCCTCGGGGTAGATACGGGACCAGGGATTGATGGGCTGACCTTGGATGTCCAAGAAAGCCTCAGCCAGGATGGGGGGTCCCTTGTCAATGGGCTTACCCGATCCGTTGAATACACGACCTGGTCAAAAGAAAGATTTATAATTTATAGAAAAAAAGCTTTTTGCAATTATAAAAATTGCAAATTTTTTAGGAATATTTTTTTTTAGGGAAATTTTAAAACGAGCGAATAAAAAAAATAGCTTTGCGACTGATGATGAGATACCGTTATAATAACTTGAGCGGTATGAATTTGAGTAAGCGATAAATTAATTAAACTAACGACAAATTATTAAAATTTGTTGCTTGATCAGTAATAAAATCCAGAACGAGCTCATTAACAGTGGGTTAATGAAATTCTAACTAAGCGACTAAATTAATGAGTGAGCGACTAAGGGCCGATTTTTCAATCCTCAGATAAATCGTCGAATAGATATCTATTATATATATTAACTCTTTGAATGTCGTAATTAGAAACACAATAGAAAGACAATTACCTTATGTCGGACAGTGTAACTTAAGACATTCGAAAGGTTAACCAGTAAAATAGTCTGACTGTTTATCAGGCGAATAAACATTTTCAGTTTTTCAATTTCGCATTAACTAGAGAATAGCTATCAACTCAACACTAACTCAACTTCAACTTCGCACTAGTCGTGTGCAAGCGAGATGCACAGATACAGTATTCATCGTGTATGACAAGAACAGCAACTCAACACATGTTTGACATTTTAACGTTAGCATTGTCTGTCAACGATTTATTGCAATACAAGGCTTCATATTAGTTCATATGACTAAATTACGCGAGTAGAAATAAATTTGAGTAGAAATAAAATTGGTCCGTGAGCGGTGTCTATGTGTGTGTTGCTCGAGCGCGCTTTTTATGTAGATTGACTTCTGTACCTATATATTTTGTGACTGAACTTTTAAATTGTGTGTGTATAGCTCCATAAAATTACAGGAACGGATCTTGAGCGCTGGCTTCAAGTTGCGCAGAAGTCAAATATTCGGTCTCTTTAGTGGTGCGAAGTGAGACGCGGGGGCGGGGAATGTCAGTGATTGGCTTGCCACGCCATTGTGTCATAGACGTCACTCGTGATTCGTCCCCTGCGCAGCTGCATGTATCTAACAACGACGACGATTGGCTCGCCAATTTAAGGAATGCGCAAAGCGATCCCCACTCTGACACCGAGCGCTCAAGATCCGTGCCGGTATTTGTACCTCTTTCTCACTCGTACGACTGACAGATTAACACATAAAATGTTTAAATTTCAGTCGCCCCAGTAGCTGGTCTTTTATTTAGGTGGGAAATTCATCCAATGCCATCTCCAGCTCCTGGGCGAAGCGGGAGGGTGTATCAGACTTTTACTGGCTAAAAACGCACTCCTTTTCCTTCTTTGCCTTCGTCCCTGAGCCCCGGGTTTCACTTTCACACTGCCTGTGGCACCAGTAGTCTTCTGCTCTATGGTTTTCTGACAACTCCTTGAGGCGCGCGTGGAACAATAGGCGCCGTCGAAGACTTTGGCTCCGTCCGGACGGTTACCGAACGTTTGAACATCTATCTACCCATTGCTCACCCTGCAGTAGCTGGTCTACTTACCCAACATGTCTTCAGACACCGGGGTACGCAAGATATCGCCGGTAAACTCGCAGAGAGTATTCTTGGCGTCGATACCCGAGGTACCCTCGAACACCTGTACCACGGCCTTGGTGCCGCTGACCTCGAGCACCTGGGGAACAGAACATATGTTTCAGCATGAAGCTATGATGATACAATGCTGTCGGACCATTTGATGTTAAAAATGTCGCGGAAGAACCTAAGTTGGAAACGGTCCACTGCAAAAAAGTCTAAGAGTGAATAGACACATTTTTCATTTTTATCAATTTTGGTACTTAGTCAAACTTTTTCTTCGGTTTTCGTGTAAATTAGGGGCCCAGGGCCCTAATTCTTGCGAACACTGAATAGAAGAAACTTTTTCCTCAGTTATCGTGAAAATTAGAGACCCACGTCCCTAATTTTCACGGTTTCGCCACTAAAATTGAAAAAAAAAAAAAATTGACTCCTACACTTTTGAAGACCAACGTAAGAGAGATCTCGATGTCAGGCGAGATACCATTAAGAATAAGCCGCCCTCAAGCATCCAATATTTACATAAAAAAAAGACGGGTTGCACTCCGGGAGTGCCGGCAGAAGTGAAAACTTGATTATTAACGTTGAAATATATATATATATATATATATAATATCTATATACGTTGAAATATATATATATATTTATATATATCTATATATTTGAAACAGTAGGCCCAGGCATACATTTTCGCCGCGCCGTAGAGAGGGGATAGCTGTCTACTCTCCATCCGTCTTACGCTTTTTCGATCAGGTCACGTGTCCTGACGCGAGTTTAAGATTTTATACCCATTACAGAAAAAGTGCTCAACGCCGCTAAAGAAGTTTTCACTTCAAAATGGTGTTTTAACATGCCCACACTGTGCGCACAACTTTATGTCAAAAATAGGCTTTATTAGTCACATCAGAGCAGATGATCGCAGCCCGTAGCTGCACTGACTTTTTGTTGCCTGTACTGGCCGGTTTGAACACGGCAAAACTGTGGTAAAGTGTGTGGTAGGCCCATTAAATAGGATTGGGTATTCTTCTTCTTGAACCTTTTTTTTTAATTAGGTACATAAAATAATGTTTGACTGCGATCTCACCGATGATAGTGATAAGCAGTGATGCAATCGTTGATGATAAAGCCTATTCACTCTAGCCTTGAAAACACGTAAATTACAATCGGACGAGAATACCGCTGCAGGCAAATTGTATATAATTATTAATTAATGTTCAACATACCTGGCCGGAGCGAAGGGTGCCATCTGCAAGTCGCAGCTGCACGATTTCAGAGAACTTGGGGAACTTCACTTCATCCAAGATGACCAGGGGTCCGTTCACACCCGACACCGTCTTGTAAGCTAAACGAGAAATATGCATTTTAGTTATAGGGGTACATCATATTGTGATGGGGTAGAATAGATGATGATGAAAAAAAAACATGCTAGAATCCTGCATGTTTTTTTTTTATTCCACTGGTTTATTGCAAACACGATGTAGTTTAATGCCGGTTATTCTCCATAGGAAACAATCAATTGAAACCGTGAACTAGCGTCTGACGTTTTATAAATGCCTATGTATTTTGAATTTTTCTGTGTTTCGACCGTGACTTTCGCTGTTCAACATTTTTCAGTATGACTTATGGGTCGATTGATTATTATGCGATCAAATTTTTATTCATTTTTTTTTTATATTTTTTTCACTATCAAAATTATAATAACGCGAGTCTTATTATAAACTCACGGTGTCTGCAATAATCTGATGACATAGATATGAGCTGAAACTAAAAAAGTCATGCTTTTTAACCTTTCGTATGCACACAATTAAAAAGTTATTGTGTCTCGCGTGGATCCGCGTTCCGAACATACAACGGGTTAAAGAAGAGTTAAAAATACCAATAATTCTGTTCTACATGATAAATTGATATTTTCAAACAAAGTAACTAAATACTCAACTCTAAAAAGCATGTTAAGTACCAATAAGACAATCGTATCTTACTGATCTTCCTCATATGAGCAGAGTGGGTAGGTGGCTATAGAACAGTCCTTAGTTGGACTATCGCCAGTTATGGCGGAAGATAACCTATTTTTCTAAAGTCGATAATGAATCAGAAGTAGAGGAAAGTACGATCTTTGGGCGTAACTTCTTCTCTTTAATATGCTGCTGGCTACTATATTAAAAACCAGTAATCAGAATAAAGATGAGATATATTTAATCTATGCATGCAGTATAAATATAGGAGGCTGTATTTATACTCAGTTAATGAAGTTATGATTGTGATTTTAGTTTTTTTTTTCCTTGACTTTTTATAGTGGACTAGTTACAGCCCAAACTTACAAGTCGTACATCGCCGATTCAAACCAAGACAAGCTCTTTACTTTGTGTAATTTTTTTTACAGGATATTTTTGAGTTCGTATAAAAAACGTGTAACTTTTTTGACGTACCAACTGTGAAGTTCTTTTTTATTCTATTCTTCGTCAGTCTCATATGACGAGACGAAGCCTTAGCAACCACGACTAAGAAAATGTATCTTTAATCTTATCTCACTATTCTTCTATTATCACTATCTATTGGACATGACAGCAAACACCAATGGTAACAAAACCATTACGAGATGGTCTTACATTCTATTAAAAGTTCATTCTATGCTAGGCCAGCATTCAAACTTTTAGCCCTCGCTCTTTAGTGCAGTAGGAACATTGAAAAATAAGAAGACTACTGGGCCTACCACACGCTCAAGCTTCACCACAATTTTGCCTGCACAGGCTGGTTTGTAGGTAGGTACATAAAAAAGCGAGTAGTACTTTACGAGTTTTACCAACCACACTCACGGGTTTCCGTGTACTATGCGTTCCAAATCAGAATAGGATCGATTGCCATGATGTGACGTCACGATTTACTGTCAAATCGATAAAGCGATTATTAAAATTTAATTTATTTTCGAAAAATTTAATTTATTTACGAATTGTGTCCGAAAAAAGTTTATTCAGAATCCATTTCTTCAATTTTACTCATCTCCGAGTTCTTAAATTTTACCAAAATTTCTTCGTTTTGACAGTACGACGTGACGTCACAACATGGCAATCGATCCTATTCTTATTTGGAACGCATAGTACAAGGCGGCCTACTGCGCACGCAAAACTAGTGAAGCTTGTGCATGTGGTACGTCCATTATAAAATAATACATTTGAATCTACAAAACATCTACTTTCAACAACATCAATTTCGTACATATCTCAATATCCTTTGCAATGGTGACTGACGTGTGGTGAATTTTGTGTGCAAAGTTAAACAGTCAGCATTCTCTAAAGAGTATTTACAAGCACCTGTTTGGAGAATGTTGGCTGATAACCGTACACAGTGTTATGATGGTGGTGGTGGTGGTGGTGGTGATGATAAGGAGCTGGAATGAATAGATGTAACAATGCGTGCACATGGCCTTGATGACTGTCTGACAGCTTGTGATGGGAAAAGACCTTAAACATTACTAACGTTTGCCCGCGGCTTCGACCGCGTACAATATAACCTATTTCACTCAGAAATAAAGCAGCTGTCTATCAGTAAAAAAAATTAGCAATTGGACTATTACTTTCAGAGATTACCTCCTACAAACAATAAAAAAAAAAGTTTACAAAATATCTCCAAACAAGACGCACAACACTGTCAAATTGTTCAACAACGCTGTCCTGCTTCATGTGAATGAGTTATAAAATGTTGTGGACAAGTTGCGAGAGACTGGACAATGTTGCAGCGTCCACATAGATTGAGCGTTGCGCTTCATCTTGAGGGACATTTTGTCCCCTAATGTATTTGAGGCTTTAATCTTGATGGACTTGAGCTACAATAATCAATATCTATACAATAAAAGATTAGAGAAAAAATCTTATATTTATTCTAAGAAATACTGTTAGCGACCATTATCTTATCATTATCATAACCTCAGCTGTATTGCTTTTATGGACTGGACAGGTCCACTCGGAGCTGCGAGGTTCATTCTTCAAAAGACCATCTCTGACTCCAATCTACTTGATCTACATATGATTAAACCATCACATGTTTACTTTATGGACTTACTAAAAGAAACTGACACGACGGTGTTTTTTCTCAGGGTAGTCACCTAGGAAACACCGGCTTAATCTAGTATAAATTGACCAAAAAATTGATATGTAAAAGTGTTTTTAAAAACCTGTTTGCTAATATCATCATCATTCATTTAATTAAAGTTCATGTGGCACAATTTGTTTGCTGCGGTCATCCCGTCCCATAATAATTTAGGGCCTTCGAGGCTAGTACAAATACAAAAGGTTTATTTGTATTGTAGTGTGAAGATTTGTAGTGTAGGCTCTTAATAGTTTTTCTTTTTTTTACTTTTTATTATGGATAGGCTTGCTTACCTATAAACAACCTAATCACTCTTGACTTAAAGATCCCTAGGTTGTAGCTATATGGAAGCACAGGGCACGGCATACTAATGCGTTTCACCTTCAACTATTGCATCACTGCTTACCATCAGGTGGGATCGCAGTCAAGCACTAGCCTCTATCATTAAAAAATGTATTGTATTGTGATGCACTTCAACATCTTCTGATGTAGTTGTGAAATGACATCGGCTTGTAGAGATTAGTTCAGTGTGGAATATTTATATAGCACAGTCATTTTGACAGTTCTAAATTATGTCATTGTCAGAATTTTATAATAAACAATTGACTGTCTGATCAATAATTAATTGTTGTATACAAGGCCGATTTCTCTTTTGAAAGAAGACTAAAGTTTTTTTTATTGATTTTAAGTAAATGCTGCAGTTTGACAGCTTTATGACAATGTGCTATATCATTTGTCAGATAATGTTAACTGATTATTGAAAAGTAGGCCCTAATTGATTCCAATTAGAAAATAATTAACAGTTGTCATTAAAAAGTAATACTTAATAAGAATTCGATTTTTAAACTTTCAGTTTACAAGATTCAGGTGAAGGTTTCATTAAACTTTGAAGGAATAAAAAAAATCAATAGTTTGCAATCCATAAACAAGATCAGCTGACTAGGTACTGTAAATTATTATAGAGGATGGAGTGCCATTATGATCATATGACTTTATGAGATAGATATATAAAATCATGCATCATTTGATACAAGAATATCGCTTCATGAACCTATTATATGTACTCTAATGTGTAACATTAGGACTAAAGAATTGACTGAGGAGCAGCTACATAATTTACCTTTTTTTCTATATCATACAGATTACTTTCAGATTCTATATACATTATAGTTTGTGGATTTTCTTAAAATCTTGGGAGAAAATGGTCTCCCAACTGATTATGTCACATTTTAGAGATAACATCTTTCTAAGCACTGAGAATTTAGATGCACCTAGACATGCTAAATTGCCCAATTAGACAATTTGCTTATAATAGAATAGAATGGTTTAAAAGTCACAAATAGTGCTAATATTAGTAGTAATGCCTAGATAAAGCACTATTAGCACTCAAGAAGGCTGTTTCATAGTGTAGTAAAATACGTAAAGTACCAGTGATCAGGTGACAGAGTAACAAATTAAGGACATGCCATGGCGACGTTCTTTTCAGATGGTAAATCGCTACGTTCTTTAGGATTAGAAGAAACCATAAAATAGAATAATTGCGCCTAACTATTGAAGTGACAAGTCTATGATCTAGGGATATGCGACATCTCCAACATCATCAGCCAATTTTCTTTTGATTGCCCTTTTTAAAGTTTAGATCTTTTGTACTTTAAAAAAAAAGAACCACACTCCATGTTATTGTAATTACGACTGAAAGACAACATCAAAGCGCCGTAACATAGAAACTCGGAAGTAAAATCGATATTTTCATAGACATGTCATACATCCGAAATATATGATAAAAATTCGGTGTACTCACTCAGACGGGGCTGGGATATGAAGTCTCGGGATACAGCCAGGACATGTTCCTGAGACGCTTGCCTAGCGTCAAGGGTTTTCTTCTTTGGTGATGCACGTCCTGCTGCTGACATTTTTAAGTTTTCACTTTTTGGCAGTCAGTTCAATAAAACAGCAAACTGCGCTGCCTCCTCGCCCGAAAACTGACGAATGGAAGTATTGTCTATGTTGCTTCACGTGCCGTCACGTGACCTATCACAAGGCAAAATTTGCTCTATGGTAATATTATTTCCCCGAAAATCGATACTCTCCTGAATTTTCCCCCAAAACTGTGAATAAGTAGGTATCTGTTTTTGCTTTTAAATTGACGTAAACTCTGACCACATGGAGGCAAATCTTCAAGATGTGGTATGCAACTTCACGTGACGACTGGCGCCAGTTTCGATTTGATCGCCGTCAACCTATATCTCTACACCTCGACACGAATAATTCTCGTCACATCGCTTAATGTTGTTGTTTTATTAAATGTATTTTTTTGTCCGTAAGTTTCTTTTGTATAACGCTTTGGACATCCTCCATAACGTTGTACGAGTGCATGTAAAGAAATAAACACTGCGTAGGATTAACTAGAGCTTATACAGGTCTACTTAGACAAAAATAATCAAGTTTATTTTTTCTTTTGATTCGTGCCTAGAAATCGGTAATGAGCTCATTAGTATGGAAGAGTTTTCATCTACTGTGATTTATAGTGATTTTGGTTAATATACAGAGGAACGCGGAGAAGAGTGGAAAGTTACGCAAATCTCCAATAAAAATGATGTCCGGTCCGGGTCCGATGATCTGGTCCAGGTAAATGCCCGATGATTGTTGTTGAACTGTTGTATAAATGTTTAAATCGTTCAGACAGTTTTAATACAGCGTTAGGGAATTTGTGTGACATCAGATCTTTTGGTAGTGCAATGCAGGCAAAAATCACAATCGGGATTGGATTGTATTAAATGAAAAATACTGTTAGGAAGAGGCATATTTTTAATCCCGATAAAAAGTTTACTTATGATTACTTCGGCTTTTATGAAGTCGCTGCCAAAAGTAGTAGATGATAAAGTTACTTGAAAAAAAAAAAAATTATTTATGGTCTATTTCACAAAGTCGAACCTGCCATCAATATGGGAAAAAAATACATATGGCAACCCAGTTGAGCTGTAGTAGGTGTTGTCAGAGCCGAATATTTTTTACGATTGGCGACGTGATCGATGTTGGCGACTATACAGTTTATTTATAATATGATGCCACCTCAGAAAATAAAGGGATATTTTAGGCGATTTAAGAATCTATAATTTTTTGATATGTAGATAACAAGTACTGTTTTTAGACTCAAAACGACACTATCAGAGGAACAAGGAAAATGACTGGAAATAAGATTACTATAAAACTAAAAACTAATACTAATTACATATTATATATAACTTATTTTTTTTCCGTTTAAAGTATTTGCTAATTGTTTATTGTGCAAAACTTCCACAATGTAGTCCTTTTTAACCCAAAGGTTGACTGGGAGGGAATGTCTTGTTGCATTAAGTCCGCACTTGCCAATACTGTACATGAAGTTCCTTTAAATAAAACTACGTAAAGGTTCATCACTATTTTTACCCAACTGTCCCGAAAGAACAATTTTTTGCAAGAATATTTTGTCACGTTATTCACGATTTATATCATGGAAAACGATCTTTAAAATAAACAAAGGAAGAACAGTAACAAATAACAATTGCCAGCAGCTATAACAAGCTTATTTTTGCAGGTTGTTCAAATTATCTTCTTCTTAAACCGACTTCGAAAAGGGGGAGGTTCTATGTCCGGCTGAATGTTTATTTTTATGTATTTTCACCGATATCTCAGTCAATTGTGGACCGATATTGAATTTTTTTTTTTTTTATTGAAAGTTATGGTTTCCAAGTTGTTCCCATAGAAATATTGTTATGATCTACAAGTAAAATTGCTTTGTCTAGACGTGTAGTCGATGACTGACTGAAAGAAAAGGAGGAGGTGATGTATCGAACTGATCTGATGATGAAGCCAAAAGGTAATAATGTAATCTAACCGTGTTTGGGATTATTAGAATCGTTATAAGATGCACTCTGGCTGCAAAGTATTTAAGTTTGTCTGAGGGGTACTTTTTAGTGGAGGATAACTAAAAAGTGTAAAATAAAAAAAATACAAAAAAATTTTAACAGACTTCAATGTTAAAAAAAAACACTGAAAGGTACAAAATAACTTTAATTTCGGAAGTCAGTGTTAAAATAACGAAGAAACAAAACTATTTTAAAAACACCGACTATTTTGTTCTTTTTTTTATGGTGGGAAAAAATCATCCAATGACAACCCCCGCTCTTGGGCGGAGCAGGAGATAGTGTCAGACTCTTACTGACTAAAAGACCCACCCCGTTCTTTCTAGGCTTCATATCGGGGCTCGAGCGCCCTTTCAGATAACCCTGGCCCCAGTAGGCTTCGACCCGGCTGGGTTCCTGCTGTTGCTGACAACTCCTTGAGGCGCGCGGGAACAGTGCGCGCCGTCGACGACTTGGGCTTGGTCCGGACAGTTACCGGACGGCCGGACAGCGAGCTACCCATTGCTTTCAGTCCGCAAGCCCGCGCCTACGGTGGCCGGAAATCGGGATCAGAATCCCGGCGGATGATGCGTTCGGCCTCCTCCTTTGCGAGCATTACTGCTTCGAAGAAGTCGGCGACCGCCTGCCACTCCTCCTCGCTCCGGACCATGGCCTCAATCAAGGCCCGGCGCGAGAGATCTCCGCCGCCGATCGCCCCCACGAGGGCACGGCAATGCTCCGACCAAGCAGGGCACACCTCAACTGTGTGCTCCACCGTGTCCTCCGGGCATTCCGCACAGTGGCGACACCCGGGCGTCACTTCCGCATGAATCCGGTACAGGAAACTCCCGAACGAACCATGTCCGGTGAGGACTTGCGTCATGCAGAAGGTAAGGACGTCGTGAAGTCTTTCCAGCCACGCCTCAAAGAGGGGACTTACCGCCATGGGGTTGCGATAGTCGTTGACGCCATTTCACCATGAGATCCCACCGGTGCTCTGTCCGCCATGCCGTGACCTGTCGCGGCAGTTGACTTTCACCCCGGCGTTGCATCTCCACGCGCATATCGAGCATGCTTGCAAGGACTGTTGCCTCCAGATCCCACGACGGTAGGCCAGCCAGAAGGCTCGCCGCTTCGCGGGAGACCGTGCAGTATCACGGCACCATCCTTATTGCCATGACCCTCTGGCAGGCGTTCAGCATGGCCGCCGGTTGCATTTTCAGCGACGGCGCCCACACAGGCGCCCCGTAGAGGGCCTTGGACCGAACGATCCCCGCGTAGAGCCTCCGGCAGGACGCATCTGGACCCCCAAGGTTGGGCAGGAGCCGCTTGAGCTCAGACCCAGCCCGGTTGAGTTTGGGAGCCAGACGTCGGAAATGCTCCACGAAATTCCACCGGCTGTCGAGGACGAGTCCCAGGTACTTCATCGTCGACCCGACACCGATGTGAACTCCTCCTACCGTTAGTTGGGAACTCAATGGCGGCGCGTTCCGAGACCGGCGACCGTGAAAACACATCGCCTCGGATTTGTCAAGCGCCACCTCGAGTCCCAACTCCTGGATCCGATCAACGACCATCGCAACCTCGCGTGTCGCTAGGGCGACCGCCGCCTGGTACGACTCTCCCTGCGCTAGGACCAGCGTGTCGTCTGCGTAGCAAACCACGCTGACCCCGTCAGGGAAGTCGCCGCGCAGCACGTAGTCGTACCCGATGTTCCACAAGGGTGGCTCTAGTACCGACCCCTGCGGAACACCGCACGACATCTCTCGACGTTTCCAGTCTCCCTGGTAAAAAAATTGTTCTGATGTGCCCAATTTGTTCCTTTAGAAATTCATAAAGTTTTATTAAGAGCCGAAATCGCAGCTTATTATTCCCCCGAACAGTATCTACTTTTTTGTCGATATAAGTTTTATTTATTGTGGCCAAAAATTCGAAATCCTGCATCACACAGAGTATGTCTCCACGCGATTTGAACTTATACAACAGCCCAAAATGAACTATCGGGCAGTTGCCCAGACACACACATGACTTCTGACAGATCAGAGGAAATCCTTTTCAATCAAGGTTTGCGGTACTTTACACCTTGTTCCTCATACCTGTAGGTAAATTATTATTATTACATTATAAATTTGAAAACAGTAAATTTGTTGCTACATACGTCACAAAAAAAAAATTGCAATTCGGAAAAATCTTCGAGACTCCATTTGGGAATTGTAGTTTGCACGGAACTCTCAGTGCGCGAGTCCGACTCGCACTTGCCCAGTTTTTTTATTATAATTATTATGTTGAGACATTTTATTATATACCTACGTAGATAAATGTCTTAAAATGATGCATAAATAACATTTTATAATTAATTAATTAATTAATTAATTAAAATTAAACATTTTTTATATGAAATTTGACGAGCTTAAAGCAATCCGCTCTGGTTGTGCACGTGTGCAAATTATTTAAACACTAACCTTCCCCTTTACGACCTGTTTGTAACAAAACAATGATTGTATTCGCATTTTAATGCCATATATCATTTTCTAACAAAACATCTTTTTCATTCAAATGAATATAGTCCATAAAGCGGCTATTACACTACGCTTTATTCAGCACATGATATACATGTACAGTACAATTCACGAATGATGGCGGCCGTGAAGTTTGCGCAGAAGGCTGCGCAGTAACGTGTTTTAGGAACCAAATGGCGAAGTGCGTGTGCGAGAAGAGTGTAGTATGCGCGAACGTTCGCAAAGGCTAACTTCACGGCCGCCATCATTCGTGAATTGTACTGTATACCGTCTTATTTTTCATTCCGAGTAAGACATTCTGACCGTTATCCCTACGCTACATCGACTAAGACTGTCTGAATATCGAGTGGATATCTTCCTTATGAATTGGAAAGCGGAAGCGAGAAATCATGATCTTTGGAAGGAACGTTGGGAGCCTTTGCCCACCCGTGGGACAATACGGGCTAGCAATAATAAAAGTTCCTTGTATAACTTTCTTTCAGTTCAAGTCGCTACTTATACATAATAGAATTATTTTAATTATTAGGTTTAAAGTTAATGTTCTTTATGTCCCTAAATACTGATAATTTAGTTATTACTCATAGGTTAGGTTAGGAATTTGCTTAATCTATATATATAAAAGAAAGTCGTGTTAGTTACACCACTTATAACTCAAGAACGGCTGAACCGATTTGGCTGAAAATTGGTGGGGAGGTAGCTTAAAACCAGGAGACGGACATAGGATACTTTTTTTTTAATTTTTTTTTTTTTAGGGTAGAGTAGAGTAGGGTAGGGTAGAGTAGGGTAGAGTAGGGTAGGGTAGAGTAGGGTATAGTAGGGTAGAGTAGGGTAGGGTAGGGTAGGGTAGAGTAGAGTAGAGTAGGGTAGGGTAGAGTAGGGTAGAGTAGGGTAGGGTAGAGTAGGGTAGAGTAGGGTAGAGTAGGGTAGAGTAGGTAGAGTAGGGTAGAGTAGAGTAGAGTGTGGTTGGGTAGAGTAGGGTAGAGTAGGGTAGAGTAGGGTAGAGTAGGGTAGAGTAGGGTAGAGTAGGGTAGAGTAGGGTAGAGTAGGGTAGAGTAGGGTAGAGTAGGGTAGAGTAGGGTAGAGTAGGGTAGAGTAGGGTAGAGTAGGGTAGAGTAGGGTAGAGTAGGGTAGAGTAGGATAGAGTAGGGTAGAGTAGAGTAGAGTAGGGTAGGGTAGAGTAGGGTAGAGTAGGATAGGGTAGAGTAGGGTATAGTAGGCTGAAGTAGGGAACAGCGGGAGCGAAGCCGCGGGCAAAAGCTAGTTACTTATATGATAAGCTGACATGGACTCGTAGACATGGAATTGGTGAGGGAAGAAAGTGCTCTCAACAGCTTTCTGCTCCCCAGCACAAGTCAGCGGCTTTTAGAGGCAGTTTTCGTTATGCAGCTTCAAAATGTTGGAACAATATCCCCCCTCCTATAAAATTCAGTAGAAGTTGCGCGGCTTTCAAATCAAATTAAAGTTATTTTTGTTAAGTCATCAAATTGTCTTCCAAGATATTCGAGCCGACATTTCAGCCATTTGATATGCAATATTTTATAGTTCTATCAACTATTTACCTGTCTCGATTTTAGCATTTGTTATTTATTTATTTTCACGCATTTCAGTTATCAATTAATACACGTTTTTTTTTTTTTTTTACTTTTTGTTGTTTTATTGTCTTTTTAATTTTACTTATGTTATCAATTGTTTACACTCTTGTTTCTAATTTTGTTAAATGATATCTTAGCTATAATGGGCACATAAATCTTTTTTAGACTGTTTTTATAAATACAAATCGTAACTTCTTCTTTTAGCTGGTCTATGCACAGATTTTTTTTTGTTTTTAATAAATATTTTATTTTTGAGCATATGACACCCAAGGACTGCAGCTGAAAATCAGCGTCAGGTGGCAGCCTTGTGTTACCATTTGGCATTATGCTGAGCTGAGGCTTTTTAGCATAACTCAATGTATGTACCATGTATTTAATTTTAAGGTGTTTCCGTTTACGCAATTTTCTTTCTTTCTAATTACAATTGCCGAAACGGAACTTGAGCGCTCGGCGTCAGAGTGTCAGGGTCAGGGAACGAATCACAAGTGACGTCTATGACGCGATGGTGCGGCGAGCCAATCACTGAAACTCCCCACCCTCGCGTCTCACTTCGCACCACTAATAAAGAGACCGAATTTGACTTCTGCGCAATTTGAAGCCAGTGCTCAAAGATCCGTGATGGCAATTGTATTTTTTTGTTTAAATTTTACTTGTGGCATTTTAATTACATGTAAAAATATTGTGTAAAAGATTATTATTAAAAAGTTAGGTTAAAAGGTGACCAGACGGTTGCAAACTAGCGTAGAGTTTGTTTGGTTTGTGTTACGGCTACATGGATGTAAACCACGCGCCAACACGTTTGGCGGTTGGAAAACGCGTTTCACAACCAAGGGCGTTGAAGGTCGTAGTTTACAACTGCTGCCAACACAGATTGAAACTAGCAAGGTCACCTTGGTCGGGACGTTAGTTTCTAGTCACCCAAACAAATCAAAATCCATTGTGGTTAAAAAAGTACGTAAGCGGCGAAACAGGCAGAGGCAGGCAGCGAAGTTCTGTTCTACAATTTAAATTTTTATAGAGAAAATAATGACTCCTTCGAGAATACGGTACCTTTACCACACCCACAAAATGGACCACAATGCTTTTTGTGCTCGGCAGGATTCATTGTTTATTGATTTATTAATATTTTCTAATAAACTGCAGACACTAAAAATTCATCACTCATTCAGTAATTTTGTCTATGGGTTTGATTCTTTTGAAGTTTTAAAATCTTCTTTTTAATACACGTCAAAAAAGAAAGAGGTTCTAAATTCAATTTTGTTTTATTTTTCAGTTTGAGGTTATGGGCAAGTGGCAGGCGTCACCAAGGGCGGATCCAGCTCTGGCGCCAGGGGGGGGGGTCACATGGTCGTGTTGTTTTTGATTTGGCGGATAAAATCATCCAAATGACATCCCCCGCCCTTGGGCGGAGCGGGAGGTAGTGTCAGACTCTTACTGACTAAAAAACCCACCCCGTTCCTTCTTGCCTTCGTACTGGGGCCGAAGTTCCCTTTCGGATAACCCTGGCTCCAGTAGGCTTCAACCCGGCGTGGCTGCTGTTGCTGACGACTCCTTGAGGCGTGCGAGAACAGAGCGCGCTGTCGACGATTGTGCTCGGTCGGGAGTCCGGACAGTTACCGGACGGTCGGACAATGAGCTACCCATTGCTCGCAGTCCACAAGTCCGCGCCGTGGCCGGAAATCAGGATCGGAATCCCGGCGGTGGCTGGGACGCTGTGAGCGCTGTTGCTTAATGCTGTCGGCCTCCTCCTTTGCTAGCATTACTGCTTCGCAGAAGGAGGCGACAGCCTGCCACTCCTTCTCGCTCCGGACCATGGTCTGTACATACCAAGGCGCGGCGTACTCCACCGCGTCCTCCCGGCGTTCCGCACAGTGGCGACACCCGGGCGTCATTTCCGCATGAATCTGGTGCAGGAACCTCCCGAACTTACCATCTCCGATGAGAACCTGCGTCATGCGGAAGGTGAGGACGCCATGAGGTCTTTCCAGCCACGCCTCAAAGAAGGGACTTACCGCCATAATTATAGCGCTGACGCTATAATTATCACCATGAGATCCCGCCGGAGCTCTGTCCGCAGCGGACTTTCACCCCGGCGTTGCATATCCATGCGTAAATCGTGCATGAGTGCAAGGACTGTTGCCTCCAGATCCCATGGTAGCAGGCCAGCAAGGAGGCTCGCCGCTTCTTAGGAAATCGTGCGGTATCCCCACACCATCCGTATTGCCATGACCCTCTGGCATGCGTTCAGCTGGGCCTTCGATATATCTTCGATATATATATATATATAATACCATCAAATCTATATTGTGCCAAAAAATATGTAAAAACAATATTTTTAACAATTTTAATTAGTGGTCCACCTACGTCCTGGACCTAGCTCAGGGGGGGGTCATGACTAGTGTTGCCAGATCCGATTGGAGTAAAATCGGGACAGATGGTAAAACAAATCGAAATTTAGGGTTTGAAATCGGGACAAATAAAAAAACTTTTTTTTGAGGTGTAAAGTTATTCTATGACTTTTCTCGCTCTAGGGTGGGACTATGTTCTTCAGTTGCCCTTTGCGTTCCAGGGCTAGTCACTCTTTCAATCGTTCCCGCGCAGCCCTATCCGGCATTGGTCTTACTGGGCCCCTTCAGTTTTGCTGATATATCGACGACGCGTCGTCGACTCGAGCCTCGTCTTTAATGGACGGGCGAACGTCGAGGTTCTCATTGCTCGTCGTCCGCAAGTTTGAGCCTGCTGTGGCTGGAAATCGCTCTGCGACTCCCGACGTAGACCTACTAAATAATTATGTGGATTAAGTGAAGCAGAAGACGTGACGACATATGGTCGCGCGTGACGGACGAAAACAACGCGGCTCTAAGCGAGAAAGAGACAAGCCAGTGATGTGTCTGTGTCATTTTGAACGCACTTAACATGTGTGTGTATGTAATTACAATGGGTTTTAATTAATTTACTGATTTATCAGGACATTTAGCGTCCCGATCAGGTGCAAATCGGGACGCGTCCCCAGACCCCTCGAAATCGGGACATCCCGCCTAAATCGGGACACCTAGCAACACTAGTCATGACCCCCATGAACCCCCCTGGATCCGCCCTTGGGCGTCACGTGGAACAGACTGGCTCATAGAAGACATGAGTGGAAAAGATTGGGGAACGTCTTTGCTGACTGGCAAACAGATCTACAGAAAATAAGAAAAAATCGAATACAAAACTAGGTTTACATTCTTTAAGTTTTTTAAGAATCATTAGTTTTTCATATAATTGTAATATGGATCTGAATAAAAGGCTATAAAGCCGAGTTTGAGCTTTATATATAGATGCACTTTGCCTCAAGTCACCATTGAACTGATCTGATGATGAAGCAGTTAAAAAAGTAGGCAAGAGAGATTCTTTAATGAACTCATTGTCCTTGCCACTAGATGCACTCTGGCTAGAATATAAGGCACCATCGAACTTATCTTTTTAGAAGTAAGCACCAGAATTGCATGATAAAATAATATATCCTGACTACAAGCGGTTTCAATAGTTTCATTTCTGGTTTTTTCAGATATATTACTATAAGAACTAGTACACTAAATTTCTGCCTCCGTTAGTAAAAAAAGACGCATCTAACATTTTTTCCAGATTTGATTTGAGTTTCATATTATTATCAAACCAAGTTAAAGCCCATTATATTCGGCTTTATTTTCAACTTTTAATATGTAAATATTTAAATTCAGCAAACAATTTCCCATTTTTTTTTTATTAATGATAGGCTTGCGTTTGACTACCATCTCACCTGATGGTAAGCGATGATGTGGTCAACGATGAAGCACGCTCACCTAGACGAAAACTATTCACTCTCGACTTAAAGACTCCTAAGTTGTAGCTATCAGGAAACAGTCCGTTTCATTCATTAAAACATTTTTTTCTCCGTTTTTACTTTTTGTTAGATACGTCTTTTTAACTATCAGGGGCAGATTTAGTTGTGAAAGTTTAGCTAATCAAGAAAATACTAAAACTCAAAAATAGAAAACTCTTTACAAAAAAATATAACCAGAACAACAAACGCTCAGGCGGTCGCGTCCTTCTGCGAAGCAGTAAAGCAGTGGCGAGCGTGCACGTGCGAGGGAGCGGCCCTCGCGTCCCAGCCGCCGCGCGCCGGGATCCTGATCCCGTTTTCCGGCGGGCTTGCGGACGGCGAGCAATAAGTAGCTCACCCGCACCGAGCCCAAGTCATCGACGACGCGTATAGTTCCACGCGCGCCTCAATGATATGTCAGCAAACCACACCATATGTCATAAACCAGGGTCGAAGCCTATACTAGGACCAAGGGTCTGCTTCTGAAAGGAAGACTCAGCTCTGGTAGAATATAAAAGGCAACGAGGGTACAGGAGTAGGTTTTTCCCACCGAAAAAAAGACAAAAACGCTTAAAAGTGTAGGTATGCCTAGGTATGTTATTTCGGAAATCGGTATTTCTGGAAGTTATTTTTGTGATCCAATTCTTCCATAGACAATTTCAAAACGACGTTTACCTTTTAATATCAAAAAAGGATCGATTATTGTTTACAGTAACTTCAAAAAATTGTCACCATTTTCACAGAGTACTTTGTAACGTTTGTAACATAATAAAAACCATTTTTTAGCGGGATTTTTTTGAAAATGACAAACGATAATAAAACTATAGTGATATTTATTTTATAAAAGAACAAGATTTGGAAGCTTTTTTAACAAAATGTCTGTGCGTAAATACGTGCCCAGTGCTGCAAGCCGAAACATCGATAGATTAGGAGCTGCGCTGTGTAGTGTAAAATTGAATAGAAGTTACTTCACGTACACCCAATCACTGTCACAGCCGCTGGCGGACAAGAAGCCTGAATGTGGAACTGCCTGCGAAGCGTTTAAGAAATATCTAAAATCCGGTAAATAAAGTATTAGTAGTAGCCAGTGAGCCAGGCGCGGCCTGCCTATTTTACGACGATAGACCTATACAAATACCGGCACGGATCTTTAGCGCTCGGCGTCAAATCAAAGTGGGGATCGCTTTGCGCATTCCATACATTGGCGAGCCAATCGTCGTCGTTATTAGGTACATGGCAGCCTCCTTTCTTATATCTATGATGGCAGCAAACGCAGAGAACGAATTACGAGTGACGTCTATGTCGTCTATGACTCGATGGTGCGTCGTGCCAATCACTGACACTCCCCACCCCCGCGTCTCACTTCGCACCCCTAAAGAGACCGAATATTTGACTTCTGCGCAACTTGAAGGCCAGCGCTCAAGAACCGTGCCGGTAATTGTACGATCAGCGTTTCACCGTCAACGATGGCTGGTGCTGAAAAGCCTAGCCTCTGTCATACATGAGCATTTGCTGAGCGTGCTACGTGCTACTTTAGTCGATATTGTTATTTATTTTATTCCATGACTAGCTGCTGCCCGCGACGTCGTCTGCGTGAAGCTTCTACAGCACTGAAAATACCTAAGGTGCCAGTGTCGCTATAGCATTATAAATAATCAAATTTTAAAATAGCATTATAATATAAGTTTTTTTCGCAAACGAAACCCCCGAAGCTAGTGAAGGGAGTTATATGGGAATCCTGCTGAGTTCAGTCATAAGATGTGACTGAAGGAAATAGCGAAAATAATGCAGGAATACATTCCAGAACACAAAAGAGTAAAAATACGTATAAAGGTATCATACCTTACAAGACTTCACTATAAACTACGTTGTTAGTTATACTGCCAGGAGCTAAAATGTAAAGAGAGTCAGGACTGGTGGCGCGGGAGCAAGCGACGTACAGTTGCCCGTGTGAGAAGCAACTCGTCCTGAGGTCGACACCCGCTGCCCTCAGTGTCTGCCCCTGTGACTTATTGATGGTCATCGCGAAGCAAACACACACGGGGAACTGTACGCGCTTAAACTGGAACGGGAAGTTATGGGGTATGAGGGGAATGTGTGGTATAAATACTGCCTCGCTGACGCCACAACCCGTAAGAATTTCCGCCTCAATGGTGTGTCTGTGTGGAGAGAGATGACTTTAAGGCGGGTCCCGTCACAACTTCGAAGCACAATCGGGACACCGACCTTCAGTTTGATGGTATGCGCCAGAAGTCCACTTTCTGACAGGGAAATCAGAAGTTCCACGGAATAACGTGTGGCATCATTTGCTCGACAACAGTGTTTATCGAGGTGTAGACCACTTCATTCTTCTCAATTTCCGAGAGAATGCATTCGTTAATTGCTGCAGCCTGATCATTTTTGGGCGTCAAAATGGCCCGCTCACACACCCAAGAATTCTGCTGGTGTGGTATACGACTGATGTCCCCGTACACACAGTGAATGAGTTTTTCTAAGCTGCATACCACTCTACCGAGAGACTCTGGAAGCACCACCTGTCCACCTCTCTCTTCTGGTAGAGTGCCTTCGCCAAGACTTAGAAGGACATCGGAGAATTCTTGAGCACGTGCATTGCCACCGAGCCGAGCTCTCATATTAATGGTCAAGCGCAGTGTACGAACTCGTGACTACAAAGAAGATCGTATCCACGAAGCATTCATCTCGTCAGCCCTCGATCCCCGCGTCACCTCGGGAAGTGTTTGCCGGAAATCGCCACTGAACAGAACTGTGACACCATCCATCAAATGTTAGTTCCTGCGGATGTCCTGCAGGGTTCTGTCCACGACCTCAACTGCCTTCCTATTGGCCATCGCACACTCATTATCAGAGAGCAATCCTTGAGTACGTGTCCCTTATCGCTGTTACATGACACACCACAAACAGGCGTTTTGGCGGTCTCTAAATCGATGGGAGTTTTTAACATGGCATGTGCTATCTTGCCTTCCGGAAGCAGTGTGGCAGCGATTCCCGACGACGCTACAGCAATAGCAACTTTGCCTTGGCTCCTGACCTCTGCAAGTATGCCAGTGGTAACAAATGTTTTTCCTGTTCCACCAGGAGCATCCAAGAAAAACATTTTACCCTGGTTTTGCCCAACGCTTTCAAGGACGGTGTCATAAATTTGTTTTTGCTCTCAAGATGTGGTGGTTATTTCGCCCGGATTGTAATTTGTCTTAGCGTTATACTCCCGATTTCCACGGTCTTGATGTGGTGATGATTGGAGAGCTGGTAACCCATATTCGATCAGTGGATTGCCGCCGATAGAAATGACCACATCTTGAAGTGAACTGAGACAGGTGTTCAGCACGCGTTCATCAGTTACTTCAACTTCGTCTCTAGTAGCACGCCTCAAAGCTCGTAGAAAATCTTCAGACAGATGATGGCGATACTTCTCCCACAAAGCTACCGGGTTCGCGACTCCACAAAACACCAAGATGACGGCAAGCAGATGACGCATGTGGCTGGGACTGTCACTGACGCTTGCCTCCGCGAGGGTGTCGAAAAGGCTGCGCGGTAAGTGGGATACTCCACGCCATCAAATGTCCTCAGAAAGGCGAAAGACGTTGAGCCTGGGACAGTGTGATGTAACAACTGCAGAAAATAGCATTCGCCACTATTCGGGTGCACGGTATAAACCCTACCCAATGCGGTGTCCTTGAAAATTCCCGGAAAACCTTTCACAGCACCTCCTCGTCGATGTCGGTTGAATACACCCCTTTGCTTGTCGTACTTACGTGTAATATGAAGGCACCTCGTCATACGTAAGGGATTTCGCAAACTGATCGACTTCACAGAGTCTGAGAAATGCCACCATGTAATACCTAACACCGCATTTTTTTTAAATTGTCTTCCTCAACTCTGCTCAAGATTTTGAGGGTTTTGTTGGAACTTGAATTTGTCAAAACGAACTATAATATGAAGAAAATGCACATTACCATCTATGAATTTTAAAAATAACTAACTACTAACCTCGCCAACATGATCAAATTTAAATGATTAATTTCCAAAAACTGTTAACATATAACTTGATTTGATTTTGTTGATATCTCATAGATGGCGCTGCTTTAAAATTGTGTTTATATATTATAACATTCATTAAACTATGTTTCTCTGCCCAAGTTACTTTAATGGCGTAGTTTTTATAGTGTAAAGCTAGATAATAGCATGACTTACTCAAAAACAACATTTAAATATGCGTCGTTAGATTACACGCAGTCACAGAATGCGTGAGAAAAATAAAGATTCACAGCTCCTCCCCCGTAGGTGATAGCGTGATTATATGTAGCCTATGTGTTGACCCGACCTCTTAGTAATATTCATGCAAAATTTGAAGTAAATCCATGCAGTACTTTTTGAGTTTATCCCGGACATACATACAGACAAACAGACAAACAGACAAAAATTCTAAAAACTATATTTTTGGCTTCGGTATCGATTGTAGATCACGCCCCAAGTATACTTAAAAAAAAATATTCAATGTACAGTTTTGACTTGTCTACGATTTTATTATATGTATAGATATGCGCCATGTTTGACGTAAATAAACACTTTTTCTTTCTTTCTTCTTTCTTTCTATACTGAAACCTACGAGTATTTCATTAAATGTCTATCGCATTATTTATTTATTACGATTTATGATGTTGTTTATGAATATAAAAGCATTAGGGGTGTGGATCGATACGGATTCGTGATTAGAGGAAAGGATTGAAAGGAATAAACTTTTATTTTTATTTTTTACATAGATGACCTATGAACCCTTCGCCCTAACATGCTCTCCATCTTTCCAGGACAAACAGTTTTCGTACAGGGTGCGGCTGCAACCCCTGTGCCTCTCCTCGATGCCATGACAGAGGTCGGCATGAACGGCAACATGAAAGACATCAAGGTCGTCCACATGCACACTGAAAAAGAGGCTAAATACGTCGCCCCTGAATGTAAAGATACCTTCAGGTTAGTATACATAAGAGGTTTTCTATTTTAGATCACCATTAGAGCTTTAATTCACCGCGACACCATGGAGGCGCGACCAGTCGCCGCTACCAACAAAATGCATACAGCTCTATGTATAGAGAGAAATACTCACCTGGTGTCCGTTTGGTTGCGCAACCAATTTGGTGACGCGACCAGCTCAGACGCCAGTCCAGCCGACAGTGACGAATCTCCCCTTCCCCCAAAGAGTATGTAATATCAAAATCTATGGAATATATTTCACACCGGGACACCATGGCGGCGCAACTGATCACGCCACCCCGTGGTGTCCCGGAGAAATATAGCGATTAGGGATTGGTGCTAGCGATACCGACGCGATACGCACGCGAGTCAGAAGCAGCCTGTAGAACTTTAATTAGGCTAGAAGCGAGCCGTCGATACACGTTTCTAAAACGCGCGTCAACGGCGCGATTAAGAACAAGAAGCTTGCAAGAAGGTTTTATCTCCAACATTTCTCCGGGCTTTGAAACCAATGGTTTCAACCAGATTCTGAAGACACAGGCAAGGGGCAGATTCGGTTGAATGCCCGTCGAACGACTCCAGTAGACGTCCGAATGTCAGCTACACGGGCGATTCCATCCTTTCCTGGGTGAACAGCCACGATCCGCTGTTTGTGTGTCTTCTGAATCTGGTTGAAACCATTGGTTTCAACGCCCGGGGAAATATTGGAGATAAAACCAGTGCGCACAAGCTCTTAATCTTCGTGTCTGGGTTGGTTATTTCACCGGTGGTCGTCCGTGTCGAAATTGGCGTTCCACCGTGCAGAAGCAACGAGCATTGGAATGACATAGAGCCAGGTGAAGCGTGGAGAACTACCTACTACGGACGCCCTCTGGACACAAAGGTCATTAAGTGAATGCACCTACGATTAAAGTAAAAAAAAACTAAGCAGCGGTGACCTTGGGCACAGCCTTGGGTGTGCCTAAATCACAAAATAGATAGATACAGAAGTCAATCTACAAACAAAGTACTCACACCGCTGACGAACACGATTATACGATATCTCGGCTCAATCGCCCGGTCGCGCTCATACAGTTCGGAGCATCGCGCGGCCGCGTGTGCGCTTAGCGTAGGTACATATAAAAACTGAAATACATACATGAGATTGACTTCTGTACCTATCTATTTTGAGCTGAATTCTATAAATAAAAGAAATTCTTATATGTAAAATGATTTAACTATACATGTCATAATATTTCGACATCGAAATAGATAAAATCTAAGCAAGCAAGCCTATTCTTAGCACCCATCATGCTCAGTGGCGTAGCGAGACGAATAACGGCTATGGGTAAAAAAAAAATCTGGGGCCCCTTTTTTTACATGGACAATTATAAAATAATCTGTCCTGCTCTGGGTGAAGCGGGAAGGATTGGCTGACTTTTACTTAGCAAAGCGAATTGCCTAGATTAAAGCAGTCCTGCAACCTATTTTATTTTGATTTTGAATGTGGAAGAATTTCTTTGTAGTTAATTATGAGGTTTGCTAATTTTGAGAGGGCTCCGAGCTGGGAGCCCCTTCACTGTTCTTTAGCTGCGCCAGTGAACATGCCATAACATAATGTAGGTACCTATAGATTCGAAGATATTTAGGCTATTAGATTGAATTACCCATCCGCAGATCGATGTCTCTATTCATGGGCAAGAACGTCCGTAAGTCAGTGGCCGAGGGTCGCGCGGATAGCATCCCCGTGTTCCTGCAGGACATCCCCAAGCTGTTCCACAGGAAAATCATCCAACCCGACCTTTCTATTATTCAGGTGTGCTCCAGGTTCATTGTAATCTATTATTTACCTAGTCCTTTTACCAACTATGTTGGGTTACGGCGAGCAATGGGTAGCTCGATGTCCGACCGTCCGGTAACTGTCCGGACCGAGCACGCACTGTTCCCGCGGCAGGGGCCCAGCTGGGTCGAAGCATACTGGGGCCAGGGTTAGCTCCGAAAGGTAGCTCAGCCCCGGTATGAAAGGTAAGAAGGATGGGGTGAGTTTTTTATTTATTTATTTAATCATAGGAGAACTAACAGCTTAATTTAGTCTCTATGAGTCTGACACTATTGCCCTTGGACAGAGCGGGGTATGTCATTTGGGTGGTTTATTAAACACCAAAAAAAAACTATGTTGGGTTAGGTTTCCAATGTAATTGTTAAATGCTACTATTTTACACGAAACTATTCTGTTAGGATTTCAGAGCCCGGTCATTGGGTATGTTTCTTTACCCGGCTTGCGCAATTTTGACCACAACATGTTAATCAGTCCGATAGATACGAGAAGCACAAGACCGGGCGTTATGGCGTCACGTGGGAGGCCCATGTCCTACAGTGGACGACTTTCGACTCAAATGATGATGATGAAGATGTTAATCAGGGCCTCAAGTCTGCTATTACAATAGTGTCAGAATGGTCTATTATTGATGTCACAATTTATTGTCGATTTTGACAAGTTTGGTAATCTACTAATATAATGGCGTCATTATGACTTTCCAATGATCAACCACTGACACTCCATTGAAAGAAGTGGGATAGAATAGTAATCTCGTAAATATTGACAAATTAATAATTCACGTATGCGGTAATCTGCAAAAATTTGGACAGTTCCTTTGATCAGTGACGTGACCTCTATTACGAGACCATTAGACCATTCACCGATCAATGATCGACCATTATGAATTAGCAGATTACAAACTTTTAGCAAAATGACTATGGCATCGTGCTGGAATGACGAATTTATAAAAATAGCAGACTTAGCCCCCTGTATATGTGTTGATGATGTTTTTGTTGTTTCAAACTCTGAGCTTCTACTCAGAATCATAAGAAGACCACACAATCCAAGGCGGTGCCGCTGTCACTCTCGAACTGTAAACAAAAGAAATAAAAGCGATGCGCAAAGACACAATGCTTGCCTATATGCATTTTAGCGATTTAATAAAAATCTGTGGATGTGATTTTTTTTATCTTTGTCGGTAAAAAGTTTGCTTGTAGAATAATCTGACAAACAGTCAGAATGGTTGCGTGTAACAAAGTTTTTTTCTTATAAATTATAATTCTAAACCAGTGCTCGACTGCGATCCAATTATAGATTCATGAACAATAATATCAACATTTGATTTTGTCGTGCAATTCATACTTTTGTCAAAAAAAAATATTAAGCAATTTCGCAACTTTTCGCAACTTTTCCCTACTCCTTCGAAACGGCTTGGACCTTTAGAAACATTTTTACACATAAAAATTGGTGGTTAAATATTCTTCAAAGTGAACATTGCGTATGTAAATCAATCAATATCTCGCAGAGAAAATGGATATAAAGCGCTTTCCGGGCGCTGCTGGCCACAAATAAATGCACAGATTTGCGTACTGCCGCCTAGGCGAGTGCGAGAGTTGCGTTCACATATTTACGGTCAGATGGTTCACGGGACTATACGCCTTAAGTAAGAGCTTATGCAGTCTAGCCTTGAAGACACCTAAATTAGTATAATATGGTATTTGGGTGGTAATCGATAAAAGTACTGTACAGTCATTTTTATTATGCTGTATTATGTTTTGAACACACTATTTATTTATCTATATAACAACTTCTTTTTTCTGACTCTGCTTACTACAGTAGACGGATTATACTTTTGCTCATTATAAAACTTCCGATTAGCTCAAATAAACAACTTTGTGGTCACTAATTATAAATATTCTTTTTCAGGTGTCGCCTCCCGACTGTCATGGTTACTGCTCCTTGGGAACATCCGTGGATTGCGTGAGGGCTGCGCTGGTCAACACCAAAGTTATTATCGGTAAAACATACAAGATAAACCTAAAGTCTCTCTCACCAATAAGTATGCCGTTTTATATGGCAGCCATGTCGGACTTCTCTTATTATTACAAACTTTAAAGCTTTAGGCCGATCGCTGCGTTAGGAAGGCGAAGGCGCCCGCTTGGTCCCATTCGATATGACTACATGCACTCTGTTAAGGCTTATAGTCCCTTGAACCATCTGGCCAAAATTATGTGACCGCACCTCTCTCACCCGCCTAGGCGGCTGTACGCAAATCTGTGCATTTATTTGCGGCCAACAGCGGAAAGCGCGCGGCTGACCTGAATATTACATACACATTGCCTATTCAACAAAGTTCAGTAATTTGCAGCACAAATAAATAAAAACATGCCACGAACATTCGGCGACGCGCTTATCCATATATCGCACATCGACATGACGGTAGAAGAGAATATGCCACTGTCTGAGCACGGCGCCGGCAAGGGACTAGGTGCTGCAGAAGAAAAGATCGGAAAGCTTATTGGAGAGAATCTGGTAGATGATGGCGCAACACTGCAAATGGGTATGTAGCTACGTAGCTATAGCTAAATTTTAGTAAAACCACCATCTTCTTCTTCTTCTTCCTGCCCTTGTCCCATTTTATTTGGGGTCGGCGCAACACGTAAAACCACCATACACTTACATATTATTATATAGACCCCCAGATGTAGCCACCTCGTGCCTGCACGTGAGACAACAATAGAAAACTTCAATACGTAAAGTATTCCTTAAATATAACCACTGAAATACACTAATAACTTAACTATTGGAGTCTATTTCTCATACGTACACTAAAACTTTTACTTTAATTGCCAAAATTGATATAAAAACATTAAAAACTAACTCGAGTCCACCTCTCCGAGACAGTGACAGGCCTTTATTTGGCTAACTTTGCAAAGTTCGTCATACAAAAACCGGCACGTCGAATGAGACAGAGCATTTATGTTTTGTCTCAATTTTCTTACTTATTTCGTATATATGTTTCTCAGTCTCACACTTCTCTGGGTTCATGGCTATATCTAGGAATATATAATCTAACACCATACATATCAGGGATGTAATGAAAATGATTGACACTGTATCCTCCGGGTGGTCTGCACAATGGTGATACCCGGACGTTTCTGCCACCTGAATCCGGTGCAAGAACTTCTCGAACTTACCATGTCCGGTGAGGACCTGCGTGGTCGTGATGCCTTTCCAGTCACTTCTCAAAGAGACTTACCGCCATCATTATGGCGTGCCATTTCCACGGTGCGGTGTCATTACGCGGAAATACCCTACGGTGCCGCATCATATCATGTAGTCCGGTTCTGATGCCACACGCTGAACATGCGGCCAGGCTCTAATACTCGCCATACACGCTAGGATCTTCCTGACAAGTTTGCCTGTACAGGGAAACCGAAGCATGTATGTTACACACCTGTGCCGGTTTCCATAAAAGTTCACCTGACACTAGTGTGCAGGCAAACTTGTCAGGTACACCCTAGCGTGTATGGGCTTAACTTTCAGAGATACTGAGGCATCTCCATGCTTAACAATACTGACTTCATTGACAGGTATCGGTAATATACCGGACGCGGTGCTCACATGTCTGAAGGATCACAAAGACCTGGGCATCCACTCGGAGATGTTCAGCGTCGGGGTCATCGATTTGGTGAAGCGCGGTTGCATCACTAACAACAGGTACTTGTCGTTTTTACATATTTATGTGGCAGCAGGATGTTTTTAGGGTTCCGTACCTCAGAAGGAAAAAACGGAACCCTTATAGGATCCCTTTGTTGTCCGTCTGTCTGTCAAGATCCCTTTATCTAGGGTGCACGTGGAGATATCGAGTTGAAATTAAATCCATATACTCAGGTCTGCGGCCCCTTGAAGCTGTGAAAAAACAAACTTCTGAGTTTACGAAAATAAAGATACGGCCGTTTATGTCGCAAAAAACATGTAGGTATTTCGACAATCACGGAATCAAAATTCATAGGGTACCTAATTCATGTTGATCTAGAATCCTGTAATTCATCATAAAGCAAGGTCTCATAGCACAAATAGAAATTCATTTGGAATTTCTCAGGAGTCCAGAGTTTCATAGTTTGTGGTATGACACCTCCAAGATACGGAAAATCGAGGTACAAAAAACATGAATAGTAACCGTCTTGAGCTCCTTCCACTTCATTTGGTCGGTCGTGTCAGATTGCGGGATTGACGTCTCATTTGACTATTAGAGGGCTGGAACGACAACGCCTGTGTGCCGAGTGCGACTGGTTTTTACATTAACGCAATTGAAACGTTAACTGCGTTTAGCTCTCTGATTGGTTAACAGCTTGAAACGGGCCAATCAGAGCGCTGAACGTCATAAACGTGTTGATAACTCGCACATGGGCACTCTGTTTGCGTACACACTTGTGCGCCACATTATGTGTTTCCTGCGTGCTTAGTTAATTTCCATTAAGATTATATCTACCACCAAAATTTGGTAGAACCACGAAAGACCACCAAAATACCACCGAAATTTGGTTGAGTGTATTATGATTAAGTATTTATTAACAATTGTATTATAATTTAATTTGTTTCTTTTTTTTTTGTCAGGAAGATATTGAATCGAGGCCGAATGGTAGGCAGTTTTCTTATCGGGAACAAAGAACTGTATGACTACGTCAATGACAACCCCTTTATTGGTCAGTACCACATTTTTTTTTTGTTTATATTGACAGTACCTGTTATAACCTTAAAACCCAAAGCCAGTATTTAATCCGAATTAACAATAAATCATTTTTAGTATTTCAAACAAACTAAAGAACTACCTACTAGATTAGATTAGGTTATTTGCAAATTTATATGTACCTAAGTTGATGCAGGGGCGTACCTAGTTGATTAGCTAACTCTAAAGGTCATCACGCCAATATTCAAATCTGGCAATGTTGACGATGTTGTAAATTACCGACCAGTATCAATACTTTCGACATGTGGTAAAGTTATTGAGTCGCTTGTGCAGAGAAAGATGTTTCGTCACATAAAAAACTTGCTTGATAACCAGCACGGTTTTCGCCCTTTTTTTTATGGTGGGAAAAAATCATGCATTGACATCCCCCGCTCTTGGGCGGAGCGGAAGATAGTGTCAGACTCTTACTGACTAAAAGACCCACCCCGTTCCTTCTAGCCTTCATACCGGGGCTCGAGCGCCCTTTCGGATAACCCTGGCCCCAGTAGGCTTCGACCCGGCTGGGTCCCTGCTGTTGCTGACAACTCCTTGAGGCGCGCGAACAGTGCGCGCCGTCGACGACTTGGGCTTGGTCCGGACAGTTACCGGACGGCCGGACAGCGAGCTACCCATTGCTCACTGTCCGCCGCCGATCGCCCCCACCAGGGCACGGCGATGCTCTGCCCAAGCAGGGCACACCTCGACTGTGTGCTCCATCGTGTCCTCCGGGCATTCCGCACAGTGGCGACACCCGGGCTTCCGCACGAATCCGGTGCAGGAAACTCCCGAACGAACCATGTCCGGTAAGGACCTGCGTCATGCGGAAGGTAAGGACGCCGTGAGGTCTTTCCAGCCACGCCACAAAGAGGGGACTTACCGCCATGATTGTGGCGTGCCCAGCACTGGGTTGCGATAGTCGTTGTCGCCATTTCACCATGAGATCCCGCCGGAGCTCTTTCCGCCATGCCGCGACCTGTCGCGGCAACGGTTTTCGCCCTAAGAAATCAACGCAAACCAATTCAGTTGAGTATATCTCTTATATTCATCAGCATTGGATGAAGGTAGTGAAGTTCATGCAATATACACTGACTTCAAAAAGGCGTTCGATTTAGTAGACCATAATATACTCTTTCCCAAATTGGAATGTATGGGTGTTCATGGATCTTTGCTGCGTTGGTGTGAATCTTAATTAAAAAACCGCTCACAGCTAGTATATCTCAAAGGTTTTAAATCCAGGCAGTGTTATATACCATCGGGGGTGCCTCAGGGGTCACACTTGGGGCCTTTATTATTCTTAGTTTTTATAAATGATTTGGGTAGCAATATTAACTCACAATACAAACTTCAGCAAGCTTTGAATAACGTATTTAATTGATGTTTAGAAAATAATATGTCCTTAAATAAAAATAAACGTTATTTTATTAAATTTAGCCGAAAAAAAAACATATCAAACTTGTTACTCAATCAATAACGGCCAGCTCCAAGATGTTGATACTATCAGGGACCTTGGTGTTCTGGTGGATAGCGGTTTAAGCTGTATAGTCATTACGATCAAATTATTAATCGGGCATCTAAACTGTCAGGTTTTATAATCAGGGAAAAGAAAATTTTTAGAGAACCCTCCTTGACTATTTGCATTTACAATTGTGTTATTCGCAGTATTCTGGAGTATTGAGTACGATATGGAACCCGTTATAACAGGTACACTCGGATCGGATAGAGCGCGTTCAGAAAACGTTTCTGTATCGTCTATGCTACTCAGAAAACAACAGTAGTAGGTTGAACTCGTACAACTCTAGATTAACCCACTACAGGACAGCAGGACAAACTTGGTTGGGGTCGAGCACGAGCGTCATTCATATTTAAAAATGTCTCCGAATTAGTCCAACACTGTGATCCGAGTGAGCTAATGCAAGTGTTGTCACGCGTTGTAGTTGGGCCTTGTGAGTAAAATAGATCATAATTATTTAAGGGCCGGTTGTAGTCACTGAGTATTTTGTATGAATTCCGCCCGCATCTATGGCGATTACGTGGCCCCGTAACAGCGAATTTATTTTTATATTCAAGATTTTTGTTTTTGCGAGGCCCTTTTAAAAAACAAGCTTTATGTAATTTTTAAATATATATTTCCATGACGTAATCTCGTAGACATACACGTTTGAAATCGTAAGTTAAGTTCAGATTCGCATTTTTTTTATCGGGCCAACTATATCATATTTTGATTTTTGCCCGGTGGTTAATCATCATATAGGTAGATTATTTTAGTCTGTATTTGTAGATTTTTCCACTTCCAGAGGTTTAAAATCATTAATTAAATTGCAGAAATGTTGGAGATTGACTACGTGAACAACACTCACATAATATCTCTTCAGCCGCGTATGACAGCCATCAACTCCTGCATTGAGGTCGACCTTACGGGACAAGTGTGTTCTGATTCTATTGGTAATGTATTAAGCTCCATACGTTGGGTGTTTGCCGTAAAGATCAAACATACCAAACAAAAAATTCAAACATCCGAATTAAGAACCTCCTCCTTTTTTAGAAGTCGGTTAAAAATATTTTCGTTTGGTGTGTTTGATGCCTAGTCACACAATCAGCCAACACAAATAAGTACCTAGTCATACCCAAGCTTAGCGAACGTGTTAGACATGCAATTACAATTACCAAGTCGTTTTAACAAGTAGCGTAGTTAAGCAGGGGCTGTGGCCCCTCGGTCACACATTCGCACTTAACGGGGCCTCGCGCAAGGAACCCTTATCCCCCGAGCGCGAGGGTTCAGTAACCCGGAAAATTGCCGTGTACGTAAATCACTTTGTACAATCGGCTCTCGAGGAGTTATAAGAACCAGAGTTAAATTTCGTGTCCCATCTATTACTGAAAATCACAACAATTTTTATAAATTGTATAAGTATTTATACCATCACTATTTTTCTTCTTCCTGCCCTTGTCTCGTTTTATTTGTTGTCGGCGTAACACGTGTTTTTGTTCCATTCTGTCCTGTCACTCGTCACGCTATCACTAACTCCTTTTTCTTTCATATCACTTCTCACACAATCCAACCATCTTTTCTTTGGCCTCCATACTTTTTTACACCATTACTATTAAACTAACAGAGTATCGAGCATATCGTCCTACCCCTTCTTTTTGAAGGGGGAAATCAGTGAATAATTTCTCCGGTGTTCAGGGTGGAGCGAGAGAGAGCATCAGGATTTTACTGACTAAAATTCGACTGTGTTTGTTTCAGTTGGCCGTTGTAAAATCCCGAAGTCCTAGAAAGCATCGGCTCTGTTGGACCTTTGCAGTTTTGCTGATATCACTTAGAGATGCGCGTGGAACTAAACAAGCCGGTGATTTGGGCTTGGTCTTTACCGGTCGGCAAATTACCCATTCCTCGTCGGGAATTGTCCGGTGACTCCAGATGTCTGAGGCGTCTCCTGCTGCGGCGGTTGCATGTCCTTTCTCTTACTTTTTCAGCTACTTCCTTTGCTCGCATGACTGCTTCGCAGAATGTAGTGATTGCTTCTCATTCCCTCTTGCCTGCACCATGGCCTGAACTGCTAAATCGCTGCCATCAATCACCTCTACGAGGACATGGCGATGCTCTACCTAAGCGGGATAGACTTCCTCCGTATTGTTACGTACGTGGGTAATCAAATGCCGATTTACTGTCGAGACAACTTTATTCACCACAAACAATAACTAATTAGTCCAGTCAACATTAATCCGAATCGCAATTAACACTAGAGTACCGTTACACTATCGCTTAAGTCGTTAAGTAAAGTCACTTCAAGTACTAGGGTAGTTCGCTCTTGATCGCAGTCGAAATCACAACTGACTCGCTTCCGGCCCGGGGCTCGTATTTATATGCGGAGCCAAGAAAATTCTAGATACCGACGTCCCCGGATCTATCCAGAATTCCAGAACAATTGAATCGCTTCTCAAAGTCATAAATCATTTTTATTGCTCGTGGTAATAAGAGTCACTTTCATGCGAATTTCGACTCTATTGTTAATGGAGGAGAGTACCATTTCCCTTATCGGTACATGAATACCTATCTACTAGTGGTACTGGCTGTGTGGATGTTTCAAGATTTTTCTAAGCCTGTCTACGTCCAACCATTCTAAACCTTTCGAACAGAAATGCGTTTTAATTATCACGTGCTACTCTTTATTTTCTCGGAGATATGGCGTGTTCACGTTTAGTGGCGTAACAGTATGTTTCACCGTGTGCTCCGTGTGATCCGCACAATTGTAATCCTTTCTACCCACCGCATCCACCGCCATCCGCCCCCTCTTAAGGAGGTAGGGCCCGACCTAGCTATTTAGCCGCTCCGGGCGAAGATAATTTCTCCTCTTAAGTCTTAAATATTTCCACTATTCAACCTGAAAGGAGGGTGGCACATAAAATTCTCAACCTGCCAACTTGGGTGCAGATGGCTGGGTTGAAATATAGGAATAAGTCAATTTTGCCGACCCCCATTTTTCGCCGCTCTGGGCAAATACCCGGCTTGCTCCTCCCTAGATCGGGCCCTGTAAGGAGGGGCTCACCGCCGCAATTGTGATATGACCAGTGTGTGGGTTTTTTTTTGGTGGGTAAAAATCATCCAAATGACGGGATAGTGTCAAGCTCTTACTGACTAAAAAACCCACCCTATACCTTCTTGCCTTTCATACCAGGGCCAAGCCTTCCTTTCAGAAGCTGACCCTTGGCCCCGGGCCCAGTGTGTGGGATCCGATAGTAGCTGTGTTCATGCGAACATGAAATCCCACAGGAGCTTTATTCGCAGTGTCACGAAATATTTTTCGAATTTACTCATGGGAGAAAAAAAAAATACAGCCGTATTGAGAACCTCCTCCTTTTTTTTGGAAGTCAGTTAAAAAGGCCTCGCTGATGCGCCTTCACCTATGTCTATTTAATTCACGATTTAACTGTTTGTTGTGGCTGTGTTGTTTTGTTACTTAACAACCTTTTTACTCCCTGCGACCAAACAGTCTTCGTTGCACAAACCAGTCTTCGAATTACTCTATGCAAATGGTTATCTTACTTTAAAGAAAATAAGGTCAAGAATTCATTGATTCAACTATCACACTCGTCGCGTCGTCGCGACAACGAACGTTTTCTGCAACTATACTCGTAACTCAACGAAACTCATACACACGAACATATTATAACTATAACTCAACGATAGATTCGTCTTCAAACCAGTCGCGACGAGGACTGTTTTTAACAACCGTTTCTGACGTCGCAAGATCGGTTGCGTTTCGTCGTTCAAAAATTCGACAGCGACCCACCACTAATTCGGATTCGGAATCAGTGAAATCAGAGGTGTAGCATGGACGGTTAATAAAATGATATTAATATTTTCAGTGTTGCCATATAATTAGTGTTGCCAATAAAACATATTTTCTTGAAACTAGGAACCCGCATGTTTTCCGGATTCGGTGGTCAAGTGGATTTTATTCGCGGATCGGCAGAAGCCGTAGATGGGAAAGGGAAGCCCATCATCGCGTTTGTTTCAGTGACCAAGAAGGGACAATCCAAAATTGTGCCCACGCTTAAAGTTGGTTAGTAAAATGCTTTGTTCTTGCCACTTGTTTTCTACTAAAGTAGTTATAGAACACGGAATACTTACAGCATCAGTAGCGCCTAGAGATGCAATTGTTAAAATAATTCGAATCGGCGCAATGGCGCTGAACAACACATTCAGCCACCATAGTAATAGCCATCATCATTATCATTTCAGCCGAAACATGTTCACTCCCCCAATTGTTGCCACAAATACAGGTCTTGTTGTCTCGCATCTATCTTATTCTCGCGATCATTACGGCCTTAGTCACATCGGTCCACCTTGTGAAAAGTCTTCCTACGTAGTCGCAACTCCAGATTTTTTTAGTTCCATCATCTCGATGCTTCCCACGAAGTTGTAGTAAGCACAAAACTTGAACAGAACTCAGAACTTGCGTTCAGAGTTCTATCTGAAATGGGAATGTTCTGAATTCGAACGGATGGAGTTCGGAGCAGTACCTGCTATAGCTACTTCGGGCCTATGTTTCTCGAATTCGGATCAGGTGCAGTGCGGAACTGCGGAATAGCTATCTTTACCGCCGCTTCTAGCTTCCTTTCGTGGCGGCCTTTTTTGTTGCCCGTGTGCGGCGGTGCCGCCACAAAAAAAGCTAGAAGCCGCTTTCAGCTTCTCTGGCCATAAAAGCTGGCGCGCGCTTCACTTTTTTTTTGTGGCCTTTTCTAGCTTTTTTTGTAGCGGCTTTTTTTAGTGGCCTGTGTGCGGGGACACTATGTCACTCAGGAATAAAGCTTTCTATTGGTGAAAAAACTTTGGCAATCGATCCAGTACTTTCAGAAATTATTCCTACAAACAAAAAAAAAAACATAAACACAAACTTGACCTTTTTATAATATTAGTGTACACAATGCGTTCCAAATGAGAATAGGATCGCCCGCCATGTTGTGACGTCACGATTTACTGTCAAATCGAGAAAGAAATTTTTAAACATTAATTAATTTTATTCACGAAAAATTTTATTTATTTATGAACTGTGAACGAAAAAAGTTTAATCAGAATCAAGTTCTTCAATTTTACTCATCTCTAAGTTTTTCAATTTTGCCAACATTTCTTCGATTTGACAGTACGACGAGACGTCAAAACATTGAAATCGGTCCTATTCTCATTTGGAACGCGTAGTAGTGTAGATTATTTTATGTCTTGCAGGTGCTGGCGTCGTGACAACTCGCTGTCATGTACAGTACGTGGTGACCGAACACGGCATCGCCAATCTCTTTGGTAAGACGCTCCGTCAGAGAGCGTACGAACTGATCAAGATAGCTCACCCTGACCATCGACAATCTTTAGAAAAGGCAGCATTTGAACGGCTCAAGTGCATGCCTTGCCCTTAAGTGCAATAAACGTCAGTGTTGCCTGAATCAATTGTGGGCCTATGCCCATTTTAGAATTCGATACTATTATCGAATTCTAAAATACGAGTCTAACCAACTTACGCCTATGTTAAGTGAGTATAAATAAACCTAGGTGCAGAAGCCTAGTTGGTGTTAAACTACACAAACTTGAAGGTTTTAGTATAAGTGGCAGTTGAAAATATCTAATGTTTTGTCGTCTAAGTTTAAAAGTTTTTATTGTGAAAATTTTTGACGCCCATCATTTTACTATGTCACCAATCGGGAACCTTCGTATTTTATAAATTACTGATACTGACATATCTTTGCCTTTGAAGCGAGTGCGAAACAAAACACACCGTTGACCGGGTTTAGTCCCCGACAGTCGGATGGCAAGCTAATTACTGATACTTCTTACATCTATGCCTTTGAAGCGAGCGCGAAACAAAACACACCGTTAACCGGGTTTAGTCCCCGACAGTCGGATGGCAAGCTAATTACTGATACTTCTTACATCTATGCCTTTGAAGCGAGCGCGAAACAAAACACACCGTTAACCGGGTTTAGTCCCCGACAGTCGGATGGCAAGCTACCCACTGCTCGTTGTCTGCAAGCTCGCGCTCCAGATATCGCTTTGCGATGGTTGGCTGTGACCCTGTGTTAAAAATCATTTTTGGTTCCATGGTTCCAATACATATACCCCGTTAAATTTTGATCGTTATAATCCAGTGGAGGGTCGATCCGGTACGTAACACTATTGATTTGTAAACTTAAAAAATAAAGTACCTTTTTTTTTAAACTCGTATTAATTTACGCATGAACGAAATTATCTTCTTTAAGAAAACGTCAGCTGGGCGAGTTCAATGACCTATAGGTAATTAGTACGCAACGCCGACTACTGCTTACAGGTCATTGAACCCGCTCAGCTGACGTTTTCTTAAAGAAATTAATTTCGTTCATGTAAATTAAATTCGTAAATTAATACGAGTTTAAAAAAAGGTACTTTATTTCGATAGTGTTACATGTACCGGATCGACCCTCCACGGGATTAAAACGATCAAAATTTAACGGTGTATAAAGAAATTCCATACCAGTATCTTGATCATATTTAATTCATGAAGTCCTGGAGTTGGACAAAAAAGTTTTGTAATGGATTTAGAAGTTGTTTATCACTATTTAATTTGATATAATAACATTTTTGTACATGTTATATATTTACGATTTGTAAGTGCTTTTATTTATGCAATAAAATATTTATGAACAATTGGAAAGTACTTATTTTTCATAAAATTGCTGATTTACTCTAAAATTGTAACCGATATTTTTATAAAGAACCCACTATTTCGCTGAAAATATAAATCTATGTGATAAATTCATAACTCGTATCCTCGTTTTGGTTTGCATAAGTATTCGAGTAATTTTCTATCGACTTGAATCGCGACGTCTGTTGAACCACTAATCAAGTTACTTACCTACCCGCCGACCGAGTCAAATCGATTGAAGCAAAAAGCAACTCGAGTTGACTTTATGTTTTTTGACTCGAATAACTCGATTAAAATAACTCGACTCGCCCGTCGCTAGCTCTTCTCTACTACTCAGTAGACGTGGTGGGCAGAGCACGTTTAGTGCAGTGTTGCCATATCTCCTGATTTACCAAGAGACTTCCTGATTTTGCCAAGTTTCTCCTGATCTACTGATTTTGTTAGTAAATCTCCTGATAATTATAATATACTGACTGAACTAAGCGTAAGAAGGAACGTTTCCATATCTTCAATGGTACCTAAGCTACGTATACAAGTTCCTTGGAGTCTCCTTACAAAACTACTAATAAAAACCCTAATTCTATGAACTAAGAGTATTTCTGCAATAAGCCTCTTCAATATCTTAAAACGTGTTGTTGTTGCGCATAAGAATCTACCAGTACTAGTTGATTTTTTTTTGTTGAGTAAAACTCAAAAGTGACATCTCCCGCCCTTGGGCGGAGCGGAAGATTTAATGGGTGTACGGCACCCAAAAGCGAGTGGAAATTAGAGAATAAAAAAGAAGTTTATTATAATAGACCTTTGTTTGAGTCGGTAGAAAATGTTCCACAGAAAAAAAAAGTATTCTTTATTTTATAATAAAGACTGAAAGAAGCAAGTTTTGAGAACTAAAAACATTTGAAAAATAAAAGTAGTTTCGATTTTCAAATCAGCGGCAAAACGGCAACAAAAATAAACGATAAATAAATATTTTATTGATCTCCTGATTTATTAGATCAGTCTCCTGTTTTTTTTTTTTAACTCTTATTTCCTGGAATTTGAGAATTTGGTCTGGCAACACTGGTCTAGTGTACGATCGAGTGGGTCAGAGCGGGTGGTGGAGACGCGGACGTTTTGTAAAATTTGATCAAAATCAAATCAGACAAATAACAACACGGCCTGAACGACTAGTCTATTAAGATTTAAAGAATTAGAAGTATTTATAAGTCTCATTAAAATGTCAGTGTGTAAATTCGTGCCCAATGTGGCAAGTCGGAATTTCGGCAGATTAGGAGCGGCGTTGTGTAGTGCAAAGTTGAATAGAAGTTATTTTACGTACACCCAAGAATTGTCGCAGCCCCTGGATAGGAAGCCCGAAATTGTGACTGCAAAAGAGGCCTTTGAGAAATATTTAAAATCCGGTAAGTAAATGTTTAATTTCTAGCGGCGTTATCACGTTATCGAGTAACTATTTCGGCTTTTATACCTACTTGAATTAAATTAATGTTTTACGTGTTCAAAATAGATGTATGCTAACCGTTCCGTTCAGAGTGAAACGTTTTATTTACGATTGACGCGGCGTTGCTATGTGCCAGCGGTAAGTCCGTGCCGCCCCAAAATTATGAGTTAAAATGTGGCAAATGTCACATAAAAGAAAATTGCAAACAAAAGCAGACTCAACTCTGACCGATACCTATAGAAACAACCATAAACTAAAAATTAGGTAATTTGTAAATATTTCCTTATAAGTTCCTACCAATTAAGAAATTAGATTCTAGTTTTAAATCATTTTAGTTAGAAGCTTGTCATGCCCAATCAACAGTACTTTATTTGAATTCGAAATTCGAACCTTCATAGTTTTTATATATATCAGTAGTCTAAAAAAAAAAACCCTTTGCCCATTGTGGTACAACACTGGCCGAAAATAAAAAGATAAGAAAAGTCTTGCATCTTAAAGAATACATTAATTTTACAATAAATCACTTCTATGCTTCCACAGCGTGATAAGTCCAATAATATTATTGTGGAACCTATAATGTTGTCAGAGCAAAGAAGCGAAATGTAGTTTATTGATTTATACATCTTTAGGCTTTATTCAAGAGAACTAATTAAAATATAAAATAATTTTACAATCAATTTAGTTATATTCGAAAAAAAAATAGTGTGCGATTTTGATGTTAGAAGTGCAAACTTCATCAAAGCAATGTTAACAATACAAATTCATAATCGTTTGGGTAATATCTGTCAATTCAACAATAATTCTATTCTAATAAATATGTTAAAATATCTCAATATCCCAATTCAGCTGTAGATATCACTAGACCGGGGCTTTGCTAGAACTAGGGGTCAATCAATAAACTAATGGCCTATTATTTAATAGAAGGTAACCAGTACAAAGTACATTACAAATCATGTTTCATGCAACCTTGAACCTTAAATCTTGATCAATAACATTCAATTTACTGTGAAGATTTTTTTATTGGTATGTTTTGCACAGTTGGTATTTTGACAATTTAATTTAACTAGCTGTTGTCTCTCTGTTTGATCATAAATTATTGTAGAAACTTGTTTACTTCTTAACAAAAAAGTAAGTAATGCCCATTTTGAATCTATGTGAACTGGTGTCCATACTTAGTCCTTGGTGGACTGTTGTGTGTGGGCTATGACGACCTTCATTCCAACCCGCCTGCCTCGCTGCAATAGCAAAAAAGTCCTTTGAGCTTGCTCAGGGCATCTATGAGAGAATTCGTACCTCCCAAGGTTCTTTTTCTAATTTCACTAATGGCTGTGCACTCAAGGAGCATATACACATCAGTTTTCGGTGACTACATGCATGCTCTGCACAGAGAACTATCCGTGATATTGCCGTTTGATATAGGGTAAGGTGCCCAATTATTGATATTTTAAGTATCCGCTCCATATAATTAAGCAATCCCACTTGGACTTAGCGTGGAAACCGAATAATAAGATAAGATAAAGGTCCCCTCGATTTAAGTTGCAAAAACTGGTTTTTAGGGTTCTGTAACCAGAGAGTGAAACGGAACCCATTGTAAATGTTTTCTTGAAAGGATTCAGATGTATTTTGGCACATGGGTAGATCATATCCTGGAATAGCATTGAATACTTTTATGAATCTCAGGAGTATATTTATTTGGAGTAATTTCTAACTAGCTACTAACTACTATTTTTTATCCAAATGTAATACAATTGCCGGAATGGACCTTGAGCGCTGACTTCAAGAAGTCAAATATTAAGGTTGTACGTTTAACTGATTACATTGTGGTTATAGTAGAAAAGTAGAAACATAATAAACACCTACTGTGCAATCAAATATGTCTACAATATGTAATCAACTCAATTTATTTAAGTACTTATTGTTACCTCTAACAAGCAAGAACTATGTTCAACGTATGTAAAAATATGTAATAATGTGTAAATGTATATGTCTTCTGTAATATTATCCTTTATAATATTACATAAGACAAATTCAGATGTAATAAGTATACAATGTTGTATATATTTTAATACTCAACAGCACATAATCACTTAGTTTGAAAAGTTTTCAATTAGTATGGCTGCATCTTTTTTATTTTGTTGACTGTAGGTACAGTAGATTGATTTATGTGTTCAAGTTCTAACTATATCTTTGCACAATTAACAAATTAATGAAAAAGATGTTATGTAGGTTTTTTTTTCAACTAAGTATTGCAGAAACTTTTCAGCATTGAATGAAGGTCAATTTGAAGGTCTAATGACATCATTGGGTAATGTAGGAACCCTTTTCAGGGTTCCGTAGTCAACTAGGAACCCTTATAGTTTCACCATGTCTGTTTGTCCGTCCACGCTTAACCTCTGTGAACGTTAGCACTAGAAAGCTGAAATTTGGTACTAATATGTATATCAATCACACCGACAAAGTGGCAAAATAAAAATTGGAAAAAAATGTTTTATTAGGGTAGCCCCCCTATAAGTAAAGTGGGAAGTGATTTTTTTTTAAATTTCAACCCTAACGTGTGATATATTGTTGGATAGGTATTTAAAAATGAATAGGGGTTTACTAAAATCATTTTTGATAATGTCAATAATTTCGGAAATAATCGCTCCAAAAGTAAAAAACAATGTGTTCCCCCCCCCTCTAACTTTTGAACCATAAGTTTAGAAAATATGAAAAAAATCTGAAAAGTAGAACTTTATAAGGACTTTCTAGGAAAATCATTTTGAACTTGATGGAAAGAAAATTTTTGGTCAAAAAAGACGAAAAGGTTGTACAAAATAATTTCTAGACTGTTTGTAGTATAATCGTATATGCAAGCATTTTTTTTAACTTCGTTTACATATTTTATTATCCTGAACTCCTTTCAAACAAAAAAAGAATTATTAAAATCGGTTCTCGCAATCTAAAATTACCACCGAAAACTTCTTCTGGTACCTATGTATTAATTAGTAACCCAATTCCCCGAGAGATGGCCCTGTACTTTGGGCTAGGTATTTCTCGTTCGCGCTGTTAGGATTTTTCCTGAGTTGATGGGGTCGGGTGTTATCGAATTGTTCGGTTGGTCTCTCCTTGGCATTGGCGGTATTATCTTATAACTACATAAAACTTCTATCAGGAACATGCTAAGGCAATTTAAAACAAAACTAAAATTCAATTTTTTAACGCCATCTATCAAAATGTTAAGGTAAAAACCAGTTCGTAAATGGTTCGATAGGTGGCGTTGCGTAATGACGTCATATTTTTAAAAGTCGATGTTAAGATTTTCTGTGCTTTCATGACCTACCGTGGTAAAAAAAAACGTTGCTTCTATATATTCTAATCTATTCGTAATTTTACGAGTGTACAATCGCTGACATTTCTACTACTTGCATACTGTTTTAGTTATCACCGTCCTTTGTGGACCCGTTTTTAGGGTTCCGTGTTTATTAAAGTTTCGTACTTAGTATGTCAACGTAACAAATAGCCTTTTTTAAACTCATAAGTGGGAACACTTATTGTGATGGACGGGAAACTACGGAACCCTACACTGAGCGTGGCCCGACACGTTCTTGGCCGGTTTTTTTTTATGGTGGGAAAAAATCATCCAATGACAACTCCCGCTCTTGGTCGGAGCGGGAGATAGTGTCCGACTCTTACTGACTAAAAGACCCACCCCGTTCCTTCTAGCCTTCATACCGGGGCTGTCTTTCGAAACCGACCCTGGCCCCAGTAGGCTTCGACCCGGCTGGGTCCCTGCTGTTGCTGACAACTCCTTGAGGCGCGCAGGAACAGTGCGCGCCGTCAACGATTTGGGCTTGATCCGGACAGTTACCGGACGGCCGGACAGCGAGCTACCCATTGCTCACTGTCCGCAAGCCCGCGCCTACGGTGGCCGGAAATCGGGATCAGAATCCCGGCGGCGGCGGCGAGAACGCTGTTGCCTGATGCGGTCGGCCTCCTCCTTTGCGAGCATTGCTGCTTCTTAAGTCGGCGACTGCCTGCCAATCCTCCTCGCTCCGGACCATGGCCTCAACCAAGGCCCGGCGCGAGAGGTCTCCGCCGCCGGTCGCCTCCACGAGGGCACGGCGATGCTCCGCCCAGGCAGGACACACCTCGACTGTGTGCTCCACCGTGTAATGTACTCTACCCTGGCATTTTTGAATGCGAAGAGTTCAACTGTCAATGTCAAGCAAATGGCCGCTTACTCCAATCTACCCTGCTCAGAGTTGGAGTTAGTTGGGTTAACTCTTGGGTAGAACGAGTTATAAAAGAACGACCCTGGGTTGCAACTCTACATCACTCTGGTTATTTTTTAACACGGCAGAAGTAGAGATAGGCAGGGGAACTCCCTCTCAACTACTCTAGATTTACTTACAGCACCTATTCTGGCTATAAGTTCTTTTAATGGTTTAGCTGAGGGGTATCACCACAGCTAAAAAGTGTGAAAGAAAAAAATTTACACAAAATATCATTCAAAATAACTCAAATTTCAAAAGACAGTGTTTCTGGTCTGTTTTGTTCGTTATTTACCATTGACTTCCGAAATTAATTCTTGTAACCGGTAGCGTTCTTGTGATATTTATTTTTACTTACTCTTCTTCTTCATCATATTGTGGAGGGGATTAGACATTTAACCCATCACGCTTGTCTGATGCGGGTTGATGGGTGAACAGTGAACCTGCTCACTCGGTTCGTGGGCGCTGCGGTTAACAATACGCAAATTGTTGATGTGGCCCAAAACGCAAATGGTTGATGTGGCTCAAAAGGCTGCCCAATTTAAATGGGACTGGGCAGGACATGTCTGCCGCATGTCTAACGAGCTTTTTTTTTTTCGATGAGAAAAATCATCCTATGACAACCCCTGCTCTTGGGCGGAGCGGGTGATAGTGTCAGACTCTTACTGACTAAAAAACCCATCCCGTTCCTTCAAGCCTTCATACCGGGACTCGAGTGCCCTTTCGGATAACCCTGGCCCCAGTAGGCTTTGACCCGGCTGGGCCCCTGCTGTTGCTGACAACTCCGTGAGGCGCGCGGGAACAGCGCGCGCCGATGTCTAACGAGCTGTGGGCGCGAAAAACGCTGGATTGGTGCCCGGACACAGCAACGCGGGGCCGAGGCAAACCACGAAAGAGATGGCGGGACGACCTGGATGACTTCCTTAAGAACTGGAATGAGAAAGCGAGGAACCGTGATCGTTGGAAAGAGTGGAGGGAGGCCTTTTCTTAGCAGTGGGACAGTGTGGGCTAAATAATAATAATAAATACTCAAAATGAGATACACCATAGTACACTGACACTCATACATACAGGCATAAAACGCCTAGCACATAGAGCTGGAAAAAAATAACGGTGAATGAAGATTAAAAAAAAAAAAACACATAAAAGTATCATTATTAATTTAATATCCTTATAACCTATGCAATAAGAAACCAGTACGTACTTGTATTATAAATATTCTAAGTTAATAAATACTTACGTATGTAATATATTTACATATATTTTGTTACTTCAAAAAAATAAATTTTGTATACAAAAATAATTAAATAAGTATTGTGTGCAATCAAACGCTGTCATTAACCTTGTTTTTCTTTTTATAAGTATTAATTACATACATCAGAGAAGCAATAATGAGTTTACATTTGGCCTTCCGGAAAGAATTCCGAGTGCAAATCTGTAATAAATAAAAACTACATGCATATGAATATATATGTATAATACGGTACATAAACCAAAATAACATTTTTTACAATTTTTGTTTCTCTGTCTGTCTGTTTGTTCCGGCTAATTTCTGAAATGGCTTGATTTTGACGGGACTTTTATTGGCTGATGTAATAAGAAGTAACTTAGACTATTTTTATTTTAGGAAAAATAAATTCAAAATCCTGTAGTCCACGCGAACAAAGTCGCGGGCACAGCTAGTATATAATAAAGGACAAACCCCCCTATGCGAGTCTCTCTTTACCAGATGTTACCAGCGATCTTCTGAATGCCTATCAACATCCCTTCTGCCGTCTCTTGGTGACCATTAAATTATAAGTCTAGCTGCCGTCATCACTACTAGCAGCACACGTATTCCCCGCTTAGTATTAAATCAGGGTTTCTCAAACTTATGGGCACATACCCCTTTTAAAGATCCCAAACGACTGCAAACCTCTAAACACTCCCACTCCCGAAAAATATAGCTTTAAAAAAAATAAAATTTCAATGCGAACCTACTATCAAACGAATTCCCAAGGGTTCGCTGTTCGCATATTTTATTTTGAAAAACCCTGTATTGCACATAACATTTTCATAAATTTAAATACAATATATACTGAAGATAATTTATACTATTACACATCCCTGAATTAATTAATACATTAAAAACACAATTTTTCGACAGTTGGATTTTTGCGATTATATTCAGTTGCTAATTGACCTATCGCGAACCCATTGCTTCTCATACTCATTAAATGCAAATAAACTCGAAGTAGATTTTTTTTTCATTTGCTGTTTTTTTTTTTTCAAATTTATTTTATTCCGTGTGACAAATAGCGCCGGAATTGATAAACCGACAGACGATAAAATTTTCGTTCTGCCCGCTCGATAGCTCGTGCAAATATTTGCCGTGTCATATAAAGGTGGGTCTACGTTAGATGAGCCGAGTAGAAATTCGTGTAGTATGAACCGACTTGAAGGCCCGTATTAATAAACGTTCCTCAGCCCAAGATCTCGTACTTGATATCAAGCTTGAGGTCCTGATTGTATTAATAAACGAGATTCACAAGCCCAAGCTCAAGCTCAAATCTTGGTAACTGAGATTCGGTACTCGTCGACTTCTGCTCAGCTCCTCTAGCGTAGACCCACCTTAATATACACACCCATTTATGACATGGTGTGTGTGTTGCGTAAACATCTCGACGTCACTTGTATAAATGCCGCACTTACTGAATTAATCTAATGTTCTTCTTGGCCCACCTTGGCACAGGTCAAGGTCGTCTATTGCTATAGTAAGAAGTTGCTGGCAAAGTTTTGGAAGGATTTTTTCTACAGAATTGTTTTGATGTTTCGATGTGAGCATTACGTTACGTTGACACGGAATAAACTTTGCAATACAGTAGAATTTAGTTCAAATAAAACACAATTTTTATGTTAACTCAGCTTGGTCTAATCTAGACTGTATCGGTTACCTGAATACAGCATGATCAACACACCTCGAGAAAAAAACAAGATCATGTGACCTGTTTTGACTTTTTCATAACAGGTTTTTAGCCAGTGTGGAATGCAAAAGCATGATTTGCTTACAAATTGAAATTTGTGCATCTTTAACACACAGCATACTAATAATAATAAACATAGGCTACTATTTTTATATTTTTAAATGTTTTTTTTTTAATGTGCTTTTTAAGAAATATTTAAAAATGTAACTAATATGTACATCTAGGTAATAAATGAAATAATAACATAGCAACAGCAAGTATATTATATCCACGTTCTTGGGGTTTATGAAGCACTTTTTCCTTAGTGCAAATGTTTGCAGCATTAATTGTCGGTTATGTCATGTAGATACATATTTTGAAGGTAATTGTTTTTGTAATCGCAGGTTTTTGTAGTCAATACAGACGAATGTTAATAAAAAGCAGTACAACACAAGTTCTACACAGATCGAACGAATTTTTGCTATACGAAATCCGAGTTGGGTAAACAACAATGTAATTGAAATGCGTGGGCAGTTGATACGGAATAATTTGGCTCGAGTCCAGATGCGAAATGTGCCGTAACGCGGGACATTTAAAATCGAAGAATACTAACCAAGACTTAGGGCGAGTTTCTGAATTGAGTATTTTAAATTCAGCACGTCTCAAACTCTACTTATATCCCAAATTTTACATGTTTCCAGGCTTAATTTGAGTTTGAGAGATACTCTACTTCAAACGATCATAAATCAAGAATTAGGTCATTTTTATCCCCATAGAGCACGTAATCAGCGACTGGGAAACCCTATTACTAATAATAACACTAATTAACATTCAAAAGGTCAATGGACACTTTTGTAAGGACACCTTACCCAGTACAGCAGTGCTCTGCTTGAAAACAGCATTGAGCACAGCGCTGTCCGTAGCAACGAAATCCAAATACATACCTACATTGATTTAGGAACAATCTAATTAATGAACCTATTTGGATTTCGTCGCTACGGTCAGCGCTGCGCTCAATGCTGTTTTCAAGAATAGCACTGCTGTATCAAGCTGTGGCCAGGGACCGATAGCGCTTTCCTTTTATAGGGTTTTACCCCGGGTTTTGAAGGGCTAGGATATTTTAATTCAATTAAAAACCCCCATGGTTTTGCTGGATAGTGTTTTAGCTAACCTTCTCGAGGGAAACCCATTCATTGACTATCCCAAAAAATTATCTGGGTTTTTGCAGTCCAATACAAAAAGCGCTAACAATCAGCTATCCCATTCTGAAAGGGAAACCCCTTCGTAAGCGCTAACCAATATATTAATTCAAGCGAGTTTGAACCGTATTTTTAGCACAATAAGAGCGATCTGAAGCCAGTAGCAGCGCGTGCAGACGAATTCGGCAACTCTAAGGCACACAAAGATAGCTTACCGATCACCGCGTTATGCTAAAATATAACTTATGATCTTTCTTTTAAAATCCGTTGTGAGCTGTGCTTCGTGTCAGTGAGTGCAGCGTTGGCGCAGCGCGTGTTTGTGTGCATGATGTTGTGTTTGTTTACTACATACTAATACGTCACGGGCACGGTAATAATATGATATCATTACGGCTATGTAATAGCCAAGAAAAGATGCAGTGCATAGATATTTTCAGCTTGACGAGACAAATAATTCCAAAAAATAAATAAAAAGTACCATAACTGACCATAACTAAAAAATAAATAACTTAAATTTCGGAAGTCGGTGTTTCTATAATAGTTTTGTCCCTTCGTTATTTAACATCGACTTCCGAAATTTAAATTATTTTGTACTTTTCAGTGAACATTGAAGTCGGTAAAGATTTAATATAATATCCTAGAAGTCGGTTATATATTTTTTTTTTTTTGTAGTAAGTTTTTTTCGATATTAGTGTTTTACAGACTACTTTTTATAGAACTTTTTGATTACGTTCTTGGATAAATACTCTATAAATAAATGCTCAATATTTTATAATCTATACGGACGCCGGCGTTCGCTTGTTGTTTAACCGTAATGGCGCAAAATCACGCGCGATTTGAGTGGGGTCTCTGTCTGCAAATGTAACGGTATAATATAATACCTAGGACGGGATGTGAATGTGACGTGCATTATTAATAATGCTTAAAAATAGATCAAAATGAATAAGTTACGGTTTTATAACAGGTACCTAAGTACCCAGTAATAGTACTAGTAATAGCTTGATGTAGAATAGTACATAATGATATTTCATTACTATTTTAATGTTTATTTACCCAACTTTATAGCGAAACGAATACGGATTGCCTCGTTGCAGACGTTTTTGAATTTGAGAAAGCGAGAGGTATCATCGGCAACAGTTCCGCAAGTCCACCTTAAGTAGGTACAACAATTGTATAGGGAGGCTCACGGTTCGTTTGCCAAATTCATGGGTTTTGGCCAATAGGCTGGCACAAAGCGTATTTTAGTTGTGTGCGTATTAATATAATGATGTACTAGCAGTGTCTGCGACTTCGTTCGCGTGGACTATGCCTCTGTGTTTAGAAGTGTGATGCGTAGGTACACTAGGTACAGGCTATGCTAACTTGTTTTTAAGATTATTTTTCATGGGTGCGGCCAGTGTGAGCTCTTTATGAATTCACTAATAAAAAAAACTTTTGACATTTATAAAGTACCCCTCAGCCAAACTCATTCATCTCATAACGATTCTAATAATCCCAAACGCGGTTAGATTACATTAATTTACCTTCTAGCGTCATCATCAGATCAGTTTGACACATCCCCTCCCCTTTTTTTTCAGTCAGTCATCGACTACACGTATACAAAGCAATTTTTGTTGTTGCGACAGTTTTGCTGTGATCCTATGAGAAGTTCTGTACCATATCTTTGAAGTTAATGATCAGATCATAACAATATTTCTATGGAACCAACTTGGAAGTATAACCTTTCAATCAAAAAAATAATTTTCAAAATCGGTCCACAATTAACCGAGATATCGGTGAACATACATAAAAAAAAAAAACATACATTCAGCTAAACATACATCCTCCTCCATTTCGAAGTCGGTTAAAAATAAGCAAACCATTCCGTTATTCTCTATATAATATACACCCATAAGGTACCTATAGATATTCACAGAGTAAAACCTATGAGGTCAAAGAAGAATTCTAGCCTGCCTACTCCTACTTAAAAGGGATAATTGCTGGCGGAAGAAAATACCCTTTTATTAAGTGGAAAGCAATAAAGCGTTTGGGTTACCCATTAAAGGCTAAGTTAGCGCTTACCTTTACGATTTCGCTTGGGTTTCCTTTTCAATCAGCTTTCCATAGTATTTCGCTAAGTATTCGTACAAGTTTCCTAAGTAAAGGGATAGTCGATCGTAAGGGAAACCCCTTCAAAGGGTTTTGAAAATTAATCCGCTCGTCCGGTCCCTGGCTGTGGCATTTGCCATTTGGCAGGTCATAACCATTACAAAATCTTTATTTTATTTCACTACAACGACAGTCAGACATGTGTAGAAAATATTTTATGCATATTTTAGTGGGATGTCCACGAACGTAGATAATGTTTTCATTTCATACAAACTTAATTGTTTATGAGTGTATATGTGTTTGTTACATCTTCGCGCTCGAACGACTGAACGGATTTCGATGACACTTGGTACAAGGTTAGACCATTTTCTGGAGTAGCACATAGGATACTTTTTATCCCAAGAGTATGTTTCTTTGAGATCTTGAGGTCTCTACTATCACGCCGAGTGAAGCTGTTGGCAGTACTGGCAGTACCTAATAAATAAATAATCGTAATCGAAGACATACAGTGCTGAACGGTTTCGCTTCCTCACTGAACTCTGTCTATATTGAACGCAGGTACCTACTAATCTGATGTAACCTGCGTGTGGGACGTAGCTAATCTAGTAAAGGTTTTGATAAAAAAAAATCAATACCTTTTTGCAAACCAGGTTTCATCAAGCCTGAATATACGAATATACTTCTCATTTCTTTGTATTAAGTACGCTTTTGGAGTTAAATCCCGATGTCCTGAAGACCTTCACTTAGGAGGAATTGTACTTTTTAAGGGGTGAACGGATGGTTGCAATTCAACGTCCCAACCAAGGTGACCTTGCTAGTTGCAGTCTGTGTAGACAGCAGTTGTAATCCATGACTTTCAACGCTATTGGTTGGGAGGCGTGTTTTCCCAACCAGCAAACGTGTTGGCCGCAACACAAACCAAACACACAAACCAAGGTCACCTTGGTTGTAACGCTAGTTTGCAACCGTGTGGTCAATCCACTCCTAGCTAAATTTCTCGTCCCATCTTAAGGCTCAAGCGTACGAAACGTGCCATAAAACTTTCTGAAGCCTACTCCTCGGTAACGGCCAGGTTAATAGGTTTGAAAAAACTATAATGTTTATTTGAAAAAAAGGTACTTACTTTATTTTTTAATTTTATCTTTACAAATCGATAGTGTTTCATGTACCGGATCGACCCTCCACGGGATTAAAACGATTAAAATTTAACGGTGTAAATTTTTTTCAAACTTTCCACCTAACTACCTAACCTAGTTACCTTGGAGTAGGCTTCAGAAAGTCACTGTTTTATTGCACTTTTCGGGCGCTTGGACCGATTCCCTCGGAGTCCCGGATGATAAGAAGTCGTTGCTCCTAGCAATCGATTATCTTGGCCTACTTGCGCCGCTGTTACAAGCTCTAATGAATTCACCCTCCATTTTATCCAATGTAAGGAAGATTGGAAGATTGTACTTGATTGTATAACTCGCTATGAAGCTATGCGTACTAGAGTATTTTTTACGACGTCAAGTAAAACAAATACTGACTATGAAAACGTTTCTCTTTCATTTTCAAACCTTTTTTTTTTTGTTTTGCATGGTTTGAGCATTTATCCTGAGTTTAGAAAGCATACAGTGATTTCGTTTTGTTTTCTTTTTTATAGTAAACTAGCGTTTTACATCACAATATCCACTACGAATAAAGGACATTGCCAATCTTTGTATCGGAGTTGGACCAAGTGCTGCCCAGAATGCACACATAGTGCATTTTGTTCCTTATGCCAACACCAATCAATAAACTGAAGCGCTCCAAAATCTGTTCCAGGAGTCAAGAGAAAAATATTTTTTATTGTGAAATATTTTATTTTATTTTCGAAAAATAGTTTAGTAATAGTTTTTACTATCAATCAATCAATCAATCAATCAAATCATTTATTTAGTCAGAATATGGTACATAATTGTGGTCTTGAAATAAATTAATAGTCTCATCACATTCTGCCACGTGTGGCGTGCAAATATTTGGTAGGTAGGTACATAATCACAATCATAAATATGTTTAAGAAAAAATAAAAAATATTATGTTAGCATTGAGTTAGTAAACAATATATGGCATGTCATCTAAAAATTTTTTTGTGTGGATTAAATTCAAATTAATATTCAATGTCAAATTATTATTAGAGAGAGAATGTCAAAATCTATAAAATTATTTGAGAGAGTTGTCAAATTGTATGAAATTATTAGAGAGAGATGTCAAAATTTATAAAATTACAATTTAATTATTATGTCAAAGTATCATTCAAATAGTCGTTTAAATTATAATAACACTTTTTACACAACAAGTCTTTAAGTTCCTTTTTAAACAAATTTAAATTTAAGTCTTTAATCGATTTTGGAATTTTGTTAAACACTTGTGGGGCTATGCAGAATATACTTTTTCTCATTAGTGCTGTTTTAGCTTTACGTCCGCGTAACATATCTTTTCGCCTATTACGTTTCACAGTATCTGATAAGTTAGGAAACAGGTGTGAGTTTAATTTGACAAATAAAGCAGTCTCATAAATATACAAAGACGGTAGTGTCAGAATTTTATATTTTTTGAAAAATGGTTCACAGCTGTCTGTAACTTGAAGTTTGAACATGGCTCTGATAGAACGCTTCTGCGCTTTAAAAGCAGTTTCTCTATTTGTTGAGTTGCCCCAGAAAATTATACCGTATCTTAATACAGATGCTACAAGGCCATGATACGCTGTAAGTAGTGCATCTATGGAAACAGTAGGGGCAAGTTTATACAAGGCATAGGATGAACTACTAATTTTCTTACAAAGCGCTTCAACGTGATCCTTCCAATTAAGTTGTCTGTCAATTACTAAGCCTAGAAATTTTGCACTATCTACATCATGAATTTTGCTATTTTGATATTGTACATTCATTTCCAATCTAGGTTTTTTATGGCCAAAATGCATTACTTGTGTTTTGGCAAGATTAATTCTTAAATTGTTATTATTAAGCCAAGAAATAATTGAATTCACCGCATTGTTGACCTCAAGTTCATATGATTCAGGGTTATTACATGTTATTGTGACCGTACTATCATCAGCAAAAAGTGATATCGGGAAGTCTATAGCTTTGGGCAGGTCATTAATGTAAATTAAGAACAGTAAAGGGCCTAATACACTGCCCTGTGGCACACCGAAATATACCGTGCGTTCTTTAGAGAGGTATGTTACTTCTTCCTTAGTTTTAAAATTCAAGTTTGTAATAGCAGTAAATTGTTTTCTTTCTGATAGGTAAGTACTTAACAAGTCAAGAATGTTACCTCTTATACCGTAGGCGTCAAGTTTATTTCTTAATATATTGTGGTCAACGTAGTCAAAGGCTTGTGTCATGTCACAGTACACAGCACAGACAGGTGTCTTATTATCAATGTTAGTCATAATTTTATTTAAAAAGTCATATATCGCCATGTTTATAGTCATATTCTTCCGGAAACCTTTTTGTTCAGTACAAAAAATCTTTTGTTTTTCTAGATATGCGTATAGTTGATTATAGATATATTTCTCATATATTTTAGAAAAAATCGACAAAAGTGCAATAGGTCTATAGTTTTGCATTAGTTGCTTATTACCTTTTTTAAAAATAGGTTTCACTATGGAGACTTTAAGACGATCGGGAAAAACACCGTGGCTTATGCATAGATTAAGAATATGACTCAAATGTTTAGAAATTAAGTCAGCAACATGTTTTACAACTTTGGTAGAAATTTCGTCATACCCTGCGCTATTTGTGTTTTTTAAACACTTTATGATATTAAATATTTGTACCGGTTGACATGGAGCCATGAACATAGATTTTTGTTTATTTGAGATATACGCACTAGATCTTTTACCTGCCTCAGGTATTGGCATAATTTTTTCTATAAAATAATCATTGAAATGGTCAGCAATTAATTGAGGTTTGTTAATGGTTTTATGGTCAATTTGAATAGTATTTATTGAGTCATTAGGTAGATTTAATTTAGAGTTCTTTATTATTTTCCATGTCATTTTGCTTTTATTGTCAGAAGTTTTAATATTATGGTTATTTTGTGATCGTTTAGTCAGATTTATTATTTTTTTTAGAGTTTTTGAGTAGTCTAAGTATTTTATTTTATTTTTTTGTGTAGGTCTAAGTCTAGACGCCCATAATAATTGTCTTTTTTTAAGACTGCATATTTTAAGTCCTCGTGATATCCATTTTGGTTTTTGGATTGTTGGTATTTTAATCCGTCTACGAGGGAAGCATAAGTCATAGAATAATTTAAATTGGTCAGTAAACAAGTTAAATGCATTGTTTGGATCATCAATCTGATATATTTCAGAGAATGTTAGGTTTTCCAGGCAGTTTCTAAATTTAATAATATTCTCTGGGCTATAATCTCGTTGAGTTTTATACCAATATTTTAGATTACAACTCAACGGTACGGGACACTTAAGCAGTTGCGCAGTATGATCCGATAGGGCAAATTCTATCACTTCCGTCTTGCATTTTTTCTCGAAATTGTGGGCAAAATTATCAATGCAGGTTTGGCTTTGCAGTCTAGTCGGTTTATTTATAGCTAATGTCATGTTAAAACTTGTCAAAAGATTCCTTAATTCAGATGTCATGTTATTATTTTTCAGTATGTCAATATTTATATCACCTGCTATGATAATATTCCTACAATTTCTTCTTGTTAGTAATGTTAATAGTTGCTCTAATTTACTAAAAAATACATTTAAATTCCCTGCTTTTGGTACTCTATAAATACATACTATAACTATTTTATAACTTGTCAGTTCAATTGCACAGCATTCTATTACATTAGATATTGAAAGTTCTGAGATCTCTGTTAACTCCCTCCACAAATGTCCAGACCGAATCAGAATACAGGATCCACCTCTTTTACTATTTTTCCTGCTGAAACATGCAGCTAATGCGTAATTCGGTACAACAAGGCGGTCCTCATGACCTGACGTCATAAAGTGCTCGGATATACATAATACATCAACAGATTGGTCTTTTTCTGACAATTCATTTAGACATATAGATAGGGTGTCTGCTTTGTTAAGCAGACCCGCTATGTTTTGATGTAGAACATAAAGGTGTTTATTCACGAAAAAGATCACTACAAACAGTGTTAACATTCAAAGGCTGGTTATTATTGTTACTAGATGTCTTATTGTCACATAAAATATGCTCTTGGCAATTTTCAGTCTTAATTATATTTGTATGATATGTAATGTCAGTTTGTACATATTTATCTACATATATTTTTTTATTTTGTCTAATTAATAAGTCCTGATATTCTTTTGATTTAGATTTGTAGTCCAAATGCAAGATTTCTCTTAACAAAGTTCTAGATAGATTCATTATAAATTGTGTTTTTCGAGGCCGATATTTAGAGTAATTCATGTCCCTAAAAATAACATTATCGTACTTTCCACAGATAAATTTTATCATATAGTTTAGTTTGACTTCATTAAGGTACCTATTTGATGGGACTTCGCTTATAATCACGTTTGTGTTCTTAGTGGATGACAGCCATTTGTGTAAGTACATTTCTGTATCATATGGATTACGTTCATGGCGGCCTCCAACAACAATTACATAGTCATGCATATTGAATTGAGCTATTTCACTTTTTGATGTATTAAGGAGGTGTCTGAATGTAGCACCGGATTTTATAAATGAAAATACCGCATAATCGGATCCTAGTAGTTGACTTAGTGATTGACGAAGTCCATTCCCTTGTTCGTTACATAATATCATTACACGCTTTTTTGTTTTGTCCTTGCGTGGAAAAGTGTTTCTAATATATGTAACGTTATGTGCCAGTTCAGAAACAGGAGTGTGCAATATATTGGCACTTTCATCTTTCTCACAACTGTCTCCGTTGGAGAAATTTAGGAAGCTTTTGTTTAATACACTGTCCTGTAGGTTTCTAGATATTGGTGTGGCAGATATTACTACTTGACGGTCATCGACACCCGGTAATTTATTTTTGTCAGCCACTGAAATGTTTAACACATCAGCTTTAGGGCTTATTAAGTTTAGGGCCTGAATTGTGTATTCCCTTGAAGAAGTTCTAGGTAAGCCAGTCTTCATTAATAGTGTCCGTACTCTCCGCTGATACTGGGGCGAGTAGAACTGCCTAGGTAAATTTTCTTCATTTAGAGTTTCTTGTATACCTATTGATTTCAATAAAGTTATCTTTTTTCCGCAATCTAGTAAACTACTTTTGAGTGTGTGATTTTCAAAGTTTAGGTTGTCAATTTCTGAGTTGGCAGCTTGCAGTTCCAATTTTAATTTTTCGATCTCATCCTTCATTGTAGCAATTTCATTACTATGTCCTATAGCGTTAGGTAAACTTTGGTATGAAACATCCATATCAAATTCACTGTCGCTAGATGTCATATTTTTATTGTGAATATTTTGTCTTCTTTGGGTAATGTTGTCGTAATTATCCATTATAATTTGAAATAAATACAAAAAGTGATCGGAACAGTGACTCGGATTCGAACTTAAGAACACCTTCACGACGGTCACGTACACTTTTTACTCGGCTATCCAAGTCTTTAAGGAAATAGTTGTAAAACTCGACCTCTTGAACAGAAAAGTACTGCTTTATCGACCGATGTTCTTAGTGATGTTAGTGTTCAGTCTTTTAATTAGATGTCACTGTATGCGTTGATTACTTAGCAGATCTTCAAATTTTGCTATGTAACCGTTCACAATTTTGAAATATTTGCTTTCTAGGCACTTTTACAATGGGTTTCAAAGTAATTTTGCTTTTTAATCGCTTGTAATGTTCACAGTTTTAGATTATTATGACAATCAATATGTTTATATTTTATAAAATTTGGTTTATAGTCACGATTGTAGCACTGGGTTTACAGTCACAGTTTTGTCACTATTTGTTATATGTTTTTTAAGATAACACTATCACAGGTTAATATGCACTTAATTGTTCGATTGCTGGTGATTTTAGATTTATATTAACGCAATTACTATTTTATTGACAAAAATATAATCAGAGCCGATACGTAACGTGACAGTGGCGCCACCTCTCTCTCTATGATTGACATCTATATAAAAATGAATCCCTATTTCCCTTGGTCACGCCATCATGCATGGAACGGCTGGACCGATTTCTTTGTTGTGTTGTTATTGTCAGAAGGTTTAGAATTTGGGTAGAGTAGGGAAGACATCGAGCGGTAGCGAAGCCGCGCGGGCAAAAGCTAGTAATATATAATCAGTAATAAATTACATTGAATCACGAATAATTAAAACACTGGCCTGTTGGTCTAGTGGTTAGTGACCCTGACTGCTATGCCGGAGGTCGTGGGTTCGATTCCCACCCAGGACAAATGTTTGTGTGATGAGCATGATCATTTGTTCTGTGTCTGGGTGTAATTTATCTATAATATGTATGTATTTAGAAATATATATATATGTATGTTTATCAGTTGTCTGGTACCCATAACACAAGCTCTGCTTAGCTTGGGACTAGACGGCGTTGTGTGATAGTTGTGGAATATTATTATTATTATTATAAACAGCCATTTAATTCGAAAAAAAAACTGCAAATAACCGTTTTCATTTTATGGTTTATTAGATTATTATTGACTAGCTTTTGCCCGCAGCTTCGCCTGCGTATGTAAATAAAATATACCCTATGTCACTAAGGAATAAAGCAGCTTTCAATTGCTGAAAAAATTTTAGCAATCGGACCAGTACTTCCAGTGATTACCTCCTACAAACAAAAAAACAAACTTTACCTTTTTATTATATTAGTATAGATTATTTATTATCTTCGTCGTCTCATCGTTTGTGATAGTCCATTGAATTGTATGACGAGCGATATATAATCTTAAGATTTTTTTTTTTTTTTTAATTCAGATAAACTAGTGCTTGACTGCGATCCCACCTGATGGTAAGTAGCGATGCAACCTTTGATGGTGAGGCGCACTAGTTTATTAAGAGCCTATTCACTCTAGCCTTGAAGACACCCAAATTATAATCGGACGGGAAGACCGCAGCAGGCAGACTGTTCCAGTCCTTCGACGTTCGCGGTATAAACGACGAGGCGAAACGCTTAGTCCGGACCGTAGAGGTTTCAACAACGTAAGGGTGAATATTCGCCGTACGTCGGGTTGTCCGATGGTAGAATTGCGATGGCGGAATCAAGTCATGCAATTCCTGCGCACACTCTCCAATATTATTGTATCTTAGCCGTGTGCAGCGTCCCTTAGTGAACTCCACAGCGGGTGACGTAACCTACGTCAAACTTATTATTTGCGGTTGGTACAGTAATCGCGTCTAGGAATCGAACCGCAAAATTAAATTTGTTTTTTATTGTATACTTTTCCTTTTCGATAAAAAGTACCCAGTGTGGTGCCCAGGATATTAAAGAATAATTATACCAAGTTTCATCGTAATCGAACCGATGGTAGTTTTTGCGTGATGCCTGAACAAACTGAAAGACAGACAGAGAAACATTTTTTTAATCACATATTTGGGTTCGGTGTCGGTCTAGTAACACCCCCTGCCATTTACTTTTTTGATATTTTCAATGTAATTACAGAATTTTCATTTCTACAGATTTATTATAATTATAGATAACTAGCTTTTGCCCGCGCGGCTTCGCTCCCGCTCTTCCCTAGTTCAGCCTACTATACCCTACTCTACTCTACTCTACTCTACCCTACTCTACTCTACTCTATTCTACCCTACTCTACCCTATACTACCCTAATTTTCATTTTTTTTCCATAAGAACCTTCTCCTCATAATAACGAAAACAACAAAAAAAAAAATTAGCGAAATCGGTCCAGGCGTTGTTGAGTTATGCGCTTACCAACACATTTTGCGATTCATTTTTATATTATAGACTAGCTGTGCCCCGCGGTTTCACCCGCGTTTTTCTCGTTTCCGTGGAAATACAGAGATAAAATATTGCCTATAATTGCCGCCCATAACTCATTAATAGATACAAACTCTTAACATCTTACACACGTGATAACTTTTAAACGAAATATCCGATTGAGATGAACAAAAAGTATTTTAATTCTACATAAATACTCTTGATAACATAATGCTTAATTTCGATAAAGATTAATATTACGATACATATTTAACGTAGTTTTTTTTTCTTCAGACGATTTAATAATTATTTTGAACAAAATCGGTTATTGTGATTAAACCATGATAGCTAGATATATGTTCTCGCGGACTTTTTTGTAGGTCTTAATGGGATCTACAAATCCGTAGTACATCATTTTGTTCTATTGTCAATAGTTTTTGCAGCGCACGCAAAAATAGGTTTTCGATTTTACACCTTGTGTTACAAAATAGCAATTTTATTACGGATCCCTAATTTTGAAACATAAAAAACATAGCCTATAGCCTTCCTCGATAAATGGACTACCCAACACTGAAAGAATCATTCAAATCGGACCAGTAGTTCCAGAGATTAGCGCGTTCAAACAAACAAACAAACAAACAAACTCTTCAGCTTTATAATATTAAGTATAGATTATGCAGTCGTGAAAAGTATTCGTTAGTCACCTATTATTTGAATTGAATGTCACTTGCAATGTCGTGTAATGACGTGCAAGTGACGTCTGTAGTGAGGCTATTTGTCATGCGACAGTTAGATCTTAGTGAAGTTTCCATTATTTTGCTTTGAACATTGTTAGGAGAGTTACTGAAACAATGGATTTTCCTGTCTTTATCTTTCTTTTTTTAACCTATCGAATACCGTAATTAGTGTCTTCAAGGCAAGAGTGAATATACATAAACTATTGCACCTCACCATCACAGATTGCATCACTGCTTACCATCAGGTGGGATCGCAGTCAAGCACTAGTTCAAATAAAAAAAAACTGCTATATAAAAACAATGAGAGATCGAACGCGTTCGCTTTTGGTTTAATGAATTAAAGTTTTTTTTTTGGGGAAAATCATCCAATGACAACCCCCACTCTTGGGCGAAGCGGGAGATAGTGTCAGGCTCTTACTGACTAAAAACCCACCCCGTTCCTGAAGGAACGGGGTGGGTTAGCCTTCATACCGCGGGGCTCGAGTTCCCTTTCGGATAACCCTGGCCCCAGTAGGCTTCGACCCGGCTGGGCCCCTGCTGTTGCTGACAACTCCTTGAGGCGCGCGGGTACATCCCGCGCCGTCGACAACTTAGGCTTGGTCCGGACAGTTACCGGACGGTCGGACAGCGAGTTACCCATTGCTCACTGTCCGCAAGCCCGCGCCTACGGTGGCTGGAAATCGGGATCGGAATCCCGACGGCGGCGAGAGCGCCGTTGCCTGATGCGGTCGGCCTCCTCCTTTGCGAGCATTACTGCTTCGCAGAAGTCAGCGACCGCCTGCCACTCCTCCTCGCTTCGGACCATGGCCTCAGCCAAGGCCCGGCGCGAGAGATCTTTGCCGCCGATCCCCCCCATGAGGGCACGGCGATGCTCCGCCTAAGCAGGGCACACCTCTACTGTGTGTAATGAATTAAGGTTGGAAATCATCTAATATCCTCCCACTCTAGTGTCAGACTTCAAATGACTAAAACCCATCTATGTTCTTCAGTTGCCCATTGCATTCTAAAGCCACCATTAGTCTTTCACACGTTCTCACAGTCCTAGCAGGCATCGGCCCTACCTGCCATTTGACCATTAATTGCAGGCACTTTTAAACAGTTAAATGTCGGTCAGTCCAAGAAAAGTGAAGCTAAATTGCACGTTCTAAAGCGTAGATCTCTATGGAGAAAAACGTGCAAGAAACTCCACTGTTTCATATCCTGAGAAGAAACAAGAAACAACCTGATGGCTACAACCCGGGAATCTTTAAGTCAAGAGTGAATAGGTTTATTCTAGGTAAGCGCGTTCCATCGTCGACCGCATCGTCGCTTTCCATCAGGTGAGATAGCGGTAGGGTTATCAAAAAGGGCGCTCGAGCCCCGGTATGAAGGCTAGAAGGAACGGGTGGGGTCTTTTAGTCAGTAAGAGTTTGACACTATCTCCCGCTCAAGAGCGGGGGTTGTCAATGGATGATTTTTTCGCACCTTAAAAAAAAAGCGGTCAAGCGCGAACCTATCATCAAAACAAAAACGAAACAGTCAGGGGTCAAAGTCCATTCAGCAAACAGCGAATATTTTATTTCCGTAATCCATATTATTAAATGTTTTTAGTTGATAATTCTGAACTTAACAACGACAGTATCTATAGGTATTATGCCATCATCGTTGACTATTTACATAGTGATTACAATACTCGTAGAACTAGATCATTATACAAACTACCTACTCGGGAACAGTCAAAAAAATTTGCAAATAATATACATGAAAGGCAACGTCAATGGCTAAGACGGTTATCACCACGGAATAAAGAAAAGTAGTGTGTATTTTCTGTTCTGTGGTTATCACACTGCCGCGCACCACGCAGCGTAGCGCGTGAAAACGCACCTACGCACGTACTTGCGGGAGTGCAGATTTGCATCATCGTGCGAGTTTTTTTCGCACTTACGCGCATAGGTGTGTCTTGTAAATTCACGCAGGCACGGTATTTTGAGACTCAGTTGGCATACCATGCGTGTCGCCCCGCACCCACGCGTGTGAATGCGTGTTTCTCCGCATGTAGGTGCGTGATCTGCATGAACGCGCGTGGATGCAGTTTCAGTGCGTGTTTTCTATACAAACCGAGATACTTACAACCAACGTTAAGACACGCATTCACGCACTACGCTGCGGGTTGCGTGGCAGTATGACAACCGCCTAACGAAGAAATTGCGGGATCAGGTGGCCTCTCTTTTAAGTATTTCTTTTTTCCGAAAATAACGTTCGCCGAAAAACATGTTCAGAAATAAGTGGAAAGGCAGGGAGCACTGACCTCTTCCATTTATCGCACAATATACATATAGAGGTATTTAAGTCAGTGTGAAAAGTCGGCTTGGGAATTTTGTTAATATTTAATCATTTAACAAATACCTATATTCAATACTTTTTATAAAGTTCTTCTATTAGTAAACAATGATCATGATCTCCTAATTAACCTTGATTTTTGAACCAGTGTTGACTACATCAGATGTCCTTTTACCCTAATAATTAACCAAGTGACTGACTCTAAGTCTTTTGATTTGACCTAAGCGGCCAGAACCTTAAAACGATACTGTCCACGATTCTGCAATTATATGTAGTTTGAGACCGATTAACAAAGTGTCATATTTACAAAATACTACTCTGTCAAGAAAGTACCGGGAAAAGATCAATAATACACAAATTTTTTGTTATTCATCCAAATTTATTTTATCACCTTCAAAGTATGCCCCTTCAGAAACGATACACTTACGCCAACGAATAATCCAATCATCAAAACAATTTTTAAACGCTGTTTCCTAAATTGAGTCTTCTACAGATTTATAACGGGTGCCACAAAATGGTAATTTGAGTTTAGGAAAAAGATAGAAGTCGACTGGAGCCATATCTGGCGAATATGGTGGCTGCTCGATGGTATTTGTTGAGTGTTTGGTCAAAAATTCGTTCACAATGATGGCCTTGTGCGAAGGCGCATTATTGTGGTGCAAAAAAAATCCAAGAATTTTCTTTCCACAAATCTGGTCTTTTTCGTAGAATTTGCTCTCATAATGCCGCATAACGCTTAAATAATATTCTTTGAAAATTTGAAATTGGAACCATAAGCAAATCATGCTATCCCGATACTTTTTTGACTGAATACCTAACCAATGAAAAAAAAAAACAAGAGGGGCTTGCGCTCTGCTACGAATGTGCCTTCAATTTTGAAATTACGCACTCTTTCCATTGTTATTATTTTAATTGACCACAAACTCTGATAATATAATAGAAGTAATTGAAGAGTGTTTATAATAAATAATTATAATTACTCTCAATTGTTTGCTGTGTACAGTTGAGTACAACCGCTAAATGGGTTCACTTCTTTGTAAACAAGGTCATCGCGGTCAAGCTTCAGGCAAGACAAGATATACTATACCAGCCATACTCAAAGTATGCTCCGCGGAACCCTAGGGCTCCGTAAAGCCTCTTTTAGGGCTCCGTGTGAATACAAATTATAATGCCTTACCATGACGTGTTCAAATGAAAAGCGTGCGAGCGAGAAAGAGGGATGGAGCTAACACCCTATGATCCTTTAAATATACCTCCATCTCTTTAATAGTTCGGTTAAGGTCGTCAAATGGATCGTCTTACAAGGTCGTGGTAGGGTCTCAGTATTTCAATTTTTGTGTAATAATTGTTAAAAAATAAATAGTGTCATACCTCGCAAGTACCTAAACATTTTTTTTTTTTTTATAAATGAAAAAAAAAAAATTTTTTTTTAAATTTTCTGTAGACTTTTTTTTAGGGCTCCGTCAATTATTTTGGCTTCCAATAGGGTTCCGTTGGAAAAAAGTTTGAGAACCGCTGTACTATACAGTAGGCAAAGTCCGGACGCTCTTTGAGTTGTGGCTGAACATAATACTGCCGTGTCTTTGTAGAGGTGATCGGCAAAATCTCGCGTCCTTCCTTGGTTCAGGGTCACGGTTCGGAGAAAGAGGGTAGAGATAGGAAGAGGTAGCCTCATGCAAAGCAGTAATGCGAGTGAAGATGGCAGTAACCTTGAGGGAACGACGGATATCCTCACTCCTCACGCTCCAGGCCCCCAGCTAGACGCACGTCTCCGGCCTCAGCTAGTTTAAATTTACGAAAAATTTTACAGAAGTGGTCTAACATAATATAACAAAAAAATTTTTTTTTTCTTGGGATTTAGATACTGTTTATTTTATTTACACTTATAAACAACTTAATTTTAGTGGTTTAACTAACCACTTGCAAAATAAATATCATTATCATTTACGATGTCTGACTTACGCACTGTATATTTTATTTCGTCACCAAATAATTTTATTGTTATTTAAATGGAGGAGTGGCTCAGATTGTAATGTTATTGTCATTTTTAGGGTTCCGTAGCCAAATGACAAAAAACGGAACCCTTATAGATTCGTCATGTCTGTCTGTCTGTCTGTCTGTCTGTCCGTCCGTCCGTATGTCACAGCCACTTTTTTCCGAAACTATAAGAGCTATACTGTTGAAACTTTGTAAGTAGATGTATTCTGTGAACCGCATTAAGATTTTCACACAAAAATAGAAAAAAAGCAATAAATTTTGGGGGTCCCCATACATAGAACTGAAACTCAAAAATTTTTTTTTCATCATACCCATGCATGTGGGGTATCTATGGATAGGTCTTCAAAAATGATACTGAGGTTTCTAATATCATTTTTTTCTAAACTGAATAGTTTGCGCGAGAGACACTTCCAAAGTGGTAAAATGTGTGTCCCCCCCCCTCTAACTTCTAAGATAAGAGAATGATAAAACTAAAAAAAAATATATGTTATACATTACTATAAAAACTACCAACGAAAATTGGTTTGAACGAAATCCAGTAAGTAGTTTTTTTTTAATGCGTCATAAACCGAAAAAAATACACTATTATTAAAACATCGATCAAAGTTACAACACATAACAAGAACTTTTATATTATGTTACTTGCTGCTACGGAACCCTTCATGGGCGAGTCCGACTCGCACTTGGCCGGTTTTTATAATCTATGTTTAGGTAAGCACAATTCCAGTCATTTAAAACATAATGTATTATGTACAACCGAGGAAAAAACCGTCCACTGCCACTGCCACTATTTATAGAATACGTCTTACGAGTTTGATAAACAAAATGAGAAATGAAGATTTTATTTTAATCTATTTTTTTTCTGTAGACGGGAGATGAGCAGGGCTTGATAGAGGGTTTAAGCCTAACGGGCAAGAAGCGCTTTGGTGTTTCACCATCATTTCAGCCAAAAGACATCCACTGCTGGACATAGGCCAAGAGGACCGTTTGTTGACCACAACAAATGGTCATGTGCGTTGTGGTCAACAAACTGTGCGTCTCGCATCCGTCGTACTTTGGTGTCGTCGTCATCATCATCAGCCTTTTTAATGTTCCCACTGTTGGGACTCGGGCCTCCCCTCTTAATCCACCACGAGGGCCCAGTGCGGTGAATGTCACACGTCTTCGAATTTTTGGTTCTAGGACATGCCGGTTTCCTCACGATGTTTTCCTTCACCGGTAATGAAATAAATTACACAAAGTAATGCGCCTGGCAGGGTTTGAACCCGCGACCTACAAGTCGTAAGTCGGAGCCACTACCACTCGGCCATCACTGCTCTCTCTAATTTGGTGTGTTGGCTTTAAATAGTAATATGCAATGCAATAACTAATCGCACCGAAAAGGTGTATATTGCAAGTGTGCAATGTTAAATGTTCAAAATTCAACGTTTTATCTTTGGATTTGGATAATCCTTGATAAGGAACAACGCTGAAAATCCCCATTTATATCTTTGAAGTATCAGGTATGAAAAAATATCGCAAAATTTAATAGTCATGTGGTACGAGTGCCTAGGTATTAATTAAATATTGTTGGTCTGGGACGGTTTGTTATGGAATGAGCACGATCATGACTACCAATAATATCTTTATATCTAGTTAGTGATAGTATATATGTATAGTAGTAATGTTATACTGCAACAGTAACCTACTGCCAATTTCAGGCTAATTATATAAAAAAAAAAAAACAATTAGGTAAATCCGAAGTGAAAGACCGATTAAAAAAGGCATATTTTGAAGAAGTATCTCTTTCTTTCTTTATTACTAGCTGTGCTCACAACTTCGCGTGGAATACAGGATTTTGTTTTTTTTTTTTTCTAAAATAAAAGATTTTTTTCTAAAACTAAAGAAGCCTAAGTTACTCCTTATTACATCAGCTACCTGCTAGTAAAACTCTCGTCAAAATCGGTTCAGCCACTTCAGAGATTAGCCGGAACAAACAGACAGAGAGACAAGTTTAAGTGTAGGTATATATATCGTATATTCATGCATAAGCATGTAGTAAAAAGCGGTTATTTCAATATTACAAACAGACACTCCAATTTTATTTATAAGTACAGATATAGATGAGCCCGTGTGTCCCACAGCAGGGCAAAGGCCTCCATTCCGTTATTCCACTCTTTTTTGTCCTTAACCATTACTGATCATATGATATTGTTATTTTTTGTGATTCCAAAATACTCCTCGGAAATGTATTCATAGGTGTAATCTGGGACCGCGGTCCCGGTCCAACGAGCCCCCCGACCTAGATTTCTAATACCCGTGCGAAACTGAGGCGGGTCGCTAGTTTCATACCAAATAAAATACTGCATCTTCTTCTTCGTAACCAAAAATATTATAACAAGCAAAAACCTATTCATTAACAATATCAATGCCTACGATTTCACTTAAGTAAATGTAAATTCTGTATCTATCTAGTTCAAGAACAACGGCCGCTGTTCATTAATTAATATTGTCCTCATACATTGAAACGAGGTGGCGCTTTTATGGTTGTTTACAATGAACAATGTGACATAAGAAGTTGAATACTTTGGCGCCGTGCGTGTTGCGAAGTGTCAAAGCCATCAGTGTTGGTGACAAGCGTTCTGAATATCTATTATAACTGATAGGTGAGCCTATACTTACTGGTGAAGTTGAAGCATAGCGACGCATCTTGTATTTCGCATATTATAATGTATTATTAAGGTTCAAAGTGTCGTGCAAATATACAATCGCGTGACGATGCATGCGTTGCTTCCTTGCGCGCAAGGACGCGTCAACTGACGAGCACGAGCGTCATTCACGAATGTTCAGTCTCTGACCCGGTCCAGCACTGGTATCCGGGCGGGCTAAAGCCAGTGTCATGGTGTGTCGCCACGTGTTGTAGTTAAAAAACAGGACTTCGACTCTGCGTTTGTGAATTGAGCCATACGCGTGGCAGGCTATAGGCGTGGGCGAAGTGGGCCCTCGCCCACGGCCTTGCACCCAAAAGGGCCTCGAGTGTGCAAGGACTCTTTAACGAGGGTTTGGTTTTATAATTAATAGACTCGCGTTTGACCATTATTTCACCGAATGTGGTCGAACACCACTGGGTTACGACAGTCGCTGTCTCGTTTTGGAATTTATGTTAATGAAAAAGCCTCGCTGATGTGGCTTCGCTCACGTCTAAATTAGTTCACGCTACGCTTCTGGCCATACTGTTAGCCTTTATCATCTAACTGGTGAACAAAAACCTTTCCCCATAGATTCCTGTTCAACCCGGTCTAGGGCCAATATAGACCACCGGAATCGTTTGTTTGTATTGCTTATTCCGACATTATCTTCGGGATCCGTAGCGAAGACTTCTCGCTGAAGCAGGGCTCTACATAGTGGCTCCTTCGGCAAACGACTTATTGAGTATACGTGTATAGTACCTTGTGAACTTTGCAGCATCAGGGAAGTTGCTGTTGGAAGAAGCAAAGGGAGGAGGTCTTCCAGAAATAGAAATGATATTAAAGAAATTAGAATCCATTAAAGACTCAAGTAGGTACTCGGGCATGAGCTCGCCACAATCGCGGCAATAGTCCCCTCTTTGAGGAGTGGCTAGAGAGACGCCATGACGTGCTCACCTTCCGCTTGACGCACACCTTCACTGGACATGTCCAGTTCGGGAAGCTTCTGTTCTCTTGACACGACTAATTGTTGCAAATGGGTCACTACCGCTTCCTGCAGGGAATACATCGAGGTACCTTAATGTGTTCCCTGCAGGTGTGGGTTAAGTTAATTGTGTTGTGTGAGTTCGTGATCTATAAAATGTCTCCAAACTCAAGTATAAATAAAAAGGTACAGTCGACTTCGTAGAGCGGACTAGAGAGCATCAATAAAATGTTGAAACAAGTTTGCATTGGTTTTGTTACCGCAGACATGCAACCGTACATAGAAATAAATACTACAGAGTAATAATAAAGTGAACCGCTGCTTGTAAATCTGTAGATAAGTTTCAGTGGTTTGTATCGGCGCTCGCGCATGTTACACAATCACAGACGTCAGAAACAAGCCGTTTATCTCGCTGACTTAATAATACACTACATAGAACTACTACATATAGTAGTGTAGGTGATAGATACTTACAAGAGTGCGTATGCAAAGATGTTTTGTGGGTCATTGGCAAACTGAGTAGGAAAATCACACTATGCATAGTTTGTGAGTATATGTGTATATTATTCGCATTGGTTCTGTTTGTTATTCCTTTACCCTTCCCGATTTCAAACCACCGCAGGCGTGAGCTTGCGGACGACAATCAATAGGTTACTCACTATCTGCTAGGCTGTTAAACATTTTTTTATCTAACTGTGCCAAACAGTTTCAATAAATTTGATGTTGGCCGAATCTAAATTGTATCCGAATCTTCAGCCGTCCGTTAACCTCCCGGACCGAAAGCGAGTCGTCAACGGCGCGTAGTGTTCCACGCGCGCCTCGAAGAGATGTCTGCAAATCCGAAGGGGTCTTGCAGGGACGAAGAGTAGGCTTCGTCCCTGCAAAAACCCGGGTTGATTATATGGAACGCTAGGCAAAGAAGGAACATTGGTGTGAATACCTTGTCGCGTGTCAGATTTTATTGACTAAATCAATAAAATCTGACACGCGACAAGGTATCAGAAGAATTGATTTGCACTCGTCAACCCGACCCGAACGGGTCGTGGGGCTCTTTGGACCGGGACCGCGGTCCCAACTTCCGCCTGTAAAAATAATAATATTTTTTTAGTATTTACTTACCAAAAAAAAAAAAATGTATTTCATGTGTACTCAAAATATGGCAAAAAAAAAATATTATTCTTATAGATGGTAGTTGGGACCGCGGTCCCGGTCCATAAAATCTTACACGACCCGCCAGAACTAATTATAAAATTTTAATATAGAACAATTTTTAGGGTTCCGTAGCCAAATGGCAAAAAACGGAACCCTTATAGATTCGTCATGTCTGTCTGTCTGTCTGTCTGTCTGTCTGTCTGTCTGTCTGTCTGTCTGTCTGTCCGTCCGTCCGTATGTCACAGCCACTTTTTTCCGAAACTATAAGAGCTATACTGTTGAAACTTTGTAAGTAGATGTATTCTGTGAACCGCATTAAGATTTTTACACAAAAATAGAAAAAAAGCAATAAATTATGGGGGTCCCCATACATAGAACTGAAACTCAAAAATTTTTTTTTCATCAAACCCATGCGTGTGGGGTATCTATGGATAGGTCTTCAAAAATGATACTGAGGTTTCTAATATCATTTTTTTCTAAACTGAATAGTTTGCGCGAGAGACACTTCCAAAGTGGTAAAATGTGTGTCCCCCCCCCTCTAACTTCTAAGATAAGAGAATGATAAAACTAAAAAAAATATATGATGTACATTACTATAAAAACTACCAACGAAAATTGGTTTGAACGAAATCCAGTAAGTAGTTTTTTTTTAATGCGTCATAAACCGAAAAAAATACACTATTATTAAAACATCGATCAAAGTTACAATACATTACAAGAACTTTTATATTATGTTACTTGCTGCTACGGAACCCTTCATGGGCGAGTCCGACTCGCACTTGACCGGTTTTTTTATTCGTACTCACAGACGACTCAATCGTTTATTTTATACATTCGACAGTTCCCAGATTATTTCTTTTACTAAGTCCGAAAGTACATGAATACCTTTTAAAATAGGTTTTTGCTAAGGATGAGTGTTATTATCTCACTCTGTCTACAGGTGAAAACCGCGTGAAAATTCGTTCAGTACTATTTAAGATCACGTGCAGACAGACAGACGCGGTGGGATGTTTGTTTTAAATATTATATTGTAAGGATAACACGGGGTTAAGTCACATGATTTAAAAACTGGCCAAGTGCGAGTCGGACTCGCCCATGAAGGGTTCCGTAGCAGCAAGTAACATATTATAAAAGTTTTTGCTAAGTGTTGTAACTTTGATCGATGTTTTAATAATAGTGTATTTTTTTCGGTTTATGACGCATTAAAAAAAAAACTGCTTACTGGATTTCGTTCAAACCAATTTTCGTTGGTAGTTTTTATAGTAATGTATATCATATATTTTTTTTAGTTTTATCATTCTCTTATCTTAGAAGTTAGAGGGGGGGGACACACTTTTTATCACTTTGGAAGTGTCTCTCGCGCAAACTATTCAGTTTAGAAAAAAATGATATTAGAAACCTCAGTATCATTTTTGAAGACCTATCCATAGATACCCCACACGTATGGGTTGGATGAAAAAAAAATTTTTGAGTTTCAGTTTTATGTATGGGGACCCCCAAAATTTATTGCTTTTTTCTATATAATATATTTATATATATTTTTGTGTGAAAATCTTAATGCGGTTCACAGAATACATCTACTTACAAAGTTTCAACAGTATAGCTCTTATAGTTTCGGAAAAAAGTGGCTGTGACATACGGACGGACAGACAGACAGACAGACAGACATGACGAATCTATAAGGGTTCCGTTTTTTGCCATTTGGCTACGGAACCCTAAAAATATGTAAGTAAATGACCATTTTTAATTATTTTGACATAAGCACAGGTCAATGCCAGAATAAAATTAAATACTGTTTGGTAAAGTTTCTTTGGTGAATAAATTGAAAGTATTATTCACCCTCAATTCCAGTCCAGTCATAATCGATTTATATCTTCAAATGAAACTGTGCCTTTAAGTGTCTAAACACACTATGCCGAACGTACGCGACCGAAGTTCCGCGGCTGATTTTACGTTCCAACGTATTCGGCTGATATGACACACCATAAGTGCCGAACTTACGCGGCAGAAATTCAGTTGCGCAATTTTGTGTGTATTTTCAGTATGCGGGCGGGGGCATGCCTGCCTCCGTCGGCAATCGAACCGAACTTCGGTCGCGTATAATGTGTGTTCTACAGAATACGTTGCCGCCGAATTTCCGCTGAACTTACGCCCGACTGAAGTTCGGCTGTACGCTATAACGCAACGTAATTTCGGCATAATGTGTCGCCAGTAATTCAAATAGCATTGCAGGCGTAATCATGCCGAACTTCCGTCGCGTATCCTCGGCATAGTGTGTTTAGACACTAAGAGTGGCTTCTCACAGGTCAACCTAGGTTGTCTCAATTCGAGAATCAAAGCCTCCAGCCAAGGATTACTTAAACTAACTCACAAATTAATCGACTACCCCACGGCTCGTACCCCACAGGGTACGGGCCACTGGTGGGTACGAGCCTCGTCTTAGGGCTTCGCTGGGGGTGAGCTACAAGGGATGGGCTGAATCGATAAAAAACGAGTGTTTGTCACTTAACTCCTCCTAAACGGGTAGACCGATTCTGATGAAACTATATGTCCCAAGAACTTCTAAACAAATTGGATCGACTTCTCAATAACTGCATTCGTTTCATATTTGGCCTTCGTAAATATGATCACATTTCTTCCTTCCGTTCTCAGCTTAAATGGCTGCCTATCCGTCAGAGGAGATCCCTCAGATCCCTCTGCACGCTCTTCACCATAATGAACGATCCTTGTGCTCCTGATTATTTAAAACAATATTTTAAAGTGTTGGGCAGTTCTCATCATCTTAACCTTCGTGCATCCAAAAACATGCTTCTTCATATTCCTTCTCACCGTACTGGCTTTATGTCCAATTCTTACGCTGTTTCCGCCATAAAACTCTGGAATGTGCTTCCCCTTGACATCAAAAAAGCTGAAAGTAAATTATCCTTTAAACGTAAAGTTCGGAACTACTACTTGAAGTCCTCTCAACCTTAGTTCGGTCTTCGTTCAGTATTGTTATTAAGTTCTCATAGTGATTTCATATTTTTCATAGTATTTATTAGTTTATTATTTTAGCATATGTATGTTTTTTATTATTATAAATAACTTATTTTATATTTTTCCATTTGAACTATTTGTTATTATGTATTTGTTTATTGTGCAAACCTACCACAGTGTTGTCTTTTTTAACCCAAAGGTTGACTGGTAGAGAATGCCTTGTGGCATTAAGTCCGCCTATGTACCACTATTGTACATGAAGTTTAAATAAATAAATAAATAAATATGTATATTCAGTAAGGTCCTGGATGGTTTGAAAATACAAACAAGAAGGTGGCACTGCAATCGGAATCATTTTCTTTTCTCACGAAGTCCTCTTCTGGGCAAGATTAAGTCTGCCAGGACCGCTAGTAATATATTAAAGGGACAAAATCTATATACTTAATATATAAAAGGAGAAATTGACTGACTATATCAACGCACAGCCGAATTTACTGGGACTAGAAATGTTAAATTTTTAATAATTTAGGGTGTCTTCAAGGTTAGAATACCTAAATAGGTTTTTAATAAACTAGTGCGCTTCACCATCAACGATTGCAACACTGCTTACCATCAGGTGGGATCGCAGTCAAGCACTACATCTATCAATAAAAAAAATCCTTGTGAAACTCAATATAGCCTATTATACGTTCTTTGTTTCGTCTATGTTGATTTACATAATTCATAGTCTCTTTGTTTTTTTTTCACACCAGCACCTGACACGGTGCCGGTTGTAAGTTAACATAAAATATTCATGAATTTTCCTCAATTTGGGCGCCTTTAAATTAACCGCCAAGTGCCGCTGCTTTGTTATTCCATGTAAATAATGTAGAAGCGCGCCGCGTGACTGCAGCAGCGTGGGTGTAGCGCGAATTTGAAAGCGCCCTTTACTGTACACAAAAACATAACATAGTAGTAATTTGACAGTTCATGTACCTACCATTGCGGTTTTTTTTTATGGTGGGAAAATCATCTAATGACAACCCCCGCTCTTGGGCGGAGCGGGAGATAGTGCTTCAGGCCTTCATACCGGGGCTCGAGCTATATTTCGAAATTAACCCTGGCTCCAGTAGGCTTCGACTATGTACCATTGCGGTCATTTCTGCCTGATCACTTAAAAAAAATCTCTTCAATCTTACGGCGCGACGCCAAACAAAATCCTTTGAAGTTTTCGTTTCGAGTACAAGCAAAAATGAACTTAGCGGTGGTCAAGCCGAAGTGTCTTTGATGGTACAAAGGCAAGCTTAACTCAGCAATGAGTTCTCTCTCAGCAAACCTTTAAGTTTTATAGAGAGAACACATTCGATTGTTTTGATATTTTTTATTTCTTCTTTATTCTAAATTTTCTCTCGCTTCTTTCCAGGACAAACGGTGTTCGCGCAGGGCGCGGCTGCGACCCCCGTGCCTCTGCTCGATGCCATGACAGTCGTTGGCATGAGTGGCTCCATGAAAGACATCAAGGTCGTCCACATGCACACTGAAAAGGAGGCTAAATATGTCGCCCCTGAATGTAAAGATACCTTCAGGTTAGTCGTTGATAAGTCAGTCGGTCAGATAAATTTTCTCCAAATTACTAAAGCTTGTTTTTCCCAGATTAGGTACGTGGATTTTGAAAAACCATAAAAAAATTAAGCCATAAAGAGTTTTTGTCATCAAAAAGTCGAATGGATCTTATCTGATTATCATGTAGATATATTATATCAAATCTTGTGTAGGTAATACTAGCATAACACATGACAGAAGAAAGGTCAGATAAACTACTATATATCTTGGAGATGACTTGGTGTTGCCAAACGGCTCATCGATTTTGGTGTGTGCGGTCGTAGTCCCCGCTATCTCTCTCGCTCTAGGAAATTACGGTTCTAAGCCGATTATCACACTGCCACGCAGCGTAGCGCGTGAATGCGTGTTTTAACGTTGCTTGTAAGTATCTCCGTTTGTATAGAAAACACGCCTAGTCCAACACACCGAAAATGCATCCACGCGCTATCATACAGATCACGCGCCTACAAGCGGAGAAACATGCGCTCACGCGCGTGGGTGCGGGGCGATACGCAAGGTATGGCACACTGAGTCTCGGAGTGCCGTGCGTGATTTTGTATTAAATGAGTCAGAGCCTGCGTGAATGCACAAAACGTAACCACGCGCGTGAGTGCGTAAAAAACCCGCACGATGATGCTGATCTGCACTCCCGCAAGTACGCGCGTAGATACGTTGACACGCAACATGCAGCGTGATGCGTGGCAGTGTGATAATCGCCTAAGTAATAGCAGAGGATAGACCGGATGTAGTTCAATCCTAAGGCGCTGTGCAAACGACACGGTTGTGTGTGGTTGTGTCTTGTGTGGGTTAAAAGATACCAACACAACAAGCATAATCATCAGCCTTTTAATGTTCCTACTGTTAGGTCTCAGGCCTCCTCTCTAGGAGAGGGAATGGGCCATAGATTTGTGTTGTCTGTTCACAAAATAAATTATTATGAATTATCATCATTATCCACCTTTACTATCATATTCAGTCGTCAAAATCACCGCGGTTTTGGACCCAAAGGGTAATTGAAGGAACACAGGTGGGTTTTACTCAGTAAAGGACACTCCCTTTTGCTCTACCTTGGGCGAGAGGAAATATTCGACTTAAATATTCACACCTTATGACAAAAAACCGGCCAAGAGCGTGTCGGGCCACGCTCAGTGTTGGGTTCTGTAGTTTCCCGTCCGTCACAATAAAGTGTACCCACTTATGAGTTTAAAAAAATGCTTGCTACGATTATAGTACAAACTTAGTCCAGAAATTATTTTGTAGAACCCTTTTGTCTCTTTTGTACAAAAACTGTTCTTTCCATCAAGTTCAAAATAATTTTCCTAGAAAGTCCTTATAAAGTTCTACTTCTCAGATTTTTTTCATATTTTCTAAACTTATGGTTCAAAAGTTAGAGGGGGGGGGGACATTGTTTTTTACTTTTGGAGCGATTATTTCCGAAATTATTGACATTATCAAAAAATGATTGTAGTAAACCCCTATTCATTTTTAAATACCTATCCAACGATATATCACACGTTAGGGTTGAAATTAAAAAAAAAATTACTTCCCACTTTACATATAGGGGGGCTACCCTAATAAAACATTTTTTTTCCAATTTTTATTTTACCACTTTGTCGGCGTGATTGATATACATATTGGTACCAAATTTCAGCTTTCTAGTGCTAACGGTCACAGAGATTAAGCGAGGACGGACAGACAGACATGGCGAAACTATAAGGGTTCCTAGTTGACTACGGAACCCTAAAAAGACGTAAAGATGGATAAAAAAAGAAACCCATTTTCATGTAAACATCAGCGCAAAAATTTAACATTTTGCAATGGCACCACTTCTTTTCCTCGGCAAAAACTATAGATATAATAATTAATTGATAAACTAATCGTAAACAACTTAAGCATTTATTGTGATTGATAAAGTCGATACTAGTAGTCTAGTAACTTATTAACGATTTATCGACTGATGACATGCTATTTATTAAACGATACAAAGTTAGATAACACTCGGACAAAAAAAAAGGATGAAGAAAACGTATAATCAGCACTTAATTCCTGTACTGTATATACGAAACTTATACAGTTTAATACATATGTACATAAAAAAAAAACTTAATTACTAACTAAACTATTTATACTGAAACCTAACTATGTACATAAATATACGAGTAATACAAAATGACAAAGTACGCTCAGGCGTCAAAGTACTCCTCCACATCGGTGTCATCCGGAAACGTGCCCAGAAGACTGGCAGCATTACCACGTTGAATGGCAATGCTAATTCTTAATATTTTGTTGTGTTATTTATATTTATACATATACTAGCGACCCGCCCCGGCTTCGCACGGGTATAAAATATATAGCCTATGTGATTAAAATCGATTCAGTAGTTTTGATTTATTCATTACTGCCCGTGGCCCGCACGCGTTAAATTTGGAGTAAAACAATCCCCCTTTCCCTATACCATGAAGAGGCACGCTCTTGCCGCATCGGGCGGCCGGCCGGTACCGCCGCAAACGCTACGTCCCGCAATTTTTAAATCTGTAATATCTTCGAAAATATTCACTTAAATCATACGGTGTAAAGTGCCTTATAGATCTATATTAAATGAACAATGTATTGAAGGTATTTAATTGGTTAAGGATTAATGCTGTATTGGTTAAAATCGCTTCGAAAATTAGCCATTATTTGTCGTAAAAAGTAAATGACAAAAAAAAGTTATTGTGGGTTATCCATAAGAGATAGACATATACCATCACGGACTTTTCTGTAGACCTTTTCAATGTGTACAATACTTAGTACTTTATTTTGATAAAACTCGTAGGGTTCAGCCTGCGTTTGCAATGTCACATCACATTAGAAACCTCAAAAATAACAGTACTTCTCCACTATTTAATGGATGTTATTATACATATAAACCTTCCTCTTGAATCACTCTATCTATTAAAAAAAACCGCATCAAAATACGTTGCGTAGTTTCAAAGATTTAAGCATACAAAGGGACATAGGGACAGAGAAAGCGACTTTGTTTTATACTATGTAGTGATAGTGAAAACGCAAGAAAAAAAAAACTTAGAAGTAATGTGTGCGTTACGCTGTGGAGTTAAGGTTGAATTTGTTATATTATGTTATGGATAGACGCTTCGATGCGCTTCGACTCAGCGCTAGTGTAAATTGACCTTAAGACTTCGCTGTCTGTCCGTCTGTCTATATTTCAAGAACCGCGATAGTTAGAAAGTTGAAATTTTCGCAAATTATGTATTTCTGTTGCTGCTATAACAACAAATACTTAAAAAGAAAAAAAAAATTTAAGGGGCTTTTTTTTCCCCCATACAATGGTCATGTAAAGAGGAGGGATGAAATGCATATTACCCAAAGAGTTATGAGTATACATGTGGATGGGTGGAGAGGGAGCGGGAGGCCAAAGAAAAGATGGATGGATTGCATGAAGAATGATATGAAAGAAAAGGAAGTTAGCGATAGCATGACGAGTGACAGGGTAGAATGGAAGAAAAAAACGTATTGCGCCGACCCCAAATAAGATTGGACAAGGGCAGGAAGAAGAAGGGGCTCCCACACAACTAACGCGATTGTTGTCGAATTTTCCTAAGGATGGTACGGAACCCTTCGTGCGCGAGTCCAACTCGCACTTGGCCAGATTGTTTTTAATAATTTGCTACGTCATATTACCTAAAACCCTATACAGCCTATTAACTTTGCATTCTCTTTCCCTCAGATCGACTTCCCTGTTCATGGCCGCGAACGTCCGCAAGTCAGTGGCCGAGGGTCGCTCCGACGCCATCCCCATCTTCCTACAGGACATCCCCAAGCTGTTCCACAGGAAGATCATCCAGCCCGACATTTCTGTCATTCAGGTCTGTTGATAAATCTACTGAATAAGAGAAACTAAATGAAACAAACGTCCATATTAGACAAAGTCAAAAGTTTTTTATTTCACATAGGCCTACATGGGCACTTATAAAACGTCAGAAGCTAGTGCACGGTTCCAAATTGGTCGTTTCCTATGGAGAAGAACCGGCAAGAAACTCCATGGTTCCATGGACCTGCGGGGTTACCATGACGCTCAAAGTAAGTAAGATTGTTTTATTCTTATTCCATTGTGGGTAAGAGACAAAGCTATACAGGTTGTCTAGTGCCATCTCTTACCCACACTGAAACAAGATTAAAACAATCTTACTTTAAACGTCATGGTCTAGGTCTTGGGGCTTTACCATTTTGGAGGGATGCGGAACAGAGAGTAAAGTCCCGCAAACCTCCGTTGAAAAGGGAGGATCCTCCGACCAGACAGGTGTTATGGTCTGGTGGGCAACTGCCCGATAGATGATTTCGGGTTGTCGTATATGTTCAAATCGCGCGGAGAACTTTGATTGCGCGATACAGGATTTCGTACTTTCTTCGTAGTTCTTATGTGGCGCCATAGATGTCGCTACATCACTTCCCTCCGGAGATCGGAGATCGATGTTTCTTGAGGCGTGCCAGGCCAGCGTAGGTTGGTTCCAGTGGGTCGGAACCGATGCCGCATAGTTCTCGGTGAGTCGGAACTGTCTGCGGTGATGCCCCAGTGAGTCGGGGTGTTGCTATCCCTGTGAGTCGGGATGATGCCCCAGTGAGTCGGGGTGATGATGTCCCAGTGAGTCGGGATGATGCCCCAGTGAGTCGGGGTGGTGCTGTCCCAGTGAGTCGGGATGATGCTGCAGGCTCCAGTGAGTCGGAGTAGTGCTGCTGGCTCCAGTGAGTCGGAGCGGTGCTTGTGCGACGTAGGGCTTGACTGTTGGCGTCGAACAGGAGAGGTTCTTGATGGCTCTTCATGTGGCTGGCCGAAGGTGCGGTGCGCCAAGCCAAGGTCGCTGATGAGGCTGAAGGTGATGACCAGGTATGACCAGGTAGGCATGCTGGTGGTCAGGATACCCTCTATAGCCGTGGGTGCTGGCTGTATGGCTCGCTGCTCGAAAGCTTGAGGAAGTGATGATGACGTCACGAAGTAGTAGCTGCACGAAGGCTGCGCTGACGTTCTTTGTCGAGGGTCACCAGTTTGGAGGTGGTCACCAGTTTGGGGGTATGCGGAACAGAGAGTAAAGTCCCACATACCTCCGTTGAAAAGGGAGGATCCTCCAACCAGACAGGTGTTATGGTCTGGTGGGCAACTGCCCGATAGATGATTTCGGGTTGTCGTATATGTTCAAATCGCGCGGAGAACTTTGATTGCGCGATACAGGATTTCGTACTTTCTTCGTAGTTCTTATGTGGCGCCATAGATGTCGCTACACCATGACGTGTTAAAATGTCAATCGTGCGAGAACATATCGTATAAACGACGAGACGAAACGCTTAGTCCGGGCCGTAAAGGTATTAACAACGTAAGGGTGGACACTCGCCGTATGGGTTGTCTGATAGTAGAAATAAGATAGTGGAATCAAGTCATGCAATTCCCGCGCACACTCTAAAAAGCTGCTAGATGACATTTTGCAGCACCAGCCCATATGTGACTGCAGTATTCCACACACGATCGGACCTGTGCTTTGTATAACATTAGAAGCTGTCCCGGTGTGAAGTACCGGCGGATCTTTGCAAGAACGCCGAGTTTCCTAGCTACTTTGACTGGACTCAATGAACCGCCTAAAGTTAAGGTCTGAGAAAATTTTAGTTCCCAAGAGTTGAGGGTAGACATAGACCTCCTCTTTCTCCTTCCAAACTTTTCTGTGTAGGGCGATCTCTGGCCATGTTAGCCCCGCGAACATGATCAGATCGTCACACCACCTTCACCGCGGTCGATTTCGACGGCGTTGACCTCCTTCTGGCGTCCAGTGTGTGACAATCTTCGCCCACCTGTCCGGGTGCATTCGTGCGACATGGCCAGCCCACTGCCACTTCAGCCTAGCTGTTTTTCCCCGACATCTGCTGTTTGAGTTATGGAGCGCAGTGTGGTGTTTCTAACCCTATTATGCTGCACTCCATTGCCGTTTGACAAATGGACGGTACATCATCATTTCAGCCGATGTACCTACATCCATTGTTGGAATAGGCCTCCCCAAGTGTCGCCACAATGAACGATCCTATGCGTCTCGCATCCGTCGGTCACCTGCAAGCTTCACCAGGTCATCAGTCCACCTTGTAAGAGAGCGGTTCATAAAAGCGTTTAATTCATTCGTTTTCGCGGAGATTCCACATCGCTTGTCCGTAATAACTGTACTAATCATATTTGTTCACACATTCCAGGTGTCTCCCCCCGACCAGCACGGATACTGCTCCTTGGGAACGTCCGTCGATTGCGTGAGGGCTGCGCTAGTCAACTCCAAAGTTATTATCGGTAAAATATTTTCTTTAATTTTTCGTTCAAGAGGCGGTTCACAGACAACTAGCGCCACCAATTGAAAAAAAACACGTTACTCTTAAATGGAATAAAAAATGCAGTGGGGCAGTGTAACGCGCATGCTTTGGTATCGCGAGAGTAAAGCGCGCGCTTTTAACCAAGCGCGCGTCAGACGCGCGTTGTCAGTATTCCATTAGAAGGCGCGGGCGTCAGCTGCGCTCCACACCGCTCCACTTGCACTGTTTCCATTGATGCGGAGTAGGGATTTCGAGCACTGTGATTGGCCAATTTGAAAGCAGTGGTTGCCGAGTGGTAATGGCCCAGACTTAAAAAGTTATTTCGTGGGTTCAAACCCAGCCAGCCGCATTACTTCGTGTAATTTATCCCATCGCCACTGCTCTCAAAAACGGTGAAGGAAAACATCGTGAGGAAACCGGAATGTCTTAAGATGGCGTTCGCGCCGCCACAGAGACAAGCGACCGAGACAGGAGACCGCGGACGAAGACCGCGACCGTTACTTGACGTTAGGCAATGTATAAACGACAGTTCGCGAGCGAGACAGAGACAGGAGAAAACCTTTAGAACCAAAAATTCGAGAACATGTGACATTTACCAACCCGCACTGGGCCCGCGTGGTGGATTACGGCCCTCTCCTAGAGAGGAGGCCTGAGTCCCAGAAGTGGGAACATTAAAAAAGGCTGATGATGATGATGATTGGCCAATTTGTAGTCCGCTGTATTCCACATCACCTAGCTCAGCGAGAACACACCCTTATAGATGCTTAAACTAAGAAATAGCTATTTGCTTCCTGATGCGTCTTATCAATTGATTAGATAAAGTGGACAATCTATAGAACAGATCGTATCGCCTGCTCACCTTGTCATTTATAATCTTGATACTTGTGATTGCGATTGATTATTATTGTAACATTGTGACTATTGTAAACTGTGTTCAAAGTTCAATCGTCCTTTACTGATGACGAGTTTAATTGTTTATCAGTTAATTAGTAGAACCAAATTATTCTTACACATAGTTCCCTCTATGATTGTTGTTATTCAGTCAACATGGCGATAAGACCGCCATTTTATCCATAGACTAGCGGCCCGTTCCGGCTTCGCGTGAGCAATAAATATAACCTATGTTATTGTATAACGACGTAGTTCAGAAGGCTGCCCAACTTAAGTGGGACTGGGCTGGACATGATTGCCGCATACCTATCGATCGGTGGGCCAGTAAAACGCAAATTTGGTGCCCTGAAATCGCACGACGGGGCCGCGGCAGACCAAGAAGGAGATATCGGGACGACTTGGATGTCTTCCTTGGGAATTGGAAAGAGGTGGCTCAAAACCGGGAGCATTGGAATGAGTGGAGGGAGGCCTTTGCCCAGCTGTGGGACAGTACGGGCTGGATACTATAATAAAATATTATTCAGGGTGAATGTAGCTTTCTAATGGTGAAAGAATTTTCGAAATCGGCACAGTAGTTTATTCATTACAAACATACACACAAAAATACAAATTTTCCCTCTCTAAAGGGTGTAAGGGACAGCCCTCCACAAACTTTAAGGGCTTGCTCAGTAGACGAAACTGAACCACCTTACACAAAAATTTTCTTCAGGAAACGAAAAAAAAAATCGGCCTCTCCATACAAACTGTCCAATCAAGTTTGTAATTTTGTATGGTGAGGCGGATTTTTTTTTTTCGTTTCCTGAAAAAAAGTGTTAAAGCAGGTTGTTTAGTTTCGTCTATTGAGCAAGCCCTTAAAGTTTGTGGAGGGCTGTCCCTTACACCTTGTATAATATTAGTGTAGATTTAAGTTACTGTAAAAGTTTCGTTACTATTTTGGTGTACAATAAAGTTAATTCTGTTCTATTACTTAGTGATTTTTCGACGTCGATTTCCTTGAATAAATACAGTTTATCCAATTCCAAAATAATGGTGTCTGATCACCATAGATCGGAATAGGTAGGGCTGTTTTATGTTCTTGCCATAGGTTAAAATAATATGGATATTCCCCGACTCCCGGGATTTGGTTTTAAATTAGTAAAATTATAAAAAAAAAACTATTTTGCCTTCGAGACTAATGAAAGATTAGCCGAGCGCTCTAGATCCGTGCCGGTATCTGTACGCGTCTCAACAAAGCGGCAACGTCGCGCGCTTGGCAAAAAGTTTTATAGTGTGCTGTTGACGTAAAATTTACAACGTCGCATATCATTAAATTATAGTTAAATGGAGGTCCAAAGTTTGATTTATGGAGAACTATTTCCACGCGGGTGAAGTCGATGGTAGTAGCTAGTATAATTTTATTTGCAAATCTAGATACATACATAGGTGTAACGCAAAGGGAAACGGACCTTCCGTTACGATTTACGTTACGGGCCCACACGGTTAGTCAGTTAAATTCTGTCACGACCTCTCGCCTCACCCAGAGCTGAAGTAGTCAAAAGGTTTTGAAAGGCATATTATTTAAGATTATTAAAAACTTAACTAATAATCATTGGAAATTAATGAATGATCTGCACTTATAAAACACTTTATAACTATAAAGGTATGTTTTAAAAGCCTATAGACCGGCAAATAACAGGTTATTACATAAAACTAGAAAAAACATTAAAAACTAGGACATTTTAAACTAAGCAAAACTTGGTAGACACAAATACAACATCCTGTGCATCCTACTTATCTAGACATCTATAATAAACATCTATAAGTATATATATAAATAAAATTGGAGTGTCTGTTTGTAAAATTGAAATAACCGCTTCTTACTACATGCATATGAATATATTTAAGGTACATACACCAAAATAACATTTTTTTACAATTTTTTTCTGTCTGTCTGTTTGTTCCGGCTAATCTGCGAAATGGCTGGACCGATTTTGACGGGACTTTTATTGGCAGGTAGCTGATGTAATAAGGAGTAACCTAAGCTACTTTTATTTTAGAAAAAATAAATTTAAAATCCTGTAGTCTACAACGAAGTCGCGGGCACAGCTAGTATTAAATACGAAAGGACGTTGTTTTCGAAGTGAAAAGTCCTATGCGAGGCTAAAACGGCATACAATACTAACTTAATCCATTTCCCCTTGCAGCACAAATAAACGTGAACATGCCGCGAACATTCGGCGACGCCATCATCCACATGTCGCACATCGACGCGGCGGTGGAAGACAACACGCCGCTACCCGAGCACGGCGTCGGCAAGGCCGCCAGCCCCGAGGAGACGCAGATCGGCAAGCTCATCGGACAGAACCTGGTCGACGACGGCGCCACTCTGCAGATGGGTGTGTATGAAAACGGAAACGTTTATTTCAAATAGACCAATTACAGGCAATTTTGAATTGTTAAAATATCGGTCAGTCAGACAAAAGTGACGCTAAATTGCTTGTTCCAAAGCGTCGATCTCTATGGAGAAAAACGTGCAAAAAAACTCCAAGGACACTCTCTTAACCTTTCAATTGTGATAATTACAAGTTATACAAATCTTGGTTACATATTTCTTGTCGTTTATGTTTCTATTATGCGAGCACAATAACCTATTATATGAGCTGTATATCAAAAACCCAACCAAAATTCGCTGATTTTTGGGTGACAAACTACCCCGTTTATTGATCAATTTAATTGATCAATATCGATAAAAAATACATTTTTACAATAAAGATAAAAATCGACGTCAAAGACGTTGGTCTTTGACGAAGAGAAGTTAAAAAATATAATAACTATAATTTCGGAAGTCTCTGTTTCTGGTTTAATTTCGCCATTTTTTGACGAAACTAAGCCAGTCGCTTTTTATTTTTCACTTTTTAGTTTTGTTATTCCAATGCTAAAAGTAAATAGTGAGCAATTTCTTTTGGTAAGGTACCTCTTTTGTGGTGGGAAAATCATTAAATGACTTTTTCCGCCTGAAAATGATTCGCCTGATTTTACTAACATAGGCCTACATGGGCACGTAAAACGTCAGAAGCTAGACCACGATTCCAAATTTGTCGATTCCTATGGAGAAGAACCGGCAAGAAACTCCATAATTAATTAATTTTAATCTTTTAAAAAAATGGTTGTTCTTACATTTCCCGAAAGAAAGAATGTCCCATAATATAAAATATTATAAGTCGACAACAAGTTAACACAGTAATCTTGCATATTCCTAGGTATCGGCAGCATCCCGGACGCGGTGCTGTCGGCGCTGAAGGACCACAAGGACCTGGGCGTGCACTCGGAGATGTTCAGCGTCGGCGTCATCGACCTCGTGAAGCGCGGCTGCATTACTAACAACAAGTAATACTTTATTACATTTTTTCAGCATGAGTTATATGGATCTTCCTCAGCAGTACACTACAAGTGAAAGTTCATTCCAATCGCATAGCATTTGAGTAAAAATCGACATCTACACTAATATTATAAAAAGGTAAAATTTGTTTTTTTTTTTTTTTAAGTACTAGTCTGATTGCTAAAGTTTTTCACCGATAGAAAGGTGCTTTATTATAGTTTTTATTTTATAAACTAATTATGACTTAAATAATAAATCAATATATTAATAGCTGTATTACTTTTTGGTGTACAATAAAGTCTATTCTATTCTATTCTATATTTAGCTAATTTAGATTAAACAATAAAATTGTTACTACTCATTTTATCTAAGACTTAATAATTACAAATAATAAAAAACACATGAAAATCTATTCAGTACTTGTTGAATCAACGAGAACTATCTCATAGAAACATTTACTTACCACCAGGTCAATCGCGAGTTTATCGAAACAAAATAAAAATACTAATTTTATTTCTTTTTTTAGGAAGAAGTTCCACAAAGGCCGCATGGTGGGCAGTTTCCTGGTCGGAAACAGAGAGCTGTATGATTTCGTTGACAACAACCCTTTCATCGGTCAGTACAATTATTTTTATTAACTTAATGAATATTTTAGTCATAACACAGTAATTATGATTTTTAAAATTCAGTAGAAAAATGAATCCTGGTCGCCATGATACCGCTGTGTTGAGTTTAATTCATAGATATTTTTTTTTACTAGTTTTTTGTTTTCCGTTTAACGAAATATAATGTCTGCATAATTGAAATTAATCAAAAGCTCTTATAATGGGATTGCTTGTTGCCTGTGTATATTTTATTATTAATAAAATATTTATTTGCTTCAAAAATTGCAGAAATGTTGGAGATCGACTACGTGAACAACACGCATATAGTGTCTCTACAACCGCGTATGACGGCCATCAACTCCTGCATCGAGGTCGACCTTACGGGACAAGTGTGCGCAGACTCCATTGGTAAGTTGATTTTTAACTAATTTATTTATTTTAAAAGTATAGTTGGATCAAAGTGAACGACGCTGTTGCTCCATGCCTGTGGCGTTTTTCTCTCAAGTATGACAGAAAAATGTACGAAAATTTGATTTTCGCTGGTTAGGTACTCTAAAGCATTTTTGTGCGCGAGTCCAATGACTTGTAGGTAGTAGTCGGCGTTGCGTACTAACTATCTACAGGTCATTTGACTCGCTCAGCTGACGTTTTCTTAAAGGAATTAATTTCGTACATGCGTAAATTAATACGAGTTTTAAAAAAAGGTACTTTTTAGTGCCAAATGTTAGGTTCCGTAGCCAAATGGCAAAAAACAGAACCCTTATAGATTCGTCATGTCTGTCTGTCTGTCTGTCTGTCTGTCCGTCCGTCCGTATGTCACAGCCACTTTTTTCCGAAACTACAAGAGCTATACTGTTGAAACTTTGTAAGTAGATGTATTCTGTGAACCGCATTAAGATTTTCACATAAAAATAGAAATAAAGCAATAAATTTTGGGGGTCCCCATACTTAGAACTGAAACTCAAAATTTTTTTTTTCTTCAAACCCATACGTGTGGGGTATCTATGGATAGGTCTTCAAAAATGATACTGAGGTTTCTAGCATCATTTTTTTCTAAACTGAATAGTTTGCGTGAGAGACACTTCCAAAGTGGTAAAATGTGTCCCCCCCCCCCCCCCTCTAACTTCTAAAATAAGGGAATGATAAAACTAAAAAAAATATATGATATACATTACTATAAAAACTACCAACGAAAATTGGTTTGACCGAAATCTAGTAAGTAGTTTTTTTTTTAATGCGTCATAAATCGAAAAAAATACAGTATTATTAAAACATCGATCAAAGTTACAACACATTATAAGAACTTTTATATTATGTTACTTGCTGCTACGGAACCCTTCATGGGCGAGTCCGACTCGCAATGGGCCGGTTTTTTTTTTATTTTATTTTTACAAATCGATAGTGTTTCATGTACCGGGTCGACTCTTCACGGGATTAAAACGATCAAAATTTAACGATGTATGTAAAACCTATTATTCGCATGCACACAACGTTCCGAACTGAAACGACATAGAAGATGCGTAAAAAATTGGGAGTAGTACTTAGGAAAGTCGAGTTTATAAAAAAACCACTGCATAATTCTATTACAAATAAATTATCTAGAACTCTTCGGTAATTAAGCTTTTGTAGTTTACATTTTATACTTTTTTATACCCAAAGTTGTTTGTTGGCTCATAACTTTTTAAAAGCATATTTTTTTTTGTTTTTCTGTTTCCACACAGACAAAATTAATAAAAAGATAAAATGATATTATGTTTTGTTTAGGATGTACAAAGTCAAACTGTGGAGTAATAACTTCCGTTTATGGAAAAAATCTTGATTCAATGTGTCATTTCAGGTACTCGCATGTTCTCCGGATTCGGTGGCCAGGTAGACTTTATCCGCGGCGCTGCCGAAGGCGTCGACGGACTGGGCAAGCCCATCATCGCACTAGTGTCCGTCACCAAGAAGGGCGAGTCTAAGATTGTGCCTACGCTTAAAGTTGGTCAGTATACATATTGCGGAGTATTTTCAATTTTTTATCTTTATAAAGTACATTAGATAATTCTCTCAAAAATCTGTCGGGCAAAGCCCTTTCCAGACTTTATAATTCTATTATCATTACTGTCACTGCGGGGTGCCAACTGAAAACCAGCGCTGGTTGTTTAACATCCAGCAAATGCTGAGGTGGTCACCCGCCCGGTGCGGGCACGCGAGGCATATTTTGTACTGTTATTCTTATTTACTTTTGTGTATATAATCGTTGTGCTGTGGCAGTACCGAATAAAAGTATTTTTATTCTATTCTATTAGGTCTTTTAAAAACGAAACGTCGGAAGCTAGTACTTCTATGCTTCTGGCAGTGTCTGCTCCACTCCTTGTGAGTGCGTTTACAAATATGTAAACTAACGTACACAGCACACCCAGTTCCATACAAATATTTGTTCTTACTGTAACTTGTGTCACTCAGTCATAGTCAATTTGAGCGATTGACTTGCTGTTGTAAATCTATCACCTTGCCTAGCCTTATCCCATTTCATTTGGAGTCAGGTCTCCTCATTATTTTTTTCCAGACATTTCGGTTTTGGGTCGTCGAGTGATTCAATGAATGTGTGTTTGTTCCAGGAGCGGGCGTGGTGTCGTCGCGCGCGCACGTGCAGTACGTGGTGACGGAGCAGGGCATCGCCAACCTGTTCGGCAAGTCGCTGCGCCAGCGCGCACACGCGCTCATCAACATCGCGCACCCCGACCATCGTGAAGCGCTCGAAAAGGCCGCCTTCGAACGCCTCAAGTGCATGCCTTCACCTTAAGACCAACCGACCATTAAAACTAGAACTACATTGGACACACGTGGCTCACGTACGCCAATCTGGGCGCTTCAATCTCCATGCATCTACATGGCAACTAGACTTGTAGAGCCACATTAGATCAACGCCACGCCGCGTGGCCCTCGCGTGAGTCGGTCTAATGTAGTTTTCGCTTGAATGTACACAGTTACTTGTAAATCATAATGAGTACTGGCTGGCTTGAATGAAATGTAGCAATCGTAAAAATGGTTTTAAAAGTACCTTAAAGAATCAGACTGAATCCAAAAAAATATCCAAAAAGATTGGATTTTATAGTGATTTACTAAAAATCTACAGATTTGATAATAAAATTAAAACACTATATAGTTAAAACGTTACTTGTAGAATAATTTGACAAACAATCCGATTTTTAATTGATAAAGGTAATTTTTAGAAGAGACATCTTCGTGATTTTTTTGTATCGCACTAAATTAGCATCTATATTTTGAACACACTATCTATCTAGCATTTATCGTGAAGAATTTTTCTTCTGTTTACTGCAGTGGATCATATACTTTTGTGCGTTACAAAACTCGCAATTAGCTTCAATAGTACCCCTTTAATAGTTTTTGAAATTATAGCAAACCTTTTTATGACAATCAGTGTGCCCGCATCACCAGAATAAAACTGTTTTTACAAGCTTATCTATAACTTGCGATACTTCTAGGCGAGCGTACTTCATCGTCGGCCACATCATCGCTTACTATCAAGGGAGGGAGTGGTCAAGCGCACTCCTATCAATGAAAAAATAAAGACAAAGGGAGATACCGAATTATTCACAGTTCCGATTTATCCAATTTAGCTACCTTTGGTCACAATTCATTCAGGTCACACCAGTCTCTGAAGCATAGATTATCCACAAGATTTTTAATGGATTTGTTTTTTTTTTATTATATATAACCGTTTTATTTGTTAAAACATTTATTTATCAATCGAAACTGTACCTAACGATATCTATTATTAAGTTTAAGTGCTTTTTATTTTTTATGTAATATTTTTTTTTATTCTGTCGAATTCAAGAGAGTTATAAAATGGGCACTGTCGTTGAGTCTTCGATCTTTACAAAGCTATATGCATAACTATTTTTATGCTATACTCCATTGGTTTGGGTAGTTAACTAAATGTAAACAATCTTAACATGTCTTTTATCGAAGAAATTGTTTAAAAAAAAATATCTAAAAATGTTAACAATTAGGTTTACCTAAACCGATGTTGGGTAATTAACTGAATTTAAATAATCTTCACCATATCAAGATTTTTTAACTTTAGTTAACTACCTAAATCAATAGAGTATAGGTAATTTTATTTTATCCTGTATTGAAAAATAATTTAGAATGCATTAGCATTATTAACTTAGGCCTAAAACAATATTTGGTCATAAACTGACCAATTATATAAAATCATAATGGGTAGACTACTAGTATTACATAGAACTAAATTTGGAAGATTACACAGCATTTATCAGATACTGCCAGATTGATAATAAAGCCAATTAGGAATGTACGTATCATCCACTTATTAAAACATCCACTGTTACATAGGCCTCCATCAAGCGTCGCTCTAACGACCGGTCCCCGCGACCCTCTCCAGGTCGTGTCCACCTTACGGGAGGTACGTGGACGCCACTCAACCTTTCGTCCCCATCGACCATCTGTTCTACGAGTGCTGTGCCCTGCGCACTGCCACTTTAGCTTGGCGATTCTTTGGGCTATGTCAGTAAACTTGGTTCTCCTGCGGATATCTTCATTTCTGATGCGATCACGGAGTAATCCGAAACCACGGAAGTGTTAGGTATTGTAGGACATTCATTTTTAATCGACTTTTAGAAGGTCATGTTTTGCCCCAGATTTTAGTCATAATAGATTAAATATAAAAGTACTGGTTACACTGTTTGTTAATTAGGGTTTTAACTCGCCTATTAGAATGCTAGACGATTAGATGTTTAGGCACACAATTGATATCCTAGTTCTGGTAGAAAACAAGTCCAAATATACACTGAAACATGCGAACAATAAAGAAATAATAAATTAAGAGAACTTTTTTTTACACTAGAAGACGTTTTAATTGTACGTTGATTTTACTCGAATTTATAAACGACCGTTTTAGATATTTATATCATTTTTAATGAAGCATATTTATTGTGAAAAAGTTTTTTAGTGTACGCAACGCTGTAATATTGTACGTTACTGAATAAACATGTTTATTAGAATAATTACGTGTGTTTCCATCGAGGTTGAAACCCCACCCCTGTCCCATAAAGTGGTTCAAAAAAGAATAATAAATACCCTTTTCAATACACTTGCACAGAAAGTGACTCTTATTGCACTGCACTTACATAATGGTCTTGTGACATTTTAATTACCATTACGCATTCGTGCTTTACTGTAGTAAAAACCTTATTGTTCAACCTCTCCCCCGTATCGTATCAGGATGGGCGCAGGTCGTGTCCCGCGAGTTGCCGGTCAACCCACGTTTATTCATTTCAGTGAGTGTATTGGAAGGTAAATAGAAAAAAATATGGGCGTGCATATGAAAACAGATTTTTACCAAAACAAAAGTTTACCAGTTTTACAGCTATTTTCTTCACAAGTGTATTGAAAAACGTCGTACGATACACGTAGTAATAAATGATTACCGTTCTCGGCTCTCTTATGACCCTCGCCACGGCTCGGGTCTAAATATCGCCTCGTTGGTAATCACTACACACTTATATCATAATGTAGGTACTATTTCCTATCTAGCTTGGAGCCCGCGTCTAAGGGCCGATACTGCGTTAAGCGGACGCCCGCGACGGGCTCCTGTCGCGTGACTGTGCGCGTGTGTCGTGTGCTGTGAAACTGGATTATTTAAACTTTGACGGTATGCATGTAGTCGTGTGGATGGAAAAATTAAAATTGATTACGTAGCGAAACATGGGAGGACGGACGGTTTTAAGTCAGTAAAACTGTGACTGCCTCTCGTCATGGCCTAGGTCTTGGGCAGAGGGCATATCATTTTAACGCCTATTAGAAGTGTGTTTTTTTTATAATGGCACACAAAAATAGATCTGCATAAGGGAAAACAAAGTTCTGCAAGAAATAATATTACCGACATTGAGCTAATACAAGGCAAGTCTGTATGTAGGTAGATAGTACATCACTTTTAACCTTACCAATATTTGGTGTATTATAATATGTGGATAAAATGTAAATAAGGGGTGCGCATATTTTGCATACTACGAGTACATTGAAAATTTTACAGTCGTGAAGGTTACCTACGATTACGGAGATGTCCCAGTGGTTAATTTAAAGCCTCTCAATTCAAAGCCGCTGCAGGTTCGAAACCGGGTAGCAATATATTTTTTTCAATTTATAATTTACTTATGTTTACTGACACCCTGTGGTCCCAGTGTATCGGAAAGCACGCGTAAAGCATTTGGTCCCGGTTAGAATTTGTAGATCATCGACATAGTCAGACGCCAGAAAGTCTGACCTTTCAGTATGTTACAAAGTACTCTGTGGTCTGACCATCAGTGTATTGTGTTGTCCAGTAACTGGATTAAAGCTCCGCAGGTTAGACGGCAGTCCCTCCAGGTATAAAAACAGATATAGGTTTTTCCGTACAAAAATCCGATCAGTAGTTTTGTTCGCATTGTAATGGAAAACAAAGTGACTGCTAAATATGAAATAAACCTATACATAATAATCATAACAGTGCGATAACTAAAAACACCGTAAAGCATGTTTTTCTGTTCAAAATGCAAAAGGTCCGGTGCGGTGTACCTCGTGTAAAGCCTGCAATACATGTTGGCCGAGCTTAGACCAATGCGAGCCTAAGCAATTATAGGCAAATTGACACAAGGCAAGCGCTTCTCTCTAGCTAGACGTTCGGCAAGTTTGAAGGAAACCAATGCAAATGGCCAACATAGACCAGTTTTGAGGAGACGCCCACATGTTGGACGAGCGCATTTGATTTGTGCAGTAAAACCGACACCGCTTCGAAGTGAGGCAAATGATCGCGAGCGGCTGCGAGTCGTGAGTTCGTAAACAGTGAGAAGAAGACAAGAGGTATAAACATTGGCGCTTTTCTTTACGATAGCAAGACAAGGCAAATATTATACTGTCTAATATGTTGGTATTAATCTTCACTCGACAACGCTCGGCCAATATGTATTGCAGGCTTTATAAATAAACCTGTGCTAGAATTATGGCGTTGCTGTCAAGGAAAATATATTATGATGATTAATAACTGTATGTATGTAGTCATTTGCCTTCATTTATTATTTAATTTTCATAAAACAATTCAGAGAGCAGTGGTGACCGAGTGGTAATAGCACCGACTTTTGAGTTATAGGTCGCCGGTTCAAATCCTGCCAGGCGCATTACATTACGGCCAATTACCTCTCCCAGAGAGGAGGCTTAATTCCAGGAGTGCAAGTGGGAACATTAAAAAGGCTGATGATGATGATGAAACTCATTTCATAAACGGAAAATAGATAGCAAAACTCGTCAGATCATTATTTTATCAGCTGTAACTTAGAGCTGATAAACTTCAATCACAAAATAGATAGGCACAGAAGACAATCTCATGTAAGTACTTCACTTTTTATACCTACACGCTCGGTGGACGCACACAGCGTTTGAACCGGGTGGGTGAGTGGGCCGAGGCACTCCGAGATATCGTGTCCGTGAGTGGTGTCTATGTAGATTGACTACTGTACCCAGCTATTTTGTGTTTCAAAATTCTTTTATTGATTGGAGATGAATAATTAAATTACCTGATTATTAGAGTGCCCAAAGTGTCCCAACATTACTGTACTTCTGAAGTTTGGAGGACCTAAAAAACGCCACTGACACCGCTATAAACGTTACAAACTTACAACATGCTAGGCCCAAAAATTTTGAAGGAAGAGAAAACCATCGATTCGAGAAGAAGAATGATTGACTAAACGATAGGATGTTCCATTTTTATAGCTCCATTAGTTCAAGCTTTCTCTACATAAGATCACAATAAAGATCATTGGTCTCGATTCTACATGGACGAAAGCTATCCAGTTATTAAGGACATCTCTATCGTGGCCTATAGCGGCTCCATCTCATATTTCTGTGCTAGTAGAGCCTACGAGCTACGTTGTGAAAAAAACACCTGGATAACTTTTGATATGGGGCCCCTTTGGGACTAGTTACGCCACTAGCTCTAAGGCTACGACAAAGATAGGAGAATTTCCGTTGAGCATTATAGACCTAGTGCATGAACATATGTAGGTAGTAAGTTTTGGAATTTTGCCAATTTACTTTTGGAATAGGAAGTGTGCCCATTTCTTGCAAACTAGATCCTGACCGGATTACGGCTACGGCCAACTCAATGGAAAGGTCATCATTGCTAGATAGATAGATAGGTAGTCTAAGTAGCTTATAGTTTGAGATAGGTTAGTTTGCCTTTCTCATAATTAACAAAATAGCCGCTAGCTTGTACTACTGAACAATCGAAATCTCGATTAAATTAGTCTTAAAATAATATGGACAAGAAAAATCCATGATGGTATAGATTAGCTGAAAAGAAAGAAGACCAATCCACTGTAGTGAGTAATTTAGGGCTGAGTTTGTGTATTTCAATGTTGGATATTTATATTAACATAAATTGCAACAAGAGCCCAAAATATTTAAAAATAAATTAATATTCTGTAAATATTTCCGTTCAGAAACTTTTATAAGTAATGTCATTGAATATGGCTCTTATCTTGTAATCACTTGTCATTTGTCATAAACTGGCAACCCTGGCCGCAGCTGTTAACGTGTTGAAGTGTTTATTTGAAGAAATTTTGTGTTATTTTGTTCAAAATTTATTATTTAACTTAAACTGACGTACAAAAACCCACCATGAATTCATTTGAACACGCGCTAGCCTTTAGGAAAGAGTTATTAATTGCTGGCAAATACAGAATAATTAGAAGAATAGGTGGTGGTTCATTTGGAGATATTTATTTAGGCATTAACATATCAAATGGTGAGGTAAGTGGCTTTAATTTACTTTTGAATCAGTAGCTAATCTTATCGGCTGCATGTACCGTGAGTTACAAGTGTTTTCAATGTGAGAATATGGTCAAATAATAGTAAAAGTAATGGGATGCAAAGGGCATCTGAATGTTAACCTACATACGTTTAGATCGGCCTATTATCATTGTATTCTTAGTTACATCACGAAGACGTCGAAGATCGTAAAGACAGTCGACCGTGGCAATGAATACTAGTCGCCACACAATGTATTTATTGCGAACTTTGTGCTGTTGTGCAAGCTAAAGTAAAAGTTTTAGTTTTTAAAGTTTTGAGTGTATTAAGCATGCAGTTGTACAATCACAGAGATACTTGGAACATAATTTGAAACGTATCATTTTCTAAACCACTTCAAAACGAGTGGTATTCTGAGATAAGTGTTTATAATATTGTTATGCTGAGCCTGTACTCTCACTGCTGGGCAAAGAACTCCCTCCATTCCTATCGTTGTTCCCAGTTCTGAGCCACTTCTCTCCAATAAATTGTTAAAAAGTCATCAAAGTCATTCCATTAATCTTTTTTGGTTTGCCGTGAACCTGTCTTATAATTTCAGGTCACCAATTTTGTTTTACAAGCCCACTACTCAATTGGCATGTGGCAGTCATGTGCAGTCGTCCCACTTGAGCTGGGCAGTCTTTTGACACACATCAACAATCTGTCTTTTGGAGAACATTATGTTTATTTAAAAAAAATCACTAAAATTTACCAACCATTATCAAAAAATTAGGAAAACTTTATGATTAAACAAACTTTTCATTTAGGTATTCATTCATGACTGAAACTGTACCACATCAGTAATCAAGAATATCAAGAAGCATGCTTTAGGTATAGTCATTACCTTTGAATTATTCATTTTGTTACACAATAGAAAGTAATATAATTAAGTACTAAAGTATGGAAAAGTCTTCAAATTGGTTCTGTTGAAGTTTTAATAATTATCTTAATTGTTTAGATAAAATATACTAATCATTCTAAGAATGACTCAATCTCATAAGTGATTCTACATGATAACACATATTTTTCATTATGTATTAATAGTTCTGCCATTTTTTAAAGCAGCATGTGAATATTATTATTTAATTAGTGTAAGTAATTTAAGCACAATTTTAAAAAAGAATCTAATTAAGTAGTTAAAAAACATTTTTCTTGAAAGTTTCAGCAAGAGCTAATATAGTTTATGGTCTAGTTCTTATCACTGCCAATAAGACGCGCGTTAATTTGAATGGTTTTATGGCTGACAGAATATAGCTGTACGTGCGCATTTCGGAACCCTTGGCTTGCGTTGTCATAGAAACTGAACTAGTTACAGTAGTGCGTTCAAAAATAACCAGAGTCGAGTAGAGTTGCAACCCAGGGTCGTTCTTAAATAACTCGAGTAGCTACCCTAGAGTTAACAATGCCAATGTTTTAAAAGTTCATATCCTTGTATTGTTTTTCAATTATGTATGTGTTGTGAAAGGCCTTGTAATTTTTTTCTATTTTAAATTGTTTAATGTCACCAAATCTCAATAACTTGTATTTATTTTTCACGTAATTAAACTCGTACATCCATAAGTTTTCCCCTAGATTTCTACCATACTATACTAAAAATCTACTAACTTTGTAAACTGGCAACATTAATCGTAAATGACTGCGTTTATAGAGGTCAGTGGCGTTTAGAAACTAGATGATTTTACCTCCTTGCACGATATTTTATTGATTTTTATGATAATTTTAAAAATAGAAAACACCATACATCAGTATCAAACGCATATTTGCACTTCAAAAGTTACACAATAATTTTAAAAATATTTGTTGTGTTATTTAAAATACTTTTGAGACACAAATATTTTTTAAAATTCTAATCGGAAGAAAGTACTAAGATACACTCGTGGCCTACTTTTCGAACGCATTAACGTCCTCCATTCAGTCACAGTTTCGTAAAATGTAGCCGTGAATTTATTATTGTTTTTATTATAAAAGTGCGTAATTAGTGCTTTCTAGTTATATTTTACAATTACCCGGACGATTATAAACAATCTGCAACCATGTCGACTTTTATGAGATCACGGAAGGAAATATTGATTACGGGAAAATATAAGGTGATGAAAAAAATCGGCGGTGGATCTTTTGGTGATATTTATTTAGCGATCAACATCGCGAGTGGCGAGGTAATGTGATCTATTGCTTTTATTATGTATGTTCTACGTTAATTTGCTTTTGTAACGTTGTGAAGGCCCACGCGTCATCGATGGCACGTTATGGCGGGGAGAGGGGTGCATGTTGATTATTTTCTATGACGTACTGTGTAGGGAAATGAAGATTGGACGTTGATATGATATTTCCAGGGTCGTCGGAGATTGTATAGCTAATCTGTAGCCAAATCTAAGAAATGATTCTTGGTTTATTTCCTAATTACATATTATTGACATGCCGTTTTATGTTTTCTACCATAAATCGCGTCTGTGTTAGCTTTCACCTCATTATGCACTTTTATTGTTCAAAGATGACCTCCTCGAGCTCGGTCCGAGTAATTTTCTATATTTCTAGTAACTTTCTGTTATAAAATCGTAATGTTTTTATGCTAATTGTAAAATGGTTACTGGGTCATTGGCTCATGGGGTCTGCATCTGTATTACATCATAGAACCTACTCTAAAGTGCTTGAGACTCAACATAAATACTGCTATCTTCAAAGAATTTGTAAAAGTTTTATAGCGTACAGAAATAATATTAGCTTTGACCTTGGTTAAACTAGATTAATGGGTCACTGACTAGCACATCTAGGAAGTATGAAATTTTTTAGAGATAACAAACAGTTTTTTTTTTGTCTCATCTTTTCTACATGTCTATTGGTATTGATTGAAAGTGTTACTTTCAATCAATATCAATTCAATCAATCAAAAACAAGTTTGTTGTGTTAATTTTGTATCAGTAAAGTAGTACTATTTTGTTCAAACGTCATGATTAATGAGAATGGCCATATCAAGTTTAGGAATGAATATTTCAATAGATTATTGCTTGTCTTATTAAGTAAACAAGAATTGTTAATTATGTAAACATTGTCATGTTTACCATTCTAAAAATTTTTTGGCTTATGCCTACTTCACAACAGTGAGCCATTGTCTCATTACCATAACAATTTTTTACAGATTTAAAAACATAAAAAACTGGTGTGTATAAATATTATTTACAACAAAAAATGGTTTTATATTACTCAGTTACTGGCTTGTAGAGGTCCATCCACATCTAAATGTTACTTAGCATAGTGTAGCATCAACCTTAAAATGACAATATTTGAATGGCTTGTTGGTGTAGTGGTTAGTGGCCCTGACTTCTATGCCGTTAGTAGTGGGTTTGATATCCACCCAAGCAAATGTTTGTGTGATGAGCACAGTCATTTGTTCTGTGTCTGGGTGCAATTTATCTTTTAGAAAGATATAATATCTAAAGTATGTTTATCAGTTGTCTAGTACTCATAGCATAAGCTCTGCTTAGTTTGGGACTAGAGGGCATTTTGTCATAGTCGTGGAGTATTAATGTTCCGACTGCTGGGACTCATCTGGGAGAGGAGACGAGGCAGTATTTATTAGCTGGACAGGAAGCCAAACCCAACATGTTGAAAAATGATTGAAAGAAAATCATTTATCAAAAGTAAAACATATCAAATCAAACAATGGGCCCAAAAATGCATTTAAAACTAGCAGGGACCGATCTAGCTATTAAGTCACTCCGGGCAAAGATAATTTTCGCCACCATTTACACAATATAAGTCATGAGTCTTATCCGCCCCTAAGACAACCCACCGACCCTCAAGGTTGATATCCCAGTTTTAACAACCAATTTTTTAAAATTATTGTTCATTTATACTATACTACTTCAATAAAGCAGGAAAGGCTTGTATATATAAACACCCTAATTAAAAAAATCATTCTGTGTTGTATAGCCAAGTTCATGATGATAAATGGTATAGGTTATATAACGTCATGCTTTAGACATGTGAAATTGTGGGGGCCAGCTATTATATTGATGAACCAACATATCTTTTTAAATTACTTATTTTCACAATGGTTTTTAAGCCGTTTTGAATGTGGATATTATTAGTTAAATTTATTAATAACAATTGAATTAACATTTGTTTCTCTTTTATTCTTACTGAGGTATAAAAAATAACATGGTGAATTAATTTAGATAGTTATACATCTCTTTCTGGTTTCCATGTCATTGAAATCCTTATTTAGTCAGAGCATTTTGTTAGTTTAACCTTTCGAATACCGTAATTAGAGACACAATAGAAAGACAATGAGATAGTGAACACCGGCGTTCGCATGGGTTTTAATTAATTAATTTGTCAATGATATCATCATCTTCCCAGCCCTTTCTCAAATAGCATGGGGCCGGCTTTCAATCTAGTCAGATGCAGCTGAATACTCGTCTTTTACATGGAGCAACTGCCTACAAGACCTCCATAACCCAGTCAATGTGAGAGCACGTTTTTAGTTTATTTTGAAAAACAATAATTGAACTAACATTTTCTTTTTAGTGAATCTAATATAAATAATCCTCATATTTTAGTATGAGGATTATTGAAAGAATTTAATTGAATTTGTAAATTTTTTTTAAGTCATACTAATGAGTCTAATGAATCATTGAGGGAACAGATAAATAGTTTAATCTAATATACTTCTTAATATCTGGTCTCTCAGTGTTTACGGTTGCTTATCATCAGGTGAGAAGGTGGACAAATGAGTGCCTATCAATAAAAAAAAAAAATTGCCCTAACAATTTATAAATTTGTTTCTTTTTGTACAGTTGGTAAGGGTGAGAATAAATGGTAAAATAGTTTTTACCTTCCTACCCCCACCCTACATTTTTAATTCATTAAACCCCAAGCGAATGCCGGCGTTCGCGCACCTATTGTCTTTCAATTGTGTCTGTAATTATCACGATTGAATGGTTAAATCGCGAATTTATTTTTATTTATATCTTTGATGTCTTGGAACGAATCAGGAACGAAAAAAGTTTAATCAGAATCCAGTTCTTCAATTTTGCTCATCTCTGCGTCACTGTGTAATGTATCTGAGTAGTGGCAAATGGAGGAAGGCGAATTGTTCCTATCAAAAAGAAAAGATTTTTTGTTTTAACTAATTGTGACTTAAAACAATTTAATATTTAACTAATTTATATATAACAATAATGCAATACAAAAAAAACCCTTTCATGATACACAATAAGCTCAACATTTGACAGTTTGAGGTAATTGACTTTCATATTCTCATTTGGAATGCCTAGTACAGTAATTAGAAATCAAAATAACTTCATATTGAACAGTACAGTCACTGGAACTACTATTCTACTCGCATTAAATCTCAAATATTCTTAATATAAAAATTAAAGATTAGATACAATGCCTAAAATATGATTATCAAATTGGATTTACTGATATCATTCATTATCACTTCTCCCTATCCATGCATTTTTGGCATGCACTGTGATTTTTATTAATGCAACTGTGGAATTGTAATCACTCTGTCCGTGGTTCCGTACTCAGTGGGAGGGGGCCTTCTATCTCTCTCTCTTTTGGTTTAATGACGTAAGACTCAGAGGACCGCAACAATCCTCCCACAGACGGATCTTTTTATAGAGAGCCAAAGTGGATCCGCACCACAGAAAAGGTTTTATAGGTAAAAGTATGTAATATCCTCGTAACATTCTGCTTGAGTTGACTTATAATAGTATTATATTTATTTATTATATTCCTAATTGTACAACACATAAACAAAAATACAGGACAAATATTTAAAAAAATAATTGTACACAATAGGCGGTCTTATCGCACAGGGCAATCTCTTACAGACAACCTTTGCATTGGATAGACTGGAAGAAAGGAGATAGATTTAGGGTTGTCAGCGTACAAACATCAGAAATAATATTATATTGTACTTAGAGTCCGTCTAATGAAAGTGTGACCTGAGAAAAGGAGGTTACAACCAAAAATTTTGAATGTGGTATTATTGAAATAGTAGGAGAAAAAAGTTTTGATACTAGAGTATTTTTTATATTTATAACAACTGTACAATAGTTAATCCTAGTCAAAAACATGTTTGGAGGGTGTATGGTAAAGGTCAATAACACACAAAATGTTAGTTATTATCCCAAATTATTTTATTTTATCTGATCTCTCAAATGTCGCTATATGGCGTGGCTGGAAAGACCTCACGGCGTTCTTACCTTCCGCATGACGCAGGTCCTCACCGGACATGGTTCGTTCGGGAGGTACCTACATCGGATTCATGCGGAAGTGACGCCTGGGTGTCGCCACTGTGCGGAATGCCCGGAGGACACGGTGGAGCGCACAGTCGAGGTGTGCTTCGCTTGGGCGGATCATCGCCGTGCCCTCGTGGAGGCGATAGGAGGCGGAGACCTCTCGCTCCGAGCATCAGGCAACGGCGTTATCGCCGCCGCCGCCAGCGCCGGGATACTGATCCCGATTTCCGGCCACCGTAGGCACGGGCTTGCGGACAGTAAGCAATGGGTAGCTCGCTGTCCGGCCGTCCGGTAGCTGTCCGGACCAAGCCCAAGTCGTCAACGGCGCGCACTGTTCCCGCGCGCCTCAAGGAGTTGTCAGCAACAGCAGGGGCGCAGTCGGGTCGAAGCCTACTGGAGCCAGGGTTATCCGAAAGGTCGCTCGAGCCCCGGTATCAAGGCTTGAAGAAACGGGATGGGATTTTTAGTCAGTATGAGTCTGACACTATCTCCCGCTCCGCCCAAGAGCAGGGGTTGTCATAGGCTGATTTTTAAAATCGGAAAAAAGGCGCTAAATAATATTCAACTAATATTCTTTATTTACCATTTGGCCTTCTGGCAAGAATATCAAGTGCACAACACCGCGATAGTCAAATAAAATGGTCAAAATCATGTTGGATTTCAACTTCATCACGTCTCGCCAACACTAACTGTGTTTCAAGGTTGTTGGGTTGGAATCGATTCGTTTTAGCATAGAGAAAATTCAGATCTTTTGGGATCAGTGAAGTGAGAACATGGTTTATACTCCAATGATTGTTTCAAATGATACGGATCGACTCGTGAGACACAAAAAGTTCAACAGCTTTCAAACTTGAACTAGGATTTCAGTCACTATTTCCTTCACTTTCGCAATTTTAACTTCAGTTGAAGATTTTGATGCTCTATCAGATCATGGGTTTTTGATTAAGTCGATTCACCAAAAGCCTTCTTTGTTTGATGTGTTTGTCCATTATGAAATTCGCAATATGTCAGATTATCTAAAAATATAAGATAAACAAATTATCATTATATCCTAAATATAACTATCTAATAATATTAGTCGACAAAGATCAAGATTATAACGTCATACTAACTTAAAAATTCTGAGATCGTATGTAAACATTGTTGGTTTTCATTGAAAACACCTTCTTTCTCTTCTTGTTTTTGTTTGAACTTATTAACCATAGTGTGTAGCAGTTTTTACACGTTACTGTTTATTGTTTTTCCCATAATTATGCAATTATTCTTGAAAAATAAATATCTGTTTACAAAACTGACAATTGCGATCATAGACTTTGACGTGATTTTTTTCGGCAAAACAATGTTGCCAATTTAATTTAAAAAAAAAACTCCAGGTTACGCTTTCAGTAGACGCACTCTATTCATGTTTACTGTTTTTTTCAACCATCCATTCCTCTAGGCTGCATTCAAAATTGAGTTTAGAGTTAACTCTAATGACGTCATTGGGTAATTACTCTACCTTGGAATTTTTGAACGCGAATGGAGTTCATCTGTCAATGTCAAGCATATTGCCGCTTACTCCAACCTACCCTGCTCAAAGTTAGGGTTAGTTGGGTTAACTCTAGGGTAGCTACTCAAGTTATTTAAGAACGGCCCTGGGTGGGGCGACTCGACTCGACTCTAGTTATTTTTGAATGCACTACTGATGGCTATCCTTCCTCCATCCATTACTTTCAGTTACCATTTACCTTTACCATGAGTTTAAAGCAACAGTATTTGTCGATACTCGATACACCGACTACGTAAATATTTTGTATGGCAAATTTTACAGCGCCTGTAGCGGTCATTTACGGAACCAAAATTTATCATACAAAATATTTACATAGTCGGTATCGAGTATCGACAAATACTATTGCTTTAAACTCGTGGTAGAGCTACTGATGAACCAAAATTTTTGGTCCCCATATCCGCCAAACAATTGTATAGAGCTAGCGCAAGATAAGTTGGCGGGTGGCCAAAATTGGAAACTAATCTTTTGCCGCCATTTTGACGTTTATGTCATGTGTCAGGAGAATTTGTTGTGTTCTGTGTTTTTTATCGTTTTCAAAGTAAATAGTCGTCATTATTATACGAAAAGTGATTAAAAGTGCTGGCAGGGATATTATCTTGAAACTGAAACGTGTTTGTGAAGAGAAATGAGAAAATATCGTGCTTATGGTACCATTTTCTAAAATTTGACAAATAATTTTTCGGGTGACCATAACAATAAAATTCCCCAACATTGGCGTACCCGAGTGGTACCTAGCAATTCAAAAAAGTTTGTTCAAAACAGACTGCTACTATGTGCTTAAATCTTAATAAAGTGATTATCATGACGAGATGAATTCTGCAAACTTCATCCATGAAAGAATTAGTAGTGCCAAATCTACAACCGAATTGTATTTTAGTAATGGTTAATGCATCATACCACTGCACATAAATAAACGAAGCCCCTACTAGAGACAATACAAAAGCGCAAGCGTTACTGTAACGCCAGAAGAATTAATGCATCTCAAACTGGACAAATTAATAATGGACTCATCCGACTCTTCTGATAGACTAGCATGGATTTTGATGCTAAAAGTGCTAATTAATTCCTTTCAATCATGAGCTTACAGACACAATAGAAAGACAATGGGTGCGCGAACGCCGGCTTTCGCTTGGGGTTTAATGAATTAATAAAAGTTAAGTATAATTAAGGTAATAAAAATAAACTATAGTCGATTGCTTTAGGTTTAAGTACTAGCTGAAAATGTTGACGTAGCGGTTTTAATTAATTAAGGAAAATATATTTGTTACTCTGGCAACATTAAGCACGCCCTCAGCTACGCGCCAAGTTATCGTGCTCGCACTCTACCAGCTCATTCCCCATCATAATTTAGGAAATAGTAGAAGAATTTAAAATAACGATAAGTACCAGAAATGTCAATTAACCGTAAGGAACATATTATGTATATATGTCGTAAAATTTCCCTTTCGTTAATTCTTATTACAGGTATCGATAACTTGAAATTAAATATTTTTACGAAATGTAAAAACTACCAGCTAAAATTTATTATAACGTGCTGGCAACATCGACGCGTTCGATCATGGTAATTTCGAATTATTCCTATTGCTGGCAACACTGCCATTGTGACGTCACTTGAAATAGGCTGACGACACCTTTTTAGACTTCGTAATAAAATGGTTTTCAGTGGTTTTTCGTAGTGTTTCTACGGTTTGTAGTGTTTTTGTACAATCATAAACGATAAATTAACTAAGTGTTGTGTTAAAATTTGACTCGGTGCGATGGGCCAGCAATAATTCTAGTGACAACGAGTGATGAAGGAAAAAGAAAATGGCTACCTTTGAACGCATGTTGTTAGCCAGGAAACATGTAGTTATAAATGAAAGATACAACGTTATTCGTAAAATCGGCGGTGGCAGCTTTGGAGATATCTTTTTAGGAATAAATGTCAACGATGGAGAGGTAAATAACATTTCTGAGATTGATTTTTCATTAGGCAAAATTTCTAAGGAACTAATTTCTTGTGTCAAGACGGCCGTGTATTTCGAGGTTTTTGTTCTTGAAAATGGCGGTCTGGGCGTATTTTTGATTATAATCAGCAGAGTATTGAGTAGAGTTTTGAATTTTAGCTGTATATTTATGATATTTCCCAAACATTACACGATTTACGTAATTAGGGCAGTTTGAAAAATACGCCTTGTTCAAAATGTGTATGTATGATGAGAGTTTTTCCTCACTGGCTGTTGTAAGGATCTAGTGATATTTTAGCTGTATGCTAATTCCTTATTTTTTTGTCAGAGAACTTATGTTTTGCAATATTCGGAATACAAGTTCTTTTGTTGGTGATCATGGCGATTGTGAAATATCACTGATGAGTTTCATATCGTGTCTTTGGACGATTTGCTATATAAGAACCAGCTGTTGGTTTACAATGGTAAATTACTGCTTTGTACCATGTTACAACTTTTTATTTCTCATGTTTCCTTTTATTTTTTCATTAAACTAAACGAAACTATACTAAATAATGGTCTTGTAATAATTTAGGGCTTTGTATGACTCATTGTTTGTTGGGTATTTTCCAAACAACTTCCCATTATATATAAAATCAATATCCTTTATCACTTAATTTGTATTTAAATATATGAAAAGGCATGTGTTATAACAAAATGGTACCTAATTTTATACTAACTGACCTTTTCATACTAAACTGGTTTTTGTGTATTCATCTATTTATGAGATTTGTTTTGTTGATTAACAAATATTTGAATACTTAATCAATTTCTGTGGAAAGAAAACATGTTTATTATCATAATACAGCCAAGTTTAGTGAAACCTCGTAACAATAGCATTTCCACCCTCCCCCTCACCCCCTCACCCCACCCTCCGCTAGCCTAATACACAAAGAGAGAATAAATTCTTTCATTCTAGTTGAGTCTTTCTCTGTAACTTGTATTTCTGAATTATGGAGATTGGTACCAAATTTGTTTATGGAGTAGACAGATAAACAACCACATGAAAGATGATAGGTATACCTGCATCTGGTTGAACTGAGAGGAAATACAAACAAACACATATGTATAAATTATTGAGATAAAAGACAGTTTGGAGGACTGTCATCTTAAATCATTGAAGGCCAAATAGGTATAATAACTTTGTTTATTGCAAATATAAAGACTTGCTGCGAAGCCTCCCATTCCTTTCCCTTTTCCGTTGCCTCACTGTCTCAATATCTGGTAGTTTCTGGCATTACAACATTAGTTTGAAAATTCCAAAGATTGACTTTATTACCCAAAGATTTTATCAAAAAACACTCCAACACTATGGATATTGGTTGGTAGTTTTCAAATGATTAATGTCTCAAAAATTTCTTTTTATTCTTCATAAAATTTATTTGTGTAACAACTGTTTATTTTATTAGGTTTAAGTTTTGAGTAATGTTTTATGCATATTAACTCTTTGAATGCCGTAATTAGAGACACAATAGAAAGACAATTGCTTATGTCGAACTGTGTAACATAAGACATTCAAAAGGTCACAACCTTTGTTATATAACGCACATTATTATTGTGATGGTATTCTTATATCAATAAAAGCAAAACAAAGCCATTTGTAGAACAGTAAATAGCACAACATTATTATGATAAATGTTGTTTTCAACTAGAAAATGTTTGTTTTTGTTTGTATGAACTACATTACAAATATATCATTTCAGCCAAAAGATGTCCACTGTTGGACATAGCATTCCCCAAGTATCGCCACAACAATGGTCCTATCTGTCATCTATTAGATGTGAAAAATATATGTTACTAGCTTTTGCCTGCGGCTTCGCCCGCGTGGCATTAGATACTTAAGGAATTGGGATGAAAAGTAGCCTATGTTCTTTTCCATGTCAAAGGCTATATGCATGCCAAATTTCATCCAAATCCGTTCAGCTGTTTTTGCGTGATTAAGTAACAAACGTCCAAACATCCACACTTTCACATTTATAATATTAGTTAGGTTTATTATTCCTTTGTGTCCCACTACAGGGCAAAGAACTCCTTTCCACTCTTCTCTGTCCGTAATCACTTCTGGCCAATCCCTTTAGGGTAAGGAGTCCAAATTGTCACAATTCTCCTTTTGGGTCGACTGGGTCGATGGCTCCTGCTGAAAATTATACAGCTTTATTATTTTACTTTTATCTAGTTCTTGTTTATAACTTCATGTAGGTACAGTAGTGGTACATAGGCAGCTTTTATCTTGTTTTGATAAAAATTTTGACCTGATTATAATAACATTGTGTTTTGATCCTTTATTCTCAAAGATAGATATCTCAGAGATAAAAAGAAAAATAACTTAAACAGTCACATAGCAAATTTGACGTGGCACATAAAAATAACTAGCCATAATGCGTCACGAAATAACGAAAATCCATGACGTGTTTTGTTGATCCCCACCACGAGCTTTTAACGCGATCTATTTGACGTTCTGAACTGAACTGTCGAAAGCGTTTGAGTCATACAGGCTTATGAGGTTTATAGCTCAATCCTTCTTTCTCACACCTGACATTTTAATACGTCATATAAGGCCCCTGAGCCTATGCGGCTCAGAAGTGTTCACAATTTTACGGAATAAATGTGTTGAATGTTTTTTCTATTTGATTTTTCCGCCGTTTTTGGGTCTTAGACGGTGGCCGCCAAGTACCCCATCCCATTTACGGGCCTCTGCGAGTTGGCTTCAGCCCCTCGTACGCCTTCTAGAGGTCCGTCCTTTTTTGTGTGAATGTGATTCTCTATTGTTGCAGGAGGTAGCAGTGAAGGTTGAATCTATAAAGGCGCGGCACCCCCAACTTCTCTATGAGAGCCGAGTGTATAAGATGCTCCAAGGGGGCATCGGCATACCACACATAAGGTAAGAATAGTATAGAGCTAAAAATCTTTGATAGTTTTATTTCTATCAACAAACTTCATCACCAATATCAATAGGTGGATCTCCGCTTGTTACCTACTTAAGGCCCGAGCGCCCGAAAAGTGACATAAAACAGTGACTTTCTGAAGCCTACTCCTCGGTAACGGCCAGGTTACCGAAAACCAAGGTTACCAAAAGTAGGTACCCATATATGTATAGTTAACGCCTTAGGCATGTCCTACATGTTAAATACACGAGAAACAAAATAAAATTGAGAAAAACTAGCTAAATGTTCAAGAACACAGCATATCGCGAGCTGTTAGTAAATAAATCCTAACTGATACGTCGACGTAAATAACTATCGTCCGTATATAATGTACCTACGTAGGCTTAGGTATAGTTGAAACGTCACCCGGACGCGGCGAACCGCAACACGAAACACGATTGTCTGTCAACATAACACAACTGTATTTTCGTAGCTGCAAACCGTGTGGTACCTAAGGACAGCGTCATCACCTCGCACCTTTAAAACACAAGTGGCACTGAACAAAACTTGTGTTTTTAGTTGCCATTTTTAGGTAAACCTTTAACTTTTCAATCTAACTAACACAACTCATTTGTAATCTGATTTCCAAAGTCTTTGTTCCAATAGTTGATGTTCCTCAGTAATTGATCCGCAACTTAACCCGTTGTATGCCGGAACGCAGCTCTACGTGAGACACAATGCCTTTTTAATTGTGCCTCTAATTAGCCGCATACGAGAGGTTAATATTGACTAAATAAATACATTGAAAACTTTAGAACTGCTGAAAAATCACCTTTTTAGTATAGTACTTTTGTTTAAAGGATGCGAACTGATTACTCCCTTTTCAAGGGTAACAATATGATATTCATTTATCTCCCTATTCCTCTTCTTTGTGGAAAAAAATAACTTAAAATAATTAAAGAAAAAAAAAAATGACATGAAATCTATGATTGAACTAAAATCACTTCCAGTTGCGTCAGACAGCTTAAAAAGTGACTGGTTTATCTTTTTGTGTACTTTTTAAAGTAGGGATTTTTTTTTAAAAACATCTTTTAGTACTGTAAACGTAAGTAGTTTTTACAGTTTGCTCTCACAAAATTGTTCCATTTGTAGTGACTCCAGACGGGCTACGTGTTACGTGTTGCTACGTTTGCGGACTACTCAAATTCATGACGAAAACGGGACCCTAGTGCCCGATTGACCTAAAACCGCGCCCGTATTTAGGCATCTGCCAAAAAGGAATGGCTGGTAGAGCTCTCATACCTAAGGGCCGATTCATACCGAAGTGGCAGCGGGCACCGAAGTGGCGAGCACTTTTAGAGTCATATTATTTTTATCTTTTTTATCTATACTTATAAATAAAATTGGAGTGTCTTTTTGTAATATTGAAAAACTGTTTTTTACTACATGCATATGAATATATATATACGGTACATACACCAAAATAACATATTTTTACAATTTTTGTCTGTCTGTCTGTTTGTCCGGGCTAACCTCTGAAATGGCTGGACCGATTTTGACGGGGCTATTTTTGGCAGGTAGCTGATATAATAAGGCTCAACATAGGCTACTTTTGTTTTAGAAAAAAATATTCAAAATCCTGTAGTCCACGCAAACAAAGTCGCGGGTACATCTAGTTTAATCATATAAACCAGTGCTTGGCTGCGGTCCCACCTGATGGTAAGCAGTGATGCGATCGGTGATGATGAGGCGCGCTAGTTTATGAAGACCCTATTAATTTTAGCCTTGAAGACACCTACATGGTGGACATTCTGCCCATACGCACAGGGAATACATTCATTGTGCGTGTTTCTTGATAGACCTGGGAACTAGCAAGTCAAGAGTGAATAGGTTACTTCTAGGCAGGCGTGCTCCATCGTTGAAAACATCGTCGCTTTCCATCAGATGAGATTGTGGTCAAGCGCGAGCATATCAACAAATTAAAAAAATAGTTGAAAGGTTCAGGTGTCTTCTTCGCATCGCTACTCGCTGCTACAATTCCGGTGTGAATATGTCCACATCAGACTGACCTAAATAAAGAAACGACCCATATTTATATTTTTGACACCTTTGACAACCATTAATAACGCGTCTATCGTCATGTCTTCGCCGCTAGTTTATCAGTTTTATTGGCACAGCTCCATCTTTCTATTTACCGTTAATCACTTGATTAATTACTTGTGCCATTGTCGAGTTCTGGTCTCATTGAGAACTCCCGTTACCATACATTTTCCTGTAGGTGCGATTCCCATAACCCGTTGGTGGGGCAACTTAAGCCCACTAACTGTGTAGAGCGTAGTTGGTGGAAAACATAGGAAATGCATGTAGTGGAATTCATCATCGTTTCAGCCGATTGACGTCCACTATTGGACATAGGACTCTCCCAAGTGTCGCCACGATGAACGATCCTGCGTGTTTCGCATACATCGGATTCCCGCAACCTTTACCAGGTCCACCTTGTAGGAGGTTTTCCAACGCTGCATCTTCCGATACGCGGTTGCCACTCCAGAACCTTTTGGCCCCAACGGCCATCTGGTTATCATTATCTATAGTCGTATTGGAATGAAATAATTTTATTTTTTTGTTTTGGTAAAACTTAACTTGGTTTAACTCTTCATGACACAGAGAAACAACAACGCATATGTAAAATAAAAAAACAAGCATAAAAATAAACTTAAGAAAAAAGGTCGTAATAAAAAACTACCAAATCTTTTATTCTAACAATTTCACTAATTAAATATACTCGACGACAGGTATAAAGTCCTTGAATCAGTAGGACCTTTCAGCAAATCCACTGTCTGACCTCAATCCAATGTTAAATCGTTACAAGGTTTATCAGATTTCGATGTAAAACAACAGTTATACTATATCAGTAGTTTATAACTTTTATTATAACCAAAGCCATAGAAAGTGCGTTACCTAACTTGCAATTTGTGTTACGTGCGAACTTTGCGAACGCAAATACGATTTATGTGACTTTGGCAACCATTTTGGTTTTTGAAAGTCTTTGTCTTGTTTCAGTTTTGATGAAACTTGGCTATGTATTTGTATTAAGACTCTTGTCTTGTAATGTTTTAAAATGATACTAGCTGACTCTGCAAAAAGTTGTTCTGTCATATACCTTTAACCCCTCGAGCGCCAGAGTTTAATGACCCGGAAAATTGCCGTGTTTACGTAAATCACCAATAAAATAAATTTATAAAAAAAAAAAATTTTTTTTTTTTGGTTTTTTCTACGATAAACAAATAATATAATAAATATGGAATAATATAATATAGAAACAAAAATTTTCGGCCAAATAAGTTTCGTACAAACGTGTGTACAAAATGAAAATTAAGCGTTTTTCAAGGTCTCCAAGTTGTACAGACGTATGTACAATCGGCGCTCGAGGGGTTAATATATTAAAGAAAATAGGGATGTGAGGTATGAGGGTAAAAACAGCCGTATAAAAAAAAAATCAAAAATCGGTCAAACTGTTTCGAAGGAGTTCGATAACAAACATAAGAATTTTAGATAAAAGATTTAAAAAAAAAAAAACTCTTGCCGTGGTCTATGAATCATAAATTCATAATACATGTAGCTCATTGATGTTAACTATGATTCCGGTCACAAAATACCTGTATAGAAACAGTGTGAAGGTCTTTTGCGAGTGAATGATTCAATGAGTAATAACTACAATATGATTCAGTTCAACGCCCTAAACCAGTTATTTTCATAAACTATCACAAATTTTATACTAGTTAGGGCTTGATAACGTTACCAAATTCATACTAAAAGTCATTATAAAATATCGTTAGATATTTTCATAAGGTTAACATTATGACGGTAACACGGGTAACGGTAGTCTGGTAACAAATCGATACTTATCATGTTAACAATTCACGTTATACGTATCAATACTTTTTTCGTCACTTAATGCGTTGTTGGGGCGAGGCCTATCTTTTAAACTTATGTATCCTTTTTGATATAATAAATGTAATTCCCCAATTCTATAATACTTAGTATTGCGCCTCGCAGCGCAATCGTTTTTGAATGCGTAATCAAACCAATACTGCATTAATCTAGGCGAATCGAAAGATATTTAGTAATGTTATCAAGCCTTGGGCCATGGTAACGTTACTGTTTACCGATAAAATCATCGATAACGATAAGTCGGTTTACCAGTAAAAGTTACTTGATCGTAACTAAGCATAACGTTATTTTCGTACGATGAAGGTAACGATACCAATTTTTAACGTTATTCCAATCCCTAGCTACAGTTTATGGAAGTCTTCAAACTCGTCGTTATTTGGTATCCGCGCAGCATTGATTACCCAAACTGTGTACAAACAAGGTCTGACCGACGCCTACTGGTATTATGTTGAGGCCGCCAGTTCGTAAAGTAACTATCTCAACTGCTTTGCCTCAATGCCTACGATACGCCCATGGCTACGTATTTTTTAGCATTCTTTCCTGTTCTTATCCTTAATTAACGAATGAAAGGGAAACCCGTGGTCCTTTTTTTATGGTGGGGAAAGTCTACCAATGACAACCCCCGCTCTTGGGCGGAGCGGGAGATAGTGTCAGACTCCTGACTACAAAACCCACCCCGTTCCTTCAAGCCTTTATACCGGGGCTCGATTTCAATTTCGGATAACCCTGGCCCCAGTAGGCTTCGACCCGGCTGGGTCCCTGCTGTTGCTGACAATTCCTTGAGGCGCGCGCCGTCGACGACTTGGGTTGGGCTTGGTCCGGACAGTTACCGGACGGTCGGTCAGCGAGCTACCCATTGCTCACTGTCCGTAAGCCCGCAAACCCGGGGTCCTGAAACGCAAGGTAAAGAAGGAACATAGGAGTGGGTTTTAGTTAGTAGATGATTTCACACCTAAAAAAACATGTCCTATATTATAGTTATCAATTGGATCAATTTGAATTTCATTAACGGCCTGTTTTTTTTTTTTAATGCGTGTGCGTACGTCATCAACATTGTTTCCTATAGGCAATTAAGGTTATCGTCTGACGACGGTAGCGGTAATTATGTTTGTGTAGACAAGTGTCGTAAGCGCCTCGCGTTAAGGTCGCGCCCATTTTTCTTTTTTGATTTTGATCTGTCAGAAGACAGATCAAAATCAAAAAAGAAAAATTAAAGCACGGTTGTTCATTGATGAATGAATTGGCCTACAAATAATAATAGCTTTATTTTGGGTAGCATAGACCCATAGAAATCTTAAGCTAGTACATATGTATTTTATTTACCATGACTGACCACACCTACAAAAGACATGATCCACTGACTTTGAAAGGGACAGTCAACACGTACAGATATTGCGTTCAGAATGCTGTTGTTGCTACTCCGAATGAGGGCCAGCAGCAGCAGGGCAGCTGCTTTTTTGCAAATGATAACCTCGAAACCATCAGTGCGCGCTTCAGCAAACATTCCAAAGCCGCTGGACCGCCACGGCAGACCCAACATCTTGGACGCATTATTGTACTGAGTGCGCAAGGCTCTATATTAAAGACGAACAAAAAGCACAACATTATTAAAGACGAACAAAATGGGTTTCGTAAAAATAGAAGTACATCTCTAGCAGCATTTCAATTAATAAAGGAAATTACAGACTGCATTGACAAGAAAATACCTGTTACAGTTTTGTTCATGGATATGAGTAAAGCATTCGATTATGTTTCTCATGACCGATTATTGGAAAAGGTTTCAAGATATGGAATCAGAGGAACAGCATATAACTGGCTTAAATCGTATTTGTCTGACAGAGTGCAATCAGTAGAGGTTACAAATTATAATAAGCAAACTAAAACGATGGAATCTTTCAAATCTTCGTTTATATTTAATAGATATGGTGTGCCACAGGGCAGTATTTTAGGGCCGCCAATGTTTTTGCTCTACATAAATGATTTCCCAGACATTATCAATCATAAATGTATACTATTTGCCGATGATACAACAATTATAATCAAGGGACACGATAAGAGCTCGTATGAAAATGAAATTAACATTGCTCTCCAAAGAACTATAGAGTGGTTAGAGGCTAATAATTTGAAAGTTAACATTAATAAAACAAAATTTATACAATTTCATACCTGTAGATCAAAACCGCTGGATCTAAATATATCCTATAAAGGGGTCGCTTTGACAGAAGTTGATTCAGTTAAATTTCTTGGAATAACCCTAGATAAATATTGCTCATGGAAACATCATATTAGTGACATTTGCGCCAAAATAAATAGTTTTATTTACCCCTTGAGGCGTATTAGCTGCGAGGTATCGAGAAATGCTGCAATAACGGCTTTCCATGGCTATATAACTTCCGTCCTAAGGTACGGTATTATCCTATGGGGTCGTTGTGTGGAGATTGATCAAGCATTTGTAATGCAGAAAAAATGTGTGAGAGCTATTTTTGGGTTAAAACAAATAGAGTCATGTCGTCCACTTTTTAGAAAACATAAAATTTTAACACTGCCATGTATTTATATATTAGAATCCTGTATATTTGTTTTCAAACACAAGAGACTTTTCGAGCAGGCTACAAGCTACTATACGCCACGATCTATGTATACTAATAAGTTGTTTCAACCGAGGACAAATCTCACTTTAACAGGTAACAATAGTTATATTATGTGTATAAAAATGTACAATAATTTACCAAATTCTATTAAAACGTTACCTTTTTCTAGATTTAAAAGTAGCTTGACGAGGTTTTTAATTGAAAAGTGTTTCTATAGTGTACACGAGTTTTTAGGTTACAAATTGTAAGTTTTGACATTATTATTATATTTGACATGGGTATTATTGACATGATTTTATTATTGACATGATTATTGACATTTTTGATATTATTATTGTAAGTTCTTTTGTTATATTGACATTTTTTAAATCAACAACACAATTGTAATGAAATAGAAATTTTTGGATAATGAGTGCATGATTTTAGGCAAATAATTAATTTAATTTTTTTTACTATGATTTATATTTGCACGCCGAAATTAAAGGCAGAATAAGAGATCAATTTTATTTATATAGTCAACCTTCTGTACCTTATTTACGCAAATAAACGATTTATTATTATTATTATTTCCTTTATTTCTCTTATATTACATATTTTTGATATTTTTAAATATTTTTAATATATATATAAAAAAAAACATTTAAAAATATAAAAACAGTAGTCCACCGATGTCGGGAGCAGGGTCCAAGCTACCGGTGGTTAGGGCTCCAGAGACAGGAACTTCCTCACAATGCGAGCCGTATCGAGGAGTACTGCCTTTTGTATCTGGCCCTTGATCCAACCGCGCAACGACAGCTTCGACAGATGGTCGTCGAAGCTTTTGGCTATAAGGCCATTGACGCTCACGACAATCGGCACAATGACAGCCGAGTCCACACTCCACATGTCGACAACCTCGTGTGCTAAGTCGAGATATTTCATTTGTTTCTCTTTCTCAGCTTTCACGAGATTCTCGTCATGCGGGATGGTGATATCGACTATCATTGCACGGCGCGCTGATCGGTCTATCACCACTATATCCGGCTTATTGGCTACAATAGTCCGGTCAGTAATGATAGACCGATCCCAGTACAAAGTGACATGGTCATTTTCGAGAACTGGGTCGGGCACATACTTGTAATACGATACCTCTAAATCCACTAGGTTGTACTTCAAAGCAAGTTGCTGGTGGATAATCCTGGCTACTTGGTTATGTCTGTGCAAATATTCGCCGTTAGCCAAACGAGAACAACCAGAGATAATATGTCTGATAGACTCACCCGGACGGTGGCATGCCCGACACACGTCAACCGTCCCGTCCTTCATTATATATCTCCGGTAGTTGTTCGTTAGGATAACTTCGTCCATAATCGCACAGACAAAACCTTCAGTTTCCCCGAAGAGGTCACTGAAACGTAACCAGGCCACGGACGCCAAGAAATCTACATCAGGCTCGTGAAGAGCCCGGAAAAAGCGCCCGTGGAGCTCCTTGCCTTTCCATATTTCCTTGTGGTTATCAGTAGTCATTATTACAGGTTTATGCCAGTCCTCTTTAGCCATGGATAACGGGGTGAGTCCCTTGTCCACTGCGACCACATCTCGGTGCATACCCACATCGGTTTTAAGAAAATATTCTCTGAGACTGCACACCTCGCGGTTGTGCAGGGTCTTTGCGTTTAAAAAGCCTCGACCTCCACACTTCCGCGGGATGTACAGTCTCATCACCGAGGATCGTGGGTGATGCATCCGATTTGCCGTCAGCAATGTACGAACTCGTCTATCCAGGGCGTCAAGTTCGGTCTGAGTCCATTTGAGTATGCCAAAAGAGTACATTAAAACCGGCATGACCCAACCGTTGAAGGCGCGCACCTTATTTCCGCCCGACAGAAGGCTATTTAATACCTTCTTCAGGCGGCCAAAGAAGCGTTCCTTCAGCGATTGCTTCATGTCAGCATTGTTAATGCCTAAGGCTTCTGACATACCCAAATACTTATAGGTTTCGGTCGAGGAAAGGGATCTAAGGTGTATGGAATCCGGGAGTTGAATTCCCTTATTATTATTATTATAGACTCGAAAAACTTCCACGCTACGTTTCGCAATTGAGAAATTACTAAACACACGATTTGTTCAAAACATTATGAATTGAATTTGGAAGTTTTAGTGCCTTGAATTCACACATTTGCGTTATTAAATCATAACACACACATTATGTGCATAAATTAATTAGCACAAAGTGTATTTACGTCAGCTGACTGTTTTTGTTTAATCATTTCCGAGAAAAAAAAGTTGGTTTTTATAGCCAGGTGAATTAGTTATTGAGCGATCAAGATCATAAATATCACTTTCAATGACAACAGGTCAGCTCAGAATTTCGCTCCGAGATCTTATAACAAAAAATACAAACCGACTCAATTTTAGCATTAGTGACTATTGTATTAGACATACTTGACATCGTTTTTTGCTGCAAGATTTGAGACAAGATTAAATACAGACGTTTTGAAGGTCAATATTTCTGTAACTGTTTATCTTCGTATAAAAATGCAAGGTCGTAAATCAAACGAATATAATTTATTTATTTATTTACTTGCTTCTGCAAGCGGCTTCGCTTGCTTGAAAGTAGGACTCTTCTTCTTTCCTCGAAAATCTTCTTTTAGTGCTCTCCTGTCATAAAAGGAAACCTTGTAGAAGGTCCCAGTAGTTTCAGCTGTGTTGATATTACAGTCAGTCAGTATATATAAGGTGACTGGTAATTAGTGACCGATATTTAAACACTTGATTGTACTCATGATTACAAACAACTTTCCCAAATAAACTTATTTATTATACATATTCTTTCTTTCTTTTCATTCATCCAAACTAATATTATAAATGCGAAAGTAACTCTGTCTGTCTGTCTTTGCTTTACGCCTAAACTACTGAACCGATTTGTGTGAAATTTGGTACAGACATAGTTTGGAACTTGAGAAAGGACATAGGATAGTTTTTTAGGGTTCCGTAGCCAAATGGCAAAAAACGGAACCCTTATAGATTCGTCATGTCTGTCTGTCTGTCTGTCTGTCTGTCTGTCTGTCTGTCTGTCTGTCTGTCTGTCTGTCTGTCTGTCTGTCTGTCTGTCTGTCTGTCTGTCTGTCTGTCTGTCCGTCCGTATGTCACAGCCACTTTTTTCCGAAACTATAAGAGCTATACTGTTGAAACTTTGTAAGTAGATGTATTCTGTAAACCGCATTAAGATTTTTACACAAACATAGAAAAAAAGCAATAAATTTTGGGGGTCCCCATACATAGAACTGAAACTCAAAATTTTTTTTTTTTCATCATACCCATGCGTGTGGGGTATCTATGGATAGGTCTTCAAAAATGATACTGAGGTTTCTAATATCATTTTTTTCTAAACTCGATAGTTTGCGCGAGAGACACTTCCAAAGTGGTAAAATGTGTGTCCCCCCCCTCTAACTTCTAAGATAAGAGAATGATAAAACTAAAAAAAATATATGATATACATTACTATAAAAACTACCAACGAAAATTGGTTTGAACGAAATCCAGTAAGTAGTTTTTTTTTAATGCGTCATAAACCGAAAAAAATACACTATTATTAAAACATCGATCAAAGTTACAAGACATAACAAGAACTTTTATATTATGTTACTTGCTGCTACGGAACCCTTCATGGGCGAGTCCGACTCGCACTTGGCCGGTTTATTACAAAAAATAAAATAAAAAATAAAATTTATTCCGGACATACAGCGCCATCTATTGGTCAAGAGTCGGTATCAATTCAGTACTGAAAATTCATCGGAAAAATGTAAATAAATAGTAAAAGTCACTATTCCACGCGAACGAAGTCGCGGGCAAAAGCTAGTTTTATCATAATAACAAAACAGCCATTTGAAAATTGCCGCGAATTAAAAAAAAAGTTTCTCTGGGAAAGTTGTTTGTAATCACTTGTTCAAGTATCGGTCACTAATTATCAGTCACCCTATACATATATATAGGTAATGTGTATATAGATAAAAGGAGAAACTGACTGGCCGACATATCAACGCACAGCCAAAACTGCAGGACCTAGGAACGTGAAATAATGCACAAGGTTTCCTTTTCCGACGTAGGCGAGTTCTATTTCTAAAATTGAACTCCTAAGGTGATAAAACGAGTGTCCGAAGGTTGTATAGAAAAACTAACTTTGAAGCGGGCGAAACCGCTGGCCGAATTTATATTTATACAAGCGAAATACCACTCACTGATTAATCACGAAATCTCAGAAACTATAACTCCTACAAACTCAAAATTTGGCAGGCAGGTTCCTTATAAGGTGCACACATTCTCTAAGAACGGATTTTCCGAAATTCACCCACCTAAAGGGGATGAAACGCGGTCCAAAGAATTTATGGAGAAACCGACTTCGAAGCCGCTAGCAGAAGCTAGTCTAGTATATAATATTTATTTACAAGCACTTGTACAACATTACATTATATAGAATAGAATAAACTTTATTGAAGATAGATAGATAAAATTCTTTATTATACACCAAAAATAAAGCAATTACAAAATTTAAAGTTAATAGGGTGCCACAACGGGCGGTCTTATCGCTAAAAGCGATTTTTTACAGACAACCTTTGGATGGATTTGACAGAGAAGGAGAAAAAGATACGCAGGTAGTTCGTGGTGGTTCGTGGTTTTTGGTACACCAAAAAGTAACGAGACATAAAAACAAACTTAAATCTATAGGAAAAATGGCGGTCTTATCGCTGACAGCGATTTCTACCAGACAACCTTAGGAAGGATTGAAACGGATAAAACAATACAGGGTTAGTCTGCATGTCTGTATTATATGTTCGCAATTCACTCGGCGAATGTCACATCATTGTTAGGAGTTATAGTGTGTATTATCTTATTATTCAGTTAGAACATGAGTATAACCTTCAGTTGCAGCGATTTGAGCAACAACTGGTTTTGGTCAACCTACACGCGTTTGCCAAATCTCGGCTGCAACTACGTTTGGCTATGTCCGTGTACTTAGCTCCAATATCTGAGAAGAAATCGGATTTGTGTAGCGTTTGTGATTATTGTTTTGTATACTTAGTTTGAAAGTTATGAGTATACATGTAGATGGGTGGAGAGGGAGAGGGAGGCCAAGGAAAAGATGGATGGATTGCGTGAAGAATGATATGAAAGAAAAGAAAGTTAGTGATAGCATGACGAGTGACAGGGTAGAATGGAAGAAAAAAACGTATTGCGCCGACCCCGAATAAGATGGGACAAGGGCAGGAAGAAGAAGATACTTAGTTTAAAGGTTCAGCGTCGAATGTAACATAAAATAAATAAATACACCTCTACGGTCCGGACTAAGCTTTTCACCTTCTCGTTTATTCCGCGTACAATTTTCATGCGTATCTTCAAGGCTAGAGTGAATAGGCTCATAATAAACTAGTGCGATTCACCATCAACGATTGCATCGTTGTTTACCATCAGGTGGGATTGCTGTTAAGCACTAGTTTATATCATTTAAATAATAATAATGTTCTTGGTTTCAATGCGTATAAAAACCGCGTTTCGGGAAGCGGAAATCTTGAAATCTTGTATTTCGGAACTTCCTTATTTTTATGATTGTTAACTTTATGCAATCATATTTGCCTGATTAATGTTCTGATCAAACTAGATTAAACAAAAAAAAAAAACAAACATCGACTCGTGAGTAGATAAGAATAATTTAACACTTCATGTTTCTCTCTAAAAAGAGAGGTCGGTAGTAATAAGTTCACGTAGTAAACAGATAATTCTCGTATCTAAATGAAATAATTATCTCAGTATTTTGACTTGCTTAGGTTGACACTGACATTCAAATGTTAAAACAATCTGTAATGATCTTTGAACCTTGCTCGATTACACATTGGATTGTGGCTCGTGGGTCTGAAATGCTGTCTGCCATATTGTCACATCTTTGTCCGTTCTTTGTCATGATTTTGATGGTAATAAAAACCTTTTTTATCCAGCCTTTTCATGAATAATATTGTCAGCGACAGTTTGCATTTTTTTATTTAGTATGATTTTTTTCTTTCCCAATAAAAATAATTTATGATAATAATCCAATACTTTGTGCTTTCTTCTAATGGATCAGTAGTTTTATGAATAACAAGTCTTAACTTTATTGTGCACCAAAAAAGTACAGTGGCGGTTTTATCGCTGACAGCGATATCTACCAGACAACCTTTGGATGGATTCGTATTCGCATAATACTATTCTCAACACATTGACGTTTAAAATAAACAACGGCTTAGGCGAACATTGCATCGGCGCTATTACTCACCGTTTACCTACAACAGCAGCCCAGTCTAGTATTACATTGTTTGCGGAGAAAAGTTGTACATCCGCCTAAACGTTCGTTACGCGTCGCCGCGCCCCGTCACACGTATCATGAAATCTGCACGTTTTTGTTAAACGACCCGCTGAAACCTTGATTAAAACCCGGAAAATTGTAACGGGAATCTCTGAACGACGTCCCCAGTCGACAGTTTGAAAGGTAGGATTAGCATCGAGCATGCGATTGGCCGTTGTCGCCCGATATTACTCCCTAAAGCACCCAAGGGATTGGCTTATCGAAAGTACCTATTCGGGCGCTGTTCTGATTCCGGTTTATATTAAAAAGTCTTATCTTCAGTAATAACAACGTCTCAACCGCAGACTAGTATCGAGTTTCAAGATAATTTCTGCTTATGCATTTGGATCTTTCTAGGCTGCAGTCCACGCTTTCTAAATTGTTATAACTTGTAGTCTGGTAACCATATTTGGTTCTATTTCGAACCGTCGCTAGATTGGGTAACTCGTGTTTTGCAACGCCCTTATGTTTAAGGTAAAAACACGTTGTTTCATATTGAGCAGTTCGGCACGTTGTCAAACGAAGCCTTTCCTCACGTTTCAGGGGGTTTTTCTTTTTTTTTGCCCAATATTTGATTCTATTATGAACCGTCGCTTAGTGGAGCCCCTTGTGATTTGCAACGCCCATAAGTTTAAGGTACACGTTGTTTCATATTGAGCAATTCGGCACGTTTTCAAACAAAGCCCTTCCTTCCCCTAAGTTTCTGGTTTTTTTTTTATTTCGTAATGAAACCCTGAAAATTATCCCCTCTGTGATTAGCAAAGTCCTATCGGGTAAATGAAATGGATTTTAAGAATTTCGTTATAACTTGTAAGAAAACGTGGTTATTGTTTTCCACGTGAGATTATCGAGTTTCTAAAATAAATTTCCCGGTAACAACTTGATGCCCTCAGATACAATAAACTCCCAACATTATATTTTAGTCGTGTTATCTCTCAAAATTATATGTTGAGTGAATCTCAACATTTTGGAAGATTGTTATCATGGGATATACATAAAGGCGTGTTTTTTTATTCGCTACTATTATGAATACGCGCGATAACCTTGCACCGACTAATGTTTTTGTAACACTCTTACATTAATTCCTTTAGCAAAAAATACATGTAAATATTTGAACAATTTTAGCTAGATATTTCCGTGCTGCGTTGCGTTGTTTGTTTTTGGCACGAGTTGGTTACATAAAAAAAAAAAAAAAACTAGTCTTATAATTTAAACCTAAGATTCTTTCAGTTACGCTAAAATCTCTTTCGTGATCAACACCCCTGGCCCCAACTTTTTAGGGTTCCGTAGCCAAATGGCAAAAAACGGAACCCTTATAGATTCGTCATGTCTGTCTGTCTGTCTGTCTGTCTGTCTGTCTGTCTGTCTGTCCGTCCGTATGTCACAGCCACTTTTTTCCGAAACTATAAGAGCTATACTGTTGAAACTTTGTAAGTAGATGTATTCTGTGAACCGCATTAAGATTTTTACACAAAAATAGAAAAAAAGCAATAAATTTTGGGGGTCCCCATACATAGAACTGAAACTCAAAATTTTTTTTTTCATCCAACCCTTGCGTGTGGGGTATCTATGGATAGGTCTTCAAAAATGATACTGAGGTTTCTAATATCATTTTTTTCTAAACTTAATAGTTTGCGCGAGAGACACTTCCAAAGTGGTAAAATGTGTGTCCCCCCCCCCTCTAACTTCTAAGATAAGAGAATGATAAAACTAAAAAAAATATATGATATACATTACTATAAAAACTACCAACGAAAATTGGTTTGAACGAAATCCAGTAAGTAGTTTTTTTTTAATGCGTCATAAACCGAAAAAAATACACTATTATTAAAACATCGATCAAAGTTACAACACATAACAAGAACTTTTATATTATGTTACTTGCTGCTACAGAACCCTTCATGGGCGAGTCCGACTCGCACTTGGCCGGTTTTTTTCGTTGAAGTCAATCAAACCGGAATGTTAGTCGAGTTATGTGATAAGGGGCGCTTTTTGCGTTTTCCAATAACTACTCTCGGAGTGATAAGTATTGACAATTTGTAGTACAGATGTTACAGCTTTCACATGGGGAAAGTTTCTTGACTTTCAGGACCTGACTATGATAATAGGTACCGGGTCTCATTAGAGGCCTTGGGTGAGAAGCAGCGAGTGGCAGTCTATCAGTAAAAACCTTGTCGATATGAAATACTTGAAAGAGTGTAAAATGAATGGGATTGATTGACGCTTATGCGCATGTCAATTCGAGATTTTGACCGGACAATACAGCTCAAGAAATACTTTTTCGTCTATTGATAGCCGGACGGTTCGAAGACGTGACATCCACCGACCCGCACTGGGCCCGCGTGGTTTATTACGGCCCATTCTCCTAAAGGAGACCTGAGTCCCAGCACTGGGAACATTGTAAGACTGATTATACTACAATTGACAGTCCAAACTCCAGGTGTAATGCATCACCTTAGCCTCTACCACGAGCTTTTAACGCGACCTTTTTGACGACCTAAACTGTTAAAGATATATAGCTATACCAGGTGTCTTTGACATCGACGCGCAAACGAATGCCACGGATCCAGTGCATGATTCTAGACCTTCTATTCTAGTGGTGGAACTTTTCGTCGGCTTTTTCCTAATTAAAAAGATTTTTTTTTTAAATTTACACTGTAAATTCGTTATTCTAACCAGCCCTGATAATATTTTTAGTAAAAAAAACTTAAAAAAAAATAATAATTAATTAATAAGTCATCAAGGTATATAAAATCGTTATTCTAATAAAGCCTGATGACATTTTAAATTTCAAAGGTAGTTCATTCATTTTTTTTAATTTAAAAATGTTAAAATAACGACTTTATACACTTAAAATTTAAAAAAAAAAACCGACGAAAAATTCACCGCACATTCTCTCACCTCTAATGTTATCTAAAAGCAAGGTATTCATTGTTGCAGATGGTACGGCTACGAAAAGGACCACAACATCCTAGTGATGGACCTCCTTGGTCCATCACTAGAGGACCTGTTCAACTTCTGCTCGCGCCAGTTCACCATCAAGACTGTTCTTATGCTAGCAGGTCTGTATCTGTGTTGCGTTTGTTTATTTGAAATAATTTAAGCTAAAGACAAACTGAACGAACGTGTGCTACGCATTTTGATATTTTACCTTCTTAAATTTACTTGAAAACAGATCATACTGGCACAAAATAGATAGGTACAGAAGACAATCTACATCCAAAGCGCGCTCGAGCAACGCACACATAGACACAGCTCACGGACACGATATCTCGGCTGAATCGCCCGGACGTACGCGTCGGAGCAATGCGCTGACGTGTGTGCGATCGGCTAACTTAGGTATAAAAAGTGAAGTACATACATGAGATTGACGTACCTATTTTGTGACACTGGTATACGCAATGCTGGTATACATGTCCCACGCAACATTAGATCTGTCGATCCAGATCGCTATGGGAAGGTAGAAATCCCACCCATACGCACAAAGTATTTTATTTGGGAACACATTTATTGTGTATACAGCCAAGTGGAATTCACTGCCGGAGTTTCCTGATAGCTACAACCTGGGAGACTTTAAGTCAAAAGTGAATAGGTTACTTCTAGGCAAGCGCGCTCCATCGTCGACCACATCATCGCTTACCATCAGGTGAGATGGTGGTCAAACGCGAGCCTATCAATAATGATAAAAAAAGGTGTACACATTCTCCGACGATGCGTCGCGTACGTAGCATACGTGGGCTCAGTTTGTCTTTAACTTTGAAGCTGCGCTTGTTATCGATTTTACTTCCGGTAAAATTAATTCACTATGGATTTCTAAAACAAATTTTTGTGTAGATTTTATCATGTCAAGTGATTTAATCGGGTGTATATTTGATAAAAGGTAGACAACATACTCATAAGTATATGTAGTGTTTTTGTAATCATTGCCATAACGGTTAGTGACACGTGGGAGCAGATTGGGTTTTGTTTAGGCGGTCAAAAACCGAGGGTGATGTTTTTCGATAATATAATAGAAACTATTTTTGCTTTACGGACATTATTTGAATAATATGTTGGTATGCCAACTTACCAACATTATTGCAGTCAAGTACTAGTTTATATCAGATAAAAAAAAATATACGCGTTAGGAATACTTGGTATGTAAAGTAACTACTCATATTAACTACTTATGTGTTTGTTAACTTAGATTTCTTTTCATAAATTACATTTTTATTTCATAGAAATCTCATAAACGTGTAATTAATATAATTACATTATTAAATATTTCTAAAAGATTACAAGAGTACACTTTCATTCTTGTTACCAATTATAATTTGTTTTGCAGTAATTACGTTAGGTTTATTGCTAGTTTTTCTCACAAAAATAATTCCATTTAATTGCAGTAACGTTCAACACTAAGTGCAGTAGGTTTACGAATTTGTCTGGTTGTTGGTATTTTAGAGGTTTCGGGCCTTTGCACTTGGTCCTGATAAAATACGCATATTACAGGATGTAAGGGACAGCCCTCCATTTTTTTTCAGGAAAAAAAAAATCGGTCTCCATACAAACCGTCCAATCAAGTTTGTGTGGTGAGGCGAATTTCTTTTTTGTTTCCTGAAAGAACGGTCTTGTGGAAGGTGGTTCAGTTTCGTTTAATGAGCAAACCCTTAAAGTTTGTGGAGGGCTGTCCCTTACACCCTGTATATAGATTCATACAATTTTATTTATTTATTTTTATTCCTAGCAATATCCTTACAGACTAGTCCAAATCGATATTGAGGTTTCTTATTACTAAACAGAGTAAAGCTGCAGGCACACTTTTATTACTTCTTTACCTTATATTAGTATTCATGTTAATTCACTGCTTACACATTTTTTTATGCACACATCGGACCATCAAGGTAACTAAGCTATCAATTTTTATCTTCATTGTGGTTTTGACGAGTTCACCGATTTTACATTTTCTTTTGAGAAAATATTAAAATATTTGAGCGAATCATTTGCTCTCAGTGCACATGAATTCTTAATAGTATGCATCTCGTGTGCACTAAGAATTTTGTATCAGTAGTTTTTTTTTATTTTATTAAGTATTGATAGGCTCGCGTTTGGCCACGATCTCATTGGTACGATGATAAGCGATGATGTGGTCAACGATGGAGCACGCTTGCCTAGAAGTAACCTGTTCACTCTTGACTTATAGACCCCTAACATGTAGCTATAAGGAAACACAGACTGTTGATAGTTAGTAGTCATTCAATTTATTGATGAAAAAGCATTACCCCAAATTCTGGAGCAGTTACAATCTAGGTACTCAAGCTTTTTGTCACCTTGCCTGCATTGATTGATGCTATCGATCTAATTTGATATACAGTTGCCTTCGTTGTTAGATACATGCTGCAACGCAATGAACGAATCAGGAGTGACGTCTATGACGCGATGGCGCGGCCAGCCAATCACTGACACTCCCCGCCCCCGCGTCGCACTTCGCACCACTAAAGAGACCGAATATTTGACTTCTGCGCAAGTGTTCAAGATCCGTGATGGCAACTGTAGTAGCGGTTTCAATTTATATTGCAACTGCCACTTAAATCTGTTCTCTTTTACAGTATTTTAGATCCATCCTTTTGCCCACAGATCAAATGCTGGGCCGCGTGGAGTTCATCCACTGCAAGTGTTTCATCCACCGTGACATCAAGCCGGACAACTTCCTCATGGGAATCGGCCGCCATTGCAACAAGCTTTACATGATCGACTTCGGGCTCGCCAAGAAGTTCCGCGACCTGCGCACGCGCGCGCACATCTCGTATCGCGAGGATAAGAATCTTACCGGTGAGTTGATCGTGCAATTTAAATACAACGAATATTATGTAACTGTACAACAGCTTTCAATTTCTAGTTTATGCAGAACTTAGGCGCCCAGCAATTGCGATATTATGCTATAATAGTTAGAGAGTAGAATTTATTTATTCATTTATTTTTTATTGTTTTTTTAGTAAGTATAAAATATTGTACAAACATAGACAGCTTATAATTCAGATACAATTTTATGCCTACGTCATTTATAGTGTTAGCACAAAATCGAATCGCATGAAGTTTCCCTGAAGTATTATCAGTAGCAATCTGTTGTCATAAAGATAACATTTATGTTATCCTTTTATGAAATTGCGCACTGTATGTTTGTTTGCATCGTCATCAACTTAACAGATGTCGTGATACAACGAGAATACAAATGATAAGTCTTTTAATTACTATATTTGTGTGTGACTGTACATTAAAAATTAAAGTGACAAAAATATTTATTTTGGGTTATACAATTAGTAAGTGAGCGACTGACTGCGAGTGACGAGAAGTCCACAGAAAAGCAACTTACGTTTGTTACGTGCTCAATTTGATTGTAAATGAGAATCTTAAAGAATAGAATATTCTAATGGCATGAAGTCTATTTCTGATCTCAGAACTAATTTACTGTACATTAGTGACAAAAATATTTATTTTGAGTTATACAATTAGTAACTGAGCGACTGACTGCGAGTGACGAGAAATCAACAGAAAAGCAACTTACGTTTGTTATGTGCTCAATTTGATTGTAAATGAGAATCTTCAAGAATAGAATATTCTAATGGCATGAAGTCTATTTCTGATCTCAGAACTAATTTATTTTTGATAAACTAATTCGTATTGACTATAATTACATTTGAAATAAACAAGTTAAAATAACGGAAATCGATTAAATTCTCCGACAGTTTTATTAAAAAAAACCAGTTCCCAAAGGTTGCACCAAAAAACCAGTCTAGTTTATCTGTATGAACCATCGTTAGGTAACTATGGGCACGACGCGCGTGCTTGGGATACCGAGCACCCGATATGACTCACTTCGGCGCTCCGTACTGTTCAACTTAACTGTATGCTACTAATGCTACAAGGGAACGCGGGGAACTTTGCTTTACGGGGTGCATTTATTTACACACAGATACATAGCATAGTAGGCCTTATAATGTTCCCACTGTTGGGACTCGGCCTCCTCTCTAGGATAGGGAATGGGCCGTAATCCACCACGCGGGCCCAGTGCGGGTTGGTGGATGTCACTTGTCTTCAAATTTTAGGTTAAAATTGGTTTTTAGAAAAAAAATGGCTATTAAAGGAAGAAACAATTAAAATTTCAAATATTGGTGCAATAACTCGGAATCTCGCTCTCGTTTGAATACACATAACCTAAAGGAAGTGACTCGTCACATTTCAAAGTTTGCATCCCCTCTATTACTTGACTATTAGTTTTCCTTACAACAGATTTAGAAGATCTCGACAACTTAATATTGAACGTAAAAAACTGGCCAAGTGCGAGAGTTGGACTCGCGCCCAGTTCGGTACTTTCCTAAGGAAAATTCGGCAAGAACCTCCCATAAATATTTATTTTATTTAGTTTTTAGTATTTGTTGTTATAGCGGCAACAGAAATACATAATTTGTGAAAATTTCAACTGTCTAGCTATCGCGGTTCTTGAGATACAGCCTGGTGACAAACAGACAGACAGCGAAGTCTTAGGTTCTCGTTTTTACCCTTTAGGTTCCCGTTTTTACCCTTTAGGTACGGAGCCCTATAAATACGGATTACGGCCGCCAATCATATTTTAACCTTTAGAATACCGTAATTAGAGACGCAATAGAAAGACAATAAGAGAGAGATAAATTAATCAACATAAAACTTGCAATTCATATGCAAAATGCAACAAAGAAAAAATAATTGACTTGAAAATTTTGATTTCGCGGGCTACCTTGGAGCATTTCCCTTAATTTAATTCTCTCAACAATTTGTACCTTTTACTCAAAGTTGGTTAGACATGTTTCTTAATAACGCTTTGTTTGTAACAGGTACGGCTCGGTACGCGTCGATAAACGCCCACCTCGGCATCGAACAGTCGCGGCGAGACGACATGGAGTCGCTCGGATACGTGCTTATGTATTTCAACAGGTAAGTCAGCTTTTCGCGTAGATTTTGTAAACATTGAAGCCATGGCAGGTAAGACGCGGCTATATACGTCAAATCGCAATTTCTGTCTGAGAGAGTCCTAAGGCTGTATTTTGGCTTTTGTCAAGTTGCGTACGGATAGTGCGTACACTGGTACGCGTAGTCAGTTTACGCGTGTTCGGAACGTCATGTTCATACTTGCATCTACGCGTACACTCTTGGAGAATACCGCGCGAGCCGCCGTCACTCGGTTTTTGGTCGCGCGACAAAGAGGACGCACACGACCACCGGGTACGCTATATTTGGACGGCAAAATGAATAGACACACCCGTTCTTCGAGTTTCAATAATGAAAATATTATTGTCGGAGTCATGGCGAATGACTACGGCTCGCGGGGTGCTCTGGATCGATTGACCTCGCGTACAGGTTCGCGACGGTCCTTGCAGGAGCTGTACGCGTATCCAATGTACGCGTAGACAGTGTTTCGCAACCACGCGTAACACAGGAACGCACTATCCGTACGCATCTTATGTGGAGAAAACACTTGCCACTTTTCACCACTCTTCTCCACGTCAGTGGAAACTGGCTGGTTTCTGAAATGTCTCAACTCTAATGCTAAATTTTGACAGGTTTCTAGCCTAGAGTTTGGGAAATTCTATACTTCAAATCAGAAATCGAGGGCAACGGCGTGTTTCTGGGCCGAGTTAAGAACATGTTAAACCCTATTTCAATGCAAAACTAGATATCAAAGTTGAGATGGTAACAACTTTTATTGAGATTTGTAGACACACAAATACATCGGTGCATAAATTTAACCTCCAATGCTTAGTTAAGTTCGGCGCTCCCTGGAATAGATTATGCTAAAGATTCGTCGCGTTGGTTTCTTCACCTTGAATTCGAAAATTCGAGATTTCACAAAACATTGATCGAGTATGCTTGATGTTTTCTACAAGTAAACATGCTACGTAGCTAGACATGATTCCGGCTTGACATGGGATATTTATGTGAGAGAACTATTTAACATTGATAGTTTTCACCTCGTACATTTATATTTTCACCGAAGTCGTGCGTGTTTCGTTTGTTAATGGAGTGACGTCATGGAATCTACCGCAGCTCCTGTTTGATTCTAAAAAAAAAGGTGATATCGATTCGGAGTAGGTATTGTGATTCATTGTAACTTGAATCATGGATCTTTGAGTTTGCGTGTAAATATTGTCAAAATAAATAATATTCTTCTAGGATTATTGATTCCTAGAATCAGGAATGGAGAACTAAGGTTGCCGGTATAGCACGAAAAATCGCCAACTTAAGTGGAAATGGGGCCGAAAGGTTCTGGAGTGGTGACCGCGTACCGTAAGACGCAGCGTTGGAAGGCCTCCTACAAGGTGGACCGATGACCTGTGAAGGTTGCGGGATGATTGCATCCGATGGATGCGAGCTCGGCTGTTTCAGACAATCTTTCTCAACTTTTGAAGCCTTTGTGTATTCCGAAGATGCCTACTTACCTATCCCAGAATTAACAATGTTGTTTTCGCATACACTTTTAGACATCTTGCCAACGTGCGTTTCTAATAAGCGCATGTCCTTTCTTTTATTCATGACATAGCAATTTTCTTCAAATTTACTTTCATGAACGTAACAAATAGCTTTGATATTAAAATGAAAGCGATAGCGGTTATGAGATAATGAATTTGGTATGCCTACAATACTCTGAACAGTGCAGTTTTGTGATAGGTATCTGTTATGATTCATCCGAATGCTTACCGGTACGGTTAGACTAGAAGCCGACTCCAAACATAATTGGAAAAAGGCTAGCCGGATGATAACATCACACAACGTCATCTAGTCCCAAATTAAGGAGAGCTTGTGTTATGAGTACTAGACGACTGATAAATATACTCTAATACATACATATTATCCTAATCCTAACTAATATTATAAATGTGAAAGTGTGGATGTTTTGATGTTTGTTACTTAATCACGCAAAAACGGCTGAACGGATTTGGATGAAATTTGGCATGCATATATCCTTTAACATGGAAAAGAACATAGGCTACTTTTTATCCCAGAAAAAACATCTTATTCCTACAGGAAAACACGTTTAGAGTGCGATAACCGAAGTACACGCGGACGAAGTCGCGGGCGGACAGCTAGTTGATGATAAATTACACTGAGACCTTTGATTATATACATGTCTAGATACCACATTGACACCTATTGAACGGCCCAAATAAAGTCTACTAAAATTGGTAGACTCGCTTCTCCCTTACGTCACTGTCATTTGAAACACCAAAGGATAACGTGCTCACGAAAAGTAATTAATTATGCCGGTTTGTGCTATCAGACTGTACCGCAATTATGTGGGAAAACCTTATAATAATACCAAGATCAATTTTCATAGGTAAGTTTTGTTATGTACCCACTATTATTTTAAGAAACACGATTTTATAATTCGTCTTTTTGTAAGTTATTCTGATTAGCCAGTGTTGTCAGTTTTTTACTAGGGAGATTTGGCGAAACTATGGGAGATATAATACAAATATTATTACGTCAGCTTTCGATCAGGAGAACATTATTATATCAATAAATCAATTTAAAAATTACATTTTCTATTAAATCAATAAATCATAACTTATCTATACCTAAAAAATAAATAAAACCCATGACGTAATACACTAAATAGTATTTTTGTTAGTTCTTTCTAATATTTTGGGTTTCAGATTTCCTATGGACCCCATACTAGCAAATTGCTGGAGAGACATTATACTGCAGACTCGAAATTAAGACCAGTGGAAATCCCACAGGACTTCAGTCGTGTGTTCCGAACATTTTTCTGATGATGATTTATATTTTACAAAAAAGGTTTTACGACGGCTAAAGAACTAAAATTACTGATTGTCTCTAATCTTGAACACGCCTATTTTGTCATCCATACCATCAGGTGAGATGGTGGTCAAACGCGAACCTATCAATAAGAATAATAAAAAACTGTACATTTTTTTCACTGTATTTTTTGTCTTTCTTGTCTTACATCGGACTTAATACTTTTTATTTGTTTGTTTTATGTACACGTAACCAGAGAATTGTGTGTTTTAAAGTCTGTCTTAAGTAAATGTATTTTTTTCTTTCTTTAATTTACAAAATATAATTTAATTCAACCTATTTTGTTAAACTTTCTTCATAATAAATAACGGATAAAAGGAAAGTTAATCATTTGGAGCAGGCATCCCTAAACACGCACACCTTGGCAGTTTGACGACAATAAGTACGCAAGCGGTACTCACACATATCTCGCAATTGGAGACAGTTTTAGTGCATTCGTTTGTTTGCATTGCTCCATCTAGACAAGTATATAATCAAAGACTGAGACACAGAACAAATGATCGTGTTCATCACACATTTGCCATGGGTGGGAATCGAACCCACGACCTCCGGCATAGCAGTCAGGGCCACTAACCACTAGACAATAGGATAGCAGTCACAATGATGTAAGACCACATAATACTAGGTATTATTATGAGATCATTTACGTGTTCCAAAATTATAGTTAACTTTTCAAATACGAAATTAGAGACAAAATAGAAAGATAATGAGAGAGCGTACGGCCGGCGTTCGCTTGGGCTTAAACTAAACAAGATGCCAAACTCAAAACATCCAAGAAAGTAAAGAATCATCGTTGTTATTACCGTTCACAAAACTCGATAGCCCGTACGTATTCCGGTTTGAGGCTGCCAGTCGGGTCGCTGTGCAAGTCCCGACCTGTTACAATCTGACTCACGCGAGGACCCGTTTCGACCCGTTACTGCCTGCGGAATAAGGCCGTTAATTTTAAACGTGTCCTGGTGTTGCGCAACTTTAAAGCTAGAACTACATTAGACCGACGCACACGTGTAACACGCCTGATTTGTACGGAGAACGACGTCGCGTGGCGTGGATCTAGTGTAGCTCTACAAGTCTAGTTTCCATATAAAATGTGTGGAGACCGACGCGCCCAGATCGGCGTGTGTGGCACACGTGTGCGCAGTGTAGTTCTAGCATTAGTGTGGACCGGCCTACCACGAGCTCATAAAAGGCTGCTTTCCCACTCGCCAATCGTCAACATCAAGAATGGTTTAAAAGCTTGTTGCTTCTTCTAACGCAATCCAACGCGATGTTTGACGAAAAGGCAACGCGAAAAAAGAAAGAACGCGTGAAAACTTCGTTACCATTCGGTAATTCTACAAAACTTGTTCCAGGAAATACGTGTTTATTTTATAACCTTAAAAGTGTTCGAAAAAAATTGTCATATAGAATCTTAATAAAATTTGCAAGGATTCTATTGTGATACTTTTATGACTTATTAAATTTTTGAGTAAATTATGAAGTGTCTAAGTTCATGCAAAATAGCAGATTTTCAGAGGTACTGGATTAGTTTTACACAAATTTATAAATTGATCTCAATAGAAGTCTAGATAATATTCACAAGATACTGTGTTTCCAAAATATCTAATGAAAAATGTGGAATAACGTCATAATCGCGTAAGGGCGGTTGTATGAAAAACAGTGAAAATGTATGTCGAGTTTAAGGCCTTATCATGACGAGTAAAAATATCAGGCTTGCGAGTGAGAAAGAAGGATGGAACTATCCTTACTTCTTACTCCGGCCTACGGGGCCATTCTAACTTCTTATCTGTTCTGTGGTTTCTCCTAATAAACTTTGCGAGCCTCGTTTCATCAATTTAGGAGATTGAGATTTGGAAAACCCTCTTTTAGTGCTCGCCTATGTCATAAAAGGAAACCTTATGCAAAATATCACATGCCCCAGTAGTTTCGGCTGTGCGTCAGCATCTATACATATAAATAAAATTGGCGTGTCTGTTTGTAATATTGAAATAACTGCTTTTTACTACAAGCATATGAATATATGTATATACGGTACATACACCAAAATATTTTTTTTTGTCTGTCTGTTTGTTCGGGCTAATCTCTGAAATAGCTGGACCGATTTTGATGGGACTTTTTTTTGGCAGGTAGCTGATGTAATAAGGAGTAACATAGGCTACTTTTAATAAAAAAATAAAAAATAAAATCCTGTTGTCCACGCGAACGAAGTCGCGGGCACAACTAGTTTTACATATATACAATGTTTTCCTTTTTGTTTGACAGAGGCTCGCTGCCATGGCAAGGTTTGAAGGCGATCACCAAAAAGCAGAAGTACGAACGGATCAGCGAGAAAAAGATGTCGACGCCCGTTGAGGTGCTCTGTAAGGTAAGCACAACAAACTCGTACAGTTGTACCATCGATACATATATGTACTACGCACTAGATTGGGCGTGCCGAACACTCACTTCAATCTGCTCAGGCGTAATGTAGTCCCAGGGTTATCCGAAAGGGCGCTCGAGCCCCGGTATGAAGGCTACAGAAAGAGATGGGTATTTTAGTCAGTAAGAGTCTGACACTATCTCCCGCTGCGCCCAAGGGCGGGGGATGTAAGTGGATGATTTTTTCCCACCACGTAAGGACTACATTACACCTTGGAACGAAACGCGTAACTGTCACGAAATTCATGGCGCTTAAAACATTTTTGTCGAGAAAAGTTATCCCCTAAAAGCTATATTATTAGCGCTGTAGCGAACTTTAGTTTTAACTTTCAGTATTTTGACAAAGTTTCCATGAACGTGCTTGTCTTGACTAGAATATAAGTCGATAAGTTGTATACTTTCATTCAGAAGGAATTCAAATTAAAATTCAAAATAGTTCGAGGGAGCGTCCCTCACGCCCTAGTCGCCGGGATCCCGATTTCCGACCACCGTAGGCGCCTTATAATTGGATGACAAATAAAAAAAATAATTGTACAAAATTTATGTAGGTGTTAAACAATTGTAATCATTTATTGTTGAGCATATTTTAAAGAAAGTTTATTTTAACTAAATTTCCTTTCTTCGATAGGAGAATCTGTGATCACGTGTCTGTGTTTAGATTCGACACAAGTCGTATCTTTCCGCGGTCCCAGTAATTGAATAAGCGTTGTGGCCTAGTAACTCAGCTGACGTTTGCATACGCGTGAGCGGTAATGGATTTGAACTCGCGAAGAAGTCCGCTGATTTAAATCCTAACTCGTTAGCTGCTACAGGTCGCGCGATGAATCAAGATCGCTCGGCAAAAGTGGAAGGGGCATGCGCAGTATTCATTTCTACGGTCTATTTGGCGACGTACGGGCGGGTGTGCGCCGTCGGCAACACGTCATTGGTAGATAGAGACGCTCTTCAATTCCCGCGTTGCGTTCTCGCGTCTCATTGGATACTGTTGTACTTGGGTGCTGTTGTGTACAGCTTGTGTTATCGTAATAGTAATACGTAGTCGTAAAAAAAAATTGTTAAAAATAAAGTTTTAAAACGGCTAGCCAGAAAAATGGTTTACGACGTGAATTGTTACGTTAAAGAAAGAAACTAACGAAATTTTTTTTTTTTAATTTTATGTTTTATTTTAAAAAATTTAATTTTTTGAATTTGCCTACTTACAAGATAAATTACAATCAAAAACTAGTGTTATTATAAGTTATGTTACTAAGGTTCAAACATACGAAATTAAAAATAAAATCCTAACATACTAAGAATTTCTGTGCGCAATTGTACACATGCGCCGATTGCCCCCACTACTTTCACCGAGCGATCTTGATTCACCGCGCGACCTGTATGTCACTTAGGATAGACGGAGTTTACCCGTTGGTTGTTGGATTAGTATCAGCATACAGTGATCTTAATTATTGATTCTGGATTACTTACAAGAGTGTTATCTTATTACTAGTGGTTCCGACAGAAGTTGTTCTTGCTGTAAACTGATTTTCGGCAGAATAAAAAGAGCACCTACCGTATCCAATTGTATTTTCAAGCCATCTAGGGACCCACTCCTAATTTATAAGTACATAAAATTTCATACAAATTGGTCAAACCGTTTAGGAGGTGACAAACACACGTACAGAAGAATTATACATTATATAAACATATGAATAATATTCGTAATGTCGTGGGTTCAAGCCCAACCAGGCGTATTACCTTGTGTAATTTATTTCATCACCACTGCTCTCAAAACGGTGAAGGAAAACATCGTGAGGAAACCGGCATGTCCTAGAACTAAAAACTTCGAAGATATGTGACATTTACCAACCCGTACTGGGCCGCGTGGTGGATTACGGCCCATTCGCTCTCCTAGAGAGGAGGCCTCTGTCCCAACAGTGGGAACATTATAAGGCCGGCTATGTTATGCTAATGAATAAAATATAAATAAAATTGGAGTGTCTTTTTACAATTTTGGTCTGTCTGTTTGTCTGGGCTAATCTCTGAAATGACTGGACCGATTTTGACGGGCTACTTTTATTTTAGAAAAATAAATTCAAAATCCTGTAGTCCACGCGAACGAAGTCGCGGGCACAGCTAGTTATAAATAAAAAAAAAAAAACAAAAGACATAGTCATTAATTAGGACATAGGAGTTTTTTGGAAGTCTGATAGCCAGTCGCTCCACGTAAAACACGATTATTGAACTGTACCCGGTTAGACCCCAAACTAGTGGAGAAAAGGCTAGAGATACAGGGATATACAGGGAGATACAGGGGATGCACAGTTCTGTCCATCAGCTGTTACTAGAGTCAATAGGTATTAGATCTTCATCTGAAGACTGAAACAAGATGTAAAATAGGACTAACTTAATTTAGCAACAAAAGTCGAATTCCTGCCGGTCCTATTCTTTGTATTCTACAATCCTGGGGGCTTTTAAGACAAGAGTGCAGATTATATCTACTCAAGCGACCTCCAACATCGACCACAGCATCACTTATCAAGTTAGATAGTGGTCAAACGCTAGCCTACCAATAATTATAAAAAAAAGAATTTCTAAACCTGTTTTGTAAAGGGAAAGTAATATAATTTGCGGAGGATTCTTTTGCTAGTTAATTAATCATAATTAAAAGCGTTAACGCTCGTGTATAGCGAATTAATCAAAGTAGGAAATCTAATAGTCCGGATGTGAGACAAGAATAATTGAATAAGAAGGTCATAAGACACCTGTTGTGATTACATTAGTTAAATTACATCTATCGTCCGTATGGTTTTGCAAAATGATTTTTTTGTCATGTTTAGCGAAGTTCTAGACCAATTTAATTTTATACTACTGTCGAAAAATACATATACACTTTAATACATATGTACATAAAAAAACTAATACTAAATCAACTATTTATACTAAAACCTATGTACATAAATATAATACAAAATGACAAAGTACGTTCAGGCGTCAAAGTACTCCTCCATATCGCTGTCATCCGGAAATGAACCAAGAAGGCAGCATTGCCACATTGAATGGAAAAGCTAATTCTTTGGGCAAAGAACGAGTCAGCCTTTTGGTCACGTAAAGTGTCGATCAGTGGGCGTAAAATTTCGTTGAAAAGGAGACGCGCTGTCGGACCCCATGAACCAAGCGTTTTGACCCCAAACGGCTCAAAACTGTAATCTATATATATAAAAGAAAGTCGTGTTAGTTACACCACTTATAACTCAAGAACGGCAGAACAGATTTGGGTGAAAATTGGTAGCTTAGAGCCAGGAGACGGACATAAGATGGTAGAGTAGGGTAGAGTAGGGTAGGGTAGAGTAGGATAGAGTAGGGTAGAGTAGAGTAGGGTATAGTAGGGTAGAGTAGGGTATAGTAGGCTGAAGTAGGGGGGAGCGAAGGCGCGCGGGCAAAAGCTAGTTACCAATAAGGTATATTAACATATTTAAATATATAAACATTTTAAAAGAATATTTATTATTATTATTATACTTGGTCTACACTGTCCCATTGCTGGGCAAAGGCCTCCTTTCACTGCTGCCATTGTTCCCAAATCTGAGACACTTTTTGCCAATTCCTAATGATGTGATGACGTATAGTCGTCCCGCCATCTCTTTCTTGGTCTGCCGCGATTTCAGTGCACCAACTTCGTGTTTTACCGATTGGCCCAACGAACGTCGGCGTTCGCTCTGTCAATGTCTTTCTATTGTGTATTTTCAATTAGAGACAATACAGTATTCGAAAGGTTAAACATTTTAGCAAACATTATCATCATTAGTTTACAAATCATTGAACATCATTGGCCACTAATAACCATCGCTGGTCATCGTCATTCATATGACACACTGTATGTATTTAACTGGTATCGTGCTAACTAGTATCGATCAAGCGGCATCCACAACTTGGAAGTAAATTTTAATACACAACTATGTAATTAACTACTTATTTTTTTAATTTATTAGATATATAATACCGAAGTATAGAACTACAAAAAGTTAAATTCAGTTTGGTTATCAACAAGAGAAAGTCACGTGTCACTACATACACACAGCGATAAGCGTAATGCGAAACATTGCACCATATTGGCAATTTAACTAGAAATCAAATCGTATTATTATGAAATTTCTTCTTCATCATAACAAGGTTTTACATAACATTTAGTATTGCGAAATTGTTAGTACCTACTGCGTACCTACATGAAAAAATACTGACAACATAATTTACATTTTACATTTTTATCCTGCACTAGCTAACCCGGCCAGCTTTGTAACGCCTACCTAACAGTCAATGAATGTAGTATACCTTTCGATATAGTCAGCCAATTGCGATAAAACGAAGCCTGAGTACTAAATCAAGTTCACACAATTTTAATGTATAAAAGTTATCTACATCGACTACGTACGTTTTAAGTGATGTGGGCACAACTAAAAACTTCTGTAGTAGATATTATGTTATGAGTTTTTCCCGCGGCTTCGCCCGCATACATAAAGTATATATGTCACTCAGGAATAAAGCAGCTTTCTAACGGTGAAAAAATTTTGACAATCGGAGTAGTAGTTCCAGAGATTACCCCCTACATACAAACTTACAAATTTTACCTCTTTATAATATTAGTATAGATATATAGATTAACATTTTTCTATCAAAGAATGCAACAACACAACGACCACTTCATTTTTCTTTTTCTTTTCATGTCGATGAACTGACGGTGATTTTTTGGAACCGAGAGAACGTCTCATTCATCTGGCCTAGCGTTCGTACCTAATTTGTGCCGTAAACCACTGGGCGCAAATGAGTGCCTTTCATATATTTAGTGATTGGGGAAAACTAACATGCAAAAAAATATATCAATTTGTAAAGAAAAACTAGGCCAGAAGAATGAGTCATCCTCTCGGTTTTCAAAAAATAACTCCTGAAACGATTTTTTTATTTTGACCAGTATTTGGCAACCAACCTGTTGCTGTTATTTGATTCGTTAAATTACTAAAGACACATGGGCTTACGACAATTTCGCATCTATACCTTGTTCGCATTAAGATTAGAAACTTAAAGAAATCTCTTTTACCGTCTGTTTAACTGATTTTAACTTATATTTCATAGGCATAAGGATGGTATTAAGAGCAAAAAGTGGTTACAATACCAAATATTTACTGCAACCGCCATTTGACATGCCACCAACGTAATAAAAGTCAAAATCGTTTAAACGGACAGTCATAAAAGGTTTTCATATATTTCTAATGTGATTTTGAACAGAGTATAAATCTCTTGATGTAAAACTTATAATAAATTATATTTTTTCTAAATAAGTTATATTTGCGCAGGGATTCCCGGCTGAGTTTGCGATGTATTTAAATTACTGCCGCGGACTGACCTTCGACGAGGCTCCTGATTACATGTATCTTAGACAGGTGAGTCATGCATTGATATTCCTTATTGTATGTAAGTACTACTAAATGTGTCACGTTTTGCACTAGTTCTAATTAGCTTTGGTAATTACTTCATTGACGCACATTATCGTTCGTTGTGGCGCCGCTTGGGGGAGGCCTATGTCCAGCAGTGGACGTCTGTCGGCTGAAATGATGATGATGATGATGAATTACTTCATTGAAGCAGGTCGGTGCGTCGTAGTACACTGCTTTAATTGGGTGTTCCCGTGTTGTTATTCCTTTAAATACGTATTACGCGCAGTTTTCCCTACAGGGTCAAGGATTCAGGTTGAGGCAATGAATATCATCCATAATATTACAAGACCACAAAGCTATGAGAGAGGACATAGATCATTATTCATATATTAAGCTGAATTTGATATATTATTAGTTGTCTAAACCATAAAACCATAATCAAACTAAAGTCGTATTATTTAAACCGAACCAAAATCAAACCATAACCATCGAATAAACCAATACTACTAAAATATCAACTAATCAAGAAAGTTGGTATTGCGCAGACAGATACCAAATTTCTACAATATTGCATTATTCTCGTTGAAATTGACTATCACAATTTTACTAAAATATAATTATGTAAAAAAAACCAAAGCAACTTAGTTCTTCTATCGTAAAAAGTTATGAGCTCTAATACCTAGTCGGTTAATTTATTCAGTCCGTACTTAAGGGACCCTGAGGACCTAGATTGACTTGGGAATCGCATGTTATCACAAATAATACGTATTAGATTGTGTACCCGATCCTAATAAACACGGCATAGCGTAATCAGTTGACGTTTATTAAAACTTTGTGGCCAAGCGACCTTTGCTGTCAAACAGATTTGCCGATCTCATAAACCCTTGGTGGGTTAACCGATGTTAAACGGATTACTATATTTTAGAAATAGAAAAATTTAGAGCAACTTGTAAATTTAATTCGTTAATAAAGAAGATGCGTGATACTAAGTGTTTCTGTACTCATCCGCAGCTGTTCCGCATCCTATTCCGCACGATGAACTACCAGTACGACTACACGTTCGACTGGACGATCCTGCGCCAGCGCAAGCAGCACATGGAGGCCGGCGCCGCGCCCGCCGAGCGCCGCTCGCCCAGCGTGCAGCGGCGCGCGCAGCAGCAGCCTTCGCAGCCGCCACCCAACAACGAGGTACGACACACTGAACACATGCTGACTAGGGCACAGTAGGGACTACTCGTATGTCTTCATAAAAATCACTAACTCACGTCTCACTAGGCTCCCATCATAATCACAAACAGCCGTTTCATTTCATTCAAATTTCGCTCGCCATTATCGCCGTCCTAGTTTCTCACCTGGAGCCCGAGCCTTACCCTAGCGAGTCGAATGCTGGGTTGGTAGGAACAAGCCTCCTAGCGAGTCGATTGCTGGGTTGGTAGGGACAAGCCTCCTAGCGAGTCGAATGCTGGGTTGGTAGGAACAAGCCTCCTAGCGAGTCGAATGCTGGGTTGGTAGGGACAAGCCTCCTAGCGAGTCGAATGCTGGGTTGGTAGGGACAAGCCTCCTAGCGAGTCGAATGCTGGGTTGGTAGGGACAAGCCTCCTAGCGAGTCGAATGCTGGGTTGGTAGGGATAAGCGTCGCGATTTAAGACTGGCGTAGGCGGAACACGTTTATAACGACAGATTTTGTATCTTTCTAGACTGTATTGATAGATGTAAAATTGCGGTTTAGTGAAATTGACGTAACTGCGACAAAAGATGAATATTGTGCAACTAAAGTAGCAACTTTGCAGGCAAAAGACAATATCGATGCAGCTATGTCAAACGCTCAAAAAATGCATCTAAATTGTAATTTGTGTATTTTATGCAGTTAGTTTGTTACCCAAATGCGCAGTTTGCATAAGGCCTCGGGCGAAACCGCACCCACAACTAGCATGTACGTAACATTAAAGAACGCGTTTACGTGACTGAACTCACGTGTAGAATGTGGTGGTAAACAGTTGTTAATATCTGAGCAAATACGTCAATGATGCCGCGGTGTCTTTTGCTTCCTAGATATATTACAGGGCTTAAATTTAGAAATAGTAATATCACTCTCGACTTTTTAACGAGTAAATTTACTCGTTAAAAAGTCGAGAGTGAGAAAGTTTGAACATAAGAAAAACATTTTAGTTGTTTAATGAACAGTAAGTTAGACTGACAACCCCTAGATACATAGAATACAGGGTAAGACTAAATTTAATGGACACTAGCTACAGTAACTTACATGAACATAAAAACAAAAAGTTGAAAACTAGTGCACTACTCTAGTTCAACTTTATGACTATTATGATTATGACTTTAAATATTATTTTGTTTTAAACAATCTAATAATAGTAACTTATAAACACTACAAAAAGTTGTAACACTTGCAAAGTTGTCGTTGAGGCTGAATCACATAGAGAAAAGTTCACACCGAGTGATCTAAAGTTTATTACGTAATAATTGAATTGTTTACAAAAAAAACTGTTGACGATTCCTTTATCTAATGTTAGTCTTCGCGTAGCATTAATTGCACACATCGATTTATTGTACATTATGCATATTTATAGTAATAAAATGACGTACGTCGGGTGCAAGACTCGACGTCACCAAGTGTACAGTTTCAGATTGTACAAAAGGACTTCAAATAATCTTAACGAAACAAAGAACGCTACTTGTTTGTCAACACATAAAGGAGTTTCTCACGGTTTCGAAAAAATACCGCTTGTCACGTAATGTTTCCGGGTAACACTCTTTCCTTTTATGTAACCGACTTTGCATATCCTGCAATTTGAAGTCTTCAAGTCCACAAAACAGCGGCGTTAGCTTCATTATCGTATCATTAGCTGTTCATGATCATTATCAAGTTCATCGGTTGGTCGGTTTCTGGGTATTTCCCACTCGTCAATACCCAGTCGACACTATTAACGACTGATGTTTCGTTCCATTCGTTAACAGTATCGTAGAACGCGACAGTTTTGTCCTAATCGTTTCGTGTATAGTTTTAGAAGTTCAGAGAAAGAAACTTGAAATGCTTAGTTAAGTCAGTTGATGGAAAACTAAATAGTTCAATAGGGAATAAACATAATAATAATAAAAAAAAAATGGTCTTAGTTTCAATAATTACTATATACTGTGACGTGGGGAGACGCCAATGAAAGGCTTTATTTTTAATTGAACTTTACTAATTATATTCGTTCAAGCCTTAAATTATATTATTATATAAAATTAAATTTAATATTTTTTTGCATGTTGACAACTTCTGTCATCTTCGAATCTATATCTTAATACCATAAGCCTTAAAAGGTCCATTACAATAAAGTTTCTACTTCAATTAATATGTGACCTTCGTGGTCGTCACATTACTGACGGTGCAGTGCCAATACCTTCTGACATTTTTTTAGAGAAATGTAATTTCAATATATTTCCGCACGTTTTAGTGAAATCTCTGAAACGGATATTTAGTTGCAACTGCATCAAATTAAAATGTGGAAACATCTAACTAAACCAATGTGTCAATTTATAGAATTATCCTAACTTTTATGGGATACTACACTATCATAAAATATATTTATGCTAGGTAATAATTAAAACATTAGAACATTAACCTCAATAAAGTAATTAAGTACATTATTTTTACTCATTACGAAATTAAAAGATTTTTTCGGTTTCTGAAAATTTTTGACTTCGACAGGAGTTATTTTGGCACCTAGCCCGATACCTATCACTTATTTTGATTATCTATGTTACAATTAATTAACGTTTAAAGTTTTAGGCATTTCAAATGTAAACATAGAACAATGTCGTTATTATCTTGGTGTTTCTGAAATTGTGATTAAAGCATTTTCAATTACATTTCATTTAATTTTTGTCTCTGAACTTTTAAACTACACACGGAACGAGGCGTTAAATTATCATTCCCAACCATCGAGTTGACTGAGTTTTGTTGACCTCCAAAGGTCACAGTCAATATTCCTCCTGTGATATTATGAGGTACACCTAACCACCTACCTGTCCTCCGAACCTGTATCCTTCCCCATCCTAACCTAACCACATTTCCTAGGTGAAATCTATCCACGCCACAAACGAATCTACCGCCAACAAGCAGCCGGTGAAAGGACACCAGTCTGTCAGTCAGATCAAGAAGAAGCTCACAGCCATATCATAAATATAGCCTAGCCGAATAATATTTTTTTTTCCATCTCTTAATATATGTTACTTGAATATGCACCGCATAGCTCTGCACTACAGAGTGATATAAGCCCTGTGGCCGCTGATAGGGACGCCATTGTCAAAAAAGTCAATACAAACAAAGCATGTCGCCGTTTAAATGCCTATTCAGAACTACACTGTATTTGCTACCCAAGGTGGTAAGCGGTCAATTTTGCGCGGTATCCCGCGGGATGGGATGTGATTTCGCACCTAGAGCAAAACAGGTAAAATTTATATCGCCATACCGCCCAGGTAGACGGTATCTTTCTCTTGTTTTGCGTAACAGGATTTGCCATGACCGCGGCGTAATAAAAAGTTTCTCAAGTAAGTTTGCTACTCATAACAGTAACGCGTCTCCGCTTAGATTGTAACAGCAGTAGCATTACCGCGTACCCACTTGGCTCTTACTACCACTCTGGGAAGCAGATACCCCGTAGGTCTGATCAGGTATTTCATCATTACCTCAGCCGACAGACGTCCACTGTTGGACATAGGCCTCCCCCAAGAGACAGGTATTTACAACGATACAAATGTACAGACGAGGTCGAATGACACTCGTGACAGATGTCCGCGCCACGAATTTTATAAGTATTGACGTTTCTAGACGTGGCGACTTTGTGCATCTGGTACTCAATTATTGTAAGAAAAATACTTGTCCAAAAATTTTTTAACACCTTTAAGGTTGACGACTACTTCGTGCATGTTTGGTCTCGTCTCTTCATGTTTGGCTATATGGACATGAAAAAAATCCATGTGTTTTTTAATGTATAAAAGAATGTGGAACTTTAGTAACAAATTTCGCTATGCACGTGATAATGATTTGTGTGACTAATACACTAGTCACGTACGCATACGCATTATTCATAATTAAGAAAAATACTCGCAAAAACAAATGTTGTATTTTGTAACTTATTAAAATTTAATAAAAATATGACACTAAATAATGTAAAATGTGAGCCGAAAGTTCGAGTTTATTTTTCTTTATATTTTTCGTCAATTGTATAGAAAGTAGGTGGCATATTCATGTAACATATCCTAGTAAATTTTAGTGGTGCGATGATTAGAATTAAACAAAATAAACGTTTGACTATCAAACCTTTATTTTCGGTTTTGAGTCATACCCCTTAAACGAGGGAGGTGACATGTATTCAATTTTAGATTTTTTATTATATTAACCGTGGAAAAGATTTAGAATTCTTCGGCCACTTGCGCAGTTGTAGTGACAACGGACGCTTTCGGAAACTCGACATAGTCCGTCAAATTGTCGCGTTTCTTACAACTGTTAGGCGAACATTACACGGTAGGTTTTGCTGTCAGTTTTGCCACAGTCAAAGTTATGATTGAATAAAATCCTACCGTCCAATGCGGTGATTGACGTTTTTTAGTACTGATTGACGAAAACCATCATTAATGATTGATGGAATTGATTGACGCTTGCATAGCCGTGTAATGGTCGCCATACACGTATACTACTGTGATTGAATGTAACGTGGTGTGAATGTGTGCGTGCGTTTTGTTCAATGTAAATTTTTACTTTATAAGGTTTAAAAACATTATTGATAGTATTATTATTAAATTCCCCAGCTGCGTACAGTTAGCAACGTGTTTTGATCGATTTCTTTTCAGATTTGCACAATCACACGCTGCTAATCGTACACAACTGTTTGCTACGAAGTAATAGAAATTCTTTCGATACAATCGCATCGCAAATTTATATATTTTTAATTAATTGTTTAAAAATTGTATAAATTATGAAATGAGTGTTGCCAACACTAAAAATACTGTAATGTTTGAAATAAGGTACAACATAACGACATGATACGATGTGAATTTTGTATAATTTGAATAAAAAACCTTCAAGTTTAGTAGACTTGCGTATAATTTTTACGTGTAAGCCCGGAAGGCGAGACGACTGCGGTAATGTTTTCTACTTATAATAGTATAGTTAAACCAGCAGTTAATATTTTAATCATTACTTATTAACAGAAACTGCTTAGTTCAATGCATTTGAAAGTATGAAATAAACTTGATCAATATTCAACCATTGTACGTGCATTATTATTAGTTTTTAAATAGACAATATTCGTATTTATTTTATTTAACGAGTTTCATCTAGCGTTTTAGATCTAGTATACTACCATTATCCTAAAAGTTCGCGACATGTAAGTTTGCCGTTATCAAATCGGGCTTGACTATATGGATGACATAGCGCTCTATCGGTGTCTGTAGTTTTAGTTTTATTCGATTTTTTGTTTTGCACAGTCCACGGACGTGTAGCTTTATAGTCTATTCGTTATTGTAAGCTAGGTGTAGGCCTGTTTACATACTAAACTATGAAACGGTCGACGTCGTGCCGAATCGTTGACGGGTTTCTACGAAGCTACACGTCCATGGACAGTAATCCTAAGGTTCACGCAGGCGTACACCGAGCGGATTAGGCGTACAATGCCTTTTTCTCAAAATGCCAATTTCGCATAATGCCAAAATGTCATTTGAGAATATGACATTTTGCGAATGTGGCATTTTGAGTCAATATGGCATTATGCGTCTAATCCCACCGAGCGTATAGTGACGAATACGCGTCAATGAAGCTGCAATATTGCATTTTGAGCAAAGCTAATAGTGTAGCCCTATATCATACCGGTAAACTTACATGGCGCGAGCTCTACTAGTGTGCATACTTGTCTAATATTGGATATAACTAATAAAATGTTATTTGGTCCACAGTGAAAGAGAAGCCGTCGTTCGGCAGCCCCGGGTGGTCCGGCGAAGAAGAGAGCGCGATAGCATTAGTGTGCGAGTGTGAGTGTGACGAGTGTCGTGTGCGTGCGTTGTGCGGCCACGCGCAGCTCTCCGGGCGCCGAACGCGCGAATGACTACGGACTAGCTTGTGTCGACTACACGACGCCGAGGTGCCCACAGTCTATCTAACGCCTCCATACAGTCGCGCGAGCCAAGCTGTATACAGCGACCTCATATCGCAGTTTTGTCACTGTTCTAATTTATTCTCCAGACAAAAGGTCTCAATAACAAAGGTGAAGCCATTGTATGGAATAGATAGCTGCACTGTGGATGTACCATCGAGAACCACAAGCACAGTGGTATATTATAATGATCTGTTTGGGCATTGTTCCAATCGTCTTTTTTTACTGTATAAATTTAACTGTAAATTACATTACAGATGTTGATACAATTACACTAGAGAAATATTCATTATTAATTCAGTTTGTAGTTATGTAACTCGATGATTGTTTAGTTTTCGATGTTAGTTTTCTAATTAGCTAGTGTTCACATTTTATTGTTACTGTCGGTGGTATTTCTATATGTTCTCTGTACGAACGCGAATGTTTTCGGAATACCGCTGGCGAAGCGACTCGTAACACAATATTGGCTAGAATTGTTCATTAAAATTTGCAGATTTCTAATGAATAAAGTAGTCTATAACAAAACATGAAAAAATGGTAAAAATTAAAAAAAAAAATATCGAACCATGTGGTAGTACCTAAGTGAATTGATTCCCTGCCGTTTGAAACGTGCTCTGCGAAACGAAACAGACATAGTTTTAAGATTATTTTTACTATTTTGCTTTTACTTTGGCATATTTCACTTATAAATTGTACATAGACATGGGCAGTGCGCGTTTCAGAGGGTGGGTTTGGCGGTATATCTTATTTGAAGATTATAAAATTGTAAATATATAAGCTAGTAAACTTGTTTTAATCACTACATATTTTTTTAAGAAAGCACTAATTGCGTTTGATTTGTGGCGTATTGTGATACTGTATTGTGTTCTGAGCGGGGCTCGGGGGTAGTTCGAGAACCATCAGCCGTCGGATAGTACGGAAATCGTCGCGAGTAACTACTTCTAGCAGACAGCTTGGTTGCTCGACTCGTGACGCTTCTCGACAGTTCCCTCGCAGCCCAGTCGGGGCTAAGCACTTCTAAAAGTTTCCAGACTCTGAAACTTGTTTCATAATTGGAATGAATTTCATTTGAGGTTACATACGCCTCAGTTTTTCAAATGAATAACATTCCATTTACCATTCAAGCTATCAATGACTCGACCCCCAACGGAACTGTTTAGTTCATGTTTTATACAACATTTCTTTGCATATAATCAATGAATGAATGTTAATGAAATGATTCCCATTAACAGGAAACTTGGACATGTGTAGTCTCGGCGTGACAGTCGCCGTCGTTGGTAATATTTTTATATTAAACGGATCACTAATCAATGCTTCCATAGTTTGAATGCTAGAAGTATCATAATACACCATGTTATTTTAAGACATAACTATAAGTTTCCCGAATGATTAGTGCGAACGATGTATGAGCGAACAAATGGAGACAAAATAAATAACGATTAAACACCGAGTGAAGTTAGAATGGCGGTATGTTTGACCACTGTGAGTGATATTATGGATCTCATTCCTTGCAACTCCGGTTTTATTTCGAGACTCAGTAATGCTGGATCAGGACACGCATTTTGTCTCCAGTTGTGTGTATACTCAGTGTGTCAACACTCTATAAATTAATAAACAGTAATAAACTATTATTTCGTTTTCTTTTATGCCTCTCTTCCTGCACTCAAACACTACATCACAGGATAATGTCCTGGTGCAGACAAATCGAGCCAAACAACCAAAGATCTGTTATGCAACAGCTACACTTCCCACCATATTAGCTTTTCAGGTATTTGTAAAACAATAAGTACGAGTGTGCGTGAACTTGAGGGACCACAAGTTTTTAACAAAAAAAAAAATACAGGTTTTAGTATAAATGATAAACGATCTTTGCAAGTAGGTTTTATTAAAACACTTTTACACGTCAATTTTCTTTTTTGGTCGTCAAATATGTAATTCTAGGGCCGGTGTTTCCTAGCTGACTACCCTGACAAGTAACACCGAAACAAACTCGGGGGTATGTAGTACTCTTAAAACAATTGTGGGACAAATCTGGAAAGCAAGTCCGAATCGTCTCCTATTGGTAATGATGATGATTGGAATACACCAGGAAGAAATTATTTGGATTTCGGACGTCTTAGGGTCAACTCACACCAAAAGAGCGTCGAAGCGGAGCGCAGTTTCAGTGTCATATGAATTTTAACTTTATTTTCATTGCTATAATACTTATTATCGCATGAGAAACTCGAACGAGTCGCGCGGATGCCCGTGTGGAGCCGCGGGAATTCCGGCGAATTCTATAAACGGTGAACGGCTCGCTGCGCATCCCTGCCCTTCGCCGCTCTTTCGATGTGAGTTGACCCTTAGGGTCAGAGAAAGAGCGGCGAAGGGCACCGCAGTTTCAGTGTCATATGAAACATAATACAGATTTTATTTTAATTAAGGTAAAATTTCTATATTATGTGTTCCGTTTGACGTCCGAAGTCCATTATGAGAGATCTGTTTGTTATCTCCTGGTGGCTTGCTTAGGAAAACGCAACAATGTGAACAATATTCCTATAATTATATGAAAGAATATAGGACACAAAATAAATCAGCATTGCTGCATTGCGTATAAAACTGATTTTGTACTATTAATGAAATCGGCGTTTAACAGAACTGAATTGATATTTCGCAAAATTCTGTACTAGAACTTACAGGCAGTAGCCCGCAACTTGACTTTAGTTTGAATATGTAAATTAATGGGCTCTGTAATAGTTACGTACCTAATGAAATTTATTGCTGACCCACATTGGTGAGTACTGGAAGCTGTGTCTATTCCCACTTCAAGTAGTTATACCTACATCTACTAGTAGTATATCAGTACTAGGTAGTTGGTTGACGAAACTCAGTTGTAGGTAAAAAAAGGTTATTTTAAAATAAACGTCTAACCAAGAAGCCAAAGCCAAATTCCGGAGGCAAGGCCTTCCTTATTGTCCTCAAGAATTTTGAGTCCCAATCAACGAGATTCAAAGTATGAACTCTATGACTCAATACTTGCAATAATATAGTGGCAGTACGCCACGTAGCATATACGCACGTAGGTTTACAAATTTATAACAGTATTTTTAAAGTAATGGATTACTGCTCTTGCGTCCCATATAACTATTTTCGCAGAGTTAATCAGAAACTGAAGCTTAAGCTTGTTTGTCAGTGAAAACAGTAGCTTACTTTAACGACTCTGTGCTAGAGAGTCGTAGCCGAAATAGCCAGGTTTTCACCTATAGATCACAAACTTCACCTAGATGACCGGTGGTGACGTAACACAAGTGGCAGAAGAGTACCAGTAAAATTTATAACTACGGAAATACTTGAGAATCTGCTGAAAGCGCCGCGAAAGCACGCACCATCTAATACGTCAAGAAAAACAAAGTAGTACAGGTCACGTCGCTCAGCAGATCTTGTTCTGTATTATACAGTCCCATTACAAAGTTGACAGATATCAGACGGCCCGTCAGTGTTACTTGCAGTTTTGTTGTCCGGATCTCATTCTTGCCAATGTAGTATTCTTTGTAACTCATCTGCAAACTGTGGCGGGTAACATGAAGGTCGCAAAGTTGAGATACCCTAAGAGGCTTGGCCAGCTTCAGGAATCAACTGCCGGCTGCTAAGCGAATCTACAAACACGGTCTTTCTTCTAAGTGATGCTGGATTGCATTTCTTAAATTTTCTGAAAACCTACACAAGGTATGACAATGCAACCTTCCCCGGAGGGTGATAAAGGTCACAAAGTTGAGACACCTTAAGAGGCTCGGCCTGCTTGAAGGCTCAACTGCCAGCTGCTGAGCAAGTGAATTGGCACTGATGGATTATACGAAGCTTAGTCTGGAGACAAACTCTTGGACTAGATACGACAATGCAACCTTTCCCAAGGGATGATGAAGTTCACAAAGTAAAGATACCCTTTGAGGCGTTGCGCCTGCTCGAGGGTCTGACTGTCAGCTACTAAGAAAGTCAATAGTTATTGACAGATATTCAAATTGAATGCAAACTCCAACAAGCTACGGTATTGCAACCTTCCCCAAGGGGTGATGGATGAAGGTCCTAAAGTAGAGATACCCTTCAAGGCTTTGCGCCTGTTAGAGAGTCCATTTGCCAGCTGCTAAGAAAGTGCTACTAGCACTAACGATTTCTCTTTTTTTTTAAACTTTGGATGCAAATTTTAAGTTTAGTTACCGGACCCAGAAAAATCACAACATATCGACCTTCCCACCTGGAAGTTCGAGGAATTAAGGTAGAATTACATTGGGCCCACGTGGGCCATTTACGCCCGTTGGGTGTGTCGGTTGCCATACATTGCATAAAGCAACCAGACTTGTAGAGCTATATCAGACTCACACCACGCGACGCTACTTGACGCGACGTAACGTACTCAGGCATTACTATATTATTATTTACATTACTATATTTTTTTTTTAGGTATTATTATTTTATTTTATTCTGGTTTTACTATTTAATTTAGATTATATTATTTGATTCCGATTCTATTATTTCTGATTTTATTATTTAATTTTAAATTTAGTGTCTAATTTTGATTTTATTATTTAACTTTATGATTTAATTTTAACTATGTTGTTTAGTTTTGATTTTATGATTTAATTTAGCCTTTAGTGTTTAATTTTGATTTTATTATTCAGATTGTAGTTTAATAATTACAATTTAATGACGCACTATATTATGATGGTGACATGATGTAACTTAGTTGATTTTAATTTGAAAGCTGTAATTTTAATTGTGACTGTTCTGATTTTTTTTTTTTATATCTGTATATGGCAGCAACGGCTAGAAAAAAAAAAAAAAATCTGTATATGAGTCAACGTTACTTGCAATAAATAAATTATTATTATTATCTCCTTTATTCATTTTTTTAACATGTTACATATATATTTTTAAATATTTCTTAAAAAACAATAAAAAAACATTTAAAAATATAAAAACAGTATCCCACCGGTATCGGGAACAGGTTCCAAACTACCGGTGGTTAGGGCTCCAAAGAAAGGAACCTCCTAACGATACGAGCCGTGTCCAGAAGAACTGCTTTCTGAATCAAGCCCTTGATCCAGTCGCCTAACGAGAGCCTCCTAAGGTGATGGTCGAGGCTCTTGGCTATTAAGCCATTGGCTGACACAACTATCGGTACAATGACCGCTGAGTCCACTTCCCACATGTCGACAACCTCGCGAGCCAAGTTAATGTACTTGATTTGTTTATTATTATTACCCATCTTAATTTAGGACCAGGCAATGACCAGTTGGTCCAGGTACAGAAGTATTTAATGTTACGCAGCACAAGCACCACGTTACATTTCGGCAGTCCAGTTTAGGACTGATGGACTTTTTCAGTTCCGTTGTGTGACCAGATGGAAGACATACAATTTGTGGCAGTTGTCTTTCTTAATTAACTAATTAAAAAAAATGCGAATAACTTTTGTGAAATTCGCATCTCATGATAGAAACGATGATAGTAGTCTTTGTGAAATTCGCATCTCATGATAGAGTTGGTTGCAAGCTCAACCTTTCAGCACGCTTGTAAAAGTGATGGGTAGCTTTACACTGGTTTTTGTTAAAAATTGAAAGTATTGATATGTATAAAGGCATAGAAATTATTTAAAAAAATCATTTTTGTTTGCCTCTTTAAAGTTCACCGAGCTTACTTCTGGTAATTGTATATTCCCCCCCCCCCCCCTTTTTATCATAAAAAGTTACACGAGATTAGATGATCCTTCCTGGGTTACGTTATCTTTAATGCAAAAAGAACGAGTGTTTATTACGTAGTCCAGAGGTACTACAACTTCTTTATTTTAAAACTTTAAAAATCGAATAAAATGTCGTTTTAAACTTTTGGTAGGTACACAGACAAAAACTTGGAAAAAATAAATCGTCCACGGATTCTCAAATCCTCATCCGATTCCTGCATTGTATACGTCGGAATGGCAAGATATTTCTTTCCCATCTAATCCAAAGAGTCAACCGTTTTCTTTGAAGCTAACCTCGAAAAACTAACGGTGCGTAATTCATATTAATACAGGCGCCATACTCGAATAAGGAACACTCGGCTGCATTGTAGCGTAAAGTGCCCAAAATAAAGTACTAAAATTGCTTACCAGATATTGTACTTCAAACCTTCAATTTACGTGATCGGGTCCGGCGCCGTTTAACGGAGGCTTCATTATCTTCACTCGAACTGAATTTAATTCTGACAAACTTGACTCAATAGACTCATTTACGCGTTCGTTAACACTATTACATGACCGAGCTGATTAGTGATTACTGATTACCGACTACTTAAACGTTCACGAAGTTGTTAACGGTCGATCATTTTTAAAACGAACGAAATAATTTTACATAATGGAAAAATAAAAACGGTAACTTTCTACTTTAATCTCAAAAGTTAAAACAAGTAGGTATTTAATAAAAAAAAATACAAAATTTGAACAAGATAGAGGTTTGTATGTTAAATAAATTCAAACTCTAGCGACATGCGCGCGGTACGAAGATCGATGCAACAATGACAAAGGAATAGTGGCTTGCTCTGTGCTGTTAGTTAGTTCCAGATGCGGCCACAGGTGGCGCTGAGGTCGATTTACGTAGCGGAAATGACGAAATCTAGCGCGTAAACGTGGAAAAGAGACGATGTACTCTCATAATGGACTTCGGACGTCAAACGGAACACATAATATGAAACGACTAAACTGTGGTCCCTCAGAAAGAAAAATGTTTTGTGTCAATATTACCGAATCTAAAAAATAAAATCTTTTTCTGCAAAGTATTTTTTTATTCATCGGACCTTAAGAGGCCGGCGACCGATGAATTTCCATACAAACGTAATACCACGCTCATTTGCAGTTGGAGCATATTTCCAACATATTATGAAAATATTCGGTTATAGACAATATTTATCTAGGTTCCTACGTCTTTCTTTTTTAAAAAACCAAAAAGGAATTTAAGCGAATTGTATTTCGCACTTTTTTACAGCGTAAATGGCAAAACATGCCATTTGGCTTTAAATATTAATTTAATTTGGCTCAAACTTAATATCAAGTACAATTACCGGCACGGATCTTAAGCGCTGACTTCAAGTTGCCCAGAAGTCAAATATTCGGTCTCTTTAGAGGTGCGACGTGAGACGCGGGGACGGGGAATGTCAGTGATTGGCTCGCCGCGCCATCGCGTCATAGACGTCACTCCTGATTCGTTCCCTGCGCTTGCTGTACGTATCTAACAACGACGACTATTGGCTCGCCAATGCGCAAAGCGATTCCCACTCTGACGCAGAGCGCTCAAGATCCGTGCCGGTAACTATATCAAGAATGAGATCATGGGCTGAGGAACGTTAATTAATACGGGCCTTAGATTCCGAGGAGCTGAGCTGTGATGTAAATAACAAGAAAAATAATAAAACACATTACATTTTACACTTTATTTAACATTGTCATATAACTTACAGTAATTAACAATAAATTTTCACATAATTGTTATTAGCCGTCGTGGGCCATGTACAGAACACCTAGTCTAAGTCGTAACATTCGAGAAAAACACCGATTAAAACAGCATAACGAGGGGAAAGGTACGTAGGTATCTAATACTGAGAATAGTTTCATTAAAGGTTCATTTGCACCATCAAAATATACACGATTATAGGATAACGCAACTTAGATATAATTGCTATAGGTACACAATGAACATGCTATGCACCTACTTAAAAATTTAATTGAATTCTACATCAAAATCAATATAATTATTTTCTATTTAGCGGTACGGTTTTTAAGCTAATCTATGGTAGATAATTGGACAAACATAGAGCATTTTTATTGATGCAAACTACCCTTAAATATTAATCTTAAAACGACAAATTAATATAGACATCGAAAAGATTGTAAATTAAAGTGCATCGCTTTAAATTAATACAATCTTATTATGAACTAGCTGACTCGGCGAACTTCGTGCCGCCTAACAGTCAATGAATGTAGTATATCTTTTGATATAGTCAACCGATTGCGAGGAAACAATGCTTAATAATATATTAAGTTACACACACAATTTTAATGTACTTACAAAAGTTAGCCACATCGATTTCGTACATTTTATGTGATGCGCGCACAACTGAAAACATCTACAGAGATACTAAACAAATATATTTCATGTATAAACTCTTGGATGGTAATTAAATAAATATTTAATATAAGACAACCAGAACTTAAAAAAAAACATTACGTAGAAATGATAATATATTTTCGATCAAAAGAAGAGTCTAGGTACAATCACACTCATTGAAAAGATTAACAAGTGAAAAGGCTATGATTAACTATCTAGATTATTCTAGAGTATAAATTTAATACTAGCAACGTGATGAAACACTATGGGCATTGATATACCTACAGGTAAAAATACGCGTTGTGTGAACATTACATTGATAAAATCTTAGCAGAAATGTAGAAAAAGTTCACTCAAATATACAGGGTGAAATAATTAACTCCATACCGAACGGTATTGAATGAATTAATTCTATGTATCTACTTAATATGCGTGTTTGTTTATCATGTAGTTAGTACACGCACGCCTCTGCCCATCCTTTGGATAATACCGGTATTTTGTTGTTACGTGCGTAAATACTATCGAGTGAACTATAACATTAATAATAATATCAATGAGAGTGTTCTAAAATGACTATCACCAGGTACCACCACTGAGGCGTCAGGTCCAGGTACCTGTCAAAATGCTTATGTTGATGACATTAGTTAGGCATCAACGTCAACGTCAAATGTCAAGGTCATGTATACTACCTATAATTTTCAAATGAAAAGACCTGGCGGATAAGTGGCGCCAACGACGTGAATTTTCTTAAACACCCTCATTGCTGGAAAACTGTCACTTTGACAGATCGAAAAGCAATAGAGTGGCCATCAGGGTACCGTACTATGACGTTTTAATGCCATTATGCTTCCAGTTTGAGATAGAGCTATACATGACAGATAGCACCATCCCTTTTTTTTGTTTTTTTTTTTTTATATTTTAGATTTATGACGCCATTAATACCTACCTCAAAATACGGTCCCTGACGTGATGTTAATGGGTTGGCCACACGGTTGCAAACTAGCGTTTTAATCAAGGTGACCTTGGTTTGTATGGATATGGATGTAATCCACCCGCCAAAACGTTCGGTGGTTGGGAAAACGTGCCTCCCAACCAAGGGCGTTGAAGGACAAGAAGACTGTACGGATTGCAACTAGCAAGGTCACCTTGGTTGGGTTGGGTAATTTCAACCATGTGGTCACCCCATAAGCACAAAATAGATAGGTACCTACAGAAGTTAATCTCATGTATGTACTTCACTTTTTATACCTGCGATCGCACACACGTTTGCGCATTGCTCCGAACTGTATGAGCGCGACCGGGCGATTGAGCCGAGATGTCGTGTCCGTGAGCGGCGTCTATGTGTGCGTTGCTCGAGCGTGCTTTGTATGTAGATTGACTTCTGTGCCTATCTATATTGTGCCTTAAGCCTTGTGTTCTTAATTTTACCCTAGAGCCTAAAGCCCGATAAGTCGTTGCTGTGGCAATCTAGCATGTTACGTTGCTAACTACCGTAGGTATTAATTACGTTATCAGTGCTATTATAATATTATTTTTATTCGAGTAGTTTTGAAGTGTCAATTTTATTTTGATGTGCGTTATTGAGATATCTTTTAGGTATGTAAATTATTTTTATACAGAATGTATTTTTGACATCTGGACAAATTCGAGAACAGGCCGATAAGCACGAGATGACAACGAGACAATACGTTTTTATGGAATTTGTTTTTTTCACCAAAGCAGTTTTCATAGTTCACCAAAGCTGCGTAGCGTAGAAGCGTAGCACTTCTACAAGTTATCATTTTGCTACGCGTCGTGCTACGCCGTAGCACTACTCGGCGCACGCTCAAGCAGTATCTTTATCATCTTCTATTTTTACGAAAGATCTTTTTAGAAAAGTTTTATTCAAACTAAAAAGTTTCATTGCCCAGCGTCCAAAACACATCCTATTTTAAATTAAAACATATTTAAGTACATTTTCTTTTTAGTTAAGGGGCTTACGAGCCGAAGTTAAAACGTATTTACATTATAACATTATTTGTTATTAAAACCAGTGTGTGCTGCAAAATTACTGCTTCCAGAAAAAACCTAACAGGTGCGCAAGATAAGCTTGCAAAATTCTACGTACCTACTGATATGAATAAAGCTTTTGCTACTACACAAACATATTTAAATACAATTTAGCTAAGTAACATATAATACAAAACCAGAAATGGCCGCATTTTATTACTATAAATAGGTTTAAAAATACATGGTCTATAGTGGTCCACTACTATTTACATATTAGGTATGGGAATTTAAATAACGTTCTTTTTTTAAACTAATTTCGTTTCAGTTGTTGCCATATCGAATATTTTTTAAATTGAATCTAAGATTAAATTCAACCTGCACCACAATTTACTAAATGCATTTAGCGGTTAATTAATTTAAATCACATTTTTAATTCTGTCAATTGTTGCTGTCAAGTGAAGGTATTTAGCATTTAGTCATTTGTAGTGCAAGTATGCCTTAGGGCTTCCACGCAAGACTGCGATGCGATATAGCTGCGACATGAATTGCTGTGATGCGAATCAATTCGCAAGTTCTCGCGTCGTGCGATTTTGTTGATTTTTACGTTGCGACGTTGCATCGCAGTTTAACGTACAAGCCCATAAGGCTCGAGCAAGGCTACGTAACGTAAACGGTGTGTCCCGTCTCATATAGTTCCATACATTACAATTCAGTGGTACATGCTCGTCTGCGTATACGCATCCGGTCTGCTCGAGCCTTTATACCCATTAATTTCGTTTCAGATGTTGCCATATTTAAAAATATTTTTAAATTGGGTCTAAGGTATTATTTATCTAGGTTTATATACCTAGACAGGTATTTTTAACATATAAGTACGTTCGATTGTTTACTCAACGTTCAAAAACATTGATTGAAATAGGATTTTATACAATTATATAATCTTAATATCTAATTAATTGAATTCAACATCAAATTGACATTTTTAATTGATGTGTTCTTTTTTTTTATTTAGAACAGTTTTGTTTTTTTTTTATTTAAGGAAGTTAGTGACAGAGTGGTTTAAGAACCAATAAGCAATAATAGAGCAGGTGGGATCCTCTACATTTTCAGGATGTTCCCTTGATCATTTTTTTCTTGAAATGATCAGTTTTATGCATTTATTCGATTAGCATTATGCTTTTTTCAATAACAAGTGATTTCAATGATTTGTATCCCATAATTTATAATTAGGAACATTACCATTTTTTAACACCAACAATGCCAAGCGAATCTTATACAGCCTTGTTTTTTTGTTAATTTTACAGTGGCAACACATCGAATATTTAGTGAAGCCACGTTTAGCGATTATTGTCGAAAAGATTTACCAATACATTTTACACAAAGATTTTTCTTTAATTGACGATCACTAAGTAGGTCTGATGCCTATTTTTTTAATTTTATAAATGTGGTGGAACCTTGTTCATTTATATAAGTGAAAGACTTATACATTGGTCTTAGAGAGGATACGCCTTTGACATAACTTTTATGCTTAATGCACCCTTTACGTATGTATGAGTTATTGGATGGGAATAACTTTACACCATGAAGTTATTACATCGCCATTTTCTTCCCTAATGACATAAAATGACGAATATTTTCAATTAAATTGATAAATACTTATGTTTTCTGACTTCCAACAGCAGATTCGGAGCAGAGTGTCAGAGATTCAAGCTCTCCTTTATTTTTGGAATAGGAGAGTCAAGTTCAGCTTGTTTGAGAGCAATATGGCCCGATAAATATAAAATTTATAGAAGGTTTGAAGAGTCTAATCTGGATCTGGAGAGCGGGGTTTTCTCATATGGAGATTGGATTTGAAAGCATTTTTAAGTCCAAAATCCTTTTTAAAATATTATATTATTTTTCTACCGGGATATTCTTAAATGATTAGGTACTTATTTAAACATTGACTAGGCGTATGCAGTAGATTTTTGTCCCAACCGATGCTTAGAGCAATGTTACTGCTCTTTTTGGTCTAAATTATGCTTTATATGAGTTAATTACTTACACATTATACTAAAATGACCAGATTTTTTCACAAGTTTCCTGTGTTTTCTAATCAATCATACGAAAAAGGTTATTTAGTATAAGTTACTTATAATTTTTACTTTTTAGAAATACTCCAGTTATTTTCACATAAATATCAATGAACTACCGCTGTAGGGTAATACATCAGATAAAGTGCAAGAAAAAACTAACCTAAAAATCAGCTAATTATCTTTTGGTTTAAGTTTTTTTTTCTTTTTATAATAGACACATACACAATAACTATATAATATAACAGCTAAGTAGATCACAGAATTGGAATTGGGAATGCTTTGATAAGTACGAAGGAAGAAAGACGCTGAGGTATTTGGATCATCATGGAAAACAGGTTTTTGGAAGATGAGGGATGTCAGACAGGGTAGTATTACTAACCACTAACAAGGCTTTAAGCTAGTTTATATATTATATTTAATATATTACTCAAGGTACATACATTTAATTTATTGGGATATATTTATTTAGGCATTTACTATTCAGAAAGTCTATATACAATATTCTATAAAAAATAAATAGGTAAGATAGGTATTTAAAAATAAATATACACGTGAAAAGTTGGAAGATTGAAATTAGTTCAAGAAGATACTATTTACATAAATTAAGTTCTACAATTGTTGCTTTTATTTTAAATAGCTGTAGTAAAAGTACAAAATGTAATAAATTCAATTTATTTCACATAACTATTGTAGTAATTCGTCAAAAATCGATGTTTTTTGGTAAAAATATCATTTACAAAATTATATTCACGCTAAAACTTATAATTTAGATTAAAAATATACATTATTCTGAAAAGTGACTAAGTCATTTCTGTTTAAACATAATATCACAAACAAAAACTTCTTATTACAAGTACACATTATGATATTCGAAACTAGATACGTTTTCAAAATGTCACTTTTCTAAAACTATGCAAATATTCATAAGATATTTATACATTAAAGCGAATTATTCTCTTTTGCTTCAAGTCACATATACATAGACAACACGCCAATAAAATTTACTGGGTAATAGTTTTACAATATCTACAGAGACTTAGTTTAGAAAGGTAGACAAAAGGATTTACATTTGCTACGAATCTCTTGAGCCCTAAATATTGTAACAGATGGTGCGTTTACCAACGTTCAAATATTACTGTGAATGGTTGATTCAGCGATATTTTGTCCATAGGCCTCCTATTCTACCTTTCCTAAGCTAAGATCCCACTTTAATAACGAGATTCTCACGAGTAATTGGGTTAGAAAACAGCGATTTGTGCGTAAGCAACACGAGTGCTCCACAAAGCTATTTACAACAAGATACTGTTAGCGTTATGTTTCACGTTTCTCTTCCATAATCAAGCGTCTTAAGCGGCCATTTTACAACCAGTCTTGCTATACCAGCGACAAACATTTCGGTAAAAGTGTAGAACTTATACCATTATTTCCCATACTAGCCATTAATATTTTACAATTCTTTGTTATCAATTGAGGCATTCATCAACTAATATAACCGCTCGACCCAAACTACTTAACCGCTTAATATTATTAATAAATAAATACTAGCATTTCTAGTGTGAAAGTGAGTAGAAATACCATTTTAATTTGGACCGCTACAGTCCTCTTCTGCAATATTAAAATTACTTATGTATACAAGATATACTGAAACTAACATCGATGCTTCGTTAATCATAAGACAATAGCGTTAATAATGTTGTAAATAAAATTGTTTAAGTTAATCAAACATAGGCCGGCCATTGAACTCATTGATTGATGGATTGAGATTGACAACTGTAACATCCCTAGTGAACTATTATGTTTAATTCATTAATTAATAGAAATCTTAACAACAAATCGTAACTATAACCTAATCATTGGAATGTGCTTTATATGGCATATTTAATAGAAAGAAGAAACGGATAAAAATGCATTTTCAATAAATAAGTCGTATCCACAATATTCTATAACTACATCTTTAACGAACACAAAATTCATCTGTCACATTTGACAGTTGACTGTTAACCGTAGAAACTGAACATAACAAAAAGTGTTGCTAGTGTGAAAAATTAATAGGTAGAGACGCAGTCAGGGTGTGTAAAGTATCCGAAGACGTTGAGTTCGTAGAGACTGGCGAGAGTGATGAAGAGGATGTACCATACCATCAGTACTGCGCCATACTTGCGGTCCAGCTTCCAGCCATTAGCGTGGGTGGCCACGACGAGGAAGATTACCGTGGAGAATAGAGAGAGTGTTGAATAGATTAGACCTGAAATTAACAATATTTTTTTCCTATAGTCCTGTGTTTTATTTTTTTGCCTCCCGTTTCTGGGTGCGTGTGTCCCGTCTAAGTTTCGAGCTTGAGAGGTTAATTCCATTTTCAATACACATTTCCAACGTCTATTGTGGTTTATTTCTTTCTTTAATTTTGTGTATTGAAAATCATCCTATTAATTTCTTTTTTATAATTTAATTAATATTTTCTTCCAGTTCAGTAGTATCTATACTTATATGAGAATGATGTAGAAAGACATATAAAAGCGCCAAGAGTAAAAAAAAACAATTCTAGAAACAAAAGTCATTATGGCTTTTGAGAAATTACAAGTCCTTACCACCGCCATTTAAGACAACATTCAGCTCATATCAGCAAGAAATTTGAGTGAGCATGATACTCTCAACCGCCAGGGCACATTTAAGTCAAAGATATCAAGTGCGACGTATTTTTAGTGGGGGGGGGGGGGGGGGGAGGGGGTTGCGTGGGTTTTGGTCATAGTACATGCATATGTACATCATATAATGCTACAGAAACTGAGTTGGTACAATGCAAATATGCTGGGTAATACCAGCATCAATGATATCATCTTCAGTCTCCATTAGGTCTAGACTGCTGAAATACTGCATAGATTCAGACACATTCAAAAACCCACACACATCTTAAACTACCAATGGGGTAATCAGTTAATAACTTTTCTCCACACTAGAAATAACTCCTGTACCACAGTATTACATTATTAGTAGGAAACGAAAAAAGGAGGAGGCCGACCGCATCACACAACGGCGTTCTCGCCCCCGCCGCCAGGATTCCGATCCCGATTTCCGGCCACCGTAGGCGCGGGCTTGTGGACAGTGAGCAATGGGTAGCTCGCTGTCCGGCCGTCCGGTAACTGTCCGGACCAAGCCCAAGTAGTCGACGGCACGCACTGTTCCCGTGCGCCATAATTCAATGCGTGCGCCTCAAGGAGTTGTCAGCAATGGGTCCTACTGGGGCCAGGGTTAGTTTCGAAAGACAGCTCGAGCCCCGGCATGAAGGCTTGAAGGAACGGGGTGGGTCTTTTAGTCAGTAAAAGTCTGAAATTATCTCCAGCTCCGCCCAAAAGCGGGCGTTGTAATTGGATGTTTTTTTTCCCACCGTAAAAAAAAGTAGGAAACGAAAAAAAAAATCTTGAGTGGACATTTTGTAAGGAGACCGATTTTTGTTTTCGTTTCCTGAAAAATAATCTTATTATCAAGCCCTTAAGGTTTGTGGAGGGCTGTCCCTTACACCCTGTATTATCCTTACCTTTATGATAGACGTTGACATGTGAGCCAGGATGGATGATGGCGGTCTGGATGAACCAGGGCAGGCCGAGGCACACCAGGATATCGAACACGTTGGAGCCAACAGCATTGGAAACCGCCATGTCACCGTAACTGAGGATAAAAAGTAGAAACATATTGATTGAAACAAATGGAAAAAGTTTGTCATTACGACCGAGGCGGAATTCCCACGAGCCGTAGGCGAGGGTGCTAGGGAGCCGAGTGCTGCAATGACAAATTTCTACGTGTACCTATCAAACGGCGTTTTTCAGGCATATAGGAGAATTCGCGGCGAGAACTGAACTCAATTTCGGAAACAACGGTTAAAAATGTTTAGATGATTGGATTATTCGTTGGCGAAAGTGTATCGTTTCTGAAGGGGCATACTTTGAAGGTGATAAAATAAATTAGGATAAATAACAAAAAAATTGTGTATTATTGATCTTTTCCCGGTACTTTCTTGACAGAGTAGTACAACGTTATTGTTAGTATAATGTGAAACCAGAAAGCAGTTTGTTCAGAATCAGTAGGTAACCGAATCGAATCCAATCATTTTTACACCATGTTTGCCAAAAATACTCGTATTTAAAAAGGTCACAAGTTGGACACCACCAACACTAAGTATAACACAAGTCACGGCAGATCATAGCGGGCATTAGCCGCCAGCGCAGTGCTGGGTGCGGGAGCAAAACAACCCCTCAGTCGCCCGGTCCAGTGGCCAAGTATTTTTCCAGATAACCAAATAACATAACAAGCTTACAACTTTGTGATTTTTCATGATACAGTTATGAAATTTTTTACGTAGATTCTTTACGTAAAATACTAGACACGTTATTAGAATTCCCATAAATACTAAAATTAATGTTGTAGAGGCAATGCTAAAAAAGAGAGATAGCTCCAGAACGCTCGGTTGTCATTCGGTAAAGTCCGTCTGCTTCCGTCGCTTAATCGAATATTCAACAAAACTTGTTCGTTTTGTGTGTTTTTTTTTAAATTCGTCATTCAGAATCTCGGAGGTCAGGTTTCCTTAGATATATTTTCTTTACTTTTTTAAGAAGAAACTGATAAAAATATATATCATATTAACTCACCCCTCCTTGATGACGGCGAGTGAGGAAAGCGCATCAGGTACAGACACACCGGCCGCGACAAATGTCAGACCCATCACTGTGTCCGGGATGCCCAGAGTGTAGCCTGCGGACGAAGAATTGTGGTCAGCAGTGTTGTATATAATATAATATAATATAATATAATATAATATAATATAATATAATATAATATAATATAATATAATATAATATAATATAATATAATGTAATATAATATAATATAATGTAATATAATATAATATAATATAATATAATATAATATAATATAATATAATATAATATTATAATATGTGCATAATATAATACATTTCACAACTATCAAACAACGCCGTCTAGTCTCAAGCTAAGCAGAACTTGTGTTATGAGTACTGATAAATTAATATTTGTTATTTGTAAAACACTGGCAACCTTTTATGATTATATTACTAACATCTTATACAAAAACTTTGGTTCTCTGACTTTTAAAAATTTATCATATTTTAATTCATCTGACTTTTATACAAAAATAAAAATATTTAATTTGAATTTTCTAAATATTACGAATTGTATGCTAAGCAAGCGATAATACCATAGCGGCGGGGAGTGGCGATCGGACGCCGCGCCAGGGTGCTTGATGGCGAAGGTAGGTATAGCAAAATAAAGAGTTACAATTGCCATCATGGATCTTGAGCGGTTGCGCAGAAGTCAAATATTCGATCTCTTTAGTGGTGCGAAGTGAGATGCGGGGGCGGGGAGTGCCAGTGATTGGTTCGCCGCGCCATCGCGTCTTAGACGTCACTCCTGATTCGTTCCCTGCGTTGCTGCATGTATCTAACAATAAAGACGATTGGCTCGCCAATGTATGGAATGCGCAAAGCGATCCCCACTCTGACGCCGAGCGTAAAATGTGAGATAGCAGAAATGAAAGTAAATGAATTACGTTTTGGGAAAAGTCATAGAACAAAAGTTGTTGTTTATGATGTTATCAATACAGTCTTGCAAGGTTTTTAGTGTTTTACAAAAATAACCCTTTACACTATGAAGTAGCACATACCAATGATAGTGATCATCCAGACCATGAAGTAGGAGTAGAAGGAGATCCAGAGCATGCTGATCATGAAGGTGACGGGGTACCAGCGGCCGCGGCAGTCCGGCATGGTGTGGCGGCACGACCAGTGGATCGGGAACACGAGGTACCACCACGCGAGCTGGAAGTGGTCTGTGAACACAAGTAGCGATTAGTGAGACGACTGTATCTGTATCTCCGATAATGTAGAATTGACAGGCCTGTTGGTCTAGTGGTTAGTGACCCTGACTGCTATGCTGGAGGTCGTGTGTTCGATTTCCACCCAGGACAAATCTTTGTGTGATGAGCATGATCATTTGTTCTGTGTCTGGTGTAATTTATCTATAGTATGTATGATTGTATGTATTTAGAAATATATAAGTATGTTTATCAGTTGTCTAGTACTCATAACACAAGCTCTGCTTAGCTTAAGACTAGATGGCGCTGTGTTATAATTGTGGAGTATTATTATAATTATATTTTTTAATTTTATTAAAATAAATCCGAAAATAATACTTTCCGGTGTTATGATACACCTCCATGAGTTAGATTTTTAGTCCGACTATGATGTTTACAGTACAGTATGGGACAATAAGGCATTTTAATATTATTTTTCGTTAATATTACGTTGACGCAGTCTAGTTAGAGAGTGAGTGCGCTTGAATAGCAAGTGCGCAACGCAATGCTTGCTCGCGGCAACAGTGCCACGCCTACTTACTTCTTCCACTGTTTTTACTGTGCGACTGCTAGCAGTGAGCACGCTGACACCGCGGCGACCGCTCGTCTACAACGTGCGGCCAGCGAGGCGTCAACTACCGAGCAGTCTGACGGCGGTAAGCTCGCTGAAAGCGAGCTGTCTGCTAATTTTGATGCCAATGTAAAATATATCTAAAGAGCAGTAGTTAAAGCCCATATTTGAATGATATTCTTTTTGCCAGGTGGGAGTAGGGTCGTGTGTGTTGTATTACTCATATATTTCTAAATAAATACATAATATATCTATATATATAAAAGAAAGTCGTGTTAGTTACACCACTTATAACTCAAGAACGGCAGAACAGATTTGGGTGAAAATTGGTAGGGAGGTAGCTTAGAGCTAGGAGACGGACATAAGATGGTAGAGTAGGGTAGAGTAGGGTGGAGTAGGGTAGAGTAGGGTAGAGTAGGGTAGAGTAGGGTAGAGTAGGGTAGAGTAGGGTAGAGTAGGGTAGAGTAGGGTAGAGTAGGGTAGAGTAGGGTAGAGTAGGGTAGAGTAGGGTAGAGTAGGGTAGAGTAGGGTAGAGTAGAGTAGGGTAGAGTAGGGTAGAGTAGGATAGAGTAGGGTAGAGTAGGGTAGAGTAGGGTAGAGTAGGGTAGAGTAGGGTAGAGTAGGGTAGAGTAGGGTAGAGTACGGTAGAGTAGGGTAGAGTAGGGTAGAGTAGGGTAGAGTAGGGTAGAGTAGGGTAGAGTAGGGTAGAGTAGGGTAGAGTAGGGTAGAGTAGGGTAGAGTAGGGTAGAGTAGGGTAGAGTTGAGTAGGGTAGAGTAGGGTAGAGTAGGGTAGAGTAGGGTAGAGTAGAGTAGAGTAGAGTGGGTAGGGTAGAGTAGGGTAGAGTAGGGTATAGTATAGTAGGCTGAAGTAGGGAAGAGCGGGAGTGAAGCCGCGCGGGCAAAAGCTAGTATTAAGATAAATTACACTAAGACAACAAGATCGTGCTCATCACAGAAACATTTGTTTTGGGTGAGAATCAAACCCTCGATCTCCGGCTTAGCTGTTAGGACAACTAACCACTAGATTAACAGGCCAGACATAACGCAAATGAGGTTGACTTTGATGAAGGTCATAAACTGTTTTTGCTTATGTTTGATATACGTGTTTGGTAAAAGGCTGAAAAGTACAAAACTTACTGGCTCCAATGGGTTTGACGAGAGGATCAATAGCAGTCTCAGGGTTGTACTCCTTGGCTTTGTAGTAAGCTGGTGCAGCTGGCTGAAATAGGATACGTTTATGGTCAGTAGGTTTTTTGACTACAACATAGAACATATTAAGTAGACTGAGTAGAAAGGTCTGTTTTTCCATTTCTATACACGAGCTATTTACTTACTTCGCTCCATCGGACGCCTTGTTTTAAAAGGAAAGGTGGACGGGACGAGGCTGCGTGGCAGATCACCGATACGACGGACAGATAAGATCAAAGCGGTTGGCGGCCCATTGAACGAGGTCACCCGGAGGACTACCAGCAAAAGTGGCGGGAAGTTGTGTGACGTAACCTGACAGCTTTCAGCTACCCTTATGACAAGTACAACAACTCTGGCAAGAGTGGAACGACCAAGAAGAAGAAGATAAAACTATAAATTAAAAAAAAAACTGCAATTTAATTTTTCAAGGTGTCGGTGACGAAGATCTTTATAGGTTCTTATCGATATACATATGTATAGGTACCTAAGGGTCAACTCACACTGAAAGAGCGGCGAAGGGCAGCGACCCGTTTACCGTTCATAGAATTCGCTGGAATTACCGCGGCGCCGCGGGCATCCGCGCGACTCGTTCGAGTTTCTCATGCGATAATAAGTATTATAGCAATGAAAATAAAGTTAAAACTCATATGACACTGAAACAGCGATCCGCTTCGCTGCGCTTCGACGCTCTTTTGGTGTGAGTTGACCCTAAGTAGTAAGCACTAGATGTGTTGAACACTTATTTCAATCGACTCAGGTGTAATGTAGTCCTCACACCTTGAACGAAACGCGTAAGTGCCACGAAATTCATGGCGCTCAGGACATTTTGATCGCTAAAAAAGTATCTTCTAAAAGCTATCTTAGCGCTGTATGTTTAAATAGTTCTGTTAGACGACATAATGCCAAGGCAGCGTTGCAGCGAACTTTCGTTTTAACTTTTCAATATTTTGAGAAATAGTTACCATGAACATGCTTATCTATCACTAGCATATAACTCGATGCTTATAGGGGAGTCGTTAAAATTGCCTCCCTAGCCAAGTTACAACCGTTTCGTTTCGACTCTCTTGCGTCGAACGCCTCGAGTTGACCACGCCCCCGATTCTTTTGTTCTGACCACGTGACTGAGCGTTGAGATGATGTTATTCCCATACATTTTAAGTTTTTTACTAGCGTTACAGATTGCAGATTTTCAACCTGGCTAGGTGTAAAGCCCCCCGCCAAGTTACAACCGTTTCGTTTCGACTCTCTTGCCTCGAACGCGTCGAGTTGGCCACGCCCTCGATTTTTTTGTTCCGACCACGTGACTGTGCATTGAGACAGCGTTCATGATTGCATGTTATCAAGCTAGGTACAGGTTAGAAAAGGCTGTATCAGACTATTAGTGGCAGAAGATTGAAATAACTGAAGAAGAGAGTGTGAACCTGAGGAGGCTGCTGTGGTTGTTGGTCTTGCTGTTGTTGCTGCCCTGTTGTCGACTGCTGTGGTTGTTGTTGCTGTTGTGGCTGCGAGTACTGCTGCGTCGACAAGTCCGCGTTGTAGATAGGGGTCGACATCTATACAAAGATATTTTGAAAATTACTCAGGGAAATGTTGAGATGGATGTGTGATGTAACGAGAATGGATAAAGTGAGAAATAAGTATATATTAGAGGAAGTTTGAAAGTGGTGCTAGTGACTGAAAAGAAGGGAAAAACGTCTTGGTATGATTTGTGAAGAGCAAGGAAGAAGCGCATGTTAATAAAAGAAGTATGAGTAGGTATACATGTGGATGGATGGAGAAGGAGCGGGAGGGTGACAGGACAGAATGGAAAGTGTTGCACTGACCTCGAGTAATATAGGATAACGACAGGAAGATGATGATACGGGCAAAGTTAACAACAGATCAAGGAATGGTTTTACACTTCTTAAATGTTGCATGCGTTTCGTATTAAGTGTCTAAAAGCTATGCGTTCCTGGACAGTAGGTCTTAAGCCAGAACTACACCGCGTATACATGGGACACATACGCTGATCTGGGCGCGTCGGTCTCCATACATTTTATATAGAAACTAGACTTGTAGAGCTACACTAGATCCACGCCACGCGACGTAGTTTTACGTACAAATCAGGAGTGTTTCACTTTTTTTTTTTAATTATTGATAGGCTTGCGTTTGACCACCATTTCACCTGATGGTAAGCGATGATGTGGTCGACGATGGAGCACGCTTGCCTAGAAGTAACTTATTCATTCTTGACTTAAAGACCCCTAGCTATCAGGAAACACAGAACTTTAAACACGTGTACGTAATATAGTTCTAGCTTTAAAGTGAACATATTCGTACCGTATTGTCCCAGGCTCGGTTGGGGTCCCACTCCTGGCCGGGGTTGGCCCATGCGGGGGTGGGCTCCGCGTTGTAAGCCGCGTTCACGTATGCGCCGTCAGGGTTGTAATTTGCTGTGGACACGTTAGAAAGATAGCAGAAAAACATTTTATTTGGCGGGATAGACGCAATCTTAGGACTTAACTTACTAATTATGAACATTTCATAGGAAACTTATGAAACACGTCTGCGCAAAACGGCCTAACGCTCAGCATAATGCTGTGATCACACGCAACATGCGACGAGTCCACAGCGTTGGTTTTCAGCGTGGTCCTTTGACAGTGGAGACACTAAAGATTTTCTCTCTCTCAAGAGATTTTTTTTTTTTGCATATGTAGTACCTAAATTATGGGAATACAAAAAGCCTCTGGTGGCTTACTAAAAGATTTATGAAAACTTGAGTTATTTTGGCTTTAGAATGGAGATTACTTTATTACGAATAAAATTTACATTCGTTGGTATGTATTTGTTTGAATATAGGTAAATTTAAAAATTTTCAAGCAGATTTTTCAATAAAAAAATCTGCCCCAATAGAGTCCAGGCTGGGTGGTCAGGGCTAAAGTACGCTTTAATACAAGTTGTGTCCAAAAGTACCGCCTTCTCAATTAAGCTTTTTTTCCTTCTCTAATTCAGCTGCTCAACGAGAGTCTTTGAGCTGTTGGACGAGGCTCGTGGCTGATAAGCTATTGCTTATATTGGTACTACGATAGTCGAGTTGACGTTTGTTTTATTAACTTTAAACCTTGTCTAAAATTAGATAAATAGGCACACTTTTCACTCAATCAAGCATTGGATATTCTCAGTAAAATAAAGAAAAAATTCTTACGCGAGTCCCCTAGTGGCGTCTCCTTGGTCTGGCCGTCCATCTGCGCGTACGTACTGTCTCCAGCAGCTGGCGCCGGGGCAGGCTGCCCACCGGCACTTCTGCAATGTAACCGTTGTAAAGGTAAGTTTGTCGATAAGATTTTCGATACGTAGTGACTACGTGATTAGCTACTGCGCCGGGTGTCACGGGTTCGTATTCCATACAGAACAATTTTGAAACCAAATGCAAGGTCACTTTTTGGTCCCATTTGGGCGCCAATAATGTTTCTGTTAATTTCTTTTAATTGGCGCCCACCATGGGACAACGATGTCTTTCTTGTTTCACGCTTATAATAATATCATTTTTATTTTAAGTTTTTAACTCAAGGATTAGTAACAATATTTACCTAAAACTATGGTAGTAATTATAAGTTTATACGTTACTTTTTTTTAAATATAGATGTGTCTGTGAATAATACTCTGTAAAATCTAAAAAGACTAAAAATAAGTTATATTTTACTTATTATATTATGCATGATTCACATTGTAATAGTTCTATTTTATTTAGTAGTTATGTACGAGTTTATTATTTATTAACTTTATTCACTGGTACCTTTTAAAGTTGGTTTATTTTCTTTTAGTACACGTTCTAAGTCCGAGTCATATTGCAACTTTGTCAAATGAAAAAGACAGTACTATAGCTCATAGAACTTACGTCATGCAAACGTTATTACCGCATTCCAAGCACTCACCTGTAGGTAACCAATGCGGCCTGTTCTTCCCTAGTAGGAAGCTTGAAAGGCAGTGGCAGCGTCATCGCCCAGCGCTCGAGAGTCGTATTAAACCGTAGTGCAACGCAGTACACGACGTACATTAGCAACATGAACAGGGCTTCTGGCCTGCAGAAGAAAGTTACAGATATTAAACAGCTTATAAGGTTAATACTAAAGAAAACTTATAAGGTTAAAACAACTGGCGAAGTGCGATTCGGGCATGGACACGGCGAGTTCAGTACTACAATATTTGAAACGAGCATCGCACATAAGGATGGAGATGACGTAAAGAAGTGGTTCCTGCAGAGCAGCTATCAGTGAAGGTATGAAAATGTGCACAACGAGATGGTATGATACTAACCAGGATACGATAGAGTTAGCAATATCAGGTACACAGTATCACGAAGATAGAGATGGCGTTGAAAAAGCGGTTCCTACAGAGAGCAACCAATTGAGGTGCGACACGTGCATACCGAGATTTCAGACATCAGTTACTTAACTACTTACCAGGACACGATAGAGTTGGCAATAGTGCACAGCATCACGAGGATGGAGATGGCGTAGAAGAAACAGTCCCTGCAGAGCGGCCACCAGTTGAGATGCGACACCGTGCCGGCGCAAAGAGCGCAGACGGAGATCACGAACATTATGTTGAACACCGCTGAGCCGATCACGCCTGACACTCCTGGGGAGACGGAAATAATTGAGTAAATAAATACTACACAATAATATAAGATATTTATATTGTATTGTGTTTCTCAATTACGTTATATTATGGCTGTATACCAGAAAGAATACTTGGGGTTATTATTTAGATTCAATGCATTACGTTACCGATATCATCCTGTGCGCAGAATACTCCGATGACGACAGTAGCGAGTTCTGGAGCAGAGCTACCTGCTGCCATGAATGTTGCACCAGCTACATCAGGAGCCAGCTTCAATTCTGAAGACATAAGGTTAAGTGAAGTTAGCTTGGCGTTTTGTAGAGCTGATAGGATCTTGCTTGGGAAGCAAACTAAATTTTCGACATAGATCATCACATCTCTAGTCTTTAGCTTTAACCAATTAGCTTGAGGTCGGCTTTCAGTCTATCCAGATGAGGCTGAATACCTGTGTTTTACATGGAGTAACTACCTGTCAGATCTTCACAACCCTGTCACTGAGTAATACGTTACTCCTTGGATAGACTAAATCAGACTTTCTGGCGACTATCAAAGATCTACGGAAGACAATCGGGATCAAGGGTTGTTTACGAACTAAAGGCGCCATCTAGCGGACACTTCAGGCGACAACATGACGGTCCATACACTAACGCAAGACAATTTGGGGGCGGGGGGCGCGCAATGGACCCCAACCCGATTTAGTTTTAAGCAATCGTTTTTTCAAATCAAACAGAAACCACAGGTGATCGGGTACGTCTACTCTTAACTTTCATTAGATCCATAAGCGAACGCCGGCGTTCGCTTGCTATAGGCTAAGAAATTACTAATTGTAAAAGAAACATTAAAATCAAGTATATTTTCATCATCAAGTCTTTTCTATTCGAACATCCTCAACACGAAGATTGACCACCTCCTGCACAAGGGTTTTACGTGCTTTCCAAAGCATGGGGTGGCAGTTATGCCCTAGATAAACTTAGAAAAGTAAGTACTTAAACATAAATAAAAAAATACATTGGTACTTGTCAGGTTTCGGAACCGCAACCTCATGCATGAGAGGCAGGTGCCTTAGCCATTGGACCATCACGACACTCGTCATCACCGTTATATTAGCCGAAAGACGTTCACTGTTGGACAAAGGACTCTCCCAAGTGTCACCACAATTAACAGTGCTTCTTGCATACATCGGATTCCTGCAAACCTTACCAGGTCATCGGTCCACCTCAATGCAAGGATTTATTATATGAATGCTATCAAATGTAAGATCGCTTGTAACCTACCCTCACAAATCCTGTCGAGACTGGAGACGAAGTACTCATCGCAGACGATGGCGAGGCCGATGAACGTGAACACCGCCACTAGGATGTGCACGATTAGACCGCCGTGCTTGCGCGCCGACTGACCCATCAGGGGCTTTGGGAACTGGAACATGAAAGAGAAAAGGAAATGTAGTTTATACTTAGGCAGAATGAAAACCTTACGAGTATTGTATATTTAATTAAGAAATTTTAGAATTTCTTGGTTTTTCTCTACTATATTCTAATTATATTATCATTGTACACCATCAATTTCTTAATTAGATGTTATATTTAAATGGCTTATTATAAAAGCTCTTGTTATTATTTAAATAAAGTCTCATTAAAGAAAATATTCATAAACAAAGTTATTAGCGTTTTTTTATATCCCAAAATCTCAATAGTGTTAGCGATTCTTATGATAATGTTCATACACTATGATTATTTTCTGTATTAGCAACATTAAATGTATTTTTTGCACTGACAACTGGAACGAACTGTGACTTGATAGCGCAGCGCTTTTGACAGTTACAAGAGATTATAAAATGGCGCGCCGCACTGTTCTGTCCGGCTGTCCCTTTTTACTTTCCAGTTTTCGGAGTAAACGACATCTCAGAGTAGGTGCTAGTATAACTATAATTTATTTATTCCAACTGTTATTGATTGATGATATTTGTAATGTGTGTGCAGTCAAGGCAAAAGTACAAAGGTTGTGGTACCCGTTTTGGTCGTTTGATTTAAATAACCTGTTAACAAACCCCTTAGGTACAATAAATTAGTTTCTTAGCCAATATTTCTCTAAAGTTAACACTTAAAGATAACAATAGTTTATAATTGTTAATAGTTTATATCCCAATTTATGGCAATATTGTATGTACACTATTGATTTTATGAATTAATGAATGGCAATCAAAACGGAAAAACACTGCAAGTAGTATTTTTCTAGTGGGTAGTAATAATTGTTGTAAATGGATTAATACAAAATAAAAAAATGTGGTGTATAAAAATATCGTGTCATAATGTGGGATATTTATGATTTTTTTGTGTATATGTATTTGGTAGATCCGAGATTACGTTGTAAGCTATTTATTAGCCTTCTTATCATCAATGACAACCCTCGCTCTTGGGCGGAGCGGGAGATAGTGTCAGACTTTTACTGACTAAAAACCGACCCCGTTCCTTCAAGCCTTCATACCGGGGCTCGAGTTGTCTTTCGAAACTAAACCTGGCCCTGGTAGGCTTAGCCTCCTCCCATTTTTTACATTGATAATTTATATGGCAGAACAATGTTTGCCCTCAGGTAGAAATAATAACCAAATCAAATCTAAGTATGGCTATAATAGCGGTCTTATCGTAGGTAAGGAATTGCACGACTTGATTCCGCCATCTCATTTCTACCATCGGACAAACCGACGTACGGTGAGTACCACCCTTACGTTCGCGTTGTTGAAACTTCTACGGTCCGGACTAAGCGTTTCGCCTCGTCATTTATACCGCGTTCATCGAAGGACTGGAACAATTTGGCTGCTACGGTCTTCACGTCCGATTATAATTTAGGTGTATTCAAGGCTAGAGTGAATAGGTTTTAATAAACTAGTGCGCCTCACCATCAACGATTGCATCACTGTTTACTCAGTAAGTACTAGTTTATATCAGGTTTAAAAAAAAAAAAAACAAAATTCATTCGGCGTACGTTTCTGTAACCTATACATTGGATTATTAATTCAAAGTACTGTGGTCCCGTCGCTGCGGCCAGCGCTGCGCTCAACGTTGCTGTTCACTCAAATAATTATATCTACGCAATTATTTATCCATTTCTATGGCTTACCTGTTCGATAGCGGGTGGGGAGCAGTTCAACCGCAGAGGTTTGACCGTCGGGTTTGCCTGCCAATTTGCCCTTTCTTCCTCTCGAGCCTCTTCCGTCTCACTATCCTGAGAAACAAAGATTTTTATGTTATTTTCAAACATGATATTCGGCCCTTACTTGTGTATTATAAAGCAGGTAACTAACTATGAGCTATCATATTAAAGGTGTGTATAAGCATACATTTGTTTTGAAAAAAAAAAAACGGAAATTCCTGTTTCGAAGCTATCCATTTATTTTCTACTAGCTGTGCGACTTCGTTCGCGTGGACTACAAGTACTACTACTGGACTAAAAGTTGCCTATGTTACTCCTTATTACATCAGCTACCTGCCAAAAAAAGTCCCGTCAAAATCGGTCCATCCATTTCAGAGACATTTTATTAAAAAATGTTATTTTGGTGTATGTACCGTATATATATTAATATGCTATGCATGTAGTAAAAAGCAGTTATTTCAATATTACAAACAGACACTTCAATTTTATTTATATGTATAGAAGATGTTTAGGCAGTTTTTGGCAGTAACGTATAATAACCTACATTTATCTCTTTTTTTAGGTGGAAAAATCATCTAAATGATATCGCCCAACCTTGGGCGGAGTGGGAGGGCGTGTCAGACTTTTACTGACTAAAACCCCACTCCTGTTCCTTCTTTGCCATTGTTCCAGGGCCCCAGGGGTCTCTTTCGCATCATCCATGCCCCCGTAGGCTTCGACCCTGTTCGGCCCAACCTACATTTATCTAATGTATAAAAATCTCGTGTCACAGTATTTATTATTGAATTCCTCCAAAACGGTTCGACCGATTTTTATTAGATTTTTTGTGTATCTATGGTAAGTCTGAGAATGGGTCGTAAGCAATTTTTGATCCCCGAGATGATAAAGGTGGCTCGAAATAATTTATATGGTAAAACAACGTTTGCCATTTCAGCTAGTTGTATTATATAATATATTTCAGGAAGCTGAGTGTCTGAATGTTATGGAAAGGGACTTTTACATTTTTATTATTATTATATTTTACTAGCTTTTTCTGCGTGACAAAATTAGCCTATGTCCGTCTCCAGGGTCCCAACTATCACTGTACCAAAATTTATTAAAATCGGGTTTGCCATTTAGGCGTGAAGACGTAACAAAAAAACAAAAAAAACTCACTTTCGCTTTTATAATATTAGTAAGGATTCTCTGACTAGCTGACAGAGAATAAAACGCTACTAATTACTCACTGTGGCGTGCTTGCAAATCTCTAAACAATCCTTCAGATTCTAAGCCGCCATTTTGGCTACACAACAGCTAATGGGAAAGGAATAAGCAGTGTAGTGTTGTGAGAACATTACATAGGATAGAGGTCCTACAAGCAGGAAAAAGCACATGCTTTTGGTACACCTAGACACCTAGCTAAAATTTTCACGCCAAACGAAGCTGATCCCCAAATTCACGATTCAAACATTGAAAACGTTCCGAAGCCAACCATTTCAACTAGCATAGCATAGCGTAGTCGACCTTATAATGTTCCCACTGTTGGGACTCAGGCCTCCTGTTTAGGAGAGGGAATGGGCCGTAATCCACCACGCGGGTCCAGTGCGGGTTAGTGAATGTTACATGTCTTCGAATTTTTTGGTTCTGTGACATGTCGGTTTCCTCACGATGTTTTCCTTCACCGTTTTGAGAGCAGTGGTGATGAAGTAAACTACACAAAGTAATGCGCCTGGTTGGGTTTGAACCCGTGACCTACAACTCGTAAGTCGTGGCCGACTAGAGCGTCTTAATTGACTGGCCTGTTGGTCTAGTGGTTAGTGGCCCTGACTGCTATACCGGAGGTCGTGGGTTCGTTCCCCACCCAGGACAAATGTTTATGTGATGAACATGATCATTTGTTCTGTGTCTGGGTGTGTATTACTAACATCATAAACAACAATTTTTGTTCAATGACTTTTTACAAAATATCAACGTCAAAACAAAACAAACTTTCAAGATATCGTTGTTCCATTTATCACATTTCAACTCTGTATTTTGCCGTATCTACTTACGCCTCGCGCGCACTGTTCTCTTTGTAATAAAAAGCAAGCTTCAGAAACATTGTCATCACACCTAGCACCATTTCCGTGTACTCGACATTAGAATATTGATACACCACCATGTATAAAAAAATTACGTCCGGACTGCCGAATTTTGCACAAGAACACGTATGACGCGACGAAAGCGCATCAAGGCGACCGACCGACTAGTGAGGGTTGCCCGTAAATAGGTCAAGTTCACGTTCAGCTACCCTCCGCTGTTATACTATCTTTAATATTTAGAACGTTCAATTTAAATATTTTTGTATGAAAATCTGATGAGCTAAAATGTATCATACATTTTTAAAACTCGTAGAACAAAAGTTGTTGTTTATGATGTTCTTAGAGGTTTCTAATGTTTTACTAATAACCCTATACAGGAAAAGTTTTTAACCACTGCGTAAATTTTTTTTGGTGGCTCAGTGTAAGTAATAGAACACATTTCCATTTTTAGTTTATAACTTTTTTTTTCACATTTTTCCACCTTGTCCCATTTTGAAATAAGCATAACATGGACATAATTTAATCGTAATACTATTAAATACTATGAATGAAAACGCGCTGGCCGCCGCCCGTTGTACGAGACGGGTGCGGGGGGAAGGGGGCGGGGGTATGCAGCGCCGGCGGCGGCCTTTGATGTGCGGATCTGCAGTACGTCACTTGCGGAAGCGGGGTTCGGACGTTCGCTCATATTCATCTCTGCGCGCGTGTGTGCCGCGTACTCGTGTCGTCACGATGTCGAACTTTACTCACCGCGAATACTACGAAATGGTGCGAGTGTATCTACTTAGCCACGAAAATTTACGAGCAGCACGAAGAAGATATGAGAGGGAGAGCGTACCTCGTATGCGAGCCCAAGGGATCCGTAATCCTACGGTACCTAATGAAAGGACAATTCTTGCAGCAAATCAAAGGCTGCTTGATCACGGCCAGTTCAGAACCCCGAGCCATGCACTAGGGTCTGGCAGACCTCGACTGGCAGTCGAAGCCGAAGACGCCATATTTGATTTTTTTGAGCGTAATCCGAGAGCCAGTACCTACGACGCGGAACGTCGTTTTGGTGTGAGCCAACACGCAGTATGGAAGCTGCTAAATACAGCCGGACTCCATCCATACCACTTCCAGCCGGTACAACAACTCCATGACCCAGACCCAGCACCACGTCGAGCCTTTTGTGAGTGGCTTTTAAATCACCCTGATGTAAATATCTTGTGGACGGATGAGGCATTATTCACACGTGTGGGACTCTACAATGTCCATAATGAGCACTGGTGGTCTTTCAATAATCCCCATTTAGTACGAGAGACGCATCACCAAATACGTTTCAGCGCAAACGTATGGGCGGGTGTTATTAAAAATAAAATAATAGGTCCCATTTTTATCGAAGGCGCCTTGACCGGGACTCGTTATTTAGAAATGCTCGACACCACCATCGAAGAATTAATCGATGAAGTCCCATTGAGCTACAATAATAACTTTTATTACCAGCACGACGGCGCTCCGCCACATTACGCCATAGCGGTACGAAATTATTTAAATGAAAAATACGGGGAAAATTGGATCGGTCGGGGTGGTCCCGTACCATGGCCGGCTAGGTCCCCAGACCTCACTCCCTGTGATTTTTATCTCTGGGGAGAAGTGAAACGTCGGGTGTATGTAGAAGAGGCTCAGAGCCTAGATGACTTAAAACAAAAAATAAATAACGCTTTCAATGAAGTGAAAAGTGATAGTAGTGTCCTAAACAAACTAAATGCAAACTTATTTAAACGTGCACGTTTGTGTCTGGAAAAAGGAGGAGGTCACTTCGAACAATACCTTAAATACTGTGATTAACGAAATGTAGAGGTAAGAAATTATAAACAATCTTAGTGTGTTAGGTTCTTTTTGATTGGAAATTGTTGTAAATAGGTAGTTGATTCCAATTTTTTAAATACGCCAGAATGCAATTTTTTCAATTCAAATTTTATCATGAGTAATTATCATACATAAATGTTTTAATTTGAATGTAAAAATTATTACTTGATTTATTTTCTGCATTTTGATGGTCCTAAGCCCATGAAAGTATGAAGGAAAAATTGGAATTACCTAAACTTAAAAAAGTAGCACGAAATTGCGGTCAGTAACCGCACCGCGTAGGTACTTACGTCGGCGCCGTCGCATCGAGCGAACGCACATAAGTACTTACCTACAACTCAGCTGATACCAGCTTGCCGGTCGGGCGACCAGTCGACGCATGAGTCGGTCAACCGGGCGCCCGACTGGCAAGCGACCATAAAATAAATTTCTATGTTAATAAGTCTCGTAAGCGATAACTTTATTTTTTACTATTAACACATATCAAAATAAAAAATACGTGTTTATTAAAATATATTCAAGTTTATCATGTCAAAATTTGCGCACTGGTTAAAAACTTTTCCTGTATACTAAAAAGGCGATGTTGACGTCATGTTTACGTCGAATAACATGTCTAGACGTTCCGTCGCCAATCTTCCGCGACGGGATTTCCGTCAAGTGTGGTAAAGGCCTTATTAGAATCTACGACAACTTCCGTCGCGACCTCAATACCTGAGGGACACGACCTCCTCCAAACTTTCCATCATGTTTGACTTCCAACGAAATCGTGATTGAAATACAACTTTCAAATTGAAATGCAAATTGAAAATGGTATGGTTGAGCGGTTGCTTAGTGAAGTTTAAGTTATTTACTGACAGTGATTATTACGTGACAATTTTACCATACATCGTCGCCCTCCCCGCTGACTGTTCTATTCCACAAACTGGCGTATCTAAACTGCCCCCCTATCCAAGTTGATAATCTGCAATCGTTAACGCTAGTCGAAAAGTAATAAAATGTATGGGAATGACATCATCGGTCGGAACAAACGAATATAAAATTCGTAGCCAAGTTCACATCGTTCAAAATGATAGAATGAATTTCTACAACGTTTAACGCTACATCCTTTGATAAACAAACGCTACATTGTAGAACGAGCGGCCGACTCAGGCGCGTCAACATGGCTACCCACTTATCGTTTTCTACAATTGCTGACACCGAAGCGTTACCGATTGGAGAACGGAATTCGACACGATACGGTTGTAACCTGCCTCCCTAGCCAAGTTACAACCGTTTCGCTTGCGTCGAACGCTTCGAGTTGACCTTGCCGCCAATTATTTTGTTCTGACCACGTGACTGAGCATTGAGGCGACGTCATTCCCGTACATTTGAAGCTTTCTACAAGCGTTAACTATTGCAGATTAGCAACTTGGCTAGGGGAGCTGATATTACCTACGTGTTTTAAACATTATTTTGAATAAGTTCTCTCTAATCGTCGGTATCTATGTCGTTTACCGTTTTTAAGCTAAACGCGTATTTTTTATTGCGTAATTGTAAAAGGAGGGGAAAAATATCCTCACTACTTTCGTACCTTAGCGTTTTAACGCCACTACTAACTTTATTTATAAGCCAAGAGCAATTTGAAAAACTTATTGACTCATTAATAAAGCTACAGGTAACGCAACTATAGGAACATGATTGTAACGTCCGACCGAAAAACGATTGCCCTGCAAAAATATCAATTGCTAGTTAGGACAGTTAGCAGGGAGAGATTCTCTTGTACAGTAACTAAACTTATTTAAAATAATCGTTAAAACTAGAAAGAGATAGCAATAATTTAGTCCTGTCAAATTAGTTTACATGCACTTCTTTATATTCTTACCTAATAATCTGTTAATTTATACGTCCTGAAACTACGTCGTATAATAAACGAAATTCTGACTAATTAGACTAGAGTAAAATTCTTGCTATCTTTTTAGGGTTTCGTACCTCAAAAGAAAAAAACGAAACCCTTGTAGAATCACTTTGTTGTCCGTCTATCTGTCTGTCAAGAACTTTTATCTCGGGAACGTGTGAAGGTATTGACTTGAAATTAAAATCATATACTCAAGTCAGCGGTCACTTGAAGCTGTCTAAAAATCAAACTTCTACGTTAACGAAAAAAAAAGATACGGCCGTTTGTATCGCAAAAAACGTATTTTTTGTCAATTTCAAGGGAACCAAAATTCATAGAGTACTTCCCGTTGACCTAGAATCCTGAAATTTGGCATAAAGTAAGGTCTTATAGCACAGATACGGGAATAAATCTGAAAACCGTAACAGCTGTTGTTACATAACAAAAAAATATTTTATTGCGATTCAGAAAAATCTTCGATACTCCATTCGGAAATTTAACTACTTATTTACATAGGAAAGTTTGTACGGAACCCTCAGTACACGTCCGACTCGCACTTACCCAGTTTTTTTTATACGTAACTATTGTAATAGAGAGTGATTGTTTAAAATAAGTTCAGTTGGTGAACAAGAGAATCCGGCCAGTATCTATTTAATCAAGCCAGTATCAATTGCTATTTTAAAAAGAGGGTTCACTAGAGATTCCAACCGTAGTATCTAATATGGAGTGTTTTAACAAAATAGAGTATATTTTGCACGAGTACTATACATATAATCTAAAAATGCAATAGAGTATACTAATACTCTACTTATTGTGACTTTGATTTAAAATTAAACTGAATGAAATCCTGCCACATCAGTATTTCACTACGTAGGTATATTACGAGTAAAATATATTGATGTATGTGTCTTTCATTGCATTACATTGAAGCTGTTCGTTATGTTAATGAGTATAATTCTGTAAATACATACACGTCTACATGATGTAATTACAAATAAAAACATGTAATATCTGCAATATTACATTTTATTAAACTTTATTTTTTCACGATTCAAACTATATAGTTTAAGGGGCCGGCGACGGATGAATTTCCATACTAACATAATACCACGCTCATTTGCGGTTGGAGCATATTTCCAACATATTATGATGATATTCGGTTATAGACAATATTTATCTAGGTTCAAGCGTAGCCCACAAAATAAAGTATTTTTTTTGCATTTTATGTAAAAAAAACTTCGCTTGTGTGCAGCAGAGTGAAGCTGAGCGAATTTTCAAATAAAACAAATGAACTCGCGGTCCCAGTTCGGCCAGAACGGAGTCGAGCATACTGTGGCGCCGAGCAGAGGGTAGCTCAACTCCACGCCGCTCCAGTGAAAACATTTGCCACTTTTCTCTGTTCTTCTTAGCTTCACTCCGCATGGCTTCAGTAAAAATTTACTCAAACTTAAAGGCACAGGCGACCTCAGAATATCAAATAAGAATTCGATATTCTGAGGCACAACGTGCATTTTACACTTTTAATGTCTTTTCTTTATATGTAGTTGCCATGCACTAGGCCCGCGTGGTGGATTACGGCCCATTCCCTCTCCTAGAGAGGAGGCTTGAGTCCCAACAGTGGGAACATTAAAAAGGCTGATTGATGATAGCCGGGATGATGGGTATGGTTGGTATGGATGGATGGGTTTGGGATTAGGTCGTGTTGTGTGAAAGTTGTAAAAAATAAATATAAAAAAAAAAAAACTTTCTTTTGATCTATGAAAGCTCTTACTTACTTCAAAATGTACCTCTACTGTGTTAGCTACCTCGACATATCCTGCGTCCTTCTGGTCCTTCTTGTCTGGATCTTCTTCTTCTGAAAGCTCCTTCATGCCCTTCTTGCCGCCCGGGGGAGCCTCGTCTTCTTTTTTTGTCTCCTTGTCGTCCGGAGTGTCTGGCAGTGCAGAAATTATGGCTTCGTCTGTAAAATTTAAAGAATGATATATTGTGCACCGTGTATCTGCTAGGTTTCACGCCATTAAGCGTTAAGAGGCCCTTCCCGATCCGTCTTTAATCAACGTGAGCATAGTTTAAAGGCTTGTTGTTTCATCCAACACAATCTACACTAATATTATAAAGAGGGAAAATTTGTATTTTTTGTTTAATGAATAAACTAAAAAACTACTGTGCCGATTTCAAGTATTCTTACACCATTGGAAAGCTACATTTACCCTGAGTAACATAGGCTATATTTATTGCCCGTGCGAAGCCGGGACGGGCCGCTAGTGTTTAATAAATAGGCAAAGAAAAAACCACATGGTGACACCTCCACCTTTACCTTTAGGCCATAATTGCTCACAGTTTTAAAATTAAAAATAAAGCCCCCTTCTAAATCTCTAGCCAAGTTACAAATGTTTCGCTTGCGCCGAACGCTTCGAGTTGACCTTGCCGCCAATTCTTTTGTTCTGACCACGTGACTGAGCGTTAAGACGACGTCATTTCCGTACATTTGAAGCTTTCTACAAGCATTAACTATTGCAGATAAGCAACTTGGCTAGGGGTACAGGTTACTGAATCCTCTCTACGAGAATCCGGTTTGTACTTGACCGCGCGAGTTTATTAAAGTATTCCAGCAATATTTCTTGTTATATGACAAGGTCGAATATTGTCGAAAGATTCCCACCAATTTAATATTGTCCCAACATAATCCATCGGAAGATTCCTGAATGCCAAAGTGTGTGTAATATGTAGTAGGAATTTAATATCTCCCTTTACGACTCCAGAATTTTAATGCGCCCTCACAAAGCTTGGCGTCCGATTCAAATCGATATATTGCTATAGAAAAAGATATAACCTACCACAGTGTTGTCTTTTTTAACCCAAAGGTTGACTGGTAGAGAATGCCTTGTGGCATTAAGTCCGCCTATGTACCACTATTGTACATGAAGTTTAAATAAATAAATAATAAATAAATAAATATAAAGGGTGTAAGAGACAGCCCTCCACAAACTTTAACCTGTCAATCGTGATAATGACAGACACAATTGAAAGACAATAGGTGCGCGAACGCCGGCGTTCGCTTGGGGTTTAATGAATTAAGGGCTTGCTCAGTAGACGAAACTGAACAAATTTCCACAAAAAATTTTTCAGGAACAAAAAAAAAAATCTGCCTCTCCATACAAACTGTTCAATCAAGTTTATAATTATGTATGGTGAGGCGGATTTTTTTTTCTTTTCCTGAATAAAAGTGTTTTGGAAGGTTGTTCAGTTTCGTCTACTGAGCAAGCCCTTAAAGTTTGTGGAGGGCTGTCCCTTACACCTTGTATATACATATTCTTCTATAGCTCATATTGAGTGTTTAAGTTTCATCATCATCATTTCAAAGAGGTCCACTGTTGAACATACACAAATGTCGTCACAACGAACTGTCCTGTACCAGCACGTATCTTGAGCGCTGGCTTCAAGTTGCGCAGAAGTCAAATATTCGGTCTCTTTAGTGGTGCGAAGTGAGACGCGGAGGCGGGGAGTGTCAGTAATTGGCTCACCGCACCATCGTGTGATAGACGTCACTCGTAATTCATTCCCTGTGTTTGCTGCATGTATCTAACAACGAAGTCGATTGGCTCGCCCATAGATATAAGAAAGTTTTTTTATATTTCTATGGGCTCGCCAATGTATGGAATGCGCAACGCGATCCCCACTCTGACGCCGAGCGCTCAAGATCCTTGCCGGTATTTGTACGACTTCGACAGAGTCGCGGCATCGAATTGCCGCGACTCTCTCAAAGGCATCGGTCGGAGGCGTTTCGGTGCGCAGTTGCCACTCCAGAACCTTTCGGCCCCATCGATCATTTTTTCTGCGAGCAATGTGCCCTGCGCAGTGCCAATTAATTTTGATGATTATTCAGGCTATATCGGCAACCTGTGTTTGTGTGGCTCTGAGCATAATCCTTTGGGTGACTTTAAGCCTTCTGATGAGTACTATTGGAAGCGAGCGTTTAAAGTAAATAAGTAAACAATTAAACAATCCTACATCCCGCAATTAAAGTTCTCCGCGCGATTTGAAAATATAGAAAAGCCCGAAATCATCTGCGGGCAGTTGCCCACCAGACATAACACCCGTTTGTTCGGAGGATACTCTCTTTCCAACGGAGGTATGTTGGACTTTACTATCTCTTCTGCATACCTCCAAAATGGCACCTGCCATGTTTTCTCTTCACCACTCTTGGTTGACTGGTAGAGAATGCCTAAGGCATTAAGTCCGCCTCTGTACTTTTGTGTTGCATGAAGCTTTAATAAAGAAATCATAATATCTGGCGGCGTAGAATATACAGAATAAGGTAGTTTTTTCAAGGGTCAAAATAATTACATTTCATTAAGTCCGTATTTTAGATTATAAAAAAATATTAGACACGTATTTTTTCTTTTTTCGATTAAACAAAAAATAACAAAGATATAGCCCATTAAAGTTACGTGTGACGTCACCCCGTGCGAAAAAATGCAGCACGGCGTGACGTTACACGTAACTTTAATGGGCTATATCTTTGTCATTTTTGGTTTAATTTAGATATAAAAAAATACGTGTCCCTTATTTTTGAATAATCTAAAAGACGGACTAATTAAATTATTTACAGCTAGTTGCCGTAAAAAATGTAATTGCCTGTAATGCCTCTCGACGTTTTTTTCACAAATAACAAAATACTTTGATGGTTTGCTGACAACAGCCCGATACACAATACAATACATACTATGGCAATCTTACCCGGGTTCGCAACATCCCTAATAATTTCCTTGGCAATGATTAAAGGCTTATTGGTAGGTACAGAAAGCGGTCCGAGTACGTCTAACGGCTTGTCGACCGGTTCCGAAGCATCGGACGGTTTATACACGGCTTGGAACACCGAGTAGGCGATGAAGAACACCGACACCGTCAGCCAGCGGTGCCGTCGTGGTCTCCTCATCCTCTGGAACAAAAAGAGAAGGGTCTTGTTACACATTGATGATAGGATGCGGGTTTTGGTGAATTCGTACTTCGAAGCACTGGAACAGTTTGCCTGCTGCGGTCTTTCCGTCTGATTATAATTTGGGTGTCTTCAAAGCTAGAGTGAATAGGCTCTTAATAAACTAGTGTGCCTCACCATCAACGATTGCATCACTGATTACCATCTGGCGGGATCGCAGTCAAGTACAAGACCCGACTTTTTGAGATCTATTACACCCAAAAATAAATACATCCTACCAAAAGCCAACAATGTGTACGGAATGAGGGTAGCAAAATATTTAGTGCCTTATTTTCTTAATAGACTTCCAGAAGATTTACAAACACTATATAGAACGAGTTCGAAAAGTTATAAGTACAAATCAAAACGTTTCTTTACACAAAACTTTAATGTATGTATATTTAAGTAAAATAGTTACATTTATAACATCACTGTTTTATATTAAATGAGCGGCTCGCCATTACACAGATAAACCCTGAGAGGTTTTCGCTGTATGGCAAAAAAAAAGCTACAATGTAAAATAAGTAATTTGGAAAATAAAATAAATAAAAATAAATAAATAATACTAGTTTATAACAGAAGAAAAAAAAAATTCAAAGGCTGGTTAGGTAGACCTCATCTATCTACACTAATATTATAGAGGTAGTGCCTAGCAGCTTTGGACTTTCGATGAAGAGGCTGATTGGTGATCCAGATTTGGTTAAGTCCAATCTTCAAAGCCCTGTGCACAGGCGTAGGGTAGCCAGCCTTTCGGTGTTTTACGAGTTGCATTTTGGAGAGTGTGCGCAGGAATTGCATGACTTGATTCCGCCATAACATTTCTGCCATCGGACAAACCGACGTACGGCGAGTATCCACCCTTACGTTGTTGAAACCTCTACGGTCCGGACTAAGCGTTTCGCTTCGTCATTTATACCGCGTACATCGAAGGACTGGAACAATTTGCCTGCTGCGGTCTTCCCATCCGATTATAATTTAAGTGTCTTCAAGGCTAGGTGAATAGGCTCTTAATAAACTAGTGCACCTCACCACCAACGATTGCATCACTGCTTACTATCAGGTGGGATCGCAGTCAAGTACTAGTATATATCAGATAAAAAAAAGGTAAAGTTTGTTTTTTTGTTTGTAGGAGGTAATCTCTGAAAGTATTGGCCCTAAGTGCTCATACATTTGATTGTGTCAGCGATGCTGCAGTTAATATAACCACCTACTGGGCCCAAATTGTTTAACATCGATTCGAAAAGAAGAAGAAAGTAATTAGACTTTAGTCTATCCACCTTTCATCGTGGTTACACCGGGACAGAGTGATCAAACCATACCATAAGTGCAAGTGTGAAGCTCGCGCCTACGGTGGGGAGGCGCGAGCTTGCGGACGGCGAGCAATGGGTAGCTCGCTCCGGTAACCGTCCGGACCGAGCCCAAGTTGTCGACGGCGCGTACTGTTCCCGTGCGCCTCAAAAAGTTATCAGAAACTCTTTATGTGTGCAGCTGAGGAGTGGAATTTCCTGACGGAATCTGTGTTGTGTTTCCTGATAGTTGCTACCGGGGATCTTAAGTCAAGAGTGAATAGGTTACTTCTAGACAAGAGCGCTACATCGTCGTTTTCCGTCAGGTGTATTGGTCAAGCATGAGTCTAGCAATTATATTAATAAAAAAACCTCATATAAGTCCCCAACGAATCTGCTCACCCCATTAGAGTAAAAAGATCGGGATGATGAATTATTCACATTATACGAATTCTTTATACATAACATGTGAAGCAAAGGGAATTATGAAGCTAACCCTTAATCGCCTTTGTACGTTGGTTTTACATTATTATTTCAACTTCAACTCTTCATTAATGGAATTTGTGGAAGAGACTCCACAATTTCATTATTATTTCATGAAATATTTTGATTTCAGTCAATCTTTCACAATTGACACGTGTTTTCAATATGACATTATCATTTTTTAATAGCACATCTACTTCAATGGCGAAGGAAACTCGTCATTCAGCCGGAATAAAACCTCTTTATTGATATTAAATCGGAATCGTTCGCACAGCAATGGGCACTTCTTTTGACGATAAAAATCGTAATTTTATGATATCTGTCCGTAAAAATGTATCCGTAATAAACTTTGTAGTTTATCGAATGGCAAATTATCTCTGTTTTTATGTTGTATATTGATTTTATTGGATAAATATAAAAGTCGGGTGGCAGTTTGAGTAATTTGGGAGAAGGAGGCGAAGTCGGGTGTTGGGGCAATTATTGGAAAACGACAGCTTTACGTGCTTACCCAGAACTGTAGGCTTTGATGTAAGTTTATAGATGTACGTATAAATAATTCATGCTTGCCAGGGTTGTGCAATATTCGAAAGATTCACTGAGGTTTGACTTTTTTTTTAAGATAGAAAACCATCAAATCACTCTTCTCGCTGTGATAGTCTCCTTTCACACCTGTGTTCCTTTAGTTGCCCTTTGAGTTTCAGGGCCATGCACGACAACTTTTTCGATAGCTCTTTGAGGCGCGCGTGGAACGAAATACGCCGTCGCCTCGTCTCGAGTTTGGCCATTGTAGGATGGTGAGAGCCCACTGCTCACCGTCTGCAAGCCCGCACCTACATTGGCCGGAAGTCGCTGATGGGTCGTGAGGAAGTCCTTTCCCTCTCACTTTCCGCCATGTCCCTCATTCGCATCACTGATTTTCAGAAGAAGGCGACGGACTTTCAATGCATTCTCACTGCGGAGAACGACACGAGAAGTCGGGTTGCCAAGTTTTTTTTACAAAAAATAAAGTATTTTTATCTAAGAAGAATATTAAACAGTATTTTATTTGTTTAATGTTTTAAATATATATATTTTTAGAGCTTCCCGGAAAACTTATTAATTTAGTCTTTCTAAAAACTGCATACGCTTCACCGTAATATAACTAAAATTAAAATAAATGAGGAGCTCATTCGATTCGTTCTGAAGCTGTATTATTGTGGATTGATAAAAAAAAAATTGTGTAAGCGTCGAACTTAACACGAGTATAGTTTAAAGCATTTTGGTTCTGAAAACAGTATTTTGTATACTTTATTCTTGTTGAACAGTATAATGTAGTGAAAAATAGTTTAATACTGTTTTTAACAGTACAGTTGGCAACCCTAGATATGGTACACGTGCTCTCGTTTATTTTGCTTTATTTTTACATGAATGCGGCAAACCCTTTGATAAAATAACTCGATGAACTGTAAAGTGGAATATTGTGTTTATTCTCTACAAAACACAGGAATAAGGGCATGCAATTTAACATACATTTTCAATGATTTTTATACTTGGAAGACTTGGGCTTGGTCCGGACAGTTAACGGACGGCCGGACAGCGAGCTACCCATTGCTCACTGTCCGCAAGCCCGCGCCTACGATGGCCGGAAATCGGGATCAGAATCCTGGCAGGGCGGCGGCGAGAACGCCGTTGCCTGATGCGGTCGGCTTCCTCCTTTGCGAGCATTACTGCTTCGCAAAAGTCGGCGACCGCCTGCCAATTCTCCTCGCTCCGGACCATGGCCTCAACCAAGGCCCGGCGCGAGAGGTCTCCGCCGCTGATCGCCCCCACGAGGGCACGGCGATGCTCCGCCCAAGCAGGGCACACCTCGACTGTGTGCTCCACCGTGTCCTCCGGGCGTTCCGCACAGTGGCGACACCCGGGCGTCTCTTCCACTTGAATCCGGAACAGGTACCTCCCAAACGTGCCATGTTCGGTTGGGACTCAGGCCTGCTCTCTAGGAGAGGGAATGGGCCGTAATCCACCACACGGGCCCAGTGCAGGTTAGTGGATATCACATGTCTTCGATTTTTTTGGTTATAGGACATGCTGGTTTCTTCACCAAGGTTTTTTTTCTTCAATAAAGCGCTTGGTTGGGTTCAAGCCCGCGACAAAACTCGTAACTCGGGACCATTACAACTGGACTACCACTGCTTTTAAAAGTTTAAAGGAAATTGCATTAGCATTTTCCTTTCAAATAAATGTTTCATTAAGTAATTGCAGGCAATGAAACATAATCCTTTAATTTATTATCTTCAAAAGGTATGAATAGTCGTGTAACAATTCTATAGTACTGTCGGAATGCCGCATCATGATCGGAAATATGATTTTATTTTAGGAAATTATTTGTCGCTGTTTCATCATGGGTCTATTGGGTGCATGTACTACTGCAAGTTCGATTCCCGGGTAGGGCTAAATGTTATTGGGTTTTTCAGTAATTAAAAAAAAACCCCGGCCTCTCCATTCAAACTGACCCAATCAAGTTTTCAATTTTGTATGGTGAGGTTAATATTTTTTTTTCGTTTCCTGAAAAAAAGTCTTGTGCAAGGTTGTTCACGTTCAGTTTCGTCTACTGAGCAAGCCCTTAAAGTTTGTGGAGGGCTGTCCCTTACACCCTGTATTAACAAATTATTGTGAGCAATAACTGTGGATTTTTAATCATGCTTTTTTTGAGTTGGCGCGCGACCAGACTGATACAATGTATTATATTTTGATACAAGTAGAGAAACTTTGTCATTGCAACCGAGGAGGAATTTGCCCGAGCTGCAAGTGAAGGTACCTATTATAATAATAATCAGTTTTTTTCAGGTAAATAGTTCCCATGTCATAAATACCTTACAGACTAACATACATAACTTATATTAAATTATTTTATTAGTTATTATGAAGCCGAGCCGAGCGTTATGGAGCCGAGTGCTGCCGTGACTTTTCACGTGTATTAAATGACAATTTTAAATACACTTACGAGGAATTAAATAAATGAAAGCTGACCGGCGACTAGTGGGAGCTCCTTTTCGTTTAGTCTAATACGATACATGTAATAAATTAAGGCAGCAAAAACCACCGCACTTTTCTGCACTAGTGCGAAAAACAATGAATAGCGTGCTTTAAAGTGGAGGGGTACGAGTAGGTGTCCGAGTAAGTGTATTGATAAATATAATAAATTGTGGCGGACGCTACCCGCCGCACTAGTGCCGCGCGGAATACACTATATTGAAAGTCTAAAAGCGGGGTAGAAGCGAGTTTTCGGAAAAAAAATTAAAGCACTAAATGAGTTAGTAGACACAAATACAGCCATGTACAGACTTCCTCCGTCTATAAAAATGTAGACATTAAAATGACGCAGCGTTTCCTTCGCCCACGATCAATCACTGAGGTCTGACGTCAGCGATGTGGCTGATAAACGACTAAGGCCTTGTCTAGAATGAGTCGCACGGTGACGAGGGCGGGCGCGGGTGCGGTGACGAACGTGTGCACGGTGACGAGCGAAGGGACCGTGACGAGCGAGGCGCGGTGCCGAGCGAAAGTGCGGTGACGAGTGCAGGCACAGTGTCGAGCGAGGGTGCGGTGACGAGTGAGGGGGCGGTGATGAGCGATGAATTGGTGACGAGCGAAGGTGCGGTGAAGAGTGCAGGCACAGTAACGAGAGAGAGTGCGGTGATGAGCGAGGGATTGGTGACGAGCGAGGGCGCGGTGACGAGTAAGGTCGCGGTGATGAATGAGGGCGCGGCCACAGTGCGTCGCGAGTTGTCTATAGCAGTCGCGGTTACACGTGTTTCCTCAGAGATAAAAAGTTTATAGCTATAGTCTACTAGCAAAGCTGCTCCATCGTGCGTTCCCGCAGGTAACGGTCCTACGGTTTTTGCGGAAAACTAGGACAGATTGATTGGTGCTTAGCCACATGGAGTTACAGACAGCCCGCTGTGCAGAGCTCGCATGAAGGTTGACAAGACATCAGCTCATTTGCTTCTAAGCTGCCGAGTTGTTGATAATAATATGATAATAATAATAATATAATATTCCACAACTATCACACAACGCCATCTAGTCTCAAGCTAAGCAGAGCTTGTGTTACGAGTACTAGACAACTGATAAACATACTTATATATTTCTATAATACATATGTACATACTATAGATAAATTACACCCAGACACAGAACAAATGATCATGCTCATCACACAAAGATTTGTCCTGGGTGGGAATCGAACCCACGACCACTGGCATAGCAGTCAGGGCCACTAACCACTAGACCAACAGGCCTGATGGGTACAGGGCTTTCAGAAATCCAGTACACTGTTCGAAATGTTTAGTAAGACCAAGGCGCCGCTGCCGCTGATCTGTATCCGCACAAGCGTACAAAAAATACTCTTTTTGGATGTGGAGTTGCGTACACCATTGGTCGTCTGAAAGGGAACCTCGGAGTCTTAAGACGCAAGGCATTTAGAATTAAACTCTCTTCGTCTGACACGTCCTACCTCTCCATCCTAGACCAGGAGAAATCATTGGACGAATTCACACTAAAAAAAAAACCAACATACATTGGTGCTTCGCGCCCGCTTTAGCACGCGCACTAACTCCTCACCCTGTCTGTAAGGGCGGGCCCAGATGACGCGACTTCTCGACGTCAATCTTGTCATCGATCGTCGTCTGACGTCTAACAACCATTGACGCTCGTCGACTTGTCTGAAACAGCTTTACTTTTTGTGATAAAAACTTGTGATGGGAAATGGTGAGTTCTAATTAGAAGAGGCGTTGAAATCTGATTTACTTTTACAAAGTTATTTTTAAAAGGAAATTAAAGTTTGTATTACAAGTAACTAACTCGTAATGTGCCTTATAATTGTAGTGTAAAATAACTAAAAGAGAAGGGTGGTAATTATAGTGTAATAGGCATATACAACCCTAAATTTTGATCGTTTTAATCCCGTGGAGGGTCGATCCGGTACATGAAACACTATCGATTTGTAAAGATAAAGTTAAAAAATAAAGTACAGCTGAGCGAGTCCAATGACCTGTAGGTAGTAGTCGGCGTTGCGTACAAACTACCTACAGGTCATTGGACTCGCTCAGCTGACGTTTTCTTAAAGAAATTAATTTCGTACATGCGTAAATTAATACGAGTTTTGAAAAAATTGTACTTTATTTTTTTATTCACGCAAAATAGCAGATTTTCAGAGGCCTCTACTGGATTACTTTTACAGTTTATGATTTGAATTTAATAAAAACCAAGTTAATATCCACAAGATATCCGTATCTCCAAAATACCCAGAAAGATTTGTAATAATAGTCACGTAAGAGCGGTTGTATAAGTTGTTTTTCGGTCAAACGCGAACCTATCAACAATAAAAAAAAATGTATCTCGGGTTGACTTAATTTCGTAGCACAGTCTCGTAGACCGTTCTACGCCGTAGCACTTTGCTACGAACTTCACAGGTGTGGAGGATACACTACACGAAAAACATAATTCTGTCTATCTTTTCAAATATGAATGACGGGATGTTAAGCCCGTCACTAACAAACGGACTAAGTAATGAGATGTAGGATTGTGCCGGGTAATCCTGTTGACTGTGACAGTAGTGATATAAGTCACTTTACATATTTTTTTCAAGCCCAAAGCAGGGATTTGTGGGTCGACACACGTCCCTGATTATGTAAAGGGATAGGATTCGACTATATGTTGGTAGGTATAGGTGTATATAACATTACTTTTGGTAGATGCGAAACCTGAATATAGTTAGTCCAAAATCATTAACTAAATCAGGCCTGTTGGTTTAGTGGTTAGTGACCCTGACTGCTATGCCGGAGGTCGTGGGTTCGATTCCCACCTAGGACAAATGTTTGTGGGATGAGCACAATCGTTTACTGTGTGTGGGTGTAATTTATCTGTAATATGTATGTATCTAGAAATATATAAGTATGTTTATCAGTTGTCTAGTACTCGTAACACAAGCTCTGCTTAGCTTGGGACTAGACGGCGCAGTGTTGTGGAATATTAAATCGATTCCAATAATTTTACACCAAGTCACCGCGTCCTTGCACGGAGCGCGTCAGACTTTTACTGATTAAAACCCACCCCTGTTCCTTCTTTGCCGTCGTTCCAGGGACCCCGAGGTTCTCTTTTGCCCCACCCATAGCCCCAATAGGCATCAGCCCTCAAAGGCCCTTACGTTTTTGCTGACAAGGCAGTAGGTAAATACCTTTCTTCTTTTATAATATAAGAATATGTTTATGTTTATGTGTGTAAATAAAGTATAAGGTACAATGGAGTTGACGTATCCGTGTGGATATAAACCCCTTAAAAAAAAAAGAAAAAGTATCCTTGAGGCGAGCGTGGAACAATACGCGCCGGCGACGTCTTGTGCTCGGTCCGGACGGTTACCGGACGGCCGGACGGCGAGCTACTCATTGCTAGCCGGACCGCTAGCTAGCCCGCACCTACGGGACCACCATCTCATGCGCCTCCGTGGGTCAAAACGTTTTCCAGTGACTTGTCTCAGTTTAAGTAAGTTTAAGTAATGTATTTTTGAGGGCTGGATGCGCATGATTTTACAGCCCTCAAAAAAGCTGAAAGCTTTTAATGTTACCGCTGATTGAATCAAAGGGTGCCGCCAAAGGACGGTGTCACATACAATTTGTGTATTAAAAGAATTTTACTAACAAACCTCGTAATATTTACTTGTGAGTGCAGTTAGTTTACTAGGAGAGGTGAATTCCCATCATAGCAAAGCATAGTCGGCCTTATAATGTTCCCACTGTTGGGACTCAGGCCTCCTCTCTCTTTTCCGGAAAAAAATCTAATCGAAGGTTGTTCAGTTTCGTCTACTGAGCAAGCCCTCTCTGCGGAGACCTGTCCCTTACACCCTGTATTTTAGTTTAAGAAAGAAAGAAGAAAGAAAGAAACCTATTTTATTTGGCATAGAGTTAGTTTTTAGGGTTCCGTAGTCAACTAGGAACCCTTATAGTTTCGCCATGTCTGTTTGTCCGTCTGTCCGTCCTCGCTTAATCTCTGTGACCGTTAGCAGTAGAAAGCTGAAATTTGGCACCAATATGTATATCAATCACGCCGACAAAGTGGTAAAATAAAAATTGGAAAAAATGTTTTATTAGGGTGGCCCCCCTATATGTAAAGTGGGAAGTGTTTTTTTTTTTAATTTCAACCCTAACGTGTGATATATTGTTGAATAGGTATTTAAAAATGAATAGGGGTTTACTAAAATCATTTTTTGATAAAGTCAATAATTTCGGAAATAATCGCTCCAAAAGTAAAAAAAAACAATGTGTCCCCCGGGGCCTCTAACTTTTGAACCATAAGTTTACAAAATATGAAAAAAATCTGAAAAGTAGAACTTTGTAAGGACTTTCTAGGAAAATCATTTTGAACATGATGGAAAGAACAGTTTTTGTACAAAAAAGACAAAAAGGTTGTACAAAATAATTTCTGGACTAAGTTTGTAGTATAATCGTATATGCAAGCATTTTTTTAAACTCATAAGTGGGTACACTTATTGTGACGGACGGGAAACTACGGAACCTTACACTGAGCGTGGCCCGACACGCTCTTGGCCGGTTTTTTTATTATAATTTTTTGGTTCACAGTCCAGTATTTTTGGTATATACAGGGTTATTTGTAAAACACTAGCAACCTTGCAACTGCATTACTAACATCATAAACTAAACGTAACTAAACTTTTGTTCTACGACTTTCACAAAACATAATAAATTTTCCAAAAACAAACCTTCAAGATTTTGTTGTTCTATCTAAGACATTTCAACTCTGTATTTTGCTATACCTACCTATGAAGCGTCGCAAGCGCATCAAGCACCCCGCCACCGAATTCCCGCTCCCTTCAGCTATTGTACTATCACCCCTCACCTATTGTACTATCGCTTACTTCGCATAGTTTTCGTAAATTTCGTTCAATTTAAGTATTTTTATTCTTGTATGAAAATCTGATGAACTAAAGTAGGTACGATGAATTTTTAAAAGTCATAGAACAAAAGTTATTGTTTATGATGTTAGTAACGTAGTCCTTAGAGGTTAAATAAATAAATAAAATAAAAATTAAAAAGCTTTTTAATTCAAAATTATATTATATTTGGTAATAATTATTTAAATTATACACATTATCACAGTAGTGCAAAAACGTATAAAATTTCAAACAATTAAAATTACTTATATTTTTACCATTAAAAAAATTATTATAAAATTGAAAAATAATAAATACTTCATTGAATATACATAAAATTAAAATTAAAAGAGAGAGGTTACCAGTGTTTTATTAATAACCCCCTTTTAGTAAGTAAATGTTTGTAAATAAAAAGATAACATTACATTTACTATCTGCTACTAGCTGACGTCGCGGCGGTTGGAGAGCTTCTTATTTCCGGGAAGAAAGAGGATATTTCCTTATCAAGATGCCAAAATAACCCTTTGATAAATTTCTTGCGAATAAGAAAATAAATAATTTCCTATTTGACAACGGTCATAGAAGAAATATTTCTACAACTCACAGATCATTACGAACGATATGAAGAATATCATGTTTGTTACCCATAGCATAATATAGGAAGCGTTCAAGTAATACGTAACGCAATTTTTGAAGATTTTATGTCCTGAAGTAAACCATGCACTTATCGCGGGAGTATTTTCCCTTAGGATAATTTTCTACTATCACGCGAATGAAGTCGCTGGTAGTAACTAGTATTATAATAATAACTAACGACCCGTCTGTACTTTGCATGGGTGTTAGAAATCATTTAAATTCACTGCTTTTCTATACTATAATACGTATTTATTATACATAACCCTTCCTCATGAATTACTCTGTCTATTGACCGCATAAATAGTAGTTCAGAATATTTTGAGTTGATTCATTTTCAAAGTTATGGCTAACATAAACAAAAAAGTTTAAATATGAAACTTTCACAAACTAAAACATAATTTAATTACCAATCTTTTGATGTACGGTTATTCAAATAATCTTGATGCGCAAGGATTGACGCTAGCTTCTCTTTTGTTCGCTCAAGGTCGCTATTAGTGTCGCCTTAAAGAAAGATATGTAAAGATTAAAGAGCTAAAAATATGAACGGCGAGCAATATCCGGACCGAGCCGAAGTCGTCAATGGCGCGCAGTGTTCCCGCGTGCCTCAAGGAGTTGTCAGCAACAGCAAGGGCCCAGCCGGGTCGAAGACTGGGGCCGGGGTTAGTTTCTTAGAAAGATCAGCCCCGGTATGAAAGGCACGAAGGAACGGTGTGGGTTTTTAGTCAGTAAGAGTCCGACACTGTCTCTCGTTCCGCCTAAGAGCGGGGGATGTCATTAGATGATTTTCCCACCGAAAAAAAACCCCTGTTCAAATATAAAGACACCATATTCACATCTTAACAGTGATTTGTCTAACCGAGCTCCCTCGTTCAAGAAGATGGAAGTCAATTTTTCCAGAAATTTGTTCAGCCATGTTCGTTTGTATGATAACAAGTTATCGTGGCCGGAGGGTAGGATGGAGCATGTTATCGTGGTGAACACGCGAGCATCTCAACACTCCCTCGAGGCACATTGAGCTCAACACGCGGTTACACTTGAGGCCATTATTGTGGGGCTAGCATTGTTATTTTACTGCGTTATGAATTCGTTTGTAGATTTTATTCTTTCGATGTAAACAAAAAGTCTTATTTGGTTTTTGTTAGGTTCGCTTTGGTTTTATAATTATAGGTCTTGTTGATAAATGAGAACTCAGTCATAATATTTATGATGTTGTCTACACTGTCACTTTAGTTGTATTAAGTTGGTAACACTTTTTGTTCCTCTCTATATTAATTCGTCTGATTTTATTGATTACAACCTGAAATATCATCAGGTTTGAATTAATACGGATAATTTTGGACGTTAGTTTTGCATTTTGCTCGTAAAACATAATTTTATTGCAATAAACAGTTAAGTAGTAAGATTGTATTATAGAGTTATTACTAAAGAATTAAACATCATTTAGTCAATGAAAGGGAGATAGTGATTATGCAAGTTTCTCGTGGCCGGAAATGGCTACTTAAACCTCATGCGGACGATGAGCTATGGGTAGTTCGTCGTTCGATGTCCGGCCTCAATGCTATGTTGCTATGAGATGGGCCACGGAACGCAGAGAGCAACTAAATGAGGATTGGTTTTGGTCTGTGAAAGTGTCACACCCGCTCTGCTATTTCCGAAAGGAAGGCTCGGCCCTGGTATAAAAGGCAACGAAGGAACAGGGTGGGTTTTTTAATCAGTAAGAGCCTGACACCGATATTTAACAAAAAAAAAAATTTTTTTGTTCGGATTTTAGAGTGGTCATTATGAATTTGTTAATCTGGGGATGTAATATTTAAAAATCAGATCCGATCACGAATATAGGTATTGACTTAGGTTACTAGACTGTTTCAGGGGCAATGAAGTTTTCTCTTCGTTGGTATCCAATATTTCTTGTCTCTTGTCTAGAGTGTTAGCAACCTAGAATGAAAATATTGCGAGTCCATATAAGCGTTCTTCCATCAGCTAAGCTGGCTTGATTAAAGTTTTAACATATTCACAAATATAAAACCTCTGTTTCGTACAGAAAAAAACCTTTACAGTTCGTTCAGCTATTTTATCAAAGGGTTTTTCACGTTAAAGTGAATAATAATGTAAAGTAACACAGAGTCTGTGTACCTACTGCGTCACTACCGGTGTTTTTGCTACGAACACAATTCCGCAACGAATTTCAATTTTGTTTGTTGCGTGTATACGTTTAAGAGGGCACTTCCCGATCCGTCAACAAGATTATGGTTTAAAGCTTGTTGTTAAAAGAAAGTAAAAAACGAAAACATGACTACGACAAAAAAAAACGATGCTGAAAAGGTATGAAACAATATTTTCAGGATGATTATAAACAAGGTAACTGGAAAAAACTCCAAGGTTTTAGCTTTTAACTTTTTTTTTAGACAATTTTGGTGTTAAATCTTCTATACTATTGTAAAAGCAAACAATTTATGTCAAATTAAGAAGTAGATAATTAACATAACACTTATGTTAATTAGTGAAACAGTGAAACAGCGGCGTAGACTCTGAAGCCCTTTCAAATGACACCATACACGACATATTTATCTTATTTTTTTTAACACAACACAAAACTTTTTGTCCACTAGAGGGCGCCATATCAAGTTTTGTGACACGTCACGTAGTCTATGTTCAGTTCCAATAAGTAAATTAGGAGCTATGAGGGAACAGATGAACATACTCACATACATACATGTACATATCCTGCCAAAATCATAACCCTCTTTTGCCTTTGCCATAGTCGGGTAGAAAAAGCCCATAGTGTATTGTTGACATGTCCTTTCAACATTTCATGTTGTCAATTCCCGAAATTGTAGACTTGGTTTTCGATATCGCTTCTAAAATTCTACAGTCTCTAAATCCCAAGGTTAGTAAAAGCGGCGCCGAAACTAACCCTTAAAAGTGAAGTGTAAAGTACAATGACATTACGAGCAGAATAAAACAAACACAAAGCAGAATAATTCATTCGATAAATAATAAAACGCAAATCTTCCTCCGCGTTATTTAATTCAAACAAACATGCAAAAAACGACATGTCAGCGCTTTAACGAAACGTAATGCGTGCACATTAAAAATTCACGTTCACCTCATTCGCCCCGCAAGTGTACTGGAGTGCCGAAATACCCACCCAATAGCGACAGTACAAACACGGACTGTGCCACTTTCGCGGAATATTTGCAATTGTCGGCTTTATTGGCCATGTTCACGTAGTCCGTATTAAGATTTTCTGTGGTCCTCTTTTTTTTTGGCCCGAAGTGTTTGGTTATACGGATTGGCAGTTTATTTGGGTAAATATTGAAGGTTTAATGTGTTTTACGTTTATTTTTTCAAACATAATTTATGTAATGCTTTTAGAGTTTTATTTCAATAACTTTGTATCATTAGGTTTTTGTCGGCCTGAGAATCGACGTGACATTGAGACAAATGGATTGGTATTTAATTTAATTATTATTGTTATTTTTTATTATGTTATTTACATTATTATAATAAAGAGGTAAAGTTTGTTTTTTTTTGTTTGTAGGAGGTAATCTCTGGAAGTATTGGTCCGATCTCTAAAATTTCTTCACCAATAGGAAGCTGCTTTACTCCTGAGTGACATAGGCTATAATTTATGTACGCGGGCGATACTGCGGGCAAAAGTTAGTTGAAAGAAAGAAAGTGTGGATGTTTGGATCTTTGTTACTTAATCACGCAAAAACGGCTGAACGGAATTGGATGAAATTTGACATGCATATAGCCTTTGACATGGAAAAGAACATAGGCTACTTTGTATACCGGGAAACCTCTTATTCCTACGGGAAAAAACGTTTAAAGTGCGATAACCGAAGTACACGCGGACGAAGTCGCGGGCAGACAGCTAGTATAATATTTTAGAGTCTATAGTTCTAGCAGGTAGCTAATAAATACATTATTGATAACTTAGTGGCAGATTCTAACTAAAATATAGGTGTGTATTTTTTATTGGTTTAATTTTCACTTGGGCGAAGCGACGCTGTGTTATCGCGGGGGCGATCGGCAACAACGACTTCTCGAGCTAGGCCCTGGTACAGGCAATGGTCCGGAGTAAGGAGGAAAGGCGGTTGCTTCCTTCTGCTATGCAGTAATACTAGCGAAGGAGGCAGCAGCACCCGTGAGGTAATGAATAGCTCGCCGTCCGATCGTCCGGTAACCGTCCGGACAGAGTTCCAGTCGTCGGCAGCGCGTAGTGATCGAAGCTTCAAAGAGTTATCAGCAAAATTGTACCCAGCATTGTCGAAGTTTACTGGGGCTATGTGTTCGCTTCTGGAAGGGAAACCCGGGGTCCTAGAAAGCAAAGCAAAGAAGGAACATGATTGGGTTTTTGTTAGTAAAAATCTGGCACGCCTTTGTGCTCCATCCTAGAACGGGAAAAGTCGTTGGAGGAAGACTTTTTTTCTAGAAACGAAAAAAAAAATCAGCGTCACTATAAAAAATTAAAAACTTGATTGGACAGTTTGCACGGAGAGGAGTTTTTTTTCGTTGACATGGTTTCCTAACAGCAAGAACATAAATATAGAAAAGATACAGGTAAAGCTCAAAAACCTTGCAATATAAAATCTGGCATCCAATTTTCGTCTCAAGAAATATTACTACGCCCAGTCCCGAGCAACTCCTTCGACCGTAAGGCGGTTATCACACTGTCACGCATCACGCTGCACGTTACGTGTCAACGCATCTACGCGCGTTCTTGCGTTTTGTAAATTCACGCAAGCACGCACTCATTTCATACAAAATCACGCACGGCACTACGAGACTCAGTGTGTCATACCTTGCGTGTCGCCCCACACTCACGCGCGTGAGTGCATGTTTCTCCGCATGTAGGCGCGTGATCTGTATGAACGCGGGTGGATGCATTTTCGTTGTGTTGGACTGTGCGTGTTTTCTATACAAACGGAGATACTTACTTGCTACGCCGCGTGGTGCACGGCAGTGTGAAAACCGCCTAAGTCAACAAGATAAGAAATTACAGTACCTACCATATTGGAGGTCCTTCCACGATTCGTGTTACAAATGTGAAGCCAACCAATCGCGGCTGGATTACGTAAAAACATAGGTATTGATACGTTTCCAGGATTTGTTTAATCCAGCTGTACTAAAATAGACAAGCTTCTTTGGTTTCGTACGAGTATTTTTGTCTATTTTAACACGCTTATATTAGCTTCACCTGTATGTGTGTAACCAACGCTTTTGAGTTCGATTTTGACCTACTTTGGGCGATCAGATTTTCTTTAAACTTTGCACACCTATCAAAGACTGATGACAATACAATAATCTGTTTTTTTTTAGTGCAAAATAAAAAAAAATAGTTTAAAAAAACTAACTTTTTTAGATTACTAGCTGTTTATTTGTTCATGTTCGTTCAAATAGATAGGGTGTATCTAAAGCCGCGTATAACAGACATTGTGACGCGTACGCCGCGAATGGTTCGTCAGGCTTGCCTCAACCTGAGGCATACGACGATTTATGCGTGCGTCCCGAACGACACATGTTCAAGCTGAGTACGCAAACCACCTCGTAGAACGTATGTTTGTTCGTCAGTAGAAAACGCAAACAACACCTGTCTGTCCACATGGAGCGCACGGCTCGTACTAAGGCGACGTTCGTAACGATCGTATGACGCGAATGCTCTCTGTGAGCACACTCGTCCACACAGCCTGAGGCATGCGAGACGAACCACTCGCGACGCACGCCTCGCGGTGTCTGTACGCTGCTTAATAGATTTCGGTCATTGTTGTGTATTTTGGCTGTAGAATGTGGTGAGCACACTACCAGCAATAAAAAAAAAATAATAATAAAAAGCATTTAATTCAGGCAACCAAAGGCACCCATACAGCAATGGGTAGCTCGCCGTCGGACCGTCCAGTAACCGTCCAGACCGTGTCTTTTTATTGTGTCTGTAATTTCCACGATTGAAAAGTTAAGGAGTTATCAGCAAACCGTAGGTGCCCAACAGGTTCGAAGTCTACTGGCCACGGGCAGTGTGAAAATGAGACCAGGGCCTTTGGAAGAAGTCAAAGGAGTGGGTTTTTAGTCAGTAAAAGTCTGACATTATAGCACGCTCTGCCCAAGAGCGGAAGATGTCATAGGATGATTGTTCCACCTACAAAAAAAAAAAATGGGTAAGTCTTTTCTTTGAGAAATAGTTAGAAAAGGCCACGGACGGTGAGCAATAGGTAGTTCGCCGTCCGGTAAAAACCAAACACGGGTCGACGGCGCGTTGTGTACTAAAAAACTGTTAGCATCATTGACGGGGCTCGCTAGGGCCGTTGCTTGCCACGGTTCCGGGACTTTTGGAAAGAATTACCGCGGTCTAACTGAAGGGCTTTAGTAAATCTGACACTTCCTTTCGCCCCAGAGCGGGAGAATAGCTAGCCTTTGGCGTCAAGCTGATGGGAAAGCATGCCTATACTCGTAAGATACATTTTTATTCAACCGCTTTTGCGTGATTATGACGTTTTTACACATTTTCGCCAGATATTTTGGATATATCTGATAAATGATAAATTAATGATAAATGATATTTATTTTGTAAATAGGTTTTAAAAAAACACTTTTTAAACGTTAATTTTTTTTTCGTCAGTATAACCTTTCAATTTTGATAATTACAGACACAATTGAAAGACAATAGGTGCGCGAACGCCGGCGTTCGCTTGGGGTTTAATGAATTAAACTAGATGAGGCCGGTTCTATCTAGATTTCTATTGAAATCAAAACATTTTGTGTAAAACTAATACAGTAAACACCTCTATAAATCGATTTAACGTCAGCTTTGGCCCTTCACAATGTATTCATAAAAAACAAAATATAAAAAAATCTTTAGAACAACTGTAAGTTTTAAAGTTAAAAAAAAAAGGTTGTTCCTGTACCTAACCAGTTCAGTGAAATATTCGAGTAAATGACGGATTACCAAATGCCAACTAAGCTTTCAGGTGTTATCTCTCTTATTTCGTTTTGCCTCTTCATCAAACATTGCGTTGGATGAAATATCAAGGGAAGGCCATTGACTTATCTTGTGATAGACAATTAGTACGTTCATAGAAACTATTTGTCAAAATACTAAGGTTAAAACAAAAGTACGCTACAGCGTTACAATGGCATTATGTCCTCTAACAGAACTATTAAAACATACAGAGCTTTTAGAGGATACTTTTTTCTCGACTAAAATGTCTTAGGCGCCATTAATTTCGTGGCAGTTACGCGTTTCGTTCAACATAGTGTAGATTGAGGTGTACGGACTACCTACATTATCGAGCTGATTGAAGTGAGTGTTCGGCATGCATAATCTAGTGCGTAGTACATAATATCGATTGGAAGGGCTCTCTTAATATACGCGAGTATCTTCAAAATCAATTAAAAAACTGCAAAGTGGTAATGGCCGATCTTAATGTAAAACTGACGCTTAAAAAGGGTGAACTAGGCTGAGAAGCCTAGTTTAAAAAGAAAGCTTTTATTTTTGACTAGCTTTTGCTTGCGGCGTCGCCCGTGTACAATAAGCCTATGTCACTCAGTAATAAAGCAGCTTTCTGTCGGTGGAAATTTACCAATCGGACCAGTACTTCCAGAGATTACCTCCTACAAACAAAAAACATAAAAACAAAATTTAACTCTATATTAGTATAGAGTATAGATTTTGAATCACCCACCCACCCCTTTATTATTTCCATTCATTTAAAGCACGCAGGTACCTAAACTAAATATCAAAATACTAAATTGCATAATCCGAATCCATAAAACAAATTAGACCACGCGATAACTTCCACATTCATACTAACTTTACACAGAACATTAATCTGAAATAAAAGCATTATAACCCGACCTCCCCCGTCCCTCTCAGCGTATTAAAATCTGTTAACACAAACTGAAAGTTGCACACATCGAAGGGTCAAGTTACGTCGGTACGCGGTACTGATGGCGTATCACCCACACACAGGCAAAGCGTTCGATCAATACTGTGACGTGGGTACTCGGGTACTGCTTTACACTGCACTCGAAAATATAGAGCACAGAATCGTCTCAGTGGGCATTGCTAGGGGCGGTAATGGCAAAACGAAATGGATTTATTTAGAAAGATTTTAGAATCCCAATGTATATGACATCAAATGAACGACTGATAAAAAGTTGCTAGATGTAATTTTAAAATATCAAATCCTTACTAATGGGTGTCGGGGTGCCCTAAGGTCTTGATCTGTTTTATTTTGAGAAGTAGCATTGTTGCTCACAATTCTAACCTAACCTAACCTATTTCAGCCAGTTTGAAATAACGAATAATACCAACAATTTCTCGTGAAAATGTGATTGTATTTTGATTGCACTTTGAATTGGGCAAAATAGGTTAGGTTAGATTAGAACTGTGACCAACCGCGTCGTTACGTCCAAGTTGTTTCGTCCATTCGAGATTTTTTTCTTTTTCAGTTAATCCATTTGATAATTAATAATTTATCCAGTAATCCATTTTGACCTTTGAACGATTTGGTCAATAGTGTAATAAATAATTTAAACAGTGATATTGCAGACTTTGGTCAGCTGAACTTTTGATCAAATGACCATCGTTATTTTAAACTTTGTTGATTTGAACGTTGTTCTTTTGAAATTTGCTCAGGAAAGTTTTTATTTAATAATATGCAACCGGTTCAAGGGACTTTAAGCCTTAACCTACGGGCGCATGACAATTCATAACTAATGCAGGACAACGTCTATCGGGCTACTAGTAGCTAATAAAAATCCCTACTGCTTACTAAGAGATATTATTTTCAGCAATGGACTCTCTACACTTTCCGCACTTTGTATTTTTAAAGGAATGAATGTGTTGTTCGCTTCGACGGCCATGATCATCGTATTCCCTCGTTCATTCTATTGAATGAACGTAGGAATGAGGATTGAACGATTTGCGGAGTGAAGATGAAAAATATTGAATGCTTCAAGGATTTCATTGAAGGTTTTGTAATATGACAGCTATTATTCCTTTTAACTTTGAATGGGAGGTTGATAACGACTGAGTGGTTTGGTGAGACTATTTATTTGTGAGTAAATTATCTAATTTGAGTTAAGGGCCAAGCGCCCGAAAAGTGCCATAAAACAGTGTTTTTCTGAGGCCTACTCCTCCGTAACGGCTAGGTCAATTGGTTTGAAAAAAATATATGTGTATTATAGATTCATGAACAATAATATCAACATTTGATTTTTTCGTGCAGTTAATAGTTTTGTCAAAAAAAATTATTTAGCAATTTCGCAACTTTTCACAATTTTTCTCTACTCCTTCGAAACGGCTTGGACCTTTAGAAACATTTTTACACATAAAATTGGTGGTTAAATATTCTTCAAAGTGAACATTGCATATGAAAATCAATCAATATCTCGCAGAGAAAATGAATTTAAAGCGCTTTCCGGGCGCTGCTGGCCGCAAAAAAATGCACAGATTTGCGTACTGCCGCCTAGGCGAGTGCGAGAGTTGCGTTCACATAATTTTGGTCAGATGGTTCAAGGGACTATACGCCTTAAGAAGTAACACGTAATAAGACTTAGGCTGCCCGCCCACGTCAGACTTTTTGTAGGACAGATAATCGGGCCGATTTTGTATATTCGTAACATTGTTCTGTATTTCTGACCAACTTGTTGTAGGACGTGTACGTTGGACTATTGCTATCAGTGTGTTCTATTTTTCTCCTACAAAAAATCGGTCACCGATTATCGGACGTGGGCGGCCTTAGATAGGTGTGGTGTGAGATTGTTTGAAAGAGTCATCGCAAACGCAAATTAAAGGAACACAGGTTGGGTTTAGTCTGTAAAAGTCTGACAGTTACCCTGAGCTGGATTTATTTATTATTTCATGGTTTCCCAACATCATGATTTTTCAAATACTGTGTACATTAGAACAATTTCATGAATTAAAATTCGGCAGTTCTCTTTTGTTAGGCAAAAGTTAGTAACATATAAATCCCCCTATGGTTTTCTGAAACGTAGCAAAAATGTACGAAATACACCGTTTATTTCCAGTAATACGACCTTTCCTTCGGTTGACCCGTATAATCTACGACCGAATGAAAATAGCTGATACATTACTTTTCCAGAGGAAAATGGGAAGATAGAAAATTACACAGAGGTTGATAGATATTTTTAATGCCGCATTTGTCGTTGTCTTGGTAACGACTGTGCGGGACTATCGATCTGCGGTTGCCAAGTTCGGAGTCTCAACGGGGAACTTCTGAAAAGAGTAACTCAGAACCCAAAGGGCAACTGAATAGCTTGCTTCTAGGCAAGCGTCCCTATTTACTTGGTCACGCCATCACGCGTGAACGGCTGGACCGATTTCATTAATTCTTTTTTGTTGTTTTTGTTATTGTCAGGAGAAGGTTCTTACGGAAAAAAAAAAAGAAAATTAGTGAAGGTTAGTATAGGGTAGAGATAGAGTAGGGTAGAGTAGGGTAGGATAGGGTAGGGTAGTGTAGAGTAGGGTACAGTAGAGTAGAGTAGGGTACATTAGGGTAGAGTAGGGTACAGTAGGGTAGGGTGGAGTAGGGAAGAGCGGGGCGAAGCCGCGCGGGCAAAAGCTAGTACATAATAAAAAAAAGGAACGTAGATGATACAAGTCCTCGCTCTACCCTAGAGCGAGAGAATTCTTTAGATGTTTTAATTTCATTGATGTTACTGATTTATGTTTTTTAGAAGGTAATCTCTGAAAGTACTGGTCCGACTGTCCTGGTGGTGGTGCAAAAATTTTAGCACCGATAGAAAGCTGCTTTATTCCTAAGTGACAGGTTATATATGTACGTGAACGTGAATAGTCAAATGTCAGTCAGTCCATAAAAAAAGTGAAGCTAAGGGCCGAGTTACTATTCTTTCTTTATTTCTTTATGTCCCATCTCAAAAAAACCTTACTATTTAGGAAACTGTATTATAAGTGACAAAAATTCTGGCACGTATTAATAAACGATGCTCAACTCCGTCCTCAAGTGCGATATTATTTGATCCCCGATTATACGATGTCAGAAGCTCATGATCATTGCTAATTAATAAACACATGAGTACAGAATCTCAGTTACCAAGGTTTGAGCTTGAGCTTGGGCTTGTGATTCTCGTTTATTAATACAATCAGGACCTTTTTTTATGGTGGGAAAAAATCATCCAATGACAACCTCCTTAAGGCGCGCAGGAACAGTGCGCGCCATCGACGACTTGGGCTTGGTCCGGACAGTTACCGGGCGGCCGGACAGCGAGCTACCCATTGCTCACTGTCCGCAAGCCCGCGCCTACAGTGGTCGGAAACCGGGATCAGAATCTCGGCGGCGGCGGCAAGGACGCCGTTGCCTGATGCGTTCGGCCTCCTCCTTTGCGAGTATTACTGCATACAATCAGGACCTCAAGCTTGATATCAAGTACGAGATCTTGGGCTGAGGAACGTTTATTAATACGGGCTTAAGACTCTTGAGCTCTCCGTAATCCAGGTTTTACAATACCAAGAATTCAATACACAATACAATCACACTCAAACACTCTCACGAACTCCTTTCAACCAATCAAAGCGACCCTCAAGTAGAAAAAATCCTTGTTAAAAATACAACACGAATACGGTACGAGGTAAAGAGAAAATTATGGAAATTTTTTTCGTGAAGATCTCTTCAAGTAGGGTAACCATTTTGAAATTTGAAAAGTCCTGTCAATAAGTCTGATATTTCTATTAAAGTCCAGACAGTTTAGTCACAAAATGCAAACATTACCAACTAGTTGGATTGGAGTACTGGGCGCCTGTAAATCTAGTGCTAGCTAGCTATAACTGCTATGCCGGAGGTCATGGGTTCGATTTCCACCCAAGACAAATGTCCGATCGGCGTAGTACAGTAGTAGTAGTAATCAGTAAGAGTCTGACACTATCTCCTGCTGTTGCTGACAACTCTTTGAGGCGCGCGGGATCAGTGCGCGCCGTCAACGACTTGGACTCGATCCGGACGCCGTGCTGCATTTTTTCGCACGGGGTGACGTCACACGTAACTTTAATGGGCTTATATATTTGTTATTTTTTGTTTAATCTAAAAAATTAAAAATACGTGTCCAATATTTTTTTATAATCTAAAATACGGACTAAATAAAATGTAATTATTTATACCCTCATTGTACCCCTAGTGGACAGCGTTCGCTCTCTCATTGTCTTTCTATTGTGCCTCTAATTCTTCTATTCGAAAGGTTAAAAAAAAAGGTCCGGACCAATCCGGACGGATGGTAACCCTATGTCTGTGAATGGGTATAGAAATCATTTGATAAATAGTCGAGGAGCTTTGAAGAGTCAAAAAGCTGATGTTTGATTTGTAAGGGTAGGATCGTATTTTGTATTTCATGGAAACTTTTTTCATGAACTGTTTGTTAGAGATTGGTTTTGTGTTTTTCGTATCTCATCAGATAGCTGGAGATCGGACTTTCTTTTTATTAATACGGGTTAGTTTTGTTTTCGACCTCATCGAGGTTGAACGAAATTATATAAACTTTTGGTGCTGTTTAGGTTTTAACTATAATAATAATAAGCCTTGATACGGCTCGCATTGTGAGGAGGTTCTTGTCTCTGGTGCCCTAACCACCGGTAGCTTGGACCCTACTCTTAGCACTGGCGGACTACTATCTAAAATAATATAATAAAGAGGTCACTGTTTTTTTTTGTTTTTAGGAGGTGATCTCTGGAAGTACTGGTCCGATTACTAAATATATGATAAATTTTTACACCGATAGAAAACCGCTTTAATCTTGACATCTTCTTGACAGGCTATATTTTATGTACGCAGGCGAAGCCGCGGGCAAAAGCTAGTTTTATTTTTAATTTCTAAATGTTTTATTTATGAGTTTTTAGAAATATTTAAATATGTATAGAAAATGAATAAAGGAAATTATAATAATAAACGTTTATTTAAGATAAATAGATTTTTAGTAGTATAAACTTATCAAGTAGTGTTAGTAATACAGCTTTAATCTAATCGAACCCTGTCTGACCTTTTGTGAGTATGTATGTGTGTGATGTGTGTTTTCAGTGTTCTCAACAAAACCTTCATCATGGCCTTGGTATCAATCAATTACAACACGTTCTTTCTATAATTACGTCACAGTATGGCCGTCCTAGTAGGTTCTTATCATGGAATGAACATGAAACAAATGTATGCGATATAGTACTGTTCAACATAACAGCAAAGGCAGCGATAAGCAGCTTTCATGAAATTAAATTCACGATCATCGTCAAATTCAAGGGCAACTGTTGAATATTAATGAAGTCCTAGTACTGAAATGACAATTTATGTTAATTATGAATTGCGGTTTTTTGTATATCAATGGTCTAGACTGATATATCAGTTTTATTTTCGGTGGGTTTAAATCATCTAATGATTTCTGTAAAAGTCTGAGACTATCTTCCGCTACGCCCAAGAGCGGGATATAGTCTCAGACTTTTACTGACTAAAAAACGCACCCTGTTCCTTCTTAGCTCTTCATACCGAGGTCGGAACTTCCTTTCAGAAATCGATCCAAGGCCTCAGTAGGTTTGGGCCCTGCTGGGCCGCTACGGTTTACTGACAACTTCTCGAGGCCCGCAGGAACAGTACGCGCCGTCGACGACTTGGGCTCGATCCGGACGGTCACCGGACGGTCGGACAGCGAGCTACCCATTGAATACATCACAGTTGGTACTATCCTACTTAATATTATACAATTTTAATTAAACTATAATTACAGTAAACACGCTGTATGGCAATGCTTATTCTCTGTCCGAGGTAAGAGGAGGCCGACCGCATCAGGCAACGGCGCTCTCACCGCCGCCGGGATTCCGATCCCGATTTCCAGCGACCGTAGGCGCGGGCTTGCGTACAGTGAGCAATGGTTAGCTCGCTATCCGGCCGTCCGGTAACTGTCCGGACCAAGCCCAAGTCGTCGACGGCGCGCGCTGTTCCCGCGCGCCTCAAGGAGTTGTCAGCAACAGCAGGGACCCAGCCGGGTCGAAGCCTACTGGGGCCAGGGTTATCCGAAAGGGCGCTCGAGCCCCGGTATGAAGGCGAGAAGGAACGCAGTGAGTCTTTTAGTCAGTATGAGTCTGACACTATTTCCCGCTCCGCCCAAGAGCGGGGGTTGTCATTGGATGATTTTTACCATCGAAAAAAAAAGGTAAAAACCCATTTTAATTTTAGTTTGTGTGTTTTTTTATGTAAAGAATCTATGTACATTTCATAATTGTACCATGAAAAATCACAGACTTCACAGAGTTTTAAGCTTGTTATGTCAGCAAAAATACATAGTCATCCAGGCGACTGTGGGGTAGTTTTACACTTGCACTTAGCCGTGCGCTGACTCATAATGCCCGCTGTGACCTGTGTTGTACTTAGTGTCGGTGGTGTCCAACTTGTGACCTTTTTGAATATTTTTGGGAAAAAATATAACATGGTGTAAAAACTATTGGAATTGATTCAGCTAGTGATTTTGAACAAACTATAAAAATAACATAAATTAATGTTGTACAATAACTAAGTAATCCTATTAACACTTGAGATATTAGGAAAAGGTCGATGAACTTTATTCCACGGTTATCTAGCACCTTCTTTTGTTTTTTTGTGTTCAAGTGCGGGATCGCGTAAAGCGCGAAATGTAGCATTTGCTACTTTTGCTACGTGGCTAATCCGCCACTGCACTCCAACTCAAAACAAGTATTAAACATAACAAAATAAGTATACCTATATGGTTGATGGCGCAATCACAAAATAGATAGGTACAGATGTCAATCGACATACAAAGCACGCTCGAGCAACGCACACATAGACACTGCTCACGGACACGATATCTCGGCTCAATCACCCGGTCGCACTCGTACAGTTCGGCGCAACGCGCTGACCCTAGCGCGATCGCCTAGCGTAGGTATAAAAAGTGAAGTACATACATGATATTTACTTCTGTACCTATCTATTTTGTGGTGCAATGTCTATGAAGCCTTATCTCTAAGTAATGCGAACGAACACTTGATACAGTGTACCACAAAAATTCTGGGCCCCTAACAAAACATTTCTTAAATATACGAAGCATTCGTGAAACTATAGTATTTTAGGCAACACTGAATAAAATATAAAAAAGGCATAACTCCTTTTGTATACTATTTGATTTTAATTAAATACTAAAAAACGGTAGTTATATTCGAAAAAATATCCTTTTCCTAATTACGAGATTGTTTTTTTTTTCAGACTTCTGAAAACCCGTGTTCTAACTGTAACTCATACAAATGAGTTCTCTTTTGACATTTAAAATAAGCATTACTAATTTGCTTATATCATATTATTTATTCAAGCGATCAATGTGCATAACTTTGCGAGATATCGCAGTTTTTCTATGTGACCAGTTATTTTTGCAGCCAAGTGAATTACAATGTAATCTAATACACATTAAGTGTAGGTAAGGATAGGGTGCCTTGAACTTTAACAAAGGAAAAAGTGCAAAGCACTCAGGACACTTGCGATAAAAATGTAAATTTGTTCAAAACTATGAACATAGAATACATCCTTGAAAATATAGAAGATATTTTTGAAGCGCTAGACTCTATTACGGTACTCGTTGTATATTCATTATAATGTCTCGCGTTATTCAATACTGTGCTAATAGCGTCTACCGATAGTGATGGAAATGAGGGGTGTACGTTTAGAGGAATTGGTTATATCGCAACTAGTGTGCCAGGTCCGTTTGGATAAAAATCGGGACAGATAGTAAATCAAATCGGGGTTTAGGTTTAACTACCCAAAAACTCGACCCATCCAACGCACTCATTATTCGAGTAATGTCTGGTTTGCGATTAAATAATGACTAAGTTGGGTTTTAAATGCGTTAAATGAGTGAAGGTTCCTTATGCGCGGGGGTATTTTGTTGTAAAACTGTGCTCCTTCAAATGTAAGCATTTTTTTGCCATAGTTGGTTCTTGTTTTTGGTAGAACTAATAAAATTGCTCGACGTGTGCTTCGTTGACTAATTTGTTTATGTTGGGTAAGTGTGATATTAGTATGTATGCTTTTGTTTAAACTTTTCTGATAAAGATCTGCATGTGTTATAAATATGTAGTTGTTTTATATTCATTACTTTGGTTTCCTTGTATATTTTTGTTTTAGATGTTAAATACGGATAGTTGAAAAGCATTTTTATCAGTTTGTCTGGGTTTAGGGATCAGGACAAATATTTCTTTTTTAATAAAGATTTTTTTTAGATGGGAAACCATCCAATGACCACTTCCCTTCTGGGGTGGAACGAGAGGGCGTGTGATTTTTTATGAGTAAAATCCAGACTTCTTCAGTCGCTCTTTGCGTTTCAGGGTTTTTGATTTATCAGGACATTTAGCGTTCCGATCAGGTTCAGATCGGGACGCGTCCCCAGACCCCTGTAAAACGGGACGTCCTGCGCTAATCGGGCCGCCTGGCAACACTAATTGGAACCGAATTTAGGAGCGGAGTTTTTTGATTTATTGGAGTCGGAACATGCCCCCGAGCCAAGTTACAACCGTTTCTCTTGCGTCGAACGCCTCGAATTGGTCACGCACCCGATTCTTTTGTTCTGACCACGAGACTGAGCGTTGAGATGACGTCATTCTCGTGCATTTGTAAAACGATTTTCTTTTTCTACACCTCACATCGAATCACTCAAATGATTGTCAAATAACAACTGTGCATCAAAAATGGCTGAAACTTTGGCGAGTTACAATCAAAAGATATAATATTCCACAACTATCACACAACGCCGTCTAGTCTCAAGCTAAGCAGAGTTTGTGTTATGAGTACTAGACAACTGATAAACATACTTATATATTTTTAAATACATACATATTATAGATAAATTACACCCAGACACAGAACAAATGATCATGCTCATCACACAAATATTTGTCCTGGGTGGGAATCGAACCCACGACCTCCGGCATAACAGTCAGATCCACTAACCACTATACCAACAGGCCAGTCAAAAAGATGCGTAACTACATGCACTAGCTCTTTGACGAGTACTGTTTATATTCACATAGAGGTCGGAAAATTTTCAGACTACCCACGTATAAATCTTCCAGCTATTTTAATAACTGTTCTTAAAATAACTGAAATATTACATTTAGCATTTCGGTGGGTACTCATAATATAAACCTACTTATATCCATTGTACCCGCGGGTATTTCTGTACTCGCGTGGGTGAAACGAACAATACGGGTGATCACAATGGCTCCACTTTGAACAATTCGTGAATGTCACATGGCACTCGAGAGATTTTATCGAATTGTCTGCACCTGATTCTGAATTTCTGCGTGATAAAGACTTTCAGAGATAAAGACTTTGGGAGCAGTGGTGGCCGAGTGGTAACGGCTTCGACTTACGAGTTGTAGGTCACGGATTTAAACCCAGTCAGGTGCATTTGTTTGTGTAATATATAATAATAATAATCCACAACTATCACACAGCGCCGTCTAGTCCCAAGCTAAGCAGAGCTTGTATTATGGGTACTAGACAACTGATAAACATACTTATATATTTCTAAATACATACATATTATAGATAAATTACGCCCAGACACAGAACAAATGATCATGTTCATCACATAAACATTTGTCCTGGGTGGGAATCGAACCACCCACGACCTCCGGCATAGCAGTCAGGGCCACTAACCACTAGACCAACAGGCCAGTCAAAACCACCACTCTCAAAACTGTGAGGTAAAACAAAAACTGATAGCAATAGCGACACGCACACGTCCTACAAAACGTTGGTCAGAAATACAGAACAATGTTACAAATATACAAAATCGGCCCGATTATCTGTCCTACAAAAAGTCTGACGTGAGCGGGCAGCCTTAACCAGATTTAGACTCGTCTGGCACAGTCAAAATACGGCTCTTTGATCATTCTATAGATAGAATGTTCGTGGCCGTGCGGGGGCGAGATGTATACTTAGATATATAAATGTTTAGACTGGCTGCTTCCCACGATTCCGTTCTAAATATACCGAGACACCCACCTGGGTTAAGGGATTCAGAAAATCCGTTTGAGAGCGCCCCTGCAAGTGTAGGTTGTAGAAGTTGTAGTATTGTGGCGTCTAAGAAGGTCACAAACTGGCAAGGTAATGATTTCTTTTAATGTTTATATGTTAAGAAGCTAAGGGATTATTGATAAGGAGATGTCAGAAAAAGTCTAGACATAGTTTTTATATTAAAATACATAGTGTCAATTAGTTGGTTCAGTTAATTGTTTAAGTTGTATATTATTTTAATATTTTTAGGGTTCCGTACCTCAAAAGAAAAAAAACGGAACCCTTTTAGGATCACTTTGTTGTCTGTCTGTCTGTCTGTCTGTCTGTCTGTCAAGACCCTTTATCTCGAGAACGCATGAACGTATCGAGTTGAAATTAAAACCATTTACTCAAGTCTGCGGTCTAGCTAGCTATGAAAAAATCAAACTTCTAAGTTAGCGAATAACGAAGTTACGGCCGTTTAAGTCGCAAAAAAACGTATATTTTGATACTCTCAAAGATCGAAATTCATAGGGTACTTGCCGTTTACCCAGAATCCTGAAATTTGGCACAAAACAAGGTCTTATAGCACAGGTATAGGAAAAAATCTGAAAATAGTAAATTTGTTGTTACCTAGATCACAAAAAAAATTGCAATTTGGAAAAATATTCGAGACTCCATTCGGGAATTGTAGTTTGCACGGAACCCTCAGTACGCGAGTTCGACTCGCACTTGTTCAGTTTTTTAAAATTTTTAAGTAGTTCTTAGGTTAAGTATAGTATGTTCTAATTTGTGTTAGTTTAGTCAGTAGTGTAATTTCTTATTTTAGTATTACATTCTATAAACTCCAAATCATGATGTGGCCTCATGTAATTGAGGGAGTGCACTAATTTAGAGCTTAAATGTATTAATCATTAACTTGTATGTGTACATCCTTTGTTGGAGGTCCTAAATAAATAAATAAAAAATAAAACAAAGTACTTCATACAATACTAGCTGCTGCCCGCGACGTCGTCTGCGTGAAGCCTCTACAGCACTAAAAATACCTAAGGTGCCAGTGTCGCTATAGCATTATAAATAAGCAACTTTTAAAATAGCATTATAATATACGTTTTTTTTCGCAAACGAAGCTAGTGAAGAGAGTTACCTATATGGAAATCCTGCTGAGTTCAGTCATAAGATGTGACTGAAGGAAATAAAGAAAATAATGCAGGAATACATTCCAGGACACAAAAGAGTAAAAATACGTATAAAGGCATCATACTTTACAAGACTTCCCTATAAACTACGTTGGTAGTTATACTGCCAGGAGCCAAAATGTAAAGAGAGTCAGGACTGGTAGCGCGGGAGCAAGCGACGTACAGTTGCCCGAGTGAGAAGAAACTCGTCCTGAGGTCGACACCCGCTGCCCTCAGTGTCTGCCCCTGCGACTTATTGATGGTCATCGCGAAGCAAACACACACGGGGAACTGTACGCGCTTGAACTGGAACGGGAAGTTATGGGGTATGAGGGGAATGCGTGGTATAAATACTGCCTCGCTGACGCTACAACCCGTAAGAATTTCCGCCTCAATGGTGTGTCTGTGTGGAGCGAGATGACTTTAAGGCGGGTCCCGTCACAACTTCGAAGCATAATCGGGACACCGACCTTCAGCTTGATGGTATGCGCCGGAAGTCTACTTGCTGACAGGGAAATCAGAAATTCCACGGAATAACGTGTGGCATCATCTTGCTCGACAACAGTGTTTATCGAGGTGTAGACAACTTCATTCTTCACAATTTCCGAGAGAATGCATTCGTTAGCTGCTGCAGCCTGATCATTTTTGGGCGTCAAAATGGCCACACACCCAAGAATTCTGCTGGTGCGGTATACGACTGATGTCCCCGTACACACAGTTAATGAGTTTTTCTAAGCTAGATACCACTCTACCGAGAGACTCTGGAAGCACCACCTGTCCACCTCTCTCTTCTGGTAGAGTGCCTTCGCCAAGACTTAGAAGGACATCAGAGAATTCTTGAGCACGTGCATTGCCGCCGAGCCGAGCTCTCATATTAATGGTCAAGCGCAGTGTACGAACTCGTGACCACAACGAAGATCGTTTCGACGAAGCTTTCACCTCGTCAGCCCTCGATCCCCGCGTCACCTCGGGAAGTGTTTGCCGGAAATCGCCACTGAACAGAACTGTGACACCATCCATCAAATGTTAGTTCCTGCGGATGTCCTGCAGGGTTCTGTCCACGACCTCAACTGCCTTCCTATTGGCCATCGTACACTCATCATCAGAGAGCAATCCTTGAGCACGTGTCCCTTATCGCTGTTACGTGACACACCACAAACAGGCGTTTTGGCGCTCTCTAAATCGATGGGAATTTTTAACATGGCATGTGCTATCTTGCCTTCCGGAAGCAGTGTGGCAGCGATTCCCGACGACGCTACAGCAATAGCAATTTTGTCTTGCCTCCTGACCTCTGCAAGTATGCCAGTGGTAACAAACGTTTTTCCTGTTCCACCAGAAGCATCCAAGAAAAACATTTTACCCTGGTTTTGCCCAACGCTTTCAAGGACGGTGTCATAAATTCGTTTTTGCTCTCAAGAGAACAAAGCGACATGGTAATTTCGTATGGTGGTTGTTTCGCCCGGATCGTAATTTGTCTCAGCGTTATACTCCCGATTTCCACGGTCTTGATGTGGTGATGATTGGAGAGCTGGTAACCCATATTCGATCAGTGGATTGCCGCCGATAGAAATGACCACATCTTGAAGTGAACTGAGACAGGTGTTCAGCACGCGTTCATCAGTTACTTCGACTTCGTCTCTAGTAGCACGCCTCAAAGCTTGTAGAAAATCTTCAGACAGATGATGGCGATACATCTCCCACAAAACTACCGGGTTCGCGACTCCACAAAACACCAAGATGACGGCAAGCAGATGACGCATGTGACTGGGACTGTCACTGACGCTTGCCTCCGCGAGGGTGTCATCCCAATTAGGCAAAAGGCTGCGCGGTAAGTGGGATACTCCACGCGATCAAATGTCCTCAGAAAGGCGAAAGACGTTGGGCCTGAGACAGTGTGATGTAACAACCGCAAAAATAGCATTCGCCACTATTCGGGTGCACGGTATAAACCCTATCCAATACAGTGTCCTTGAAAATTCCCGGAAACCTTTCACAGTACCTCCTCGTGGATGTCGGTTGAATAGACCCCTTTGCTTGTCGTACGTGTAATATGAAGGCACCTCGTCATACGTAAGGGATTTCGCAAACAGAGCGACTTCACAGAGTCTGAGAAATGCCACCATGTAATACCTAACACCGCATTTTTTTTTAATTATCTTCCTCAACTCTGCTCAAGGTTTTTTGGAGTTTTGTTGGAATTTGAATTTGTCAAAACGAACTATAATATGAAGAAAATGCACATTACCATCTATGAATTTTAAGAATAACTAACTACTAACCTCGCTAACATGATCAAATTTAAATGAATAATTTCCAAAAACTGTTAACATATAATTTGATTTGATTTTTATGAAATCTCATAGATGGCGCTGTTTTAAAATTGTGTTTATACTACTAATATTCATTAAATTATGTTTCTCTGCCCAAGTTACTTTAATGGCGTAGTTTTTATAGTGTAAAGTTAGATAATAGCATGACTTACTCATAAACAACATTTAAATATGCGTCCTTATATTATACGCTGTCACAGAATGCGTAAGAAAAATAAAGACTCACAGCTCCTCCCCCGTAGGTGATAGCGTGATAATATGTAGCCTATGTGTTGACCCGACCTCTTAGTAATATTCATGCAAAATTTGAAGTAAATCCATGCAGTACTTTTTGAGTTTATCCCGGACATACATACAGACAAACAGACAAACAGACAAACAGACAAAAATTCTAAAAACTATATTTTTGGCTTCGGTATCGATTGTAGATCACGCCCCAAGTATTCTTTTAAAAAAATATTCAATGTACAGTTTTGACTTTCCTACGATTTTATTATATGTATAGATAACATAAGTATATTTGAACTAGAAGCCTTTTCATTTGCGTCTCCGCATGCTACAGTATTGTTCATTGAGCGATCGTACAATATTTTTTAATCTCATTAGCTATAGTGACATTGGCCGGCACGGTTGACGCTGCCCGCCCACGTCAGACTTTTTGTAGGACAGATAATCGGACCGATTTTGTATACTTATAACATTGTTCTGTTTTCTGACCGACTTTTTGTAGGACGTGTGCGTTGCACTATTGCTATCAGTGTGTTCTATTTTTATTCCTACAAAAAATCGGTTACCGACTATCGGAAGCGGGCGGGCAGCCTGATGCAGTGGTCGACCGATTGGCTGATGCGTTGCGTGTCGTGGATTCGATTCTCGCACGCAACTAATGTTTGCATGGATAGCAGAGACTTGTTCCGGGTCTGGGTGTCATGTGTGTGTGAGTTTAGATGTTTGTGAACGTAACCATGATTCAGGAGTAATCCAAATGAGGGGCATGTTTTGAAAAAAAAAAAAATAGAATAGTGACGTCTACTTTTTTTATTCATATCTTTATTTAAGCCGAAAGACGTCCGATGCTGGAGATAGACTTTCCCTACTGTCGATGAACCATCGACCATTGTTCGTCATCCTCAAGCCCAGCTGCCATCTGGCATGGCACCTATAAGGAATGATTCGATGCTTCACCGTGTTGCCATCAACACAATAGTGAAGGCCGGGCGAGGTTTGTTCTCTAGGAAAGGGGAATGGGCCGTACCTAATTCACCTGGATTGCCCAGATAAGGTGTAATCCTGCCTCCCACGTAAGTTCTTGCAAATAAATAAGTGTAAATAATTAAATAAGTTTAAATCTATTACTAAAATTTTAAAAATCTAAAATAGTATAAAGTACCATTATTGAAACTATACTCGCAAACTATCCATAAAGATTCGTTGAAAAATTTTGTTAAACCCCACGAATTTTTAGATAACTTCATAAATTTACACACTTTTTTTTAAATGATTATTTTTCATGTGCTACTACCACTCAAAAAGTATCGCAAAAGTAACTTTGAAATGTTCTCCAGTAAAATTGCAGTTTTGGGGTTACTACAAGTTCCGTGCGAGACATCGATATACAAGGTGTAAAAAAAATCGGCCTCGCCATACAAATTGTAAAATCAAGTTTATCATTTTGTATAGCGAGGCTGATTTTTTTTTTCATTTCCTAAAAAAAAAAAATTGTGGAAGGTTGTTCAGTTTCGTCAACTGAGCAAGCCCTTAAAGTTTGTGGAGGGCTGTCCCTTACACCTTATATGTATGTAGTACAATCCAATAAAAAATCTACCCTTTGCTCATCTTGTGCAGGTTCGCGCTAGTTTCAATTATTCTGCGTAAGGGTCCCGAAGGTAAGGTAAACAGATTACAAGGCGCTTGCACAGATTCTCGAGTATCAGGAAATATTTTCCGCTACTCATTTTCGTTTTTCAAGATAATTTCGAATCTATTCAAGAGGGTTTTTTTTTAATTTGTTGGTTTTCAAAAAGAATTGTTTTTTTTTTATTTGGTTTTGTTTTCTTTAAACCGTTGTTGATCGTAATGAAAAATATCGACTAAAATTAGTTTTGTTTTATTTTGTGCCACGACATGCGTTAGTTCTACCAAAATTATATTGTAATTATAGTGTTCGACCATGGCCTGGATTGGAACATAGGATATTTTTTCTATCCTTTTTAGTTTTACGAAAATTATAATTGTAATATAATTTTAATTTAATTATAATATAATTTTCGTCGAACTAACAAGGGTAGCTCGAGCCCCGGTATGAAGGCTTGAAGGAACGGGATGGGTTTTTTAGTCAGTAAGTCCGCCCAAGAGCGGGGGTTGTCATAAGATGATATTTTCATCGAAAAAAAAAACTAATAAGGGTAGAATAGAATAAACTTTATTGTACACCAAAAAGTAACACAGCTTATACAAAAACTTAAACTTATGGGTACCACACCGCCATTGGTATTATCACTGAAAGCGATATCTTCCAGACAACCTTAGGAAAAATATCTTATGAAAAACGGTAGAAAAATATCTTATGTTCTAACCCAGGCATTGGGATACATCTGTTCCTAATCTTATTCGTTATTACGTTATTGTCTTGAGACTTGATTAAACTCTATTTTTCTCGAAATACACATTTTTGTTGCGACAGTTTTTTTTTATTCTTTTATTTATAAAATTCTGACTCGCGCGTAATAATGAAAAAAAATTGTGCCTTAACCTGCGTGTTATAAGTTTTAAGTAACGCAAGTTTTTGGTACGTTTAGTCATACTAACGAACTAATTAATATATTTAAAAATCGTAATAAAAAAACTTGGTAAAAATTACTTTTGTTAAAAAAAAATAGAAATATTAGCCAATTAAATGTACAATATATATATTTATATATATATTTTAAAATAAAATTTCAATTAAAAATAAAAATGAACTTTGAAATACCAATTAAAATGATAAAAGCAAAATAATCGTTAAACTCGTAAATAATACAACATCAAAAACTAACCTCAAAAAAACATTGAACAGTAAATTCGAAAGAACATCAAATGATTTAGTTTAGATTGTATCACGTAGACCGTTGCTACGATCTAAGGATATTTCGTAGCATCTCGTAGCACGTCGCTACGCGCACGTAGCAGACTACATCTCAGTGGCTACGCTTCCTGCATTCATTCTTTGGATCCAGATCAGAGTGTTGTCATGTTTCTTATTTAAGGCGTATAGTCCCTTGAACCATCTGACCGAAATTATGTGAACGCAACTCTCGCACTCGCCTAGGCGGTAGTACGCAAATCTGTGCATTTATTTGCGGCCAGCAGCGCCCGGAAAGCGCTTTAAATCCATTTTCTCTGCGAGATATTGATTGATTTACATATGCAATGTTCACTTTGAAGAATATTTAACCACCATTTTTTATGTTTAAAAATGTTTCTAAAGGTCCAAGCCGTTTCGAAGGAGTAGGGAAAAGTTGCGAAAAGTTCCGAAATTCTTGAATTTTTTTTTTTAACAAAAGTATTAATTGCACGATTAAATAAAATGTTGATATTATTGTTCATGAATCTATAATAAACATATATTTTTTTCAAACCAATTGACTTAGCCGTTACGGAGGAGTAGGCCTCAGAAAATCACTGTTGTATGGCACTTTTCGGGCGCTTGGCCCTTAATCTCTTGACTGTACAGTTGGCGTAGTGGTTGACCGAATGACTGCAACGCTGCATGTCGCGGGTTCGATTACCGCATCGAACAAATATTTGAATGGCTGTACTACAAATGGAGTTTCGGGTCTGGATGTCATGTGTATATGAGTTTACAGGTTAGTAAACGCGACAATGATAAAGGAGTGATTGAGCAACGTTTTATTAAAAAAACTGGGCAAGTGCGAGTCGGACTCGCGTACTGAGGGTTCCGTGCAAACTACAATTCCCGATGGAGTCTCGAAGATTTTTCCAAATTGCAAATTGTTTTTTTGTTGTGACGTAGGTAACAATAAATTTACTATTTGCAGATTTATTCCTATATCTGTGCTATAAGACCTTGCTTTGTGTCAAATTTCAGGATTCTGGGTCAACGGGAACAACCCTATGAATTTCGATCTTGAGGGTATCAAAATATGCGGTTTTTTGCGACATAAACGGCCGTATCTTTTTTATTCGTTCTTAGAAGTTTGATTTTTTTTTATAGCTTGGAGTATGGTTTTAATTTTAATTCGATACCTCCACGCGTTCTCGAGATAAAGGGTCTAGACAGACAGACGGACGGACTGACGGACAGCAAAGTGTCCTATAAGAGTTCCGTTTTTTCCTTTTGATGTATGGAACCCTAAAAATACTTCTTACATAATATAAATCTGCATGTCTATCCTGAAGGGATATACTAACCTAACATTATGTAATTTATTTCATCACCACTGCTCTCAAAAACGGCAAAGGAAAACATCGTGAGGAAACCGACATGTCCTAGGACCAAAAATTCAAAGACATGTAGTAGCCCTCCCCGCTAACTGTCGTATCTCACAAACTGTCGTATCTGCACTGATATTACCTACGCGTTCATAACATTATTTCCAATTAGTTCGTAAATCGTCGTATCTGTGTCGTTAGCCGTTTAGAAGATATTCACGTATTTTGTTTTGCGTAAGTGTAAAAGAAGGGTAAAAATATCCTCACTACCATACCTTAGGGCTTTAGGTCCACTACAAACTAAAAAAATATGTCAAGATTAATATAAAAAACTTATTAATTCATTAATAAAGCTACTGCTAACGCGACTACAGGAATATGATTTAAACGCCCGACCGAAAATCGGTCGCCCTGGAAAAATGCCAATTGCTAGTTAGGACAGTTAGCAGGGAGGGTGACGATGTGACATTCACCAACCCGCACGGGGCCCGCGTGGTGGATTACGGCCTATTTCCTCTCCTAGAGAGGAGGCTTGAGTCCCAGCAGTGGGAACATTATAAGGCTGAATATTTTATGCTATATGCAATACAATAAAGTTTATTCTACTTCTAAATCCATAAATAAATATTTAACCTAAAAATCAAACAACATTTTTGTCACAAATTAAAAATGTATTTAGTAACTACATAACGGAAACGATCGATCGTGGTAATCCGTCACTTTGCCGACAAATAAACCCAACTCTATTGATACAGGCAAAACCGAGGCAAAGCAGGTGGTTTGATTGATAACAGCACGCACTGACGTACCGTTTAATTAGTTAGATTAAACATTGTAGATTGTGTGTTTAGTAAATATCGATTGTGTTAGTTTTGATGGAGTTAAGTTTTGGTTAAGTTAAATGTTTGAGGTGGAGATGGAGATGGCGTGACGATTAGGACTCCTACCTTAAGGATTGGCCAGAAGTGGCTAAAGGCAGATAACGGAAGGGAGGCCTTTGCCCTGCAGTGGGACACAACGGGTTCATAAAAAAAAAAAATGTTTGAATGAATTGGTTTGTGAACACACGGACACCAAGGCGATGAAATTATAAAAATCCTAACAATATAGCCCCTCGAGCGCCGATTGTACATACGTCTGTACAACTTCGATGTCCTTGAAAAATGCTTAAGTTTTGTGTTTTCCCCAAGTTTGTACGAAAGTTATTTGGCCGAAAATTTTGGTTTCTTTACATATTATTTTTTATATTTATAAAAACAACAACAACAACCTTTCAACATTTCAACATTTTTGTTTTTACCACGTACCGAATCTGATGGATGTTAGACGCATAGGACCGGTCATTATGGCGACCACAGAAAAGATGAAAGAGGTTACAAAAACCGGCCAAGAGCGTGTCGGGCCACGCTCAGTGTAGGGTTCCGTAGTTTCCCGTCCGTCACAATAAGTGTACCCACTTATGAGTTTAAAAAAATGCTTGCATATACGATTATACTACAAACTTAGTCCAGAAATTATTTTGTAGAACTCTTTTGTCTTTTTTGTACAAAAACTGTTCTTTCCATCAAGTTCAAAACAATTTTCCTAGAAAGTCCTTATAATACTACTTTTTAGATTTTTTCATATTTTTTAAACTTATGGTTCAAAAGTTAGACGGGGGGGGGGGGGGGGGGGACACACATTGTTTTTTACTTTTGGTGAGATTATTTCCGAAATTATTGACATTATCAAAAAATGATTTTAGCAAACCCCTATTCATTTTTAAATACCTATCCAATAATATATCACACGTTAGGGTTGAAATTAAAAAAAAATCACTTCCCACTTTACATATAGGGGGGCTATACTAATAAAAATTTTTTTTTCCAATTTTTATTTTACCACTTTGTCGGCATGATTGATATACATATTGGTACCAAATTTCAGCTTTCGAGTGCTAACGGTCACAGATATTAAGCGAGGTCGGACAGACAGACAGACGGACAGACAGACATGGCGAAACTATAAGGGTTCCTAGTTGACTACGGAACCCTAAAAAGGAAATACTTTCGAACGAGTGTCGCCGCTTGTCTCACACCCTTTAACTCCACTACAGGCAATAAACCAATACGAAAGCCCATTACGCAACTAACAGACCACGCACACTTAGATCGCAAGTTTTACTATTGGTAGTTGAACTATGAGCATTGCCCTGCTTTGTGTCACGCCCCCGCCCACAAGGCCATTCTAACATCTTTCATAGAATCTGTTCTGTGATGGCGACACTTGGGGGAGGCCTATGTCCACCAATGGATTTCCTTTGGCAGAAATTATGATGATGTCAAATTTTCACTTACTAAAACCTGCCAGCCTTCCCATGGTGCTTGCGGACAGTTAGCAATGGGTAGCTCGCTGTCCGGCCGCCCGGTAACTGTCCGGAACAAACCCAAGTCGTCGATGGTGCGCACTGTTCCCGCGCGCCTTAAGGAGTTGTCAGCAACAGCAGGGACCCAGCCGGGTCGAAGCCTACTGGTGCCAGGTTTATCCGAAAGGGAGCTCGAGCCCCGGTATGAAGGCTATAAGGAACGGGGTGGGTCTTTTAGTCAGTAAGAGTGTGACACTATCTCCCGCTCCGCCCAAGAGCGGGGGTTGTTGGATGATTTTTTCCCACCATAAAAAGAAAAAGCCTTCCCATGGTTTTTCAAAAAATCCCATAGAACCACAAATTAATTCTGCTTCGGTCTGAAATCCACAATAACTATTTTACAAGAATATATTATAGCAAGCTTCGTACAAAATTGCCTCTCTTCCTCTTCCATATTATTGACACGCGAATGCCAAATCGGTTTATTTCCGGACGAAGAGACAACTACGGACATGGCTGCCGAGCTACCCCGGCCATTACGAGGCGTAAATATTTAGTTGTTGTGCCGTTCGATATCCCACCGTAAATGTAGCACGTGTTGATAACGGGCACAGTTGTTCTAACTCACCAAGCCAGACTTTAGTTGCGAGTGTAGACTCCCGCTCCGAGTAGCCTGAGAGGGAGTGTCAGGCTTTTATTGACTAAAATTTACCTGTGTTCTTTTTCGAACTCTCTCGAACAATTTCGTATTATGTGGATTAAAATCTGGGCAGAAGTTAGAAGTTACGAATCGAGATTTAAGGGATTTAGATCGGGACCAAAAATACTTTTTAAAGTGAGAAATCAGCCAATGACTACTCTCGATCTAGGATGGTGGAACGAGAGTGCGTGTCAGACTTTTACTGACTTCAACCAAACTAGTCTTCAGTTGGCCTTTGCATTCCAGTTTTTAGTTTCACTCTTTTAAATCTTATAGTCCCTTGAACATCTGGCAGGAATTAAATGAACTCAACACTCGTACCCGCATAGGCGGTAGTATGAGTATCTGCGCATTTAATTCCTGCCAGCTGCGCCCGGATAGAGCCCCGCTGACCGCTGGCGATATATCAATTGATTTACATATGCTATGTACACTTTGAAGAATATTTAACCACCATTTTTTATGTGTAAAAATGTTTCTAAAGATCCAAGCCGTTTCGAAGTAGAAGGGAAAAGTTGCGAAATAGCTAAATATTTTTTTAAATAAAAGTACTAATTGCACGAAAGAATCAATAGTTGATAATGTTGTTCATGAATCTAATCTATATCTACACCAATATAATAAATAGGTAAAGTTTGTTTTTTTGTTTGTAGGAGGTAATCTCTGGAAGTACTGGTCCGATTGCTAATTTTTTTACACCGATAGAAAGCTGATTTATTCCTGAGTGACATGCTATATGTTATGTACGCAAGCTGCGGGCAATAGCTAGTAAACATATATTTTTTTAAACCTATTAACCTGGCCATTACCGAGGATTAGGCTTTAGTAAGTCACTGTCATGGCGGTGCTCGGGCGTTTGAGCCTTAAACGTTCCCCGCAGCCCTAGCAGGCATCGGATCTAGTGTGATTTTGAACGCATTGTCAAACTTGGAATAGTGATGCGACTACGACTGATGTTGTGGTGCGTGAGCAGGTAACAGGGCATGTGATGCAGGACGGAAGGTGGGACATGGTCTGCGGAGATACGCCGCACAAACAATGAAGATCGGAACCATCCGAGAACCCCCACCTGTGGAGATTGTCTTTGCCTGGGTGCGGAGTCTGTTTATAGTTTTCCAGGTTGTGTCCAGGACCTAATGACAGCATCAGCGGACGGCATTGCCGTGGCCGAATTCTGAGCCAGGCAAGAAATTTAACTAGCCATCGATACGCTAAGAAGACGAGCGTCCCAATCAGGTGCAAAAATGGACGCCTCCGCAGACCCCTAAAAATCGGGACGACCTTCAAAAATTGGGATACCTGGTAACACACTCATGCCGCTTAAAAGCAACTGTGTGTGGGTTGAAATAAAGTAGATTTGAACAGAGCGATGTAACGACATAAAAATGTGATGATAGAAATGAGGGTCCGACCCTTTTGTCGTGGATATCGTTAAAAGCGAGTGGTTGTGTCGTTAGGTAGGGATCATGAATGGCATAGAAATCGTCTAGCTTCGTGGATTTCAGTTTGTCAATATATTCTTTGAACATACAACCTATCACTCTACTAAGTGATAGGTTGTGTGTTCAAAACCAGGCAGGTACCAATGTCACATTTCTGCTGGATGAAATTTCTTTTGGAATCAGCAGCACCTTTGTACTCTTCTATCTGTGTTTGTTCTTTTAGATTTTAACTGTTTCTGTGTACATCTTCTTCTATACTTATAATAAAACTGTAGAGAGGTCAATTCTGTACATTGAATATATATTAAAAATTAATATTAGAGGATGATTGGTGATCGATACTGATGGCAAAAATGCAATCAGTAATTTTTTTGTCTGTCTGTCTGTCTGTCTGTCTGTCTGTATGTGCACGCATGGGTCAAAAACTACTGAAGGGATTTTAACCAAACTTGGTACGATTATGGTCCATACTCCTGGGCAGGTTATAGGCTATATAACATAACGCTAAGATACATAAGAGCTGAGAAGGGACGATAAATTTGAAGCAAGTCGGATGAAAATGCGCGTTCGAGCTCTTATCCCCGCATACGTTGATAATACACCAAAAGTATGTATTACAAAAATGATGGTCTCTAACAGATCTACAAAAAAATCATCAATAGTATATATCTATCTTTTATAAATTAGCCACAATAACGTGTTTAATCGTTAGGCATTTCTTCAAAGTGTACTTCACTGTGTACACTTCCGTAGTACTGCACGGATTTACTTCAAATTTTGCATGAATATTACTAAGAGGTCGGGTCAACATATAGGCTACATATTATCACGCTATCACCTACGGAGGAGGAGCTGTGAATCTTTATTTTTCTCACGCATTCTGTTACAGCGTGTAATATAACGATGCATATTTAAATGTTGTTTTTGAGTAAGCCATGCTATTATCTAGCTTTACACTATAAAATATGTATATAAAACTACGCCATTTCAGTAACTTGGGCAGAGAAAAATAGTGTATGTTAGTAGTATAAAGACAATTTAGAGCAGCGCCATCTATGAGATTTCATAAAAATCAAATCAAGTTACATGTTAACACTTTTTGGAAATTAATAATTTAATTTTTTATCATGTTGGCGAGGTTAGTAGTTAGTTATTCTTAAAATTCATAGATGGTGATGTGATGTGATGTGCATTTTCTTCATAAAAGTTGTATCGTATAGTTCGTTTTGACAAATTCAAGTTCCAACAAAACCCTCAAAATCTTGAGCAGAGTTGAGGAAGACTATTTAAAAAAAATGCGGTGTTAACATGGTGACATTTTTTTAGCTCTGTGAGTTCGACCAGTTTGCGAGATCCCTTACGTATGACGAGGTGCCTTCATATTACACGTACGACAAGCTAAGGGGTGTATTTAACCGACGTCGACGAGGAGGTGCTGTGGAAGGTTTTCCGGGAATTTTCAAGGACACCGCATTGGATACCTACCGTGCATCCGAATAATGGCGAATGCTTTTTTTCTGCGGTTGTTACTTCCAACTGTCCGAAGCCCGACGTCTTTCACCTTCCAGAGGACATTTGATGGCGTGGAGTATACCACTTACCGCGCAGCCTGCGTAGCACGTCACTTTCTCGACGGTGACCAAAATTGGGATCCTCGCGGAGGCGAGCATCAGTGACAGTCCCAGCCGCATGCGTCATCTGTTAGCAGTCATCTTGGTGTTTTGTGGAGTCGCGAACCCGGTAGCTTTGTGGGAGAAGTATCGCCATTATCTCTCTGAAGATTTTCTACGAGCTTTGAGGCGTGCTACTGGAGACGAAGTCGAAGTAACTGATGAACGCATGCTGAACACCTGCCTCAGTTCACTTCATGATGTAGTCATTTGTCATCGAATATGGGTTACCAGCTCCCCAATCATCACCGCATCAAGACCGTGGAAATCGGGAGTATAACGCTGGGATAAATACGATCCGGGCGAAATGACCACCATACGAAATGACCATGTCACTTTGTTCTCTTCAGAGCAAAAACTAATTTATACTACTACACCGTCCTTGAAAACGTTGGGTAAAACCAGGGTAACATGTTTACTTTTTTATAAGGGACACGTGCTCAAGGATTGCTCTCTGATCGTATGCGATGAGTGTACGATGACCAATAGGAAGGCAGTTGAGGCCGTGGACAGAACCCTGCAGGACATCCGAAGGAAAGAACATTTGATGGGTGGTGTCACAGTTCTTGGCGATTTCCGGCAAACACTTCCCGTGGTGACGCGGGTATCGAGGGCTGACGAGGTGAATGCTTCGTTGAAACGATCTTCGTTGTGGTCACCTCTTGACCATTAATATGAGAACTCGGCTCGGCGGCAATGCACGTGCATTGCAAGAATTCTCCGATGTCCTGCTAAGTCTTGGCGAAGGCACTCTGACAGGTGGTGCTTCCAGAGTACTTCCGGTAGAGTGGTATCCAGCTTAGAAGAACTCATTCGCTGTGTGTACGGGGACATCAGTCGTATACCGCACCAGCTTCTCGGGTGTGTGAGGGACATCGCCGACGCCCAAAAATGATCACGCTGCAGCAAATAACGAATGCATTCTCTCGGAAATTGAGGGGAATGAAGTGGTCTACATCTCAATAAACAGTGTTGTCGAGCAGGATGACGCCACACATTATCCCGTGGAATTCTGAACTCCCTGTCAGCAAGTGGACTTCCAGCGCATGTCATCAAGTTGAAGGTCGGTGTCCCGATTATGCTTCTTCGGAACCTATCTCCTCCGAAATTGTGTAACGGGACCCGCCTTAAAGTCATCTCTCTCCACAGACACACCGTTGAGGCGGAAATTCTTACGGGTTGTGGCGTAGGCGAGGCAGTATTTATACCACGCATTCCCTTCATACCTTACAACTTCCCGTTCCAGTCCAAGCGTGTACAGTTCCCCGTGAGTGTTTGCTTCGTGATGACCATCAATAAGTCACAGGGGCAGACACTGAGGGCAGCGGGTGTCGATCTCAGGACGAGTTGCTTCTCACACGGGCAACGGTACGTCGCTTGCTCCCGCGTCACCAGTCCTTACTCTCTTTACATTTTGGCTCCTGGCAACATAACTACCAACGTAGTTTATAGGGAAGTGTTGTAAGGTATGATGATATCTTTGTACGTATTTATACTCTTTTGTGTCCTGGAATGTATTCCTGCATTACTTTCTCTATTTCCTTCAGTCACATCTTATGACTGAACTCAGCAGGATTCCCATATAACTCTCTTCAATTGCTTCGCTTGCAAAAAAAACTTATATTTTAATGCTATTTTGAAAGTTGTTTACTTATAATACTATAGCGACACTAACTTCTTCTTCTTCTTCGTCTTAGATATTTTTGGTCCTGTAAAGCCTTCACGCAGACGACGTCGCGGGCAGCAGCTAGTATAAAAATAAAATAAATAAATGCGAACTTCACATTTCACATGAACTTTTCTAGGTCCTAGATTCTGGGACATTACTGACACTCTGTGCTTTGGAAAACACGTAAAGCAATTGGTCCTTTTGTTTTATGGTGGTAAAAATTATCCAATGACAACCCCCGCTCTTGGGCGGAGTGGGAGATAGTGTCAGACTCTTACTGACTAAAAGCCCACCCCGTTCTTTCTAGCCTTCATACCGGGGCTCGAGTTCCCTTTCGGATAACCCTGGCCCCAGTAGGCTTTGACCTGCTGTTGCTGACAAGTGACAACTCCTTGAAGCGCGGGAACAGCGCGCGCCGTCTTGGGTTTGGTCCGGACAGTTACCGGACGGTCGGACAGCAAGCTACCCATTGCTCACTGTCCGCAAGCCCCCACCTTGGGTGGCCGGAAATCGGGATCGAAATCCCGGCGGCGGCAGCGAGAGCACCGTTGCTTGATGCGGTCGGCCTCCTCCTTTGCGAGCATTACTGCTTCTCAGAAGTTGGAGACCGCCTGCCACTCCTCCTCGCTACGAACCATGGCCTGAACTAAGGCTCGGCGCGAGAGGTCTCCGCCACCGATCGCCCCCACGAGGGCACGGCAATGCTCCGCCCAAGTAGGGCATTTGGTCCTGGTTCCTGGCCGAAGCCTTCTGTGGCCATGGGTTGACTTTTGAAAGAGGTTTCTCTTAAAGAAGAAGAGAAGAAGAGGGTCCTGGAACGCAAAGCTTTTTTCGCGTTGCATTTTCGTCAAACATCGCGTTGGATTGCGTTAGATGAAGCAACAAGCTTTTAAACCATGCTCGAGGTTTACGATAGGCGAGTGGAAAAGCAGCTTTCTATGGGATTCGTTTTGGAAAATCCTGCCTTTTTCTTTGTGTAAAAAATTTAAGCCATCTACTTATATTCTGGTGATAGACAAGCCATTTCATGGAAACTATTTGTCAAAATATTGAAAAGTTAAAACGAAAATCTGCTGCAGCGCTGCATTCGCATTATGTCGTCTAACAGAACTATTAAAGCATATAGCGCTAAGACAGCTTTTTTGTACTATCTTAAACTATAAGTAACTGGAATCTCAACTTGGTTTACATCTGTGAGATCTTTAAAGTATACCAGGTACTAACCTGAGTAAATTTAGCTTGAAAACCTTAATTAATTAATTAATTATTATTATGAGGAACACCAACGACACATTAATAAGTTCTTATACAGGAAGATAATTAATAACACATAATAGAGCATTCTCTTGTATAGAAGAAAATAGAATAAGATTTATTCGACGCAGGCAATACAAATAGTTTTCAGCTACCCCACATATACGAGATGGCAAAGTGAAATCAAAATATATGAAAACACTAAACTCCCACCACATTAAAACTCAAACTTTCAAACGACATGCCATAACCTAATTCTCGTCAATACAACTTTATTGCATACTTTGAAACTTCTAGAAACCCTGTTCAAACATACATACCTACATATATCTAGATCCATTATCCATTTGACGTTGAGTCAGCCATGATGTAATATGGCGTCTCTTTGGCGCCAAGGGACACTAGGAATACTAGGTCACGGACGTTTGCCAAAAAAAAAAACAGCAACCACATTACTTGTCTATGATACTGGAATAAATAGGAGAAATATGGGATAATACATTGTGGTAAAAAGGTCAGTGTAGGTCGTAAATATGGATTGTTGAATTAGGTTAAATTTTTATGAGGTTAACGTTACCATTCTTAATCCTTATTTGCTTATAAAAATCTTTGAAACGACTCGGAGTCTGTATTTGTGCCCGCATTAATGTTAATATAGTTACCCATATGTATGAAATAAATAATACTGCTAAGCCTTGTCTCAACTTTATTGGGGTCGGCCTAAAAACGCCAGTGGCGGTGGCGACTAGGGCAATCGCCCGGAGCCTCGCTATTGTAGGGTCTCATTTAAATATGTAGACTCAAATATATTAACAACATACACTAAAGAAAGAAAACAATTTTATTTGACACTAGTGGCCTGTCCCGTCTTCGCACGGACAAGAAATATAGCCTATGTTACTCAGGGCGAATGCTAAAAGCTTTCCAATGGTGAAAGAATTTTTGAAATCGGCATAGTAGTTTTTGAGTTTATTCATTACAAACATACACACAAAAATACAAATTTTTTCCTCTTTATAATATTACTGTAGATGTAGATACACACTCGTCGATACACACAATGTAGTAACAACATGTAGACACTAATGATTATAAAAAAAAGACAACTGACAATGTGTGTCTCATGGCTGCGCCAAATAGTTCCAGTTCAGCGAAAATGCAGGACAACTACGTGGTAGTTGCCTGACGCTGGCACTAGACACTCAGACCCGGAACAAATATTTGTAGGCCATACATTTGACAGGCATGTTGGTCTAGTGGTTAGTGGCCCTGAATGCTATGCCGGAGGTCGTGGGTTCGTTTCAAAAAAAAAAACGTCGGTTCGGACAAATGTTTGTGTGATGAGCACAATCATTTGTTCTGTGTCTGGGTGTAATTAATCTATAATATGTATGTATTTGGAAATATATAAGTATGTTTATCGGTTGTCTAGTACTCATAACACAAGCTCTGCTTAGCTTGAGACTAGACGGCGTTGTGTGATATTGTGGAATATTATATATTATACTGAATTGAACCCGCGACACGTAGCACAGCAGCCAATCGCTCAACCACTGCACCAACCGTACCATGACCCTGCCCTGATTAATGTTGTTGTTGGTACTCTGACGTGTGAACTTTATTACACACACATAAATCTTGCTTCACTGTTAATTATCATGTGACTACTTTATGGCTTTTCATTTTAGATTTGCCCACTAGGACAGTGTACTAGTTAGTTAACAAATCGTGCCCTTATTGCAAAAACTATCTACATTTTTGTATTATAATAATAATAATATACATATTTCATAAAAATACAGATTTGACATGTTTTACATAAAAAAAACAACCCGTATGAGCTTTTGGTAGAAACACAATACAATACAATATATGGGCTGTAATCTGTACACAATAATGGAAAACCCTGCCTCTTAAACTAGGGTGGAACCTGTATCTTGAGAGACTGTGATTCAGCTTAGAATGAGATGCCATAGGTATACAACAGTGGACTGTGTAGTGGAATATTGCACTGTTCCCGCGCGCCTCCAAGAGCTGTCAGCAACAGCAGGGGCCCAACTGGGTCGAAGCCTACTGGGGCCAGGGTTAATTTGAAAGATAGCTCAAGCCCCAGTACGAAGGCTAGAAGGAACGGGGTGAGGTTTTAGTCAGTAAGAGTCTGACACTATCTCCCGCTCCGCCCAAGAGCGGGGGTTGTAATTGGATGATTTTTGCCACCATAAAAAAACGTGTATATTTATTAAATAAGTTTTGTTGTTGATGTATTAGTTCATTATTAGTATTTTAAGATTATTTTATTATTATTTTTTCTATGGGCCTCCGATGCCTGAATATAAATGGTAATTATTATTATGCGTTTATTTGTCTCAGGATCCTGAGATCCTGGACCTTTGGAAGGCATACGAGGAGCCGAAACCAACTCGCAGAGGCCCTTTTAGACGCTTTTAATGGAACGTGGTATCAACCGACAATTGTCCCTGTTTGCGCTATGCTAGTACACACAAGAACAGGCCCCAGTTGGTAAAAACTAATAAAAAATAAAAATAGTTTATTTGCACCCTCAAGTTAACAAATTTCCAAATTACAGTCAATTAGGTCACAAGGTATAATAATTGTGATATTTAAGCGTTACAGCTAATACCTAAGCTAAGATAACTTAATATCTTGTAGTTATAGGCATCAGCGCCCACCCTCCTAATCACAAGCAGATTTAAATGTCCTTATAATCACAACCAATTGATGCAAAAATTAAGACTAAAAGAAGTATAAACTATTGCGACCCATGGAAAACAAAGATAATAGGGCTATGGTATTAATAATATTAAACACATATAAAAAGAGAATTTTCACTGACTTTAATAATGTATGAGTAGCAATTATCCTTTTGTCTGGTAATAAAACCATCAATCCGCAAAGTAGGTAGGCGTCCCCCAGTACAATTACGTAAAGAGATTCGAGCCCACTCATTGGCGACCTTAATCAGTCTGCGAACACAGTTTGGCAAGTACTTCGTTATTCCAGTCTAGACAGTGTCGGGAATATTCCTCCCAATCATAATTTATTTGGCTTCTACTGAAAAGCTTTTTATATGCTATATTAGATTTTGTCCTTTCTTGAAGTGGGATATCAACTAATAAATTTTCCTGTTATGGGTGGAGCTAGAGGCTACGCGGCTACGGCGCTACGAGGGTCGTAGCAGTACATGCTACGAAAGGACTACGGCGAGGAAATTGTTGATTAAATTTTTAAGTGTCTGCTTATACAAGGTGTAAGGGACAATCCTCCACAAACTTTAAGGGCTTGCTGAGTAGACGAAACTGAACCACATACCATAAAAAAATTGTTCAGGAAACGAAAAAAAAATCCGCCTCACCATACAAAATTATTAACTTGATTGAACAGTTTGTATGGAGAGGCTGAATTTTTTTTTTCGTTTCCTGAATAAAATTTTTATGGTGGGTTGTTCAGTTTCGTCTACTGAGCAAGCCCCTAAAGTTTGTGGAGGGCTGTCCTTTACACCATTTATTAGTACTTCCTTGACATCTACCGTGATCCTGTATCTTTTCTGAAAAACCGTTAATTGATGATTTTTCGGGCACCTTCGATATATTGGAGATAATAGGAAAAGGTCAATATACTTTACTTACTGAACAACCTTCCACAAGACTTTTCTTTCAGGAAACGAAAAAAAAAATCAACCTTGCCATACAGAATTATAAACTTGATTGGACAGTTTGTATGGAGAGGCCGACTTTTTTTTTGCTGGCGCTACCCGCTTTGATTGGCCGTGATCTGTCTAAGTACGTTAGTGTCAGTGGTCCAACTTGTGACCTTTTTAAATATTTTTGGGAAAAAATATAACATGGTGTAAAAACTATTGGAATCCATTCAGTTACTGATTCTGAACAAACTTTATTCAGGTTTCGCATATAAACTAAAAATAATGTAGTAAGTATACAAATTGTGTGTACATGTCTCACAATTCTGTCCTAGGAAAGTTTCTTTTGATGTTAGCAATGCTTTTGTGCTCTTCGTCGTTATTTTTAGGGTTCCGTACTTCAAACAGAAAAAAACGGAACCGTTGTTTTCCGTCTGTCTATCAAGACCCATTATCTAGGGAGTGCGTGGAAGTATCGAGTTGAAATTAAAATTATTTACTCAGGTCTAGAAAAATATCAGATGGAAGCTGTGAAAATATCAGATTTCTGAGTTTACGAAACAAAAAGATACGGCCGTTTATGTCGCAAAAAAAGTATATGTCGACACTCTCAAGGGAATCAAAATTCATAGGGTACAGTACAATTCACGAATGATGGCGGCCATGAAGTTTGCGCAGAAGGCTGCGCAGTAACGTGTTTTAGGAACCAAATGGCGACGTGGTGTGCGAGAAGAGTGTGCGCGAACGCTCGCAAAGGCTAACTTCACGGCCGCCATCATTCGTGAATTGTACTGTACTTCTTGAAATTTGTCATGATGCAAGGTCTCATAGCGCAAGTATAGGAAAAAATCTGAAAACTGTAAGTTCAATATACAAAAAAAAAAATCCATTTGAGAAATTTGTACCGTTCTCATAGGTAAGTTTGTACTGAACCCACAGTGCGCGCGCCCGACTCTTACTTACTTGGTTTTTTTATTTAAGTGTTTCTGTTGAAGTAAATAACAAAACATTTTCCAAGTATATCCCCATACAAAGTGAACCTTAGTAAACGATAAAAGACACGCTTTTATATTGTGCACACTTCTATCGTGATCAAAGTCCATCACGGAGATACAGATCAATCAAAGTGTACTAATGGAGCCCTCAATACTGGAGTTGTCTTAAGATAATTGCTTTTGAAAATTAATAATACCCTTCGCTGAATTAATTAGTATAGATCTACCGACAGAGTCAAACCAAAGTTCTCGGAAACCTGTAATTTTTTTCACTGAGGTGTTCACCTCTGTGAAAAAAATTTAATATACTGGTATTTTAAACGATATACAGTTGCCATCACGGATCTTGAGCGGTTGCGCAGAAGTCAAATATTCAGTCTCTTTACTGGTGCAAAGTGAGACGCGGGGGCAGGGAGCGTCAGTGATTGGCTCGCCGCGCCATCGCGTCATAGACGTCACTCCTAATTCGTTTCCTGCGTTGCTAAATGTATCTAACAACGAAGACGATTGGCTCGCCAATGTATGGAATGCGCAAAGCGATCCCCACTCTGACGCCGAGCGCTCAAGATCTATGATGGCAACTGTAAGTGCGCGAGAGCAGTGGTGGCCAAATGGTAACGGACCCGACTTACAAGTTGCAGGTCGCGGGTTCAAACCCAACCAGCCGCATAACTTTGTGTAATTTATTTCATCACCACTGCACTCAAAACGGTGAATGAAAACATCGTGAAGAAACCGGCATGTCTTAGAATTAAAAATGCTAAGACATGTGACATCTACCAACCCGCACTGGGCCCACGTGTTGGATTACGGCCCATTCCCTCTCCTAGAGAGGAGGCCTAAGTCTTAGCATTGGGAACATTAAAAGGCTGATTAAGCTATTATGCTATAAGCGCCAAAGAATCAGGCTGGCCGTAAAATATAGGATCGCTAACTGAGGAGAGATACTCCATAAATTCAATGTTTAATCAATGTAAAGTTTTTTTTGTTATATCAAATCGTTCAATGGCTTCTCCCGCTCTATAGTGGAGCAGGAAGACCTGTCAGACTTTTACTGACTAAAACCACTCGAATGTCCGATAACTGTCCGGACTGAGCCTAAGTCGTCGACGTCGCGTAGTGTTTCACGCGCGCCTTAAGGATTTATCAGCAACCATAGGGGCCCAGCAGGGTCGAAGCTTACCGGGACCATGGGTGATGCGAAAGAGACCCCTGAACAATGGCAAAGAAGGAACAGGAGTCGTTTTGTAGTCAGTAAAAGTCTGACACGCCCTCTCGCTCCACCCAAGGGCGGGAGATGTCATTTAGATGACTTTCTAATCTAACAAAAAAACTGTGCCATTAGGTTGCCTTTTGTATCTCTGAAATCTCTGAAACAGAAACCCCGTGGGGTTTCCTTTTCAGAGATTTCTCGTGGTCCTAGCGAAATGCACTGTTCATGGGAATGACTCCTAAAAAAGCAACGTAGCTTGCCAATTTTAACATAGGATATTTTAATTAATCACTAATCAATAAATCATTAGGAATCTTACCCGGACTGGGGTTAGAATTTTAATGATTTATTGATAACTTTTTTTTTTCAGTGGGTAAAAATCTCCCAGATGGCACTGGGTCCACGTGGCGGCCTATTTTCGCACATAAAGAGGAAGCAAGAGGAAGCCGAAGTGAGTGAGCAGTGGGAACATTATAATGCATTTTCAATGACAAAGCTCATCCCATCGAGAAATGAGTATGACTTCCTATTTAACAATGATGACATTTACTTTGCCAGACAGGTTTTAAAAACACTTTTAAACGATATTTAAACCAGATGATTCCGATGTATTCTAGCTAACCGGGTTCTGATCCCGATTTTCGGCCACTATAGGCGCGGGCTTGCGGACAGTGAGCAATGGGTAGCTCGCTGTATGACCGTCCGGTAACTGTCCGGACCACGCCCAAGTCTTCGACGGCGCGCACTGTTCCCGCGCGCCTCAAGGAGTTGTCAGCAACAGCAGGAACCCAGCCGGGTCGAAGCCTACTGGGGCCAGGGATAGTTTCGAAAGACAGCTCTAGCCCCGGTATGAAGGCTAGAAGGAACGGGGTGGGTCTTTTAGTCAGTAAGAGTCTGACACTATCTGAGAGAGATAGTTCTCCCGCTCCGCCCAAGAGCGGGGGTTGTCATTGGATTATTTTTCCCACTATAAAAAAAAATCTTTTCAGTGGAAAGACGTACAATGCTCGACATAGGCTCTTTGGTTTTTCTCTTTTCTCCTCCAAGTGTCATCAAAACGAACGGTCCTCTGTATCTCGCAGTCCTAGCGTTCCCACAACCCTCACCAGCTTAGCGGTCCACCGTATTCCCGGCAGACCGCTACAGTACATACCCAAAACATAAATTCACGTAAAAAATATTTTGGCCATAAATATAGTCTCAAGCCGACCTCTGATCAAATTAATTATTTACTCGTATTATTAATTAAGGTGAAAGTGCCAGGGCAGACCGCGAAAGCGTACTTTCATTATATATAAGACCGGGTATACTTTGTATTGGTATTTTAAAATCTGGTTACAATGTCTACTCGAATTTCACGTACTGCTCTTTTAAAGTCCTGGTTTCCAACGAAACTACATCACTTAGGCTTGACAAGAGTTGGGATATAGTTTAATAAAATTAACAGTTTAAACATCATTCCATTTAAGAACATAGAAAGATCTTTAAACATTATTAGTAGAGGATTAGCTAAATAACAATGGCTTCTAAGCTAACCTCGGCCGCTTCTTCGACACGCTCGCTTTGCTGTCTGCTCGCTTGCCTTCGCGCTTTAATGGTTACTGTTCTAAACCAATCTGTCCCACACGCTCGCTTCGCTCACTCGCCTTTGAACTTTAATGGTCACTTTTCTAAGCTAACCTGACCTATACAGTCGCTTCGCTCGGGCGCCTTCGCGCTTAAATGGTTCTTTAACCTAACCTAAATTAACCCAGGCGTGCTTTTTCCGATCTATACGGTCCGTATGCGTACTGGTATTCTATATTATCTAAGGAATAAGGTAGTTAATTAGGTCACTTTAAAGTACATATACACGAGTATTTGGGTATATTTTATTTTATTGTATTGTATTTTCCACATACAAACTTTACAATAGTGACATAGGGAAAGTTAATAGTATTAGGGATCTTGGTGTGATACAAGATAGTAAACTTCTTTACGATCAGCATATTGATAGTATAGTGAATAGGGCGTCAAAAGCTCTTGGTTTCATAATGAGAACCTCAGCCTGTTTTCGATCACTAAAACCGATCAAAGTCTTATATTGTTCGTTCGTACGCAGCCACCTCGAATATGCATCTCAGGTCTGGAACCCTCAATATGAGATATATAAGTCTCGTATTGAGGGCATCCAGAAGAAATTCCTAAAATTTCTTGATTTTAGAGCAAAACAAGTATCTGATAACTACACTCACCGATGCAAGAGATACCATTTTCTACCGCTTGTCCAGAGACGTGATATTAATGATGTGTGCTACTTGATTAATATTGCAAATGGTTCAATTGACTGTCCTGAGCTTGTCTCGAAATTTTCAATACGCACTAATCAGATGGGACTGCGACAGCGACCACTTCTGCATGTACCTAGTGCAAACACTAATTATAGGCGTAATGCATTTTTTCTGAGAGCCAGTCGTAGTTTTAGTAAGATATCATGTGAACCCGGCATTGACCTCTTTTGCACGAAAGCGGGCACAGTTAGGAAAAACTTAGCAAAGTCATTTTTTGAATAACCAATACCTATTTGCACGTAAAACATAATACTATTGTATGTTAAAATTATTGAGAGTTAACCAACTCTGTGTCAACCTTGTGGGACCAACATTGGATTTTTTTTTTCTTTTTTTCGTCTTTATTACCTACATGTGGAAGCTTGTAATTAGCAATTTAATTACCTACTATTGTCACTATGTTGTTATTAGTCTGTAAGCTTTCCTAAAATGTGAAAAATAAATAAATAAATAAATATATAATGCTCTTGTAAAGATTGGAAGAGTTTTGTAAAACAGTAATTTTTAACCATACGCGACCATAACCAGGTTACCATACGCGATAAAATTAATCGCGTATGGAACAGAAATAGCACGCTTAGTGAAGTTGTTATTCTGCAATCGTTAACGCTGTCGAAAAGTGATGAAACGTATGGGAATGACGTCATCTCAACGTAAAGTCGCGTGGTCAGAACAAACGAATAGACAATTCTTAGCCAACTTCACATCGTTCAAAATCGTTTCTACAATGTTTAACGCTACATCCTTGTTATAAAAACGCTACATTGTAGAACGAGCGACCGACTCAGGCGCGTCAGCATGGCTACCAACTTATCGTTTTCTACAATTGCTGTCACCGAGGCGTTACCGATTAGAGAACGGAATTCGACACAAACTGGTTGTAACTTGACTAGGGGGGTGTACGGTGAAAAACAAATTTTACTTATTTGTAACGTTCTTTCACATGTCTTCGAATTTTTCGTTCTAGGACATGCCGGTTTCCTCGCGATGTTTTCCTTCACCGTTTTGAGAACAGTGGTGATGAAATAAATTACACAAAGAAATACAGGCTGAGTTCCCGCCACCAACAACTCGTAAGTTGGGGCCATTACCACTTGGCCATCACTGCTTTTCCACGAATCAATCATTTTCCTCTAAAAACAGGCCAAAGATTGATTTCGATTTACATAATGCTCGAAAAATAGACACGTGCTTTTATGAAGTAACGAGCCGTTCTTACACGAGGTCTTTTTCATGGAGGCACGTTTCGAATGGAGTTCAAGCAAGTGTCATTAGGTTAATGCGAAACAAATTGAGGATTTTGTCATCTTTGTGTTATGTTTGCAAAAAGGATTTTGGGGTGAACATGTTCCATGAATAATAATTTTCTTCTAAATGACTTCTTAAATAGGAACGCTTTTGTAACATTTATAATAATAATAATCATTTTATTTTCAGGCATCGCTGGCCCATAGAAAAAATACATAAAACATCTTAAACAAAATAAAATAATGAAGTAATAATATTATAACAAAAAAACTTATTGAATAAATAATAATTATACACTTAACATCGGCGTCGTGTTCCGCTGCGTGGTGGTAATCAAATGAGTTGGTAATCATCTCGTCGTCCATTTTTAAATCACACTAACAATAAAGCCAAAACTACATTATGCACACATGTAACACGCCTGATTTATACGTAGAACAACGTCGCGTTAGTTGCCATATAAATTGTATAGAGACCGACGCGCTCGCAGGTGTGCGCAATATAGTTCTAGCTTAACTGTCCAACTCCCTCCCACTTCATCAACCCATCAGAACATCTCCCCCCCACTTTTTTAAGGGTGAAAAATTACTTCTCCAGCTCTGGGCAGAGCAAGAGGAAATGTCAGACTTTTATTGACTAAAACCACACCTGTGTCCTTCATTTGCTCTTTGCATTCTAGGACTATGGGTTTCCGTTTCAGAAATTCCCCGCGTTCCTCGATAGCGGGCATCGGCCCTACTGGGCCCCTACGGTTAGCTGACATCTCCCTAACATCTTCCCCCTGAACGTGAATTTTCTGGCCAATTTGGAACTCTTTTAACCAACTGCGGACGCAGGTTTATTTTATTTATTATTTTTATTTTATTATTAAGGCACACCAACAATTTGTTTACAAATATTTTCCTGTTGAACATGCAGAAGATTGTACAGTGCAAACAAAACAATTACAGGCGTGCACAACATTTACAATTGCGTACCTAAATACTTAGTATTTTTAATTTAAAAATTAGATGTAATTAAAATTTAAGTACAGAACAATAATAAAGAAATAATATCAATTTAAATATGAGATTACCATTCACAATAAAAAAATAAATAGAATTAAAATTTATAAATACAGACAATTTACATTATATACTGAACAATACAACTAAGAATTAAAAACAAATAAATTAATAATGTCACAATAAAAAAGCAATTGGATTACAATTAGAATATAATAATCAACTACAAATTGAATTAAACAATAACTATTTAAGTAATTGTAAATTAACAATAGATTTAATTATAAAATGTCAAAAGTCAAACGTGAGCAAGCAATTTAGGTAGACTATGGATCAACTTGGATCATTCTCGATTTAAACCGAGCCAAGGAGTCAAAAAATATATCCATATCCTCGTTGTCACAACAGATCCTATTGTACGTGGTCACCAACCTATTTAATGGAGCAGATCGCCCGAGATTAGTACGGGAACTTCTGACCACGAAAGTACTACATGCTCTCACCGATCTTACAAGACCTCGACGAGGAACGTCAAGATTTATTTGTTGAAGCAGTTCAGGAGTACATATAAAGCTGTTGGCGATTTTGTACAAGAAAATCATGTCTGCCAAGGTTCTACGGTCCCGTAAGGAGGACAACCCAAAGTGACGCATACGTTGCTCGTAATCAGCTCTATAGGGACAGCTGTGGTCCATAAAACGCAGGTACCGTGAAAAATTCCGTTGGATTTTTTCAATACGATTTTTATGAACATTGTAGGTTGGGTTCCAAACTGGGGAAGCATATTCTAGCGTACTACGTACGAGGGTGTTATAGAGAATCTTCAAGCAAGCAGTGTTTTTGAATTCCCTACAAGTTCTTTTAATAAAACCTGTCATCCTAGCAGCCTTTGCGACAATGTTGTCGATATGCAGAGTGAATGAAAGGTCAGCACTTAGCAGCACGCCGAGATCACGGATACTTTCCACTTTCTGCAGTACAGTACCCGCTAGTGAGAAGCAAGTTGGTATTATGTATTTCTTACGCGTAAATGAAATATGGTGACATTTCTTCACGTTCAATACCATCCCATTCGTGTCACACCAGGTCTGCAGTGCGTCAAGATCGAGTTGAAGTAGCTCGGCGTCTCTAAGCGAACCGATTTTACGATAAATTTTTAGGTCATCCGCAAACAGAGAGCACTGACTATGACTAAAGCAATCCGGTAAATCATTGACAAATATAATAAATAAAATGGGACCCACGTGCGACCCTTGAGGCACCCCAGATGTTGCGGTATACTCAAAAGACTGGTACCCTTTCCACAATAACTCTCTGCCTCCGATTAGCCAAGTATGACCCGAACCATTCCAAGAGACCCCCGTGCACTCCATGTCTTTCTAGTTTCATCAATAATGTGCGGTGATTGACTTTGTCAAAGGCGCTACTGAAGTCAGTATAGAGGGCATCGACCTGCGTGCCAGCGTCCACGGAAGCAGAAAGATCATTTACGAAAGAGACTAAGTTTGTAACCGTTGACTTGTTGTTGCAGAACCCGTGTTGCTGTGGCACTATTTGAGATTTAATATGTGCAGTTAGGATGGGACAAACCAAAGACTCGAAGACTTTTGAGAAAATAGAGAGCATCGAAATGGGACGATAGTTAGTCGCGTCATGTCTATCGCCCTTTTTGAAAACTGGCACTACGTTTGCCTTTTTCCATTCAGATGGAAAAACAGCAGTTGAAAGGGACTTTCTGAATATAAGAGCAAGTGGTAAGGCAAGATGACGGGCACACTTTTTAATAAAAATAGGGGGTATTCCATCAGGACCAGCACCTTTGGTTATATCCAACCTTTGGAGAGCCCTGAGGACATCTCTTTCAGTGAGGGAGATCTTGCCCAGCGAATGCTGGCAAAATACATCAGACCTAGTGGCAGGCAAACCAATACTTAAGTTATTCGGGACAAATGTGGATGAAAATTGCGAGGCAAAAAGATTACAGATGTCGTCACCACTATTTGCAACTGCACCGTTTAATTGTATCGAAGATGGAATTGATGATGATTGTGTTTTTTTCGTTTTAACGAATGACCAAAACGACTTAGGATTGTACCGAATATTGCTCTCCATTCTATGTACGTATTTTTTATAGCATTCTTTGATATGCGCGCGCGCCCTCTCATCGAGAATTCTGTATTCAAGTTCATCTCGAGGGTTCCTATACTTTCTATAACGTTTCCGTAGTTTTTCTTTTTCATTCAAAATATTGACTAGGGATCTAGTGTACCATTGGGGAAATTTGTTACAAAGATGCCTCCTTTTAGGAACGAACTCATTAATGATGCCGTTTATATGATTGTAAAGGGCAGATACCATTACATCAACATGAGAAAATGGTTCCAGTAGCCGCCTCCAGTCAGTCTTAGAAAGTTTTCCATTGATTGATCCATAGTCAGCCTTGTGGAAGTTGAAGGAAATCGCTTGCTTAGTTTTTAATGTGGCGACCCTTATGAGTCTAAAAACTATCTCCAACGGAGGATGATATTCATCCACTTTACATAGCGGAGATGTACACTTATTTACCACTCCTGTTAGTATATTTGACAAAACCAAGTCTAGAACCCTGCCATTTTTATTTTTTACAAAGTTGCATTGCTGAACCGAATTTAAAGACATGAAATCAACAAGCGAAAGGCCTAAACTATTATTGTAATTTGATGGGATCGTTGCATTGGAGATACTTGGATCCAAATCCCAATTTAAAAAGCCAAGGTTAAAGTCTCCTATAATGATCACGTCATTTCCAGTCGTCTCAATGACGCTCGACGCAGAATCCAGGAATGAGTCAAGCTTCTGTTGGTTTACAGGTGGGGGCAAGTATATTGCACAGATGTTGATTTTCTTCCCATTCTCCAGTTTCAGACTGATCCACAGATCTTCGGCTGAGGTTTCCCATTGACAAGCCCGAACACAGTCAAACTTTTTAGAAACAGCAACTAGTACTCCACCCCCTTCTTTGCGTCCTAAGGCACTAGACGCTCTGTCCCTTCGAAAAATATTGTATGAGGTATTGAATATTTCTCCATCGTTAATATTCCCGTTTAGCCAAGTTTCAGTCGCCACTATTACTTCATACTGAGCAATATTTACAGCCATATTTATTTCGTGGAGTTTAGTACGCATGCCTCGAAGGTTTTGGTAATAAATGGTGAATTTTAAAAATAAAAGTAAAGGTTTTGTTCCAGTAGGAAACTTAGTTCCTCACATGAGTGACACAGCCAGCAGGGATTTTATCTGCTTGGCATGAGCGCCGTCATCCTTGCGGACTAGAATGCGTCCGTCGCGGACCCAGACGTACTTGTATCCTTTCTCACGCGCCATTTTTCTTGTCTCGGCATGGATAGCTTTGTTGGTCGGTGAAAGGTGTTCCGATACAAATACAGGCATTTTACTGTCCCCATATCCTAAGTGACTTGAATTTAGGTTGGCCACTCTGTTAAAACAATCTGGCCAAATTGGGCTTCCTCGACCCATCTCTAACACAGCGCTAATGGAGCCGCTGCGCAGGACATGCGCTACCTCTTATGCTGCCCATCCTGCATGCATACAGTTTTCAGGATTTGTGAGGCCAATAACAGAGCTGTACAAAAAAATTCAGTTTGACTACATAGACACAAATATCTCCCTCGCTCCCTCCCGATCGAATTTCGATCACGGAGCCAAGTACGCAGGAGATATTAAGGGGCTCAAGTGCGTTCGCAAATACAGGTGCCTGTTCCTTCACTCTTATAGTCCGATGGGACGCAATCCGACACGACCAGAGCACAAAATAGATAGGTACAGAAGACAATCTACATACAAAGCGCGCTCGAGCAACGCACACATATACACCGCTCACGGACACGACATCTCGGCTCAATCGCCCGGTTGCACTCATACAGTTCGGCGCAATGCGCTGACTCTAGTGCGATCGCCTAGCGTAGGTATAAAAAAAAAAACATACATTCAGCCGAACATAGAACCTCCTCCTTTTCGAAGTTGGTTAAAAAGTGAAGTACAATCATAAGATAGACATAGTAAGATGTCCTCATTGTCCCCAAGCACGCTTCTTCAAGGGTGAGCGAGGCTTGAAGGTACATTTGGGCAAGAAGCATAAACCCCACAATGTACCTTCAACATGCCCAATAATAAACACTCCTTTAGCACCTGATCCTTCTCCTCAACCTATGTGGAAGACGCTTTCAAAATTTAAAAATACTACTCCTGTTTTAAAACGAGTTCCTCGGGGTGCGAGACCATCTGTTGCTTCTAACTTAGCACGATGTGTCCGCCTCGCCGTCCGAGAGAACTCGCTGAGTGCTTGGGAACAACTGCTCACCTTCCCGTTTAGGATTCTACATGTGCAAAAAAATTTGGCAACAAAAAAAACTTTAACAGCTCAAATCAAAGACAACTGTGATATTTCGGCCCAAAGTTTCGAACCAAAATTAACATCACACCTCCCTCAAAGAGGTTTATTGCATCATGTGGAGTCCAAACTAGGCGACGGTGATATCCGAGGCGCTTCTAGGATTATCTTTAGCAGCGATGTGGTTGCGCCGTACTGTCCAGAGACACTTATGGCTCTGGAGAGTAAACACCCCGCCCCGGCAGATGACCTCACCTTCCCCGATCCTCCCAATTCAGAAACCAATTCCCTTCAAATTACAGCTCAACAAGTATGTGCGGCCGTGTGCTCCTTCCGGAGTGGATCCGCCGGCGGTCTCGACGGCCTGACACCGCAGCATCTTAAAGACCTGATGAGCGCAGGCGCCGGGGAAGCTGGTGAGTCCCTCCTGAAGGAGTTGACGGCCCTCATCAATCTCATGCTCTGCGGCAATGTGAACGAAGCCGTCATTGATGTCCTGTACGGAGCAAACCTTTGTGCTTTGCGCAAAAAGGATGGCGGCATTCGTCCCATTGCCGTAGGGTCTACTTTCCGACGCATCGCAGCCAAAATTTGCTGCGCATTCTATAATGAAGAACTTGCCAGCAAATTCCAGCCCCTGCAGCTTGGTTTCGGATCCAAAGGGGGCTGTGAGGCTGCGGTGCATGCCCTTTCCACTTACCTCAACAGCAACGAAGGTGAAGTCATTCTTAAGGTTGACATTAAGAATGCCTTTAATTCCGTGAACAGGGATACCTTGTTGACAGAAGCTCAAAAAGAAATACCCAAAATTTACAGTTTCCTTTATCAATGCTATAGACACCCCTCCAAATTACTGTACAAAGAAAACCTTTTGGAATCAGCCGTTGGCTGTCAACAGGGTGACCCTCTTGGGCCAGTCATTTTCAGTTTGGCAATAAATCCTATCATTCGGCAGCTAAATTCTAAATTTAATATCTGGTATTTGGATGACGGAACCCTGGGAGGTGATGTAGACACGGTCTTAAAAGATTTAACTTTTTTGAAAAATAAATTTTCTTCTATTGGATTACAATTAAACCTTTCAAAATGTGAAATTTACCTCCCCCAAACGACTGACAGACAGACGACTTTAGCAAAATTTAACTCAATAGCACCCAATTTACAAATCACCGATAGAAATTCTCTTCACCTCCTGGGCTCCCCAATTTTCGATGAATCTTTTCCAACTTTCATTGAACAAAAGATACAAAATTTTAATGACGTCTCGGAAAGACTTTTCAAAATTAACATGCATTCGGCATTCACACTCATTCGATACTGCTGTTTTGGGCCTAAATTTACGTATAGCCTTCGCGCTTCCCATCTTTGGAAGCACCCACAACTTTTAGAAAAAGTCGATCAAATTATTAGGAACACATTATCTTCAATTCTAAATGTGGCCTTGGACGACCGAGCATGGCAGCAAGCCACGCTTCCCATCCGGCTAGGTGGCCTCGGCGTCCGCAAAATTTCTAGTATAAGTTTACCAGCTTTCCTCTCCTCGGTGCACAGTACTGAAACATTAACCAGGAATATTTTATCTTCCTCACTGGTTGATGTTGAGGTACCGTGCTTGTCCGATGCGTTGAACGCTTGGAAAATGGCTTGTCCCAACACGGATTTGCCCGACAACCTGTCCTCACAGAGACGGTGGGATGTGCCGCTCTGCAGTATTGTACGGAATAACCTATTAAATACGTCGTCAAGTACTGCTGAGCGTGCGCGTCTGCTGGCTGTGGGGGAATGGGAGTCGGGCTTATGGCTTCAGGCACTCCCGTCATCCACCATAGGCACTATGATGGATGACGCCTCGTTTCGGCTAGCTACCTGTCTACGCTTAGGCGCACCTTGTGTTGCTCCACATCGGTGCCACTGTGGTGAAGGTGTCGACAGCCTCGGACACCATGGCTTGTCCTGTTGCAGGAGCGCAGGCCGCATACCACGACACGCTAGCATCAACGACATTATTCGTCGAGCTCTTGTCACCGCCGGGGTACCTGCCGTATTAGAACCAAATGGTTTGGTACGTGACGATGGGAAGAGACCAGATGGTATGACGTTGGTACCGTGGAAGGTGGGTAGGCCTCTGGTGTGGGACGCAACCTGTGTCGACACCCTTGCGCCATCCCATATTCCAAGTACGGCAGGCTGTGCTGGCGCTGCCGCTGCTGCTGCTGAGACCCTTAAACGGCGCAAGTACTGTAACCTTACTGGTAATTACAGTTTTGAGCCGTTTGGGGTCGAAACACTTGGTTCGTGGGGTCCGAGTGCGCGTCTCCTTTTCAAGGAAATTTCACGCCGACTGATCGACACTTCACGTGACCAGAGGGCTGGCTCGTTCTTCGCCCAAAGAATTAGCATTGCCATTCAACGTGGCAATGCTGCCAGTCTTCTGGGCACATTTCCGGATGACAGCGATGTGGAGGAGTACTTTGACGCCTGAGCGTACTTTGTCATTTTGTATTATATTTATGTACATAGTTAGGTTTTAGTATAAATAGTTTATTTAGTATTTAAGTTTTTTATGTACATATGTATATTATAATAACTAAATAAATTGTTACCATTAAAAAAAAAAAAAAAAGATAGACTTCTGTTCCTATCTATTTTGTGACCGGAGAGAGATCTATCTCAGGAGCAACGGCTTTACCTGCCTTCCGAGGCACAGGGGTGACCCTCCACCAAATTCTAAACTCCTGACTGCTACAGAGTTATTCGTAAAAACCCTAATAACACTTTTTGCACCAGAAAACAAACCTAAAACCCCGCGATCAGCAATCGCGCGCACAACCAAGAGACCAACGATGCAGTTAAAAAAACGACTTTGTATTTATGTATTTACGTGAAGTCAGAGACCCTATTTTTATTTTATTTTTTTCGATGGGAAAATCATCTCATGACAACCGCCGCTCTTGGGCGGAGCGGGAGATAGTGACAGACTCTTACTGACTAAAAAACCCATCCCGTTCCTTCAAGCCTTCATACCGGGGCTCGAGCGCCCTTTCGGATAACCCTGGCCCCAGTAGGCTTCGACCCGGCTGGGCCCCTGCTGTTGCTGACAACTCCTTGAGGCGCGCGGGAACAGCGCGCGCCGTCGACGACTTGGGCTTGGTCCGGACGGTTACTGAGACCCTATCAACTTTATTTTTAGTTGTGAAACTTGAATATAGTTTGTTCAGAATCAGTAACCATGTTATATTTTTATCCAAAAACTTTTAAATTACTAAAAAGATCATAAGTTGGACACCACCGATACTAAGCCATAGATCACGGCAAATTATAGCGGCCATTAGACACTAGCGCACAGCTGATTACGGGAGTAAAACAACCTCTCAGTCGCCCGGGTGGCCCGGTGATCATGTATTTGTGCGGCGAACGAGGTAACATAACTCTCAAACTCAAAATTATTTTTTTCACATAAGCCTACGTGGGTACTTATAAAACGTCAGAAGCTAGCACACAATTCCAAATGGTCGTTTTAAAAGAGAAGAACTGGTAAAAAACTCTATGGTGACTCTTTGGCACAGGGTCTATAAAGGCCTGAGCACACTTGAGACAAGACTGTCTTAGGCAGACTTGTCTACGACGTCATAGACTTGTTTTGACACAAAACTGTTTTGTCTACTACGATTACGCGACACAGAACAAGTCATGAGACAACTCTGTCTAAGACAGTCCGTCTAAAACGCTAGTAAACAACACACAAAAACCACACAACACACACGCAACAGGTTCAGTTGGAAACCAGCGTCAGGCACTAGTTTTCTAGCATTCATGCTGAACTGGACCTATTTTGGTGCAGTATTAGGCAGATCTCAACAATATTTTTGTTTTATTTATTTTTATTTTTTTTGCTTCTTTTATTTTTGATGTGTTTATTGTATAGTATTGTGTTTAGGCCTTGTGATGTACCAAATAAATTATTTTTCTTTCTTTCTTTCTTTTTTAAACGCTAGTTATATGTACGCCAACACATAGACTATACGTCTATACAAAGACTATGCGCTTATACATAGACTATACCTGTATAGTAAAACTTGTTTGTAGAACTAAGTACGTTGTCACCGCTGGGAACACGTTCGTTCCTATATTAAGTTTAAAGACCGTAGTGCACTCTCGGGACAGTTTATTTACGCCCACCATCGCTATGTTTATATACGATAGTATACATAATTGAAAGTGGTTATAATCGAACACTATAAAACATGTGCCGTTCATGTTGTTGTTCGTTTAAAAAGATGGTGAAGGAGCATAACCTATCACTTTATTTGACCGACTTCGAAAAGGGGGAGGTTCTAAATAAATGTTTTTTTTTATGTATGTTCACCGATATCTCGGTCAATTGTGGACCGATTTTGAAAATTATTTTTTTGATTGCTTCCAAGTTGGTTACATAGAAATATTGTTATGATCTGATCATGAACTTCGAAGATATGGAACAGAACTTATCATAGGATCACAGCAAAACTGTGGTTACAAATACAGTTGCTTTGTTTATACATGTAGTCGATGACTGACTGATAAACTGACAGAAAAGGGGGGGGGATGTATCAAACTGATCTGATGATGAAGCCAGAAGGTAAATTAATGTAATCTAACCGTGATTGGGATTATTAGGATCGTTATGAGATGCACTGTGGCTATAGTTATTTTAGTTTGTTTGAGGGGTACTTTTTAGCGGTCCCGTACTGCGCTGAAAGCATACAACCCGATACAAATAAAACTTCTATGAGGATTTTTTTTTATTCCAAAGACAAGTTGTAGCTTTGGATAGGTGACAGTTAAGTATGAGAAATTCTGTGTTTATTATTAAAGCTACTGTTGAGGCAATTGGATATAACGCTGACGAATTTTTTTTATGTACCTAAGTCCTCAATTCAAATAATTTAATTCAATTAAAAAATTTAAACAAAAAAAGCGCGCAGAAGCTATAAAAGTCGATTTACAAAATATTATGTAGGTACTGGTACTATTACTAACTGTCCAACATTGATGATGAACTAATTTCGGCTTTAGAGGTGCTTATATGCTTGCTATATACTTCATATCAACACTAGAATCACTCTAGAATATGATGTTTGCTCATTCATGGTGAACGATAAATTGAATTTCTTAAAGTGGACCACTAACCTGGTGGGCTAGGTAACGAGTGTCGTGTGCACGTTGTGGAGATATGAGTCCAAATTAAAATAGTTGGGACAGAGCCAGCTTTCAATTCGCTCTTTTGGATTAAAAATTACCTACAGTTGCTGCCATTTTACGACGTTATTTTACCGCATTTTGGTTCAAAGAGATTTTCAAATGGTATGTGGGATTTTTATTAACGACTAGCTTTTGCCCGCAGCTTCGCCCGCGTTCATAAAATATAGCCTATGCCACTCAGGAATACAGCAGCTTTCTATCGGTGAAAAAATATTTGCAATCGAACCAGTACTTCCAGAGATTACCTCGTACAAACAAAAAAAAAACAAAGTTTGCCTCTTTATATATATTATTACATTATACACACAATACATTACTATTACACTACATTATTATTATTTAATGGATACTGATGACTGGTGAGCCGGGACAGAGGCGTAACGTGGATTAATTTAGAAGTGGGTGAAGCCGCATCAGCTAAGTAGACCTTTTCCTTTCATAAATTCGAAAACCGAGAGGACGACTGTCGCAACCCAGTATTCGACCACATCGGCGCTTACCATCAGGTTAAATAGTGGTCAAACGCGAGCCTATTAATTAAAAAACAAAACCCAGGTTAAAGAAGCCCTTACACACACGAGGTCCCTGTGGGTACGAGCCCATGGGCGCCCACACCTAACAACGCTACTGATCAAGGAAAATATTGAATGCGGTTTTTCGCGACTACTAAACAGTAACAAAGGGGACGGTTGGCGGCTATTTACATGTAATTTTGATGGATGCATAAAATATATTAAAAGAATGAAAATACACGGTAATACTCTTGAGCTTTTCAACTTCAGTAAAATAGAGATATGTATATATAGTCTGTCTAATAAGTCAACTGACTTGGGAATTTTGTATAATATTTAATCATTTAAAAAATACTTTTATTCGGTACTTTTTATATTATATATTGTTAGTAAACGATGATCTCTATCTCTTAATCAACCTTGATTATTGAACCCGTGTTGACTTCATCAGATTTCATTAAATCCTAACAATTACCCAAGTCGTTTAACTTATTAGACAGACTCTATCTACATGGTAGATACAAAAATACAGCCCAAAATATTAAGAAGAAAATTTCCAAAAGTCTCCCAGAAATGAAAAAGAAAATATAATTAACAGAAGTAGTTTAATTAAAGAAACTAACCATCTTGGATAAACGAGAAGCTGTTTAAATGGAGAATCATTTATTTCTTTTAGATTTTACATCTGTTACATTTTACATTTCAAGACTGGCAACCCCTTTCGCTTTGAAAACATTCCAGCAGCGTAACAACGTAAACGTTGCGAGTTCAAGTGCTCACTCTCGCGCGGCGTCCCGCAAAATTTTGAAGAACATCTTGAAGTATCTATTTCTGATATTATTTTTTTGAAATAGATAGTTATATTTCGGGAGCGCAAATGAAACTGTGTTTGCGTGGAAGTAAGAGTTTATTACGACCCGAGCTTTATAGAAGCCCATGTAAGACGTGTGGGCCGCCCACGAGGCTAAGTTAAGCCTCGTGGGCGGCCCACATGCACGTTGCGCCACACATCCTATCACGTACGCCTAGTCGCAAACGTACCAGGTCAGCGTCTAGGCCATGTCTAGACTCTACCTCAGCGTTAGGTTGGGAACATCCTCCTCCTTGCGTCGTATTCTTCAATGCTGAGGGTGCCAGTGAGCTCCAATTTTCCAGTTCTATCCACCACCATGACCTTGGTTTTGGACCTATTTAGGTATACATAACTAGTTACTATTGATGTTCTTCAAATATTATTTAAACTCTTTAAAATCATATTATGGGTTACAGAAAACTTGGTTGCATATTTCTTGTCACTTCTAATGTGTGAGCACAATGTAGAGAATAAAAAAAATAACCTAAAGATGTTCTTCAAAATATTATTCATTTAAAATTAGATGTTCTTAATTTTTTTCCGGTTGTTTTACTAAAAGGACCAATAACACGTGAGAACGAGCACTTGCTCATCGTGTTTGCTCAGGATGCCCATCACAGAGAATATTTATGTGAGTGAAACTACCTTAGTATTCCAGTATGTAGGCTTAAGGTATTTAATTCACAACGAGCTGTGAGACTGTTTCTAAAGCAGTGTTGCGCATACCGCTGCCGACAGAGAAAAGGGGATCGCGTCAGTGCGGTTGCAACTTTAAGATGGTCATTTTCACTCAACATCGAGCATGGTTTAAAAGCTTGTTACTTTATCTAACATAATCCAATGCGATGTTTAACGAAAAGGCAACGCGAAAAGAAAAGATATAACGCCTGAAAACTCTGTTAGCATTCAGTAATTCCGTGATTTACTCGAATATTTTACAAAACTTGTTCCAGGATATACGTGTTTTTTTTCTAACCCTTAAAAGATTTTGAAAAAAAAAAAAATGTCGTCGTTTAGAATCTTGATAAAATTTGTAATATTTTATTGACTTTTTTAATTTTTGACTAAATTATGAAGTGTCAAAGTTCATGCAAAATAGCAGATTTTCAGAGGTCTTAACTGGATTAGTTTAACACAAATTAAGAAATTGATTTCAATAGAAGCCTACATAATATCCACAAGATACTGTGTTTGAAAAATGTGTAATAACGTCATAATCGCGTAAGAGCAGTTGTATAAAAAACAGTAAAAATGTACGTCGAGTTGCATCCCCATAAACTACTCGCTCGCACGAAATCAGCCTCGACTCTGTCAATCGGTGTGTACGTCACACAACTGACACAACGCTTCGTCTCGTTGTCAACCGAGCTTCCGTACTATTGACTTTACCGACACAAGCTTCCGTACTATTGACTCCGCCGACATATTTATTAATTGACTCACTTACCACAGTGTAGTCTTTTTTAACTAAGGTTGACTGGTAGAGAATGAGTAGTTTTTGTAAGTCCGCCTTTGTACCACTACTGTTCATAAACTTTAAATAAATAAAATATCCGTATATCCATGCTTTTAACCCTTTGTGTTTCCGGAACGTGGATCCACGCGAGACACAATAACTTTTTAATTGTGTCTCTAATTACGGCATAACGAAAGGTTAATTATTTATTTTACACTATAACAACTTAAAAAATAAGTGGATAACAAAGTTCATGTACATAGGCGAGCTTAAATCAAAGTTGAGTTCTCTTCCAGCAAACCATAAATAAAACCATAAATCATAATATATTTTTAGACAAATCTTCGAGCTGACTTTCGGTCGCCGAAAAACTGCTATTTAACCGATCTTACTGACCAACACAAGAGTCAAAAACATTTGGCTCTTTATAAAGTGCCATTGTAAAGAGCAAATGTGTTTGCCTGGAACGGATAAATTGGGTTGAATAGCTTGGTCGAGCCCTGGCTTTCAGAGCAACAGTGAACAGGCAACTCTCGTCGCTTTCCATCAGCATTATTGAGGTCAAGTGCGGGCTTATAATGAAGTGAAAAACATTTTCCTATACCGAAAAAATCGACCAAATGCGAGTCAGAGTCGCAAACCGAGGATCCCGTATAAACTTACTTAAATTAATACTTCAATTCTCGAATTGAGTCCCGATGATTTTTCCTAATCGCAAAAAAGGTTTTTTTTTTGTAATGTTCTCTGACATTTTCCTATACTTGTGCGACTTTGTTTCATGCCAAATTTCAGGATTCTAAGTCAACAGGAAAATACTCTATAGGTTTTGATTTCCTAGTGAGTGTAAAAATATGCGGCTAAACGAAGCATAAACGGCCTTATCTTTAGATTGCGTTGACTTGGAAGTTTGATTTTGATACTGCTCCCTAGCGTGGCAGGCTTAAGTATTTGATAATATAATGATAGATAATAATTTCAGCTTTACACCTCTAGGCATTCCTGAGGAAAGGGTCTTGACAGATGGACAGACGAAAAAACTGACAGATTAATAGACGGACAGCAAAGTGATCCTACAAGGGTCTTTTTTTTTTATTCCGTTTTTGCCGACTTGGCTACAGTATTCTAAAAACACAGAAAACACATAGTACTAGTTGGAAATCCCACAAAGTAAAGAAGATAAAAAGGCCACGAAATCCGATTATGTCGATAAATACACTTGACTCGTGACCGCCATGACTCGAAGGCGAGCCTCTGAACTTCGCCTTATTGATCGCTTCCTAAATCGTGCGTGTTCGGCCGATAATATTTACTCCTGATTGGGTTTTTATTCATGAGTAGCCATGATTTTGTTAAAACGAACGACCTTCAACTCGTCAAAGGGCAATAACTGTTTAATCTGTATAACGATTGGAGGGACCATGATTGGCCTAGATTGCGAAAATATTGATAGAGTTTAGCGCAATTTAGCATAGCATAATCGGCCTTATAATGTTCTCTTTGCTGGGACTTAGGGCTCCTCTCTAAGAGAGGGAGTGGGTCGTAATCCACCACGCGGGCCCAGTGCGGGTTGGTGACTCAGGTCTTGTATTTTGTAGTTTTAGCGCAATATACCCGGCAGTAATGATGAAACCGATGAAAACGATGGAAAGAGTTAGGTAGTAGTGCATTCAAGCGTCAATTAAAAACGTTCCTTTTGTAAAAAGCATAGCATATAGCATAGCGTAACGTAACGTACGTATTCATAATGTCTCCGAATTACTAGTCGAAAAAAAATTGTGTGAATTAATGATGATGATGATGAATAGTTCCGTGATTTACTCGAAAATTTCTCGAAACTTGTTCCACGAAATTCGTGTTTATTTTTAACTCTTAAATGTTTTTCAGAAAAGTTTTTGTCATTCAGAATCTCGACGAAATGTACAAGGCTTCTATTGATATTTTAATATATTTATATGAGTATATTACGGAGGACCAAATTTCACGTAAACTAGCAGATTTTCAGAGGTCTTTACTAGATTAGTTTTACACAAATAATGTTTTGATTTCTATAGAAGCCTAGATAATATCCACAAGATAGCTATGTATCTAAAATATCTGTAGAAAGATGTGAAATAACATCATAATCACCTAAGAGCGGTTGTATGAAATTGTACCTTAAAAAGGACGGTCTGGAAGAGAAGGGTAAACCCGAACAGTGAGCGATTATGAACAGTAAAGTTTTGGGGTTTATATCATATAAATTTTATTTAAAAAGTCATCCGACTGTAATTGGTTTGTTGGGCAACATTTATTTTAAGCATTTTCTTAAATTTTTCAACCAACTAGAAGTAGCAATGACCCACGTTACGATCCCGACTTACGAGTTGTAGGTCGCGGGTTCAAACCCAGTCAGGCACATTCCTTTGTGTAGTTTATTTCATTACAACTGCTCTTAAAACGGTGAAGATAAACATAATGAGAAAACCAGCATGTTTTAGAACCAATGATTTTAAGACATGTGACATTCACCAACCCGCACTGGGCCTGCGTGGTAGAGTACGGCCCTTTCCCTCTCCTAGAGATGAGGCCTGAGTCTCAACAGTGGGAACATTATAAGGCTGACTATGCTTATGCGACCAACTTACAGTTTATGATTTTGAGCTAATTCGATAAAATATAAAATCTGTTACAACTATGATTTTAATCTATACATCTATACATATAAATAAAATTTGAGTATCTGTTTGTAATATTAAAATAACCGCTTTTTAATACATGCATATGAATATACATACGGTACATAAACCAAAATATTTTTTTTCAATTTTTGTCTGTCTGTTTGTTCAGGTTAATCTTTGAAATGGCTGGACCGATTTTGACGGGACTTTATTGGCAGGTAGTGATGTAATAAAGAGTGACTTAGGCTACTTTTATTTTAGAAAAAATGAATTCAAAATCCTGTAGTCCACGCGAATGAAGTCGCGGGCACAGCTAGTTAATCATATATTATCGAGTCACTAGTGATTTTTATTCATAATATGTATTTTCTGGTAAATACCTAATTAGCTGTTTAAGCGATCATTAACTTATGCTAATGCGATAAACTATGCCAATGAAAAACATCGTGTATTTTGATAATAGCCAAGTAATTTGTGTAATTACTAGCTGACCCCGTAAACGTTGTTCTGCCATATAAGTAAACAAAAAAATAGGGGCGGAAGTATAAGAATAAAAAAATGCTTATAGTCTGCTGTTGAACGAGTCCAATGATCTGTAGGTAGTTTGTACACGACGCCGACTACTACCTACAAGTCATTGGACTCGCTCAGCTGACGTATTCTTAAAATAATTAATTTGGTACATGCGTAATTAATTTTATCTTTACAAATCGATAGTGTTTCATGTACCGGATCGACCTTCCACGGGATTAAAACGATTAAAATTTAACGGTGTATTAAAAATATCACTTCCCCACTCTCTTCTAAATAAAGATTCCCGCTTAGGTCATCTGTAAGATTACAAATTACAGATAACCTCTAACCTTTTTCGGTCCAGTGTGTTATCTGTGTACAGATTACAAATGTTACGATACTTTAGTAGACCGTGAAAGCGCGATACTATGTATAATTTGTTCTCAACTTTGCCCGCACTATCTGTGCAGAATCTGAGGATCGGTCAAGAAGGAGATCAAGTAAAACCACTCACTGTCACTGATTGGTTAGAAAGAATTACAGGGATTTTAGTAGAGATGGGCTGACGATAGATTTGTCCAACGAAATGCCTAATCAGTCCCCAAATAACCGACTAATCGCTGACTAGTAGACGACTAATCGGATAGTCTCTTTGTTTTTACTTTTAAAATATTCATGTTTCGTAAACGAATTTTAAACGAAGTTACTGATTCTGAACAAACTATAGGTATTCAGGTTTCCCATAAACTAGAAAGAAAGAAGAAAGAAAAGAAAGAAAGAAAAATAATTTATTCAACTAAAAATATTGTTGTATCGACAAAACTGTGTTCGGGTCCAACAACGAAAAATAAAGTGTCACGGTGTGTCACTAATGCCTTGATCACACGTACCGAGTAAACGGGCGAGACAGTACTCTCGGCCGAGTACTCGGTACGTGTAAACACAGCGCCGAGTGTACCAATCCGCACTGGGCCCGCGTGGTGAATTATGGCCCATTCACTCTCCTAGAGAGGAGGCCTGAGTCCCAGCAGTGGGAACATTAAAAAGGCTGATGATGATGATGATAGAACAAAGTGAAGTGTTACTAATATAGTTTTAAATCATATTTGCTAAGAAAATAATTATATAAGGTATTTGTAATTTGGGTAATGTTACCTGAAATAAAATGATTGTATTATTATTATTATTGCTACTTTCTCCGAATTAACTAACGAAAATATTATTTTAACTCATACATTACGTACGTACAGCTTAAATATACAAATGCGATGAGAGCCAGCTTTGACTCCGGGGAGGGTTTGCCTCGAGGGCTGTTCAAAACGTTAAGTGCTGGAAGAATATCGTCAAAGTGACATGTTTCTTTGTGTGGTTCTTTGCTAATAGAAGAAAATATATAATATACATATTGAACGGGTTAGGCAGAGCGAGTAATTAACTACTAGCACTAATTGCGCAATGTCGTCGTAATGGTAGGTCACTGATTAAAGGAACTGTCAATTTTTTTTCAGATTACCGCATACGTCAGATATTCATTTGTCATTATGTACGAGATTATAATTTCTTTCGTGTGTCAGTGTTTCTTTTGAGTGTCAGTGGTTGACCATCGGAAAATCATAATGACGCCATTATAAAAGGTGTAAGGGACAGCCTTCCACAAACTTTAAGGGCTTGCTCAGTAGACGAAACTGAACAACCTTCCACAATTTTTTTTTTCAGGAAACGAAAAAAAATCAGCTACACCATACAAAATGATAAACTTGATTGGACAATTTTTATAGCGAGGCCGAATTTATTTTTCGATCCTGAAAAAAAATTTTGTTGAAGGTTGTTCAGTTTCGTCTGCTGAGCCAGCCCTTAAAGTTTGTGGAGGGCTGTCCCTTACACCTTCTATTAATAGATTACCAAAACTTGTCAAACTCAACAATTATGAAATCAATGATAGACTATTCTGACACTATTGTAATAGCAGACTTGAGGCCCCGTTTTATACTTATTCCATTGTGGGTAAGAGACAGAGCTATACAGGTTGTCTAGCGCCATCTCTTACCCACACTGAAATAAGAACGAAATAATCTTACTTTGAACGCCATGGTAACTCACCTTGTCCAACTCAATGTTTGGAAAAAAGGCAGCGCAAAAAATAGCGATAACGCCTGAACGCTCTGTTGGCATTCGGTAATTAGGTATGTTGAAACTCGTTCCTGGGGTGCTATTCTCTAGCGCTGAGCTGAAGGCTGTTTTCTTAGAGAATAGCACCCCAGGAACGAGTGCCCAATGCCCCTTTACATTGGATTGTTAATTCAATGTACTGCGCTCACGACTCGTCGCTGTGCCAGCGCTGAGCTGAAGGCTGTTTTCTTAGAGAATAGCACCCTGGAAATTCGTGTTTTTTAAACCTTAAATAATCTTGGAAAAGTATTTCGACATTCAGAATCAAGATTCTATTAGTATTTAACCGATATTGTAACGTTTCTATGGAAATATTTTCTTTATGGACCTATAACACTGCGCTGAATATCGCGTGCGATATTCCGACTCGTACTATTTTTCATTCATAGAAAGGCAGTCTAACCCCTATTACACTGCGCGATACGTCGAACCATAGACAAAACGAGTCTGAATAAAGCGTAGTGTAATAGATCCTTTAGTTTTTATTTTATGCGCACCTAAGTTATAAAAGGGTAAAGTGCGCGCAAAACACGCGGATATTCAAACAGTTCAGTGCCTAAAAATATACTAAAACTAAAATATTATTAAAGGTGCAAATAATCGTGGTTCCGATGTGCCATGTTTGTTAGTGGACCGCCCGAACTAGGTTAATTTTAACCTGTGTGGATGGTTGAAAATTGGTTTATATTTACTCAGTTATAAGGTGTGGGGTAAATAATTTACATATTATATTATAATCGACCGGATCGAATCGTATATCGAATCGTATACCGGAAGACACAGCGTTGGAAGTCGTCCTAAAACGTGGACTGGTGACCTAGTGAAGCTTGCGGGAAACCGATGGATGCGAGACGCACAGGATCGTTCATTGTGGCGACACTTGGCGGAGTCCTATGTTTAACAGTGGACGTATATCGGCTGAAATGATGATGAGTCGATTATCGACTATATTTGTCCATCACTATTGGAGCAGCATGGCATTTCCACTACGTCCATCAACTTCTTACTAAAATTACGTGTATAGGCAGTAGTTTCATCACTCACAAAAACGGTATGAAAGCTGTAAAAAGATAATGAAAAAAAACATTGTCTTTACGAAAATAAATCGAGAAAATATCGCTGATTCAGAGAACGGCTTATCGAGATTTGTATAAAGGCACCCGACAACGAGAGTACGGGAAAAGAGTCCCCTCTAGCTGAGTTTAACGATATGACTGATAATAATAATAAAAGATATATATTTTTTTATTTATTATTGATAGGCTCGCGCTTGACCACCATCTCACACCGACGATGGAGCACGCTTGCCTAGAAGTAACTTATTCACTCTTGACTTTAAGACCCCTAAATGCTATCAGGAAACACAGACTCCGGCAAGGAATTCCACTCCTTGGCTGTACGCACAATAAATGTGTTCGCTTTGTAATTGGTGGAATGTCTACCATGTACCGGTGGCGGTACGGCGTTGCGCCGTACATCTTGTGGCCCGATGATGGAACGGACTTGGCGGAATTAGATATTAGCGAATGAATAGAATTTACACGTAACCTAGCACATAAAACTGATAGTCCTTTTTTTTAGGGGAAATCATCCAATGACACCTCCCGCCCTTTGGCGGAGCGGGAGGACGTGTCAGACTTTCTTTTTCTTTTTTTTATCTGTTATAAACTAGTACTTGACTGCGATCCCGCCTGCAGTGATGCAATCGTTGATGGTGAGGCGCACTAGTTTATTAAAAGCCTATTCACTCTAGCCTTGAAGACACCTAAATTATAATCAAACGGGAAGACCGCAGCAGGCAAACTGTTCCAGTCCTTCGATGTACGTGGTATAAATGACGAGGTGAAACGCTTAGTCCGGACCGTAGATATTTCAACAACGTAAGGGTGGATACTCGCCGTGCGTCGGTTTGTCCGATGGTGGAAATGAGATGGCGGAATCAAGTCATGCAATTCCTGCGCACACTCTCCAAAGTTTAAGTTTTTTCAAGAGTTTTACTGACTAAAACCCACTATTCCTTCTTTGCCTTCGTTCCTGGGCCCCGGGGTTGGGGGAAAGCTGTTGGTCCTGGTAGTCATTTGTAGATCTTTGACAGTCGTTACAGATAGACGCCAGAAACTCTAAACAGCAGTCTGTCCAAGGAGTATCGTTTTGCTCAGTAACTGAGTTCTGGAGGTCAGTAGCCCGATTCACGAAATGAAAACCGTAACGATATCGTAACGATTTAGTTGTTTAGACCATTTGCGTATTCACATCCATCGATCGAGTTTGAACGAAGTCGAGTTCGAAGTTTAAAAAAACATCTGTATTACATTATCCTGACAGAATATTTATTAATGTACCTAACTGAAAATAAGTCGATAGATCGTGAATACCGCTTTTGGATAGGACTTCGATCGAAAGACTATAAAACTTCAACGATATTTGGTTTGTTTGATTTTACGTGAATCAGGTATAGATAGGCAGTCGCTCCATGTGTAAGACACAGGTATTCAGCCGCATTCGGTTACACTTAAGGGCCAAGCGCCCGAAAACTGCCATAAAACAGTGATTTTCTGAGGCCTACTCCTCCGTAACGGCTTGGTCAATTAGTTTGAAAAAAATATATGTTATTATCAACATTTGATTTTTTCGTGCAATTAATACTTTTGTCAAAAAAAAAAAATTTCGCAACTTTTCGCAACTTTTCCCTACTCCTTCGAAACGGCTTGGACCTTTAGAAACATTTTTACACATAAAAATTGGTGGTTAAATATTCTTCAAAGTGAACATTGCATATGTAAATCAATTAATATCTTGCAGAGAAAATGGGTTTAAAGCGCTTTCCAGGCGCTGCTGGCCGCAAATAAATGCACAGATTTGCGTACTGCCGCCTAGGCGAGTGCGAGAGTTGCGTTCACATAATTTCGGCCAGATGGTTCAAGGAACTATACGCCTTAACTCTCTCTTAACACACCGACCCCAAGCTAGGTGGGAAAAAGCCAGGCCGATGATGATGATGAATAAGATTTACCCTTTAGCAGACGTTGTAACTTAGTGCATTATTTCCTATTTTTCATCAAATCATTTATTTCAATAGACATTTGCAGGCACTTTTGAATAGTCAAATGTTGGTCAGTCCAGGAAAAGTGAAGCTAAATTGCACGTTCCAAAGCGTATATCTCTATGGAGAAGAACGTGCAAGAAACTCCATGGACACTCTTTTAAAACATATGGGTTACATTTCTTGGTCATTATATTTCTTGTTGCTTCTATTATGTGAGCACAATGTAGATAATAAAAAAAAAGACGTGTGGCACTCGGGGACTGCCGCGGTAAAGCTATTGCATAGCATTTTTATCAATTTATGCAATTATAATTATTTATTTATTTTATTTATGCAGTATTTTTTTGCTTTGTTTTTTTTTTCTTTGATATTAATTGAAGTTACACTTTCACACATTGAATTGAATTTTGATTGATTGTTCACTCATTTGTTTTCTTATCGGTCACCACGCTCAAAAAACAAATGAGTGGGGGGTGTTAGGTTATTTTCGTTACGGAATTTCTGGATGCGGTCTCCACGCTCAAGGCCCGCGATAGAAGCTATGCAATAGCTTAAAATAAAATTAATTAAAAGATATAAATCGAATTAAGCCCACTGGCAGCTAAGAGATGACCATCATCAGCCTTTTTTTTTAATGTTCCCACTGCTGGAACTAAGGCCTCCTCTCTAGGAGAGGGAAGGGGCCGTTATCCACCACGCGGGCCCAGCCCATCTATTCCTATTTTAAGCACTTGGTTTATTACATAAATAACTAGCATCTCGCCCCAGCTACGCGTGGCTGTTGCAAATCTTGATCTCTACTACAATTATTCTCAGCTTTTCTCATGTATCCCCCCTTTTTTTGTGGTGGGAAATATCATCCAATGACAACCCCCGCTCTTGGGCGGAGCGGGAGATAGTGTCAGACTCTTACTGACTAAAATCCCACCTCGTTCCTTTTAGCCTTTCACCCTTTATACCACATGAAAATCCATTAAGTAGTTTTCGAGTTTATCGCGAACAGAGAGACCAAGAGAGACTGACTCGGTGGAGGAATTTGTATATTCATGGAGATTTTATACTGATAGAATAGAATAGATTTTTTATTTTTTATTATCTTATTATGTAATATTGTAATAGAAACCTTAGTATGTTGATATCTATACACAATACTTTACTTATAAATAGCCCCAGCTTATAGAGAGTAAATTAATCGATCGTCTATAATTGTATAGAACCTCGTTAGTAAGTTTGACCTACTTAAAATAAATTCTTTATGGTAAGTTTTTTTTTTAATTGATTTTTCCATAGACAATACTTTTTTTATACTAACCCTTTCTCTGTTATTCATTGAAATAATCCAAATAATCATCTTCAAATGTAAAAAAGGCTTTGACATCCAGAAAAAAAGTCCCAATTCGAAAAAGTCCTCTCACAGGCTTCATCAATCATCATTCAGTCCCGCTGACGCTCTCATGCCACAGATAATATAGATTAAGGCAAGTTCTCACCGTAGGCTGCATACTGGCGATCGGCCAGCTGTTTCAAGCGTACGCCGCTATTTATACGCCCAGGATATCGATTTTCCCCGGAACCGTTGCGTAATACACCACACAGCCAAAACGTTTGCCGCCTCTGACTGTTACACTCACTAAACGCACATCTTGCTTTAAAACCAATAAAAAAAACTTAGTTCAATTTATTTCTAAAAATAAAAACAAAATCACTCTAGGCTGAATGCGTTATCACTCTCGTGAAAAAAAAAATGTAAATGTCAATTTCAACAATGGAAGGCGGGAATTGACTATGGGTATTTTTTCTTTTTTATTTCTTGGTGACAGTGAGCCTTTGATTCCGTTGTGGTGCAGGCTGAGCGCAGGTTTGATACAACCGTGCTCAGTGGCGCCCCCGAGCGGACTGCCGGTGCCACGGGGCGACTGCGCGTTCCACACATACAAAATCGCTACATTGTGTTAATGTATAACCTTTATAACTACACCGATAAAGTTGAAATTCACTTGATTGCGCTGTAAAATTGAGGGCAAGATTATTGTTCAGTGGGTATCACTCTTATCGTCCTGCCAATAAGGTTGGTTTTTATTAGATGTGGTGTTAAAAGCTTTTGTGTTCTAGATAAGCATTGTTTCAGCATTGACGGAAGAACAGACATGATGGCGCCTATTTTTCATTCATTTGTCAAAACATTTGATTTAATGTATTCATTGTCGTTCTGTTGGCTTTTGTTTAGTTCCACATTCTTGTTAATGTTTTCTAAGACCACAGGTCTTATGACAAAGATGCCATATTAAAAATATAAACCAAGTTCTAGGTAATTTAATAGGTTTAAAAACTAGAGGCCTGGCTCGTTCTTTGTCTATAGAATTAGCATTGCCATTCAACGTGGCAATGATGCCAGTCTTCTGGGCACATTTACTTGATGTGTATTTTGCGTTTTTGTATTAAATACATAGTCAGCTATGGTATAAATATTTATTTAATACTAGCTTTTGCCTGCAGCTTCGCCCGCGTACATAAAATATGTCACTCAGGAATAAAGCAGCTTTTTATCGGTAAAAAAATTAAAGCAATCGGACCAGTACTTGCAGAGATTACCTCCTACAAAAAAACTCCTACAAACCTATTACCTACAAACAAAAAACATAAAAATAAAAAAACAAATACCTCTTTATTATATTAGTGTAGAAGGTTCCTTATACGTACACATACATGACATATTGTTATAAATCTTTACAATAAATAAATTAACATAGGAAGAATTACACAATTGAAAACAATAATATTATAATTCCACGAGTTAGTTACAGGCAAAATTTATTCACGAGAACATAGTATTCGAAGTCCTAATCCTGGTATTTATGCTTACGGGCTAGCGGACGGCAAGCAATAGGTAGCTTGCCGTCCGACCGTCCGGTAACCGTCCGGACCGAGCCCAAGTCGTAGACGGCGCGTACTGTTCCACGCGCGCCTCAAGGAGATGTCAGCAAATCGTAGGGGACCAGCAGGGTCGAAGCCTACTGGCACCGTGGATTTACTTCTGAAAGGAAAACTCGGCTATGGTATGAAAGGCAGCGAAGGAACAGGAGTGGGTTTTTAGTCATTAACCTTTCGAATACCCTAGTTAAAGACACAATAGAAAAGCAATGAGAGAGCGAACGCCGGCGTTCGCTTGGGATTTATAGAATTAAAAGTCCGACATACATACTCTCCCGTCCCGCCCAAGAATGGGAAATGTCAATGGATGATTTTCCCTCCTAAAAAAAGGTATTTATGCTTCACAATCTATCCATGTGCTAAGTTCCATTCAAATCCGTCCAGCTGTTTTTGGGGTCATTAAGTAACAAACAACCAGCTATTAAAACTTAAACTTTTTTGGCGGTAAAAATCTGTTTTCTCACATGTGCGCCCATTTTCATTTTTTTCTTTTAACGCGCGCCCATTCTGATACTATAAATGTAATAAAATTATAGCGGGGGAGTGGTTGAACAAAAAGGTTTCTACATTATAGCCCTAGTGCGTAATTATAATCAAAATGTCACAGTTTGATAACAAGTGTCATTATACACCTAAGTGCAGTGCAATAAGAATCACTTTATGAGCAAGTGTATTGAAAAAGGACATTATCGAACAGGTGGTGTAAAAAAGAAGTAGCAGCCACCTGGCACAAGTGGCTATCGTGCGCTTCAGCTTCCTTTGCGGCTGCTTCTAGCTATTCGTGGCAGCGTTTGTGGCTGTAGCTCTTTAGGCTCTTGTGAAGCTACACTAACTTGGAGTCGGCGCAACACATTTTTTCATCCATTCTGTCCCGTCACCTGTCACGAATTCATTTACTCCCTTTGCCTTCATATCACTCCTCACACAATTTATCCATAATAAGTATGTATTTAGAAATATATAAGTATGTTTATCAGTGGTCTAGTTCTCATAACACAAGCTCTGCTTAGCTTGAGACTAGACCGCGTTGTGTGATAGTTATAGAATATTATTTATTTATCCATCTTTTCTTTGGCCTTCCCACTTACTCTCCATCCATTCTCATGTATAAATAACTAGCTTTTGCCTGCGGCTTCACCCGCGTACATAAATTATAACCTATATCACTCATGAACAAAGCAGCTTTCTATCGACGTGGGAATTTTAGCAATCGGACCAGTACTTTCAGAGATTAGGTACCTCCTACAAACAAAAAAACAAACTTTAACTTTTTATAATACTAGCTTTTGCACGCGGCTTCGCCCGCGCCTAAAATATAGCCTATGACACTCAAGAAAAAAGCAGCTTTCTATTTGTGCAAAAATTTCAGCAATCGGACCAGTACTTCCAGAGATTACCCCCTACATACAAACTTACAAATACCTCTTTGTAATCTTATATATAAAATTCTCGTGTCACAATGTTTGTTCCCGTACTCCTCCGAAACGGCTTAACCGATTCTCATGAAATTTTGTGAGCATATTGAGTAGGTCTGAGAGTCAGCCAATACCTATTTTTTATACCCGCAAAATAACGTTTGCCGGGTCAGCTAGTGTACAAGTGTAGATGTAGATTACCACTTAGTAAAAAAAATATTACTACATCCAAACTTAATATTATAAATGTGACAGTAACCCTGTCTGTATGTTACGTTTTCACGGATCCGGTTTTGATGAAATCTGGTACGAAGGAAGTTTGAACTCCAAGCATGGACATAGGTAGGCTACTTTTTATCCGTCTTCGACTTCGACTTCACGTCCGCAAGCCGCTGAAAAGGAAAAAACGGAATCCTTTTAGGATCCACCCATACGTTGTTGAAACCACTACGGTCCGGACTAACCTATTCACTCTAGCCTTGAAGGAACTTAAAATATAATCGGACGGGAAGACCGCAGCAGCTAATAAATAAATTATAACTTTGGTAACAAAGGAACAACTAACAAACAACAATACAACAAAGCGAAATTTCCGCTTCACTGAATAACATTTGCTACGGTTTCGTAGAACCTCGTAGCCTCGTAGGCCGTAGCAAATCGTAGCGCTGCGTGCTACGAACTGCGGCAACGATTTGAAATTACCGTGACCATAAAATAGATAGGTACAGAAGTCAATCTACATACAAAGCGTGCTTTGGCAACGCACACATAGACACCACTCACGGATACAATAGCCCAGAAACGTAGCGAGGACCGGTTAGGACCGGTGCGAGCACGAGTGCTTTGATGCCATCGGCTTGAGACATGCGGCGTTTAATCATTAAAAAAAAATACTTATATTAATATTCGATACTTTTTGTAAGGTTCTTCTATTAATAAACTATGATCAAAATCTCTTAATCAACCTTGATTATTGAACCAGTTTTGACTACACCAGAGATCATTTAGATCATTTTCGAATAAAAAATAGCAAACAATTCTAATTTTAGGAACTAGCTGCTAACACTGGTTTTAATTTTTTGTTATGTGTACTGCTACAATTGTTTATTAACTAGCTTTTGCCCGCGGCTTCGCTCCCGTCAACTGACTACTATATTCTACTCCACCCTTCCCTGCCCCATTCTACCTTACTTTACAATATATTAATTTATAATACCATTAAACACATTAACCGGTCAACTTCAAAATTTTAAATTGTCAAATTTTCAACCATATTTAACCATAGACAACATTACGTTTAGCTGTCTGTTGCTTTTTGTTATTCCAAACCAGTTGCGTTTTGTGATACTACATTTTATGTCATGTTCTAGTAGAACGGGATAAAAACGTGGTATAAAAAGTATCCTATGTCCATTCCCTGGTTCTGAGCTACCCCCCCCCCCCACCAATTTTCAACCAATTCGGTTCAGCCGTTTTTGAGTTATAAATAGTGTAACTAACACGACTTTCTTTTATACATGTTCTAGCTTTTGCCCGCGCGGCTTCGCTCCCACTCTTCTCTACTACACCCTACTATACCCTACTCTACCCTACTATACACTATTCTACCCTACTCTACCCTACTCAATCAAAAACAATGTAAATCGTTCCTGATAAATATAAAACTAAATAAAAAAAAATCTGCACAAGCTAAATTAATGATAGCGGAGTGACGTCAGAACCAGATCTACGAAAGCAGAAAAAACTCGCTCTCAATTAGGGGTGGGCCCGGGAGAATAATAAGTACGCCGTTGTATTTACCCGTATTTTTCCAAGAAAGCTGATACTATTGAGTTTCAGCCAAAACCAGTTTAATGTGTTTACAGATGAAAATCATTTAAAATGGCTATTGTAACAAAAATGAAACAAAAAATGAAATATTAGGGCTCGTCTACAATGCTATTTATAGTCTGACTGGAATTTATTTTATTGATTTCTGCATAAGGTGTTCCGTAATAAAACACATTCTATTTTTTTTTATCATTTGTTTTAAATAAATCTACACTAACATAATAAAGAGGTAAAGTTTTTTATGTTTGTAGGAGTAATCGCTGAAAGTACTGGTCCGATTTCTAATTTTTTTTCACCGACTGAAAGCTGCTTTATTCCTGAGTGACTTGTTATGCTATATTTTATACGTGGGCGAAGCTGCGGGCAAAAGCTAGTTGATTATAGGAGATAAACTTATAAGGATTTTTTTTCACCGACAGTGAACATAACAAATAGAAAGAGAAACGGATCCATATCATAAAATACACTTAAATATTCAACATTAGAATCACGTTCTAATAACAACATTTTATCAGCAATGTGATTGCGACTTTAGTTAATATTTTGTTTAGTTCATTTTTGTTATGTCGTTCACTATTTTCCCTCGAGGTCAAAATGGCTGATTCATATTTTTTGATTTTGGCATGTGATTCGAGTTCGAGTTAATCCCTTTTGCAAATTCTAAATAATACCAAATTTTGTTGTTACAAAAATAAATAACAAAATTTAACAAAATAATGGACATTACTTTGAACCCAAAATTTTAATTATTTTAATTATTTTTACCGTAATCACTGGGCATTAATAAAGTTTTGGCAAAAAGTTCATCAATAATTAACTACCGTAGCTATTATATTTATTTAGATAATTTTTGTTAGGCAACCGTAGAGAGGACAAATTTTCTTGTATGGAGATTATCCGAGTTCGAAGACAAAAAATATATATATGTATATATGTGCTAGATAACATAATATCAGAATACTTGAGAATACTAATTGGTACTTTTTACATACTAAAAATAATATTGTCATAAAAATATCGGGCGTGGCCAAATATTGCAACCAAAATAGTCATTTTAAATGATTTTCACCCAGATGAGGTTATATTTTTATTTTGGTTAGGTCAGTATAACAATGCCTTCAAGACGTTGTTGGGGCTCCCACATTTCTGCAGTGGTTGCTTTTAAGGCCCAAGCGCCCAAAAAGTGCCTTAAAACAGTGACTTCCTGGAGCCTACTCCTCGGTAACGGCCAGGTTAATAGGTTTGAAAAAAATATCCGAACTCTGCAGTCATAAAGAAATGAATGCATTGTTCGCTTCGACGGCCATCATCGAATAGAATGAACGAAAGAATGAGGATTGAACGATTTGCGGAGGGAAGATGAAAAATATTGAATGCTTCGAGGATTTCACTGAAGGGTTTGAAATATGACAGCTATTTTTCTTTACCTTGAATGCCGAGTTGAATAGCAATTGAGTGATGGAGTGACATAGTTATATGACATTATTACATTATTATTTCCTCATTTTATTATTCGCATAAATACTTAGATATAATTTGTAACTCCAAAGAAAACTTGTAAGCTTCCTGCGGGACAGGCTTTGCCTAGTCGCAGGAAGTCTTCGGAAATTTATATTTTATATGTTGATTAATTACTGAAAACAAAATGTTATAGCTATACCCACATTTTGTAACCTTTTTTCTTTAATAAATATATTTTATTAATTACGTATTTATATTGTTATTTTCTTTAATTTCATTGAAATAAGCAGCACCTTTGTACCTTTTTTTATGGTGGGAAAAAATCATGCATTGACATCCCCCGCCCTTGGGCGGAGCGAGAGATAGTGTCAGACTCTTACTGACTAAAAGACCCACCCCGTTCCTTCTAGCCTTCATACCGGGGCTCGAGCGCCCTTTCGGATAACCCTGGCCCCAGTAGGCTTCGACCCGGTTGGGTCCCTGCTGTTGCTGACAACTCCTTGAGGCGCGCGAGAGCAGTGCGCGCCGTCGACGACTTGGGCTTGGTCTGGACAGTTACCGGACGGCCGGACAGCGAGCTACCCATTGCTCACTGTCCGCAAGCCCGCGCCTACGGTGGCCGGAAATCGGGATCAGAATCCCGGCGGCGGCGGCGGCGGCGATAACGCCGTTGCCTGATGCGTTCGGCCTCCTCCTTTGCGAGCATTACTGCTCCGCAGAAGTCGGCGACCGCCGGCCACTCCTCCTCGATCCGGACCATGGCCTCACCCAAGGCCCGGCGCGACTGGCCGATCGCCCCCACGAGGGTACGGCGATGCTCCGCCCAAGCAGGGCACACCTCGAATGTGTGCTCCCGGCATTCCGCACAGTGGCGACACCCGGGCGTCACTTCCGCACGAATCCGATGCAGGAAACTCCCGAACGAACCATGTCCGGTAAGGACCTGCGTCATGCGGAAGATAAGGACGCCGTGAGGTCTTTCCAGCCACGCCTCAAAGACGGGACTTACCGCCATGATTGTGGCGTGCCCAAGCATCTTTGTACCTACTGTTGTACCTGTATTTGTTTTTTTTCTTTTAAGTATTTGTGTATACATAAATAAATAAATAATTATTTACTAGCTTTTGCGAGCGGCTTCGCCCGCGTACATAAAATTTGGCCTAGTCACTTAGGAATAAAGCAGCTTGCTAACGGTGAAAAAATTATAGCAATCGGACCAGTACTTCCAGAGATTACCTCCTACAAACAAAAAAACAAAAAAAAAACTTTACCTATTTATTATATTAATATAGATTATTAGTAACTAAAGGTGGATTTTCGGATTGATGGATATTACATGTCTGCGAATTTTTGGTTCTAGGACATGCCGGTTTTCTCACAATGTTTTTCTTGGAGTAGTGGCCTATTAGTAATGGCCTCGACTTACCAGTTGTACGTCGCCGGGTTTAAACCCAGCCAAGTGTACTTGCTGTACTTGAAACAAAGTAAAGTTCTATAAATAAAGTTTGTGACGTTTTAAGAACAGAATTAACCTTGCTGGTTTAGAACTTTCTAAGTAGTTTATTTCTTAAATTACTAGGAATCTGTTAACGCAGTTTTTTTTTATTCTCATCATTTAAATCCCGACTTTATTTATTTCCGAATATGGACCATTTTTTGACTTCCCACCTTAAAGCCCTAGCTACCGAGCAGTGCCATAAAACAGAGACTTTCTGAAGCCTATTCCTCGGTAACGGGTTAGTGAATAGATTTGAAAAAAACATTATCAACAAAAGATTTTTTTGCATGACTAATACCTACTTTAATTAAATTTTTTTTTTCACTTGTTTTATCTAGGAGTAGATCAAATGGCTTTGATCTTTAGAAAGATGTTTACAAAAAAAAATGCTGGTTAAGTGTTCTCCAGAGTTCATATGGCATATGTAAATCAATCAATATTTCATAAAGAACATTGTTTTAAAGGTCAGCAGACTCTATGCGGCCGCAGGCGGCAGTAAGAGTATGTGTGCATTTAACTCCGGCCAAATGTACAAGGGACTAAAACGCCTTAAACCACCGCTCTTAGGTGGAGCAAGAGGGTGTGTCAGAGTTGTGCTGTCTATATCCACACCTAGCCCTGTCTTCTCTTGTACCAGTTCCTCCGCTCAGGCAACTTTCTCAAGAATTCATTCGTCGTCTACGAAAAATTTAAAAGATGATGATAAACTTATAATCTTATAGGTTTATCATCATCTTTTAAATTTTTCGTATAAGGCATCTGCCTTATAAGTACTGTAGAGAGGTCTCTGATAGATTCTTATTAGATTTCAGACTTCCAAAGCAATTAAGAATCTATTAACGCTATGGACTTATTAGAAGTCTAGGTGCAGAAGCCATTACACATTTTTTATTAAGGCGAGGTTGCTTTCATTTGGAACCTCTGGAAAACCACAAATATTTTAAATAATGAAAAAATATTTTGTTAAAATTAACCACATGACCAAAATGAGAAAAAACCAAAATATGATTAATATTAGTCGGCTTGATAAAAAAAAAACACGAATCTGGCCCTAACTTACGATTTCAAACGTGTATAATTATTATACACTTTTGAAATATGTATCGACATAAACTATGAGATTACGTCACGGAAATATTTGAAAGTTACAGAAAATAATAAAGCTTGTTTTTTAAAAGGATCTGACAAAAACAGAAATCTTGAATAGTTACTAATTGTGTTTTTTTTTTTTAATAAAAATAAAATCACTGTAACGGGGGAAAGTAACTACTGACTGGACTCCGAACAGCAGAAGCCGGCGACGCGGTAGGCCCAGAAGGAGATGGCGTGACGATTTGGACTCCTACCTTAAGGATTGGCCAGAAGTGGCTAAAGACAGAAAGGAGTGGAATAACGGAAGGGAGGCCTTTGCCCTGCAGTGGGACACAACGGGCTCATAATAATAATAATAATAACGGGGCCGCAAAATCGATTTAGATCTGGGTCAGTACTTACAAAATACCATGTAACTGCAACCGGCTCTTAAGAAATTCGAACTGAGAAATATTTAAAACATTCATTCCTTACTTATTCGTTAGCGAAGTACTGGCTGGTATTTTATATTTCAAAGCATTGTTTGTTATTACTTGAAACTGGCTCGCTGCCAAACGACTGCTGCGGAATTTATTGTTTTACTTGAAATACTCGAAAATGCAATCCTTGAAGTAATATAGTTGTGTGATTGTGACATGTCGGGAAATTCATTCTAACAGGGAATTTTATAGACTATGCTGACTGGACTATGCTGACTCGACTATGCTGACTCGACTATGCTGACTAGATTATGCTGACTCGACTATGCTGACTCGACTATGCTGACTCGACTATGCTGACTCGACTATGCTGACTCGACTATGCTGACTGGACTATGCTGACTCGACTATGCTGACTCGACTATGCTGACTGGACTATGCTGACTCGACTATGCTGACTGGACTATGCTGACTGGACTATATTGACTCGACTATGCTGACTCGACTATGCTGACTCGACTATGCTGACTCGACTATGCTGACTCGACTATGCTGACTCGACTATGCTGACCCGGCAAACGTTTAGCCATAGGAATTTACAGTAATATTATAAAGAGGTAGTTTGTTTGTTTTTGTTTGTATGAGGTAATCTCTGAAAATACTAGTCCGATTGCTAAATTTTTTTCACCCATTGAAAGCTGCTATGTGCCTGGGTGACATATTATGCTATTTTATGTACGCGGGCGAAGCCGCAGGCAAAAGCTATATAGGAAATATACAAGCATTTTACTTATTTTATTTTTTTCAAATATTTTTCAGCTCTAGTAAACAATTATGAACAATTTTTGAAATAAGTATCTTCTATAAGGTGACTGGTAATTAGTGTACGATACTTAAACACGTCATTGTGGTAATCAACAACTTGTACTATGGGAACAAACCGGAAATCGCGAAAAAAAAATCAGCTGTTCAGTACATTATGTTTGCCTAATGAACTGAACAGCTGATATTTTTTTCGCGATTTCGGCTTTGCTCGCATAATAATTTTTTTTTGTTATCATGAGCACAATCACGCGTTTAAGTATCGTACACTAATTGCCAGTCACCCTGTATATTTCTATTTTTATAATTTTGTTCTTTACATTTATATCTCTTCTTATATCAACAACGAAGATAGAATGCTTCAAAGTTGCTAATAAGAAAGAGAAGTCCAATATGAACTGTGACGTGACCTACATCACGCGCGGCATAGAATTAGCAGCAAGGTCTTTGCTAGTTATCATTTGTACTAGTGTACTCTATACCAGAGCACAGTATTCTTTTGCCCCAAAATGTCATCTGCCTTTTATTAGATTATATTACTAATCAATCTATACATCTATACTCATATAAATAAAATTGGAGTGTCTATTTGTAATATTGAAATAACTGCTTTTTACTACATGCATATGAATATTTATACGGTATATATGCCAAAATATTTTTTTTTACAATTTTTGTCTGTCTGTTTGCTGTTTGTCCGGGCTAATCTCTGAAATGGCTGGACCGACTTTGACGGGACTTTATTGGCAGGTAGCTGAAGTGCTTCTACTTTTATTTTAGAAAAAAATAAATTCAAAATCCTTTAGTCCACGCGAACGAAGTCGCGGGCACAGCTAGTTGGTAATAATCATAATAATTAATAATCAATAGATAACAAAGCATGGGTAGGACTCCCAAGTGTCAATTTAGTAGATATATTTGTTTTTTTTTTTTTAATCCTGTAGTTTTCTGAACTTAAAGGTTACCAAATAATTCGTACAATATTAAATCCTTGCTAATATTATAAAACCGAAAGTGAGTTTGTTTGTTTGTTACGTCTTTACACCTTATAACAAAACCGATTTTGATGAATTTTGGTACAGAGATAGTTGGGACCCTGGAGACGGACATAGGCTAATGTTTTTAAAAAAAAAGTGAGAAAGGGGGATAAAGAGGGAAGGTCTTTTATGTACGCGGGCGAAGCCGCGAGCAAAAACTTGTACATTATATTTTTTCAGGAAACGAAAAAAAAAATGACCTCTCAATACAAAATTATAAACTTGATTGGACAATTTGTATGGAGAGGAGGATTTTGTTTTTGTTTCTGAAAAAAAGTCTTGTGGAAGGGTGTTCAGATAGCCCTCACCCTGTATAGTAAACATTTTATTTTATTGAACTTATAGCAACGCCATCTGTTAGAGGGTGCAGACTGGCAGCTTTCCTTGTTCATGGGATTAAATTGCAAACAGGAGATGTTCGGGTTGGGTCGCTACTGCTTCAGAAGTCAGTGCATAGATGGCAGCACATAAATGAAAGACGAAGATATGCGGGACTAGGATCCTGATGAATTTTATTTATTTATTGCTTCACCATAAACGATTGCATTACTGCTTTCCATCAAGTGGGATCGCATTCAAGCACTAGTTTGTATAACCTTTCCCACTGATGGTAAGCAGTGATGCAATTGTTGATAGTGAGGCGCACTAGTTTAGTAAGAGACCTATCCACTCTAGCTTTGAAGACACTACCTGTCTATACATCTATACATATAAATAAAATTGGAGTGTCTGTTTGTAATATTGAAATAAACGCTTTTTACTACATGCATATGAATATAATACGGTACATACACGAAAATAATATTTTTTACAATCTTTGTCTGTCTCTCTGTCTGTTTGTTCCGACTAATCTCTGAAATGGTTGGACCGATTTTAACGGGACTTTTTTTGGCAGATATCTGATGTAATAAGGAGTAACTTAGGCTACTTTTATTCCAGAAAAAAATAAATACACAATCCTATAGTCCACGCGAACGAAGTTGCGAGCACAACTAGTGTGAAATAAAAATGTTTTCTTTCATTCATTAAGTAATTCCTTTTTCTTTCAGCTATATCAAATCAGTTAAGTTAATAATAAAACTGTAGGTAGGTATAGGTTCAGAAAACGACTATAATCCGAACTAATATTATAAATGTGAAAATGTGGATGTTTGGATGTTTGTTACTTAATTCATTAAATCCCAAGCGAACGCCGGCGTTCGCGCACCTATTGTCTTTCAATTGTGTCTGTAATTATCACTATTGAAAGGTTAATCACGCAAAAAACGGCTGAACGGACTTGGATGAAATTTGGCATGCATATAGCCTTTGACATGGAATAGAACATAGGCTACCTTTTATCCCGATTCCTTAAGTACCTAATGCCACGCGGACGAAGCCGCGGGCAAAAGCTAGTTAATAATAAAGTCCTCTATTAATCTATGACAAGACTTTAATTCCCACATCGCGGTTAGCGCAACAATAGTCCGCGCGAGGTAACCTTGTAGCAGGGTGACGATTTGATGTCAATAGTTAAATGTATGGGAGTGGCGGAACAGATGTGCTGCGCTTTGTACTCGTTATGGATTTTGTTTTGTATTTTAAGTGTCAGCGATTTGCGATTTGGCATAATTTAAGTTTGCTTTTACTGGTTTAACCGTGTTAATTTATTAATTTGTAGAATATTCAATAATTCTGGAAATTTAATGAATAAGATTAAATACTATTTAGTTTTTAGGGTTCCGTAGCCAAATGGCAAAAAACGGAACCCTTATAGATTCGTCATGTCTGTCTGTCTGTCTGTCCGTCCGTATGTCACAGCCACTTTTTTCCGAACTATACGAGCTATACTGTTGAAACTTTGTAAGTAGATGTATTCTGTGAACCGCATTAAGATTTTCACACAAAAATAGAAAAAAAGCAATAAATACATAATACATAGAACTGAATCTCAAAAAATTTTTTTCATCAAACCCATGCGTGTGGGGTATCTATGGATAGGTCTTCAAAAATCATACTGAGGTTTCTAATATCATTTTTTTCTAAACTGAATAGTTTGCGCGAGAGACACTTCCAAAGTGGTAAAATGTGCCCCCCCCCCTCTAACTTCTAAAATAAGAGAATGATAAAACTAAAAAATATATATGATGTACATTACTATAAAAACTACCAACGAAAATTGGTTTGAACGAAATCTAGTAAGTAGTTTTTTTTTAATGCATTATAAATTGAAAAAAATACACTATTATCAAAACATCGATCAAAGTTACAACACATTACAAGAACTTTTATATTATGTTACTTGCTGCTACGAAACCCTTCATGGGCGAGTCCGACTCGCACTTGGCCGGTTTTTTAGGAATGGCTTCAAAAATATTTAACAAATTACCTAAATCTATAATAACTACAAAAGATCTAAGCTTCTTCAAAAAAACACTTCACAAATTCTTACTACAAAAAGCATAATTATTATAGTATTAACGAATATTTAGAAGACAAATAACAAACCGTGCCTAACACCATGTTCTCCGATAATTATAAGTTGTAATGTGTTATATCTTATAAACTGTTGTAACATAGTTTTTTTCAGTTCGCCATTTGGTAAACAATATTTGTATGCTCAGCAAGGCAACGCATAGTGAGTCGATATTTTATAATTAACACCATGTACTGTACCTACATACATTAAACCTATGTGTCACAAATAAACATATTTGACTTTGACTTTACTGCTTGGGATGTGTTTGCTTACTTTATATAGGTATTTTTAAACTACTTCACTACTACTTCAGTTATAATTAAAATACGAAAATAACGTACCCACAGCCTTATAGACACAAGGCTTTAGGCTCGCAAGTTCTGATAAATAAAACTCGGTTACTTTTACTAACGCATCAAGTCGTGAAAAAATCAAAATTCCTTTCACGATATTGGCTCAGCACACATTACAGCAAAAAGCTCAACAAATAATAAATCTGTACTAATAACTGTCTGTTACATTATCTGTGACACTTTTCACAACTTTCTTCGGTCTCAAGCTGAGCTGTCAATTAAAACGTTCAACGATTCGACACACACCACAGCCCCGTCACACGACTTACCAAAGTCAAAATTTCAATTACGCACTTACACCAATTTTGACGTACCTTCATTTTGTCAGTTGTCACTCGAATTTCAGCCTTACTGCCTCGTGTTAAGAACTATAAACTTAAAAAAACCATTGTAGATAATGTACGTCGGTTGAAGTACTTAGTATAGATGACAATGTTGAAAGGATCATGAGTGCATTAGCCATTGTGGCGACACAAAGGGATATCTTCTATGATATACGTCAACGGCACTAAAGGGACTGGAAACTTATTGCAGCAAACAAATATGCGAAAAAGAACTGTATTTGGTGGAGTTAAGACTTATGTGGTAAGCATTTTTAAAGTTGGTAAATAATAAGAATGGTTTGTATAGATTTTTTTTTTTCGGTTTGTGTTCAGTAAATTGGGTTAAAACTTATATCTGACACTTCAATTGAAGAGTGTCGAGTATTTAGACCTCATTGTTTGTAATCCGATTAGTAATGTTTGTTGTTTTGTTTAGCAACGAGTGCTTGACTTCATTTGGGATCAACAGGTGTGAACATTGAATAGGATTGAACTGTATTTAGTTTTAATGGTTACAATATTTATTTAGTCTTCGTGAAAGTTAATCATTCAACAAAAAAAGATCACTTAAAGGACAAACACATAATGATGGGACATCTATTGTATACAATATGTTACAATTAGAAGTACATATAACAACCATTTTCTCAAGATTCCTGTAGTAATTATTAAAGTGCAATTACCTCCTTTCCTTTTAGAATTAAAGCGGTAACTGGTAACCTAGCAGAACATTCATTCATATCTTCTGAAAACAATCAAATAATCTGAAGGTGTACGTCGATAAGAGGGATAAATATTAACTGACTTGGTTATTTCATCTAACAACATAGACTTCTTTAAATCAAAGTTGTTATTTGCTTTTACCTCAAGTCTTTTATTTTGAAGTCAACGATCTTGGCTGCAGTCATTATAATTTGGCCCGTGTCAAGTCATTTTATATGATATTTTTTGCCTCGGAATGGCAGCTGTGCGTTGAAAATCCAATTTCTCATATTGTATTATGCTTGTGGCCACATGTGACACTCGCCGACCATCGCTGCCGTCGGGAAGCTGGTATATGGGCTATTATGTGCTTCTAAAGGTCTATACTAACGGTAAACGTTTGTGCGTATTAAACATGTTTAATCATATTGACCTTGCTTTTCTTGAATTCTTTCAATTTTTCTTTTTGTAAAATGTTTTTTAATGGGTTTAAACTTCATGTTTCTGCTACTGACGATGCTCTTATTTTAAAATTTTCCCAATAATATTATTGTGGTTTTTAAGAGAAAAACCATTGAATCTTATATCTTAATTCGCCTTTGATGTACTAGAAAAATGTGATTACTAGGTGCTATATCATGCTCAGTGCCAATTTTAGGGTAAATGTTGGAATTTTTTTATTTGTGTAAGACCTAAAATTTACTCCTGACAAATAATATTATATTTAATAAAATAACGATTGACTGCCTCTATCGAAACTATAATACCTGAATAAAAATCATAAATATTAATAGTAATTTCTTCTGAGCCAACTGGCAAAAGCGCCGCCGCATTCATCCTCAAACACAACATAGTACATAAGCAAGAGAAAAGATAACAAATGATTTGTATCCGCCATAGTCGCGGGGAAGTCGCGCGTGAATCGGCATGGGTTTGTGACAAGAGGGCTGACCGCATCGAGGGGACATTTGTTCTTGATTGACTGTGAGGGGAAAGTATAGAAATAAAATTTTGAAAGAAATTATAGAAAAGTGTCAATAGCCTAGGGCGAAACTGAAGCACTTTGCTGACATCTGCCCGGAAAAAGTATCTATGTCTATGAAAGAGATTGTGAAACTTCTATTAATAGTGGTTAGTCAGTTAATCAAATCTTGTCAGGGAAACGGTTTTGTTCAAAAAAGTCCCAACAATCCTGAAACTTTTAGTAAGCAAAAGTCTAAACTCATTAAAAAAAGTTACCAAGTCTCGATTTCAATAGGCACGTTGATCAGACTTAAAGAAAAGCTTCATCTGATTTGATTATTTGTCGTCCAGATAAAGCTTAGATTTATTGTATGTTTTAATGTAAAAATAACCTGATATATATCTAGAAATCTATTTAAGTCAAGAGTAAATAGACTGCTTCTAGGCAAGCGTGATCCATCGTCGGCCACATTATCACTTACCATCAGGTGAGATAGTAGCTGGTATTAGAGAAAATGTGAATATAATGTACTTTAGAATAAAGGTTCAAAAACCAGCACGCTTAGCCTAGTTGTTATTCTGCAATCGTTATCGCTGTCGAAAAGTGATGAAACATATGGGAATGACGTCATCTCAACGTAAAGTCGCGTGGTCGGAACAAACGAATAGACAATTCGTAGCCTAGTTCACATACTTCAAAATCAGTTTCTACAATGTTTAACGCTACATTCTTTGTTATATAAACGCTACATTGTAGAACGAGCGGCCGACTCAGACGCGTCAACATGGCTATCAACTTATCGTTTTCTACAATTGCCGTCACCGAGGCGTTACTGATTAGAGAATGGAATTCGACACAAACTGGTTGTAACTTGGCTAGGGGAGCTGGTTCCTTAAAATTAAGAATCACGAGTCATCTCATCGATAAAACGATCAAGCTCAAACTAATTTTAAAGTTCACGTTTTTTATAAGAAACGAACGTATTTATTACCTAATTTCTATAACACAAGAATACAACACCAAAGTAAACCTCTTAACACAATTCACAAAAAAAAACTTGCTGTCATCAATTTCATTCAAAATATTTCGCCACTTGCAAATCCGTTTTATCTCACCGAAGTCGGTTTGTTGAAAGCATTTAAACACGCATGGAATAAAGAGCCTTAACATTTAACAAACATACACGTCATCCAATAAAGGTATTGACTAACTATTACTGGACCCGACAAACGGTTGACGTTTTGAAGAAGCCGCTCGATCGCTGCGACAAAGTCACTGCGCTCCGCCTCCAAAATGTCATTCCATACAAGCGTATTGAGACACAATGACGTTTATTGTGTCAGTGTAGGATCTTGGTATGATTGTAAATTAAATTAAAAGTTGTCGGCCAGCTTGATGTGGCGAATTTTTGTTTGGTTTTTGTGTGACACTCTGATTCAGGTGTGAGGATAAGTAGTTCAATGAAGCGGAACGATGTTGCGTCTATTTATGAGCCATGATTTTTCGGTTGATTTTGGTGTTTTGTTTAGGGTTCGAAAGGTATAGAATTACGAGGCATCATTTTAACATTAGATCAAGTATAACATACTAAGCTGAGGAAATAAAAACTACGAACGCGTTTTTGTAGGGTGCCTGCGGTGTAGTAATTATGTAGCTACAGGAGTATTGAAGTTCATTTTATAATAAAAAATGATTTTCCATAAAGCAGTAACTTTACGTCCTATGTTAAGGATATTATAAAAAAAAATCTATCAGTTTTAGAGAAATAGAGAGAAACTAGATAGTTTCTTACAAATTAAGTCAAATTGCTATAACTTCAAATCAAAATCAGCGTATTTATCTAAATGATGATACAAGAATTAAAGTCAATACCCATTTATTTGCTAGACATACTTAGTTATAATGTTAGGGTACTACCATGTTTTTATGATAAAATATCGATTAAATAATGTGCTACCTTGCTGGGCATATCATTATTATGCATCAACTGTCTAAACGTTTTAAATTTTCATCCCTGTCTGTTGGTTTTAAATAGGGCCTGTATAACTAGCCCGTCTAACAAATAGATCTACTTATCTCTCTTTTAATTCTTGAACTAAATTCAGACATTTCAGTTGGTACCCGCCCCACATACTCCACACAACAAATCCAACACCGACAAGTACCAAGCCGCCTCAATCACAATGATGGCCGCCGCTTCAAAGTCACCGCGGAGGGCGTGGCGGCGGCATCCTTTTGACATGACTGTCAACGATATGTTTGAGTGTTTGTTTGTTTGTCGGCGTCAGCGCACCTTGTACAGATGCTGTCTGAGAAGGATAGGCAATCGTTGTTATAAATACAGTGATAGTTTAAGATAAAGTTGTGGATGTCTGCTCTATGCGTTTTGACGTAACATGAAAACAGCACCTACCCTTTCGGCCTAAAGCAATGGACTTGAAACCTAAGTAGGTTTTGAATATAATAATAATAATCCACAACTATCACACAACGCTGTTTAGTCCCAAGCTAAGCAGAGCTTGTGTTATGGGTACTAGACAACTGATAAACATACTTATAAATTTATAAATACATACATATTATAGATAAATTACACCCAGACACAGAACAAATGATTATGCTCATCACACAAACATTTGTCCTGGGTGGGAATCGAAGCCACAACCTCCGGCGTAGCAGTCAGGGTTACTAACCACTAGACCAACAGGTCAGTCAACTATAAAAGGAGAAACTGACAACTGACTGACTGACATATAAACGCATAGCCAAAACTACTAAGAATGTGAAATTTTGCACAGGGCTTCCTTTTGTGTTGTAGGCGAAGAAGCAAGGGAGGCAGTGATTAGAAAGACATTTTGGAAATTCAACCCGTAAAGGAATGAAAAAGGGGTTTTGGTTTGTATACAGAATCTCTACCAATAGGTATAAATGAAATTAACACAAATAGTATTAACAACCTTTATTACTATTTGTGTTAATTTTATGTATCAGTATCTATTCTTTAAAGCTTGTCCAATATAACAATTTAGGGAATTTAAACATTTTAAATTATTCTTCTTCTTCTTCCTGCCCTTATCCCATATTACTTGGGGTCTTGGGGTCGGCGCAACACGTTTTCTTCTTCCATTCTGTCCTGTCACCCGTCAAACTATCACTAACTCCCTTTTCTTTCATATCACTTCTCACACAATCCATCCATCTTTTTTTCGGCCTTCCTCTCCCTCTCCATCCATCTACATGTATACTCAGAACTCTCTTAGTAATATGCGCTTCATCCCTCCTCTTTACATGGCCATACCAAGACAACCGATTTCAACTTTTCAGTCACTGGCGCCACTTTCAAACTTCCTCTAATATACTCATTTCTCACTTTATCCATTCTCGTCACACCACACATACATTTAAACATTTTATATTATTATTGGGTTATTAACCCAAGAAATAAGAATCTTGAAACTTGATTTAATAAATTTTCCTGGGGCTTCGAAACTTGCAATAACTTTTGAGAGGACCTTCTTAATATTGTTAAATCGGTCATTTGAACGAGGCACTGTACATTCTAGTGATCGATCATCTTCACCACGAGGCGAACAACCCTTTATTTATACATTTTTGATGTCAAATTTAGATGCATCGCTTTCACTTTGAAAATATGCTTTGATTTGTGGCGTGACGTATTTTATATGTGACCCATCTTAGATTTAATAAGATGAGTGGCCCTGCCTACATAGCAGGCAGCAAGTGCAGGGCACGTTGCTCGCAGAACAGATGGCCGTTGGGGCCGAAAGGTTCTGTATTGGCGACCTCGTACCGGAAGACGTAGCGTTGGAAGGTCTCCTACAAGGTGGACCGATGACCTGGTAAGCGTTGCGGGATTTCGATTGATGCAACGCACAGGACCTTTCATTGAGACGACACTTGTTTTTTATGGTCGGAAAAAATCATGCATTGACATCCCCCGCTCTTGGGCGGAGTGGGAGATAGTTTCAGACTCTTACTGACTAAAAGACCCACCCCGTCCCTTCTAGACTTCATACCGGGGCTTAAGCGCCCTTTCGGATAACCCTGGCCCCAGTAGGCTTCGACCCGGCTGGGTCACTGCTGTTGCTGACAACTCCTTGAGGCGCGCGGGAACAGTGCGCGCCGTCGACGACTTGAGCTTGGTCCGGACAGTTACCGGACGGCCGGACAGTGAGCTACCCATTGCTCACTGTCCGCAAGCCCGCGCCTACGTTGGCCGGAAATCGGGATCAGAATCCCGGTGGTGGCGGCGGCGGCGATAACGCCGTTGCCTGATGCGTTCGGCCTCCTCCTTTGCAAATTGAGACGACACTTGGCTTTTTGGCTAAAATGATGATTATGATGATGAGTTAAATGGCACCGGCTCTAACGTACTTACCATAAAACCACACAACACACACACACACCGCCATAAAGAAATCAGAGCCATGTTCAAACTTCAAGTTACAGACAGCTGTGAACCATTTTTCAAAAAATATAAAATTCTGACACTACCGTTTTTGTATGTTTATGAGACTGCTTTATTTGTCAAATTAAACTCACACCTGTTTCCTAACTTATCAGATACTGTGAAACGTAATAGGCGAAAAGATATGTTACGCGGACGTAAAGCTAAAACAGCACTAATGAGAAAAAGTATATTCTGCATAGCCCCACAAGTGTTTAACAAAATTCCAAAATCGATTAAAGACTTAAATTTAAATTTGTTTAAAAAGGAATTTAAAGACTTGTTGTGTAAAAAGTGTTATTATAATTTAAACGACTATTTGAATGATACTTTGACATAATAATTAAATTGTAATTTTATAAATTTTGACATCTCTCTCTAATAATTTTATACAATTTGACATCACTCTCAAATAATTTTATAGATTTTGACATTCTCTCTCTAATAATAATTTGACATTGAATATTACTCTGAATTTAATCCACATTACATTTTTAGATGTTGTTAACTTTATTCGTACTAACTCAATGCTAACATAATATTTTTTAATTTTTTTCTTAAACATGTTTATGATTGTGATTATGTACCTACCAAATATTTGCACGCCACACGTGGCAGAATGTGATGAGACTATTAATTTATTTCAAGACCATAATTATGTACCATATTCTGACCAAATAAATGATTTGATTTGATTGATTTGATTTGATTTGAAAGAATCTGTAGTATAACACTTCGCTTTATAGTAGCGTTATGTTATCCAACAGATATCTTTTATCGTAACTAAATAAAAATGCTGAGCCCAAAACCCGAGAATAACTGAACCAACAACGAATTATTTTTTTTTAACAATTTTTTTTTAAGTCACAGAAACAATCCTACGTTCTTGTATTTAGTGTATCCTAATAGAAAGTTTGAAAAATTGCACGGGAAATTCTAGATTTGAATCTAACCGGCAATCCTTTTTGAAGAGGTATATTAGGTCAGCTTGTGAATAACAATAATGTTCAACGCTTTTAGTAAAGTTCTTCCAAAATTCTTCATGTTTATTATTTAAATCTTATATTGAAGTTTAAAGAATGTATTTCTCATGAAAAAAAAAGTTTAACGAAAATAAGTTATATTATTACAAGCTAAAATATTACAAATTTATGTCAGGTGGTTTTCTTAACCCGGTTGTGTCTCTAATTACGGCACACGAGAAGTTAAATCCAAAATATACCTTTTTAACTTATTCTTTTTCATTAAACACTCACAATATATCTTTAAGTAGATCATTTAAGACAAAATTTTATGTTTGAAAGTACACAACGCATCTAAACATTGTGAATCTGGCTTTGTGAGTTGTAGAATATTATTATTTATTTATCTGTTTAAATAAACCAGCGAACCATCTTTTTTTTTGACTACAACCTGATGGTAAACAGCGATGCAATCTCTGATGGTGAGGCGCACTAGTTTATTAAGAGCCTATTCACTCTAGCCTTGAAGACACTTAAATTATAATCGGACGGGAAGACCGCAGCAGGCAAATTGTTCCAGTCCTTCGATGTACGCGGTATAAACAACGAGGTGATCTTCTGAATATTTCGGTAAATTTTTCTCAAAATAAAAGTTTCAGTTATAGTCCAGGATCATTACATTTTGTAGGATAAATACTTTTTCGAATAATTTAGATAACCATAAAACCCTACGCTAAAATACATTAACTAAAATATGGCTTGGCTATGCTTATCCTCTGTCCAAGGTAAAAGCCAACCTTTGGGTCACGCGAAGGGTCAACTGGACGTTTCGACAGATCTTTAAACAACTTGTGAACACTCGGACCCTACGATCCGAAAGTTTCAACCCCAAACGGTTCGAAAATATAACTTCCAACAAGGTTGTTATATTTCCGCCGCTTGAGGTTCTCCGCAGCCTCAGCGAATTATTTGATTTACTGTAATTATAGTTTTTAAGTTTATATAATTTGTATGTTTGAGCTTTTAAATAGAATAGAAATGTTAAATTTAGATAATTATTTTAAGACTTAACAAAAAAAAATCCTTATAGTAAAAAATTTTTGAGAATTATCCAATCGACATATTTTATCCTTGCTACCTCTCTGTTAGCTACCACGATCGAGAATTTTCGCACAGAAAATTGTTGGGCGTCTCATCAAAATGAAGCTCCAACTCAGCTCAAACTCACGGAAAATTAGCTTTATAGTAATCAAGTGCAAAATTGGACCATTAGCAATCACTTATAATTTCTATTGAACTGAATGAGACAACGAGTGAACATCACACAAGTCAATACAAGCCCGACCAAAAACTTCCAAACAAAAACCATTACCAATCCCTACAAATTGAAAAGTTAAAGTTAAAGTAATAATATCAGAAAGCTAACCCCATGTCAAACCACGAGGTCCCCCTGCAGGACTCCTCCCTTTGACCGACCCTCGATTAAACACCATGGCGTGGTGTGGTGGGGACGAGATGAAACCGTGTTGCGGTGACGATAGGAAATTAAAAATATGGTCAACTAGCTAGAAAATTATTCCAAGGGAACATACTTCTGAGGTAAAAACTTTTTACAAATAAAAATAACCGACTTCTCATTGATGTACTCGCCATTGAAATTGATGCCTAGTCCACTCCAGTTCAGAACCTTGAAGACATCCTCCATTGCGGCCGTAAACAGTTTCGGAGGAATTACGTCTCCCTGCCTCACATCCCGCTGCAAGAGGATAGGTTTCGAGGTCATAGAAGCCTAGATAATATCTCCACAAGATATTTACTAGATATTTGCAAAATATCTAGTAAAAAATGTGTAATAACGTCATAACGGCGTAAGAACTTTTGTATGAAAAACAATGAAAATGTTTGTTTCGATATTTTGGAAACGCAGTATCTTGTGGATATTATCTAGGTCTCTATTGAAATCAATGTATAAATTTGTTTAAAACTAATCCAGTAAAGACCTCTGAAAAAAATTTAAAAAGTCAAAATAATATATAACAATAGCAGCTTTTCTAATCTAGATTCTGAATGACGACAATTTTTTTCAAAAACTTTTAATGGTTTAAAAAAAACACAAATACGTGTTTTTTAAACCCTTAAAAGTTTAGTAAAATATTCGAGTAAATCACGAAATTACCGAACTAACGAAACAGAGTTTTCAGGCGTTACCTAAGCTCTCATTTTTCGCGTTGCCTTTTCGTCAAACAACGCGTTTGATTGCGTTAGATGAAGTAACAAGCTTTTAAACTATGCTCGATGTTGACGGTAGGCGAGTGAAACAGGATCCTCTTAAAGCTTATTCTTGTTAAATCTTTTAACACAAACCACACCATAAACATTTTCGTCAGCCCGGCGTCACTGCGTCTACGTCGGTATGAATGGGTCGCAACTCTCGCGCCGCACAATGCCCGCAGATTTATGGCGCGTTTTGTTTTGCGACACGATTATGAAGTCTCGTTGCAGTCGCGCCATAGGAAAGGACCACACGGAAGGTGCAAATATAGAGGTACAGGGTGGGTAGAAAAATTGAATTTAAAGTTAATTCATAGTGGTATAAAAAATAAAAAAAATTAATTGGTTATCAAGCTGCCAAGCCGGTAGTTTTGTTCTACCATATAAAAACATAGTAAAAATATGAATGTGGGTATAGTCTGTCTAAAAAGTTTTTTTTTTTTTTTCAATTTTTTAGATTAATTTCAATTCAATTAATCTAATAAATAATCACTAGGTATATATATACAAACTTAAAATAATAATATGTACAAAAAATTAAACGACTTGGAATTATTTAACCGAATTAAAAATTCAATTGTAAGTTCATAATTATTACATACAATACTTTTAATAAGATTCCATTAGTAAACTGTGATCATCTCTTTGCAAGCTTGATTGTTCAACCGTGTTGACTACATCAGATTTCAAGAATTTAATTATTTCATTAGATTAACCAAAACGTTTGACTTTTTAGACAGACTCTACAAAAAGCTTAATAGGCTAAGCTTATTACCTACCTATTTTCAGATCATCCAAATATGTACACGAAAACATTTTTTAAAAATAGTTCAAATCGTTTCGTAAGAGTTCAATAACAAACACTAGATTTTTATGTATGAGCGACAAGACTTTTGATTAGCTTAAAAGATATTTCATATTCTTTATATATTATTTCGCTCAACTGGACCTTTTTTGGCGCAAACGTGTGTATGCAATGATACTTTTTTTTTTGTGTTTGTGTTAAGTTTTTGCTGTCTACAATATTTTGTGCGCCAAAATAAATACTTTTCTTTCTTTCTTTCTCTCTTTATTGTATACACCAAAAATAAAAGTTCAAAAGGAACTATAACTATACGAGTATGTCACGAACTGCGTAAAGAATGAAAGATTCTTTACAGTTAAGTACCAAAATTGTAAATACGTAATATTAAAAAAGCGTTGTTCGAAGAGCCATTACAATATCTCGATTTAGATAGGTAGTTTTAATAAAAAATAACTACCAAAAATAAATTATTTCAACTATTTCTCACTGTAGTAAAATAATCCCGCTTTTAACCACCCGATGCCTGATGCTTTTCCGGCAGGGTGTTGCTAACCATTGAAAAATGTTAAATAATATTGGTAGAATTTTTTGGAACACCCCATTTACACCTACACGGTTCTCCATTCACAAGACGTGCTACATTTTATGACACCCGTAGTAATTGACCACAATAACTGTCCTAACTTGCACAAAACTGACAAAAAAAACCATATTAACTCGTCACGGTTCTCGAAAAATTCCACTAAACGATACTTGAATATTATACCAATGCATTCTTATAGAGATTTATATGAATTTCATCAAGACATAGAGGCAACACCACGAACTTTATTACTATTATTGAACAAGATTTATTATTGAATGAATGAATGGTATAATTCGATTTTCATTCAAGGATTATGTGCGTTCATTGACATGGTTTTTAAAATTGGAATAGCTATCGTAATTTTGTCGCGTTCAAGAAATGTAAAGGTAGATAATTTTTTTAAATGGCTACCTCCCTGGTAGACACTGCGGTGAATTTTTTATTGATGCTGCAAGAAAATGGTTCTACGATTGTTTTTGCCTAGTTATCTGCTGAAAGGTACTTATAGATAGATAGACAGATAAATTCTTTATTGTACACCAAAAATAAAGCAATTACGAAACTTAAAATTAATAGGGTGTCACAATGGGCGGTCTTATCGCTAAAAGCGATTTTTTACAGACAATCTTTACCTCATCAATCAGACCTACAGGTCATTGGAAATTATTTAAGGAATTTAAAATATTTAGTACATTCCTAAATTAATACGAGTTTAAAAAAGGTACTTTATTGTTTAATTTTATCTTTACAAATCTATAGTGTTTCATGCACCGGATCGACCCTCCACGGGATTAAAACGATCAAAATTTAGCGGTGTAGGTATATATGTAATTTATAATTATAAAACCAGAGAAATTATTAGGAAGACTTTGTTTGTTTTCCGGTTTCCAAAAAACAAAAATATTCTTATCTTTTACATAGGTACTTAATTATCTACATCTACACTAATATATAATAAAGAGGTAAAGTTTGTTTTTTTTGTTTATAGGAGGTAATCTCTGGAAGTACTGGTCCGATTGCTAAAATTGTTTCAGACAAGGGCTGACTGAGTGATATATTTTATGTACGCGTGCGAAGCTGCGGGCAAAACTTAGTCTATTATAAAACAAAATCACCCACCGCTTCTGCCTGTCTATCTGTTTACGATAAACTCAAAAACTACTGAAGGAATTTTCATGTATTTTTCTCCAATTGACAGTTATTCTTAAAGAAAAGAGAGGTAATTATGAAAAACCGACCGACAATCCTAAACTTTTATAATGGACAGCCGAAAAAGGCCTGGTAACGAACTTCCATTGGACAAAAAGGACAAAACCTTTTTGAGTCTATTCACAGTAAACTTGCCTCCTCCAACAGACAGAGATATCAGGGCATAACGGCACATCGATCATCTCCAGCACGTCTTAAGGCGCGACGTAACAAAACATCAAAATAACAGAGTTCCGATAGATTCGTTAGATACCTTGTCACAATCTTGACGAATCGAGCCTCTTTGTTAATATTTCAACGATTAACGAAGTTCATCGTTTTATGTTAGAAAAATGACTTTTATAGATACATATATATATTATATAGATATATAAAACTCTACATTTTATGGCTTCTTTTATGCTAAGAAAGATCCACTGATCTTATATTTTCAGTCCTCAGTTTGAATGTGTATTAGGTACAGTACCTTCTCTACCTACGCTTAAAATGTGTTAGGGCCTGCGCACACTTGACACAAGACTGTCTTAGACAGACTTGTCTACGTCTGCGACACGGTGCATAAAGGTGTGCTCTTTGTGCTCTGTGTCGTAGATAAATCCGTCTTATCGCAGACGTTGTAAACAAGTCTGTCTAAGTCAAATTTGCGCAGGCCCTTAGCCACTTTGAAGTTGGCGTTCTGAACTAATTATTGCGCTAACTCGAAAAAATACGCATTTGCCATATTATGATTTATTAAAAAAATTACTGCGCAGCCAATTGTGCGAAGTTCAGAGCAGTCAAGATATTTCTGTAGGTACCTACTATACTTATCTAACTCTGATAAAAAGCAGAAATTTTATTTATATCTACTCTTTTTATTATTATTGGTCGGCCCGGCCTTGACCTCTATCTCAACTGATAGTCAGCGACGATGTGATCGACGATGGAGCACACTTTTCTAAAAGTAAACTATTCATTTTTGACCTTTATACATTGGCATTTCAATTCTCAACTCAAGTTATCTGATATTAAAAGTGGAATATTTTTGAGGAAAAAAGAAAAAAAAAAGCGAGCGCTCATGATTTTTTTCTTAACCTCAAATGGTTGCCTAATCACCTTCGCCATAGAGTTCTGGTGAAGGCGATAAGACAAGCATTTCAGTTAAGATTGGGAATTTCAGAAAGCCAAAAAAAAACGACTTATAAAAGAGCCCTAAAGATTATGTCCATAAAAAAAAAGTGAACAACGTATTACTGCCTAGTGCCTATCGTTTTGATTGCACTTGATTATAAGTACTTTTTTGAAGAGATAATAATTATTTGATTAAGGTAAGGATTTTGGACTAGCGATAGTCCTCGTATTATACAATTTCATGAAGTATTTCGGATTGTGTTCGTAATACAGACACCTGTGTTTGCTTGTGCGAATTTCTCATGATTAAATCTCATTCAAACCAAATAAAAATATGTTGTTCCTTAAAAAAAACAACGTTTTTACGTAAACATAACATTTTGTACAATCTAATAAAAATACGAACGCGCCCAATCGATCATGCGCGCCAATTTTGACAGATCGCGCCATTTTTATAAAAGTTCGGATATCTTCGTAAACGTATCAAAAGCGGCCCAATCAAGTCTATTGTATCTGAATCGATGTAACTGGATTTGTTTAGATTGATCCGACCCATCAATTTTGTGGTCGCGGACAGTTAGCTTTTTACTTGAAATCCAGGAAATCGATGATTTAGAACAAGGTATTATTATTTTTGATGGCAGATCAAAAACTTTGGTCCTTACATATAATGTAACTTTTAACGATAATCTGAAAGCTGCATTATTGTAGTAATAGGTAGGTATCATTGGACCTACTTATTATCCTGTGGGATAAGCTTGAAACAGAAGCGACATTGTGTGAAAAAACTAGATAAGAATGATACAAGTGTAATAAAGCTTCAAAATTTTTTTTTAAATAAGTTTTCATAGGGTTACGTTGCAAAGACTTTCCGAAATCAATACGATTTGAAATTGATATTTTGCAACTAGTAAATTAAAAACTGGACAAGTACGAGTCGCGCCCTGAGGGTTCCGTACAAACTTTCCTATGTAAATAGTTAAATTCCGGAATGGATTTCCGAAACTCAAAATAAAAAAAATTGTGACGTAACAACATATTTACAGTTTTCAGATTTATTTCTATACTTGTGATATAAATAAGATCTTGCTTTATGCCAGATTTCAGGATCTGGATCAACGTGAATAACTCTACAACTTTCGATTTCCTCGAGAGTGTCGAAATGTACGTTTTTTGCCACATGAACCGAAATAACTGTTTTTCTCGTAAACTTACAAATTTGATTTTTTCAGCTTCAAGAGTCCGAAGACCTTTATGGTTTTAATTTCAACTCAAAACCTTTACGCGTTGCCGAGATAAAGGGTCTTTGACAGACTGACGGACGGACAACAAAGTGATCCTACAAAAGTTCCGGTTTTCCTTTTGATTTACGGAACCCCAAAAATGGTAAAGACCGAATGCTTTTGTAACGTAGGAAAAGCTAGACAATGGCGTGGAAGTGATGAAAACCACACCACTGCTAATCTACATACCACCAGACTGTCCTAATCCTAATTAATCCAGTACTAGAAACTTAAAACTAAATTAACTATAAGTACTTTGAATGCAATAAAAAGTTTGAACTTAGTTATTTATAATTAAGTATGTAATATTATTTGAACATTGTCTAGTGTCTCAATACGAAAGTCTATGACCAGTGCGTGTTACAAGTGATGACATATTATAGCTGCGAAACAGGCCTCATTAGAAGGCTTAAAGTCACCCAAAGAGCAATGGAAAGGGCTATGCTCGGGGTTTCCTTGTGTGATCAAATCAAAAGTGAAGATATCCGCAGGTGAACTTAAGTTGCCGACGTAGCACGAAGAATTGCCAAATTTAAGTAGCAATGGGCTGGGCACATTGCTCGCAAAACAGATGGCCGTTGTGGCCGAGAGGTTCTGGCGTGTTACCGCGTACCGGAAGACGCAGCGTTGGAAAGCCTACTACAAAGTGGACCGATGACCTGGTGAAGGTTGCGGGAAACCGATGGACGCGAGACGCACAGGAACGTTCGTTGTGGCGACGCTTGGGGGAGGCCTATGTCCAACAGTGGACGTATATCGGCTGAAATGATGATGATGATTTGATTGATATTGTAATCTCTAGAAATAAAAATCCCATTATCCCAGTCAGTTAAACCTGGTTCACACTTGACCTTTTTTTGTATGTTATTACAAGACCACGGGTAGACCATGTACCAAGGTGCCAAGTTTTATAGCAATCCGTTCAGTCGCCCGAACGTGAAAATGTTACAAACATATAAAGTTTTATCTCTATAATATTAGTGTGAATTCTCTGAAAAAAAATCTACTCCATTACTGAGCATAGATGTTTTATGTTGAAACATACGGACGTATAATCTGACTAAAAAGTCAAACGACTTGGGAATTTTGTAAAATATTTAATCATTTAAAAAATACTTTTTTTTCATGGTAGGAAAATCATCTAATAACATCTCCCACTCTTGGGCGGAGCGGGAGATAGTGTCAAACTTTTACTGACTAAAAACCCACTCCAGTTCCTTCGTTGCCTTTCGTACCGGGGCTTGAGGCTATCTTTCGAATTAAGCCTGGCCCCAGTTGGTTTCGACCCAGCTGGGCCCCTGCGGTTGCTGACCTCAAGGAGAGGCGCGCGGGAATAGTACGCGCCATACCATTAAAATAAAAAACTTACTTTTTATAAGGTTCTATTAGTAAACTATGATCAAGATCTCTTAATCAAACTTGATTATTGAACCAGTGTTGACTTTATCAGATTTCATTTCGTCCTAATAATTACCCAAGTCGTTTTACTATATATTCAGACAGACTAGTTACTGACAGGAGTTAGTAGTCCAATAATAAAAAAGCTACTCTTCGGCAAGACTACTTCATTAGTTTTCATTCGACGAAACTAGTTCATTACAAAACCAAATATGAAAGAAAAAATAATATTTTACAGTCACCAGTGGTTGTAAATATTTCCCAAGTGTACAACAAAACTTAAATCGCCAAGTCTCCCATGAACGACTAACAATATCCCTACATACATAACACATGCGTGCGTATATAACATCAATATGGATCCGCAACCGCAACAATTGCAGAAACCATTAAAACAAACAGGCTTGCAGCTGCGAGGAGCGGTGGCCACCCGAGCGTGACGCTCGGCCCCCGGGCCCGCCCCCCGAGCACGCTCAGAAATCAACATAAATAACAATACACACCCCTATCTGAGACACTATGACACCTTCAACAAACAAAAAGGTCTAACCACCAACAGAACCATAGAGCCAAAACAGCTCGTATGTTTCCGAACGCAGATCTCATGTTGGCGCGAAAATGCACGCGTCATTACAAAAAAAGTTAAGCAAACGTCAAGTGTGCAACAATTGAAAAATATTTCGTCTCTTTCGTCCATTCAATAGATACAGTCCCTCTACATTTGGACGCTTTTATTAAATTTATTGTCAAAGGAATGTATATAAAAGTTGTTGAAATGAAAAAGGGTCCCAGTTCCATTTCGATCGTGAGTGACACCAGTGTTCCAATATGTTTTCTGAGCAAAGTTACTCCAGGCTTTTCAGGCCTTGGGATGTGAGTGATACTAAGAACGATGGACAGATAAACTGTGATATTAGTACAGGCGTAGAAATAAAAACGAAGAAAAGGAAAATTGACGAAAGTAAAAGGGAAAATCGTTTGCGGAAAATTCGCGGGACTTTCAAGAAGTCTGATCCGAGTCACCAAGATGCTACTGTGTCTACTACAACTAGAGACGGCGATGAGGATATAAAACCTGCGGCAATAACTGAAATAAATTCCCCGGTTGAAAAACTAACTCTATGCTGTGACAGGCTGCTTCAAGAACCTCTTTCTGCAAAAAAAGAAAAAATAGAGAAACCGACGGAGGTTGGCTTAAAACCTCAACCTTACCCGCCAATACCACAGATGGCGTACAGCCCGACGTTTATGCCAGAGTACTTACCGACCGCCGATATAGCTCACGCATTAGGAGTACCACCAACAGACCCGCTACTCCTCGAATCCCTCGCCCAAGGATACGCGATGGAGCTGGAATACGCAAGGATCCTGCACCAAGAGAACGAAGCGAAGATGAACGCGAAAAAGCAAAGACCGAAAAAATACAAATGCCCTCACTGCCACGTAGGTTTTTCAAACAACGGACAGTTAAAAGGTCATATAAGGATTCACACTGGAGAAAGACCTTACAAATGTGACGAGAAGAATTGTGGGAAGACGTTTACGAGGAACGAAGAGTTGACGAGACATAAAAGGATACATTCTGGGGTTCGTCCGTTCCCGTGTTCAACGTGTGGGAAGAAATTCGGCAGACGGGATCATCTGAAGAAACACACGCGGACGCATTTCGTTCAGGCGGAACGCATGATGCCAGTTTTCGTACCCTTGTCAGCAGTTCCCCATATGGCTCCGGGTTTCCCGTATCTTTACGGTTACTGAAGTTCGAAAAGGTGATTTTCTGAATAAATTCGGGAAATAGAAAATATTTATTGAAGTTTTAAATGAAGTTGATCTTTTCATATGACACTTGGTTGTAGAATCTGAACTGGTGGTAAAAAAGAAAATTGTGCTTTTCCCTTAAAAGCTGAAATTGTGTTCTTTAAAATTCGTAACGAGATTTATAGAGATTCGAGTTTTTTTTTAAATAGTCAGAATTCTTGTATATATTATATTAAAAACGTGAAATAAAACAAATATATTTGGTTTGAACGCAATTTCATGCAGAATTTAGTATGGCTACTTGTAAATAATAAAAACGTTTATAAAATAAAAAAACCTTACTAAAATAAGTAGTAAATATATAACACTATGTACATAGTAAAATTCTAACACTACTAAGCGGTCAATTACCTACGAATTACGATGTATTCAATGGTTATGAAATTATATGTAGTTATAAGATAAATAAATATATTTTTCAAATTTTACTCTCAATGGTTTTTGTTACCCTTATCAACTTATTTCAGGATCACAGCAAAAATCAAGTTTATGAAAAAACTACGATTATGCCTTATAATTATAAGTATCCACATCTACTATGGGCACCTCCGAAGAAAGAATGTGTAAATATAAAATAAAATAAATAAAAAATTGTAGTGAAAGTGTATCGGTATTTTACAGGATGAGTTTTGGAGAGTGTGCGCGGGAATAGGGTAGTTTCCAGGGTCAAAATAATCACATTTTATTTAGTCCGTATTTTAGATTATTAAAAAATATCGGACTTTTTTCGATTAAACAAAAAATAACAAAGATATAGCCCATTAAAGTTACGTGTGACGTCACCCCGTGCGAAAAAATGCAGCACGGCGTGACGTTACACGTAACTTTAATGGGCTATATATTTTATATTATTTACATTTTTTCGGCAACTAGCCTACTTATGACTTGATTGCGCCATCTCCTTTCTACTATCGGACAATCCGACACACGGCAGTAACCACCCATACATTGTTAAAACCACTACGGTCCGGAATAAGCGTTTCGCGTAGTCGTTTATACTATTTACATCGAAGGACTGGAACAATTTTGCCTGCTGCGGTCTTTCCGTCCGATTAAAATTTTCATTCGTGCTAGTGCCTTTCGCCATTGATTGCATCACTGCTTACCATCACGTAGGATCGTATTCAAGCACTAGTTTACATCAATAAAAAAGTGTCAAAATTCACAACCCTTGGTATATCATTCTATGAAAACCGGGAAGTAAGTACCTCATCTATAAATATTTATCAAGCTAAACATAAAACACACTATAAACACGACCCGGCTTCGCACGGGAGCAAATTATGCACAAAAAGCTCTTTTATTACTTTTTCTATTAGTGAAAATCGCATGAAAATCATTTATGTAGTTTAGGAGGAGATAGCGGATAAGCGGACAAACGACACGATATTGTTTTAAGGGTTCCGTACCTCAAAAAGAAAAACGGAACCCTTACCTATAGGATCACTTTGTTGTCCGTCCGTTTGTCTGTCAAGACCATTTATCTCCAGAACGCTTGTAGGTATCGAGTTGAAATTAAAACCGTATACCTACTCAAGTCTGCAGTCTCTTGAAGTTGTCAAAAAATCAATCTTGAAAGATACAGCCATTTATGTGTGTTTTTATATTAAGTAGGTACTTATATTAAATATATATATGTCTATTTTATTTATACATTTATGTATATATATATATACTAGCTGCTGCCCGCGACGTCGTCTGCGTGAAGCCTCTACAGCACAAAAATACCTAAGGTGCCAGTGTCGCTATAGCATTATAAATAAGCAACTTTTAAAATAGCATTATAATATACGTTTTTTTCGCAAACGAAGCTAGTGAAGAGAGTTATATGGAAATCCTGCTGAGTTCAGTCATAAGATGTGACTGAAGGAAATAAAGAAAATAATGCAGGAATACATTCCAGGACACAAAAGAGTAAAAATACGTATAAAGGCGTCATACTTTGCAAGACTTCCCTATAAACTACGTTGGTAGTTATACTGCCAGGAGCCAAAATGTAAAGAGAGTCAGGACTGGTAGCGCGGGAGCAAGCGACGTACAGTTGCCCGAGTGAGAAGCAACTCGTCCTGAGGTCGACACCCGCTGCCCTGTGTCTGCCCCTGCGACTTATTGATGGTAATCGCGAAGCAAACACACACGGGGAACTGTACGCGCTTGAACTGGAACGGGAAGTTATGGGGTATGAGGGGAATGCGTGGTATAAATACTGCCTCGCTGACGCTACAACCCGTAAGAATTTCCGCCTCAATGGTGTGTCTGTGTGGAGCGAGATGACTTTAAGGCGGGTCCCGTCACAACTTCGAAGCATAATCGGGACACCGACCTTCAGCTTGATGGTATGCGCCGGAAGTCTACTTGCTGATAGGGAAATCAGAAATTCCACGGAATAACGTGTGGCATCATCTTGCTCGACAACAGTGTTTATCGAGGTGTAGACAACTTCATTTTTCACAATTTCCGAGAGAATGCATTCGTTAACTGCTGCAGCCTGATCATTTTTGGGCGTCAAAATGGCCACACACCCAAGAATTCTGCTGGTGCGGTATACGACTGATGTCCCCGTACACACAGTGAATGAGTTTTTCTAAGCTAGATATCACTCTACCGAGAGACTCTGGAAGCACCACCTGTCCACCTCTCTCTTCTGGTAGAGTGCCTTCGCCAAGACTTAGAAGGACATCAGAGAATTCTTGAGCACGTGCATTGCCGCCGAGCCGAGCTCTCATATTAATGGTCAAGCGCAGTGTACGAACTCGTGACCACAACGAAGATCGTTTCGACGAAGCTTTCACCTCGTCAGCCCTCGATCCCCGCGTCACCTCGGGAAGTGTTTGCCGGAAATCGCCACTGAACAGAACTGTGACACCATCCATCAAATGTTAGTTCCTGCGGATGTCCTGCAGGGTTCTGTCCACGACCTCAACTGCCTTCCTATTGGCCATCGTACACTCATCATCAGAGAGCAATCCTTGAGCACGTGTCCCTTATCGCTGTTACGTGACACACCACAAACAGGCGTTTTGGCGCTCTCTAAATCGATGGGAATTTTTAACATGGCATGTGCTATCTTGCCTTCCGGAAGCAATGTGGCAGCGATTCCCGACGACGCTACAGCAATAGCAATTTTGTCTCCTCCTGACCTCTGCGAGTATGCCAGTGGTAACAAACGTTTTTCCTGTTCCACCAGAAGCATCCAAGAAAAACATTTTACCCTGGTTTTGCCCAACGCTTTCAAGGACGGTGTCATAAATTCGTTTTTGCTCTCAAGAGAACAAAGCGACATGGTAATTTCGTATGGGGGTTGTTTCGCCCGGATCGTAATTTGTCTCAGCGTTATACTCCCGATTTCCATGGTCTTGATGTGGTGATGATTGGAGAGCTGGTAACCCATATTCGATCAGTGGATTGCCGCCGATAGAAATGACCACATCTTGAAGTGAACTGAGACAGGTGTTCAGCACGCGTTCATCAGTTACTTCGACTTCGTCTCTAGTAGCACGCCTCAAAGCTCGTAGAAAATCTTCAGACAGATGATGTCGATACATCTCCCACAAAGCTACCGGGTTCGCGACTCCACAAAACACCAAGATGACGGCAAGCAGATGACGCATGTGACTGGGACTGTCACTGACGCTTGCCTCCGCGAGGGTGTCATCCCAATTAGGCAAAAGGCTGCGCGGTAAGTGGGATACTCCACGCGATCAAATGTCCTCAGAAAGGCGAAAGACGTTGGGCCTGAGACAGTGTGATGTAACAACCGCAAAAATAGCATTCGCCACTATTCGGGTGCACGGTATAAACCCTATCCAATGCAGTGTCCTTGAAAATTCCCGGAAACCTTTCACAGTACCTCCTCGTGGATGTCGGTTGAATACACCCCTTTGCTTGTCGTACGTGTAATATGAAGGCACCTCGTCATACGTAAGGGATTTCGCAAACTGGTCGACTTCACAGAGTCTGAGAAATGCCACCATGTAATACCTAACACCGCATTTTTTTTTTAATTGTCTTCCTCAACTCTGCTCAAGATTTTGAGGGTTTTGTTGGAACTTGAATTTGTCAAAACGAACTATAATATGAAGAAAATGCACATTACCATCTATGAATTTTAAGAATAACTAATTACTAACCTCGCTAACATGATCAAATTTAAATGAATAATTTCCAAAAACTGATAACATATAATTTGATTTGATTTTTATGAAATCTCATAGATGGCGCTGTTTTAAAATTGTGTTTATACTACTAATATTCATTAAATTATGTTTCTCTGCCCAAGTTACTTTAATGGCGTAGTTTTTATAGTGTAAAGCTAGATAATAGCATGACTTACTCATAAACAACATTTAAATATGCGTCCTTATATTATACGCTGTCACAGAATGCGTAAGAAAAATAAAGACTCACAGCTCCTCCCCCGTAGGTGATAGCGTGATAATATGTAGCCTATGTGTTGACCCGACCTCTTAGTAATATTCATGCAAAATTTGAAGTAAATCCATGCAGTACTTTTTGAGTTTATCCCGGACATACATACAGACAAACAGACAAACAGACAAACAGACAAAAATTCTAAAACCTATATTTTTGGCTTCGGTATCGATTGTAGATCACGCCCCAAGTATTCTTTTAAAAAAATATTCAATGTACAGTTTTGACTTTCCTACGATTTTATTATATGTATAGATATATATACATCTGTACCCTTATTCTTCTTTTCTATTTTTCTTCTCTCTTTTTTTATGCACCTACCATGTTTTCTCTTCACCAACCTTGGGTGACTGGTAGAGAATGCATAAGTCCGTCTTTTTACATTTGAGTAGCATGAAGTTCTAATAAATAAATAAATATGTCGCACAAAATGGCCCATCTTACCTGCATAACCAAGTTACTGGACATGGAATCTAGGGTCGAGCTCCGGTGATATCATTTGTTCTGTTTTCCTGGTTTTTAGGTTTCTGTCTTCTATATATTCTCTAGCTTTTGCCCGCAGCTGATGTGATATTTGAAAAAATCTGTCATTTCAAGCTGCCAGAAGGCCTCGAAATGTACTTTACCCACATCAAATTTCGATCACTAGGCCACTGTAATTTCCATACTTCACTAGAATGCCAGATCATGACGACAAAAATATGTATGGTTGACTACGTGGCCAATAGTGGCCAGGTGAGGTACAAGTAGAACTGCATAGCTCGCTGTCCGACTATCCGGTAACTGTCCGGACCGAGCCCAAATCGTCGACGGCGCGTGCCTCAAGGATTTGTCAGCAACTGTAGGGACCCAGCTGGGTCTAAGCCTACTGGGGCTATGGCCTGTTTCCGAAACGGAGGCTCGGCCCCGGTATGAAAGGCAAGAAGTAACGGGGGGTGGGTTTTTTAGTCAGTAAGAGTCTGACACTATCTCCCGCTCCGCACAAGGGCGAAGGATGTCATTTGGATAATTTTTCTCCGCCAAAAAATAAAAACATTTATTGTCTGGGCAAACTGGCAGCACCGCCATAGCATGCCAGTTAGGCATAGGCATAACATACACGTAGCATGGAAGAAATATAGAGCCAGCTAAAACTTATCAATAACGTTGGACCGTTGGAACGAGGTAAAGAAATTGCACAATCGCAATCGAGCCTCTAAGATCACAATTCTAAAGCATAAGAACTCCGAATCGCCTTCAAAAGTATTATAAAATCGATTCATCATTCATTTCATACAAATCAATCCAAAAAAAAAAAAACTTGCTCAAATAAAATACCCGAGCATTAGAAGTACGGACTTCCGGTACTAAGAATACGTGAATGGACAAACATTATTATAACAATTTGTTATTCCTAAATGTTTTGACTTTTACGTCAAATAAAGAAAAGTATGTAAAAAAGTTGCACACTTGGGCCGATAAAAGGTTTTTGAGAAATATACTCGTTACACAAATCATTATTGCGATCGGAGGTTTTGACTTACCTACTTAAAAGACATTGGATTATATGCTCTGTCAAAATGCCAAAATATGCTTGCAAATACTTTTATGACCATACTTCTGCTGTTTTGGTACTCTACAAATGTAATATTAGGAGTGATACATCTCAATTTGCCAATCAATGTTGTAAAGCAAAGGGTTTACATCGTTGTTTATGATTGATCGCTGACAAGTGCAATAAATATGGTAATCGAGTGTACAGTTTGTACTGGTTTTTACCTGCATTGTGAGTAAAGGCCTAAGTACTTTCCTTCTTTCTTTGTTCTTGTTAAATAATATCGGCCATAATTTATGGCAATGACCAAAAAAACAAAACTGATTCAGTCAAATAGTGCAGTACTGAAGATTTATGCTTCCATTTGGCAATTGGTTTTTATTTAGTTTTTAAAAGATATCAAATGTTTCTATTAAACATGTAATAAATTAACGATAGCCCATTTTCTGTAAAGCAACAAACAAATTACTTACTTTCCCACGTTCACTTACATTTGCCCCAAATCATCCTTAAATATAATATTAAAAGCATACAATTCGGATGTCCGTTTACCCAGCAGGATTCTTAACAAGAAATTGAGATATTTTTACACTGGGCACACTGGTTTAATTGGAAGAATGAGGTGTTGTCATTGCTCGCTGCGTGAGTTCTTTTGTTGAATTTTGACTTCCGTTATTGTAATTGGTGCAATTGAGTTATAAAGAAAAAATGAGTTGAGAAGTTGAAGGAAGCAAGCTTTATACTCGTAATGTCCCAGGTTAGATAATAAATTAATATCAGTTTAAAATTTCGCAATATATTGATTATCGGTGTACAGGACCCAGTTAAAAGTTTTTTTAAAATATATCAAATTGAAACTTTTAGAGCCTCTATTAAGAAGTCAATTTGCACATTCGGCCTTTTTTTTGTTAATTGGTATAGACTGGTGATTGGTTTTTTTGTTAGATGGCAAGCAGTGATGCAATCGTTGATGGTGAGGCGCTTTAGTTTATTATGAGCCTATTCACTCTTGCCTTAAAGACACCTAAATACTCCTTATACATTTGGAGGACCCATTGATATTCACATTTTATCAAGACTATTGATATGTCAGGCCTTTTTATATAAAAATCATTGTAATGTGTGATGTAATCATTCTCCGTAAAACTATTTATAAGGAAAAGCTTGTCATATTGTTTTCCGTCTGTTTTCATTCTATATCATACAGCCAGGTAATTGGTACGTAAGTGATGCTGTTTTGCAAATGGAAAAACTAATATAAATTAGAGTTCATAAAACTTTCTACAATCTATACATCTATACATATAAATAAAATTGAAGTGTCTGTTTGTAATATTGAAATAACTGCTTTTTACTACATGCATATGAATACGGTACATACACCAAAATAACATTTTTTTTTAATTTTTGTCTGCCTGTTTGTCCGGGCTAATCTCTGAAATGGCGGGACCGATTTTGACAGGACTTTTTTTGGCAGGTAGCTGATGTAATAAGAAGTAACATAGGCTACTTTTATTTTAGAAACAAATAAATTCAAAATCCTGTTGTCTACGCGAACGAAGTTGCGGGCACAGCTAGTTTAAAAATATAAACAAGCTGACTCAGCGAACTTCTTACCGCATAACAGTCAATGAATGTAGTATAGGTATCTTTCGATATAGAAAACCATTTGCGATGAAACAAAACCTAAGTAATATATCAATATACTAGCTGACCCGGCAAACTTCGTACCGCCTAATAGTTACCTTTTATCTAAGCTGTCAACTCTACCTACTCTACCCTACTCTACCCTACTCTACCCTACTCTACCCTACTCTACCCTACTCTACCCTACTCTACCCTACTCTACCCTACTCTACCCTACTCTACCCTACTCTACCCTACTCTACCCTACTCTACCCTACTCTACCCTACTCTACCCTACTCTACCCTACTCTACCCTACTCTACCCTACTCTACCCTACTCTACCCTACTCTACCCTACTTTACCCTACTCTAACCTACCCTACCATACTCTACCCTACTCTACCCTACCCTACTCTACCCTACTCTACCCTACCCTACTCTACCCTACCCTACTCTACCCTACCCTACTCTATTACCCTACTCTACCCTACTCTACCCTACTTTACCCTACTCTAACCTACCCTACTCTACCCTACCCTACTCTACCCTACCCTACTCTATTACCCTACTCTACCCTACTCTACCCTACTTTACCCTACTCTAACCTACCCTACCATACTCTACCCTACTCTACCCTACCCTACTCTACCCTACTCTACCCTACCCTACTCTACCCTACCCTACTCTATTACCCTACTCTACCCTAATCTAAGTTAAAAAAAAAAATAAAAAAAAAAAATAAAAAAAAAAAAATCGGGATATCCTATGTCCTTCTCCTGGTTCTTAGCTACCTCCCTACCAATTTTCAACCAAATCGGTTCAGTCGTTCTTGAGTTATAAATAGTGTAACTAACACGACTTTCTTTTATATATATAGATATCTACAGTATTTTGGTGTTCAAAGGTTACGTACGTAGGTACAGCAATTTCGTAGTTTTCTCATGATGCGCGCACAATTTAACACTTCTATAGATTTATTATATGTATAGATTACATAACGATGACAAAAAATAATACATACACAAATAGAAAGATATTATTTCGCGACCTTCTGTTAATCCTACGACAGATCCCACTTTCCCACGTTCAAAAAACTGAACAAAATCGACATCGTAGGTGTGACCCATCTTTTTAACCATAGAACATAATCTTTTTAATTCTTTGGACAAACAGTAGGAATCCCCAGTTATTTATAACAACCCGCCTACAATCCGAACAAATTCACTGAATAGATAATTTATTAGCCGAATAAGGTCAGTGTGTGTTGCTAGACTAAAAAATCAATATAACTTTTTTTTAGGCACAGGTGGCATGATACGGCTGTGCATTTGATACGGCTGAATGAAACCTCGACAAAGCTTAGGAAATTAATGATAGAACTTGTGTAAACATTTTTTGTTTGTGAATGATTCCTTTATGTTATGCATTGGAATTTTATTCGACAAATGAGGGAGTTGCCGATTTAATCCAGCAAAACATTTGAGAAGAATAATTTATTATGACTACTATCTTTTCCCGCGGCTTCGCCCGCGTGGCATTAGGTACTTAAGGAATCGGGATAAAAGGTAGCCTATGTTCTTTTTCATGTCAAAGGCTATATGCATGCCAAATTTAATTCAAATCCGTTCAGCCGTTTGTGCGTGATTAAGTAACAAACATCCAAACATCCACACTTTCACATTTATAATATTAGTTAGGATAAACCACTGCTTTATACCAAATTAAAAAAAATACATACTGTCCATTCTAGGTTACCTGGAAGAGATCGCGGAATGCGATAAAACCGCCCAATGTATGTAGATATTATGTTTTAGTTTCCTTTATGATGTAGGTATGTGTTATGGTGTACAATGAAGTATATATTATAATAAATAAATAACGTAGGTTTGCGACAAGCTAGAGACCATAAAATAAATTACACTGCATTTACAAAGAAAAACAGAACAAATATTTAGAAATTACGAAGAATGACCAAACTTAAGTGGCAATGAGCAGGGCACATTGCTCGCAGAACAGGTGGCCATTGGGGCCGAAAGGTTCTAAAATGCCGACCGCGTAATGGAAGACGCAGCGTTGGAAGGCCTCCTACAAGGTGGACCGATGACCTGGTTGCGGGAAACCGATGGTTGTGAGACGCACAGGATCGTTCGTTGTGGCGACACTTGGGGAGGCCTATGTCCAACAGTGGATTTATATCTATCAGCTGAAATGATGATGGTGATGTACATACCTAAATAACTACTGATACTTAGATTCCATTTCTGTAAGTGATTACTGCATACACCTAAAAATAAATGCAGTAATAGAAGTGTGAATAGCGCTAAGATCAAGAAGTCGAGTTTGACCCACATTTGTACTACGTGTACCTACGTCGTAATGGCGTAAATCTAACCTCGCTTAACTAAGGCTTTACTCTAAGCCTATAAATTCTCTTTTTTGAACCACCTCATTCAATTTCCTCCTGAGGTTTACAGAGTAATATTGCGGCTCTGATTATGAATCAGGTTACTACTTACAACAAAACTAGCTTTTGCCCGCGGCTTCGCCCGCATACACAAAATATAGCTTATGTTACTCAGGAATAAAACAGCTTTCTATCGGTGAAAAAATTTTAGCAATCGGACCAGTACTTCCAGAGATTACCTCCAACAAACAAAGAAACAAACTTTCCCACTTTATAATATTAGTGTAGATTATGCTCTTTCACACGCAGCAAGTCTTTCACGGACCGGTAACTGTCCGGACCAAAGACCAAGCCCAAGTCGTCGACGGCGCGCACTGTTCCCGCGCGCCGCAAGGAGTTGTCAGCAGCAACAGGGACCCAGCCGGGTCGAAGCCTACTGGGGCCAGGGTTATCCGAAAGGGCGCTCGAGCCCCGGTATGAAGGCTAGAAGGAACGGGGTGGTTCTTTTAATCAGTAAGAGTCTGACACTATCTCCCGCTCCGCCCAAGGTCAGGGGATGTCAATGCATGATTTTTTCCCACCATAAAAAAAAACACGCAGCAGAAAAATAACTTCTTTTTCAGTACTTACTAAGCGATGTCAAAGCGATAATTGACTCTTTACCCCGCGCAATAAATTAGTCTTACACTGTCTTCAGTACAATGGCCCGGGCCATGGGAATATCGGTCAGGTGGGCCGTCACGCCTACAGAATAGACTTTTTAGTGCGGGTTATTGCTACCTGAAGTAAGTAGCCACTACGCATAAATAGAGGGACCGTAAAGTTGGGTCAAGCTAGGACAGGCAGTAAAAAGTAAAAGTAAACAATTTACTTTTGTGCAGTCGTGAGACGAAATTGAGCATACAAGAAAAATTAAGCAAAATTAGTTGAGTCTCCGATCATCATCATCATGTCTTTTTAATGTTCCCACTGCTGTGACTCAGGCCTCTTCTCTTGGAGAGGGAATGGGCCGTAATCCACCACGTGGGCCCAGTGCGAGTTGGTGAATGTCACATGTCTTCAAATTTTTAGGTCTAGGACATTCCGGTTTCCTCACGATGTTTTCCTACACCGTTTTGATGAAGATGAGCCTCGGATCTTTCTTATTTAATATGGAAAAAACTGATATTGCTTACCTTGCTTCTTACACACGGTATCCACATCTCTTTTTTCCCACAATCCTTTTACTGATATGCTGAAAGAGATTTCTTCAAAAATAAGCATTACAGTTGACCTTATTTTTCTATTTCCTTCTTTTTATGCGTTCATTATTATTATTTTTTTAATTAATAAATAAAGCTAATCATTAGCTTTTTGATGGTGGAAATCATCAAAATAACTCCTCTCCTCCTGTGCAACAGAGCCACGTAACTCTTACAAATTATCCCGCAAATATGTGGAAAAACCATTAAAAAGGCATCTCTCTGCTTTAAGCTAAATTGTAGGAAAGCCAATTTACCTAACCGCCTCGCTTATTTATTTTTTGATACTAAATGCTACTACCAAACAGGGATACCACGGCCTGTCTAAAAAAAAAATAAGGTCACACAATTCATGGTCACTCTACACTACACCTACAATTCGCTTAAGGTGCCACCAACAATACAAGTAGGATTATTTACCGCGTCCATTACACTACAATGCTCATTCATAAGATTTTAAGCGCAAAAAATACAAGTTTGCTATTCCCACGGAGTACTTGACTTTTGCGCAAATTCGCTCCGGTATGCATCAGGTTGCACCTCTAGTCGGTTCATGAATAGGAGCCTTTTTTAAAAACCATGATCGATTTGATTCGATTTTTGTGTTTGTTTTGTCGACTGTGAGTGTAATTTTTGACACTTGCAACACCTTTTTGAGACTCCCACGCAACATTTTGTCGAAAACTGTGCTGTTTTAATATACTTAGTCATAAGTTAAGCGTATTTTTTTAACGTTTACTGCAGTCGGTAGTGAATACACATTTTCATTCTATAAAAGTAACAAATTCAACGTTCATCCAAGAAGAACAAGGAAAACGATAAACACGAATACCTACACACAACAAATAGCGAATGTAATAAATAAAAATTAAATTCGAATTATTTTCAACCGAACCACAACGTAATAATAAAAAGTATCGCTAATGACAACTTCCCGCTCAAACGGAAGCGCGGGAAAACGCAACAAACTGTCATGGCGGCCACCCATGGCGCGCGATTTGTCATTGTAGTAATGATGGCCCAACTTGCATAAAGATATATACTATTGTTACTTCAATAACATTCCAAATAGAACGTCCTATTCGATTTTGAATAAAATTGGTTTTGTAATTGCGTTAATCTTTTACTTCGTGCCCTAGTCCATTATTAGAGGTGGGCCAAAATATTAATCTTGATTGGTTTTATTTTATTCTTAATTTACTGGATCATGTACGAGTAATTAACATACAAAATCAAGATACAATATAATATGTCGTGACCAGATCTTAGAAAGATCACTTTATGATATGGCCTAATAAAACTGGCCAGATTGTATTAGGTACACATTAAAGTTTGATGAATTTCAGTCCTTGGCCTACTTACTTTAGACCTTTAACTTTTTTTTTATTATTTTTGATAGGCTCGCGTTTGACCACTATCTCACCTGATAGTAAATGATGATGTGTCGACGATGGAGCACGCATGTCTTGAGTTACACAGTTCGACATAAGCAATTGTCTTTCTGTTGGACATAGGCCTCCCCCAAGCGTCGCCACATAGATCGTTCCTGAGCGTCCCGCATCCATCGGCTGAAATGATGATGATGATGATGATGATGAATTGTCTTTCTATGTCTACAATTACGGCATTCGATGAGTTAATTATCATTGAAATCCTAAATTGATATGACCAAACAAGGATTGCCATATCATCAAACGTTAACATTTAAACGATCTGGCCAGAGCAATATCATGAATTCAACGATTAGATCGATAGAAGATCTCGAAGATTGAGATAGAAGATCTAGCCACGACATAGAATCGAAGGGATAAGTGGACAAAAGTGTTAACTACTAGTAAGATTCTCTGGTAATATTTCTGCTGTTAGCACATTTGCAAATCTGAAATATGTACTTGATTGACAGTTAAAACCTTTGCTAACATCTGTAATTACCTATGTAACGAATTAGAATCGGAGTGTTTTAAATCCATGGATCGATTTTAGATCATTTTAAAACCTATGTTCATGCAAAAAAGTCGGATTTTTTTATTTTGTCAGATAATACCATTGTCCGCTTAACCATTCAATTCTATCTATCTTCAGACGACAATACCAACGAAATGATGTCTAAAGAAGTTTGCAACACGGCAGCCGCCAAAATCCTTTTAAGAACTGACCAAAATACTGATATCACTGCACCGTTTGCTGAATAATGATGATCCTACCTATTTATATATATCGAAATGTATTTTTTTTATGTAACTCAAGTTTGACTACTATCTCACCTGTGATGATGTGGCTGAAGATGAAGCACGCTTGCCTAGAAGTACCTACTAACTGTTGACTTAAAGACCCCTAGATTATAGCTATCAGGAAACATAGACTCCGGCAGGGATTTCTAAAGAAGATAATCTTTTCGTCCATTTTCAAGTAATCAAATATCAAACCAAGTCGCTGTAGGCTTGACGTATTCCATGAGGATTACACACAAGAAAGATTTCACGTTAAAACGTTCCAAAACTCACTTTATAACCCACTTTCCCATTATAATATTAGGGATGACTCGCCAAAGCCCATTAAATGAATTAAATAAAACATCCTATCAACATGGAGGGCTATAAATTTATCGCCAACAATCGCAGAACGTATCTCTTTCATCGTCGAGCGCCATTGTTGCGCATACGTCTCCATCCCCCTATGTGTACCGTGTAGGGACGTACAATAGTGCTGAAAGTGCCATCGTACTTGCGGTTAGACCACACGTGGGGTCGTGGTTTGATAGCCAACTATTTGGGGTGAACAGGACCCTAAGTGATGTTGTGTTTTGGAGATATGGTCTCTAATTGAAGAAATTTTGGAATTGTGGAACTTTAAGTATAGTGACATTTTTTAAGGGTAAAATAGGCTCTTGTACTTTCAAATCGCTCAGGTAAACTTTTAAGTTTTTAATCTAGACTATACAACCTATTTGTAATTCGACTGACAAAGTCTTTGCTCGAATAATTGATATTACTCAGTAATGGCTTCGAAAGTTCTTATTGAACATAGAAAATTTTATGACGCTCTTCTAGCTTTTAGTATAGTGACACTTTTTTTAGAGCGCAATGAGAGGTGTTACAATAAAACTGCTTTAATAATAAACTGTGAGACTATATTAAATAACTAATTAGGTAAAAGCTCACGCAAATAAATTATATCTCATCTTTAACAGTATACCTCAACTTCTCGACGTACTCTTCAATCACCTGCGAGATTTCGGTCACATTCAAGCCACGCGACTCAAAGTACTCCAAATTGTTCGGGTCCTTCACATATTTCTTTAACGCCATAAACAGTTTCTTAGCATCATCTTTTCCACGATATATCTTCAAACAAAACGGTTTAATATTCTTCAGCATCTCAAAAACTGTTGCAATAATGTTATGTTCATCTGTGCTGTCTGACCACGTCTTGGTAAATATGTTCAATAAGCCATTACACACCACAGGAGTCTTCATGTGTTCTAGTAAACCTATTCTCTGATAGAACTTCACCTTGTCACTATCAACGACAGTCCTCTGCACATCGTCCTTTACTTTCAAATGCTCCTTCAGTATAGTATTGAATAGATCTAGAAGAGTTTTTACCACTGACATGTCTAGCTTAGCAACCTGCTCATAGAATGGAGCTAAGCCTTTGATTTTCATCACTCTGGCTTGCACTTTAGGATTATCAGGCAACCAGAGGAACATCACATCTAAAGAATGCGCCTTTAAAGCTAGGTTGTCATGTTCAAATATATCTAGAACTCTATCAATGACAGTGATGGGTATGACCGTCTTAGTTGTAGTAGGAGCGACATCGAAAAGGATTTTCAAAAGTATAAGTGTGCGAGTTTTGAGCATGTCGTAGTCTGCTTTAAGACTCTGCTGGACGACTCTGTCTAAACCTTTGGCTTTTAAGAACTTGTACGCGTTGTTTGAGTTCTTCACTGCCTCTATGATATCGTTCAGCATTTTTATCATGTCATCGTAGATGTTCTCTGGATCTTCAACCATAATAACATCACCGGAGGCGCTGAATTGGCTTAGTTTATTAGCAGTTGTAACTAATGTGTCGAGTTTCTTTAATGCTTTCTCCATGTCCGGGTTAATAGGGTCTAACTTCTCATCAGTCATCTGCTCCGGAGCTTCCCCTGGAATTATTATTAGAGCAGGTGTCTAAATACATCTCATGCAACTAACATAATTAAATAATGAAAGGAATGAGAACGTTAATACATTATTCTCCGAAACACTAGTATCTCATACTGCTTTAGGATGGATTCCATTGCAGGCATGCTAGATAATAGAGGTTCAAATATGTGCCGATATATTTACTCTCTAGCTACAATAATAGGCTAGTTGCAGTAAAAAAATTAATTAGTTCGTCTTTTAGATAATTCAAAAATAAGGGACACGTATATTTTTTATTTGTAAATTAAACTTCCGACTTTCGGTACCTCGGGTCGCTCGTCCAAGGGGATGGTGAGGTAGACCGGGACGTAACACATCGGATCAACGCAGGATGGATGAAATGGCGACAGGTCACGGGAACAACTTGTGACCCACGGATGCCCCTCAAGGTGAAGGGTAAAATCTACAAGTCCGTGATAAGGCCTGTCATACTGTATGGATCAGAATGTTGGGCTGTGAAAAAGACGGATGAAAAAAGATTGCATGTAGGTAGCAGAGATGAGAATGTTAAGATGGATGTGTGGTGTGACGAGAATGGATAAAGTGAGAAATGAGTAGGGTTAGGGGATGTTTGAAAGTGGCGCCAGTGACTGGGTTGGTGGAAGGTTGAAAGGAAATCGTTTGTCTTGGTATGGTCATGTAAAGAGGAGATGTGAAAAGCATGTTGCTAAAAGAGTTATGAATTTACATGCGGATGAATGGAGAGGGACAGGGAGGCCAAAGAAAAGATGGATGGATTGTGTGAGAAGTGATATGAAAGAAAAGGGAGTTAGTGTTAGCGTGACGAGTGACAGGACAAAATGGAAGAAAAAAACATGTTGCGCCGACCCCAAATAAAATGGGACAAGGGTAGGAAGAAGAAGAAGAAACCAAAAATGACTGATATAGTTACGTGTAACGTCAGGCCCTGGTGCATATTTCGCATGGGGTGACGTCACACGTAACTTTACTGGGCTATATCCTACTTTTTATCTGGCTTTGACTTCGACTTCGCGTCTGTAATGACCGACATTCACGCAGACGAAGTCGCTGACAGAAGCTAGTAGAATATAATGTACAAAATACATTGAAGAATTACCTGACCCCTCTTCACCGCTAGCGTTGTCCAAAAGAAGCGCGGTCATATAAATTAAACTTAAAATCCGGGTCATTTTTGCATTCACCACGATCATCTTTGACAGAAGAATAAGACAAAAAAAGTCAAACGGAATTACATTTATGAAAAAAAAATATTTATTACCATAAATGTCACAAGTAAATCCATAACAACCTCATTAGTGTACTGCTTATATATATTTTTTTATGTTTTAATTTTTTTTATGGTTTTTGTATTAGAATTTGAGTATGTATATTTATTTATTTATTTTAATTATTTGATTCAAATGACCAAACGCATTGCAACTAGGTAGGTACTTGTTACTATAACTACACTTGCTAAATAAACTATAAAATGATAGATAATTGCAACCAATTGAGAATAAGTACTTTGATAATGAAGGATTCGTTATCGTACCTCATATATTGGCGTGGACTATATATATTATACAATAGGTATAACTAGCAGTGCCGACAGACGTTGCCCGAGCATCATAAGTTTAGGGAAAATCTTTGGTTTTGGGTACTTAGGTGTCCAGGCCGTGAAGTTAGCCTTTGCGCAAATTTCACGGCCGCCATCATTCGTGAATTGTACTGTAATGGTGGTAGAAACATTATGAACAAGATGAAACTTCTTGTAGGTATAATCAAAGATTTTATAACCTAATAAAAAATCTTTGGGTCTAATGAAGGCAAAGATTGATTGAAGGAGGATTTTCTTAATATATATTTAATGTCTTTGCTTTCTATCAATGTCACTTAGTCTGTCAAAACTAAACTTGGTGAACTTTTTATTGCGTTATTGTATAGTGGTAAAATTTATTGCAAAAAAACATACCAACAAATATTGGAATTTATTATGTGACCATCATATGGATGCCCTGATCGTCATAACCCGGTGTGGAGACGGCAGTTGTTGCTGCATTCCCCACAGGAGCATGATCGCTCTCATATCTATCATCAGTTTGGTTCGTAAAGATCATCAGTAATTCCAGATCTGGTTAATAGGAATCTACAATGCTAAGGAATTAGGTAGGTATTGACATGACTTGATGGCGCCATCGCAGTTCTGTCATTGGACAACCAGACGTACGGCGATTGTCCACCCTTCCATTGTTGACACCTTTACGGTCCGGACTAAGCGTTTCACCTCGTCGTTTATACCGCTTATATCGAAGGACTGTTAAAATTTGCTCGTGGTCTTCCCGTCCGATCCTAAATTATTTAGGTGTCGTCAAGGCTAGAGTGAATTGGCTCTTAATAAACAAATGCGCTTCACCATAAACGATTGCATCATTGCTTACCATCAGAAGGGATCGCAGTCAACGATGTTTATACTATAGAGATTTATAAAAAAAACAATATTTACGCAAAAAGAGTCTTGTAACGCAAGACAAATAAAGAACAGTGCTGGGTTTTAGTCGGTAAAAGTCTGATAAGCCCTCACGCTCCGTCCTAGAGCGGGTGACGTCACTGAATGATTCCCCAAATAAAGGAAAAAAAACATCATTTTGTGGGATCTTGTGTTTACACTACATTGTTATTGGCTACCGCCTACCCTATACCTACTGCTGGGGTCCATACTTCGACTTGAATAAAAAAGCAGTGGACTGTAAAACTGATATAGTATGTCCAAAATAATTAGTACAGTAATTGAAATATAAGGCGTCCGAGTATCGTCGTCCGAGATCGGTAGCGAAGTGAAGTCTCTCTTGAACACGCGCGTAGCCGCCCGCGCCGTCGCCCACTCAGCAGCCCGATGCTTTACGAAGGTAGCCGACGGCGCCCGAACACCTACTGTTGTCCAGTTACCTCTCTATCACCCTTTGGTTGACTGGAACATTCTTTAGAATGCCTAAGATATTATACCGTAATTAGAGACACAATAGGAAGACAATAAGAGCGAACGCCGGCGTTCGCTTAGGGTTTAATGAATTAAGTCCGCCTTTGTACGTTTGTGTTGCATGAATTGTCATAATAATGGACTCAGGCCACTTCTCGGCCGATGGATACCAAAAATTAGAAAATATGTGACATGTCTTCGATTTTTTGGTCCTTGGACATGACGGTTTCCTCAGGATGTTTTCCTTCATCATTATGCGAGCAGTAATGCGCCTGGCTGGGTTTGAATTGTACTCGCGGCCTACAACTCGTATGGCAGGGCCGTCACCACTGCTTACTTATAGTAGACTAACCTTTTCCTTGCATATAATTAGCATATCTCTTTTTTCACAGGTAGCCTGTATCCTGGACATGATAACAGATAGCCACCCTAACCACTGTCCGGAGAACTGGACGTTGATATGCACACAAGTGGAGTGCGCCAAACAGCTGCTCATCACATTGTTTCAGATGGCTAACCTTCTGCTACTGCTCGCTTCCATTGTTGTAAGTACCTACCGTCAAAAATATTTATTTTTTTATTTTTTTAAACTTTATGTACAATAGTGGTACCTACATAGGCGGACTTAATACCACAACGCATTCTCTACCAGTCAACCTTTGGGTTAAAAAAGACAACACTGTGGTAGCATATGAAATCTCTGTATCAGGTTCATATTTGGTTTGCGCAAGTATGACCACGTTTCCGAATTTCGTACTCAGCTCAAATGGCTTCCTATTCGTCTTCGCCGGAATGCTCATATACTTTCATTGCTTTATAATGTGCTCTTTAATCCTTTTACTCCTTTTTATCTTAAAGAACGATTTCAGTTCCTTTGTGACACACATTCTAGGTCCCTTAGATCATCGGAAAACCTGAAATTAAGTATTCGTATGCATTCCACATCCTTTTTTGACAAATCGTTTACTGTTCAAGCAGCACGCTTGTGGAATGCGTTACCTATTGAAGTGAGACGTGCTCAAACGCTACCAAGTAAGAAATTGCCCTGTGCGATAAGGCCACCTATTGTACACTTAATTTTTATAATGTTTGTCCTGTAATTTGTGTATATGTGGTGTACAATAAAGAATATATAATAATAATATATATAATGATAACAGTGTGGTAGGTTAAATATATTAATTAAAAGTACGAGTATCTGTTTGAAACCAACTTTTTGTCCCATTCCCTCTCCTAGAGAGGAAGCTTGAGTCCCAGCAGAGGGAATTTTAAAAAAAGGCTGATGATAATGATAATTTGAAACTAGTTCTCGGCATCCTTCGAACAGGTGCATATTATAAATTATACTGTGATTCTGAATCGAGGGCATATTTTTAAATACTTGCAAAACGAAATAAGACGTTTAGGGTACGTAAAAACTAAAGCAAAGTACCCATGAATTTCTTAAACGTGAAATAAAACACATCATCATCATTTCAGCCGAAGGATGTCCACTGTTGGACATAGACCTCCCTAAATGACGTCACAACGAACGTTACGACACCTAGAGCAGTGGTGGCCGAGTGGTAATGCCCCCGACTTACTAGCTGTAGGTCGCGAGTTCGAACCCAGCCAGGCGCATTACTTTGTGTAGTTTATTTCATCACTACTGCTCTCAAAACGGTGAAGGAAAACATCGTTAGGAAACCGGCATGTCCTAGAACCAAAAATTCGGAGACATGCGACATTCACTAACTCGCACTAGGCCAGCGTGGTGGATTATGGCCCATTCCCTCTCCTAGAGAGGAGGCCTGAGTCCCAGCAGTGGGAACATTAAAAAGGCTGACGATGATGATGATGACTGCCTATCAGACCTCCACAACCGACTTCCTGGGCAACATGATACACCTAGGATAGCCTGCTGGTCAGACTTCTGGCGTCTGACTGCCCTTAACGACTATCAAAGGTCTACGAATGACAATTGGGACAAACGGCTTTACGTTTAGTAGGTTCTTTTTAGGGTTCCGTAGTCAACTCTGTCTGTCTGTCCGTCCTCGCTTAATCTCTGTGACCGTTAGCACTAGAAAGCTGAAATTTGGTACCAATATGTATATCAATCACGCCGACAAAGTGGTAAAACAAAAATTGGAAAAAAATGTTTTATTAGGGTAGCCCCCCTATATGTAAAGTGGGAAGTGATTTTTTTTTTAATTTCAACCCTGAAGTGTGATATATTGTTGGATAGGTATTTAAAAATGAATAGGGCTTTACTGAAATCATTTTTTGATAATGTCAATAATTTCGGAAATAATCGCTCCAATAGTAAAAAACAATGTGTGTGTCCCTCTAACTTTTGAACCATAAGTTTAGAAAATATGAAAAAATCTGAAAAGTAGAACTTTATAAGGACTTTCTAGGAAAATCATTTTGAACTTGATGGAAAGAACAGTTTTTGTACAAAAAAGACAAAAAGGTTCTACAATAATTTCTGGACTAAGTTTGTAGTATAATCGTATACCTATGCAGGCATTTTTCTAACCTCATAGGTGGGTACACTTATTGTGAATTTGTGACGGACGGGAAACTACGGAACCCTACACTGAGCGTGGCCCGACATGCTCTTGGCCGGTTTTATTTAATAATTAAATACATACCTACATGTCATTAGTCATTACCGCAAATATACATTAGTCATTTGTGGAATGCGCTCCCTCAGGAGATCAGGATGGCAACAAAACGATAAGCATTCAAAACTAAAGTTCGCTAGATAATTCGCAAGAGGTTGGCAGTAGTATCATCACAGCGTTAAAGTATTCCAATTGTCGATTTGAACCAATTGTTTGATTAAATTAGGGTATATGTGTAGTTTGTTAATTTGAGTATGCATGTAAAATATAATTATAAGAAAATGTAATATTTATGGTTTATTAGTATATCAATTCTTGGAATCACCTTATCTCTTTCTTTTATTGCACCTACCACTGTTTTTCCCTGCACCACCCAAAGGTCGACTGGAAGAAAATGCCTAAGAAATTAAGTCTGCCTCTGTACTTTTATGTACATGAAGTATAAATAAATATAGGGTTATTTGTAAAACACTGGCAACCTCGCAAGACTATGATACTAACATCCTAAACAACTTTTGTTCTATGACTTTTAAAAGTTAATCATATTTTTTTCATACGAAAATAAAAATATTTAAATTTAACGTTCTAAATATTACGAAGTCTATGCGAAGCAAGCGATAGTACAATAGCGGAAGGGAGTGGGGATCGGATGGCGGGGGTGCTCGATGCGCTTAGGTCGCATCATACAGATGTGGGTAGGTATAAAAAAGTACAGAGTTGAAATGTGTTAGAACAACGAAATCTTAAAGGTTTGTTTTCGGTAAATATATTTTGTTTAATAAAGTCACTAGCTTTTGCCCGCGCGGCTTCACTTCCGCTCTTCCCTGCTCCATCCTACTATACCTATCTAATTTTCATTTTTTTTCGATAAGAACCTTCTCACAATAACGAACACAACAAAAAAAGAATTAGCGAAATCGGTCCAGCCGTTCAAGCGTGATGCCGTGATCAAAGAAATAGGGATTCAGATACCTAGGTTGTTGTTTATGATGTTAGTAATACAGTCTTGCTAGGTTGTTAACGTGTCGTTTTGTTTCACAGGAGAGTCCAATTCTTGTACAACTGTATCTATGGTACACTCTCGCGTTCGTCGTGCTTGGCCTAATCGTGAACATCGTCGACTTTCTGTTCAAATACAAGTTGGAAGGGACTTCGTGCTTAATCGGGTTTGTTACCGAAGTCTGTTTCTTATTTGGTAAGATACTGTTTTTGATTGTTAATTGTAGATACCATTGGGATCTTTAGTTTAGTTAGGCCAACGCCAGTAGCAATAACGGAAATGCAGATGTTTATAAAAACCGGCCGTCCGGTAACCGTCCGGACCAAGCCCAAGTCGTCGAAGGCGCGCACTGTTCCCGCGCGTCTCAAGGAGTTGTCAGCAACAGCAGGGGCCCAGGGTTATCCGAAAGGGCGCTCGAGCCCCGGTATGAAGGCGCCCAAGAACGGGGGTTGTCATAAGATGATTTTTCCCATCGAAAAAAAAAAAAATATATGTTTAGAAAAAACAATTGAGTAAAAAATAAAAGTCGGCAGCTTCACCCGTGTGAATTAGAAAATTATCCCAAGGAAACATATTCTCCTGGGATATATTCCATGCCTAATTTCAAGGCATGGTCTACCCGTTTGCCAAATTTCATACAAATCCGTTCAGCAGTTTGAGAGTGAAGGAGTTACAAACTAGTGATGTTCGCATATTCGCATTCGCATTCGCGAATATTCGCATATTTTTTGACATTCGCATTCGCAAGAAACATGCGAATAATTGGCGAATGTTTTTGACAAACAAATAGGTACTTGATGGATATATCCATCCAATCAATACTTTAATACCTTTTTGTTGAATGACAATACAGTTGCCAAAACGGATCTTGAGCGCTCGGCGTCAGAGTGGGGATCGCTTTGCGCATTTCATACATTGGCGAGCCAATCGTCTTCGTTGTTAGATACATGTAGCAACGCAGGGAACGAATTAGGAGTGACGTCTATGACGCGATGGCGTAGTGAGCCAATCACTGACACTCCCCACCCCCGCGTCTCACTTCGCACCACTAAAGAGCCCGAATATTTGACTTCTGCGCAACCGCTCAAGATCCGTGATGGCAACTGTACAACTGACATGATTTTATAACTTTTTTAATTTAATATTTTTTTATCACACACCTTACAAATTGTTAGCGAAATTTGGAGTCTAAGTCATGTTTTTAAATCACAATAATACTGACTAACGCCAAATCAGAAGAAATCTTTTCGAATGAATTTAATTTGATTAACTTCGTTCAATCAACCTGTAACGCCAATGCTATCGTCATCATCACTTCTTCTTTTCACACCCACTGTTGCACATAGGCCTTCCTCGAGTGTCCCACTTAGGCTAGTGTAATTAAGGCTTTCAGTCTGGATACATTTTTGAGTCCCGGAACACAAAAATTTACATTTAACCCAGTTTCGGGATTCCTGGCAAAAACGAGACTTTTGAGACTAGTTAAAATGCTTGTCATTTATTTAACCAATACCAGATTACAGTAAAGAACTTTATTCAAAACAGTATTTCAATCTTGTTTTTCTTCTACCGTAGTTACAATCGAGTAAAATAACAATGACAAGTTATTTTTTGTTTTTTTTTTTAGGGTAAAAAAGTCTCCCACTCCATACTTAAGCGGGAGAAGTCATTGGATGATTTCCCACCTAAAATATAAAAGTATTTGTAGGGTCGTGTTGTGTCAGGCAGCTGCATGTCCCTACGAAGTAATCCACATATTAATAATGCGTTTATATACTTGTTTTTCTAGCTATATCCCGATGCTTGCCTCTAGTGGACACCTACAGGAAACACATTGACGGCGAATCTTCTATAACTTCATAACGTGTAAATAATATTTGTTAAGAAAAAAAAATAAAAATCACATAATAATTTTTAACTTTTTCATTTTATATTTTTGTACTATCTACTATATACAATGTGGATATTAAATATCTATAGAAAAAAAAACATCGTACAACAAAACTTAGAATTAACACGAATACTAAAATAACACGGTTCCCTCTGAACTCATACACGCATTTGCTTATGAATATAAAAAAAAAAACTTATTGCATAAGCCCGGTTTCCGGAACGAAATTATCGACGTGTCAATTTATGACATTAGCTGTTGACAGTTCCTTCAGCCAATCACGGCTCAGGGGCCTTACCATGATGTGTTATAAAGTTAGAGCGTGCGAGCGAGATGAAACTATACTTCCATCTCCATCTCTTTAAGGGTCAACTCACACCGAAAGAGCGGCGAAGGGCAGCGAAGCGGAGCGCAGTTTCAGTTTCATATGAATTTTAACTTTATTATCATTAACACAATACTTATTATCGCATGAGAACCTCGAACGAGTCGAGCGGATGCCCGCGGCGCCGCGGGAATTCCGAGGAATTCTCTCGTTCGTGTTTCTCATGCGATAATAAGTATTATAGAAATGGAAATAAAGTTAAAATTCATATGACACTGAAACTGCGCTGCCCTTCGCCGCTCTTTCGGTGTGAGTTAACCCTAACAGTTCAATTTAGGTCGTTACGTCAAATGGGTCACGTTAAGCTCATGGTAGGGCGTCAGCCAACGGTCATACATATATTTTGTGATCGTTTTCGTTCAAGAAACTTGGGTCATCTTCAGTCCAATTTATAATGTGAGCTAGGATTTTTGTTTAACTAAAAAAAAAATATCCTTTTAAGTTAAAAGGTCTTGCTCTTATAAAGGATTCGAGATAGTTTAGCTCCCAAAATAATAAAGAACAAAAGAAGATTGTGAACCTGGACAGAAGTTTAATTTCGATGCGATTATATTTGCAAAAAAAATCTCTATAAACATTTTAAAAATACTTTACTCACCCTCTTTCAACATTTTTAAATACTTTCAATAAACTTACTAGTTTACAAAACCGATTCGCTTCGAACATGTAGAGATATGTATAAATAAAGTTCCGCTAACCTCCGTCGAAAAGGGAGAACCCTCTTTTCCGATTAGACGGTTGTTTTAGTTCTTATCGCACGGAGAACTACACAGGGTTATTTGAAAAACACTAGCCACCTCTCAAGACTATGTTACTAACATCATAAACCACAACTTTTGTATTATGACTTCTAAAAATGTAACATATTTTAGTTCATCATTACGTTCTAAATACTACGAAATCTATGCGAAGCAAGCGATAATACAATAACGGAGGGAAGAGGGATCGCGCGGCGGGGGTGCTTGATGCGCTTGCGTCGCGTCATACAGACTAGGTAGGTATAGCAAAAAACAGAGTTGAAATTAGATAGAAGAACGAAATCTTGAAGGTTTGTTTTTGGTAAATGAATTCTGTTTTGTAGAAACTCATAGAACAGAAGTTGTTAATGTTAGTAATAGAGTACTGCAAGGTTGTTAGTGTTTTACAAATAACCCTATATAAAACGGCTTTGCTATCAACCAGAATCTATATTATCATACAAAGGCACCACCCTCGCATCAAAAAAAACTTCGATCTAGATTCACGGCATAATTTTTAACAATTATTTTGGTACATACAAAAATCGGATACAAATATCGTCACTTCACATTCCTAAAGTACTAATGACATTGCTTTATAAAATCTTTACAAATGAATAATATTCACAATTATTCAACGAAATGAATAGAAAATATGAATTATTCTACTTTGCCCTACTAGTCAAGTAAAAGTAGAGTAGTCACAACTGAAACTGGGCGAAATATGCACACAAGCTTATGTTTTTTGCCCGACTAAAATAAATTACGCGAAAGAGATCGCAACCCTGGTATACAAAGAGCAACTTGATGAACACGGGTGAGTTTTAGTCAGTTTAACGGTTCCGATCTTCAATGTCTGTGCGGCATCTCTCAGCAGACCATGTCCCACCTTCTGTCCTGACCTAATGACAGCATCAGCGGACGGCATTGCCGTGGCCGAATTCTGGGCCAGGCAAGGAATTTAACTAGTTTTGCCATCGACACGCTAAGAAGAAGTTTAACGTCCGACACTCGCTCTACCCTCCTAGATGAAGAAAACGGGATTTTTTTTTATGTCTACCCACATAAAAATCATGGCTTGGTAGACACATAAAAATTGTGACAAAATTCAATTAAGCTAGAAATACATTAAACCGACGCGCACACATGTAACTCGCCTGATTTGTACGTAGAACGACGTCGCGTGGCGTGGATCAAGTGTAGCTCTACAGTCTAGTTTCCATATGAAATGAATGGAGACCGACGCGCCCGGCTCGGCGTGTGTCACACGTGTGCTCAGTTTAGTTCCAGCTTTATTTTTATTCTGTCACATAATCCGTGCATGGGCAATAACAAAACATCATAATCTAGTTCACCGTTAGTTGTTTTGACTAGTCCACATTACCCTACAGGTCGGGCAAAGATGAATAATTCAAAAAATCCTTTGTCATTTCTGTCAAAAATTCGTCAAAAAATTACTTTCTGACTCTCCGAGGCATACAAGGCATGATTTCATTGAACTACTTATTTATAAGCAAAAGAACACTTAATTTTGAAACGGCGCAAATTGACGCGTCGATAAAGTTATGTTACAGTAAACGCTAACAATCTTACTTTGCACAATTGGTCATTTATGTAGGATTAACACCTAAAGCATGATACACACCTAGTGAATAGATTCATGCTGTCTCGCATGCTTGTGTCGCTTGCACGTTTTTGATAAAGAGGGGGGAGAAAGTAGTCTAGGAAGAGCTGTTCTGTTTTTAGCTGCTTCGGATAATTTCTGCCCTTATTTAAAGTCACAAATGATTAGAAGAATCATCAAGCCCTACTTTATGAGACAAACATCATAAATCGCATAAAAAGCAAAGTTTATTATGTCTTATTCGGAAACACTTATAATAAGGTTTTTTTTTACTTCTTAGCGCTAATGCGCTTACGCCCTTTCGATTTGTATTCGTAATTATTATTATGGACAAAGAATGTGATACGTAGTCTAAACATCATGCGACAGTAAAAGAGCTTGATTTCTGTGTTTGTTTGGCGAGCCAAAAACGTTGTTCAAATAAAATTAAGAATGAGAGACGATAAAAAACGACATTGTTCATCAAGTCACGAATACATAAAAATCGAATCTAATACAAAAAGTATAAATGACTATGCGAAAATGCATATCAATTTTATATAATTCATTTAAAATAAAATACCTCTCGGCTCAATTTCACATAATTCTTTTTACAACTTCTCAACTCGATACATACATATCCTCCCCATCAAAAACGCGCAAGCCATTATTGATATAACTACCCTTAGTTACATAGAAAGGCTCTGTAGGCATATAATTATTTATATTATATATTCAAATCTACTGAAAACGAAATCTAATCTAATATACATAAAAGGTTTCCACATACAAACTAATTCACAAAAGTTATGTTACTCAAAAATTTTCGTTTCCGAAACTTATTTTGGCACTAGAAATTATACTGAAAAGTAAAAATGTCCAATTTCTATGTCAAATCCCTTTGAGATCACAACTTAAAAGAAAGTTTTCTTCAAAATATCTCATCTCGAATAAACGGCGTCGTGTAAATATTACTTAAAAATTATTAGCGACAACATTCAAGTTTTTAAGCCGGTAGCACACCAAGATTTAAATTATTTTAACTTAGCTCACATAGCAGACGTATTTCTTACGTGATAATAATAAGCTTAATTAGCCTTATAATGGTCTCGCTTCTGGGACTCCAGCATTTTTTTTTATAATTGATAGGCTCGCGTTTGACCACTATCTCACCTGATGGTAAGCGATGATGTGGCCTAGCTTTTGATTAAGTTTTTTAATTATAACTTTTAAGCTTTGTATAGGTAGGTATATGTACAGTAGATTGGAAGATTACAATAGTTAAAAAAGGCCTCTATATAGTGCTTGCAAAAAATATACGTAAAAAGTACTGAATACTTAAAAGTAGACTGCAGGAGATTTTTCACCTTCATGGTAAATTTTTTTAAATTAATAAATAATAAAAACATATCGTTGCGTTAAAAGGAATCAGTAATATCGAATTAAAATGATAATTTTAATTAACCCTAGTTAGACGCCGCTAAATTTTGACCGTTTTAATCCCGTGGATGGTCGATCCGGTACATGCAACTATCGATTTGTAAAGTTAAAATTAAAAAATAAAGTACCTTTTTTTTAAAAAACTCGTATTAATTTACGCATGTACGAAATTAATTTCTCTATGAAAATGTCAGCTGAGAGAGTCCAATGACTTGTAGGTAGTAGACAACTACCTACAGGTCATTGGCTCGCTTTTATCTTTATCTTTACAAATCGATAGTGTTTCATGTACCGGATCGACCCTCCACGGCATTAAAACGATCAAAATTTAGCGATGTATATAACTGTTAGCATCGGATTGGTTCGCGAGTGTTTTCATATCGAGGATCGTGCATTTGCGACTGGGTACACCATCTCGTTTAGCTCTTCAATCACCATAGGTGACAGGAGAGCTGACGAGATAGAGTATTTGGTCGTGGATGTGCTATACTGGCGGAATAAAAAGCGAAGTGTCTGTGGTATATATCCGATTTAAGCGGTTTAACCTTTCAATCGTGATAATGACAGACACAATTGAAAGACAATAGGTGCGCGAACGCCGGCGTTCGCTTGGGGTTTAATGAATTAAATGTTAGAATTTATCTGGTATATAAGCTAAGCTAATAACGCTTGGTCTGCAACCAGCCTTACGCACAAAACAGTGCGACACCATTGGAGAAGGAACACGATATTCTTATAATCGACGATTGTTTAATCGAAGTCGATCGATTTTTTTAATTTTTATACTAATTGCCGTTTGAAAAGTAATTTCTTTACTAACATAAAATAAAATAATTGATAAAATGATTTATATTTGTCATCCCTAATGCCTAGATCACAGGTAACGAGTGAGACAGTGCTCTCGGCCAGATACTCGGTACGTATAATATAAACAAAGCGCCGAGTGCCCTGTCTCGGCCGGGCAACATTTTACTTTCTCGCCCTTTTACTCGGTACGTGTGATCAAGTCATAAAGCCCACGAAAGTCTAAAATTTCTATAATAATCAAATTTTAGCACATGCTGGACTCTAATAAGTTTCTGACTTTATCGTCAAAACTAATCTGACGCGCGCTTTAACACAATTTTCTTCCATTAGATAGTAACATTCTTAGTTATTGTTTTGAGGACAAACTTTTGTAATGCTAGTCCAACTTGCTGATCCAAAAACCTAAATATTGAGCCCGACATTGGTATGTTGATACTATTATTATTATGCTAAAAATATCTAAAATAATGGCTTGACTTGAGTTTCCAGCATCGAACTAACAAATAAAAATTGTCCCAAAAAAAACATGACAGAAAACCTAATTGACACATTTCAGAAAAACGAATAAAAAAAAGAACAAAGAAATCAGACTTACTTCAAAACAAAACTCGTTCTATTCCGTTGTTTTTTTAAAATTTAAACTTCGAACACTTTTACGTCACTGTCGCTTCGAGTTAACTCACACTCTGATTGGCTATCGACACTATAGGTTGTTGGTTATTGGTGGCTATCACTGTGGAGCCTGGGGGTATCTTCTGCGGGACCATGCCGTCTATGTGCCTGTATTTCTTGAGTCGCGTCCATTGCCCATTGTTGTAGTTCATTTGGAAATGCATCTCTGAGAGCATCGTGAGGTATGTGTCGTCGGTCTGTAGGACGTTTTCGATGTTTTCTGATAGTTTTATTGTTACTATGTTGCCTAAGTTCGGACAGGGGTTATCTGGAAGAGAAATGTTGAATGTATACAGTCTTTTTCACACTATTCACAACACTGTATTTTCAAATAATAATATTAAGTATTTAACATTGAATCAGAATTTTCATTTCTATTTGTACAAATAGGTGAGGTATTAATTGTTCAATTTGACAAAACTATTTCCGTGCTGTCTGAGGAGCTTAATTCAATGATGATTGTGAAGACAGCTTTCTAATTTACTATGATCTAATTGGTCAAGGGACGATGAGTCACTATTTTCATAACGCGAATACACTGTAGTCTATTTTTCAGGCAAATAAATTCATAGTTTTCGATGGTAGGTGTTTATTACTGGCCTGTTGGTCTAGTGGTTAGTGACCCTGACTGCTATGCCGGAGGTCTTGGGTTCGATTCCCACCCAGGACAAATGTTTGTGTGATGAGCATGATCATTTGTTCTGTGTCTGGGTGTAATTTATCTATAATATGTATGTATTTAGAAATATATATGTATGTTTATCAGTTGTCTAGTACCCATAACACAAGCTCTGCTTAGCTTGGGACTAGACAGCGTTGTGTGATAGTTGTGGAATATTATTATTATTACTACAAACTGGCGGATCCCAAACTACGCTGATCTTATGCCTCAATTTACAGCATATAAGAGTAATTTTTGTTCGCTCTAGGATCTGACATTGCATTTCAATATAAAATTTTTCTATGTTAATGTTCAACTTGAACTTTCACTTTAGAAGTTAGCGAATAGACTATATGAAAGTATTGTAAATATAAATGAAGTCGCGCTTACCTCTGGAGCCGGCCATGAAACCAAGTATAAGCGCCTTCTCGGGTCTCGTGACGCGATTCGCATTGCGGAACATATCTTGCGCTTCCAACATTTGTTCACGCTGAAACAAAAATAGCATATTTCTATAGACATCAAAAAGTCACTATCAGCCGTTTTGTTCACGTCGGCACGTTAGTAAAAGACTCCCCTCGCTCCACTAAAAATGGGAGAAAATAACTTTGATGATTTCTCACAACAAAAGGGAAATCGCCTCGAAACACTCGCTCGTGGGGGTGGCGCCTTAGTGACAAAAAGAATCAGTCGGTAGTAGAACACAAGAGTGGCAACATACCGTGAGCGAGAGTCCCCTACGCGGCAGGAGCGGCTGCGCGGGCGACGCGGCGGCCGAGGCCAGGGCGGGCGACTGCGCGGGCGCCGCCACCACCTGCGCCTGCTGCATCGCTTGCGCTAGTTGCACCTGCTACAACAGTGCCAACATACCGTGAGCGAGAGTCCCCTACGCGGCAGGAGCGGCTGCGCGGGCGACGCGGCGGCCGAGGCCAGGGCGGGCGACTGCGCGGGCGCCGCCACCACCTGCGCCTGCTGCATCGCTTGCGCTAGTTGCACCTGCTACAACAGTGCCAACATACCGTGAGCGAGAGTCCCCTACGCGGCAGGAGCGGCTGCGCGGGCGACGCGGCGGCCGAGGCCAGGGCGGGCGACTGCGCGGGCGCCGCCACCACCTGCGCCTGCTGCATCGCTTGCGCTAGTTGCACCTGCTACAACAGTGCCAACATACCGTGAGCGAGAGTCCCCTACGCGGCAGGAGCGGCTGCGCGGGCGACGCGGCGGCCGAGGCCAGGGCGGGCGACTGCGCGGGCGCCGCCACCACCTGCGCCTGCTGCATCGCTTGCGCTAGTTGCACCTGCTACAACAGTGCCAACATACCGTGAGCGAGAGTCCCCTACGCGGCAGGAGCGGCTGCGCGGGCGACGCGGCGGCCGAGGCCAGGGCGGGCGACTGCGCGGGCGCCGCCACCACCTGCGCCTGCTGCATCGCTTGCGCTAGTTGCACCTGCTACAACAGTGCCAACATACCGTGAGCGAGAGTCCCCTACGCGGCAGGAGCGGCTGCGCGGGCGACGCGGCGGCCGAGGCCAGGGCGGGCGACTGCGCGGGCGCCGCCACCACCTGCGCCTGCTGCATCGCTTGCGCTAGTTGCACCTGCTACAACAGTGCCAACATACCGTGAGCGAGAGTCCCCTACGCGGCAGGAGCGGCTGCGCGGGCGACGCGGCGGCCGAGGCCAGGGCGGGCGACTGCGCGGGCGCCGCCACCACCTGCGCCTGCTGCATCGCTTGCGCTAGTTGCACCTGCTACAACAGTGCCAACATACCGTGAGCGAGAGTCCCCTACGCGGCAGGAGCGGCTGCGCGGGCGACGCGGCGGCCGAGGCCAGGGCGGGCGACTGCGCGGGCGCCGCCACCACCTGCGCCTGCTGCATCGCTTGCGCTAGTTGCACCTGCTACAACAGTGCCAACATACCGTGAGCGAGAGTCCCCTACGCGGCAGGAGCGGCTGCGCGGGCGACGCGGCGGCCGAGGCCAGGGCGGGCGACTGCGCGGGCGCCGCCACCACCTGCGCCTGCTGCATCGCTTGCGCTAGTTGCACCTGCTACAACAGTGCCAACATACCGTGAGCGAGAGTCCCCTACGCGGCAGGAGCGGCTGCGCGGGCGACGCGGCGGCCGAGGCCAGGGCGGGCGACTGCGCGGGCGCCGCCACCACCTGCGCCTGCTGCATCGCTTGCGCTAGTTGCACCTGCTACAACAGTGCCAACATACCGTGAGCGAGAGTCCCCTACGCGGCAGGAGCGGCTGCGCGGGCGACGCGGCGGCCGAGGCCAGGGCGGGCGACTGCGCGGGCGCCGCCACCACCTGCGCCTGCTGCATCGCTTGCGCTAGTTGCACCTGCTACAACAGTGCCAACCTACCGTGAGCGAGAGTCCCCTACGCGGCAGGAGCGGCTGCGCGGGCGACGCGGCGGCCGAGGCCAGGGCGGGCGACTGCGCGGGCGCCGCCACCACCTGCGCCTGCTGCATCGCTTGCGCTAGTTGCACCTGCTACAACAGTGCCAACATACCGTGAGCGAGAGTCCCCTACGCGGCAGGAGCGGCTGCGCGGGCGACGCGGCGGCCGAGGCCAGGGCGGGCGACTGCGCGGGCGCCGCCACCACCTGCGCCTGCTGCATCGCTTGCGCTAGTTGCACCTGCTACAACAATTAGGATCACTCGTAACTTTCGTGAAGTATGCAGAATTATAACATCAAAAAAACAATAAATACTGTGAAGAAATTGTTTAAATCGGACCAAAAATGACGAATATACAGCAATTTTTAAACGCGCCCGGGAATGAAGCGACTCGCTGTGACGTCATCTGTCATGATCGGTCTCCACCGGCGAATGAATACGATCAAGCCGTTCGTCGCAAGGATCATGACAGATGACGTCATCGTAAACAGTCCAGCGAGAGCGCGGATTTCTAGGTACCCGTTCAGAAAAACTTTAATAAATCCACCATTTATTAACGGATTTTAATAATTTAAAAAATTAAATGCTCAGTAAATTATTACACATACGATGTAAAAATACATGTCACTTAAGATCTAAATCATAAAACATAACAAAAAAATAAAATAATAAACAGCGACTATTGCTTGTCCCCTTGTAAAATAATGTAGAAACCGTATTTATGATTGATATTTTCAAGTTTCTCAATTCTCTTTTATTTTAAGTTTATAAATACAATACATACTATTAATCAAGGGCTTTAAATTAGTTATTAGATATATTTTCCTTTTTTTAAATCATGTGACAGAGTGGACGACACCTCCGTCACACTTTTTTGTACTGATCAATCTTATATATAAAAATGAATCGCAAAATGTGTTGGTAAGCGCATAACTCAACAACGCCTGGACCGATTTCGCTAATTTTTTTTTTGTTGTGTTCGTTATTATGAGAAGGTTCTTATGAAAAAAAAAAAAATTAAAATTAGGGTAGTGTAGGGTAGAGTAGGGTAGGGTAGAGTAAGGTAGAGGAGGGTAGAGTAGGGTAGAGTAGGGTAGAGTAGGGTAGAGTAGGGTAGAGTAGGGTGAAGTAGGGAAGAGCGGGAGCGAAGCCGCGCGGGCAAAAGCTAGTAGTTGATAAAAAGAAGAAGGTCCCATATATGTATAACATACCGGTTGCGGGATCTGGTGCTGCAGCGGCGGCGGCGCCGGCACCACCGCGCGCGCCGTCTGCTGCACCACCGTCTGCGTCATCTGCACAACACGTACACACATTCTACTGTCGTTCATAACGTTCTACGGTGACGCTCAACTGCTTAACACATTGGATGCCAGCTACGGATATATCCGTATATAGTTTCTATACAGGACGCCAGCTACGGATATATACGAAGGTCATCTATACGAGACGAGAAAGTGTCGGGGCCAGAAGTATACGTATTTATCCGTATACTTATACCCAAAGTGCGTTTTTTTTTCGCTGATGGATATATCCGTAAATAGATAAATGTATGTTGGGAACCGACTTTAGTCATGGTGCAAACTTCGGCATTCAATGGATTAATGCTCAAAATTATGTGGGAACATGACGGTGGCCATGACAGTTTCAAAACATGGTCACAATGTGGTAAAATTATCGCTAGAGTCTGTCTAAAAAGTCAACCGACTTGGGTAATCATTAGAGTAAAATGAAATCTGATGTAGTCAACACTAATTCATAGCGATATGGAAGTCAGCATATGTAACGCCGATACACAAAAAAGGGTCCAAAACTCAGATTGAGAACTACAGACCGATCTCTAAGTTATGCGTGTTTGCTAAAGTCTTGGAAAAAATAGTTTACAGACAGGTTTATTCGGCACTTAAGCAGAGCTTTAGCGATCAGCAGCATGGGTTCTTGTCGGGTCGGTCAACAACGTCTAATTTAATACTCTGTAGCGATTTCCTTTCGGAGTCCATGGCACAGAGATCTCAAGTTGATGTTATATATACCGACTATAGTAAGTGTTTTGACCGTATTGATCACAATATCCTAGCCCAGAAGCTCCTCTTGATGGGTATAAGGGGTAATCTTTATCGATGGTTTACATCTTACATTGAGAATAGATGTCAGACAATTGTTCTCAATGGTTATTCCTCCAGGGCGATGAATATTCCTTCCGGGGTGCCCCAGGGTTCCTTGTTGGGGCCTCTTTTATTTAATATATTCATCAATGACATCATGTCTTCTTTCCGCCACGCAAGAGTGTTACTTTATGCAGATGACATGAAAATCATGAAACAGATATCCAACCATGAGGACTCCCTCTTACTGCAGGAGGATTTGAATAGTTTTCAAAATTACTGTAAAACCAATAAATTAGATTTAAACGTCTCTAAATGCAATGTGTGTTCCTTTACTCGCAAAACGAACCCGATTTATTTTAATTATAAAATTTTATCAGAGACCTGGGAGTGATCTTTGACTCAAAGCTTCTCTTTGACATGCACGTCGATAACATAGTCAAAAAGGCTTCTAAGGCTCTTGGCTTTATCCTTAGAATCTCGTCACAGTTCAGAAGCATCAAGACCATTAAAATATTGTACTGTTCTTTCGTTCGCAGTCACTTAGAGTATGGTTCTCAAGTTTGGAATCCAAAATACAACGTCTATATCAGTCGCCTTGAAAACATTCAGCGAAAATTTTTAAGGTATATTCAATTTCGCTCAAAAGTATATTTACCCAATTATGTAACTCGCTGCAAGAAATTTCATATTCTTCCTCTCTATGAGCGCAGAAAAATTGCAGATTTGGCATTCTTGCTCGGAATCATGAACGGATCGGTAGACGTACCTGATTTGGTAAATAAGATAGGACTACGTGTGCCGTGTGCATATCTACGCAAAACGCAACTATTGGCAACACCAGTGGTGAGAACCTACTACAGGCAAAATTCGTATCTGATTAGAGCGAGTCGAGCTTTTAACATGGCCGGCCGGGAATTTGACATCGATCTTTTTAATACTAGCATACGTAAATTGAAACGAGCCCTTTGTAACGATTTTTTCGCAAACATCCCATAATTTTGAAGTTTTTATTATCTTCATTGTTGTTCCTATTTATCTAGAATCAGAGTAGCAATTTAAAAAAACATCGATTTCTTTGGGGATATTAATTTAGTTTTTAAGCTGTGTATTTAGATAGTGTAATGTACCGATTGTTTAAACATATATATTCATTTACTGTAAGTGAAAACTTGTAATTGGCCTTAGTTTTATTATGATAAGTTACCATGTTTTTGTTAGCTGTAAGTTTTCCATATATAATAAAATAAAAATAAAATAAAAAATAAAATAATCAGGGTTGATTAAAACATCTTGATCATTTTTTACTAATAGTCTTCTATTAGTAAAAAATGTTATAAACCTTTTAAAAAGCATTGAAAATATATATATATTTTTTTAATGATTAAATATTATACAAAATTCCCAAGACTTTTTAGACAGACTATATGAGGTGGTAAGAAAATGCCCAGTGCTGTTAGAGCGTCGCTAGTGTCTTAAAAACCACATTTAATTACCACAATTGAGTTGATAGTAACCATTAGTTACCTTCTACTTGCTCTTTGAACAAGTACTAACACAATTAATTTGATAAAATCTACTAAAAAAATACTCTTATTATATCAGGACTCATGGGTTTAATATTCTACAGCAACTCCTGCAGCCTTGCCTAAGCATTATGATAGTTCTGTTGATGTGTTGAGTAAATTCTGCATAAACAATAGTAGCAGCTTCCCCCTCGAGTATCAATACCGTCAACTCTTGCCCTATTACTTTGGTCAGATACTGAATATAATTTGGCCAGGTACTGAATACAATTTGGCCAGGTGCTGAATATAATTTGGCCAGATACTGAATATAACTTGGCCAGATACTGATTGCAATTTAACCAGATACAGACTGTAATTTGACGAGATATTAACTACAATAGGGTAGTTTCCAGGGTCAAAAAATAACATTTTATTTAGTCCGTATTTTAGATTGTAAAAAAATATTGGACACGTATTTTTTCGATTAAACAAAAAATGGCAAAGATATAGCCTATTAAAGTTACGTGTGACATCACCCCGTACGAAAAAATCCAGCACGGCGTGTATATCTTTGTTATTTTTGGTTTAATTTACAAATAAATAAATACGTGTCCCCTATTTTTGAGTAATCTAAAAGACGGACTAATTAATTTTTTTACGGCAACTAGCCTATTAGACCAGATACACACCATAATTTGGACAGATACTAATCACAATTTGGACAGATACTAAAACTAATTCAGACAGTTGATGACCACAATAGTTTAATTTGGCAACATCTACTAACAAATATTCTTTGTATAGGTATCATACTTACGGGTTTGATATTCTGCAGTAGCACCGCCTTGCCTCCCGGCTGCAGTATGACTGTCGATGTGTTGAGTAGATTCTGTGTGGACAATAGTAATGGCTTCCCGCCCGCTGGGCCGGCTATTAAGAGCTTCGGCTGTTGACCTATTACTATTGGTTTTGCACCGGTACCCTGTAGAAAAGAAGATTGAGTTAGAATTAAAAGTTATTTAGAAGAGTATTATATTCTTACAACACTTTCTTAAGAGGCCGGCGACAGATGAATTTCCATACCAACGTAATACCACGCTCATTTGCAATTGGAGCATATTTCCAACATATTATGATGATATTCGGTTATAGACAATATTTATCTAGGTTCCTGCGTCGGTGTCGGAGTCGGTGGAGCCGCAGTGCCCGGCTCCGGGAGCGCGGGCGACACAGGCGCCGGCGTACAGTCTGTGGTGCTCGATGTCGCTGTAGGGAACAGTACTCACATGTACAAGTAGCGGGCTAGTGAGCGGCGGAGGCCTGTCGGGTGCAGCGGGGGGGGGCGGAGTCGGTGGAGCCGCAGTGCCCGGCTCCGGGAGCGCGGGCGACACAGGCGCCGGCGTACAGTCTGTGGTGCTCGATGTCGCTGTAGGGAACAGTACTCACATGTACAAGTAGCGGGCTAGTGAGCGGCGGAGGCCTGTCGGGTGCAGCGGGGGTGGGCGGAGTCGGTGGAGCCGCAGTGCCCGGCTCCGGGAGCGCGGGCGACACAGGCGCCGGCGTACAGTCTGTGGTGCTCGATGTCGCTGTAGGGAACAGTACTCACATGTACAAGTAGCGGGCTAGTGAGCGGCGGAGGCCTGTCGGGTGCAGCGGGGGTGGGCGGAGTCGGTGGAGCCGCAGTGCCCGGCTCCGGGAGCGCGGGCGACACAGGCGCCGGCGTACAGTCTGTGGTGCTCGATGTCGCTGTAGGGAACAGTACTCACATGTACAAGTAGCGGGCTAGTGAGCGGCGGAGGCCTGTCGGGTGCAGCGGGGGTGGGCGGAGTCGGTGGAGCCGCAGTGCCCGGCTCCGGGAGCGCGGGCGACACAGGCGCCGGCGTACAGTCTGTGGTGCTCGATGTCGCTGTAGGGAACAGTACTCACATGTACAAGTAGCGGGCTAGTGAGCGGCGGAGGCCTGTCGGGTGCAGCGGGGGTGGGCGGAGTCGGTGGAGCCGCAGTGCCCGGCTCCGGGAGCGCGGGCGACACAGGCGCCGGCGTACAGTCTGTGGTGCTCGATGTCGCTGTAGGGAACAGTACTCACATGTACAAGTAGCGGGCTAGTGAGCGGCGGAGGCCTGTCGGGTGCAGCGGGGGTGGGCGGAGTCGGTGGAGCCGCAGTGCCCGGCTCCGGGAGCGCGGGCGACACAGGCGCCGGCGTACAGTCTGTGGTGCTCGATGTCGCTGTAGGGAACAGTACTCACATGTACAAGTAGCGGGCTAGTGAGCGGCGGAGGCCTGTCGGGTGCAGCGGGGGTGGGCGGAGTCGGTGGAGCCGCAGTGCCCGGCTCCGGGAGCGCGGGCGACACAGGCGCCGGCGTACAGTCTGTGGTGCTCGATGTCGCTAAAAAGAATAATATGTTCTTGTAATAAATATTGTAACGTGTTGCGCCGACCCCAAAATAAGATGGGACAAGGGCAGGAAAAAGAAGAAGAAGAATAAATATTGTGCGGCTGCTCCTGCCACACGTATGTAATATGGCAGTGATGTGAAGCCCCTTCGAAAGATCTCACTTTCACCCAACAGGATCGGAATATGACAAATAACAAAGCACAGTTTTTTGGACCCAAAAAATTAACATGAAAATTGAGTGGAGGTTTCGAGAAAATGATTATCAAAAATAAGTATGAGTTAGGATCACACAAAAAGTCACAAAATGTCATACAAATAAATATAAACGCCTAACAAAAATTTGTGCGCAAGAAAACATTTTTTATCTGGAAAATGCGCAAAGTTCTATTGCTAATCTCTTCAGTTCGTTACTTATCAACACCTCGTAGATATTGTAAAAAATATTTCAAAAATAGAACTTTGCGCAAAAAGGAAAAAAAAAAATATTTGATTCAGTACACAAAAAATCATACTATCACATATAATTAGTCATTAAACCAAAAATACTACTCGGCAAGGTTCATAAAAACAATATTAGAATAAGCATACCTTGCTTAGTTGCAGTCATGATGCACTTCAATTAAATGTGACAATTACTTGCAGAAATAAATGTTTTAAAATTCTCTACAAACTCACGAACGCTATCGGATAATTAATGATATGGGTCTAAAGTAAACTTTGAGCTGATGCACCGGACAGCAGATAGCAGTTACTGATTTAGTATTTGTACAAATGATGTAACATATCCTTAAGTCTACTCTAACATAGTTTATTTTTTGAAATACCTTCATTTTGAAAATCGAGTTTTGAGCATTGCGTTGTATGGACGGGTCCCAGTGTGCGGCGTTGTGTGATATTTGTGCAATATAAAAAAATATAAAAATAACTGAGACATAGATCTGATGTATACTCGAACAACTACTATTAGTGCCCTCTACAATACAGGTTACGATATAGGTTCCCATCGGGGACCGTTTCGCTATGGAAGAACGCTTCAATCGTTTTACTACTGACGCCATTTTTTCGAAACTTGCTGTCATGCAATTGTCACTTTTAGTATTTAGCAAGTCTGTCCTTCCCCTATTTTGAATAACTTTTTTTTCTTTGTTTTGTACAGTATTGGTCTACACTGTTCTTACTTATCATAATATCTATAAATATTGTAACATGAACCACTTTTTTTTAAAAGAGTAACCATGGAGTTTCTTTCCGGTTCTTCTCCATAGGAAACGACCAATTTGGAACCGTGCACTAGCTTCTGACGTTTTGTAAGTGCCCACGTAGATGTGAAATAAATAAATTTTAAATATGATGATGAGACTTACCATTGCTGCTCTCCTCAGATTTGGGTACGGTGTAGTTGTTGAGTCCCTTCGCGTAGTCGGGCGGCGGCGGAGACGGCGGAGCGGCCGCCGCGGCCTTCTTAGCACCTTCCTCCATTTCTGTGTAGAACAAGATTAAAATTAATTTAAGTTTACATCTGTACAGCGCGCACTGATCCCGCGCGCCTCAAGGAGTTGTCAGCAACAGTAGGGGGGGGGGGGGCAGCTGGGTCGAAGCCTACTGAGAATAGGATCTAAAATAATTACGCGCTGCAAATATTTTAAACCCCAAATTTATTTATTTTTGGATGCTCATAAATAGTATACGCTTTTATAACAAGTTGCCAAAGTCAGTTTTAGAACTTTCGAAGGAAGTACAAAACCCGCATCGAATAAGAACAACAAAAAAGAATGCGTATAAAATTAAAGACTACGTTGAAGACACGCTTGTTTGTCAATAACTACTTCTGCACATGTTCCCTAGTAGCATATTAACTCCAATATCGCGTAAACGTCTATTAACTGTTTCATTTTAGACAGTTATTAAAACTATAAACTATTTTTCTAATAAACTATACGGTTTCCATGTAAAATTCCAATATCTGCTACAATCGAATTTATGATAAACTTGAAACACAATATTGATGAAAAGGCACAGCTCTCAGGAATTAGTCATTAAAAACTCCTCCACCATACTTAGAACGCTGGCTAACAGGTGGGACTCTTCGACTTTGGGCCGGTGGAGACGACTTCACGCAGTCCAACAGCCATCTGCCAGGTTCGGTATAAGTATCTCACGCTTAGAATTAGTATCTATTTGTTCTCTATTTTCCTAACACCACTTCCGAGTTTTAATAGTTACTAACAGAATATGGAAAGTTTCGATAGAAACGTAGTATTATTATGTGTGTCAAATAAGGACTGAAGTTGGATAAAGTATACTGAAATCCGAAATCGTTACGAGATTCAGGCTGTCGTTCCTTCTCGTAAGTCTAATAAAAAGATTTAATTTAAACGGTAAATGAAATAGGTCATACCAAGTTTCCTCCTCTTCTTGATCTGCGCGTGCGTGGCGGGCTGCTCCGTGATGTCCAGCAGCTTGATGCCGGCGCGCGGCGGCGGCCGCAGCGCCCCGCGCCACGTACCGCCGCGCGCGCCGCCGAAGCGGGACGGCAGCCCCTTCAGTGGCGCTGCACGGTCACAGATAGCTTACATTCTCATTCAGAATCCTATACACCAGTATAGGGCCCAAATTTATTCAGGGCCCGATCTAAAGGGGGACAAGCCAGGCATTTGCCCAGAGCGGCAACAAATGAGGGGCGGCCAAATTGACTTATTCCTATCTTCCAACCTAGTCATCCACACCACCCAAGTTGGCAGGTTGAGAATTTTATATGCCAACTTCCAACCTACTTCAAGTTGGATAGTAGAAATATTTAAGACTTAAGACTCATGACTTATATGGTTTTGTACACCTGTCTATACATACACCAAACCATATAAGTCATGAGTCTTAAATCCAGCACTATTTTTTTGCATAACTACCCCCATAAGACGCTTAAAGAGACTGATGTTAAAGATTGTAGGGAGGATTCTTATATGATAACTCTTATTTATGGAGTAAAGGAGCGGCCATATGGATGTAAACCAACGTCCCAACCAAGGTGACCTTGGTTTGTGTTACGGCTAAATGGATGTAAAATACGCGCCAACACGTTCGGTGGTTAGGAAAACGCGGCTCCCAACCAAGAGCGTTGAAGGTCACGGTTTACAACTGCTGTCTACACGGAATGAGACTAGCAAGGTCACCTTGGTTGAGACGTTGGTTCACATCCATCTGGCCGCCTCTTTAATGAATTTGAAACTTGGCAAATTCTTTGAGGGTAAGGTGGGGTGAGGGTTTTGATAAACTAATAATTTTTACGAAAACATTTTTGCGAACGGAGTCGCAGGCAAGGTACCCGAATTAGTCGGTGTATATATATATATACAGTAATCATACTTACTAGTATCAGTCATCTTCCTAGGCATGCCCCTACTACGTACAGGTACAGTAGGCGCTTGAGCCTTCTTCTGATTGGCCTGCACTTCCGTCGCCTTGGCCAGGAGCTCGCTACGAAGGGCCACGGACTTCGGCTTGCGTTTCAATGTAAAGTGCTTCACAGGGTTAGGTTGTTGGCCCACCTGTAATTAATGGAGAAGGGTTTTAGTAACACAAAATACAAAAACATACATCGGACTCCAATACAAGAAAAGTGCAAAAATAGTGGCATTGTTTATTTTTATTTTAATGAATTTGTTTTTTTTTTATGAAATAAACCAGTGCTTGACTGCGATCCCACCTGACGGTAAGCACTTTTTAATATTTTTTTGTATTGAAGTCTTTTTTTTGTAAAATGTATTTCATTCGCGATAAGATTAGACATTTAGACAAAGCTCTTTTTCCGTTTTCAACCGATTTCAACTTATATTGTGTAATCTGTCAAAGTCACAGTTTGCTGTAACCAAACTGTGACTTTTTAATTACCATTATGCACAAGTGTGATAATGTAGTGAAAACCTTTTTTGTTAAACCTCTGTTCTCAAATCAAACATTGAATTCGAAAAAAATAATACATTAGGTATTGCGTTTGTTGAAAAAAGGTTTGTTTCAATATGTTATCTTTTACGAATGGAGTATAAAAAAAAAATGATTTCACATAGGCCTACATTATACACATAGGCACTTATCAAACGTCAGAAGCTAGTGCACGGTTCCAAATTGGTCATTGCCTATGGAGAAGAATCGGCAAGAAACTCCATGGACACTCTTTTATTTTAAAAAAGTGGTTCATGTTAAAATATTTCCTTAATACAGTTTTAATAGATAAGATAAAAGAACAGTATAGACTAGTCAATATTGTACCCAAAAGCACAATAAAAATATTCATAACAAAAATAATATATACTGAGAAATATAAATAAAAAATAAATAAAATAAAATAATCTTTAATTCGGATTAGTGACATCCATATGGGTTAGTAAACAATTGAAGAGAAAACTTATAACCTATGTTAGTAGCCTTAATGATATAATATTTTATTTTAAAACAAGGTGGTTGTTCCTAAAGCATCGGTGAACAACATCACCTAACAAAGGATAATCGTATCTGTCTACTTACCACAGAAACCAGAGCGTTCTTATTCAAATACAAGCATTCTAGTGGTAACAATCCGAGGTCCGAATGCTTAGCTAACGCTCTCCTCAGTTCACTGATCATATCACTGAAGATTGGCCTGGTCTCATCAAACTCAGCTATCTCGGTGTTTAGGGTACCCGCTGAGGGAAAAGTTTTGAGGGTCTCCGCAAGCATGGCCACCCAGAGGTCTGAGTCCACGGCTGCGACTTCGATGATCTCTTCCAGTTCATTTCGCCACTGGAAAAAGGGGAATTCAGTTATAGTTTGGTGTATACAATAAGCCAGAATAGGCTAGTGGCCGTAAAAAATTTAATTAGTCCGTCTTTTGGATAATTCAAAAATAAAATACACGTATTTTTTTATTTGTAAATTAAACCTTGTTATTTTTTTTTAATCGAAAAATAAAAAAATACGTATTCAATATTTTTTTATAATCTAAAATACGGACTAAATAATATGTAATTATTTTGACCCTGGACACTACCCTATTTAGACTGTCTAATCCACTACTTGTGTTTTTTTTACAACTTGACACTGACGTTCAAAATGAAAATTTGTATTTCGCGGGCTACATACCCCCTTAGGGCTAACGCTACGTTAAGCGGGAGCCATGGAGCTAGGGATTATTACCTGCGCAGTGTCAGTAGTTCAACTTTAACGGTGTGCATGTAGTCGTGTCGATGGAGAACTTTACGTTAGAACCCCTGGACCACTAGCGATATTTAATGTTTAGAATACCAAAATTTACTACCTTTTTACAACTATTTACATACCTAAGTAACCTAACTTTTTTCAAGTATGCTAAAAAAAAGTTGAGAAAAATATAATACTAAAAGTACTAAAAAGTTAGTAAATATTTACAAAAAGATAAATTAACTGTTGTCTAGAACAATGAAACAAAAAAATGGTCCATACATCCTGACGTCAAAATGTTTAGACACTTTATTCAGGCGTTTTCTTGCTGTCAATAGAGGTACCAAATATTTGAATGTAGATACCAAATAGATAGTAAATTTTGGTATTCTCTGAATATCAAATATCACTAGTCGTCCAGGAGTCCTGACGCTTACAAAACTTAATGCGTTATTGCGTAGCAAAACGGGCTTTTGTTGTATATGACGTAACGCTGTGTTCAGCCTTAATGTCTGTTCTTAAAGTCTTTGAGCACACAAACATGGCACAGACTTAGCCAGACAATACACTACAGACAGCTCATAATTACATGTAGTTACTCTAATAATACTGAATACACTATTCAATAGAGCCTACAATCCAAGGTGTCAGTCATTCTTGCCCGTTTACATTCATTAGGACAAGTGACTGACAATTTACATACATAATGCCACTTGTATTGTGTAAGATTTAGAGTAATAAATAACAAATGCCTGTTGTGACGTTTAAAATGATCATCTCACAACTGGATTGAGGTCATCTTCCAGACTAACCGGATGCGGATGAATGCCGAGCTATTGACATATCCATAACCCAGTTACTGGGCAACACGATTATTTTAAGGATTGACTGATAGTCAGACTTTCTGGCATCTAACTACCTGTAACAACTGTCAAAGATTTAATGACAACTGGGACAAATGGTTTTAAATGCTTTCCGAAGCAAGGGGTCCTAGTAATTTGTTGTAACTTTTAAAATACCATAATAATATCATAATTGTATTCCCAGAAGGATTATAAAAAGGTGTACATAAACATACAGTACACCCACATTTTGCCTATTATGTTGAAGTAAGAGGGATAAAAATTTTGGGATAATTTTTTAACCAACAACCAGTCAGAACCATAAATTGTGACCAAGCCATTTTTCATCCATTCTATCAGGAAAATTAAAATATATTGAGAATAATTATGCTTATCCAATTTAAAACCCATGTATGTTAATTCATTAAACCCCAAGCGTGCACCTATTGTCTTTCTATTGTGTCTGTAATTTCCACGATTGAAAGGTTAACAACTTTTAAATAAAATAGAATTGAGAAACTAGAAATTTCAAGTGTACATACAATATTAACATACATACATATAAGGGGGGCAAGTAATTATCTATTTAAAAGAAGAATCACTGTCATTAACCAAGCATAAACCAAGATTACAGGCAGCTTTCGAAATGTTTCCATTAAAACCTAATTGGGTAAAAATTGACATTATTGATAATAATGGTTGTGATAGATCTAATCTTATGATAATTTTTATGTAAACTGCAAATATTATATTATGCATATCTAAGGTTAACATATGCATAATATAATATTTGCAGTTTACTCAATCGTGGAAATTACAGACACAATAGAAAGACAATAGGTCCTCGAACGCCGGCGTTCGCTTGGGGTTTAATGAATTAATCAGTCTTTTACTTAGTATCAATTCTATTTATATAAAAAAATGATACACAGACATATCAAAGCGCAGCCAAAACTACTGGGAGTAGAATAATGGAATTTTAAGATTCCTTTTATGACATAGGCAAGCACTAAAATAGGATTTTCCTAAATTTCACCCGCAAGGTGCATAAATGGGAATTCAAAGCTTGTGTGAGAAAACCTACTTTAAGTTAATATCTAAGGTAGGCACCAGAAAACATAGACATCGAACATCTACATTTATCATGATCCTTTACATGATCTAGTAATTTAAGTTAAATTTTCGGGTAACTATGCAGAGATATTAGGAAAAGGATAACATACTTCATTCTATGGTTATCTGGTGCTTTTTATAGAGAATTAACTTTGTGGACATGCTGTGTTTCAGACATTAAATTAGCTATTACACAGAAAGATGCCAATTCATGAAACTTTAAAAATAAACGTAGATCCTTAAAACAAGTGTTTAGTCAAAAATGTATCAGCTATGTTCAAAACAATGTACAGGGCTCTTTGGAGTGTGTGTGACCTAAAACATGAAGAAGAGTTACTTGTAATATTGCAACTAACTACCGAATGATGCAGAATTTGTTGCACTGGTTTATTATGTTTAAAACTATGATCTTTTACGGCAGTTTTGAAAGTTTGTAATTTTAAGATTTAGCAACTTATTAAAATCATAAATAAGATTAATATTGTAACATTTAGATTCTATTTAGGGTGAGTACCAGCACCATTTATTTGACGATTTGACGATTTTGACGATTTGACAACTGTTAACGGCTTTGTTATCTGGTGCAAATAGTTAAATGGTGCAACTCACCTTTTATAGAGGAAACAAACACTGTAGCAGTCTGTTACGACTGAACAGAAACGAATAAATAAAAAATTGTTATTTGGTCACTGAAAGACATTAGGATGCAGAAACAAGTTATACCATTTTTAGTTATTAATGAAAGGATATTAATACAGCTACATTAAAGTATGTAAAACTTGAGTTTCACAAACTGTAAGAAATGTTACTGCCCAATAAATAAAACTGGCAACATACTGGTATACCTAACAGTATTTACCAGCATTAATAGGCTATGAGCGTGTTAATAAAAAATATATGTCAATATAACACGTAATGTACATGTACTTGTCTCGAAAAGGCTATAAATCGATGTTTTTGCCAAATAGAATAATGTAACATGAAGGTCCTTGAAAACTCATTTCACAATATTATATTCAAATTGATAGCTAAGGTTATATCTATTTTGAGGGCCCATGTAAACATAGCAATAATTCTATACTGCTTTTATTGCATTCTTATCACAGTACTTCACTAATAAATCACAATTGTTTCGTAATTTACCAATTACAAATACCAAGTCAATATTTTCATGAATTGGTTCCGAAATTACAGTAAATTTAACCATAAAATAGGCAGAATTTAACCGCTAGTGACGAAAGGGAATCTACCTGTAATTGATAAGCTATAAAAATGCAATAAATACAAAATTGAACAAAAAATTTTAGCATGTAAATTCAATACATGACAACAAATAAAACTAATACATACATGCGTGATAATGCATCTTACTCTTACTCATGGCATGTGGCAAGGAAGAAAAGAGACAAAAAACAATACAGTTACGCAAAACCATAGAACATCAAAGAGAAAAGTTACCTCCTCAACATTTCTGCGCGGGATATGAAAGAAACTTAGCAATAATTTCAATTTCACTTGCGTTTGCAAATCTGGAAAACAGTCCTTGATATTTTTCAACACTTCGGCATTTAATTGCGTACAAATTGAGCCGCTTGTCCACGAATCATTCGAGGTACCGAGTTTATTGTGAAGCCACAAAGATGTGTCACTATCCCGCACGTTCGCCATCTTGCAACTGAAATAGTGACGTATTCGCCCATGTGTCTCTTGAACATACTTTAGAACGAAGATCGATAAAAATCATTTCTGTCTTCAGAAACAATTCTCAAGACATAAAATAAATTATTTAAGTTTCAAGATTACTCATTACTAATTAATAACTTTAAATAAAATTAAGGAAGTATTATAACACATGTTGTACTTATTTTCTTCCAGCATACCATCGATCATATCGATATGGTCGATAACGTATTAACTTTAAAAACAACACTAGCGAGTTCATCAATTTGTCTATACTGGAAGATATTCTCACTAATTGTACGTGTGATCAGACTGCCGCTAAAGGATGGCAAAATTAAAACTGTTGGTCTCGGTCAATAATATTCTTGGTCTCGGTAGAAGTACAAACTTGTCACGAGATTTAAGTACTCGTATATAATTAATAGTCAACTCAAGTTACACAAAAAAATAAGGATAAGTTTCAAACAATTTACATCTAGCTGAAAATTGGTAGGATTGTTCAAATCTCCATCATAAATTAAATCTTAAAAGCCTTCATCTATCCGACAAAAAAATACAGGGTCAAAGGTCACTTTCTCAAAAGGTTTTTGTTTCTGTAATAGAAACAATATTTAAAAAAATAATATTTTACTGTCCATTAGGTTTAATATTTTTCTTAAAAGGAAATTTCGTGTGAAATACTGTAGTTTTGCTTACTATGAGCATCACATAACGTATTTTAATATTTGCATGCCAACTCATGGCAAAATGTGTCTGCACTATTATAATAAGTTACCATCTCCTGTACCGCATTTAATGCAAATAAATGGCTTTGACTTTGACTTTGTCACAAAAACGGATTTATCACGATTTTCAGCAAAACGGTAAGTTTCGTCTTATCATGCACACGTTTTCACGCCACTTTTGAGGCAGTATACTTAACGCGTTTTTAGAGTTCCTTACCATAAAAGAAAAAAAATGGAACCCCTAAGGATCACTTTTTTGTTCGTGTGTCTGTCAAGTCCAGATCCTTTATCTCGGAAACGCGTGGAGGTATCGAGTTGAAATTAAAACTATCTACGTCATGTCTGCGGTCGCAGTGCATATCGCCGTGTGGAGAGTGGAGGAGACATGTTCTAAAAGTGTGTATAGAAACAAGTGTCACGTGTCACACGACTAGAGATGGGTTTCCACCCGGTAAATACCTAAAGGCAGGGTTTTTACCCAGGTAAATACCCAAATGGTAAGTATTTACTTTTTCGACATGTTTTAAAGTCTTTTATATATTTTAAGTAATAAAAAATGTAAATATAATACACTAAATAGACAAAAATAAAAAATGTTTATCAAATATGTTTTATACATGAAATATACATGGTGTCGGTAAAGAATAGTTTTCTACTAACAAAAATCATGTATAAATTGCACGTCCGTATGTTTAAGTATTATGCGGTTTATGTTACATTTCATTCATCATTCCAGCCGATACATGTCCACTGTTGGACATAAGTCTTCCCCAAATGTCACCATAGTGAACGATCCTGTGCCTACCGCATCCATCGGATTACCGCAACCTTCACCAGGTCATCGGTCAACTTTGTAAGAGGCCTACCTATGCTGCGTCTTTCGGTACGCGGTCCCTACTCCAGAACCTTTCGTGTGCCCTGCCCATTGCCACTTAAGTTTAGCGATTTTTCGTGCTATGTCGGCAATCTTGGTTCCCCTACGGATATCTTCATTTCTGATTCGATCATGCAAGGAAACTCCGAGTGTAGTCCTTTCCTTTACCATTTGAGTGATTTCAGGCCTTGTGATGAGGTTCATTGTGAGTGATCACATTTCGCCACCATATGTCATATCTGGCAACACGCACTAGTTATAGATTTTCGTTTTGAGATACTGTGGTATAATAGACGAGAAGATACCGCGTAGCTTCCCAAACACCGCCCAGCCGAGTCGGATTCGACGGTTGACCTCTTTCTCGAATTAGATCTACCCAACTGGTTTTTAATCTGAGGTAGACGTAATCGTCCACAACTTCGAGTACAGAGTCTTCGATCTTGATAGGAGTGGGTGCTACATGGTTGTTTGTCATGACTTTACTTTTTTTTTCAGTTTCGTGAGCTGGTTCTGCCCAATAGACAGTTCTTTTGTAGCTATACTTTTAATTTTTCCGGTATTAAAGTAAATATCCGTTTATTGAGCTGCCGATATGTGCATGAATCGTCTGGAGACTGCAGAATCATCTCACGCTTCTCCTTCGTACACTATATTTGATTATAGTAATTTTAATTAAAAGACCATTTGAATATTATAGCATGTCATAAGCAAGCATGTTCCATTGTCGGCCACATCATCACTTACCATCAGGTGATATAGTGGTCAAAAGCAAGAATATCCATTATAAAAAAAATGTCATAACAAATAATTATTGATAAAATACATTAGTTAAACGTGACTCAACCAACTCTTGAGAGTATGAGATGAAGAACTGAAACGATATAACTGGCAAACTCGCGTATATACTCAAAACTACATTAGTAACAATGAAGATCTTTGTTATTTACTAAAAATCTATTATAACAACTTCAATATAAGATTGAAATTAATATTTGAAAAATATTCTGACTTGTAGCCTGCGTTAAAGGAAGTACATTCTGATTTCAAATTAAGTGAAAAGAACAAAGAAAAAAAGCAAGAAAAATATTTTATTTGATACACGTACACAGATACACACGCGGGCTCACGTAACATAAACAACATGTAAAACACTTAAGATAAAAAAAGAACATTATACATATATGTTATTTACTTAAAACAAACTTGAAGTAAGTTGAAGAGATTTTATATTTATGCAAAAGTTTCGGTTACTTAAACTTCATTTAACAAAAAACAATAATCGGGTGTTGAAACGTAAAAACGTATGAAAGTAGCCTAACTTATAACATAGATGTGTTAAAACAATATATACGAACTAAAATTCAACTAAACTTGATTAAATTAAATGTGTCCAAAGGTGTTAAAGGTTTTATACCCATGCTTTTAGGTATTTACCCGGTAAATACCGATGGGTTTTTACCCACCGCCCATCTCTAGTCACGACGATAATATCGCCGCGACACTCGGAAATGGTCCCATAGTCGATGATATTCTCGCAGAATTGCATAAACAATGTTATTAACTAACCATCGACTACAGAGCCGCATTTTTACGCGGTCTATTTGAATTTTTTGGTTGTGTGTTATTGTTTTTATTGATCAAACTTCATCCTCAGATTACAGAACAAAACATCTGTTTCACTCTTTGAGACTTTTGTTCTATAATCTGAGGATTTGCCGTAATTCTTTTATACTGAAGCTATACAATTACTGTTTTAACTATGTCTGAATCATCGGACGTAACCGTGCCTTTGAATATTTATGAAGAAGAAATAAATGAAGAAACAACGTTGGATCTCTCTTCGCAAGATTTGAGCAAAGTGCCCGAAATAAAAAATGCTCATTTATGTGTAAGTTCTGATTAATTTCTACCTACTCTAGTTCTATTTTCTAGCTCTAACACAACACACTCCGCCGCCCGTAAGATTCTTTTTACAGTGCCTAGGTATAGTCTGTCTAAAAATTAAATCGACTTGCGAATTTTGTATAATACTTAATCATTTAAAAAATACTTAAATATTTTTTTATGAGGTACTTCTATTGGTAAACATAAACAATGATCAAGATCTCTTAATCAACCTTATTAATGAACCAGTGTTGATTACATCAGATTTCATTTCACCCTAACAATTATCCAAGTCGTTTAACTTTTTAGACAGACTAATACACCTTCCTTGGTATACTTTTTATTTGCTCACCGGGAACATACTTACAAGGAGAGCTTTGGGAACATTACAACTAATTCTGTTTACGCAATAAAACAATTGGAGCTCTTCAATTTGCAATTTAATAAACATTTTTTATTACAGATTCTGTACCTTCAGAACAACGGAATTAAAACTTTACCAGATGACCTATTTCCTGCTTTGCAGTTTATCATGTATTTAGATTTGAGGGACAATCAAATCACCGATATACCAAAGTCTATTAAACATCACCCGACTCTCACGCACCTGTTGTTATCAAACAACAAACTAACATCACTTCCGAACGAACTAGGAACTGTCGCTAGTTTGAAAGTTCTTCAATTGGGCGGGAATCCGCTCATGTACCCGCCAAGAGAAGTGATAAACGCGGGAGTTTTAAGCGTCAAGCAATTTCTGAACCACAAATTCATTGAGGAAATGTTCGAAAACACTTCACGCTCAGATATCTCCGAAACGGTAAGCACAAGCCGTATTAGCCGAGAAAACTATAGCCAAGGAGCCCAGAGCTACAATTCGGTTCTCGATATGGCTAAATTGAAAAAAAATATGACTGTTCAATTCAATGAGAAGGATTTGGACGATTCGGACGAAGAGTTGTATGCGAGAATGAAAGGGAAGTGCCCAAAGTTGGCAAAGAGTCGTTATACTATGCCGACGTATTACCAAAGTTCCAAATATGTTAAACCATCAAGCTCGGATGGAAAAGACGTGTTTGAGTCAAAAATTAAACAAAGTTATTTAAGAGATTTGGCTATAAAGAAGCACAAAGATTTACTAGCGACGAGAGACAAGATTCTGCAAGGGAGAAAGTGTGTTCTTTATATTCTTGTTCAATGTTACTTATCTATTTTTCGCACTTTTTTTTTCACTCTGGTCAGATTTTTGTTTTTGGTTGCTAGCGTAATTATGCTCCATTCGAAGTTATTATTATTATTATTTAGCCATTTATTATTACTTGACTATTCCAATTAACATTAATTAACAATTATTATCATTATTTTTTTCTTTTAATTTGCACTTATTAAGTTGTACCTACCTAATTTTATCCTTAACTTAAACTCCTTTCGCAATAAAATCAAACATTTAAACAAAACTATTTTACTGTCTGTACAACCGATTTTAACTTCTATCATATAGACATATGGGTAGCATTAAAAGCATAATTCGTTAACAACTATTTACTGCAGGCATCTACCATTTGTCATGCCACCAACGTCAAAATCCGTTGAACGGACAGTAAAATAGTTTTGTTTAAATGTTTGATCTTATTGCGAAAGGAGTTTAAGTTAGGGATAAAATTAGGTATAGTAAAATGGGGTGAATAGAGACAAAACTTTAAAGGATTTTTTCTCGATATTTGAATATTTTTTTGCAGCATTTAATTATATCAATTTATTAATGAATTGTTATTTTAAAAAAATCGATGCTTTGTTAAAGGCCGATGTTATACCTAGTATCAAAGTGAAAAACCAAACCAAAAGTTTGTCTCTATTCACCCCGTTTTACGGTAGCACTTGAAATTTTAAAAAAGTACATATATTATTCATGAATGATGCTTTTTACTAGCATTTTTATATCTTCCAGAAGCCTAGAACAACTAAAAAACTGGCGAAAAGACTACATTATCAATAAAAGCAAAGCGAACAGTTCATACAAATTGGACTCAAAAGACTATCCATATGATACTCATCCTGATTACATGACACTATTAAACAGAGATGACTTGGAAAAGGATTTGCCCGACAAATATAAAAAGAACTTGATACATAGATGCAAACCAACGATTCCAAGGAAGAGTAACAATGATGTGCATTTAGCTTTAAAGATAAAACAGTTGTTTGAGAATTTGGAAGCCATTGATTTGAATAGGAAAGATATGACTCCGAGAACAGAGCAGAAAATGCTGCTAAATGAGATACAGAAGGTATGTAAGGACGTTTTATGGGTTGAAACTCATTTAAATGCATCTCTATATAATATCCTGGGTATCTTTATATGTGTCGTACTTGCCAAACATTATTCTGCCATTTAAATTATGGAAGAAAAAAATGGCGGGTGAGGGTAAGAGAGTAATAGTAGTCTACTACCAAATACACCTATAGGTACCGCCAAACTTACCAAATACACACACAAAAAAACATAAAAAGCGGACCTTTTCTAAGGAGTTCGAAGTTACAAATACATGAATCGACAGTTTTATTTATTAACGTGGGTCTACGCTAGAGGAGCCAAGCACAAGCTCGGCTCGTACTCGGCTTTTCTTGCGTAGGCCCACCTTTATATATTCATTTAACATACAGCATTTCTCAAATTGAGGTAAGTCTTATTATTTGCTTTAAAATGCCTTAGGGTCAACTCACACCGAAAGAGCGGCGAAGGGCAGCGCAGTTTCAGTGTCATATGAATTTTAACTTTATTGTCATTTCTATAATACTTATTATCGTATGAGAAACACGAACGAGAGAATTCCCCGGAATTCCTGCGGCGCCGCGGGCATCCGCGCGACTCGTTCGAGTATCTCATGCGATAATAAGTATTATGGTAATGATAATAAAGTTAAAATTCATATGAAACTGAAACTACGCTCCGCTTCGCTGCCCTTCGCCGCTCTTTCGGTGTGAGTTGACCCTTAGTGGACGTCTTTGGACTGAAAAGATAATATGAATATCTAGTACTTATACAGGGTTATACAGGACTATCTTAAGGACATCATAAACAACAACTTTGTTGTATGACTTTTAAACATTTATCGTATTTTAGTTCATCAGATTTTCACACAAAAATAAATAAATTGAATGTTTTAAATATCACGAAGTCTATGCGAAGCAAGCGAAAGTAGGTACCATAGCGGAGCCCAGCTGAACATGAACTTGACCTATTTACGGGCGACCTTCACTAGTCGGTCGATCGATCATATGTGTTCTTGTAGCGAAATTCGGCAGTGCGGACGTAATTATCTTTACAGTAAAACGGGGTGAATAGAGACATATGGGTGAATAGAGACAAAACTTTGTTTTGGTTTTTCACTTTGATACCATAATATCGGCCTCTAACAAAGTATCGATTTTTTAGAATAATAATTCATTAATAAATTGATAGAGTTAAATGCTGCAAAAAGTATTCAAATATCGAGAAAATACCCTTTAAAGTTTTGTCTCTATTCACCCCTAAGTCTCTATTCACCCCATTTTACGGTACATGATAGTGTATCAATATTATAATGTCGAGTACACGGAAATGGTGCGAATGCTTGCTAGGTGTAATTACAATGTTTCGGAAGTCTGCTTACTATAATTACGAAAACAGTGCGCGGGAGCCGTAAGTAGATACAGCAAAATACAGAGTTGAAATGTGTTAGATAGAACAACAAAATCTTGAAGGTTTGTTTTTGGTAAATGTGTTATGTTTTGTAAAAAGTCATAGAACAAAAGTTGTTGTTTACGATGTTAGTAATACAGTCCTGCAAGGTTGTTAGTGTTTTACAAATAACCCTGTATATACGTTGGTCTATAAGGTGACATACTTTATAGTTGCCATCACGGATCTTGAGCGCTCGGCGTCAGAGTGGGGATCGCTTTGCGCATTCCATACATTGGCGAGCCAATCGTCTTCGTTGTTAGATACATGCAGCAACGCATGGAACGAATTAGGAGTGACGTCTATGACGCGATGGCGCAGCGAGCCAATCACTGACGCTCCCCGCCCCCGCGACTCACTTCGCACCACTAAAGATACCGAATATTTGACTTCTGCGCAACCGCTCAAGATCCGTGATGGCAACTGTTCTTGATACCGATAAAAAACATTGTTGCACTTCAATGCATTTTTGTTGTTACAGATCTCTGAAATAAAACAAAAATTGATGGAGCTTTCATCAACCAACACTAAATCCGTAGAAGCTGAATGAACGGCCGACTATACGAACATTTTAATATGAACAATATTTAATTTTCTTTATAGTTTAGTTCTATTGCTAGGAAAAACAGTTTTTCGATGATTTGGAAAATAAAAAGCAATATTTGATTTTTTAATGTTTTTATTATCGATTTATCATCAAATCGGCTGGTACCATAATAAACGCATATAAATAACACAAAAATAACTGACATTAATGTTAAAATAAACATGGTTACACATATATATGCTACATTAAAAGTACTTAGCCATTAAATAAAATTAACAGCCATTTTGCAACTTTGCCCAGACACATGTGTACAAACTTGCCCATACCCTTGGGCAATGTTGACAAATCGACAAATTATGGAAACCAAAATATTGCAAAAGTAACATTACATTGATATACATTATCAATCATATTCATACTTTAATTAGACATATAAAATTGTTAATTTATCTTAATTAATGACTAAAAATTCTGTTAAAAAACTACAATTATTTTTCTGGGCAATTTCATGTAATGTACCAAAAACTCTCGAACGATTTACAAAAAAAATGCTTTTTATTTATTAATACTGTAGCACTGATTTAGTTATTAACGATACAAAATTTTAAAAATATAAAATTAGTCGACTTATTTCTATAGCTGATACAGAAAGCAAAATTAAATGCATAATAGTGTAGTAAAATACTATAGGACAACTTGCTTAAATCGTATTTTGATAATAACTAATTATATTTTGCAGAATAAAACTATGTAATTGTGATTAATAAATAAAAAGAAGCTAATAAGTGAGATTGTTGCCATGAAACAAAATATTTCAAGATTTTTTTCTAAATAAAATAACAAACTTAAAACATTATTAAGACAAATGTATTTTTTATATTTTTAAATGGTCAAAATCAAAATTGGATTTGCTAAAAGAAAAAAAAATAGTGAAAAATGTTTCGAAGCAGAAAATATGAAATTAACAAAATAAGACTGCAAGCTTGAGCCAGTCGAATTAGCCCCACTTTTAATTTATTCTAACATTTCTTTACATGCAGTTTCTAAAAAAAAGAAACTCAGAATCTTATCAACTATTTACAAATGTTTATTTAGTATCTGTAATTGAAGTTTTTAAGCGCACCATTATGTGCCCAAAACTGGTTTGATTAACATTCGTAAAATCTAAAGGCATTATAGTCATACTTATTGACAAATAAGATCTATGCCATGAAAAAGCAAGTAAAATTGTTATGTTTTTTAGATATGATTTACTTATATTGAGAATTAACACTCTAGAAATATTTAAAACAAACTTCGGTGTTTACAATTATTAATAACCTGCGTCATTGTATATACAGTCCCTACTACAGTACTGCCTTCTTTATACGCATATAGAAAATAATCTGTTATTACATTTACGTTTGTTCTAAAAATACAGTTGAAATTAAAACATCCCCTTTTTAACCGACAATCAATCATTTAATTGTGACGGAGGTGTATTTTGTCCTCTCCGTAACGCAAATATAATAAATTGGGTAGGTAGGTAGGTACCTACCTACCCAATTTAATAGCCGTAAGTATGTATTTTATTGTTAGATAATATAAAAAAAAACTTGAACTTATTAATAGCAGAAATAGAAAAATAATTTTCTATGAAATTGTTACTTTCCTAATAATTTTCTTCGAGATACCTATGTAGTTGCTAAGTCCACATTCAAATATTTGCATTCCTTTCCATTATTTTTACTGATACCTTATCAAAATGTAATCCATCCTCTGGTAGTAATAATTCACACACAATTCAATTAATTCTGACACTCATTGGTAGCTAGGTGACCAACAAACCTAGGGAAAAAAGGGGCATTTTTTTACCTGGAAAACCATCAAATAACTTCTCCTGCTCTGCGTGGAAAGGGAGGGAGTGTGAGACTTTTAATGACTAAAACACTTTGTAAGTTTTTTTTTCTGATATAAACTAGTGCTTGATTGCGATCTCACCTGAAGTAGTGTTGAAAGTTTTTCCTTAGTTCAATAGGAGGTTTGTAAATCAGGTCTTGCCCTCCTCTCCGCCGAGCGTGAGGGCTCCGGGGCCCAGGCCATACCGCCTAGTCCTTTAGTAGCTACGACATTAACGGTGTCTATATATAACGGTATTATTGTCCTTTGTTATTCATGTGTTTGCTTGTACAGAATGTTCTAGTCCAATACATTATTATTAATTTATTATTATTCCAAGACTTAATCCATACCGCTACTTAGCTGCATAGAATCGAAAATCAGCTCAGTAGCGTCCAAGATAACTACTATCATACTCTTACGAAGTTACATAATCACAAAGATACACACACGATTTGGTACCAGTTACTTTACACAATCTTAACCAAAACTTGACTAGGATTGAAGTTCACGCCAAAAAACTTATTCATTTTCTTTCAGAGAAAAATATAACATTATCAGCCTGCAACGTTCCCATCACCGGGACACTGGCTCAGTGCGGGTTGGTAGAAGTCACATGTCCTTAAATTTTTTTGGTGTACAGTGCGTTTCACGTAAGAGGTTCCTTTGCCGTAATGTTGGCAATACGGAAAAACAGTGTTGCTATATTTTTAGCAATTAAATTACTTAATATTAGGGAGATACTGATATTTCGTTATCTTTAACAATTGCCTTATAATATTTTTTTTTATTTCTCTTAGAAACTGTAAAATCTATTTTTGAATAAAGCAAACAATGTTGGGCTCCATTTCGATTGTCCTGCAATTCTTTCAAATACCGAAAACGGCACGCCACAATATCGTACCTCTCCATTCAACAACTTCCTTTTAGACTTACTTGCATAAAGCGACTACCGTTAAAATCGATTTAGTTTTACATTTCGTGCAAAAATTTTGGTAGAGTGGGTGTAGACTCTTTTCATTTTTCCATTTTTTTTTTTCTGTAGACAGCCAGGGGAGCCAACATTACGGCAAAGGAACCTGTTAAGTGAAATGCATTGTAGTGGCAACTTTGCCCGCGTGTTTTTATTTATTTATTTCTTAATTTATAGAGCATTTACTACTAGGGTTTGGGCCTTTCAATTTAGCATAAAATTTATGGACTCGGCTAAAATAAATTGCATTATGTAATTATTAACTACGTCTGTTTAATTAATCTCTTTTGCAAATACCATTTTTTAAAGATAAATATATTAAAGAAAAAAGTAAAGAACGCATTTTCTTGTAGATATCATGTGATATTTCAGTTCAGTTCAATAAGGGTTTTGGAAATTAAATTATTGACGCGCCATCACTCCTTAAAATGGGCCTCAAATAACTGACAGTATTTAAAAATATTAACTAGTTAAAGAAAAAAACATTTCTGAATTTTATCAAGGTACAATATTTTTATTTTTACGATCATCAGAACATAAATCAGTTACAGGTACAAAACAAAATATTAAAACTTGTGATACTTAAAAAGTTATGATGAGCGCTAAGCTAAATATACAATGCTTAGAGTACTATTCTAGTTATGCGGCTTAAATTCGAACATTATTAAATACAGTTTGATATGAACATCAGATCATTGCAATATCAAAAAATGAACTGTTAAGTTGCCATAGCGAAGTATCAGAAATCATTTTGGTAGTTATATTTTTGCACGCTGGCGTTAGATATAGTTATCGGCACGAATATTGAGCGCTCGGCGTCAGAGTGGGGAGCGCTCGGCGTCAGAGTGGGGATCGCTTTGCGCATTCCATACATTGGCGAGCCAATCGTCATCGTTGTTAGATACATGCAGCAAGCACAGGGAACGTGCCTTGAACCTTAGTGGTTTTTTGGTTGCTATTTAACCTAAATAATCTTGTAATCTTTGTATAAATGATAATAAAAAAAAAAAAAAAAAAAAACGTATCATGAGTGACGTCTATGATACGATGGCGCGGCGAGCTAATCACTGACATACCCCGCCCCGCGTCTCACGTCGCACCAAAAAAGAGACCGAATATTTGACTTCTGCGCAACTTGAAGCCAGCGCTCAATATTCGTGCCGATATTTATAGCCGGGTATGCTGTAATTAAAAATACGTAAACAATTACGCAGTACCTTTTTTATAGGTAGGAATCATCAACAACCTTTTCCCGCTCAGGGGCAGGAAGGAGTGTCAGACTTTACTGACTAAAACACACCTGTGTTCCTTCAGTTGCCCTTTGCTTTCCCGGACCGCGGTAACTCTTTCAAACAATCTCGCAGCCATTATTATATCACAAGAAATCAAAAGAAGTATGTACCGTTTGACATTTCATACTTTTCTATAAAAATAGCTTTGTGTAGGCGAAAATCACACTATTTCTATAATGTTTTCCGTGAAACCATTGAATTATGAAGCTATTTTTATTTTATCACAACATATACAATTTTTAATCAACAAATTAAAATGATCTATCGAAACGTCTAGTTGACACTTCGCGTGACCCAAGGGCTGGCTTTTGCCTCGGACAGAGGATAAGCATTGCCATACAGCGTGGCAATGCCGCCAGCTTTTTGGGCACATTACCAGTCGACAGCGATGTGGAAGAGTTTTTTGACGCCATATTTTAGTTACTTGTAAATAATAATAATTAAACCCTATGTTTAATTATTATTATTTTTATAATTTACTGTAATTATAGTTTTTAGTTGTGTATGTAAAAAATTAAATTGATTTAAAGTTAATAAAGTTATATTACAAATTAAAATTAAAATGTACTCACGTGTAGAACTGTCAAACAGTACTTTTGGGCTTTTAATACTCGTGCAACTAAGGTTGGTTAGTCAAAAAAGCTGATAGAAAATCGTATTTAAAACTAGAAGTTTCGTTATTGGTATGTACCGCTATTTATTTTTACATAATTTTTACTTTATAATCATGCGTCAGTTACTATGAATGTAAGACTATTGGTTGACCACACGCAGGTGTCCGCATGCAGTCATGCACCATGAGATAATTGGCAGTTTTCATGCTTAAGTATCTATAAATGAGCTATGAGTTTAAGAAATGCAAACATGTGTGCCATACAAAAATGCAATATCGGTAGATGACTCTGGAAGGATGTCAATAACTTTATGTCTCACGCGGCGTCCTGCGTGAGTGTTTGCGGTTCCGAAGCGCTCCGATGCGGTTCATGCGAACTGAACGCGACACGGCGGCTTTGTCCTACGTGCGCGCGAGGTCGCCGCTTTAGCCACCATTTATTTAAAATAATTTTAAACTAATAATAATTTTATTTACTGTCAAACACAAGTTTTTAAAGAAATATACTGTTAAAAAGAAGACAAACGGAAAATATTTTTGATGAAGCGGTTGTCTCCAAATAAGGCACAACCTGTAACTTGGCGGCCAAGAACTAAATAGCAGATTGCGCAGATGGAAAGTTCTGCGTGACAGCACTATTTTACAATACGAAGATAGGAACACAAAGAAAACAAGTCACCGCACCGCAAGAGTCCTAAAGTTTTTACCAACCGATCGAGACCACTTCGCTTCGCTCATCACCGCATCGTACCAACGTGCGTTGGTAACGCAATAGAGTGTCAATTGTTTGTTCCAATCGCCTCGCGATCGCCGTCGTGTTGAATCGTTATGGTTTAAAATCGTAGCTGATGATATTGGAAGCATTTTTACGCACACCCTTTTCTATAAAAATCTTGAGATAACGACATTAAAGTGTCTTCGATTTGGCCACTCTGTATGAACCGACATAAAGGGGTAATACTAACTGAGCAAGGTATTGTCACAGCTTTCGTGTTCTTCGGCACCATTTCCAACAGCGTCTCACAGCGATATTATGGTGAAAGCTGGGCCCGAGCATAGCCTAATGCTAGATAGATGGCGCTGTACTAAAACAGGACATTCTACTTTAATGAACTTACGCTTCAAAACTCACCTACATCGCTATAAAGACCTGAATTATTATCCTTTCGTATGCCGTAATTAGAGACACAATTAAAAAGTTATTGTGTCCCGCGTGGATCCGCGTTCCGGCCATACAACGGGTTAAAACTATAGTATGATGTTGAAATCGTTACTTCTAGAATTGCCAAAACCCGTGGTACCTTTGCACAGCTGAGATCTGTTTGGCAATCACGGAAATTGACAGAATCTTTGGGTCGTCGTCTTCAAATACATGCTGCTTTACGGGTGCGAAATGTGGAAGGTGACAAAAGAGATCTTACGCCAAATTCTGGTTTTAATAAAGCGTTGTTTTCGCCGCATTCACGGAATTTACTGATTCAGATAACTGTTTTTTTTTTGTTATTTTAGGTCTAAGCTCCATACATTTATTGACCTTTTTTTCATTTTTTTCACGTAAATTGACTTAAACGCTGGACGCCATTTCGCTCTGTGGTCATGACGTCAATTGGTCATGTAAACAAATGCGCTGTTATTAAAAATTGCAGTAACAGTCACTTTATTAGTTAGCAATCGACACCTTTAGTTACATGGCCATAAGATGTAATATTATTTCTCTATAAAAAAAAAACGATTAAAAAAGTGAAAACTTTGAAATGAATTTTAAACCGAATCTTGTTATTTTATGACCTCAAATAAACATTTACCGACTGCTTATTGCCTAAGCTATTTTAATTGTGCACTTTTAGTTATTTCTTTATGGAATAAAATACAGTATTATATCGTTACGATTCGAGGAGCAAAACATCAACTCGCTGTGATTCACTCACTTGTGGAGATGGCGCCTTAGAATGTTATCTGCTGAGGGAAGCATGGTATCCTGCCTTAAGACTAAGTGAGCTAGGTGTGGTGAGTGCCTGCGCTTGGTGCGGCGCCTGCGCGGGTGGCGGTGCGCGCGCGTGGCGTGTGGGCGCTAGAAGGAGCGCGCGAGGTACACGCGCCCGCACGCGCCGCGCTGCAGCTCCACGAAGCCCAGCTTACTGTAGAACTGGTGCAGGTAGTGGTCGGTCGCGTTTATGCACACGTGCACTCCGCTTGCGCCTGGGGAGAGAAAGAACAGCTCAAACATAGCTCGTTATTCCGAAGATAGGACACCAATATGATATACCTTATAAATAAGACAGTTTATTTATCATGCTTCTTAATCATAATTAAATATGAATTTTTAAGACCCCGCTTTTGTAAAGAAAATTCAAAAATGTTAAAAAATATAAATGTCCTACACATATCTTTATTTATTCGTTTTATGCAATTAAGACAAAACATAATTATTATCATGATGACGCAATATTAGATTGAAGTCGGTAGATTTTTTTTTTGTAGATTTTTTTTCTGTATGTTTTGAGATTGCGTCATCATATAGATGATTTGTCTACTTGAAGTTCACGATAATATCGCTATTAGCGCGTCAACAAATTGCTGATGGATATGCTTTACGGTCACTTGAAACGACTGCACTCACGCAGATACACTGTCACGTCAATTTTATAATGAGAAAAGCCCATATTTGTTTCATTTCTCCTAAAAAAATGTCGGCGCACTACATACGGGAACCACTCACCATGTGCTCTAAGTGCAGCTAGCACGCAGGTGAGAAGACGAGCGGGCGCGAGAGGGTCGCGGCAGGCGGCCAGCACGCAGCACGTCAGCAGCGCGGGGTGCGCGCGCGTCACGCTGTCGGCGCACTACATACGGGAACCACTCACCATGTGCTCTAAGTGCAGCTAGCACGCAGGTGAGAAGACGAGCGGGCGCGAGAGGGTCGCGGCAGGCGGCCAGCACGCAGCACGTCAGCAGCGCGGGGTGCGCGCGCGTCACGCTGTCGGCGCACTACATACGGGAACCACTCACCATGTGCTCTAAGTGCAGCTAGCACGCAGGTGAGAAGACGAGCGGGCGCGAGAGGGTCGCGGCAGGCGGCCAGCACGCAGCACGTCAGCAGCGCGGGGTGCGCGCGCGTCACGCTGTCAGGCGCCCGCTCGCACACACTGAATTGGTGGAAGTGTCGCACGCATTCCTGTCAGAACAAACAAAGTAAACCCTGATGAAAAAGTGTTTCGAAAAGAACCGTCTGTATCACAGATTATAAACTATGTAATATCGTCTGTAAGACTCAACTCAACACGTGCACGTGTGCTAGTTGAAAAAAGGCTACCGAAGCGTCGCATCGCAGCCTGTTTTTCAAGTAGATTGTATGGAGATGCATGTAATCGCGCGAAGAACTCGCATTAGTGCTTCGACTATGCACCAGTGTGAAGCCTAAACACAAGACATTTGTGGGACTAATGATTCATTGTAAATGTAGATATGTTGTAATCCATAATAATATTGTAAATGTTAAACTAACTGCCTGTTACGCATTCACAGTTTAACTACTCGTACTGAACCGATTTTGTAGCAAAAGTGAAATTAGTGCCATTAGAAAGATCTTTGAAAATATATTGTTACGTACGTGGGTAATTAAATGCCGATTTAATAACAGAGAACTTTATTCACCACAAACAATGACAAATTAGTCCAGTCAACAATAATCCGAATCACAATTAACACTAGAGTTCCGTTACAATATCGCTTAGGTCGTTAGATAAAATCACTTCACACAGTTAGGTGGTTCGCTCTTGATCCCAGTCGAAATCAAACTGACTCACTTCCGGTCTGGGGGCTCGTATTTATATGGAGAGCGAAGAAAATTATATAATAGATACAGACGTCTCAAGATCGATCCTGAACAATAGGGTCGCTTCGCGTGGCCATAAATCATTTTTATTGCACGATGTACCGAGAGTCACTTTCATGTGAATTTCGAGTCTATTTTTAATAGCAGAAAGTACAATTTCTCTTTTCTACCTACATACCTACCTACTATTATTATTTGAATAATAATAGTGGCATGTACCTAGGCAGAGGTTTCGGGATTTTTCTTGCGTACCACCATTCTAGATCTTTCGAACAGCAATGCGTTTTAATAGTGGGGGCTACTCTTAATTTTCTCGAAGATATGGCGTGTTCAAGTTTAATGGCATAACAATATTAATTTATTGTATGGAGCAACTTTGTAACTAACGGGGAAAAAATATATTTGCCGTTGATAATGCCGAAAATCCTTAGTAAAAATAACCCGTGTATATTCAACGTTTTTACGATTTAATCCGTAATTGGCGTTCAGTATGTAACCATATAGGGAGTAATACAGCAGAGCCGACGTACACATAAGTGCGAGTGAAACAGATAGCATATAGTCGGTGACGCCGCACAGCCTCGATCTTCTCCTTCTTTTTCTTCTTCCTGCCCTTGTCCTGTTTTATTTGGGGTCGGCGCAACACGTGTTTTTCTTCCATTCTGTCCCGTCTTTCGTCACGCTATCACTTCTCACACAATCCATCCATCTTTTCTTTGGCCTCCCTCACCCTCTCCATCCATCCACATGTAAATTCATAAATCTTTTAGCAACATGCTTTTCATCTCTCATTTTTACATGACCATACCAAGACAAACGATTTCCTTTTAACCTTTCAGTCACTGGCGCCAATTTCAAACTTCCCCTAATATACTCATTTCTCACTTTATCCATTCTCGTCACAACACACATCCATCTTAACATTCTCATCTCCGCTACATGCAATCTTTTTTCATCAGTCTTTTTCACAGCCCATTCTGATTCATACAGTATACAGGCCTTATCACGGACTTGTAGATTTTACCCTTCAACTTGAGTGGCATGGCATCCGTCGCCGCGCAGCCTTGATCATTTGTTCTTAATAAGTATTATTGTATTAGTAGTGGGCTGTTGTCGAGTTTTTGACGGTCACAGGAAACCACAAGCTCGATTGGCTGAAATTTTGAGAGTAACTCTCAACAATAATATACTACACGATAGTAACTTTTTCTTGCGATTGTGGAGTCATCGGGCAATGGGGCTAAGTAATTTTCAGACTGCCCTCGTATTTTGATCAAAGTGAATGTCCGGGTAGAGAATCCATCAAAACCTATTATTGCTCCTGCATGACGGGTATGAGAATTCTAGGTACCTATGCTCACACTGTTAACATAATATTAAATGCTACAAAGTGGGTACGAGTTCCATATAAAATTACCCATTGTTCTTTCATAGTAGCTTGAATGTACAACATAACAGGATACTTTTTATCTGGCTTCGACTTAGCGTCCGCATTACCGACGCGAACGAAATTGTCGGCAAAAGCTAGTAGGGTAAAAATAACACTTTTTTTAAAATTAAGATTCTGTCTGTGCGATTAGGGATGAACCTATCTTGACTAAAAATTCAAGATCCGTGATGGCTACTGCACTACATTATATATTCAATAGACAACAGTTAATTCTTTACCTTGGCTGCCTGACTAAGGTCTTGTCTCTCGGTCAGCTGCTCGGGGTACTTGGTGCACATCTCCGGTATCCACGCCACCTCCTGCCGCTTGTAGAACTCCTTGCTGTTCAGTACGGCGCACGCGTAGCCTACTATTTCTGGTTTCATTCCTGAGGGAGATTGTTTACTGTGTTATTACTGGTTATTTTTTTCGGACCTCCAATAGGTAATGATAGCTAATAATCATATATCTTTAGTTTTATAACTTTTGTTAATTTATGTTTAAAAATTGTATTTATTCGAGCTGACAATATATTTGTATTTAAACTTAGTATGCCTTTTATTGCATTACTGGCATGACAAATGGCAACTGCAGTAAATAAGTTGGTTTTGTAATCACTTTTTTGCTTGTAATGCCATCCTTATGCCTACGGAATAGGAGTCAAAATCGATTGAATAGACAGTAAAAAATATGTAACCGCACGTTGGTGCGGTGAGCGAGGCAAAGCGATTAGTTGACTTAAAGTTTTCACGTGAACTCTTCTCTCGCCATCGCGACCTCGTCGTGTGATTTCAAGTCACCAAATTTTTGTTTTACTGGCCCACCGATTGATCGGCATGCATCAGCGCAGTCTCACTTAAGCTGGATAGCTTCTGAGCCACGTCAATGGGGGTTTTACTTGTTTTATAGAAATGGCGGCTAAAGCGATGACTTCGCACGTACGTAGCTCAAAGCTACCGCGTCGCGTTCAATTTGCGTTAACCGCATTGGATCGCTTCGTAACCGCAATTGGGTTGAATTAGGCCGCGTGAGATGTTCACAATCCAGTCACATCGTAACCTTTTGTACCAGTGTTAATGCTCGCGGCGCTATCTATGATCAACAAACAAACACACACAGCAGCGTGGTGACATCAGTAGCGCGGAGGAAGAGGGGACCGACGACGCGATACTACCGCTTCGCGCGATCCTAACTTCACTCTTGATTTTGTGACACGACGACGAACTAACTCTAAGTGTATTTTTTTTTTTATTGTCAAGAGAAATAATACACAAAAAAAAAACAGTTTTCGGTCTTATTTGTACTCCAACGATGACGACCTAATTTGAATACATGTGACATTCACCAACCCGTACTAGGCCCGCGTGGTGTATCACGGCCCATTCCCTCTCTTAGAGAGGAAGCCTGAGTCCCAGCAGTGGGAACATTAAAAAGGCTGATGACGATGATGGCGACTTGACAAGAAAAACCCCAACAGACAGGCTGTAATTTTTTGTAAATTTGCCATTCAGCTGCATCACTTTAAATTAATTAATTAGGCTCGGCGCAAATGAGCCATCGACCACAGCCACCGGTGTCAGTCGCGCGCTACCGCCACATTTCTAAAAGTGTCAGAAGCGAGCGACAGCCACCGGTGTCTGGAAGCCGCCACATTTTATAACCCCAAACAGCGGGCAGATTTCCGATATGAATGTATCAACATCCATTGAGACGTCGTGCTCCATGATGGTACGCGTGCGATACGTAGAACGTCGGACGGTTAACTGCGCGGGGGGTGGAGCAATGCGACAGTGGCGGGTGTCGGCGTTTTGTGTGGCACGTAGTGACCCCTAGTGGCGAGTCGCAGACACTACTGTAGCGAGTGGCCGCCACCGGATGCATGTGTGCGGCGCGTCTATACAAAATATATTTAAAAGTGTGTTAAGTCGCCGTCGCTGGCAACCGGTGACTCGGTGGCCCATTTGCGCCGAGCCTTATAGATTGGAAGCCGAGTCCAACATAGTTGAGGCTAAAATGAGCGTATTAATGAGCCTGGTCTTACCATTGACTCTTGGTTCGGCGGGGTTCTTCTCCTCGTCATCCCCTGACTGGTCCACCTCTTGAGGAATACATTCTTCATCGTCTTCTATCACCATGCATAGCTCGGGGACTAGCGTCAGGAATGGTGCTACTAGCCTGGAATGGAATCGAAGTTTTGTAGTGATATCATTCTTTTGTCAAATACAACTGCTATTGTATCAAAATGGAAATAATTCGCACAGCAAACTAATACTTTTCGTATGTAGGTATTTTTTTTAATTGGTCAACGATTAATGTATTACTTTTATTTATATTTACATTACATTTATAATATACAGACAAGATTGACGAAAAAGAAAATTAGGTGCAAATGTGACGCTTATTTCTAAAGATATCTCTACCAGTATACCTGAGAAAGATCCCAGTGGCCCTAAAACTTTGTAGGAAGTGAAAACTATCGATTGGAGAAAAAGGAGATTTAGAAGTCCGCTCAGCTCCACTACGTTTTTTTTTATTGTTGATAGGTTCGCACTTGACCGCTATCTCACTTGATGGCGAGCGACGACGCGGTCGACGATGGAACGCGCTTACCTAGAAGAAACCTATTTACTCTCGACTTAAAGATTCCCGGGTTGTAGCTATCAGGAAACACAGACTCCGGCAAGGAATTTTCGTTCGTTCCACTGATACGGAGCAGAGATTTCGAGCACTACGATAGGCCAATTCAAACTTCGCTCATCTCCACTCTGCTACGCAACCTAATATAGAATTTATAGACGTACCTATCAGCTGGTAATGTCTGTAGGTCGCTAGGGAAAAGATCGCTGCAGTCGGACCCGTCTCGACACGTCTTGTGGCATATCGCGCATACCTGGAACAAAATATTTACATGACCTTTATCAAGGTTCAGTTGAAAACCAACGTCAGGCAACTGCTACGGTTGTCTGACAGTATGCTGAACTGAACCTATTTGGCACTACCGTGGGACACAATGTTGCTGTTTGCTTTTATTTTATTTTTTATTTTGTTTTAAGTTTTATATTTTATTAATGTTCCTATACTTGTTTTGACATTGTGTGCCAAATAAACATGTTTTCTTTCTTTCTTTCTTTATTATCTCTTGTGCTATAAACCATTCTTATCACTTGTTTATAGCGTATTTAGGGCAAACAAAATGTTTTTCTTTCTATCTTTATTTTTAGTGGAAGGTAAAATCTTACACACATTACTAATGGCCTGTTTCACGTTCTATAATTAAATTTAAAGGGGTCGGAGGTTCCTTGCATGATCGTATCAGGAATAAAGATATCCGTAGGAGAATGCTGCCAGTGGCTTATTTTTATGTTTAGAATTTGTCTTACTTTAAATTTTTCTCACATATACATACAAACACACACATCACATATATATACAAACGAATACGATGGATCCAGCACATGATTTTTTTTGTCGTTTTTTTTCTATATTTTTTTTTTACATTTTCTATTTAAACTGTATAAAATCGTTTTTCTAACATTTTTAGTGAAAAAAAGAATGTTTTTTTTTTTCTCTAAAAATATCGTCGGGGTTGGTTAGAATAACGATTTTAGTTTTCAGTTTAAATTAAAATAGACCCAATTCGTTTTTTTTTTAATTAATTAATTAAAAAACCGACGAAAAATTCCAGCACTGGGGTGATACATAATCATAATTTAAAATGATAGTGTCCACGGAGTTTTTTTGCATTTTTTTTTTTTGTTCATAGAGATCTACGCTTTGAAATGGGCAATTAGCATATTATATAATTACAATTTGAATAAATGCTTTGATTCTTGATTTAACCAATGTTACCGAACAGGCAAGGCAATTACCATTATATTGAGAATACCTATATATTAATACTAGCTGTGCCCCGCGGTTTCACCCGCGTTTTTCTCGTTTCCGTGGAAATACCGAGATAAAATATTGCCTATAATTGCCGCCCATAACTCATTAATAGATACCAACTCTTAACATCTTACACACGTGATAACTTTTAAACGAAATATCCGATTGAGATGAAACAAAAAGTATTTTAATTCTACATAAATACTCTTGATAATATAATGCTTAATTTCGATAAAGATTAATATTACGATACATATTTAACGTAGTTTTTTTTTTCTTCAGACGATTTAATAATTATTTTGAACACAAAATCGGTTATTGTGATTAAACCATGATAGCTAGATATATGTTCTCGCGGACTTTTTTGTAGGTCTTAATGGGATCTACAAACCCGTTGTACATCATTTTGTTCTATTGTCAATAGTTTTTGCAGCGCACGCAAAAATAGGTTTTCGATTTTACACCTTGTGTTACAAAATAGCAATTTTATTACGGATCCCTAATTTTGAAACATAAAAAACATAGCCTATAGCCTTCCTCGATAAATGGACTACTCAACACTGAAAGAATCATTCAAATCGGACCAGTAGTTCCAGAGATTAGCGCGTTCAAACAAACAAACAAACAAACTCTTCAGCTTTATAATATTATTAGTATTAGTATATTAGTATAGATATAGGTATTCTCAATGTATCACTGGTTTTGTATCATAGCAAGATTCTCGAATATTTTCGAAGAAGTTTTCTCTTCATGTCAAGGTCTTACGGCAAGCAAAACCAACGAAATGTAACCCGAATACTTCCGAAGTACTTACCGCTTCTTCATCAGCGACACAATATGGGCGTATCGTAAGGGGCAGTATCGTGGGAGGAGGTAATGTTCTGAGCGCGTCGCTGGTACACTCCACCGGCAGTAACCTTCGTAAGTCTGCTGTGAGGCCTCCGCGGAACACCCATGGTTCTTGAGAGCCGCTCTCGAAAGCCTCGCGCCAGCCTTTTGAAAACCCTGCAGAAGTATTGTGGGTTTTATAAATATGTCAGTTATTTTTTCATATAGCACTACATCTTCTGTAATATACAGGTTTATTTGTAAAACGCTAACTTTGCAGGACTGTATTACTAACATCATAAACAACCACTTTCATTCTATGACTTTTTTCAAAACGTAACACATTTACCGAAAACTAACCTTTAAGATCTCGTTGTTCTGTCTACGTACGTACGTCTGTATGACGCGAGCAAGCGCATCAAGCACCCCCACCGCCCGATCCCGTCACCTCTCCGCTATTATACTATCGCCTGCTTCGCAGACTTCGTAATATTTAGAACGTTCAATTTAAATATTTTTATTTTTGTATGAAGATCTGGTGAACGAAAATATGATACATTTTAAAAGCCATAGAACAAAAGTTGTTGTTTATGATGTCAGTAATATAGCCCTGAGAGGTTGCCAGTGTTTTAATAACCCTGTATATAAAAGGCGAAGTCCTAACTAACTCGCTGACTCATCAACGCCTAAACCTTTTATGACGTATACAAAAAGAAGGGGTTTTCTACTTTTATGACGTATACAAAAGAAGGGGTATTCACCCACTATGGCAATGGAACGGGTTCCAAAGTTTGTATGCAGAAAATGACTTTCACGCGGGTGAGCCCGCTGGCAAAAGCTAGTATACCAAATATAAACAAATTCAGCCGGGTCGAAGCCTACTGGAGCCAGGGTTATCCGAAAGGGAACTCGAGCCCCGGTGTGAAGGCTAGAAGGAACGGGGTGGGTCTTTTGGTCAGTAAGAATCTGACACTATCTCCCGCTCCGCCTAAGAGCGGGGGTTGTCATTGGATGATTTTTTCTCACCATAAAAAAAGGTAAAAAGAAATTAAATAAAAAGACTTACATGTATAACTTCCTTGTGTATTTGTTGCTATATTTGTAGGATATTTGCCAAGCTCTGAAACAAAAGAAAATACATTATTTGTGTGTCGTGTGCGAATATAAAGAAATAAGGGCGCTTTTAATTTAGACGTTTCATGTCCCACACGTAGGGCTGCAGCTCGGCGTGCAGCTCCTGGTTGTTGGCGGCGGCGAGACTGTGGGCGAGGCGCCGAGTTCGACACATCCACCACGCGAGACAAGTACACTGACCTAGCCACCGCAGGAAGCCGTCCAGCAGTGCTAAGACGGCGCACAGCTCCCACACGTAGGGCTGCAGCTCGGCGTGCAGCTCCTGGTTGTTGGCGGCGGCGAGACGCCGGGCGAGGCGCCGAGTTCGACACATCCACCACGCGAAGCGGCTGCGACGGCGACGCCATTCGCTTGTCTGTAGGAAAAAACATTCTAGAGTCTCGAACAATAGGTGTAATTGCTGCAAAAAGTTCCGATATATGAGGATAAACGAATAGATACCTCAGGCTTGTTCCCTCTCGGTAGCAGACTGGCAGCATGCGTGCTCAGCCAGTTGAAGTCATGTAGCAGCCTCAGGCCGCGCGAGCCGTGCTCGAATGGTAGGTAAAACAGGTCGCACAGGAGGAGGAGGTCATCTGCTACCAAGGCGTTCGGGTCTATCGAGGGGTCTTCGTTTTCTACGGGCCTGCGGTGAAAAAGATCATTGAAACTTGAGGATAAAGAAGCTTCTCCACATAGTATAAAACAAAGTCGTAGTAATAGAAAGAGCAATAAATGGTAAGCTTTCTATAATGTTCAAGTCAAATAATTTATTTCAATAAAACAATTTACAGCCACTTCTGAATTGTCAAGAAGTTGGTCAATCAGAAAAAAAATTACACTGATTGTACATTCCAAAGTGTAGATGAATGTGTAAGAAACTCAATGACATAATAGTAACTTGTATCATACTCACTCGTCGACTACTTCTGTTGGTTCAGCCGGTTCCACCATCATATCAGTGCTGAGTGGGCTGTGACTTGGCTCTACCTGCATTGACCCATTCTGAAACAACCAATTTACCTAATATGAGCCTGTTGTCTCTCTGCAGGGCAAAGGCCTTCCTTTCTTTCATTCTCTTTTATCTGTCTTTAGCTACATATGGTCAATCCTTTAGGTAAAAGCCTAACTCGTCACGCTATCTCCTTCTGTGCCTTATATCATTATGATAGAAAAAGTCCAAAAAGCATTTTTAAGGTACGTAAGTTTGGTTACTATTAGGGAATCCAATACCGCAAGCGCGGGATCCTGCAAATGCGGGATCCCGCACCTTTTCTGCGGGATCGGAGATGCGGGATTTAATGCGGGATTACTCATGCGGGATCCCGAACGTCTGCGGGATTGAAGTTTGTTATAAGAAAATTGTATTCCGACGGTCTGCCACCGTTTAGATTATCTATTAGATCCAGCTCATCCTCATTAAAAAGTGATAAAACAACTTTACATGGAACTCATGACATTTTTATAGTAAAAAAAAAATATTTTGTTTTCGATTTACCTTGCAGTAAGAATTTACTACAATTTCGCCATTAAATTTTTCTAAACATACTAGGAAATTTATTTATTTTTAGACCACCACATCAAAAAAGTAAAAGCGTGTTGTCTGCGATTGCATTATTTAACACAAATAAGATTTGTTAGTATAAGTCTATCATGTAGTCGTTACCGTGGCGCACTGGACACATTTTGATTTGTCATGTATACATGACTATGGCGGGCAAAAGGATAAAATAATAAATTCCTCCAAGTTATTTTATATTCGCGTTTTAGAAGCGTAAGGTTCTGTAGTACATTGTACAGGACCTACTTGACTATTGATGATTCTGGTTTTAAGCAAAAATAGCAAATAAATGATGCAAATGCAAAAAATAATATAAAAATTGCAGACAAATCATTACTCAAACAGGGTGAAATAGTTGTTGGCAGTTATTTTAGGTTACTCATGGACTTCATGTGACCAACTGGATCCGACCGCTGTAAAACTAATTTATTTGAAACTTTCATGTTGATTTTTTTCAGTCCATGTTTTTGAAAATAACTTCTTTCAGGTTGCTCAGTTATGAACACCCTTCTTGATATACACGGTTAAATTTTGATCGTTTTAATCCCATGGAGGGTCGACCCGGTACATGAATCACTATCGATTTCTAAAGATAAAATTAAAGAATAAAGTACCTTTTTTTTACAACTCCTATTAATTTACGCATGTACGAAATTAATTTCTTTAAGAAAACGTCAGCTGAGCTAGTTCAATGACTTGTAGGTAATTAGTACGCAACGCCAACTACTACCTACAGGTCATTGAACTCGCTCAGCCGACGTTTTCTTAAACGATCAAAATTCAACGGGGTATATACAACTACACCAATGAGGATTAATCACATAATAGCAAATTTTTATAAAATACATCGTATGTGTAATAATTTACTGACCATTTAATTTTTTAAATTATTAAAATCCGTTAATAATGGTGGATTTATTAAAGTTTTTCTGAACGGCTACTTAAAAACGCGCGCTCTCACTGGACTATTTACAATGACGTCATCTTTCATGATCCGTGTTACAGACGCCTATAGACTGCGCTGCCGTTTTAGTCGCGCGGTAAAGACCGATTATGACAGATGACGTCACAGCGAGTCGCTTCATTCTCGGGCGCATTTAAAAATTGCTGTTTCTTCGTCATTTTTGGTTCGATTTAAATAATTTCTTCATAGTATTTACTATTTTTTTGACGCTATAAGTTCCCATACTCCACAAAAATCATGACTGATTCTCATTATACGTCACATTATCTACTTACTAGATATTTTTTTTTTTTTTCGATGGGAAAAATCATCCTATGACAACCCCCGCTCTTGGGCGGAGCGGGAGATAGTGTCAGACTCTTACTGACTAAAAAACCCATCCCGTTCCTTCAAGCCTTCATCTACTAGATATCAATTTGCAAATAAACATACAGCCAAAGAACTTCACTCGAAAAAAAAAAAAAAAAAAACATTTTTATAGTAACTCACCTCACTCATCCCATCATTCATAACAACATCGGGATCAGTAGCGGCGGTGGAAGGAGGGTCCACATCCAGCGGCTCCCCCCCTACTTCAGTGAGAGAGGGCCGGCTCGGACTCAGCGTCTGCGGGGTGTCTGGGCAACAGAAGATGTACGCTGTTCTATATTTTATAGGCCTGTTCTGTTACTTGTTAGTGGTGGTATAAAGTAGGCTACTGAACAAAAAAACGTGCAGTTCACAAATGATTTAATCCTACTAAAGACCCGTACGCACCATCCATCCTGACGTACGTCCCGCCAAGGTCATACAAATAAAATAACGATAAATCAGGGTTGCCCGATGCAAAATTTTAGTTAATTTTAATAAAAAAACTAGAAAAATTGAAAATAATTTTAGTTATCTATATATATAAAAGAAAGTCGTGTTAGTTACACTATTTATAACTCAAGAACGACTGAACCGATTTGGTTGAAAATTGGTAGGGAGGTAGCTAAGAACCAGGAGGGCATAGGATATCCCGATTTTTATCCCGTTCCCGTCGTTCCCGTGGGGCGTGACATAAAACGTGGTATAACAAAACGCAACTTATAGTAGGGTAGGGTAGAGTAGGTAGAGTTGACAGCTTAGATAAAAGGTAACTATTAGGTGGTACGAAGTTTGCCGGGTCAGCTAGTTTTTAATAAAAACTTTGTACTTCTTCGTTGTACGATCTTTTCGTTTCGAAATTTCGATTTTAAGTAGTCATATTATCGTACGATTACTCCTTTTTTGCACCTGGCAGCCCTGATTTATCGTTGATTTCCCTCTTAATTATCTGTATGGCTTTAGCGGGACGTACGTCAAGATGGATGGTGCGTACGGCGCTTAATATTATAATTTCAGATTTATTCTTAATCTATTATATAAGACCTTGCGATATGCTAAATTTCAGGATTCTGGGTCAACGGGAAGTACTCTAAGAATTTAGATCCCATTGAGAGTGTTGAAATGTACGTTTTTTGGGACATAAACGGACATATTTTTTTTTCGTTAACTTAGAGGTTTGATTTTTTTACAGCTTTTTTACAATGGGATCGCAGAACTGAGTATACGATTTTAATTTCAACTCGATACCTCCACGCGTTTCTGAGATAAAGGTTCGTGACAGACAGACAGACGGACGGACAACAAAGTAATCCTATAAGGGTTCCGTTTTATCCTTTTCAGGTACGTAACCCTAAAAACTTAAAAGAACAAACAAATTTAAAAACATGCTCACCTCCAACACTCATATCTCCATTCCTCTGCTGCTCCTCAACAGCTGCCTCCACATCATCCACAATAATCTGATCAGCATCCTCTCCCTCCCCCTCTTTATCCTTCTTCATCTCAAAGTTCTCTAACCCTCCATCACCGATCAAATCCCCATCAGTCTTATCCATTTCATGGTTATTCTTGTTTACATTCCCTTCTAGCGCTTTCAACCCTAAAATGGGTACAGGAAGGGTTGAAACAGGGATCTCAGAAGGGAGGGAAATGTTGGATGAAGCTATGGGTATAATAGGGTTAGGTATGGACTCGTTTAGAATGACTTTGGTGGGGGAGACTAGAGAATTCATTACGGGGTTAGGAACGGGGTTGAATGTTTCTATTGGCGACACCTGTGGACAATCAGTATTGTTTTAGTTGAAGATCTAAAGGGAAACTCTATACATAGCATTGCATAGTATAGTCGGACTTATAATGTTCCCACTGTTGGGACTCAGGCCTCCTCTCTAGGAGAGGGAATGGACCGTAATCCACCACGCGGTGGGTCCGCGTGCGGGTTGGTGGAAGTCACATGTCTTCGAATTTTTGGTTCTAGGACATGCCAGTTTCCTCACGATGTTTTCCTTCACCGTTTTGAGAGCAGTGGTGACGAAATAAATTATACCAAGTAAAGCGCCTAGCTGGGTTCGAACCCGCGACCTACAACTCGTAAGTCAGGTCTCAAAATGTTATACAATTTGAAATTATTGTTACAATTGGGCAGGTAGGCATGGGTCCTCTAACAGCACCTCTCAGTCATAGAAGATATAGACTCAGGCACAGCACGCGTTCAATTAATGCAAGTTTTTAGTGCGCCCAACTCAGGCGAGGCTTGTACAATCGGCGCGCGCGCACCTGCACGCATGCACTTCCGATTGCATCCATACTCTGAACCAAGTATATACAGTGCGCGGGACGGTAGACGGTAACTTGAAATAAACACACGCAGCTCGAGAATGGGTCTTTAGCGACGCATTCGCCGGACGTAAACATATCCTAAGGTGGGCTGATAACACTTAGGGCGCCATTTCCACCGTGCTGGTAGTGGACGTGTTGGACGTCATCGACATCAGTTACTCACCCTGGTAGACATCATAGGTCGGTCGTTTGAGCCCGAGGCGCATCCATCAGCCAGAGCCTGCAGCTGTGACGTGTTGACCGTGGGGATGGCAGAGGCCATGTCCGCCGTGCTGGTGGTGGACGTGTTGGACGTCGTCGTCATCAGTTACTCACCCTGGTAGACATCATAGGTCGGTCGTTGGAGCCCGAGGCGCATCCATCAGCCAGGGCCTGCAGCTGTGACGTGTTGACCGTGGGGATGGCGGAGGCCATGTCCGCGGTGCTGGTGGTGGACGTGTTGGACGTCGTCGTCATCAGTTACTCACCCTGGTAGACATCATAGGTCGGTCGTTGGAGCCCGAGGCGCATCCATCAGCCAGGGCCTGCAGCTGTGACGTGTTGACCGTGGGGATGGCGGAGGCCATGTCCGCGGTGCTGGTGGTGGACGTGTTGGACGTCGTCGTCATCAGTTACTCACCCTGGTAGACATCATAGGTCGGTCGTTGGAGCCCGAGGCGCATCCATCAGCCAGAGCCTGCAGCTGTGACGTGTTGACCGTGGGGATGGCGGAGGCCATGTCTGCCGTGCTGGTGGTGGACGTGTTGGACGTCGTCGTCATCAGTTACTCACCCTGGTAGACATCATAGGTCGGTCGTTGGAGCCCGAGGCGCATCCATCAGCCAGAGCCTGCAGCTGTGACGTGTTGACCGTGGGGATGGCGGAGGCCATGTCTGCCGTGCTGGTGGTGGACGTGTTGGACGTCGTCGTCATCAGTTACTCACCCTGGTAGACATCATAGGTCGGTCGTTGGAGCCCGAGGCGCATCCATCAGCCAGAGCCTGCAGCTGTGACGTGTTGACCGTGGGGATGGCAGAGGCCATGTCCGCCGTGCTGGTGGTGGACGTGTTGGACGTCGCCGTTATCAGGGACATACAAGTGTTCACTGATGGCAGGATCGGTATTATTGGCACTGGAGGCACTGTAACAATGCAGATAATAATAATAATATAATAATAATATTTCACAACTATCACACAACGCCGTCTAGTCCCAAGCTAAGCAGAGCTTGGGTTATGGGTACTAGACAACTGATAAACATACTTATATATTTCTAAATACATGCATATTATAGATAAATTACACCCAGACACAGAACAAATGATTGTACTCATCAAACAAACATTTGTCCTGGGTGGGAATCGAACCCACGACCTGCGGCATAGTAGTCAGGGTCACTAACCACTAGACCAACAGGCCAGTCATGGGATGGGATGATACAGATACAGAGATGGGAGATGAATCTTGTGAAACTCCAGAGATAGTAATATAATAATAATAATATTTATTTAATTCAGATTATACAATCCATTATTGTTAGTAAAGACATACACAACTTATAAGCTAGTGTTAGTACATATAATAAACATGTCAATAATAATAATTAATCACATAATAAAAACAATTAACAAACATACACAACACTCATTAGACTACTTTTGGGCACGGTTTGAGGGTAACACTTGCGTCCTCGTCCAGTGTTTTAATATAAGGCCATCAGCTCTATCCGCTACGGTTTTTAAGAGACTGTTGGTGCTGATAGTAAGATTCTGATAGTTAGATCGGAAATTTTCAGTAGAGCACATGGTGAAGGTAAATCCCGCTTGCGCTGAGCACCGGCTTGTCGTCGTGATTGAACGAACATCCTCACACCTCAGCTGCCGAGGCCCCGATGACTACCAGCCACTGTCCGGATGTCTGGTACGTCTGGTGGTCGTCCGGAACGAGCCGGAGTTGTCGATGGCGTGTATTGTTCCATGCGCCTCTCAAAAAGATATCGCAAAAACGGTACAGGCACTACAAGGTCGAGGCCTACTAGGGCCATGAATTGCCTTTAGAAGAAGTTACCCATGGTCCTAGAACGCAAAGGACAACTGAAGGAACATAGGGTTTTGGACAGTAAAAGTCTGACACGCCCTCCCGCTTCACCCTTGAGCAGAAGTCATTTGATGATTTCCCACCTAAATAAAGGTTACAATAAGATACTGACCACTGTTTATCAAAGATATTACTGAATTTATAAAGCAATAAATCTATAAAGAAAGTCTTAAGTCTGCTATGATGCTTACCAGTGATAGTCGGCTGTGGCTTAATCACAGGTCCTTGAGGGCTTTTAGGAATGGAAAACTCCGGTAACCATTCGTTAATCGCTTGTCTGCAAAATATAAAACATGAATTATAGGAATATAGATTAGTTCTCTCAGCACTGACGTATTTTTAGATATTGTCCGTGATTATATAGGGTTATTCGTAAAACACTGGCCACCTCTAAGAACTATTTTACTAACATCATAAACGACAACTTTTGTTCTATGACTTTTAAAAATGTATCATAAATGTTAGTTCATCTTATTTTCATAGAAAAAATATATATTTAAAAATTACGAAGTCTATGCGAAGCAAGCGATTGTACAATAGCGAATGGGAGCGTATGTCAAGCGGCGGGTGGCTTGGTGCGCTTGCGTCGCGTCATACAGATATAGGTAGTATAGCAAAATACAGAGTAGAAATGTGTTAGATAGAACAACGAAATCTTAAAGGTTTGTGTTTTTGGTAAATGAATTTACGCATGTACGAATTTCTATAAGAAAACGTCAACTGAGCGACGAGTTTTGAAAAAACCGGCCAAGAGCGTGTCGGGCCACGCTCAGTGTAGGGTTCCGTAGTTTCCCGTCTGTCAAAATAAGTGTACCCACTAATGAGTTTAAAAAAATACTTGCTTATACGATTATACTACAAACTTAGTCCAGAAATTATTTTGTACAACCTTTTTTTTTTGTACAAAAACTGTTCTTTCCATCAAGTTCAAAATAATTTTCCTAGAAAGTCCTTATAAAGTTCTACTTTTCAGACTTTTTTCATATTTTCTAAACTTATGGTTCAAAAGTTAAGGGGGGGGGGACATTGTTTTTTGTTTTTATTGTGATTATTTCCGAAATTATAGACATTACCAAAAAATGATTTTAGTAAACCCTTATTCATTTTTAAATACCTATCCAACAATATATCACACGTTAGGGTTGAAATTAAAAAAAAAATCACTTTCTACTTTACATATAGGGGGGCTACCCTAATAAAACATTTTTTTCCAATTTTTTTTTAGCACTTTGTCGGCGTGATTGATATACATATTGGTACCAAATTTCAGCTTTCTAGTGCTAAAGGCCCCAGAGATTAAGCGAGGACGGACAGACAGACGGGATTAAAACGATATATATAATGATATATATATATATATTGATAAATGAACCACACCCGTTTTCTTTATTTGCCATTTGTGTTCTAGGAACACAGGTTTCCTTTTTAGAAACTCCTCGTAGCTCCAGTGGCTTTTATTTATTCCTGATGGTCGGCGATGATGTGGTCGACGATGGAGCACGCTTGCCTAGAAGAAACCTATTCACTCATGACTTAAAGACCCCTAAGGAAGACTCCGGCAGGCAATTTCACTCCTTGGCTGTACGCGCAATAAATGTGTTCCCAAAACGCTTTGTGCGTATGGGCGGGATGTCTACCATGTACCGCTTCTAAGAAAACCGTAATTTACCTGAGCGCCTGTCGGTGATGATACACATGTTTGCCAAGAGTGAGAGGTGCTTCGTCTTCACAGACGCCTTGCTCGCTCTCTCGTTCCAACTTTATATCCCAAGAGACTGCCTCCACTGAAATAAAGAAAATGTATTCGAACGATGTTATCGGCGTACGGGGCTCACGTGTGCCCAATGTAGTTCTACCTTAAGGCTTATAGTCCCTTGAACCATCTGGCTAAAAGTATGTGGACGCACCTCTTGCACCCGCCTAGGCGGCAGTACGCAAATCTGTGCATTTATTTGCGGCCAACAGCGTCTGGAAAGCGCGCGGCTGACCTTTAAATCCATTTGCTTTGCGAAATATTGATTGATTTACATATGCAATGTTCACTTTGAAGAATATTTAACCACCATTTTTAAGTGTAAAAATGTTTTTAAAGAACCAAGCCGTTTCGAAGGAGTAGGGAAAAGTTGCGAAATTACTAAATATTTTTTTTTGAACAAAAGTATTAATAGCACGAAAAAATCAAATGTTGATAATGTTATTCATGAGTCTATAATAAACATATATTTTTTTCAAACCTATTAACCTGGCCGTTACCGAGGAGTAGACTTCAGAAAGTCACTGTTTTATGGCACTTTTTGGGCGCTTGGGCCTTAAGTTTAGAATGCCCATCCCTACCACTAGAAGTCGGGCGTTGATAGTAGCGCCATAGTTTTAAACTTTAGCAGCCATTATTGTTTCACAAAATGCTTTAAAAAAAATTACATTTCGTTTAAGGTTACTATTGTTATCTGTTATCCAGGTTTCTGTAGTATTTAACAGCATCCAGTTTGAATGCAAGAAACAGTGAAGGCTAGAGCGCTAGACGGATGATTATAATACTTACTATGTGCAGGCGCATCTAAGCTACAGCTCGCCCAGTGCGCAAGCGTCCATATCGGGATCATGTTCGCGTTGTACTCGCAGTTGGGGTTCGTCAGCACCCCACGTAACAACGGGATCAGCTCGGGGGATCGGCCGCAGTATGGACCTGGGAATAATCATAATATAATTAGCCTTTTAGTGTTCCCACTGTTGGGACACAGGCCTCCTTTCTAGGGGAGGAATGGAAGGAGGGGGGAATGGGCCGTAATCCACCATGCGGGCCCAGTGCGGGTTGGCGAATGTCACATGTCTACGAATTTTTGGTTCCAGGACATGCCGGTTTCCTCACGATGTTTTCCTTCACCGTTTTGAGGGCGTTTGATGAAATAATAAATTACACAAAGTAATGCGCCCGGCTGGGTTTAAATCCGCGACCTAGAACTCGTAAGTCGAGGCCGTTACCACTCGGCCACCATTGCTCTCAATAATAATAATAATAAAAATCATCATTTCAAGCAAAACTCATATAGTGTTAGTAACAATAATCTTAACTTGTGTTAGTAAATAAAATTCTGGCACGGTAGATGTAAATTACATCAGTGAACCAAACAATACTGATTGAGCGCGCAAAGCACGTAGAGCCATTGTTCCGGTTGTCAATTGAAGATCTTTGACAGTTGTTACAGGTAGACAGACGTTAGGAAGTCTGACTATCAGTCTATCCATTGAGTATTGTGTTGCTCAGTTAGGCGATTATCACACTGTCACTCATCACCAGAGGTCGGAGTAGGTAGATTGATTTAAGGTCGATGACGTCAAACGTAGAGAATCTATACTAATATTATAAAGCTGAAGAGTTTGTTTGTTTGTTTGAACGCGCTAATCTCTGGAACTACTGGTCCGATTTGAATGATTCTTTCAGTGTTGGGTAGTCCATTTATCGAGGAAGGCTATAGGCTATGTTTTTTATGTTTCAAAATTAGGGATCCGTGATAAAATTGCTATTTTGTAACACAAGGTGTAAAATCGAAAACCTATTTTTGCGTGCGCTGCAAAAACTATTGACAATAGAACAAAATGATGTACTACGGGTTTGTACATCCCATTAAGACCTACAAAAAAGTCTGCGAGAACATATATCTAGCTATCATGGTTTAATCACAATAACCGATTTTGTGTTCAAAATAATTATTAAATTGTCTGAAGAAAAAAAACTACGTTAAATATGTATCGTAATATTAATCTTTATCGAAATTAAGCATTACGTTATCAAGAGTATTTATGTAGAATTAAAATACTTTTTGTTTCGTCTCAATCGGATATTTCGTTTAAAAGTTATCACGTGTGTAAGATGTTAAGAGCTGGTATCTATTAATGAGTTATGGGCGGCAATTATAGGCAATATTTTATCTTGGTATTTCCACGGAAACGAGAAAAACGCGGGTGAAACCGCGGGACACAGCTAGTAATATGGATATGCCTCCAAAACACCGGAACTTCATATTTATTGTGATATCTGTTCCGGAATTTTGAAATTAGCACGAATTTGTGTTTAAGGTGAAAAACGTATTAATAATATCAATCTACGCTGCCAGTGTTAGCTAATGGTAAATGAAATCAGTATTTTATTTTATACAAATTAAAAATAATTGTTCATTGAATTCAATCAATCATTTATATAATAAACGATTTTGTTAGCCTATCTGTATGTTTTTTATTTTATTTTATTCCATAATTCGAATCCCGGAACTTCCCGCACATTATGGATAAAATGGCATGTCCATATTATAATATCTTAACGCAAGTATATAAAATCAATCTACCTACTCCGATCTCTGCTCATCACGCTGCATGTTGCGTGTCAACGCACCTACGCGCGTACTTGCGAGAGTGCAGATCTGCATCAACATGCGGGTTTTTTTACGCACAGACGCGCGTAGTTCCGTCTTGTAGATTCACGACGGCTCTGACTCATTTCATCCAAAACCACACGCGAAACTACGAAACTCAGTGTGCCATACCTTGCGTCAAGCCCGAACCCACGCGCGTGTGCGCATTTTTCTCCGCTTGTAAGCACGTGATATGAAGGACCGCGCGTCGATGCATTTTTTTGTGTTGGACTATACGTGTTTTCTATACAAACGGAGTTGCTTACAAGCAACGTTAAAATACGCATTCACGCGCCACGTTGCGTGGTACGTGACAGTGTGATAATCGCCTTATCGGGTTGTGGAAGTCTGATAGGCAGTCGTTTCATGTATAACACGGGGTATTCAGACGCATCCGGTTACACTGGAAGCCGAATCTTAGTATGGAAAAGGCAAGATTGAGATTTTTTTATTTACGATGAGTATATCATCCAATGACATCCCCCGCTCTTGGGCAGAGAGGGAGATAGTGTCAAACTTTTACTGACTAAAAAGCCACCAACGGGGTGGGTTTTTAGTGCTTCGTTGCCTTTCATATTGGGGCCGAGCCTTCCTTTCAGAAGCAGAGCCTTGGCCCCAGTAGACTACGAACCAGCTGGGCCCCTACGGTTGCTGACAACTCGTTGAGGCGAGCGGGAACATTGTACGCCGTCGACGACTTGGGCTTGGTCCGGACAGTTACCAGACGGTCGGACAGCGAGCTACCCATGCTCGCCGTCCGCAAGCCCGCGCCTACGGTGGCCGTAAATCGGGATCGGAATCCCGTCGGCGGCTGGAGCGCTGTGAGAGCCGTTGCGTGATGCAGTCGGCCTCCTAGCATTACTGCTTCGCAGTAGTCGGCGACCGCCTGCCACTCCTACTCACTCCGGACCATGGCCTATACCAAGGTCTGGCGCGAGAGTTAGTTATGTTACCACCACTAAAAAGTACCCCTCAGCCAAACTTAAATACACATTCAAAAAACACATTCAGCCGAAAATCTTCCTTTTCGAAGTCGGTTAAAAATAAATATAAGACTCACCCAAAAAGATTCGTTTCTGGTCGTAATCATTGGCGTGCAGGTTGTCCCATATGACTGGAGGACGTCGAAGAACTTGAGTTATTTCTTCAATTGCCTCTGTTGTTAGCACCTTCGATATTACCTTCGGACCTGGAACAAATGGAGAAATTCAGCGAAGATATACATACTTTTATGAGATTCTGAGAACATTTTGTAATTGCGTTCACTATGGAAACTGGATAAATTTAGCACACTTGGTTCTAACTATATGAGTCGAACAATAATTGAAAACATCTAAATGTGCGAGGCATACTGTGATTTGGATTCATGATCCTCGGCCTCTTCAATACACCCTTAAATTTTGATCGATTTAATCCCGTGGAGGGTCGATCCGGTACATGAAACACTATCGATTAGTAAAGATAAAATTAAAAAATAAAGTACCTTTTTTTCAAAACTCGCATGTACGAAATTGTAACTGTAACGTTTAAGTCGCGTCTCGGATCACTCGTCGAACAATTCCGGCTCAAACGCTCATTAGTGTGCCTCCACCGAGCGTAGGTATAAAAAGTGAACTACACACATGAGATTGTCTTCTGTACCTATCTATTTTGTGCTAGGAGCGTAAAATGTTGCACAAGGTTTCCTATTATTACGTGGGCGAGCACTAAGAGAGAGTTTTCCAAAACTCACCACCTAATATGGGGATGAAAAAGGGTCGGCTAAAGCAAAGTTTGTAAGGAGAAACCTATGTTCAAGCAGGCGAACCCACTGGCGGAAGCTAGTCTAGTATAAATTGACGAAAACATTAACGAATAAATTCACTAATTTACACATTATTAGTGTTACTTTTTGACGTGACAACGTCTTATAAATTGGTTTGCCGGGTGACACTTCAAGAAACTGCGTTACGCTCCGCTCACGTTATGCGCTCACAATGAGAGCGAGTGAGAGGCACGCGTCCCTTCCACTCGGGCATGGTTAGCCCGCCTAAGAGCGAGAGAGACAGACATATTTTACCACTCAAAGTCGTTGTCACGTAAAACTTTCGCCCGTATACCGACTTTACAGGCAACCAATTTTTTAAGCGATTTTCAAATTAATCTCATCTTTGATAATAATTGATAAATTTGAAAATAGGTTTATAAATAACTACAATGATTTATATGCGCAAAAACTACATCCATCATCACAATGGCAGGTCATCTACCTACCACAAAGGTGTAATGACCTTAGACAAAACCAATAAAAAACGACAAGGAAACTACCCACATGACCATTTAGGTACATATCGTAAACATTATGTGTAATCAAACTATGAGTAATCATGGAAAACTCGACCGGCGGAGAATGCTACTTACGTGTTTATATTTAGCATACGTTATGGTAAGTACGTTAGGTTATTCATTTATTAGATAACAAGTTTATTTATTACTTTTTACACCACCTGCTCGATAATGTCGTTTTACACGTCATACAAACCTCACTTAAAGCAAGTCATTATATGCCTAGGGAGATAATGCAGTATGGCCGATCCCTAGGGAATAATCAGATTTGAATTTGGAGCATCAAGAATCGTCAACATTGTGAATTAAAATGTAGGCGCATCGAACAAGTTGTCTCTTCTCACTCGAAATTCAAACCAAAGAGTATGTAATCACTATGATTCAAACTGGCCACTAACAAAAAAAAGAAAATAGAATATAACGTGCATACTGACGACACGGTAGCATTATAGAAAATTGAAACTATAGAATCTTGGAGTATTGAATTTTGTTTGTTTGATTAACTTGTAAATATAATTATAAATATTTCTCTAATACATGATTTGGTCGACCAAATTGTCTTTTAATTATCTCACAGATGGTGTAAAAAGTAGAGTATGCAACACGGGGATAAAGCTGTCTTTGTCATGGGCGGCTTAAATTCCTCACTTTACTCAGGTTTCTTTATTAACTCCCTCGCACTGCTCGGGAGTTAATTTTATAAATCCCTCACTATCGTTCGGGATTAAAATCAACAACCTTCGTTTCGTTCGGAATTCAACATGCCGCCCGCGACTTAAAGACACTGCTTTATCCCCTAGTCACATAAACTACTATTTACAAAAAGAATAAGTGTACAATAGGCGATCTTATTGCACAGGGCAATTTCTACCAGACAACCTTTGAATGGATTGAACGAAAGGAAAAGATTTGGGGGTATCAGTGTACAGCAACATATAATTATAATGTAAATATTATATAAATTACCAAATAATAAACTAATAAATATGAAAATATACAATTAGAGAAAGGAGAAGACAAATTAAAGTGACAGGTAGTGCTCCTTTACCAGTTTTTTGAACTTCGGTAGCGTTTGGACTCGCCTCACTTCTATTGGTAATATAATATTGACAAGTTAGACAGACAAGACAAGAAAGAAAAAGAAAGAAATATAGTAGATCATGTGACTAGGGGGTAATGGCAATGTCTTAAAGTCGCGAGTGGCATGTTTAATTCAATTTATACTCGTTATAATTTGATAACGTGTACTAAATATGTTAGTATATTTCATTCATGTAGCTCCCACGTTGTTATTAGTTGCTTTTGCTTGTTTACTATGACTATATGTGGCTCTTGTGGTATGTGGTTGTTGAACTCTGTATATAGGAAAATATGGATTGATAGATCGATTTTAATCGTCATGACGACTAAAAGTGTCTTTGCCTCTCGACTGTGATTGACGTCACGTAAAAGACGTGTTATCAGCCAGGGACTTGAAACGTTTTTCAAAATAACGTTATGCACTTTTGTGGTAACGATATTTTGTACCTTTCCACCAGTATCGTAACAAAATTAGTTCTTCCATTATAACGATACTAAGAAACGGAAAATAATCCAATATTATTAATAACGATATTGTTTTTTGTTTGTAGGAGGTAATCTTTGGAAGTACTGGTCTGATTGCTAAAAATTTTTCACCGATAGAAAGCTGCTTTATTCCTGAGTGGCATAGGCAATATTTTATGTACGCGGGTGAAGCTGCGGGTAAAAGCTAGTCATAATATATAAGAGGAAAAACTTACCCGTCCACATGATATCAATCTGCTGCGAGAGCTTGGTGCCCAGGGTGTTGAGGTACTCGGAGCTGTTGACGGAGGGCACGGCGCGCGTGGAGCAGTACTGCGTGGGGCACAGCAGGAAGCGCGGGCAGCCCAGGTGCTGGTGGATCTCGTTTGTTACTGATACCTGGGGAACGGACACACTTTATTATATCTGCATATACTCGTACTAAAATCCTACTGCGCGGCTACGGCTCCTCTCTTCCACATACTTATATTTAAAGGTTATTTGCTGCTTCATTTAATAACAAATTTCGATACTATTCAGGAATAGTTTTTTTTTTTTTAATATATGATTTGTGATTTAGTATCAAAATATTGAACAAAAATATATAGCGGAAAATATCCAATCCAATTTTATGCCCAAGATTAAAAATATCACACACAAATTAGTCGCATCTTCCTAGTCTCTGTAACCATAGCATTTGCCCATCAATCTTATCAAGAAATCCGACTGCAGAAAACGTATAAAACGGCCAGGCTGTGCAGTCACGCGAGCTAGGAATTCTGAAGGCCGTTAGCTCGTCACTTATCTGTGTCTGCTGTCACGCATGAGTCGGTGCAAGATCAGCGTTTGGTTTTTTTTTAACGTGTATAGTCAGTGCCGGATTAAGCCAGCGCGGGGCCTGTTGCAAATTCGACCACGGGGCCCTACTGCTAATTGGCAATCTGCTTCGAGAGCAATAATCCAATGTGCTGACTAAAATCGGTCTTTGGTGTGGTGAGTAGATTTGTCCAGCGACGCATCTCTCAAATTTATTTAGCAAATCTTCCCACTAGCTCCTGGAAACTGATTAGAATTAGAGAAGATGATCCAAGACCTAAACAAAGAAAGCGAGAAAATAGGAATATCCATGAATACCACTAAGACCAAGCTTCTGACAAACTCTGACAACCGAGTTATATCATTAAACAACGAACCTCTCGAATACGTGGAAGAGTATACATACCTGGGACAGATCATCTCTTTCAAGGATCAGACGGACAAGGAAATCAAAAGGCGAATAGCAAACGGTTGGAGAAAATATTGGTCACTCAAAGAAATCATGAAGGCCAACGACCTTAGTATCGGTACAAAACGGAAAGTATACAACACTTGCATCCTACCTTGCATCACATATGGGTGTGAAACATGGTCTCTTTCGAAACACCACCGAGATAAGCTGCAGTGCTGTCAAAGAGCGATGGAGAGAAGCATGTTGGGCATCAAGAAGCAAGACAGGAAACGAAATACCTTTATAAGATCCAAGACAAGAATTGTGGATATACTTACGAAGATAGACCAACTAAAATGGAGATGGGTGGGCCACATGTTAAGGAGTACTCAGGATAAGTGGAGTAAAATTGTGACAGACTGGAATCCCAGAGATGGAAAAAGGAAACGGGGAAGACAACTCAAAAGATGGAAAGATGAGCTAAAACTTACAGCGGGCTCTTACTGGAGAAGGGTTACCAGAGATAGGATACAATGGAAAATGTTACAGGAGGCCTTTGCCAGAAGGCACACTGAACTAAGGGATATCCTCTAAAAGAGGAAAACAAATATCTCACACACAACAGATATAGTTCAGGATAGAGGGCTTATTGATTGATTGATTGAACAACCTTGCAGCGGGCCTATTACGACCTCTTAATTCCAGTCAATTTACGCCGTAAAATGAACTGACTTGCTTATCCGTATTATGACATCTTATTGCCAGCCAGTCAGGAGTCACGTGACACTTGACCGTCTTCTGCACGGATATTGGCTGGGAATTCCGTATTATGAGCAACAAACTGACATTTTGTAGCTGGCTAAAGTGTCAAAAATTGTGACAAACTAGCCAGTCAGTTTACGCCAGTTTTTAGTAACTTATAGTGAATTGTTTTGACTTTTTATTATATTTGAATCTATTTGATAGTTAAATAAAACTTTAAATATGTGTGATGAGTTGATAATCTTCGAATTTCTCGAAAGTGATGCGTTTATAGTTTTAGAAATGATCGAAGTTTGTGATGTTCGTGATCCCGATTACGTAATTGTAAACTGATGTTTACCTTTTTTGTTTTGTGTTCAATTCTCACCATTACTGTATTTTTAGTTAAAACGTACCTAAAAAATGATAATATAGCAGTTAGATTGACAATTGGTATAATATTGGGTGAGAAATTGAAAGATTTGTGTTTCAGAATATGACCGACATTGTATCTTTTGCAGTTTTTGTTCTAGAAACTTTTTTATGTGTTAAGTTATGCAAAAGATTATTGTTTTATATGAAAGTAGACGTCATAACGAGTATTTTGATGTGCATGTTGTATATATTATGTGAAAGAATAAATTAATATGGCATCCGAAAGGGCTCGGCTGAAGCGAAACTAAAAGTAAAATAAGTCTAAAAATCATGGTTCCCGCGGACGTAAAGTTTCGGGGTATATAGCCGAACCCCTAGGAACCTTTTCGTCGAAAACGTGTTTTATTGATCCTCTTCGATACCCTTTGTGAGGTGCTGCTACGTTCCCCCTTAGTCGAAATCGTACGCATTCAGGGGTGCGTTGCGTGGTGGCGTACGAGACCAGCGCAACAAGCAACGCACGCCAAAAATCGGGTTGAACTGTCCCGAGGGCTCGGTAGCCGAAGGGTACTGCCTACTACCGTCACCGCCTCCTAACAGGGGCCAGTCCACCACACCGTAGGTTATCGGATGTTTACGTCTGGGCTCAGGGTGGCGCAGCACTTCAACACCGTCACCGCGGCGACCACCATAGCGATCCCGATTCCCGTGACGTCACCCAGCACTCCAACTTTTAGTTATAGTACTCTGTGCAGCATAACGATCGACAAGCTAACATATTTTTGTTAAAAAGTTTTGTTCAAGTAGGTACGTACACACGCTTACCCTTAGTTCCGAATTATGTCTAAAGCGATTATATCGCAAATCCGACCAAATGTAATAGTCACAAAATATAAGGACTATCAAGTACTATTTGTCGTGATTCGCAATATAATCGCTTTTGACGCAATTCGGAACACGAGGTTAATTTTGTTTTTGCCGGGTTAGGAGTTATCCTAGTACGTTCAGAAATGAAGTATATGAGACAATGCTCTATTTTCCACTTTATGACATTGTATTTACGGAAATAAAACATAATTCGTTTTTAAATTCGTTGTTAATATAGATTTCTGTTATAAAATTACATTAATTCATCAATAAACAATATTTTATACAAAAATTTAAAAACCGTAAATACCGGTAACCTTTGTTTTTATGTTTTCGAACGCCATCTTTCAAAGCAGTGCAAACCAGGCCACAGACAACTGTCCAGGATGATTCCAGTCAGAATGACGTACGTCATAATACGAAAAAGAACAAGGCAGTTTACGGCCGTAAACTGACTTGCCTGGAAACTGACTGGATTTTAAAACGGTCGTAATAGGCCCGCAGGACTGTATTACTAACATCATAAACAACAACTTTAGTTCTATGACTTTTTACAAAACGTAATTAATTTACCAAAAATAAACCTTCAAGATTTCGTTGTTCTATCTAACATAATTATTTCAACACTGTATCTTGCTATACCTACCTACGTCTGTATGACGCAATGCAAGCGCATCAAGCATCCTGCCGCTCGATCCCCGCTACCCTCCGCATATTGTACTACCGCTTACTTCACATAAACGTCATAATATTTAGAACGTTCAATTTAAATATTTTTATTTTTGTATGATAATCTGATGAATTAAAATATGATAATTTTTTAAAAGTCTTAGAACAAAAGTTGTTGCAATTTAGCTTCACTTTTCTTGGACTGACCGACATTTGACTATTCAAAAGTGCCTGCAAATGGTCTATTTGAAATAAATGATTTTGATTTGATTTAGATTTTGTTGTTTCTGATATTCTTAACATAGGTTGCTAATGTTTTAGAAATAACCCTGTTTAGTTTGACTAGATTTCATAGCGTGAAAGTAGGTAGAGGATTCCCGAAATGGCGGGGCCTGTAGCATTAGCTGCTCTTACTATATGGCTAATCCGCCACTATGTATAGTCTTGTAATAACCTCCTGAAATTTTGAGCAGATTCAAAACTGCACTTTGTATAAGCTAGTGTGTTTTACTTACTTGTGCATGCGCAAAGCTCTGGAATATCTGTTTGTCGGCCTCACTCATCTCGGGCTCAATGTCATCGAACAGGAGAGCGAAACATGTGCAGCCAAATTGGGACACCTTGAAGATAAAGAAATTGTATTACAAAAAAAAAAAATAGACAACTTGAAAACCTTATTTTTTTAACCTACTTTTTTTAAAGTTACAAAGTCAGTCAAGTTAAAAATAGTCAATTTCTTAAGGGGGCGACAGCTGAATTTCCATACAAAATTAATACCACGCTCATTTGCAGTTGGAGCATATTTCCATTATATTATGATGATATTCGGTTATAGACAATATTTATCTAGGTTCCTACGTCGAGAATATTAGAAATATTGTTATTTTTAATAATACAGGAAAAGCCAAATGGCATGTTTTGCCATTTACGCTGTAAAAAAGTGCGAAATACAATTCGCTTATTTTTTTTTTTTTAATATAGACGAATTAAAAAAGACAAAGCCAACTACCTAAATGTCCTATTTTTACTGCATGTATAAATTGTAAAATATTTGTGTGATGAGCATGATCAGTTGATGTGTCTGGGTGTAATTTATCTATATAATATGTGTGTATTTAGAAATATATAAGTATATTTATCAGCTGTCTAGTACTCATAACACAAGCTCTGCTTGGCTTGAGACTAGACGGCGTTGTGTGATAGTTGTGGAATATTATATTATTATTATTAATTGTGTGTACAGTAAAGAATAAGAACAAAAAAAAAGAGTTTATTTTACCTGTTCCAACTTTCTCTTTAAAGTAGTAATCTCCTTTTGACTGCTGTAAGTAATGTCGAGTCCCGGAGACAACGCGTAGCAGAATATGATGCCTTGAGCCTTCGCAGCCGTTATGAGAGACGTCAGGTGCTCTGCTTCTTCCACGGTGTACAGCTCTCTCCAGTAAGCTCGATGCTTGTAGTCGTCCTTTGGTGCATAGACGTACATGTCCATGCCCCATTTTTTAAGCCTGTGGATTTTAGCAGTCATGTACTTATTTTCTAAAATGCTAGTATTTTTAATTTTAGGCTCGCGTTGGATCACCATCTCAACTAATGGTAAGCGATGATGTGGTCGACGATGGAGCACGCTTGCATAGAAGTAACCTATTCACTCTTGACTTAAAGACCCCTAAGTTGTAGCTTTCAGGAAACACAGATTCCGGCAGGGAATTCAACTCCTTGGTTGTACGCACAATAAATGTGTTCCCAAAACGCTTTGTGCGTATGGGTATCACTCATGGGGACAATCACAGGTTTCGTCAAAACAAAAATGAGGATGTACGGTCTCGCAAAAAGAGGAACGAAATCGACAGAAGTGATAATTTTTCCATTCTACTTGGGATAAGCAAAATACATTTTTTTACCATTCTCTACTGTCAATCTTTCTCGACATTTCTCACCTAACCTACTTATCTGGTTTTGGTTTCCATTCTTAGTACATGGAGGATCGTTGTACACGGCTGTGGCAGCCTTATCAATAAAAATCGAATGCGTTTTGATTGACGAAAAACCTACCGTCTAGTCGATGATTGGCGTTTTTTAGTACTGATTGACGAAATCATGATTGATGGAATTGATTGACGCTTGCATGATCGTGTAATAGTCGCCTATGACCTCTGCTCCCCGCACGTCGCCTCATGTCACCATTTAGTTCCTAAAAACGCTTTTGCGCAACCTTCTGCGCAAAGTTCGGACTCGCCAAGATACGTCGGCCGTATTGTAATTCGTAGTCTGATCCCTGAGACCCTGACAGACAGTTTTAGTCATTGTTGTTATGATAAGTAAGATATTTATGAGCTAATCTTAGCAAGTAAATACACAGTGAAGTATGTTATTGTTTATATCTATTATCTATTACAACATCAATTGTGGTGTTTAAGTAGATAACGCCAGTAAACAACTGCATTAGGTGCTGAACTGTACTTACCTGTACCTACCCTGCGAAAAATAATCTTTGTTTATACGGTAATAATAAGGTAAGTAAGTGTATTTCTAAATAGTTGATTACAATGAACCTAAAAGACCGATTCAAATTGCCTAATTTACTCTAATTTGTAACAACATCCTTTTGCGGTTTTACACAAGTCTGTAGTTTTGTCTTAGGCCAAACGTTGCGTTACGCGGGCGCGCGGGCTCCCGCGCTCCGTTCGGTTGACCGCGGCAGACGCGCCCCGTGCCCGTTTACTACGTAATAAAAATTAACCTATCGAATATCGTAATTAGAGACACAATAGAAAGACAATGAGAGAGCGAACGCCGTCCTTCGCTTGGGGTTTAATGAATTAAAGTTCTCCATCGACACGACTACATGGACACCATTAAAGTGGAACTAGCGACACTGCGCAGGTAATAATCCGGTTTCCGCAACGGGGAACGCCGCACACGGCACACGCGCGACGTCACGCGACGGTTGCACGCGCGGTCTCCCGCTTTACGCAGCGTTTGCCCTTAGTCCCATATTGATGAAAAGATTTTGTTAATGTGTTATTTCTGTATGCACTGTGTATATCACTATAATATTATACTAGATCAAAAAGTCAATTCCTTTTAGTCTGTGTTGTCTAGTAGTTGGATTGCCTCAACATTCTCATGTCTTTTAAAACTGTGTTGCTAACTTTTAAAGATTGTTTGGTCTTTATTTAAAGTGATAACTGAGCTCACCTACATCCACTCAACAAGATATGCACACCTTAGTTAGATTCTATTATACTATTAATTGCTACTATTATTATTAACTGCTACACTATTAACTGTATTTGTATTTCGGGCTGGTGTCCGCAGCTGAATTACTAAAACGTGTAATTTGTGCTTGGGTGGGACAAATGCAGCATTCGATCTACCCCAGCTCCTCAACGAAGGCCAGCAGAGTGTTGGTGTTAATGACCATTTCATGGAAGGTACATGAGTTTCCGAAGAACTGTATCCAGTGACAACAGGGCAACTTAGAAGTATATGGGCTGCTGCCTCATCCTTCTCCATGCAGGTTCTGCAGAGTAGGCTGTTTGTACACTACAATTGCTATAGGATGGTGTGGGTGACAGCTGTCAGATTCATACAATGAATCCATGAAACCTATACCTACTTTTCTCTCATGCGAAAGATGCATATTTTGGTCCTGCCGTCATCCTAAATAGGCTATGTAAAAAAGATCTCAAGTAAACTAACTCCTCTTACAATAAACCAGACTCAAATAAGAATTGTATACAAAGTTTAAAAAATAGTACAAAGCGTTCTGGAAACACATTCATTATGCGTACAGCTAAAAAGTGGAATTCCCTGCCGGAGTCTGTGTTTCCTGATAGCTACAACCTAGGGGTCTTTAAGTCGAGAGTGAATAGGTTACTTCTAGGCAAGCGTGCTCCATCGTCGGCCACATCATCACTTACCATCAGGTGAGATAGTGGTCAAACGCGAGCCTATCAATAATAAAAAATATGAGCAGATGAAAGGACCCCTATATTAATTTCTATTTTTGGACTCTTGTCTATCGTAACTATACCCTATTAACATTAAAATTATATATTTAACCTTTCAATTGTGATAATTACAGACACAATTGAAAGACAATAGGTGCGCGAACGCCGGCGTTCGCTTGGGGTTTAATGAATTAACCTTTCAAATACCGTCAATTAGAGACACAATAGTAAGACAATAGTAGGGCGAATGCTCGCGTTTGCTTGGGGTTTTATGAATTAAAAAAGCCTTTTTTTAGGCTGTTCTACCGATTTTAACTTCTATTTCGCTACAATACCAACGGTTTACTGCAACCGCCATTTGTCATCCCAACAACATAATAAAGGTCAAAATCAGGTGAATGGACAGTAATAAAAGTTTTTTATAAATGTTTGATGTTATTTTGTTTTTAACAACAAACCTTTATAAGCCTGACCTTTTAAAAACAAAACCAGCTCAATTTGAACTTACTTTTGCCATGAAATGTTCTTTATTTGACTGTGCAACTGTTATTGCATACATGTACAATAAAAATATAGAATAATAAAGTTCATTGAACTTTTCTTCACTAAAAAGGAGACAATAACAACTGGTAATTAATTCTAAACTAGTTAGAACTAGCTTCTGCTAGCGGCTTTACCCATTTAACAGTAGAAAAGGGCCAAGAAAGAACATAGGTGTGTTTAGTCAGTAATAGTCTGACATGACTGAAGTCATTGCATGACACCTTAACTTTTCGAGTACTGTAACAATGTGCGAGCGAATTCGCTTGGGGTTTAATGAATTAAGAAACCGGAACATACTACCAGGGTAACAAAGTATCTTATGTATTATTCCAGGACACAAACTACTTGTGTGCCTTTTTAAATCCTTTCAGCTATTTGAGCATGAAGGGGACACAAAAATACACACATTCATACAAACTTTCACATTTATGATTAGTATGATTATGCAGATGTGTTATTATGATTACCAAAACCAATAATAATGAGCAGAATCTATTAATAATCTGGGTGAAAGTATGGATTACAATTAAATCGATTACTGAAGTATATTCTAGAAATATCTGAATAATAGAGATCATTTTTATTTGGTTATAATACAACCATATTTTTGAGGAATGTAAGTAGGTTAGAGGGTGCCCTAATTAGTGTATAATCGTTTATGTAGCGAAATATTGTTTGCAAAATAGAATATATCTAGTAAATACTGCTCTTTAGCTACGAAAACAAACATTAAACCATAGACTTTGCAGAGTAATTAAATAAATTACCCGAAAAAAGGAACATCTGCTCTTTCCTCAACTCAACAACTTATTAAGTTATTAGAAAGAATACTCACTTTTGAAACAAATCTTTCCTTTGTTCAGTAGTCCACGGCCGTCCGTAAAAGCCTGTAATAGTGAAGCTTAGGTCATTCACTCCGTTTCAAAGTCAGTTAAGAGATGTATAACTACAATGAACCTATAACACGTACTTTCACATTGAATTATCAACAATTACCTTCAACAACCCCGCAAATAAAATCCTTTCTATGAGAATTCGGCTCGTCTGTTGAAGTTTCAGTCATATTTACGAGTAAATTGATGATTTATATCTCCAAATGTAACAGTCGGACCGACGGAATTTATCAATATCAGGATATTTACACAATCGACACTGCTTCTCTAACAGGCAGCGACAGTGTAAATAACTGTATTAGCAAATTCTTAGTTATACAGCACCGGTTGACCCGTATCAGGCGCAAATTATTGAGTTACTTTATTTCTCGACAAGGATATCTTTCGGCGATATCATGATGTGTCAAACTGATGAGTTCGTTTAGTGTCTACTTTAGGAGTTCACCTAAAAACTATTGAACCGTTACATGAAGAATTTAGCTAGATTTGTTGTAAAACTATACAACACTTGAAGAAAATAATTTCATATCTTATTGGTATTATAATCACGCATTAAACTAAATTACAATAGAAAAGTGAGAATACGTGACCTACAAAAAACTCATACTTTTTTTTTAAATGGGAATAATGGGAGTATTCATTGCGTTCAGAAATAATATAAAGCCAATAACAGATTTGTGACACTCTTCTGTTCAAGCTATGGTTCACTCGTCGATTTATGAAAGATTTATTTTAACGCGCGTTGCCACGTTGTAAAAAAGAAATCTGTATCATATTTAGAGACCAGTAACTTGGTTTTTAAAGAATCTCACTTGATTGTATAGTCTGTCTAAAAAGTTAAACGACTTATATTCAATACTTTTTATGAGGTTCTTCTATTAATAAACAATAATCAAGATCTCTTAATAAACTTTGATTATTGAACCAGCGTTGACTACATTACTTATATTTCAGTTTACTCTAATAATTTTACCCAAGTCGTTTGACTTTTTAGAGACTGACTAAAAGGTGGGTTTATGGTAGAAAATTATCTTTCGCGACTAACAACACAGAACTTTTGGGCGATTTAAAAAAAAAATGATTGGGGGTTTTATTCGATAAAGTTCAGTGGCTGTTTTAATTATTATTTGCAAATTGATTACTTTTTGATGTTGTGATATAAAATTACTGCACTATGTATTGTTTATAAAATACACAACTGGACAATATGTGAAATCATTGGAAATGGCGCGATCTCAGTAAAATGGTAGCAGAGATTAAGTATTGACTGTACTACATTTCCACAGCGAGGCGGCCACAAAGGTTGACTAGATAGATTTGCTGCCAAATATATTCTATAATATAAAAATGAATCGCAAAATGTGTTGGTAAGCGCGTAACTTAACAACGCCTGGGCCGATTTCGCTAATTTTTTTGTTGTTGTGTTCTTTATTATGAGAAGGTTCATATGGAAAAAATAAAAATTAGGGTAGTGTTGGGTAGAGTAGGGTAGTGTAGGGTAGAGTAGTGTAGTGTAGGGTAGAGTAAGGTAGAGGAGCGTAGAGTAGGGTAGGGTAGGGTAGATTAGAGTAGAGTAGGGTAGATTAGGGTAGGGTAGAATAGGGTATAGTAGGCTGAAGTAGGAAAGAGCGGGAGCGAAGCCGCGCGGGCAAAAGCTAGTTTGGAGGTATGCGGAACAGAGAGTAAAGTCCCGCAAACCTCCGTTGAAAAGGGAGGATCCTCCGACCAGACAGTGTTATAGTCTGGTGGGCGACTGCCCGATAGATGATTTCGGGCTGTCGTATATGTTCAAATCGCGCGGAGAACTTTGATTGCGCGATGCAGGATTTCGTATTTTCTTTGTAGTTCTTATGTGGCGCCATAGATGTCGCTACATCACTCCCCTCCAGAGATCGGAGATCGATGGATCTTGATGCGTACCAGGCCAGCGTAGGTTGGTTCCAGTGGGTCGGAACCGATGCCGCATAGTTCTCGGTGAGTCGGAACTGTCTGTGGTGATGCCCCAGTGAGTCGGGGTGTTGCTATCCCTGTGAGTCGTGATAATGTCCCAGTGAGTCGGGGTGTTGCTAACTTGCTATCCCAGTGAGTCGGGATAATGCCCCAGTGAGTCGGGGTGATGATGTCCCAGTGAGTCGGGGTGGTGCTGTCCCAGTGAGTCGGGACGATGTTGCAGGCTCCAGTGAGTCGGAGTAGTGCTGCTAGCTCCAGTGAGTCGGAGCGGTGCTTGTGCGATGTAGGGCTTGACTGTTGGCGTCGATCAGGAGAGGTTCTTCATGGCTCTTCATGTGACTGGCCGAAGGTGCGGTGTGCCAAGCCAAGGTGAGGCTGAAGGTGATGACCAGGTAGATCAGGTAGGCATGCTGGTGGTCAGGATACCCTCTATAGCCGTGGGTGCTGGCTGTATGGCTCGCTGCTCGAAAGCTTGAGGAAGTGATGATGAATGACGTCACGAAGTAGTAGCTGCACGAAGGCTGCGCTGACGTTCTTTGTCGAGTGTCACCAGTTTGGAGGTATGCGGAACAGAGAGTAAAGACCCGCAAACCTCCGTTGAAAAGGGAGGATCCTCCGACCAGACAGATGTTATGGTCTGGTGGGCGACTGCCCGATAGATGATTTCGGGCTGTCGTATATGTTCAAATCGCGCGGAGAACTTTGATTGCGCGATGCAGGATTTCGTACTTTCTTCGTAGTTCTTATGTGGCGCCATAGATGTCGCTACACTAGTATTGCAATAAAATTCTCATTATTATGAAAAGTAAAGTGACTAACTATTTAAAAATAAATACTTACTAAACTTAACACTGGCTGTACAAACCATGCGAACACAAAGCAAAAACTGGTCAAGTGTGAGTTGGACTCGCGGACTAAGGGTTTCGTACCGTCCTCAGGAAAATACGAAAAAAATCGCGTTCGTTGTATGGGAGCCCTTAAATATTTATTTTATTTAGGTTAGTATTTGTTGTTAAAGCGGCAACAGAAATATATAATTTGTGAAAATTTCAACTGTCTAGCTATCGCGGTTCTTGAGATATAGTCCGGTGACAGACAGACGGACAGACAGCGAAGTCTTAATAATACGGTCCCGTTTTTACCATTTGGTTACGGAACCCTAAAGAGCAGATCAAAAACAACAAAACAGTTTTGATGAATTGATTTATTTATTTTATTTCACAATTTCATTTACAAAGCTATGCTATAATAATAATACTGACAGAGGTGACTGATAAGTGACATATTACATAATATTAAATCTAAAATAATTTCTATTCACACGGCTTGGCGAATTGACCATCAGCCTAACAGAATTTCAAAAATTCTCGTTGTAGATTAATATTTTAAAAGTGCTATTAATTAATGACTAGAACAATTGAATACTGGAATGTTGGCTTATTCACTGGAGTCTTAACCTATAATATTTATTTACAAACATTTTCACATAATTTTGTGATATTTACAATATAATTTTCAAAATGGAAATACATTTATGACAAACTTAAAGCTAAGTAAGTTATTACCGGTGATTTTACCAAGTGGCGTAATTAGACGTAGGCGAAGTCCCCACGCCGACGGCCCCTTACCCAAAGGGGCCTCTCGTATGCGAGGGCTCATAAACAACATTTATAGACTCGCGTTTGACCGTCGACCACTGACCACAGAACAGATGAAAGAAGTTAGAATACCCTTGTGGGCGAGGCAGGCGTGCCACAAAGTAGGGCAATGCTTATAGTTCAACAACCAATAGCAAACTTGCGATATAAGTGTGCGTGGTCTGTTAGTTGTGTAATGCGCGTTCGCAATTGTTTGTTGCCTGTAGTGGGGTTAAAGGGTGTGAGACAAGCGGCGACACTCGTTGTAGTACAAATCGGAAAGTATTTTAATTCTAACCTCTCATCTTTTCTGTGGTTGCAACAGTCGCTGTCTCGGTTTCGAATTTTTAAAAGGCCTCGCTAATGCGCCTTCGCCTACTTCTAAAATGGTCTATGCTACGCCCCTGATTTTACCAGTACCAACTCCTTGTAGTAAGTAGGTACTTTTCATATTCTATCGTAGACTTTTATTGTACTGGTAGTTAGGTAGACCTCTCGTATCGCGCGTCGACGTGCGTTAAGCTAGAACTAACCTGCGCCCACGTGTGACATACACGCCAATCTGAGCGCGTTGGTCTCCATACATTTTAAATGGAAACTAGACTTGTAGAGCTACACTTGATCCACGCCATGCGACGTCGTTCTGCGTACAAATCAGGCGTGTTACGCTAGAACTAGACCGACGCTCACGTGTAACATGCCTGATTATATAATCCTATAGTCCTGGTATAATCTTAGCGGCCCACGCCATAGAAACTAGGAATGTAACAGACACGCACATTCAGATACTCTCCGATACTAGTGCCTCAGTCCTACAATCCATAAACAAAGACTCTACCACCTCGAGAATTACAGTGCCACTCTGCACTGGAAAGAGTCACGGTGTGGAAGCGGAACACTGTGACACTATAGTAGATTAAGGGACATAGATGTTCACTGGGCAACGACGCAGCGGACGAACTGGCCAGGAGAGGATCTGGAGTCTTCGGGCCCGAACCCATTGTGCCGGTCCCCTTCGGTCAGCTGCGTAATTGGCTACGTGAACACACACACATACTGGCGGAACGATAGTTGTCTTCGACCCCAGGTTGCAGGCAAGCCAAGGAGGCCATGCCACACCCCAATAAAGCCCTCACTAAAAAACTCATAAGACTAAACAGAGGTGACCTGCGCTTGATGACGGGTACCATCACCGGATGCTGCACACTGAATAAGCACCTCCACACAATAGGCATCACAGACAGTCCCCTGTGCAGAGCATGCCTAGAGGGGGAGGAGACAATTGCACATGTGCTCCTAAACTGCACAGGTGTACTGAAATACGCAAACGAACCTTAGGATCCCCGAATTCCCTTATGGATGCTCTGAAAAACCTGGGAGGCCTAATCGGCTTTTGGGGAGAGGTGGGCTGGTTGGAATAAGCCCACCTAAGGTTATGGCCGCTGTGGCCCACGTACAATGGTCCGCATAGTACTAAGTGCGGAAACCATACTCAGACATAGACAGACATAACATGCCTGATTTGTGTGCTTCGGTCAAATGAAGTTCCAGCTTTGGGGCCCGTCCCCATCACCACGGCGCGGCGCCGCCACCGTACAACAGCACGGCGCCGTGCTGTCACACGTTGCCACGAAGGGTGTGCCGCACGCGTATTCTCAATTCCTCAGTCGATATTTCGCATACGTGTGTAAAACAAAGTGGTGGAAAATATCGATACAGATTTCTTTGTTTCGTTAGTTGAGGCACGTCCAGTGCTCTGGGATAAGACTAATGAGTGAGAATTGAATTGTGCGCGGTGCAACGTTCGCGGCACCGGTTGTACGGTGGCTGCGTCGCGTCGTGGTCATGGGGACGGGCCCTCACTCCCGCGCAGTGACGCCGACTCTGCGCCGTTGTGAGTTGACTTACATGTAAAGCACATTTCTCGACTTGTTACATTCATTATTGCGATAATTTTTGTTCTGAATATAACCTTATGACTGGTTCAATATTGTCAGCGTAAAGGTCGAGTGGCGACTGATTCCTTAGCAATTGGCCAATGACGTTCGAATGCAGGAAATATGCTAGAAGCGTGGCGCCCTCTACGAATTTAGTTCAAAACGACTCGCCAAGCAACAAACCTGCATTGTACATAGATGTACTCCGAATAAAAAAACTGACTACACCTGTCGTCGACCACTCTCTTAGAGAGATTGACGACACGGCAACGGGTGCAAAGTAGAAAAAAAATACATAAGCAATTTTACGATTTTCTGAAAAATTGTAACGGTAGGTGAATAATAAGGGCCTGTGTTTGTTGCGATACAGACGTAATACGTACGCAAGTCAGGCGCAGCCTATAGGCCTTTGCACACCTGTATAAATTCAAATACGCGTTTGAATCGATACAGACGCGTGTGTGTAGCGAAACAGACGCGATGCAATGGCGCGTGTGTATTGAAACAAACGCGCTGGCATTTTGCGTTTTTAAGTGCTTTGTCGGATAAAAACGCGCCGTCGACGCGCGTTTCTAAAACGCGTGTCGACGACGCGTTTAAAAAACGTGGTGTGCACAGGCTCTAAGCGATTATAAGTTATTTAGTATTATTTTTTCATTAAAAAATGTTATTAAAAAAAATATATTTTTTCTGCATTTTTGATACTTGAAATACGATGTTCGAATGTTTAATTTTTATTAAGTTACTGTACTTGTCAGAAATGTCAAGATTGCAAAAAAAAAAAAATTCTTTACTTTGCATAATTATGTTGAGCTAGGAACGTATCTGGCTTATTCGTTGTCGTTTGTTCCAAGATTGGCTGAGCTCAAAGCGAGTCCAGTACAGAATACCTCATTTCCAAACAGCTTAATTTTCACAGTCCACTACTCAACTCCATAATTTTCGAGTCAGAAACACAATACCAAATAGGTACTGGGCTTTCTTAAGCATATTGGTAAGAATCGCTTTCGCGTTTTTTTCCTCTACTACAAACTTAACTCATAGGTAATTTCATAATTACGTGACTAAAACACTTTTTCAAAAGTCTCTTGTCTTCTCACACTACGTTCCCATAGACACGTAGAGTGGCCATAGACCCGTAATGGACTCGCAATCCAGTCAGTTTAATAGTAGACGGCAGAGAGACCGCACCTCTGCAAATGTCAGCCGAGCATTCCACCAGACATGTTGCCGTGGACCCTCATGTGGCGGTTCAGATTGCCAGATTGGGAGAACCTGGGGGAAGAAATAGAAATATTTAGTAATCTTTTTAATAATACAAATATATATATATATATATTTTAATAATATAAATCAGTGCTTGACTGCAATCTGACCTGACGGTAAACAGTTAATGCAATCGTTGATGGTGAAGCGTCACTCATAGGTAAACTCATAGGTACCGCACGGAAATGAGAATGATAAGATGGATGTGTGGTATCATGAGAATGGATAAAGAGAGAAATGAGTATATTAGGGGAAGTTTGAAAGTGGCGCCAGTGACTGAAAAGTTGAAAGGAAATCGTTTGTCTTGGATGGTAATGTAAAGAGGAGGGTTGAAACGCATGTTACTAAAAGAGTTATGAGTTTATGTGGATGGATGGAGAGGGAGGGAGGCCAAAGAAAAGATGGATGGATTGTGTAAAAACTAATATGAAAGAAAAGGGAGTTAGTGATAGCGTGACGAGTGACAGGACAGAATGAAAGAAAAAAACCTGTTACGCCGACCCCAAATAAAACGGGACAAGGGCAGGAAGACGATGATGATGGTGAGGCGCACTAGTTTCTTAAAAGCCTATTCTTGAGCCTTGAAGATACCTAAACTATTATCCTGAGTTATTACCTGAGATATTATGAACTTCATTTCAAACAGATAGATAAATAATTATTCTAAGCTTGCGTTAGGTATAGCTGCGACAAGTTGGGCATTGAACAACATAAGAGAGAATTATAATAACACTTTTACACATACAAAAGTGAAGACTCATGAAAACTCATGTAGTGATAGATGAAAACTAAATGAGTCCCGATTGTTAGTCAAGTGGGATCGCTTTCAAGCACTAGTTTATAACAATTTAAAAAAAAGTCTATCGTGTCTTAGCTGACTACCCTAACCACCCAAAGTAAGGACATTTAGAGGTAGGCTGCATCAAGTATTGAAACTGACGATCATGAAATCTATGTAAATTTAACACCCTACATAGTCCTCCATTCATAATACTCTACTTCGGAACCATGTAGATTAGTGTCTGTAATGGCCTTTTGAGGAAAAAGCCACACTGATTATAGTGTAGTTGTCCTGTCAGTGCTAGCCGTTGTCTGTAGTCGAATAGCACTAGACGAATACTGCCAAAGAAAATAGGTACTACATTTGGGAAGGCCACAAAAAGTACTGCCGTAAATACACAGGTAGGGCGGTTAAGAACAAGTGTGTGCCATACCTTTACAATAGGAAGAAGAAGAGCATCGTTTAAGCGAGAACTAAGACGTAAAATTAAAAAGTTTTTTATTTTGTTTAATGGTTCTTACCTCAACAGACACAATTTACATTGGTAAGGTTTTTCTCCAGAATGGATACGTAAATGCTTCGTCAAAGTCGAGCTGTCTGAGAACGCCTTCTTACAAGATCTGCACCTAATATAAAACATAGGAAATAAGTACATCGATTATTTACTGCCCTAGATTCCAAATAAACAGCAGAGTATAACAATAAGAAACAGTAAAGTTGAATACTCCGTTTCCTAAAGTTTATTTTAGGAAATACTAAAAGCAACCGAAGTTTGAAACTTTTGTTTATGTAGGTATTCGTATTCGAAACAATTCAATTTTTTTCGAATTTCAGCCTGCCTCTTTATGATGTACTAGCGGCCCGTTCCGGCTTCGCAAGGGCAATAAATATAGCCTATGTTACTCAGGGTGAATGTAACTTTCCAATGGTGTAAGAATTTTTGAAATCGGCACAGTAGATTTTGAGTTTATTCGTTACATACAAAAATACAAATCTTTCCTCTTTATAACATTAATGTAGATGTAGGTATAGGCAGAGTACGGGAGGCCAAGTCCATGCCAACATTCTTGTCTGAACTCCCCACTTATACGGCGCCAGAACCTGTGACGTAGTAGTTGGAAGCTTGGTAGTAGCCGTACATATCGGCCCTATAGTCTGTCTAATAAGTCAACCGACTTGGGAATTTTACATAATATTTAATCATTTAAAAAATACTTATATTTGATACTTTTCATAAGGTTCTTCTGTTAATAAACATTGATCTCTATCTCTTAATCAACCTTGATTATTGAACCCGTGTTGACTACATCAGATTTTATTAAATCCTAATAATTACCCAAGTCGTTTAACTTATTAGACAGACTCTAGCCAAGTCTAATGCTATTAGCACTAGCATCTTAACAAAATTGTAAAAGACAAAATAAGGATGAGGACAGATAATAATAATATGTTAGATTATATTTTATTTGTGCTAATAAATATCACGTCTTTTTTTACATTTCAGTTACATAGATACATTTAGATGTAACCTATAATTATATTATTTTCATGAATAATCAAAAGTATCAACTCCGTTTAAGCAGCGTACAGCCAGAGTGAACAGTTTTTAATCTGTCCTCTTTGTTGTGTCAGCTTTCATTGGCCAGAGTCTATCTACCTCCGTTCTTCCATACGAAAGGATTACACCACAATAAAAGATAAAAGAGAGGCAGATTAAGCAGAATAAAAATTAAATATGGGAGAAATGCTTACTGATATGGGCGTTCTCCAGAATGTGTCCTCATGTGTGTGGTCACACTTGAACTCTGGCTGAATCGACGGTCACATATTGGACACCTAAAACAATAAAAGTAAATATTACATAATTTTTCTATTTCGCGCGCTAGGTGTTTGACACAAAAATGTGAAAATTAAAAATTAACGACAGTGCGGTCTACAGTATCATTAATTTCAAATCTGTATGTTTTTTTCGTATGGAGTAAGACGATTATTTCAAAAACATTCTAACGATATGAACTGCAAACGAATCTTGAATGTAAGGATTCTTATGTCAAGAAATTAAGCAATATCAACAAGGAAGAAATTTCTTTGAGAAATAAGCAGTGCCTTTGTATAATTATTATAGTACCTAGGTACTTCCTTCTAGTTTAATATGTGTATACCAATATTATAAAATAAGGAAAAGTGCCAATCTTTCGAAGTGTTAATATTTAGAGCATTTTGTCGTCTAATTCATTAAACCCGAAGTGTTCGCTATCTCATTGTCTATCATTTTATTTTTTTGTATTGTGTCACTAATTACGGTATTCGAAAGGTTAATTAAGTTACAATCATAATTCAAGTACTGAAATCTATACATAAAATAAGTCTTTAGTTGTGCGTGCATCTCGTAAAATACCTATACGGAGTTGATGTAGATGACTTTTATAGGTACATTAAAATTGTGTGTTACTTGATATATTACTTAGGCTTTGTTTCATCGCAATCAGTTGATTACAAAGATATACTACATTCATTGACACTTGGTGGTACGAAGTTCGCCGGGTCAGCTAGTCTTAAATTACTTAATTTAAAAATAGCTGAAATTGATTTAGTAGCTAATTCTTAACGTATTACTTTCAAGTTATACGTTTACATGTGGTAAATATAGTACCCTTATTGCAAAAACCAACTATCTGCATTTTTACTAAATTAAATTAATTATAGCTATCGATTCGTCTCATCAAGACGTATCTGCAAGTAAAACTGGTAGCTATGGCACTTATTTACCAAGATGGCTTCATCAAAAGGTAAATAATCTAAAGATTTGATCGAATATAACGTAATAATACAAAAATGCAGTTTTTTTTTTATTGGTTGTAGGTACTCGCTTGACCACTATCTCGCCTGATGGAAAGCGACAATGCGGTCGACGGTTGGTTTTTGCAATAAGGGTACGATATTAGCTCTTTCCTCTTATTCCATCTTTCGCAACTTACCTAAACGGCTTTTGGCCAGTATGCGTCCTAACATGCGCAGTTAAGTTAGCAGCCTGCGAGAAGCTTTTATTGCAGTCCCCACATCTGTATGGTCTCTCGCCAGAGTGGGTCCGAAGGTGTGTCTTCAGCGTGCTCGGCCGTGCGTAGGTCTTGCCGCAGATTCGGCAGAGGTTGGGCTTCTGTTCGTCATCTTCAGAGCAAGTGCTGAGCGGTCCCACCTTGAAAGAAATGGATCCTATTAGGTAAATGTCATAGCAAGGATAGGAGGAAGATAGGTGTGGGTTTTAGTCAGTTAAAGTCTCTATGACACTCCCACTCCACCCTAGAGCGGGAGAAGTAATTGGATAATATCCTACCTTAAAATAATCTCTTAAATCCGAAAGAGAGAACTTTACAGGAGGCAGAAAAATCTATGTCTTGTGAAAGATTATTATTATAGAGTCCATAATATGTATATTTCAGTTTGCAATTTCGATAAGTTTTCAGATGCTTTATATTACCTATTCTATAACTCAATATTCTGACACCATCAATTACCAGAAAAAACTGGCGAGTTTTTCAGTAAAGGACTTTTACCAGATTGTGATGTGGTTTTGTTTCTAAAAATGTAATACGATAAAAATTACCTAAATTACCTCCTTATTATGATATTGTTACGCCATATCTCCGAGAAAATAACGAGTAGCACGTAATAATTAAAACGCATTGCTGTTCGAAAGATCTAGAATGGTTGTGCGTAGCCAGGTTTAGAAAAATCTCGAAACATCCACAAAGCAAGTACCACTAGTAGTTAGGTATTTATCTACCGATAAGGTAAACGCATGAAAGTGACTCTCAGTACATCGTGCAATAAAAATGATTTATGACTTCGAGAAGCGATTCAATTGTTCTGGATGTCGGTATCTAGAATTTTCTTGGCTCCGCATATAAATACGAGCCCCCGGCCGGAAGCGAGTCAGTTGTGATTTCGACTGCGATCAAGAGCGAACTACCCTAGTACTTGAAGTGATTTTACTTAACGACCTAAGCGATAGTGTAACGGTACTCTAGTGTTAATTGCGATTCGGATTATTGTTGACTGGACTAATTTGTTATTATTTGTGGTGAATAAAGTTGTCTGTTAGTAAATCGGTATTTAATTACCCACGTACGAAACAATATATTCATAAAATAAAATTATCTGTGATTAAATCCATGATATTCAGATGATCAGACTATAAGGACTCCAACTAACAAATGAAAATTCAACAAACCGCTTACCGGAACCTTCCCCGAAGAATTAACACACGCAGCGTACCCATACTCCTGAGGATGTGAATGCATCTGTCCCTGATTCAGAATATACCCACTCCCTATATTCTGATCCTTCTGCGTCTCCTGAGCGTACAGCTTCGGAGGCGGCCTCTTCAGGTTTTGGGTCAAACTCTTCTGATTGGAGTAGTTTGGTTTCTGCTGGAATAAGGAGTAATTCGGGTTTGGTTTTTGAGGATTCTGCAGCAGTGGCTTGAAGGTCGACGTGGCGGTGATCAAAGGGTCGCTCTGGTTAGGTGTTCTGAAGTCCGCAGTGAACGAGTACGTAGCTGAAGGGTAGGAGGATGTGCTGATCACGTTCTGCGATTGTGGGTAGACCACATTGACTGAAGGCGTTGAGGCGTTCTGGTTCCATTGCATCTGGGGATGAAGGTGTAGATGTAGTCTTTGAGAAAGAAGACAACCTCGTTTATAATAGTGAAAATGTTAACCTCCAGTTAATAACAGCAGTTGCAGAAACAGTAACAGATGAAAATGATGATGATTATGATGTAGAATAAATAGGTGGAGCTTATATCTCAAGAGTCTGCGTAACAGAACAGTATGCAGAATAAGGAAAAACGCGTGATCTCAGTAAGATGGAGCTGAGCTGAGAATTTTATTTCAGTGTAACTGACTACCTCCTCCACGAAGTTTGCGTAGAAGGTGGACTTGATACATTTGCTGTCAAACACTACAGAAGCATTAGAATGGTGAACATCCATACTTCAATGGTAAACAATTTAACTATTCATACGAAGATATGATTTAAAGAATTAACCAAAAACATTCCATTAAAAACCTATAAACGAATCACGAAAGAATACCTATCTCCACATCTGAAATAATAATATTCTACAACAGTCACAAGCTAAACAGAGCTTGTGTTAATGTATTAAACAACTGATAAAATACCTACTTATATATTTCTATAAATAAATTACACCCAGACACAAAACAAACGATCGTGCTCATCACACAAACATTTGTCCTGGGTGGGAATCGCAATTACTACCACTACTACCACCACTAGACTAACAGGCCAGTCAAAAAAACAGGTAGCCGCTGCTGTTCTTCTAAACAGGGTTATTTGTAAAACAGTAACAACCTTGCAGGACTGTAATAACATCATAAACAACAACTTTTGTTCTATGACTTTTTATAAAACATTATTTATCAAAAACAAACCTTCAAGATTTCATTGTTCTAACACATTTCAACTTTCAACTCCACCTAAGTCTGTATGAGTCCCCCCACCGCTCGATCCCACTCTCATCCGCTATTGTACTATCGGTTGCTTAGCATAGACTTCGTAATATTTAGAACGTTCAATTTAATTTTTTATGAAAATCTGATGAATATAATTCATTTTTAAAAGTCGTAGAACAAAAGTTGTGGTTTATGATGTTAGTAACATAGGCCTGAGAGGTTGCAGGATACAAATAAACCAGTATAGTAACTTACCTGTGAACACAGCTGCTCTGGTGGACAGCCGTGCATCGTCATGTTCATGGACACGTTGACGCTCATGGTGGGGAAGAGCGGCGCGCCGCCGTAGTGCTCGTAGTACGGGTAGCCACTGTTGTTCACCATCATCTGGGTATAACAGACACGGTAGAAGGACCAATCATTGTAAGGTGTTTTTTCATAAGGTCCAGGCTCGGTTTTGTCAGTGAGCCATGGCGCGCAGTACCGTCAAATCAAATACAGATGGTGTTAGTTAAATAGTTTGCCAACAGCTATACCTATATAAAATCTTTGGGTATTTACACGTAATCTCATCAACTTTAAACTGGAATATCTTTAATACTCGGAGTCTATTAATAGTAATGTATGATACAAAATTGTTTGGAGATTTAATCAATATACTTTGTAAATTTTTCACCACTTGACGTTAAAAAAATTATGCCAGCAAAATTTGGTTCGAGAATCTGCCATGACTCTTTGGGTAGTTATTTCTTTTTAAACTTTTGTCCACTAGATTTATTTATTTATTTAACACTTTATGCACATGGGTACAGAGGCGAACTTAATGCCTTAGGCATTCTCTTCCAGGCAACCTTTGGGTGATGCGGAGAAAAAGTAGTGGTAGGTGCAATAATAGAGTGAGAAAAAGACAAAAACAAAATATACCTACTAATAGACCCCAACCTAACCTTAACCTAACCTGAATGACATCACCTTCATTGCTGTTGAGATAAGTAGAAAGGGCATCACAGCCCCCTTTGGATCCGAAACCAAGCTGTAGGGGCTGGAATTTGCTGGCAAGTGCTTCACTATAAAATGCACAGCAAATTTTAACTGCGATACATTCGTCGGTAGGTAGACCCAACGGCAATAGCACGAATTAGGCTTTAACTGAAGCCCGGGTGTCGCCACTGTGCGGAACGCCCGGAGGTCACGGTGGAGCACACAGTCAAGGTGTGCCCTGCTTGGGCGGAGCATCGCCGTGCCCTCGTGGGGGCGATCGGTGGCGGAGACCTCTCGCGCCGGGCCTTGATTGAGGCCATGGTCTGGAGCGAGGAGGAATGGCAGGCGGTCGCCGACTTCTGCGAAGCAATAATGCTACCAAAGGAGGAGGCCGATCGCAACTGACAACGGCGCTCACAGCGCCCCAGCCGCCGCCGGGATTTGGATCCCGATTTTCGGCCACCGTAGGCACGGACTTGCGGATGGCGAGCAATGGGTAGCTTGCTGTCCGACCGTCCGGTAACTGTCCGGACCGATCCCAAGTCGTCGACGGTGCGCTCTGTTCCCGCGCGCCTCAGGGAGTTGTCAGCAGCAGCAGGGGCCCAGCCGGATCGAAGCCTACCGGGGCCAGGGATATCAGAAAGGGAAGCTCGGCCCCGGTACGAAAAGCAAGAAGGAACGGGGTGAGTTGTTAGTCAGTAAGAGTCTGACACTATCTCCCGCTTCGCCCAAGAGCCGGGGTTGTCATTGGATGATTTACCCCACCAAAAAAAAGGCCTTAACTGAATACTAAATCTATTTATAATTATAATAAATCTATAAAGTCGACGACGGTCTACGAAATCGATATAGAGAACTTGTATAGGTGCATTAAAATTGTGTGTAGAGTCTGTCCAATAAGTCAACCGACTTGATGATGATGATGCCATCTAGCCTATTTCGGCCACTGCGACCGAATTCCCTGGCTCTTCATGGTGGTTGTGAGCTCAGATCTGCTGCTCTGTTATGTGCCCTCATGTGACTTGCATATCCAACCTTGGCCGAAAAACTCCGATCACAGAGCGGACATGTCAGAACACCATTAATGGTATGATACAACCATTGCTGTTGGTGGTCTAGCCTTGAGGTCGTCGCGCTTTTGGTCCAATTCCGACCTCCTTTTATTCTCAAAGGCCCGCACGTGCCTCTGCACATGAAGTCTCCACTCAGGCCGATTTAGGTAATTAATAGGGTAAAATAAAATCTGATGTAGTCATCGATATCCGTGGATGTAGTCAACGCTGGTTCAATAATTTAATCAAGGTTGATTAAGAGATATCGATAATTGTTTACTACTAGAAGAACCTTATAAAAAGTATCGAATATAAGTATTTTTAAATAATAAAATATTAAACAAAATTCCCAAGTCGGTTGACTTTTTAGACAGACTATGACTTGATATTTATATTACTTAAATACTCTATTTGTGTAGGTAGTTAACTAAATGTAAATAATCTTAAATGTCTTTTATCTCAAAAATGTTTAAATATTTTATCTAAAAATCTTTACAATTAGGTATTTAGGTACCTAAACCGATGTTAGATAATTAACTAAATTTAAATAATCATTGTATGTTTTTTATAGTATTTACTTTAAAAAGACAAATATTAAGATTGTTTACGTTTAGTTAACTAGTTACTTAAACAGACGCTTTGTTTTATTGCAATCGGTTGACTATATCGAAAGATACTACATTCATTGACTGTTGGGCGATACGAAGTATTAAAAAAAATCGGAGTGTCTGTTTGTAATATTGAAATAACTGCTTTTTACTAGATACATATGATATATACGGTACATACACCAAAATAACATTTTTCTCTGTCTGTTGGTCTGTCTGTCTGTCTGTTTGTCCGTGCTAATAATCTGAAATGGCGGGACCGATTTTGACGGGACTTTTTTTGGCAGGTAGCTGATGTAATAAGGTGTAACATAGGCTACTTATATTTTAGAAAAAATAAATTCAAAATCCTGTAGTCCAAGCGAACGAAGTCACGGGCACAGCTAGGAATAAATAAAAAAATTAAATATATTGTACAACCTACCACCTAGTGTTTTATTACTTGAACAAGATCCATTGTGCTCAACTTATTTCAAAAACGACAACAGCTCATGTTATCATTAATTTTCTCGGTTGACTACATTAATAAAAAAAAATATTATTCAATCTACGTACGCTACACACTTAGAAAAAGCAATTTTCTTTTCAACCCCCGAACAGAAAAGAGGGGTTACTTATACATAGGTGTATGTGCGTATCTGAGTATGGGTGGGTACGTCATTATAAGTAAAATTGAAGTGTCTGTTCATATCGCCGTGCCCTCATGGGGGCGATCGGCGACGGCGATCTCTCGCGCCGGGCCTTGATATAGGCCATGTTATGGAGCGAGGAGGAGTGGCAGGCAGTCGCCTCCTTCTGCGAAGCAATAATGCTAGCAAAGGAGCAGACTAATCGCAACAGGCGACGGCGCTCACAGCGCACCAGCCGCCGCCGGGATTCCGATTCCGATTTCCAACCTCCGTAGGCGCGGACTTGCGGATGGCGAGCAATGGGTAACTCGCTGTCCGATCGTCCGGTATCTGTCCGGACCATAGATATAAGAAAGGAGTGCAAGGTGCAATTCGCGCGGACATGCACACGCCCTCTTGCCACTTCTCCTATTTTTTATATTTCTATGATCCGGACCAAGCCCAAGTCGTCGACGGCACGCACTTTTCCCGCGCACCTCAAGGAGTTGCCAGCAGCAGGGGCCCAGCCGGGACGAAACTTACCGCGGGGCGGGACCAGCGTTATCCGAAAGGGAAGCTCGGCCCTGGTACGAAAGGCAAGAAGGTACGGGATGGGTTTTTTAGTCAATAAGAGTCTGACACTATCTCCCGCTTCACCCAAGGGCGGGGGATGTCATTTGGATGATTTTTACCCACCAAAAAAAGTGTCTGTTCATAATATCGAAATAACATAATTTTTACAAAAAATGTATATGGAAGTACCTACCTATAATCGAATAATAAATTAATTACGATTTTACCTACCCATAATAAATACGAGTACCTACTTACTTATAGTAAATTGCGATTTTGGAAATGTTTGTTCATCTGTCTATTTGTTCCGTCAATTCCCCGAACCAGCTGGATTTTGACGGAGCGTTCACTGACGATTAACTGATGTTACAAGGAGTAACTTACCTACGCTACTTTTCATTTTCCCCAGGGAATAGAATAGAATAAACTTTATTATACACAAAAAAGTAACACAACCTATAGGTACAGAAACTTAAATGTATGGGTACATTGGCGGTCTTATCGCTGACAGCGATATCTTCCAGACAACCTTGGAATGGAAGTATGGATAAGAACTTAAAAATAATACAGGGGTGGTCTGTGGTGTACTGCTAAGAAATTGATTAAACTCGTGGTATATAAAACACAATACATAATAATAATTATATAATATTCCACAATTATCACACAACGCCGTCTAGTCCCAAGCTAAGCAGAGCTTGTGTTATGGGTACTAGACAACTGATAAACATACTTATAATTTCTAAATACATACATATTATAGATAAATTACACCCAGACACAGAACAAATGATTTTACTCATCACACAAACATTTGTCCTGGATGGGAATCGAACCCACGACCTCCGGCATAGCAGTCAGGGCCACTAACCACTAGACCAACAGGCCAGTCATATAACTATTATATCTATACATACATATAGGATAGGATGAGGGAATAGGATTTTAAACTATGGGATTAGTCTTGAAGTAAATGATAAATCATAGATAGGTATTTAGTGATAGATATACAATATACATAGGTATATGAAACAGGAAAAAACACATATTAAGAATAAAAAAGTCATCATCAAAACTATACATACTTAAATCATACCGCTAGGTTATGTACTCGTTTGTAATAAGTATCTAGTTAATCAGTAAGTTTTCTATTATTATTTTCTTGTGAAACTGGCTTTAAATACCCTGCTCTCTCGATATCTACGTTTATCGATAAGTAGGATTGTAAGTATTTCAAGCCATGTCATGGTTTTTTTAATAAATCAACTCAAATAAAATAATAAATCCATCAAAATTATAATTTCAAGAAATCCCTGGAAGCCACACAAAACGGTCATAAAGTGAAGCCGAATATAATCCAAGATTCCGTATTAATTACAATCATTTCTTATAGAAACCCTCTAAGGGCGTGTACCCCATTTCCAAGGTTTTCCATACAACATTTAGCCCTCCAAACACCCCTTTTATTAGAGAGGAATAGAAAACGAAATCCTTGATGTTAGAACGAAATGCCAAACCCCACTTTGTGAACTGAACACAGACATATATATCCGTCCTTGTTTTACTAATCGCAAATTTAGAGAGAGTGTAAGGGATGGCATTACCTGTGGGTGTACGGCCTCGGCAGCGCAGTCCCCATGCACGACGGCGTGCTTGAGAGAGAGCAGGACGTCGGCCGCGTCCCCCCCGCTCCGCTCCCTGCATTCGCCCGTTCCATTCCTGTTGGGATAAAGGGGTGTGATGGGTTGCATCGTTTTGTTAAACTTAGATTAAGTAATTGTTGTAATGTTACTATTGTAAAGAGTATTACACTCCAAGGATCATAATATTTATGTGGGTTTGGCTATTTTGTAACGTGTGTATTTAAATATAGCGAAACGTACGTTTTGTACATAAAATTGTTAATATGGTCAGTAATCAACCTAGCAACAAGTTTAAAGAAAACAAGGACATCAGAATGATCAGGCATTCAGAATACACAAGCCCACAGTCCTGCCAAGTAAATATTTATTAGTTGTTGTAAAAGCAGTGAAGTAATTAACATAAACTTAAGTTCACGTAACAAAGAAAATGTACCTATTCAATGGTAGTTTAAAAAATACTACTTATTATACATATTTTATACTTACCTAGAGAAACACTAAATGTGAAAAATGTGATTACTCAATACTTTATACTCGATACAAAAAATTAATCAATCAATTTCTGTTTTTGTTCGACTTAAAAGAAATTATTTTAAACTCTATCAATAGATCTGTAATTTATAAAACTGATAAATACCCAGGAACTAAATAAAAGATCAGCTAAGCAAAACATTTCTTTCGTAGTTTAAACGGCTGTTTTGACCATAGTTAACTCATGGTGGACTTCATCTTTTTTAACAAAGCTTAAAAAAATAATTATGAAACGTGTAATTATTTGAGTAAAATATATGTGAGAATAAAATTTTCACATGATTTTATTACATAATTCAATCGAGTTGATTTTAACCACTCAATTGTTCAGGATTGCCTGCCTACAGTATAACAGCCTACGGGAACATTTTTAATATTAAGCGAGGCTTATTGAGGCCAGCAGACGGCAGTCGCTCTTTGTAAAATATTGGTAGCCGACCTGAATAAATTAAAATTATTAGGGACTGACAGAGCTTTTTATTTCTACGTAAATCCTTTATTATTACGTAAATCAACAAAAAAAAAACTTTATCCTATTTTTTTTTGGAAAAACAAGGCAAATATTCACCGTGTCCTTCGGGCAACCGGGCGTCACTTCCGCACGCATCTGGTGCAGAAACCTCCCTAACTGGCCATGTCCGATCATCTTGCGGAAGGTGAGGCTGAGGACGCCGTGAGGTTTTTCCAGACACGCCTCAAAGGGAGAACTTACCGCCATAATTATGGCGTGCCCATTACAGCCTACTTTAAATAGCACTTATTTAGTGGTGCTTGGAATCTACTGTGTTGTTTTTCTTGAAAAACAAATCGTTTTAAAATCGTACTTTGTTTTACCGTGATATAAAATGGAAACCTACATGAACTAACGCATTTTCCCGTGGAGTAAGCAACTATTTAGATCGCCAACTGCTACGACCCTTACATATTCCGTTTGCTTCGTTTACGTTCACAAGGTAATTGGCGTTTTGACTTATAACTGTTTTATAAGGTAAAAAAATAAATAAATCGGTTCCCCTAATTAAATAATTACATACAATAAAACACAATACATAATTTATTTAAAATTTGCATAAAAATGAAATAAAAAAATAAAAGCGAAATATGCGCGTAGGCGTCTACGAGGTGCTACGTCGCTACGCCACTGTTCGTAGCAATGTCTACGCAGATGCTCATGCTACGCTCAAAATATCCTTTCACGAATGGGTGAACTGTGTTCGAGGGAACATCGAGAAAATTTGCTAACTAATTACTTAATTAGTGAGTTACCTATATGTTGGACATATAAGTGTGGTACATTAGTTAAATAAATTGGTTTTTAGTAAATAAAATATGTATGTTAAATGAGATTTGAAAATAACTGACTGGATCAACGCACAGCCAAAACTACTGGTATTAAGAATGTGATATTTTGCACAAGGTTTCCATTTATTACAAAGACGAGCACTAAGAGAGGGTTTTTCAAAACACTAAGGGGATGTCCACAGCTTGAACGTTGGTAGCGTTTGGGCTCGTCTCACTTCTATGCCTCATTCCTAAACGTTGCTGTAGGAGTTACTTGTATCGTGAAAGATTTATCAAAGAACGAAGTGGAATGAATATGAATACTACGTTTTAGATTTTCCGATGAACCTTGAGACCTATGTAATATGTGTCACAGAGAAACTGAAAGCATTCTTAATGACAAAAAGAAGTCAAAGGATTTAACCGTTTGGGGTTGAAACTCCCGGATCGTGGGTCCGAGTGCTCACAAGTTGTTTGAAGATCTGTCGAAACGTCTAGTTGACACTTCGCGTGACCTAAAGTCTGGCTTTTACCTTGGACAGAGGATAAGCATTGCCATACAGCGTGGCAATACCGCCAGTCTTTTGAGCACATTACCAGTCGACAGCGATGTGGAAGAGTTTTTTGACGCCATGTTTAGTTAGTTTCAATTAGCGTAGGGTTTTATTATTTATTTATTTTTAATTTATTGTAATTATAGTTATTTAGTTGTAAGTCATACGGTTACACTTTTCCCATTGACATCGATGTGGAAGAATTTTTTGATTCCATATGAGTTTTCCCCGTTTTTCAGCCTTTTTTACTCGTTTGTACAAATTATTATTTTAAGTTTGTATATATATCTAGTAATTAACTCAGTAGTAAAATTTAAATAATGTAATAATAAATAAATAAATATGGATAATATTTGTGTGTGCACCAAAAATCTAAAGGTACATCTATGTATGCATTTCTAAAATATTGATCTTAAACCCGTTTAATTGTTTTACTATAATTAAACTACTCGGCCAACAAAATATGTTACATCAAACAAATTCCAAATTAACACCAAGATAATAACACTTTTTTATTGTAGTGCGCTGCAAATATTCTATTGTAACAATAACTATTTTATTCTTCCCCGAAAAATACTGATCGTGCACCAAATATTTCTGAATGTTACTTAGGTTAGGTTAGGTTAGGTTAGAGTATTAAAAAAAACATTTTTAGTAAGCATAACATTTTATAATGTGTTCATTTTTTATTAATAAAGCTACATTGGACATTAATTGGTGTTTGATTCAAATACATTTTGCAGTGCATTATCTGAAGTAAAACTAAAAAAATAAATGCTTGTTTTTAAAATTAGGTGTATTACTATTTTTACAAATTTGCAACAGTTGTTAATAGATGCTCGTTATGACATATTTTAATGAACATATTTTGGTGCACATTCAGTATATTTGGTGGAACACAGGCAAAATTAGGTAAATGAAATGAGAATAAATTGAAGTACTTTTAAATACCATCCAATAAATAATAATAAATAAATAAATTACCGAATTGAGTTACGAAGATTTTTCCGAATCGTTGTTAGTATTATTACGCAATTTGTATATTGGGGTTTAACCTGTTGTGTGTCTAAACGTGGATCCACGCGAGACACAATGGCTTTTTAATTGTGTCTCTAATTACGGCACACGAGAGGTTATTGAATTATCCGAACGTGTATCTAAATACCAATATTTCGAATTAACAGCACATTGTAAAACAATGTATTGCTCACATATCCGGTGAAGGCGAATAGGAAACCATTTGAGCTGAGTACGAAATTCAGAAACGTGGTCATATTTGCTCAAGCCAAATATAAACCTGAAGTCACTCAAGCTGAATCAATTGTTCTTGGCAAAGATCAAGATAGCTGGCAGCAGCATAGCACAGGATTGAGAGAAGAAAAAATTGTACTATTAAAATTTTAGTAGAGTCTGTCTAACAAGTTAAACGACTTGGGTAATTATTAGGATTTAATGAATCTGTCAACACGGGTTCAATAATCAAGTTTGATTAAGAGATAGAGATCATTGTTTACTAACCGAAGAACCTTATAAAAAGTACCGAATATAAGTGTTTTTTAAATGATTAAATATTATACAAAATTCCCAAGTCGGTTGACTTATTAGCAGGGACTTAAAAACACCTTCATAAAGGTTACAGAATCATAAGTGTTACATGTTGAATTGGTAACAGAATCAAAAATGTAACACTAATATATGTGTTTTCAATGTGTTAACCCAAAACACTTAAAAAAGTGTAACCGTAACATATCTGTAACAGATATAAAAGTGTTAACAGTGTTAATAAGTGTAACAGGTAAACGCAGCGTTGTCAAAGTTACACTTTACTTATTTATGGTACTGTGCAATTATTTAAACCTAATAACTATACTAAAACTGATTATTTCAGTTACACATATTAACACTTATTAACACATATAACAGGTTACAGTTTGATTCGGTAACATTATTGTATCTGTTACATTTAAAAGTGTTATTCTGTTAAAAATGTTTTAAAAAACAGTGTTAAACACATTATTACGGTTACAGTTTGAGTCCCTGCTTATTAGACAGACTATAGTGATGGAAAGAAAATCGCGAAGGCGCCTTAAGGAGCCAGCCGAAGCAAACAGTTTACGACTGACCTCCTAGAACTGTTTAGTCCAAGAAAGAGTGCTGTCGATATAAATCCAAGTTCTTCACCATGGTACAAGAATTATGGTGTTATTGAAAGAAACCTGAGGAAGTGTTGTCCAATCGATCTTACATATTCCGGGAACTACCGACAACAAACACTTGCATCTTGGTTGGGTTCATCTTCAGCCCGTACTCAGTGCTCCAGTCACCTACTCGGGTCAGGTCTATATTAGTTGTCTCAATGACATCACACAGCTTTTCGAGAGGAGATTGGATGTATATTTGAAGATCCACAGCATACAGGTGGTAGAAAGAAGAAAGTCGTTGAGTGATAGCATTAATAACAAGTGCGAAAAATACGGAAAAAAGGCCACCCTGCGGTATACCAGCAAAAGAGTTACACAAGAAGAAAAAGATTCCTTAATGCAAATACGTTACCTGCGATCAAGCAGGTAACTCTTAAACCGGTCAACTATTACCAAGCAAAATGACGATATTATCTACACTAGCTCTTCCCCGCAGCATCGCCTATGTCACTTAGAATAAAGTAGCTTTCTAACGGTGAAAAAAATTTAGCAATCGCACCAGTACTTCCAGACATTACCTCCTACAAACAAAAAACTAATTTACCCCTTTATTATATTAGTGTAGAATAAATATATAATATAATACTGCTACAACTTGTACCACACTACAAACACACTACTTGTGCGATTTTGGCGGTCTCTTCAATCCTGTGCCTTTAGCTCTCGCCGGAACGCCTGATCTGTTTCGACTTTCGGTACCTCGGGTCGCTCCATATCTCGGGTCTAAGGAGATGGGGAGGTAGACCGAGACGTAACACACCGTATCAACGCAGGATGGATGAAATGGCGACAGGTTACAGGAACCACTTGCGGCCCACGAATGCCCCTCAAGTTGGAGGGTAAAATTTACAAGTCCGTGATGAGACCTGTCTTACTGTATGGATCACAATGTTGGGCTTTGAAAAAGATGGATGAAAAAAGATTGCATGTAGCGGAGATGAGAATGTTCAGATGGATGTGCAGTGTGACGAGAATCGATAAAGAGAGAAATGTGTACATTAGAGGAAGTTTGAAAGTGGCGCCAGCGACTGAAAAGTTGAAAGGCAATCGTTTGTCTTGGTATGGTCATGTAAAGAGGAGAGATGAAACGCATGTTGCTAAAAAAGTTCTGAGTATGTATACATGTAGATGGATGGAGAGGGAGAGGAAGGTCAAAGAAAAAATGGATGGATTGTGTGAGGAGCAATATGAAAGAAAAGGGAGTTTGTGACAGTGTCACGGGTGACAGGACAGAATGGAAGAAAAAAACATGTTGCGCCGACCCTAAGTAATATGGAATAAGGGCAGGATGAAAAAGAAGAAGATATAATATAGAGGTAAAGTTTGTATTTTTTGTTTGTAGGAGGTAATCTCTGAAAGTAATGGTCCGATTTTCATAGTTCGACGAGGTCGACGCCAACAGTCAAGCCCTACGTCGCATAAGCACCGCTCCGACTCACTGGAGCCAGCAGCACTACTCCGACTCACAGGAGCCTGCAGCATCGTCCCGACTCAGTGGGACAGCACCACCCCGACTCACTGGGGCATCATCCCGACTCACTGGGACATCATCACCCCGACTCACTGGGGCATCATCCTGACTCACTGGGATACCAACACCCCGACTCACTGGCGCATCACCGCAGACAGTTCCGACTCACCGAGAACTATGCGGCATCGGTTCCGACCCACTGGAACCAACCTACGCTGGCCTGGCGCGCATCAAGAACCATCGATTTCCGATCTCCGGAGGGGAGTGATGTAGCGACATCTATGGCGCCACATAAGAACTACGAAGAAAGTACGAAATCCTGCATCACGCAAACAAAGTTCTCCGCGCGATTTGAACATATACGACAGCCCGAAATCATCTATCGGGCAGTCGCCCACCAGACTATAACACCTTTCTGGTCGGAGGATCCTCCCTTTTCAACGGTGGTGTGTGGGACTTTACTCTCTGTTCCGCATACCTCCAAACAACTAACTAAAATATGGCGTCAAAAAACTCTTCCACATCGCTGTCGACTGGTAATGTGTAAAAGACTACTTTTAATTGATATAAATTAGTGCTTGACTGCAATCCCACCTGATGGTAAGCAGTGATGCAATCTCTGATGGTGAGGCGCACTAAGTAGTTTATTAAGAGCCTATAGAATAGAATTAACTTTCTTCTTCTTCTTCTTCTTCCTGCCCTTGACCCATTTTATTTGGGGTCGGCGCAACACGTTTGTTTCTTTCATTTTGTCCTGTCACTCGTCACGCTATCACTAACTCCCTTTTCTTTCATATCACTTCTCACACAATCCATCCATCTTTTCTTTGGTCTCCCTCTACCCCTCCATCCATCCACATGTAAATTCATAACTCTTTTAGCAACATGCTTTTCATCTCTCCTCTTTACATGACTATACCAAGACAAACGATTTCCTTTCAACCTTTCAGTCACTGGCGCCACTTTCAAACTTCCTCTAATATACTCATTTCTCACTTTATCCATTCTCGTCACACCACACATCCATCTTAACATTCTCATCTCCGCTACATGCAATCTTTTTCATCCGTCTTTTTCACAGCCCAACATTCTGATCCATACAGTATGACAGGCCTTATCACGGACTTGTAGATTTTACCCTTCACCTTGAGGGGCATCCGTGGGTCACAAGTTGTTACCGTGACCTGTCGCCATTTCATCCATCCTGCGTTGATCCGATGTGTTACGTCCCGGTCTACCTCACCATCCCCTTGGGCGAGCGACCCGACTTACCGAAAGTAACAAGACATAAACAGAAACTACTATTTGTGTAATATAGTATACGAGAAGGTTAGTCGAAAACCACACTATTAAAAAAATCGTCATCAATAAGCGCATCATATTGGGGTACATTTTATCCCCTAATGTATCCGAGGCTTGAGGCCCCTCGTCCACGCCAACTTTTTGTAGCGATACTGTCGCGCGCTTACGAAACGCGCGTTAGTCGCATTTCTAAGCACTATAAAAAAGATGCCAACGCGCTACAGCATCGCGAATGTATCGATGGGAACGCGCTACAGCGTCGCTATAATGAGTCTAGGGGGTCTAAGGTGGTTGATAGATAGTCGATGGTGATGGTCGATATTATTATTGTAAAAGGTAAAGTTTCAAAATTTGGATGTAGGAGGTTGAACAACTAAGTATTTAATTTATATCCGCAACACCACACCACCTCATGTGCAGTTGAAAGTCTGCGTCAGGCAATATTTGGCTAGAATTAACATACTGAATTTATTTAGCGGTTGCTTCAATAAGTATTAATGCCAGACAAATATTGAGTCAGATCTCAAAAGCATTCATTCAAAATCATTTCATTTTTGTCTCTCTCTTAATGAAAACCTTTCAAACTAATGCAGATGAAACGCGGCAATTATTTCCCCTATGCAGTTATTGAACATTTGAACTTTGACGGCCTAAAATAAGCAATAACCTACCAGAATAGTAATGTAATTTTGAATCTACTAATATGGTAGGTTTACCTAAAAAAAATTGCTTTGCCGTCAAAGTTGACATAGTCAATAACTGTACAGGCAGTGGCGTAACTTCAGGGTGTCAAGACTGAATGCCACGGGCCCCTGGCTCGGGGGGCCCCTCGGTCCAAGAGGCCTTGAGCTCTATAGAAGTAATTATATAAATTAAAAATAAAATGTTAATATTTATTAAACGCATTCGCATTAAGAAAAGGATCAATTTCCCATGGTATTTTTCTCTGAGTCCCTCCTGATAAATCAAATCAGATTTTTTATAAGCTCTTGGTCAAATAAATACTAGTAAATTAAAGTAGGTAATCCTTACTAATATTATAAAAGCGAAAGTGTGTTTGTTCATTTGTTACGTCTTCACGTCTAAATAGCCAACCCATTTTGATGAATTTTGGTACAGAGATAGATGGGACCCTGAAGACGGACATAGGCTAATTTTAAAAGTTAGTCTTCTATTATAAATTCTTTAATGTTAGAATAGCTATTTTAAAAGCAACTTTCGATAGTCTTGCAGCGCTGCTGGCAAAAA